>CM046392.1:44160000-45550000 GCA_025413875.1 Rhododendron molle
AACCTAGCACCACTCGGGTCCGCGCCCTAGCCACGACCTCCGTCTCCTCGGCCTCCGTCGCCTCCACCTCGCCTCTTTCCTCCTCCAGCACCTCGCGCCGCCACTGCCGCGCGTATCCCTAGACTCGGCATCAAGAACTGAGTGCGGTACTCCGCGTAGTCCGCAGCGAGACTAGCGCCCGCCTGGAAGAACGGCTCCAACTCAGGGTCTGGCCGTGTGAACCGCTCAATCTCCCTCCGCGTGTACTGCCCCGTCCTCTGCACCAGAGCAGGAAGCAACCCAGGGACTCGGAAAGCATCCAGCCTCAGCGACTGGCGTGACACTCGGTCACCCAAGTACCACTGCCAGCCGTAAGGGGACTCGAGAAGCACTCTCCCCCTGGCAACCTCCCTACTCTGGGCAACGTAGGGGACCTCGAAGCGGTCCCAGACCCCCCAGCGAACCTGTCATCAAGAGTAAGCAATATCAAGAGGCTATTCGAACAGAAGTGAACGGGAAAGCTATGGAACAAACGTAAAAGTGTGCTAATACCTGGTCGGGACGCAGCTCGTCCAGGTGGAGGCGGAAGGCATCCAGCTTGCCTCTCCCCTTCTTCACTCCCTTATACTCCTTCGACCAGCGCGAGGCCCGAGGGAGTATCGTGTCGTCAGGGCACGTCGTCTCAGAAGGGTACATCCCTATCACCTCGTAGGACCAGAGCTGCAATCCGAGACATTGAAAGTTAGCACAAGATATACATCGAATGAATACAAATGGAAAGCTAACTATTCATAAGGAAGAAATCAAGGCATACCTCCCAGACTCTCCAGTAGCCCCCGAGGCTCACCCCCGCTCCTCGAGAAAGGGACCCCATGAAGGCGTAGCATGCCCCCAGTGCCGCACCTTCCCAGTCGTACCGAGCAACCTCCCCGACGTCCCTCAGGGCTGGCAGAAGCGACAAGTGTACTCGGTTACGCCTGTTGAGAAACAGGGACGCACCAAGCAAGTATAGCAGAAAGCACCTCGCCATCTGCTCCTCCTCCACCCTGTCAGTCGGGAGCCTCTCCGTCCAAAACCCCAGGAGCTGAGCGTACCTGGCATCGTCAACCTCCGCCCTCAGCTCGTACCCCAGCATCTCCCGCTGGAACTCCGCCTGCCTCCCTATGGCTGCGTCGAAAGGGATAGGGTCACCTCCGACCCTGAGACCAGTGATCGCCGCGAAATCCAACGGCGTCACGGTCATCTCGTCAAAGGAGAAGTGGAGGGTGTTCGTCGTATCCCACCACCTCTCAGCTAGGGCCCTCACCACCGGGCGATCATTGCACACCCCCCTCAGCAACACCCCAATGAACTCCCCAAAACCTGTCTGTCTCACCACCTCCTGTACAGCCCCGGGCAACCTCTCCCAGAACGTCGGCACGTTCGCCGAACCACCGTAGCACGAAAGCGAGATCGCCTGTTGCAACAAATTAGCAATATTTAGTAAACAGGCTCAGCATGCTATACAATGATATACCTGAAGCAAAGAAATGAAATACAGTGCATAAGGAATTCGAAATGCAAATATTCAAAGTATACCTCGTCTTGGCGCAAAGAAAGGTGCTGTTGCGGGTTCCTCAGGACTAGAGCCTCGTCAATACCTTGTTGAACATGGATTCAGTTCACCAATAACCCTTGCAAGAACAAGCCCCATCTTTGTAATGGTGAAATCTATTCCTATCCCTAACTATGATCTCTCTGTTATAAATATCAGATATTATTGCTGTTACAGCATGACAATCCCAACAAACACGGAGGTTCTTCACAATCCTTATCGGTACACCTTCCTTTAGACTGATCAGTCCAAAAGCAATGGCAATTCTCTCACTATGTTGGCACAAAGCATCCTCTTTCTCTTCCTCTTCTAAGTCGAATAGAACTGGAAACGTGTTAGCCACATATCCGGATGATTTGAGCCTCTTAGATATCTCCTCCAACTTCGCCTCAATTTCGCCATACCTAGGATGGGACTTATCCCGAACGACGAACTCATGAACTTCTCCGTTGACTTCTATAATGCTACAACCAGGGAGCTTTCGGACACCTTTGGCCTTCATCATTTGCCTCACGTTACTAACTCTATCCCAGTTCTTTGAATCAGCATAAATGTTTGACAAAAGCACATAAGCACCATGGTTCTTGGATTCTAGCTCTACTATCTTTCTTGACGCGAGTTCACCTAGTTTCGTGTTTTTATGGATTCTACAAGCATTGAGCAAAGCTCCCCAAGCTCCGGCATGAGGCTTCACAGGCATTTTGTTTATGAAGTCCAAGGCTTCATTTAGGCGCCCAACTCGGCCATACAAATCAACCATGCAACCATAATGTTCAAAAAGAGGCTCAAGCCCGAATTCTTTTCTCATCGAGTAGAAATGCATCCGACCTTCCTCAACTAGTCCCGCGACACTACAACCCCTCAAAATAGACACAAACGTGACCTCATTTGGCAAAACTCTTTCTTGTTTCATAAGGGCAAAAAGCTCGAGACACTCGTGCCCCAATCCATTCATTGCTAGCCCTCCCATGGCACTACTCCATGTATATACATTCTTTTCTCTCATTCCCCAAAAGATTTCCATTGCCTTGTTCACATCCCCACATTTCGCGTACATGTCAATGAGTGCAGTCCCTAGGGTGACAGTAACTGTGATTTTCTTTCTCCCTATATAAGCATGTGCCCATCTCCCGTGATCCAGGGCACCCAAGTGCGAGCACGCGGACAAAACCGAAACCAACGTCACCTCATTAATCCTCACTCCTTCCATTTGCATCAGGTTAAACATATCCAACGCCTCCCTCGATTGCCCGCACTGCGCGTACCCGGATATCATTGCGTTCCACGCAACAGGGTCCTTCTCAGGCATACTATCAAACAACCCCCGTGCAAAACCAACATGACCTGATTTAGCACAAGCAGTCACCATGGCAGTCAAAGTCACCAAATCAGGCTGAGTAATTCCGTCAAACACCTTACGTGCACAACCCAACAAACCCATTTCAGCATACATGTAAATCAACCCGCTCTGGACGTGCGGGTCGGTTTCAAACCCGCGTTTCATAACACACGCGTGGACTGCCCTACTTGCTTCGCAATCCAACAACTGTGAGCACGTGCGGACCAAGAAAGTGAACGTGTAGTTATCCGGGTACGGGTCGTGACCCGATTTTAACAGCCTGTTGTACAGTTGGAAGCTTTTTTGAGGGTTTGGGCTCTTGGAGTGAGCTCTGATCAAGGAGTTGAAGGCGAAGACGGTGGGGTTGGGGTTTTGGTCGAGGGCCCGAGTGGAATAATCGAGAAGGTTGGGGTGTTTGAGGGCAATGGAGGCGACGAATTGAGCATGGAGGAAAGGGTCGTCGAGGAGACCAGTGATGAGGAGTTGGGTGTGGACTTGGTTGATTTGTCGGAGGCTTGTGCAGGATGATCCTACTAGAGAAATTGTTGGGTGCTTTGCTACACATCGGAAATGGCTCATGACCATATCCAGATCACAACTGATGCGTTTCTCCGGTTCTTAGTCTGCTAGTGAGTTGCTGCACGCAGTCTACTGCCCAATTCAGAGTGGAGATTTAAATCATATATTTGTCGCAAAAGAGACGAAGGCTGCACCATCCAAAAGTTTCTTTCTTTCACATATATTGTCTATAGTCAAGTGAAAGCAAGAGAGAGAGAGAGAGAGAGAGAAGATGAGCAGTTAATCAAAAAGAAATGAAAGAAGTTCATTGTTTAGGCTAATCAAACCATAATATCCCTGATCGTATGATGCAAGCCCAGGTTTCCTATCTTTCTTATATTACCTACTATATGTATCAGCAAGCTTAAAGTAGACAAGCATATATATTACCTATACGTATCAGCCAAAGATCAAAAACCAGCTCTAGTTCAAAAACTTATCAGAACGAAAAAAAACAAGGCAAATTACAGGTATAAGCTCACACAGATATGCCACAAAGTGAGTCTACTAGTTATCCACACATTACCTCTGAAAATACTTTGACAAGCAAATTTCAAAATACATAAGTCCCCAAAAGCCTGCCATTCAAGACTTCAAAAAGACAGTTTCATGCTGTAGTTGTCTTCATCGGTGTATATATTAATAACTTCGAAACAATTTTAAGCTATAGGTGTCCTCCTCGTTGTACAATACCATTATACTCGACTGCATTTAAATTGTACAATACCATTATACTCGACTGCATTTAAAAGAACTGTACAAGTTCAACTACTCTCATTGCCAATAAGCTCATTGAGCAAATGAAAAAACTAAGACAACCCAATGTGTATTATATCTAGTCCCAGAAAAACAGGAGGAAGTTATGCTAAACTTCGCCGGTTAAAGAAGAAGGATATGTCCATAGATGTGCAAAAGAATCCACACCAAACACTAAAACACGCTGGTTGAGACATATTTAACAATAGCCTACCGGAAATTGTAAGTTCCTGCAAATGAAACAACTTCTTTATCTCGTTTGTCAAATGTACATATGAATATGATTACATCAACTCCTCATCACTACTTGTCAGAGGAAAGGAATAACAAACCAAACTAGAATCAATCCATGCAAGGGAAGAAAGGGATCAAAATAGGTATAAAAAAATGGAATCAAAATTTGTTTCACTTATTTAGGACTACTGCTAAATTTTGGATATTTCCAAAAAAAAAAAAGGTGAAAGTCATAAATTTTTACGTTTTCAATCAACTCCCATTGGGATAATCCACAAAAATTTGATGCAAAATGAACAAATGTGAAAGAAATTTGAATAAAGACAAAACAGAGAGGGGAAAAAAATCCAGGCCTCTTTTGGGAAACTAGGCCTTATACTCATAACTAAATTGTCACCCAACCAATTTACCAAACACTTGGTGGCCCCAAATACAAAACCATAAACTTACCCAGATTTCTTTAGAGCACCGAAATCTCCATCAAAATTTCGCACAAAAACGAGTAGAAGCTTTGGAAGCATGCCTGTTATCGGTGTTTGTTGCTGTTGAATGGCAGAAAGAACAAAAAATAAAAGAGGGGGAAAATTGAGCGCCAATTGTGAAGAACCATAACACAGAGAGAGAGAGAGAGAGAGAGAATTTGATAAAGTAGCCTCTTCAGAAGCAGCGAGGCACTGTAGCCGTGTGCATTTTATCGAGTCGTTTGTTGAAGCTGGTGGAATGCATGTTTTCTGATTTTGACTAGGTGAAATAGCTAATATGCCTATTTAGCTAATCTGGTGCACTTGCTCCAGCGTGCCGGACGTGATTTCTCATGTCGGAGATGAAGATGGAAATGTGGCCATGGTAGATGCCTTTGGCCGAGATATACACCGAAGAAAAGCAGAGAGAGAGAGAAGTTGGTTTTTATTTTAACTGCATATCGTATTTGTCTACACGGTAGCAGGTTTTTTCAGACGTTTTCAAACCTTCTTTGGATTTGCCCGAGACATTTGGAATTCATTTATTTCTCTCACGCGCAGCTTGCTTTGCTTTGCTTTTGGGATTCCGACATGTTTATGGTCCGAAAAAAGAAGATCAAGTCAAATCCCAGACACAGTAATATCAATTGCTGAAAGATGGATAACAAAGAAACCAAACATGAGACAAGGTCCGAATAAAGCAATGATAGTAGGTGTGGTTTTCATTATAAATCGAATCAGAAACTGTTTATTCAGTACAGCCATTACACCGCTGCGAAAGTGGCGGCCCCGGAAAGGGGCTCAAAATAAACTGACCCCAAAAGAACAGCAGGCAGATAAACAATAGATCTGTGTACCTTGATATGCAAACAAATTTGTGAACCATTCCAAGTAGTAATATGTAAAACTGAATGGGATAATTATGATAACCGGAAGATTGTAGAAAAGAAGATTATAAAAATAAAAAATTAATTTTCACTCTATACACACTGGCTTTGCTTTGCACAACTTCTATTTGTTTCCTTTCCCTTCATCTTCATTCAAAATGCGATTTCGAAAATCAGCTACCATGAGAGGCAGCCCCTCACGCAGCGGTACCTTCGGCTCCCAGTTTAAAAGCTCCTTCGCTTTGCTAATATCTGGTTTCCTTTTATGCGGATCATCAGCAGTGTTTGGTTTGAATTCTATTGTTGCACTGGAATCAATAGTTTCTTTCACCACCTATATTTGAAGAAGGAAGTAATGTAAGCATGCCAGTAAGAATAGAAACCCTTCCCATTTCCTACAATGTTATGAACAATTCTTTTGTAGTTTGAGTAAGACAAACCTCAGCAAGTTCTAACATGGTGAATTCTCCTGGGTTACCCAAGTTAAACGGCCCAACATGCTCACCTTCCATTAACGCCATCAGTCCATCAACCTGACAAAAAGAGGAGTTTGTAATTCCCACTTCACACCATTCAGAGACTTCAAACGGAAACTGTTGTGTGTCTAAGGGATGAATTAGAATTCAAGTTTTTGGATCAACTTATTAGCTATACTACTCCCTCCGTCTCATATTCTTTGTCCATCTTTTCAATTTGAGTGGGATGTCTCAAAAAGATTGTCCACTTTGAAAAGCCAAATATCCAAGTTTGTAAGTTTCTCAACCTATCCCTATTAAATAACTGTGACTCATATAGTTGAAAGTGGGCATAAAGGGGAAATGCGGCACAAAATGCCTTCAAATAAATTTCAATGGATTAGCTTCATGTCCTCTTGAAAAGTTGGAAACCTTAAGAGAGACAAAAAAAACATGATGGGGCGAGTATCAATTTTCCAAAATATATATTTGATGGAAATATGTAAAAGTTTTACAGAAGGCTAAGAGGGGAGAAGGAGAACCCTTGTCGTAAAATTTTTGAACCATATGTTTCAAATGTTGCAAGTATGATTCGTATATGCAATTTTACACTAAATGGCCTAAGTAGAATAATTGGTCTGAGGCTTCTTAATAAATTCGGGAATGTCTAAATTTAGCCTAAGCCTAGCCACTGAGTGACTCATCAGTCATCAGTGTTGTACAACATCATGGCATAATTGACATTGTTGGAGGCGGTTGTGCAAGTCGGTCATCCTGTTGTACAGGGTATATGCTGATGTCTTAAACTTGGCTGGGAGAGAGATCTGGCAATGCTTCTGGCGAAGGGTATCCATTGATCATCCTCGTCGGACCCATTCCTGCTGATGGCAGTGAGCTTACTCTCATGTCGGCCTTCGCCTCTGTCCACCCATTGTTGTTACTTGAGCCTTGGGGAGTGCGCACTCTCAGTTAGCTTGGCTACTTGCCTCCTGACTTTCCTAACGGCACTCCTTCCTCCTCCTCGAGGGTCCAGTCCTCTGGCATTGTTTGTCCCTCAATCCTCATGGCTTTTTGAGGTCATAAGTGTACTACTCGCGGAGTGACTAGGAGCTCGAGCGCAGTGCGAGGGTTGGGGAGCACAGGACATTTTGAAGGATTATGTGACTAAGGTTCAACCTTGTTCTCCCCATAGTATATATCAATACGATTCGTGCCCATTTGAGTACATAAAATTTTACAACATGTAAAATAAGTCATCAACCTATTCTACGTGTCCTCAATTATGAGAATGTAATGAATAGCTAAGGCATTCAAAAACAACCCAAAAAATGGCAGCAGCAGAGGAAGTTACAAGGATATGGCATACCAAGTCAGCTACATATTGGAAGCTTCTCGTTTGTTTTCCATCACCATACACAGTCAATGGTTGCTTACGGATGGCCTGCAAGAGACAGACACAAGAGTTAAAAATCACTGTGAACGATGAACTTATTACCAATATCCAATTTTGCATTTTACCAAATTATCATTCTCAAAACCATGAAGAATTAATCAGGATCTCTGACTATGTGTGCAAGTGATTGTGCCCTGATAAGATAGGGGAAGAGATCCAACCTGTGCCACAAAATTGCTTACAACACGGCCATCATCTAAACACATTCGGGGCCCATATGTGTTAAAGATACGTGCAATCCGCACCTGTGTAGACAAAAAACAAGATAAAGTCTCACTACATTTTTTATTAACCATTCAGAACAATCTGAACCAGATAACATCTAACCAATTACAATAAATGTAATGAATCTATAAGGATACCAAATCCCTGAACTTGTCATGCGATTTGAATTTTAATCAAGCAAATGAACCCCAATCACCCATTATAGTCATCTTCAACGACACCCAACAACCTACAAATGAAAGACTGAAAGTACTTCAAGTGCACCACCGGAAAATTGGAAAATTATCGTTCTCTTTTTGTTTTTTTTAAGGGAAATTTATAAAAATGGTCCTCCAAGTTTCATCCGAGTCTCATTTTCGTCCTCCAAGTATTAATTGCAACTCTTTTGACCTCCAAGTTTGGTTTTCGTACCAAGTTGGTCCAATTGATAACGTTTGTCAGTCAAACTGGAAGGAAAAAATCAAATTGAAGGCAGACGTCATCAATTGGACCAACTTGGGATATGAACTGCAACGTCCAAACTGCCATCAATTTGATTTTTTCCGTTCAGCTTGGCTGACAACAGTTATCAATTGGACCAATTTGGTACAAAAACCAAACTTGAAGGTCAAAAGAGTTATAATTGATACTTGGAGGACGAAAATGAGATTTGGATGAAACTAGGAGGACCATTTCTATAAATTTCCCTTTTTTAAATAGTCTTACTGCTCGATGAAAAAAACAAAAACAACACTAGTCTAACTGAGCAGCAAACATAGTCATTCTCGTAGTATACCTCTTTGGCCCCGTTTGATAAATGGATTGGAGGTTGGGATTGGATTATGAAGGTGATGGTATTAGTAATACCTTGTTTGGTAACCAAAAATGGTTCGGACTAGTAGTCCGATGGGATTAATTGAGGGGGTATTAGGGGGTATTGCTAATACCCCGTGGGACTTGGTATTACGGTGTATTAATAATCCAATCCCAACTCCTTCACATTATCAATCCCTTTTCATTACCAATTTCTTCTAACAATCCAATCCCATCATCTAATCCCATCTCAAACAAACATGATATTAATAATCCCATCATCTAATCCCATCCCAAACAAACATACTCATTATCAATCCCATCTCCTTACCAATCCCATCTCCTTACAAATCCCAATCCTAATCCCATCTCCTTACGAATCCCATCCATCTATCACTGTTATCAAACGGGGCCCTTCAGACATTAATAACTTCCCTTCAAGTAACATCTCTCTTTAATCTGCGATCTTTGAGTTTTTAATCTTTAGCTACTTGATCACACACTGTCTCTAGAAATTACTCCAGTACTCTGGTTATGGTATATTTGTACGATGAACACGACTAAACTACAAGGTTATAAAATGCTATAGGCCATTAGCTGTATGGACTTAATGACAAACTTCACTCCAACATGAGTTCAAATAAAGCATGCCTTAAGCCTACAGAGATCACCATTACCACGTATAAAAGTTAACGCATACGGCAGAATCAGAGTCTTTCCATAATCTCACCCTTAATACCTTGTCATGATATGAAGCTATTAACAAGGGTGAATAAGAGAATAATAAAACAGCAAGCACTTAAGTAAACATATAGAGCATACTAGTAATACTTCCATGATTCCATCTGATAATATTTGATATACGAAAAGGATTTTGATACGTCCTTACATCAAATTCATCACATACATGTAAATCAGGTAAGATTACCTCAACACCTGCCCCTCGATGATAATCCATAGTCAAGGTTTCAGCAGTTCGTTTGCCTTCATCATAGCAGCTCCTAACACCTAAGCACTCGTAAGATCTTTGTGATTATTATCATCATAGAATGCAGAGCAAAAACCCACAAATCATAGAAAACAAACTTGGTCAGCAGCAGCTCACCTATTGGATTCACATGCCCCCAGTATGTCTCCTTCTGGGGATGCTCAAGGGGATCCCCATAAACTTCGCTAGTACTAGTGAGCAAAAACTTTGCCCCAATTCGCTTTGCTAACCCCAACATGTTAAGCGTACCCATCACATTCGTCTTGTAATCTAAGTCAAGGATTCCAAACCCCTTGCAAACCCAGCAAAATCGACACTCCTTTTGGAAAGATGTGGATTTCAAATGAAGGGATTCTATGTCCAATTCCAACAAAATACATAAAGAGGTATAGCTTAGGGGTAAAAGGGAAGTATTTTGTTGGAAACCTTCTCTAATCTGTAATCCTAAACATGGAACGAAGGATCATGAAGTTCCACATATCAAACCCAAAACTAAGCTATTCAATTTTTCATCAAGTAATTATGTTAAACCCCTCCCTCCATTTAAATCCACATCAACCCAGAGTCTAAACGTAGAAATACAACAAAAAGCATAAAACTTGGAAGTAATCATAACTGTGATTCAGATAATGATAATAAACCAGAAAACCCATTACGGATATGATAGTCTTGACAGGATTGTACTTATAGTGAACAGGAGAAGCAGGGCAGGCCAAGTGATAGATCTGATCCACCTCCAACAAAATGGGTTCAACCACATCATGCCTAACAAGCTCAAACCTGGGATCCCCAAAATGATGCATCACATTATCTTTCCTCCCAGTAAAGAAATTATCAATCACAATCACATCATCACCCCTCCTCAACAACTTATCAACCAAGTGACTGCCCACGAACCCCGCCCCGCCCGTCACCACTATCCTCGACCGCTTCCGCCCCACCCCCGCCGGCACCCTCCCGCTGCCGCCCCAACTCCGATACGGGCTCGACACGGACTCGCGGTTCGAATACGAAACCGAGGCGCGCTCGTAGGAGGAGGAGGAGGAGGGACGGCCGCGGTCGGGATCGGGCGGGGCAAGGCGGGAGAGGGTGGGTTGGAGGATGAAGAAGGTGGAGCCAATGAGGATGCCGACAATGATGAAGAGGAGGCGTTGTTCGGTGAGGAGGTAGGATAGAGATCTAGGGAGGGACCTGGAGTAGGGATGTTTCTGGGTTTTGGGTGAGTAGGGTTGGTGGGTGGCTAGGGTTGTGGGGTTTTCTTCGTCTCGTCTGTGGTGGGCTGTGGTGGACAGCTTGTGGAGTTGTTTCATGGCTTAGGGTTTGAGACTGACGATGGGTTTCAGTCCTTTGGGGTTGTGTAGGATTGGAAGGTTGTGTGGAAATCGTGCCGAGTCGGCAATGGGTTTGGTAATGTTTTCCGGTGATGGTTACTGGAATTGGGTCGGAGGGGGAAGACGCTGTGGTAGAGAGAGAGAGAGAGAGTGGTAATTGGGCAAGAATGTCAATTGTCAAAACAGATGGAAGAATGGAAGTTCGGATTCTTGGATTGGGAAATCCCTGCAAGGACACTGTAAGGCTCGTGCAAGTCATGATAATAAATGGTCAGATATAATTCAGTTTTTACAAATTATACATGTTTATTATTTGGATGAAAATTCGAGATTTTCATTGCCGACAATCGAATTAATAACACTATAATGCGAAAGGTTCACTGCAGCACCCAAGTCCCGGATTCTTTTGAGGGCCCGGTTACGGTATGTGGGAAATCCTATTAACACCCCTTTTTTTCTAAGTACCCACGCTAAACAGGCAAAATTACCACTTTATCATTTTTTCCCTCAGTAGTCAGTACCCACGCCATTACCTATCTTTTTTGTTGTTAGTTAAACTTAATCATTTTTTTCTCAGTACCCACGCCATTATCTATCTTTTTCGTTGTTCGTTAAACTTAATCTACTCTTAACTGCAATACTGGGAAAAATAATAAGTTTTTAACTACACACAAACACTTACACATATACACTCACAATAAGGGTGGGACTCACACACACCGGAGATGTGCAGTGTGTATGGGGCCCATTGTGTGTGGTTGTAACATCATTCACGGAAAAAAAGTATTTAGTAACAGCATCCGATGTGCATAGGTGCTCGATCCAAACATCCCATTTAAGTTGACTGCCTTTTGACCTAACAAAAGGGGGTTAAGTGTCAACTCTGGATAGTTAGAGGGGGCATGATGTCGGGTTTTGTAGTCTGAGGGGGTTAAGTGCAAATGCGTGTTAGTTGAGGGGGGCTTAGTGTAATTTACTCTAATATAAAACACAGTTGATATAGATTTCAGAAGAAAGAATAATTTCCTCCTTTTTTTTCCCTAAGCATAATCTCAAACCCTCTTCCTTTTTTTTTTGTCACAATACAAATTTTAACCTCTCATTTTTTGTGTGCTATGAATGCATTAGGGCTGCCAATGTTTTAGATTTTTAAAAAAAAATTGCAATTAGGTCCCGTTTTCACTGACAAAAAATACTAAAACTTAACGCATTTTATCATTTTGTTTCCACCAACAAGAAAGTTTTTACTAACTCAACAATTTTTTCACTCGCATACCCATCAAAAACTTATCCAGTACCGGATATAACTTAGCATTTCTCAACAACTTATTCATTACTGAAAACACTTAACAATTTTTCAACCAAAATTTTTTTTCTATAAGTTTTTTTACTACCGAAAACACCCCCTTAGTTTAGATCAATAAAAAAGAGAGATCGGGGATGGTGCTGTGCACATCCATAGAGAACACAGAGGGGAAGAAAGAACTGCAAAAAAACGGAGAGGGGAAGAGGAGAGAGAAGGAAAGAACTGCAAGAATAATAGCAAATGGATGAAAACTCCAAAAGAAAGAAAAGAAAAAATGTCCGACCTGCCGGATTCGAACCAGCGACCTAAGGATTATCTGTTAGGAATTTCCCACTACAGTCCTCCGCTCTACCAACTGAGCTAAGGTCGGTTTGGTTAACGTATCGTACAAATTTTTATTATAATTCCAAATGAAACCAAAAAGAATTAGTAAAATATTTAACATTGCTAATTTTTTTATATATATATTTTATCTGCATTTTGTTATGTCCTTTAAAAACATTCATCACGCTATGTAAGGAGAAGTTTTTGGGTGCCGGTCGGATACTACACACGTGGTACCTGTCAACGATTCGAATTTTAGAGAGAGTGGTGGAATGAGGGGAGAAAGAGGGAGTAAAATATGGACTGTCCAAAACGTATTTAGACGGTTGGAATCGCCAACGGGTACTGTCACGTGATACCTGCTCACTGCTCAGCTCCCAAAAATTTCTTCTATGTAAGGGATACAAGTGAATGAATGATGAAAAAGAATCATTTTCTACTTTTCATAGTTGACTAGACAGAAATTGCTTCCATTTTATGTTTTACTTGCATTGTTGGCTTGAAATAAGTTATTTTCAGAATGATATATATATATACAATTTGTTAGTGTAGTATTCTCATCTCCGACTCTTATTCGTACTTTTACTCAAATCTTGAGTGAACAGTAAGGTAGAAGCTTTGTTTGATATGAACATTATAATGAGCAAGTGTTAATCTAATCAAAAATCTGAGTAAAAACTTCATTAATGGCAGAAACGCAAAATTGAGAAATACTTCCTCCATTCCATATTAAGAGTCACTCTCTCTCTCTCTCGCTTGCTATTTTTTAAATAAAAAAAATCAACTACTTTTGTAGATAATTTTTCAAATTTTTTCGCACTATATTAAAGATCTCAATTAGTACTTTAATTCGGTGCAAAAAAAAAAATTTAAAAAATTATTTACGGAAGTAGTTGAATTTTTTTTTTTTTGAAAAATGGCACGACTTTTCGTCGTGGATTTTTAATATGGAACAGAGGGAGCACAAAATAGTCCTCTTAGATTTAAATAAAATTTCAGGACTCTTGATTTGAGTAAAACTCAGTTTAAAATAATTATTCAATAGTCCGGAATATCGCCATGTGATACTCTCAACTATTTTACTACCACACATTCCTAAGATGTCCATACACTTTAGTAAACTGTAAAGCAACTTTTGAAGTGTTTTACTCAAAAGTTAAATTTTGAGTCACCAAATGGGTAAAATAGTTTTTTTTTTTACTAGTATTTATTTATTGTAAACAATAAATGAATAGGAGTTGGAGTGCTGTTCAAAAAAAATGAAAAAAGAGTTGGAGATGGTCTTCATCTTGTATTCTTGAGTCAAAGCCTGCCTAATCCGATTATTTCACAGAAACAAATGTCATCATTTTGCCATCTGAAAATGTTGTACGATTCACCGTGTACTCACCTAGTGTGCGGGCCTCGCATTGGATTCGCGACCATGCCACGTGAATCCAATGTGACCGAACATATAATCAACGTGGGCTCCGGCTTATTGAAAAACGATATAAACGAATCAGGAAAGCAGACCTGTACCTGTTCCGGCAAGGATTTTGTCCAACGACAAAACCAAAATCATACCCAGCCCAGAATCTCAATTCATGTATTGATTTCCAGTCAAATTCCATTCTGGAATGCTAGTGAATACTCTAACCAGATTTTCTATTAAAAATGCTTTAGTAGAAGAAGCACTACCAATGTTTGGCGTTCATCAGGCATTCATTCCTCTACATGGTGATCCTTTATTCATCATCTCCTACAACTACCATTCCATTTTCCTAAAATGGAGTTATGCCCTACATTCTACACATACGCAACCTCCGATATTAGCTCATCTATCAAAGTCTTCTCAATTTCCCAACCTATCTCCTCAACATTGTCCCCGGAATCTATCCACTCCATTTGCCTATCCAGCACCCTCTCTGTTACCTGCTCCTTAGCTCTCTCCTCTTCACTAGCTAGCCACTCGTGCAGCTCGCGCTTGACCCCACCTTTCCCCCACATAGGTCCCATCTTCCTCGTCAACGCCTGCTTCACCCAGGGGTGTGGGTTCACAAACCACTTTGACATCTCAACAAGCCCGGAATTGATGCAGTCAAACAACAGCTTCCTGTCGGACCTTGACCATGTTGTCTGATTCCTATACTTCTGCTCGAGGTTATCGAATAAAGTGGCACCCAGAGGGCAATCCTCATAGTGCCATTTTGACGTGAATGTATCAGCGTCAACATCGTCGAGTTGAGAGTAAATAAGCACATCAACAAGATAGGAAGACTCCAAGCTCTCGTCATTACATATTCTGTTCTCTTGGGACACTGCATCAAATACTGGGCAAACATCTTTTTCACTCGTGAATGTCTCAACGTCCGCATACGATCCAGACTCCATCTTGAGAAGCTTGAGCTGCATTCGAAGCTCTACAAGTACCAAACAATATAAAAGAGAAATTAAAGTAGAGAAACAGCTACACTGGAAGCACCAATAAGTAGTCCTTATTAGGACATGAAGCATACTAGAGTTGTTAGGCAGGTTCTAAGATTCAAGTATATGTGAGGATGGCAATCCGGTTAGCTGCCTCTGCTGTTATTTTTTTTTCTTGGAGCAGTTGCCAGGAACACGTGTAAAAAAATTTGAATTGTAAGGGCATTTTTGCTTAGTAACACATTGTCCCTTCATGCATAATTACAGAAGAGATGGCCATGTAGGAAGAGAACATGTTAATGTGATAATTCCACAGACAATAAACGAGGGTGTGGAGACCTGATTGAAGACGTAACAATTATTAGCTAAACCGGTAATTTTACATGCAACTGCATGTGGAAGTGAATCAACACAATCTTATCTGAAGGCCAACCAAAGGTGATTAAGAATTTAAATTGAGCTTGAGACTATAGGATGTCCAATACTATGAATATATTTCTTGTCATCGATTTTTAATGCCATGGCCTTATTCTATGTAGCACGGACACGGACACGGACACGGACACGGATAAGGACACGGACACGGACACGGGACACGGCAATTCTAAAAAAATGGGGACACGGACACGGCGGGGGACACGCCACGTGTATAAATAAATAAATAAAAATGTATATAAAAAAAAATTATGAACCATTGTATATGAATAATTTCACAAATTGTATAAATTTTTTTCAAAGGCATAATTATAGTTTAACCCAAATGTTTTGAATAATTTCATATTAACCCCCAAAAATTTAACATTTATTACATTTTGACCCCTAGCCGTGTCCCCCGTCGTGTCCCCAGCCGTGTCCCCGCCGTGTCCCCTATCAAAAAATAATAAAAATTATTGGACACGCCACGTGGCGTGTCCAATACGTGTCCCCGTGTCCCCAAGCCGTGTCCCCGTGTCCAATACGTGGATACGGCGCCCTTTTGGAGTGTCGGTGCTACATAGGCCTTATTATCCCTTGAGTATGGACATCACACACGACAAAAAGTCAATAAAAAGCTTCTAGTTACCTTGAAGGTCAGCATTGACTCTCTCAAAGCATTCGGAACCAGAAGATATGTCTTCTGTAAATGGGGCTTCCAAAACTGAAATTGGGCTCGGATGATCGGCATCCTTCGAGCTCTCCGGAGATTGTGGTTCAGGTAAAGGACACTGCAGTGGAACCGAATCTTCAGCAAACGGTCCAATTTGAGGTACCTAGAACATATAATAAAAATTACTAATTACAATATCCATAGACAGCGAAGAACCTAATTTATCTAGTTATAGGAGATCAGAGAGGGAGAAAAAAATGAAACCAATCTTAAATGGAAAGTATCTTGCAAGCATATAAGGAATGTATTGGCCGAGATGATACATAACCGACGTCAACACAAAATATAGATATCACACGGCATCATCAAAGAATTCGCATAAAGTCAATAAGTTTCTTGCCAAATTAAATCTACCAAAAAGAAACTAATATTGAGCATATAAAACATAGAGCAAAGAGATCCTGGTCATAAATTAAGAGAGAATCATGATAATGCAGTTGTACCGACCCAAAGCCCGGAAAACTGTGAAGAACCCGGCTGCCTAGATGTGTGCCGTTAAAAGCTTGTTTTGTATACTCATTCTTAACGCCTGAAACTGAAGGAACTTATTTTGGTAGTATATATGTCCACATTGCAAACGTGTAATAGGAAAACAAAAATAGCCAGGGAAAAGTAAAGTCTTGTTGAAATGTAGATATGTTATGTAAAAGACAGTAAAATAAGCTGTAGTTGCCAGTGAATGTAAAGACCGACACCTAATACTTTCAAGCACATATGACTACCATTATGCCTAAGGCTCAAAATCTTTGTGACAAAAAGACGAATTGGTTTGTCAACCTTCTGTATTATGTACTGAGTCGACTTATGTGATCTTGTGACACAGTTCAACATCCAAACATATCAAACTACGGAAACATTGAAGTACATTGCAATACAAACAAATCTATGATTAGGTAGCCCGGAGCCTCATGCACGGCAGTAATGCGTGACATGCATGGCAGCATGAGTAATGACATATAAATCGGTATTGATTTGTGCAGTCTAGCAATGTGATTGTTTAGTCCATGCATACCCTGGAAATAACAAGTAGACGAGGAAAACAGTCATGATGGTAGGAATACCACGACACAAAAATTGTTTCAAAACCACCCGCCTATAAAAGAGCAAAATAGGTTTTTTTAAAAAAGATAAGTACTCAATCTTATAAAGCTCAAACAAAAGTATACAAAGAAAAGAGTTCTAGTAAAACAAGGAAAAAC
The DNA here is from genome assembly GCA_025413875.1 of Rhododendron molle. NCBI lineage: Eukaryota > Viridiplantae > Streptophyta > Magnoliopsida > Ericales > Ericaceae > Rhododendron > Rhododendron molle. The sequence continues at coordinate 44,177,432 of CM046392.1, forward strand.
TACTTGTGTTCTAGACTTCTAGTAACTAGGCAAAGAAAATCCAAAAAATATTGACAATATTTAAGCAGTCAGTTCTGGTATCTTGCAATATTGCAAGTATATATGGGAAGGGTACGGTATATTTAAGAGTGATCATGTGCTTTCCAATATTGCAAGTATAAATATGTGGCACCCAATTCCCAACAATGGAAGAGATTCGTACACAAAAGAGGCCAAGGAAGAAAATATGGATGGCATCACCGCACCAACCTGCACGCCTGAAATGTCTCACCCTATTCGGATGGGGACGAGATAAGGTTACGTGGTACTTTTCAGAATGGCATTCACATGCAGTTTCAATTTGATACCGGAATGGGTTTATTAGCATGTAACATGGTAGGGAATGTTTCATCATAACTATCAACTCAGTTGCTTCGAATGGATAAGATGTCAAGCAAAGACCGTTCGTAATTCCGGAAAAGAGATTGTCAATATAAGCTCATCCTTCAGAAAACATCTAAATTGTTGAAATTGGAGGATTTCATAATGTTCTATTTGGAGGGAATGCAACCTAGTGTAATAAATGTTTTATACAGGGAAAACGTACTACATGAGTGGAACCGGTGTCAAATATGGGCTTCCATACGATAATCTCTTATTTAGATGTACCTTAAGTTCTAAGAATATGAGCGAGAAACCTAACCTATATGTACAACCTTTAACAGCATCAAACAAATACCGCTCTCATTTCCTTTCGTAGGTCGCAAACGAGTCAAGCCAAACTACTTTTTTGCAACGTTCGAGCTCCACTTTGATGAAAATTGAGGTGTTCAAGATCGGCTTGAAACAAACTGATAGAAAAAACTGAGCTCAAGCTCAGGTCAGGTCATTGAGGTAAAATAAATCTCAAGCTCAGCTCGAGTTGGCTTGACTTTATTATAAGCATTGTTGGAGCCCAAGGGGTGGAGTCAGTTTGATTGCCCTTTCCACATATAAACAATAGTAACATTTAAATGACTTTATTGGCCGATTTGGATCTTCTAAAGCACTGACAAAAATGATCGCGTAACTTAAACGACGTCATTTATCAACTTGAGTGATATAGGTTGGTTTCTTGAGACTCCGCCCAGTCTTGATAAAACTTTTGGGAGTTATCTATTGGACATTCCATGATCCATCTCATGTCATACAAAAAAGGATGCTTTAGGCACCTCATTTGTTACCCTCCCTCCATTCTGAAGTGTTCCCAAGTGTCGGTCCGCCATTCCATTTTAGGATGTTCCATAATGTTGGTCCCTCAAAAGTCAAAAACCTAAAATTAGTAAGTTTGCACTATTACCTGACAAATACCTATGATTGAAGCTTAATGAGTTATAATAAGGAGCAATTTGGGAAAATAGCACCTTGAGGTTTGATGTGATTGTAAATTTGTAATCATTACTTGTCCTTTTAAAAAGTTGGAATCCCCAAAAGGAACCAACATTGAGGAAAGAAGTGAGTAATAATTTATGGTGATGCTTTTAGCATCGCATTAAGTGCCAGCTGGCATCGACAAACAAGTTAACATTGTTGAACTACATTAATAACTAGTTAAGGAAAAAGTCAAAATGGTTGGTCCGACAAATAAAATGATGAGTTTAGTAGTTTAAGTAAAAGTTGAGCCAATCCTAACCCAATGAAGCTCACCTCAAATCAATCTTAGCTCATTGTCGAGCATGACATTAAGCTCATTGAATTATTGAGCATGATATTAAGCTCAAGCCCCTACTCATTTACTAATCAAGTGTTTGAACGATTAGCAAACTAGTTCATCTTTGAGTTTTTCATCAATAATTTGGTTGTTTCTTTTATTAAGGGTATATTCACTTCTTCACCTTTTTCCCTTTATCAAGGGTGAGCTTTGTTAAGTGGAGAAAACAAGGTGAAGAAGAGAATATACCTTTAGCGAATGAAAGAACGCAGCATCAATAGAGCTAGTAAATTCTTGCCGCTAAAGGAACTGCCTAGTTTGGGAAACTGATTCCAAATTGAGTAGGTAAATAACAATCATTTTACTATTGAAATAAGGTCTTCCTCTTCAGATTCGAGGGAACCTAGAAACGCTAGAGCTAGAAGAACGAAAGGAATTCTGAAATCAAATGTGAATCCAAAATTCCATTTCCATTGATCCTGTGCAAACCTTCATACCCATAAAGAACAACAGAGATGCAAATGAAATTCTTGGGGATTTACAAACTTATAAAGTTTGCAACGTCCATTTACCTAAATGAAGGGAAATGGAGGCTTACAAGTAGACATAGGAAAACAAGCGAGGAAAAGTGTGGTCTTGATCTACGTTTTGTACCCTTGGTAGGGTCACGTGTACCATAATGTGTAATATTTGCAACCAGAAAAAGGGGGTGTCTAATATGTGGATTCTTTTAATTCTTGCCCCAATGATACAGGGACACTACAAAATATTCAGACTTCTGAACAAATATCTTTTATATTCAAAGCTAATTGTGTTAAGGTGTCATATACCATTTCATGTACATGCTTCCAAGGTGATTACCAAATAGAAATATGGGACACATATCTCATACCATTTGGTCCTAGCCCTATTAAAAATCGTTAACCTGACGTTCTTTCCTTATACAGAAATGGTCATTATCAATTTCTCTGAGTTGGAATTTCGAATGGCAATAGCTAATTTAAGGAAGTAAAGATTGATCCATATATTGTGGAAAGGAAATAAAATATGGGAGGCGTTCAATGTCTACTTATACAGTGTTCAAGCTTGAATTTGTTTGTTATTGAGGTGTACAAATCAAATTGAGCTAGAAACGAAGGCTCAAGCTCAGCACGTCTAAGTAAAATGAAACTCTCCAGTAGGCTCAACTTGAAATCATGCCAAGATCATCAAGGTCCAGAAGAAATTCCACTTATTCTTGTCCTGATATCTTAAATTTCCAAACAAACTACAGAAAGATCTATCGTCCATGGCTGCATACACAAACCAATTCCATGGCATAGGAGCGCAAAATATTCTGGTTTGTACTCATCAGGCATAGCACAGATAGTTTCCTCCTAAAAACTGAGATGATAGACTCAATCATGCACATGGGTTGTCGAACCTCTCATGGAAGTTACCCAAACTAAGTGAAAGAAGGCCCAGTACGAAGGTAACAGAGCTTAAAAGTTGAAACTACCAGAAGACTGCTTTCCGCGTTTTACCAAAATTGCTGTTTGAATCATAAGTCGTGGATCATCTACCAAATGCTTGCATCTGACAGGAGAGAAACAAGAATCAAGGAAAGCTAAATAGTCAATAGTCTCATCGATTTGGCATAGAGAAATATCACTTCCTCGTTTCCTCGAATTTGCTGAATTAGGGAACACTCAATCTAACAGTGTAGTTGTACCGACCTCAGTTCAAGGCAAATGACAAGGTTTCTCTATTAATGAAAGTAAATCCGAAGAATTGAATAACATGTGATGTTTCAAACCTATTGCAGGATATATCATATCAAAATTCACCTACATTGCAATAATTCATTACGATCAGTAATATCCCTGCATGATATAAAGACATACACAAATTAAACAATCCAGCAAGAAAGACATGAAATACCACAAGCAATGCACCCCCACATAGGTACATGACGTGATGATAGTACGAAAGAATGTAAAGGATCGAAACATCAGGGAAATAAAATCACGTTGCCTCATGAAACAAATACCTATGGTATCTCAACAAGTATTTAGAAGAGTTTTAGTCAAGTTGATCAAACCTGTGCTTCTGAGTCATCGGGACCAGGAGTTGCAGGATGGTCATATTCTAATGAACAAGCTGAAGGCTTTGGGGACAACTCATCAGGAGATTCAGATAACATGGTCATATCCTTGTGTCCAGCAACCGCCTCAGCTTTAGAAATTGAACATTTACCAGTCACATTATCAGCTGGCATCTCAGTAACCAGCGGCTTTTGTTCAGATGGATCCTTCTTTCCCAGGTTAGTCTCCATCTGAGATTGGTTAAACTGCATCTCCTCCAAAGAGTCAACACTATCACTAGAGTTGTGTCGGGAGGAGTGCGACTTCTTGCCATATCTTTGGTTTCTGGTTGAAGAAACATTTTTTGCACTGGAATTTCCATCTATTACCTTATTTCTACTCTGCTTCCTGGCTTCTCCTGACCTCAAATATCTCTCCTGATTAAGAGATTCACAACGCGTGCTTGATTTAGGACCAACAGAGCGAACAGATAGAGCAGGAACAGATCTTGATCTGGATGGAATTCTTTTGCATTCCTTCTTCCAACCATCCCCACTACTAATACCCAAAGGACTATCCCACTCTTCGACTCTGTCAGTGCTACCAAATCTGTCACCGGACCCATCCAAACAAGTCATTCTATCTAAATTCTCTGGCCACATATCTAAATCAGGAACAGCAAGCATTTCACCTAGCGTGCCACCCTTGCCAACTACTCCAACATCTTGATACCTCCTGGACATCTTCCACCTCTCTGAGAGCCTCTTCTTCGCCTCCTTACTTAGAGATGACTCAATTGAGTGCGATGGTGAAGGCTTCTGCCGGTTACTCCAGTGAAATGACTTTCTGGAAGTTTGCACTGTCACCTCCGATTCACTTCCAGAATCACTTCCAGACGCACAATATGAGCTCTCATCCCCAGAGTATCCCTTGACTTTAGAGGACAAATCTATCAGCTCCCCACTATAACTCTCTCTCATTCTCCTAGAAATCTCCTTTGCTCTTTCTCTGGATTCTCTAGATTTAGGCCTGAACATACCCACATCATTAGATAAGTTTCTCTTACCCATGATCTTATTTTCATATTCCATGTTCTTCGTGCATTCTGACAAATTACCATGTGAAGAACAAGGTGATGAAGTTGATTTAGTAGCATTCTGCACCTTCTCAAGATTCGGCTTCAGAACAACAATCCTTATTGGGAGGATGCTATTCTCATTCTTCTCATCAAATTGAATTCTTGATGACTGCAGAGTTTCTTGAACACCACGATAACTATAATGGGTACCATCATGATGTTTCCGGCATGACACCTCGTGATGTTTTTGATATGGTAGAGCATCAAGTCCTAAAGTACTGTTGTCTGACTTCCAAACAATGGCACTACTTTCATGTTTATGTGAATTTGACGGCTTTATAACTGCTATACGATTACATTGCATGTTGGGAGCATCAACTTGCAGGTCAATAAGATGTTTTGCAAATAAGGAATCTGGCTGCTTAAGAAATTTCATCAACAGGTCCTTATTTCTGTCCAGCCGGTCAATGGGGTCACAAATCCCTTTTGAACGACGAAGCTTCTCATCTGTGGAAAGACATTTCACATCCACCAACTTCTGTCGAACAAATGCCATCTCTGCCTCAGAAAACTTCGAGTTTACAACCCTTTTTGCTGGGTAACCACTTCTCTCCGCTTTTGGTGTTTCTAGAACCTCGTACACATCCTTAAATTTGTCCTGTTCCATTGAGTTTTTCCTACTTGATCGGTGTTCGTAATCCTGTTGAGATGCTACAAACGTAGTCCTCTTTTGATGAGTTTCAGCGAACCCCTTGTGTTGTCGATGAGGAGGCTGCTGAGTTGGCAGCCCATCAAGACCCATCAATCTGGCAATGACACTTGGTGAACGTCTCTTGGATTCAGTTTCTTTTGACATTTCTTCTGCTAATAACTTCTTTATTGGTGTTCCAGTAACTCGACTGCTAGAGTTCCTCCCCAACTCATAAGTGACCTACAAGGGGAAGGTTTTGAAATCAAATATCGCTATAAACAAATAAATAAATCACTAATTACATAGCCATGATATTCTGTTCTCAAGGGCTATTTAAAAGTGAATGTTAAAATAACAACTCCAAATCATGAAGACCAAATAAAAGTACAAATAAGTAATCAGCGCACCAAATCTTCCTCTATGGTACCGCTGCTGTAAGAACTAGAGTCTGATGCCAACTTTGAGAGTTTTCTTTGTCCAGGAATCTGCATGTTTCCTGGAAGCGAATACAGATTAGAAGACAACATCACAGTATGGCGATTCCAAGATGATAGGTATGACTGCAAAATTGAGTAAACAGAGTTCCAAATCACCAAAAACCAAGGACATGAAACAATGGATGGAAAAGACTAGTGAGAACAATTTCATAGCAGTTTTTAATAGATTAACCAGCTCCATTTCAGTAACTCAAAGACTCAAAATTCAAGTGCAGAAGGAAATTACGAACAACCCAAATTTTCTGCAAAAGAAAAACATATGGGAAAACATTTATACAACGTAGGATGCAGGCCATGCATCTCCTAATATGCAGCTTGTTCATCATTTGGCTCAACATACACAATCAGGAAATAAGGACTTGCCCCTACATGGGAAATTGAATGCAAAGATAAATAATTCCCCCCTCTCCCATAGGATCTGTTACTCTTCTTTCTCTGCTTATCTTCCTCGTAATGTTGAAAACAATCTCCCGACCATTATCACATTCTTAATCCCTCTCTAACCAAGAAGAATAAAATCAACCCCAGGGTAAATGTGAAGCAAAGTCCCAGATCTCAGGGGTATGAAAGTAATGTACAGTGTACAAGCGCAATGTCCACTTACATATTCCAAGATAATATAGTGTCCCTACCGCATGTAAAACATGCTCACTCAGCAACACCTCAGCATGCAGGCGAGGGACGCACACCCTCGGTACCCTGGCTCTTATACCATGTACACAGTCTTGTGTATGTAGACCTCAACCAGAAAAGCTTGACCCTCATGCTCATATACTGCCCATTGTTTTCGTATCCAAACAATCTGGTTATCCACCATACCATGATAACACTCATTCTCTTTTATCCCGTGGTATCCAAGGTCCAACCCCACAAATAAATAAATAATTCTGGAAATTAAATGTGGCCTACATCAGGTGTATAAAAAGAACTTCTAGAGCACTAGAAACTGCAATTATTTCTCATGATGATCCTAGGGATTGATAAAGAACAAACAACATCATTCTGGTACCACTATGGAAAAGTCCCTACTCAATTACACCAGAAACAAAGCTTACTTTACCAAAAGCACCAGCAAAATCAAACCTCAACCTAATCCATGACCTAAACCAAAACAGAACTGATACAAAGGCTCCATTCATGTTACGAAATCACAAAGAGTAAAAAACCAGAAGATTCGTTCAGTTAATCACTAAATACAGAATTCTTAAGTTAAGAACCTCTAAAAGGAGCGATCAATTCCCCTAATTGAGGTGAAACTTTTTCACTTCTCGTTAGAAAAACAAAAGTTCGTAAATAAATTGTGCAAAAAAAAAAAAAAAAATCATTTCCTTTTCGCTTCTTTTCTTTTCCTCAATTTGCCAGCAACCAAACAGAGCTTATCAAGCCCCAAACAGACATACATTCATGACATACAGGGATGAGATTCTCTCGAGTAACTGTTCTGGACAGTTGAATATTTTCTCACAATCGTGGGACCCGCACTTGTGAGACAAGCCCAGCAACTGTCCGGGACGACAATTACCGGAGCAGATCCACTCCTGACATTCTATACATATATATATATATATAGAGAGAGAGAGAGAGACCCACCTTCGGAGAGTGTAGGAACGTGCGATTTCTTCGGCCGAACTCTCTCCATCTGAACCGGAGCAACAGAAAACAGGAACAGCTATGGAAAAAGAGAGAGAAGGAATTCCAAAGAGGCAGAGAAAGAGCAACGAGAGAGAGGCTTGAATTGTGGATGGGGAGAGGATGAAACCCTAGGTTTCAGCTGAATTCAAACGAGGAACCGTACGTGGAAACAGAATCCGACCACAGATCTTCAAAATCTTAGAGCTCAAAAATAAGCCATGCGAAATTAATTCGGACGTTGGAAATGCAGGTACACTGAGAGTCTGAGAGAAGGAGGAAATCCACGAAGAGAGAGAGAGAGAGAGAGAGAGAGAGAGTAGAGTGACATTAATGACGGACCCCGATCGGAGAGAGAGAGAGAGAGAGGGGAGGAGAGAGAGAGAAAGGGAGGGGGTTTTTTTTTTTTTTCCCCGTTTTGAACATTCAAAATGGAAATCGATAGAGCCTCCTGCTGGCACAAGGCACCATCGCAGGGGCAGTGTATAGTCCTTTTTGCTTATGGTGGCACGTGTCAGGTTTAGATTTTGTCACGTAGTGAAATTAGAAACTGTATTATTTTCGCATATTTGTGAAGAGCCCTGCTACGGGTACACCACGTAGGGAAATGAACTAGTATGACTTTTGCATATTTGCGAAGCAGAAAGTCTGCTTGCACATATAATCTGTGCACAAATTTTATTTTGAGATCCATCACGGATCCCACACAAATCATTCGAGCCGTTCATTAAATGTGAAACATTTTTTAAATGGTTTCTGTAAAAAATAAGCTCAATCCGATACCTATAGGTACTCGATCCAAACATACAACTTTTTATTATCCGCAAATCTGAATGAAAAGTTAGATGGTTGGATGAGACACCTACAGGTATCAGATTGAGCTTATTTTTTACGGAGACCCTGAAAAAAATATTTTACATTTAATGAATGGCTTGGATGATTTGTGTGGGACCCATGGCAGACCCCACAAACAAATCTGTGCACAAAAATTTGTGTGTGTAGCAGGGACTGTTTGCGAAGAGCCCTGCGACGGGTACACCACGCGGTGAAATGGAGTATGATATTTGGCATATTAGCAAAGAGCCCTGCTAAGGGCACACCACGTAATGAAATGGTATGATTTTGGCATATTTGCAAAGAGCCTTGCTATGGGTACACTATTAAGCGTGCACCGCCTACTATAAGACCCACTTAGAGGTACCACGCAAATAAACGTAGACACTCAGTTTTTTAAAACATTTTTTTAAAGCTTTTCTGTTAAAAGCCAGCTACACCAGATATTGGTAAATACTTGATCGATTCTACGCCCGATTTGCCGACGGAGCTAATTTTTCACAGGAACGCTTGAAAAAATGTTTTGAGTAGTTTGATTATGTAAGGATTTTCATTCTTTTGTTGGCCTCTGATTGTTCATCATTTTTTTTCTTTATAAGTTGATTAATAATCCGAGCACGTTCTTGAATTTATGTGCTTAGAAAAAGGAAACATGTTAATGAATTTTTGCAGTCAATTATTCAAAAAAAAAAACAAAATCTCTTCGCAGAAGCTGGGTTTTTTTAAAATTCCTCTCTTTAGTAGTTATGCATTTGTTTTGCTACTGATTACTGTGTTCGTTTTAGGTCTCAAAATCCAACTCCTCCCCCTGGGCGTGGTCTTTAATAAATTTTCTCGATCTATATCTCGTCACTCATTACCCCCATAAATCTCTCTCAAAACCCGAACTGAACAAAAGTGATCTCCATTCGGGCAGATGTGAGGAAACCCATTTATTATTGTGAACCGAAATCTGGTATTTCCGTACCTCAAGTAAAGCTTCATTTATTAAGAGGATGTGAGAAAAACCATTATTATTGTGAACCGTAATCTGGTATTTTCCTTACCACATGTAAAGCTTCATTTAAGAGACTAATTAATGAACCAGTTAAAGGAAGGGCACCTGAGGCTGTAAATGAATCGAGCCGAGTCGAGTTGTGCCATGTTCAAGTATGTTTATTAAATTTTTGGTGAGCTCGAGCTCAAACATAGTGAAAATTTAACGAGCCGAGCCAGTCGAAGCTTAACTAGATAATCGATCTTAATCGAGCTTGTTCACAAGCTTTAACGAGCAAACAACAAACATATATTTATACTTGTACAGTAGAGGAAATTTTGGTTGTACATGTGCACGTGTCATATATTTATATAAGCTACAAGTAAAGGCCTCTATTTTGAAATAATGATACAATTTACTATAGTTTTTGGCAGCGATAAGGCCAAAACTGTTTTTGTTTGTGCCAAAACTTCAATGCATAAAAGTCTTGTACTCTGCAGATGGTACGAGCCTTTTTTGCACTAGAAGTTTGGCACCAATAAAAACAGTTTTGGCATTATCATTTCTCTAGTTTTTGAGTATAGCACAACAACATAGTATTACTTTACTTTTGAATTAAGAAGAAGTAATGTAATCTTCTCCCGTTAAAAAACAAAACGAGCCTTATGCTCCGAGCTGAGCCGAGCATGTTAATGTTTAGGTTTGTTTATTAATTTTTTTCGCGCGATCGAGCTCGAGCCGAGCATGATGTTCAGGCTTGTTTATGGAGGAATTTTTTGGTGAGCTCGAGCTCAATAAAAACTTAACAAGCCAAACTTGAACAAGCCCAAAACGAGCCAAATACCGGCCGAGCTATTTGTTCATTTATAGCCCTAGCCAAAACAGAAGTCTTACCACATGTACTACATATTTTTATGAACTTGCTGAAAACCGAATAGTTGCCACTTTTCGTACCACAGAAAAGAGTTTAGACAATATCTGAATAACTCTCCCACAGAGACGTCTATATAACAATCACAAGGCCACATGATATATATATATATATATATGAATAGTAGGTATATGTAACAATTTTTTATAACCAGATGTTCGGACCAGCTTATTCGCACCTCGACTAATTTCGGGGTCTTGAAGTTAATGACCGAACAAATCTTTAGTGGCCCCAAGTTTTAAAATTAATGGTTAGACTTCGTGTGGATATTCGAACTTGAAACCTCTCGGGGGGCAAGCCGTTCAATTGCTTTTTCATGCCTATTTAGCCGAACCCTTGCAGTTGGGCTAGTTTGCTATAGCAGTAAGATTTATGAGGAATTCCAAATTCAAATTTTAAGAAAATTGGTGAGGAATTTAATGGGGATATATACTCCCACAAGAGAAATATCTGCTTTCACTACTCATTTATTATTTCGTCTTTAAGATTGTTTACGTTAAGCCTTTAATATCAGGAGCTGGTGAGGCATGCCTATTTTATTTTTGGTATTTTTGCACTAGATAGCTTGGCAACCATGCTATTTAATGGCTTTTTGTGAGTTTAAATTCTTTCCGGATGAGATGGAAACTCTCTGGTTTCCGCCGCCTATTGTGGATCCTACCGTGTGTATTTATTATTACTAGTGTTTGCCCGTGCCTATGGCACTACGCATCCCGGTAGCGCAGTCGACACGGGCATTTTTTAATATATTTTTGTTTTTTTATGCCAACGCCGAAAGCCGAGCAGTGGGTAAAAAAAACTTGATGGTATTTTTGTAATATCTTTGTAAGAGTGTGGAAGTTTTCTTAAGAAAGTTAGAGAGCACACATCAGCCCTTGGATTAAATCAATCTCAACCCTTCTTTCAACTTGTGTTTGTGTGGTCCCCACACCCTTGTGTTTTATTAGGTAGATAATCTGAACCGTTAATCTTGTTACGGACCCGTTTGGTTTGGGATTTTGGATTTGAATTTTGTAGGTAATGAATATATATAAAGAGAGAAAAAGAGTAATGATTAGAAATAGAGATAATAATTGAAGAGAGATAAAGAGAAAAATAAGAGTAATGATTTGAGAGAAATAAGGTAATGATTATAATCCAAACTCCTTAAACGAACGGGGTCGTAGAGGCCGCAAAGTTCTATACTCATGCAAAAAATTAACTTTATAGGACGTCAATAACTATATCAAAAATTAAATTTTAATTTATAAAATAAACGGTCATAAAACCGGGCAACTTTTAAAAAACTAGTTACAGGATCTGATTCACCTTTTTAGGAAGATGTCTAAAGTGTTTCTTTTGGGTTTTGGCCCTTTCGAAATCTTGAGAATTAACCCTTTCGGAATTGGACTTTTTCTAGTATATATCATAATCATTCTGAAGTCTAAATAATTTCATGTTTGATATTGTCTTTGCGAAAATCAAGCCTTCAGGAGTCATATTGTTATGAACACTTTTTCTTTCTTTTTTTTCAATAGGAGAGAGATCATGTATATACATTATGTATGAATTACAAACCCGGTCTACGGTTTCAATTTTGCGAGTCAACGAGATAATCACGATCAATCAACTCAACCAACCATAGGGAAACAAAGAAAGAAAGAAAAAGCCTCTAAGAGAACACTCACACGCTTGCAGGTGAGGAAATTCGAACTGCTGACCTCCTAGTGAAATGCAAGAGTCTTGGCAACTGTCGGGTTGAACACTTGGTAAGTTATGATTTGGAAAATCTATGCCTATATATGTGATAGAAATGCTATATCGTTGCTTATATGATGTATTTGTTGTCATTAGAGGAAGTCCATCTTTGAGCCATTTAGCTAGGTTTGCCAAAATCACAATGTGGCAGATTCTTTCACAAAATTCTAGTCCATTTGTTGCCATCTTTTTAAGCTAAAAGCCTTCTTTGATGCCGAATATGGCACCAACTTTGGCCAATTTGATATTGTGCCAAACTTATGCCAATCCAGTACAACTACATTAATTGTTATGTTTTGACCTTTTTGACACTTCAACAAATCGAACAAATAGTTTTGGCAAAGTCATTTTGACACCAACGGATGGGACTTGCATATATAAATAAATGTTGAGATGAACAACGATGACATTATTGTCCCGAGTTAGCTTGACAAATGGACAAAACACGTTGCATAAATTGTGGTAAATTGACTAGCTAGATAACCAAAATCCTTGTAGAAGAAAAATATGTCGTGAACGCAACAAAGCAAGAAATCTTCATTCACAAGATTCTCCCCTAATAAGAGGGGCTATTTGTCGGTGGCTGCAAGTGACATCTCTAGCTAGGCTTTGTTTTGCTTGACAAGTGTTGGCACTCCCCTTGTTTTGTGATTTGGAAGGATGCTTGAAAATGCCATGGAATTCTTGCTAGCTTTGTAGGGGTTGAAAATGGACGTTATTAGGATGAGAGAGACAAACTCTCTCTCTCTCTCTCTCTCTCTCTCTCTCTCTCTCTCTCTCTCTCTCTCTCTCTCTCTCTCTCTCTCTCCTAGACAAAAGAGATTTGAGAGAGCAATTAAGCGTGGTGACCTGCCCTGGCCGTGATCATAGGGCCTTCAAACCCGTAGCAAGTCCGATTCATATACTAAACGAGCCAATGCCATACAAACGAGCCGAGCTTAATCTAACTGAGCCAAGCTTTAGGGTGTTAAGCTCGACCCATCTAGTAAACGAGCCTAAACCTCGAGCTCAAGCTCAATTACAAAATGAGGCGAGCCGAGCCTCAAGCTGCTCACGAGCCGCTCGGTTCGTTTGCAACCCTACTCGTACTTGAGGAGAGTGAAAATATGTGACAAAAGTGAGCTAACCTTGTTGATTCTATTGAGCATATATCGTTGTGTTCTTAGACCTTTTTGTTTATCTTAAAGTTAATCGTTGAGGGTAGTCGTACCATGTTCGTTTTGGGTTTTGAGGTAGTTTTTCGGGGTAATAAGCAAAGAGAGAGACAGATAAAGAAACGAGAGTAAAAATTCATTGAAAACTATGTGCAGGAAAAAAAGGTATCGGCGGTTTAGAGTCCCAAAATGAACATGGCCGATGTTATTTACAGTGCTATATCTCAAATGGCATGAGATGATCAGGAGTAAAGGAAAAGGCAAGTCAAATTGAAAAGTTTTACTCAGCAGTACTGAACGGGTCACCATTTTGCGAAAAGATAGGCTCTCTCTGTATTGTCTTCTGAAAGTAAACTCCAACACCATTGAATCACGAGATTTGTTGGATACAGGATAGTGGATCCCTTGTACTTGCCATTCATCTCCCATGTGGTGCCTCCCCCACCACAGCCGCTCGAATAGGCCGTGGTGAGAAAGGTTTCAGTGTCCCTTCGATACTGCCACGTGAAATTCCAAACCTGCAGACTATTTCACCTCCATAAATTAACGTGGATTTCATATGTTTAGTCTTAGACTTTTTAGTAATTTGTGTTAGTAGAGGAGTGCTGCTGAATAACTATCCAACAAGGGCGGGGTGTGATGGGGCCAGCAGGGGCCCGACACCCTCAAAATTTTATTTTTCAGAGAAAATAAATATTTTGAGATATTCTAAAATGAAATACTTGAGCGAATAAAATAGGACGGATGGAGTACTATCTTGGGTTAGAGTAAAACCATGCGCGCATTCCCAAATGTGAGCATGACTCCTCTATTTCAGTGTGCATTCAGCCAAAGCAAAAGGTGTGTTGCAAGAAACAAAATCATGGTTGTCTCCAAGACTTCCATACCTCTTCATAAAGTAAATTAAAGGCAGTTCACTTGTTCCATTGAATCAAAGAACAGTCAGTCTACCCTCACTGCTTTGTTTCATCGCTTTTCCACCGTAGTGCTCAATTTTGCTATCCGTCTCGGCAACCAATAGTCCGGATTTTAAAAAAACTCCTTCACAAAAAACTTAAACTCTTCCCTGGAAGAATTTGTTTAAAATTCGAACCGTCCATAAGTGTTTTGAACGGTGAGATTGAGAGCAGGGGCGGCGCGGTGGGTGGGGTAGACTTTTTGACAAACAAATACATAATCGTATGTTGTTTATTAATTGCTTTCCAAACAAGGGATCCAATGTTGGGTACAAAAGCAGGTGAAATTAGTGAAAAGGTTAAACAACCAAGTAAACAGTGGTTTTATTCATTTCATCTCCCACTTATAAAGGTCTTTCTGCTAAATTAAGTCATTTGGCTTATATTTTTGTTCTTGTTAAAAAAAAAATCACATTTGTTAGTTTTTGATCGATTTTTTGGGAATTATTGCTTTATCATAACGAGAGGAATTTAAAAAGTAAAAAATTACAATCGAAATCCAAATTGGATTTTGCTCATTTAGCAAAAGGAGAAGTCAAATTGCATTAAAAAGAGCATCAGAATTGGATTTTGCTCACATTGCCACATCAGTATTTGTGTGGTGTTAGTATTTTGTTTGCTCAGATCTCCATGAAAATTTTTGATTGATCTAACGTTTTTGATGAGTCAACCATTGGAGATGCTTTTACAGAAGCAAAAGAAGAGCTATATACATACAAAAACATAAAAGCCCTAGACATCTAACAATATTTCAAATATCGACAACATGATGAAGATTTGGTGAAATTCCCACCGCGAGGTTGGCTCAGTGGTAGCCACCCGACAATCAGTATTGTTATGAAGTTTTTGGTCTAGAATTTGACTCTCACCCACGCACATTCAACTCCTGTGTTCGGTCAGTTGCTAATTGGGCCCTCCTGCTCGTTGATGGTGGAATTGATCCCTCGTTGATGGTGGAATTGGTCCCTCTAGTAATTAGTCTGCTGGACTGAATACCGAGTTATTAAGAAAATTATAATAACTGGAGCTGTATAATATGGCATTCTAGGCTTCTAGCCTAAAGCTACAGGTTAAAATTTTCAACTCCCTAGTTATGGGTTTAATTAACCTCACTGTCTCATTGACATTGCCTCGATTATGAAAAGAAGATTTCAACATCCAGAAAGTTCATGGACTTGTCCCAAATTAATTGCCTTTAACAATTCCTGAAGCATGACTTACAGGATGCGAGATGCTGCAAAGCAACTCCCTGTAGAGAGTTCTGCAGGGCACATTCAAACCGTCTATTTCGACAATCAATGGTCCCGATTGAAAACAAACTCTTTCAAGGAAACGTTAGGGAAGAGTTAAATTTTCCATGGAAGAGTTCGTTTTAATCCGGACAACTGAAAACACTTTTGGACGGTCCGAATACGCCCTGCAGCATTCTACAAATAGCTGTTTTGCAGCATCCCCGGATCCATTGCCAGTGAGTCTGATAGTTAATCAATAATTTTAATGTACAATAATTAACTGCATGCCAATAGAAAAAAATGGGTAAAAAGAAGGTTCTCCACTTCTCTTGACAGGATGAAGTCACTTTTACTGAATATGTTTGACTTAAAGCTAATAATGAAAGATAAAGTAAAAGAAAATTTGTCTTAAACTAAAGTGTGTATTAGGTGCAAACCCACAATTATAGCTATTGAACGACCACAATTATAACAGCAAAAAGTGCCACATAGACACATATAGATGATTATAGTAGGCATTAGCCGTAATAATTGAGAGCCTAAGCTTGACTCATCTTAACGATTACTTCCTGGGCTTTGGCCTCCGTCCTAATCTGCACCGGTCCACACCCCAAATCGATTGACGGTCCTCCTGGGCTTTGGCCTCCGTCCCAATCTGCACCGGTCCACACCCCAAATCAATTGGCAGACCAAGGTGGGCAAGCCAAATGCTGGACTCAAATGTTGTCATTTGATAAAAATCTCACCAAAACCTTATGCTGCATTCTTATGACCTTAACTTAAACTCACTACAAAAAAAATGTTCTGTCACTATTGATGAAAAGCTGTCACTATAAATTTTGGGAAAATGACGGCGCATGACGTGTTTTGATAATTAATACCCGCCAAAGACATATTGAAAACATTTGTTAATGCTGAAAATGTCCTTCACGAATATTAATTATCAAAACACGTCATTGACCGTCATTTTCCCATAATTTTTTAGCAACACTTTTACTGACAACTCAATGACAATTGTTTTGTCACTGTCGCTCATTTTTTTTGTAGTGACTTAAATCTGGGAGTTTTATCCTTATTTGAATTTTTTCGTATTTGTTAGTTTTGTGCCAAACTTTTGTGCGTTATTGATTCGTCTCAACAAGAAGAATCGGAAAAGTAAAAAAAAATTAATTTTACCCAAATATTTTTAGAAATAACCATTTTTTAGGCCAAAAAGTGACTCTTTTTTGTGTGTGCTAAAAAGTGGTTATTTCTCAAAATACTTGGATAAAAGTAAAAAAAATATTACTTATCCAATTCCTCTCGTCGAGACAAATCAATAACCCACAAAAGTTTGACGCAAAACTAACAAATGCGGAAAAAAATTCAAATAAGGACAAAATTCTCATATTTAAGTTAAGTTCATAAGAACGCAGACTATTCAGTCCTCAGAAAACTTATTTTTACGTGGTACTGTAAATAAATCACATGACGACAAATTTCGCAGGTGTAACATCACCACATTCTTCTGTTGGATTGTTGAGAAATAAGAGGGGTTCTGCATAATGTGTGTTGCGGTAATTCAATATTCATTAGTCATAAGTACTAAGTAAGAGATGTCACATGGTACTCCAGGAGCGATAATAAATCTCTAAACGGTCAGGGGCTAGACTTCAACAGGCCTAACTGAACTGACCTTTTTTTTTCTTTTTCTTTTTTTGTCAATATTGTATACATCAACGGGAATTAACGGGATGTTAATAGGTTAGTCCACATGGAGTTCCAGAGGCTATCCATAGCCTTGAACCCCAAACACCCACGACGGGACTCGAACCCTGACCTCCCACATGAGGAGGACAGGAGTTACCAACGCAGACAAGAGCCCATCGGTAACTGAACTGCCTTTTGGGTTTGACAGCAACCTTGTCAAATACACAAGCAACAAGTTGGTCACGTACCAAAAATTTCAATAAATTGACAAAAGCAACAAGGAAACCAAGTTCGTCCACAGAAGGCATGTGAGAAAATAGACATGAAACAACTCAGAAGAAAGGATATACTAAAACAATACTGTACTTCCAAAAGACCTGGTGGGAGCATTTGTTCCCACCTTAGTCACATAATCTTTCAGTAGGGTCCTTTACTTCCGCTCTCAATCTTTGTATTCACGAATTTTCAGGGTACGACTGTTTCTAAAAGACGCATTACGTGACTTAGGTCCCGACCCTAAAAGCCGCCCTTGCAGACAGGTCAACCAGGCCAATTGGGACTGATCAATCGCCATTTCAGTTACTGCACATAGACTTTCAGTAGGGTTCTTTACTTCTGCTCCTAATCTTCCAACTCATGAATCTTTAGAGTTTGAAAGATGCTTTCACGTTCCCGCACGGGCATTACGTGACGTAGGGCCCTACCCTAAAACCGCCCTGCAGACAGGTCAACCAGCCCATTTGGGACTGATCTAGCGCCATTTCAGCTACAGCACACTTCCCATGAGGCCTACTCACTACCATAAAACCATAATTCCTGGATAAATCTGAAATCAGAATATACTTGCATGGTTTCTCTCACAAGAATTGGCAGAATGCCTGGATAAATCTGAAATCAGAATATGCTTGCATGGTTTCTCTCACAAGAATTGGCAGAAAATACGGGTGTCAATTCTGATCAAAATTAACCTACGACAGAAAAGAAATGTTCGCATCCAAATTTCATGAATTCTTCTAAAGGCTTTCTAACGACAAAAAAGACATCATTCAATGATAAGTTACTCTATACCTCATTTAATTACTCTTTTCAAACTCATAAAAAGTTACACCAAACATGTTTACAACTTATAATAAATCTTTTAAGTAAATAGTAATCAAATATCTATAATCTAAAATTTTGATTTTAAGTGATAACAAATGAGTCTTTAATAATAAATGAGTTACTTTAGTACAAAATGTAGTTATGTATTTTGCAATTAACATGTGCAGCACAAGCAAGGTCAATGAACAAACACAGTAATAACAATATCTAACATCGAAACCCATGTTGGACATACATAAATAAACAAGGGGAGTGATTTTGGGGAGTGATTTTGGGGAGTGTGAAAATCGCTCTCTGTAAACAATTGTAAATGACAGAAGCTCTTAAAAGTGCAATGTTATCGGAGGTAGAAATCCAATCCTAAATAGGAAAACTGCAACCTGCGACAGATACAAACAAGAAAACTATGTACCAGTTCGAAGCTGAGACCATATGCATATCTTCCATCGATTATAAATCAACTTCTGGACTGTAACACGCAGTGTATCTTTAAAAATTTTGTTACTCATCGAGACAAGCATAATTCTGGAATAAACAGAGAGCATGATCGTGTGAGATGCTTTGAGGATAAAGCCCAAAGTACGCCCGTCAACGGGACTATGTTCCACCAACACCAACACCACCTCTGCTACAACCACCACTCACCACCACGGCCACCATCTCTCCATCACACCACCCCGCATGAAGTCACCACCTCTCCATCACCAACCTTCCACCTCCACCACAAACACATAGCGACCAGTAATACAATACGTGACACACAGGAGAATGTGGAACCAATAATCCTGTCACTATCTGATGGGATGAAACATTTTACGGGATTGCATATCCCCACTTTAGTGGTCCGACTAATCAAACACGTCTAGTACCATATAGAATCGAGGGACAAAAGTCATTTGGGGACGTTACAGGCAAACACTAGAGGTTTGCAAATGTAACAATTTGTCCTAGATAGAATAAGATGCTACTCTTATCAACATTGAGTTGGTCATGTGTTAGCAAACTTGCCAAGCAATTGTAGTCCTGTTCTTTTAACCCTAAGGGATGGGCTTACTATCTGAATTCTCTCCTCCTACACTATCCAACTAAGAAGCACAAACACAAACATGAACACAAGACATGGACTTTTAAAAAAAAATAGGGGCACGGTATATCTGCATTACGATAGCCGATAGATATTAAATTGTTACTCATATGAACATGCCATCCGAAATAACCAAAACTCCATATCTATTAATTCTTTTTGTTCCCGTTTGAAATATTACAAGTTAAACGAGAGTTCCATTTCGTGCATATTCATTTATTTGTACTTTTTTCCTCATATTTTTAGAAATATCATATCCTCAAAATAAGCTTTCAACATAACGAATTGACCCCTGCCATGTTTCCATCCGTGTCCAAGTTGAGAGACGGATATCCCCAATGTGTCCCCTGCTTAATAATAATTAAATTTATTCGACATGCCCTTACCTGTCCCCGTGTGTCCCTGGTATGTCACATGTCCCCAAAGTGTCTCACACAGATAAGGCAAGCATTAGGAATGTCAGCACTTCATAGGTATCCAACCATGAGGACTGGACTCTGGGCAATACTAACTTTGGTCAGTGGTCAATTGGTCATCCTTATAAAACAGCAAGAAAAACCAGCTTCTCGGTCATCACAGAAGAGAATTGTTCAATCCCTTAATGCCTTGTTTTGATATGCAATCAATTATTGAATCCAAAGGTACAATCGTTTTAACTGGATTTTTGTGTAGAGCTTCTAACTTCCACTTCAAGTCTCGAGCCGACCCAAAAAATTTAAAGCTTATACCACAATGATCTAATTGTGCAAATACTAAATGCTGGGCACACTGTCAATCTATGTTTGTTTGACTCGTCCGAAATATCCACCGTGCGTTTCATGTCTACTTAATTAAAAAAACCGGTCATGTTTTCAAGTAAATAGAATTCAAATCAGAATCACAGGTGATTACAAAAAATTCAACAAAACACTCATTGAAAAAGTTAGAGCCTGAAAAAACATGCTCGACCCCTTCAACAATCCTCTCATCATACTATTGTCTATTGGACAACCATCGATGGACTCATCTACATAAAACATTAAAACTTACAATGAACAATCCCATTATTTCTTTCTCACTCTCATTCTCTCTTCAATTCACAATAAACAAACTTTTCATCGATAAATCTCAATTTAGTTCTAATTATCAGCAAACCCAATCCTTTTTTTCCCTTATTACAACCTAAGTCAAAGTTCCCAACATTAGTTAGTATTAGTCTTGTAGATATTTTATCCTAGGTAGTTCATTGCTGCCTCTATAATTAAATGTGAAAATAGAAAAAAAGTTGCAGGGGAAAGATTTTGAAAGGGAACCAAGTCTCAATGAAAACATTCGTAAAAGGGCAAACCAAATAGTCTTGTAGATATTTTATCTTAGGTAGTTCATTGCTGCCTCTATAATTAAATGTGAAAATAGAAAAAAAGTTGCAGGGGAAAGATTTTGAAAGGGAACCAAGTCTCAATGAAAACATTCGTAAAAGGGCAAACCAAATATGAACATGACTACCCAACAAATACATGAATATAAACATGTAAAACCCAAGGCATTGACATCCACGTGCTTATGCAGAAAAAGAACGCCATAACCAATAAGTGGTATATACCATTAATGATAACTGCCCATCAGACAGAAACCATTGAAGAATAAAAAAGCAATGCTTCGTCTCCTTACCTGAAGTATTCCATGATTTCCTCTAGCTATGATCAATTCAAGCGCTCTCAATTTTATTCTTTAGAGCGTTTTTTATTCTTTACAACATTGGCTCAATAAATAAATTATTGTGAATAATCAGATACATTTGGAGCCTTTTTTCAGTGGTAAAACAGTAGGGGGAGTATTTTGGTGAGAATGATACTTTGAAATATCAGTTATGGAATTAGACTTCCTGTGTGGAAACATAGAACACGTGGCAGGATAAGTGAGCTGGAAATAAAGGCTGATAGAGATCCACAGTACCAGATATAAGACCAATTTTTTAGGAGAAATCCATCTAACTGGGCGAGAAACTTCATATTACAGCACTGCAATTCAATCTCTCAATCTGAATTTTACATCTGCAATTTGAGCAAGGGCTTTTCTAAAATAGGAATCAAATCGGCAGTTTATGCCCTGTTCAAAAAACTGAAGAAGACATAGAAGTGGTGTTTCGACATTTTTGGCCTCAAGGATATTCAAAGCAGAGGTATCTTAGGTTGACCTAGGCATTGGAAAATCCCTACAGCTTCACAATAAGAGTGACCTGAACTTAGGGTTGTCCTTCTATATATTAGACGAAAAAAAAAAAAGAATTATATCGCAAGAAAAAAAGATTTGACAATCAAACATATATTTGAGAAGTTCACTTCCACTACTGAGCTGAATATACAAGTATACGAGATACAACAAAGGTAACTTACCCTGAACGTCCTTCCTCAGCTAATTGCGCCCGCATATCAATCAACTGCACATTGAATTCCGCATCGCTGTATTTAAACATCTCTAGCAACAAAAGTGAAAATCCATGCTCCTTTAACATCCAGTGTTGGAGTTTTATCCTCCCTTCCAAACAAACGCAAAATACTGTGGAAACCTCTTTAATTCCCCCAAATTCCCATTCATCTCTACCAAGAAATGCTCCATCTTGGACCTGAAATTTTCCTCTATACTAAGAGTCAACAACTCTGGCAACCTCAACACCATCGTCTTCATCTCCAAAAAAATCATAACCCAATTTGCACAAAAAGTTCAGTTTCAGAATCAGAGTGCCTTCCACGCTTGAAACCAACAAGAAGGCCGTGTGGCAATTTATCACGTCATCTCCCTCAAACCCTAATTTTTTCACGAAAACAATGCAGGTCTCAATTGGTTACTTACGCTGGATCAACAGTCTAGGGCATTGAAGGATGGATTTTCAGATATCAGGTAAGGGATATTGACGATAGGAAATCAATTATGGGGTAAAGGTCAGAATAGGGATTGGAGGAGAGGAGCTCCGGGTCCATTTTGAAGATGCGGCTGAAGGCTGAAAACTAGATGTACAACGAGGAGAGGCAATTCTAGACGGATTTGAGGGTTTCAAGTGTGGTTGATCGGAAATCTGGGTTTTTGTTAGGTCTTTCGTGAGATATACGTTGAGGTTTGGAGGTAGAGGATTTTTTCACAGAAACGATGGCCGGGGTCGGAGGTAGCGGTGGCCGTGGGGGTGGGAGTGGTAAGGAGGGGGGTGAGTGGTATGCAGGTTTTGGAATGTTGTTTTGGGTTAGGGGGGTTGGTGGGGTTTGGAGAGGAGATGAGGTCACCATACCTACTTGGACAAAAAATGAACAAGTAATCAGCTCATTGAATCTTACTTATATCAAGCTATCTTTACAATGTAATCCATCTTTGACATATAAACAGGTCATGCATTTCATTTCTATCACTTGACTTCAGGAAAATGCTACATCATGACATGATAGACATCAATGAGAACAACCTAAAGGATTATAAGCACAAACAAATTATTTTTTTTATAGTAGTAAATGTCATTGGAAGGCATCAAGGGGACACCACCCATTTACAAAGAAAGCAAGGTACATAAACAAAAGGCCAAACAAAAAAGAAGAACCTATACACTACTCCAAAAATATCTAACATGCCAAAGAATTGATCAAATGTGGGCTTGTACTCCCCCAACTCCCAACTAAAACAAAGTTGATGCTAAACAAAGGCCTATCCTCCTCGTTGAAATAAACAAAGTTGCACTCCCTCTCTGTCTCCATATTAACCGCATCAAGCACTGTGGGATCAAATGGATTACAAATTTTACAAAACGTTGGTTCATCAAGTTAAATTTAGAATCACGTCATATGGACCACATGACATGCAGTGACAAGTACCAACTTGATGTAAAGCAACTCACACACCAGTCACTCCCTTACTAATGAACCATAATATCATGCAATTCTTAATTTTGTACTACAATATAAGGCCGGTAAAATAACAACCGTTTCCATCTCCTCATCCATCTCATCACAAGTCCATGTAATTTCTCTTGCATTTTTCTGGCATCTCCAACATACTGTCATCTTCCAAATGGAGACTTGAACTTCAATTTGCATGGCGTTCTACCCATCCTGCGACTAAAGAAGAATGCCTGCTTTCTTTTCCTTCTTCTTTTCAAACAAGTCGAAACTAGTGCGCAACTTTTTAATGAATCTAAAACCCAGAATCGGCCTTTATGCTTCAGAACGGATGAATGCATATTCAACATTTGAAAAAGGCATACTATAGAGAGCTTGATAAAATACTAAATACTCACAAGAATATGTTTAGCCCGCCCAACTTTGCTTGGTTTTCCCAACAAAATGCTGCTTGACTGTAATTTAAATTGCTCCACTAGAGAAGAATTTCTCATTTCATTTCAATCTACTTGCCAGGAACAATAATTCATAATTGCATATATGTCATAGTTCACACCTCATGTGGCCTTATTTGTACCAACTGGCATTTACAAAGTGTAAATCATTTCCTTCATGTTCTCTAAACCCAAGTACCATTGGGATTCAGACAAGGCAATCCTTCCTTTAAGGGTGCGCATTGTGTCGTGTCGTGTTTGTGTAGTGTTATCTCCTGTTTGTGTCAGAATTCTCTCAACCTAACCCTAACCTGAACTATCTAGCTTTTCGTGTTATAGTGTCTTGTCATATTCGTGTTATAGTGTCTTGTCATATTCGTGTTCCGTGTTAGAAATAGCCGACCCTAATCCGATAACTTTGTGTGAGGTTCGTGTCGTGTTATTGTGTCCTTTCATAAATTCCCACCCTGCGTTGTGTTCGTGTTGTGTCATCGCGTGTTCGTATCTGAATTCTCTCAACCCTAACCCAACTTGTTTAGCCTTGTTATTGTGTCGTGTCATATTCATATTCCATGTCAAAAATAGTTGACCCTAACCCGCTAACTTTGTGTCGTGTCAGAAATTCCTACCACGTCAATGATTATTAAAAGTAAGATTTTTTTAGATATGATAACTTACATTATAGACAATGAATATTTAGGTCATGACTCCTATCGAATGCATTATCGACCGATGGTAGATACCTACACATACACATGTTTTATATTACACTTTTGGCCCAATACTTCAAAATTCATAAATGTCTTAACCTTGGACAAGCTTTTAGAATTTACAAAAATCACCCTCGTATCGCAAGACACAGAGATTTGACATCCAAATACATTTCAAATGTTCACTTACACTATTGAGCTAAATATGCAAAAAGCAAGGTTACTAACCCCGAACGTCCTTCCTCAGCTAATCGCACCCGCATATCAAGAAACCGCACATTGAACTCCGCATCACTGTACTTCAGCATCTCCGGCAACGAAAGCGAAAACCCATACTGGGCCAACATCCGGTGCCGGGGTTTTATCCTCCCTTCCAAACTATACGCAAAATACTGGGGAAACCCCTTCAATTCCCCCAAATCCCCATTCATCTCCTCCAAGAAATACTGCACCTTGGGCCTCAAATTCCCCTCTACACTATACGTCAACAACGATGGCAACCTCAACACCAATGTCCTCACCTCATCATAATCAAACTCTAATCCTTTCAAAAAGTTCAGTTTTGGAATCAAAGTGTTTTCCACGCTTGACACCAACAGAACAGACGTCTGCGAATTAATCGCGTCGTTTCCAACAAACCCTATTCCTTTTAAAAACAACAATGTGGGTCTCAGCCGGTCGTCCACGCTGGAAACCAAGAGCCTAGGGCACCGAAGGATCGATGTTCGGATGTTGGGGTAAGGGATACCGACGTCGTTTAGTAGGAAATCGAACACGGGGTAGAGGTCGGAGTAGGGGTCGGCGGAGAGGAGGTGGGGGTACATCTCGAAGATGCGGCCGAAGGCGCGGCGCTCGATGCCCATCGAGGAGAGGAAACGCTCGACTGATTTCAGGGTTTCGAGCGGGGTTGAACGGAAATTTGGGTTTTCCTGGAGGGCTTTTTGAGGATTTACATTTAGGGTTTTGAGGTAGAGGAGTTTTTGGCGGAAGCGGTGGCCGGGGCCGGAGGAGGTGGCGGCGGCGGCGGTGGTGGGGAGGCGGGTGAGGGATTTGGGGTGGTGTTTTTTAGGGTTAGGGTTTTGGGAGGGGTTTGGAGAGGAGATGAGGGAGGAGGGAAGGGTTAGGGTTTGAGGAAGGAGGAGTTGCAGTTGCAGACGAATTATCATGTTTCATGCCAAGTGCGAGTTGAGAAGGGAAGACAGGGAGAGGGAGAAGACGGGTGACCCTATCCGTTTGTTTTATGAGAATGCGTTTATGGAGAAATTATTCAATGCCCCTGGGGCAGGGGTGACGTGGTGCCCCTTGGCACGATCCGAGCCGTCCGTTCGGGTACCGAACGGATGAGATTAAAACACTCTCTCTCCTCCTTTCTCTCTCTCCTTTCTCTCTCTGCTTTCTCTCACTAAATCCGAGCCGTCCGGATACCGAACGGACGGCTCGGATGTGTTGTGGCACGGCCATGTGTTGCCCTTGGGGCAAGGAATAATTTCTCGCGTTTATGACCGGATGAGGCAGGGTTCCGCCACGGCCATTGTGGATATTACAGAGCATTCGCTTCAGTAATATGAACCGTTCGTTTTGCAGAACTTGCAAATTAATACGTCCAGGCAAAAAAAATCGGTTTGATCGGGCATAAATAGCTAAATCATGGTTTATAAAATAGGTGGTCTGATTCTGTCGCCAATTTTTAAAGTTGAACTCTTCATGGTTGTCTATTTTATAAACCAAAATTTAATTTTTTATATAACAATTGATGTTCGATCAAACTAATTTTTTTGCATGGAAATATAATTTTGCGGGCCCTACAAAATAAACGGTTCAAATTATTGCAGTGAACGCTCGGTATGGCTCACGACAGGTGGCGGAAACCATGGGGCTTCCATATCATCCGAAAAGCATTTAATCTCTTGTTGTATCTCCGTATCAAAAATGGATGGAAGGCGTTCTCCCGCTCGTGCTCCGACGACTTCACAGCGACACATTTCATGTGAAGCTCATGTATTTAGTTCTGAGCCCCACATAAATAAAGTAATGGTGGAAATTGTAGAGCAGCAAATAAATCGAGCCATTCAAAAGTCACTCATGGTCTCTACTGAGTACAAGCTCGTTCTAGCTGGGTTTGTGAAATAAATGAACGAATTTGCCATGAACTTGTCAAACCCGTTTGAGACAGCGCAAACTCGTTATACATAATAAATTTAGTAGAATCCAAGTCTTGTAAACAAAAGATCCTAGAATAATGACTTAATCGTGTATTATAATTCAATAGGTAAAATTAGGCTGTTGATTTTGCCACTCCTTTTTTTGTTAACGGCATTCTCCTGCAAGTGTATTTTTGGTGCAAAAATACACTTGCAAGGGAATGTCGTTAACAAAAAAGAAAGTGGCAAATTATTTCCCCAAAATTAATACTAATAGAAATAATACCCATGGACCTTATTTCTTACCTTTGAATGCAACTCTTTGAGAGGCAAAGCGTTTGATAACCATCTGGGTTAGTTTATGCACATCTCTACATAGCATTATTTTATACTGGTTTTTGGAAGTTATTTTTGACAAGAAGTCAAAGATTTCGTCATGACTTCAACGTTGTCGGTTTCCTCATCATTATCATCACTCTGCTGACCTCCAAAAGCAACACTTATGCGTTCTTCTATAACAGGTGGTACTTCTTCTGGGGTGGTAATGGTATTTCTTCCGTAACAAGTGGTATTTCTACTATAGTACTAACTCCAACAAAATCTTGTAAAGTGACAAGAAGTATTTTATCAGAAACTCCAATATCGACCAACGATGTTCAACATTATCAGTCGGAATGTAACTAGTGAGATGCTCTTTTGTAAGCAAATTGATACCTATGAATTCATGTAGGTGATCCAAATCATTTGTAGAAATTGACAAAAGCAAAAACGTACATCAAGAATTTGAACAACATTTATTCATCATCGAAATGAAATGCCTCTCTTGGAATGCTCCACCAATTGCTTCTTCTTTTGGATGAGGCATTGAAATTCAGCCCCCTAGTTTATCATCTCGTCCAATCTTTGTTACAAGGTCGACTTGACCATTACAAAAAAGTGAGAGCGAGTTAGAAAAAGAAATTTTCATCATATTCACTTTTTAAATAAAAAATACTTACATAAGTATTCTGATTTTCTGCTCTAATAGCTTTAGGTAAACTTTTCCACTACTTTTCTCTAAAACAACATAATCTGTTCCCAGACGTCGACGAAGCATCTTTTGGAATATACAATCAAAATTCAGCAGATGTGTGTGGTCAAAACCTTACTTGGTATTGAACTTCTTCACATATGACTTTTTAAACACATTGATCTTAACATGTTCATACTCTAATTGGAGCTCTTCCAGATGAATATCTTCAAGAGCATTCAGCGGAAATGAATCAGCCAAAACATACTTAGATAGCATTTTTTAGCTCCTTCTAACTTTTTCCTCACCTCTTTTATTTCTCCATCAACTTTGCTCACAGTCTCAACATTTGACGTCTCATCCTCGCTATCATCAAAACTTACATGTTCTTCTCCAATATTGACAACAGATACTCCAATACCTCCAACATCACCCTACACACCTCCAACAAGATCTTGTCCAACAGGTCATAAAACTGTAATATTGACCATTGGTTCTTCTATTGCAGGTGGTATTATAACTTGTGGTATTTTTCCAACATCTCGAAGAATATATTGTAAAGTGGCAGGTAGTATTTCATCAGAAACTCTAATATTGACTAGCGGTGTTCAACATTGTCAATCGGCTGGCCTCCAATATTAAGCCAAAATTCAGGGGCTTAAGTTGGCGGCCTCGTCTGGTTTAGCTCGAAGCCGGCCCTAATCAGCATTCTAATACCACAACGCAAATATTTTCGGCTTGGCATAAAATTACTAGAACTCTCCTCTATTTATACTACTCTATGGATGGTTCTAGTCTAAAGATATTTCTTACAAAGAATTTTAGATTTATGATATTTTGACAAGGAGCTTCTAGATCTTCTAGAAGTTAGATATTAAGACTCTCCCAAAAATATCTTCTATATTTGAGCTTAACTTGGGATTCCAAAATATATTAGATCAAGAACTTATTCATATTTAATTATTTATGATCCAACACAAATCTGCAAGTTGAGTTTGGAACAGTACATACATGGTGATTATGCTTGGTTTCAAAGGTCAGAGATTTGAACATCCACTTGAGGATCTAATCTAATAAAACTTTCTCAATCCTCCCCCATAAACACCGAGCTTATTAATTGTGAGTCAAGGTAGGCAGGGATAGAGTAAGAATAGATAGGCGTGAATTGAGGGTCACGAATTGAATTGTATTCCTTTCTCCACATATTGAAATCCTCAGGCCCTAGAACTAGTCAATTACCGAATCACGTAAATCTTTGTGGAGAAAATCTTCTTTACGGAGGTGCTGTAAACACTTGTTTACAGCACTCAATCGTGGCCGTTTAAAAGTGTTTTGGATGGTCAAGATGTTTATGAAACTTTTTCGAGGAAGAGTTAATTGTGACCGATCATAATTGAAAACGAATCTCATTGAAATCTGTGCAAAACTGAAAAGTTAAAAATATGTGGAAGTAATAATTACACTTCTTTAAAAAGTTGGAATCCCGAAGCGGGACTCATAAATTGGAACGCGGGGAGTAACAAATATTAAATTTAAGGGTTAACATTGGGCTTATTTACCTTTTTGATCCCCAAAGTATTAGAAAGTGGTCAATTTCGTCCCCAATCTAAATATTTTTTCAATTTGGTCCCCAATGTTTAAAATATGTGTCAATTTGGTCCCATTCCTAACGCCGTCCCTCTTGTCCATTGAAATGGAAGGTATCATTGGTATTTCACCTCCAAACACTACAACAAATGAAAAAAAATAAAAAAAAACAAAAAAAATAGTTGCTCCAATTTCCCTCATATATGCTCTCCACTGCCAAAACCCAACCAACCATCAATGACATAGCCGCCGCCACTCCGCCGCCGCCATCCACAGCCGAACTCGACTACGATGAACCAAACTCCAACTTTTTCTCTCTCTAAAAGCTCTCAACCAGTCGCCCATAAAACATCTACTTTCCTTCCAACCCAAATAAAAATTCGTTTAACATCCCCTAAAGACCAGGTCCCACACCACCCCAACCCCGCCCGACATCAATACCCTAACAACCTCTCCCAACCCCATTATCCTCTCCGCCACCACCACTGTCTTCCCCCCGAACTCCTTCCCCACCATGTGCAAGAACACCGCCGACACCACCAAGTCGAAGTAGTTATCGGTAAAAGGAAGCCTCCTCGCGTTGCCTTCTCTGCACGTGACGTACTCCTCCTGCACCATACCGGCTGTCCTGAGCGTGGAAACGGTTGTCTTTTTCCTCCGGTCCAACCCAACGACCCGGCCCGAGTGATGAGCACACATTATTGACACATGGAAGTCCCATATCACATATTTTTAGTCCCAAAATGCGCGTAATTGCCTATGGTTATAATATCTTTCATCACTTATATTGGATTATCGTTTTTGCAGGAAAAGATGATAATTAGAGGTATTTTGGCCGGTAAACTAAAATCGTCCAAAGTCAATCCGGAATTGTAGAAAAGTGCCAGATTGTGTCCCATTCTAAATGAAAGTTGGCTAGAAAAAAGGAAATAAATTTCACGTTCAATCAAAATTCGGCCAAATCCATGGGAAGTGGATCCACCTTACCCATTCCTTTTGATGCACTAATGGGACTTGTATTTTTCAGAAGAAGGGGAGACCAAGGCAAATTAGAAGGGGATTAGGAAATCTACTTTATTTCTTTAAATATAGGATTTAATTAGGGAAGAGATCTTTTTGCACAAGAATTTTTGGCATGTATAAAAGGACGACTTCCCACACACAGAGAAGAACCCCACGCCTTAGCAGTATTTCGGCCTACCGCGGAGCAGCACCATCACGGCATATCTCGAGGAGTAGCGGCAGAGGAAAGGCTAGGGAAGAAAAATAACTACTTTAATTTTGTAAGCTTTCATGGAGTTCTTTTATGATATGATTATGTGTTTTGATTTCATGAGCGGCTAAACTCTTCAACTAGGGTTGAGGATGAAGCCCCATTAATGACTATTATCTATATATTCATGAGATTTGAGTTTACCCGAATATGTGGTTTGATTTTGATTAAATTGTTCTTACTTCAAATCAATTGTTAGGGATAAATTCTAAATATGAGTTCAATCATGTTTTTCTCATGATTTGGAATTGTCTTTAGCGTTAAATGCTGGTTTTTCACCGTTAACTATAAAATTGGATGTTTATTGTGATTTGTTAAAAGCAAATACAATTAATGATTTGGTTTTACACTTGCGAGCGGAGAGGAACATACATTAGACTTTTAAATGACTTTTCACGATGATATTTTCCATGGTAACAGAATGAGCTTTCAGATTATCATGAAGAAATTTGGGTGAAGTCCATGGTCATGAGTATATAATGGTACGAGTTAATGGGTGCGGATTCCGAAACCCTAATATTTTCTCCTTTGATTAAAAAAAAGCTTTAATTTTCTCGTCTTGGATAATTTTGTTCATTGTTTTTACTTTTCACTTTTAGTTCCATTAAATCAATCACAACTTTTTGTCAACTAGGTTAGGGTTAGTCAATTTAAGTTTATTTAGTTTTCCTACAAAAAAATCACAAGTCCCTGTGGATTTGACCTCACTCTTGCATTACTATATTTCGGTATGATTCGTGCGCTTGTGAGTACATTAAAATTTCACATCACCGAGTTTCATTTTTTTTCTATTGCAGCGCGACGAAATTCAAGGGGAGGCCGCGGCCGCAGCCGACGTCGAGGGCGTGCTTGACGATGGATCAGTTGACGACGACAGTGACCATGCGCTCGGACATCACCCAATGGAGGGAGACGACGATTAGAAGATGTTGGCGGCGACGAAGAAGAGGAAAACGACGAAGAGGGTGGTGACGGCGCCAGCAAAATCGACTGTAAATTTGGCGGCAGAGGGCGAGAGGAGGACGGAGATGGAGGCGCAGATGGGGGTGAAGTCGAGGAGGAAGAGAAAGGAGAGGAAAGAGAAGAGGATGGCGTGGAGGAAAAGGAACAATGTGGTTTGCCAGTCGTCCATGCCGTAGATTGCCTAGATTTGTGTCCTGTCTCTCCCTGTTTTCCCATGTTCACCTCAGCCGCTAGTTCTCCTCTTATTCTTTTCTACTGTTTTATATCTCTTTCCGTTTTTTCAGGTTCTTTGACTATTTACAATAGGGTTGCTCAAAAAATTCGGTGAACGGTGAAACCGGTCCGAACTGAATTGATCTATACCTTTTGAATTTTGTCCGAAGATTAATGGTCCGGACACGAATTAAAAAAATTAGAAAACCGTAACTCACGGTTCGATTCACGGATTTTCATTACGAAACCATGGGTTAATCGAACCGGACCGTGAGATATTTATTTTATAAAAATAATACATATAAATATATGTATATATATATGTGTGTGTGTGTATTTATATAATAAATTATTAGTAATTGAAAAAACAGGGTTCCCTATTAATTCGTAAAAAATCCTAAAAGTATGAATATCAATCACTAAGTTATACTACCAGCAAAAATCACGCACGTAAAACAATCCCACAACGCAGAGATATACGTGGAAAACCCCATAATGGGTAAAAACCACAGGAATGAGTCAAATCACTATAATCATTGTGTAGTTACTGATATACCTATCCAAACGATGTAAATCCTCACAACGTTCTAAGTACCACCTGCCGAGTCACACGTGCACCGCACCCAGTGATCTTGATCGCCAACGGCCTTGATTTCACAAGCCCTCCAAAACCTAAAGAAAATCTCCTTTAGGAATAGCTCTCGAAATACATCAATTGCATCTTCTTCTTTTTTACTTACTGCCGCTGTAGACACCCCAATCTGGACATCCGAATAATTTTTAAGTTTCCCCGATGATGAAATAAGAAAAAATATACCTTCGAGGCTTGGATTGTTACTCCTTTGCTACTCCTTCTCTAATCTCAAGAAAACCCCATTTCAACCATGTAGGGTGGCCCCCGGTTCAATTGCAAAAGAGAAAAATGTGTTTAACTTGTCAAAAATAACTTTTTCCATGACACACTGAGGGTAAAATGGGCACATATTTTAATGTATAAAATGGCTTTGAGTGAAATCAATTAGGTTAGAAAGAGGACTCGACGAGCTTTCCAACGCTTCGAACCGCGTCCAAATCCGAGTTCCGGAGTGTCCGGGGCGCCCTCGCGAAGTTCGGTGTGCTGTGCTGATTCACATAGCGCGCGGCACTTCAAAGGGCGCACGGCACCTTAGAAAATTCAAAAAATCACTCTCTCGCACGGGACTCCACTACGTCGCACGGCACCTTGAGAAAAAGTTCTGACAGCAGCAGAAAGTTGTCGGCCACGCCTACAAATACAAATAATTGAAAAATGGCTCGGCCAAAGCACATTTTGCACGTTTTTCTCCTTTGGGTGCACTCCAAGCATACTTTTTGCCTATAAATACACCCCCTCTGTAGTTGAGAAGCACCCCTTCAACTCTAACTAAAGTTACTCTGCCATTTTTTTGGCTCTCACTCTCTCTCTCTAAAAATACTCTCTTTTGATTCTCTCTCTACAACTTCTTACACCCATCTCTCTCTACACCCATTTGCTCTCAAGTCTCTCAAACTCAATCCAAATCAACTCTCATTCCTCCATCTTCAAGCACATCCAAGCTTCAATCAAAAGGTATAAATCCATTTCCTTGGGCTAAACTACATTTAGCCTTGAGGGGAGCCGATCGAGGCCCTTCTCGGTCTTTCTATACCGAGTTTGGGCCTCAAACGAGATTTACATTCAAAATCTTTCTTTTCTTTTCTTTTTCGTCAGATCTAGTCCCTTTTGGTTAGATGTTGACTTAAAACCCATTTTCAGAAAAAGAAGCCAATACTGCTCTGAGGTCAAGGTACTGCGCGGCTGCCTGACTAGGAGCGCGGTACATTCATCTTCAGCGCACGGCATGTTGGTTACTGACATTATTGTAAGCAGGCTGTCTGGATCGGAGGTACTCTTTGTTGTGACTGTTTGTTTCTGCTGTTGACTGTTCTTATTTCTTTAAAAGTAAGACCATATCTACAAACCATGTTTTGGCTCTCAAATAAGGTTTTTTAGATCATCCCGAATGATCAAACGCGTTAAAAACTATTTTAAAGTCATGTTTTGAGAAAATAATGATATCCTCGGGATGATCTGACTGTCGTGAGGCTTCTGATGAGGTTTTCCAAAAGATGCGTGAAGAAAGTAACGAGTTGGATGATGTTTTAAAAGTCTGTAACAGTCTGACAGCAGGAAAGCCATCACGCACGGCATGTTGATGTCCCGCGCGCGGCACTCCAGCGTGCCGTGAACAGTATGACTGAGGTCCAGACAGTTTGTTGAGTATTTTCATTACATCTGTTCATACCATTCATATCATTTCTATACAGTTCGCACCACAAACACGCCAAAGTATTATATTTAATCCCGTGTCCCTTTCCCGTATATGTTTTAAAGTCAAGTTTTTCAAATGATATTAAATTCCCTATTTAAAATGCTTAGTAGAGACCGATTTTATCGAGCGAGCGGGGTGCTTTTTCAACAAAATCTTCCCCGTTCGTAACGTGGTTCCCGGATCCAAAATCTCAACATTTTCGCTAGACCAAAAGCCTTTCT
The DNA here is from genome assembly GCA_025413875.1 of Rhododendron molle. Classification (NCBI taxonomy): domain Eukaryota; kingdom Viridiplantae; phylum Streptophyta; class Magnoliopsida; order Ericales; family Ericaceae; genus Rhododendron; species Rhododendron molle. The sequence continues at coordinate 44,211,494 of CM046392.1, forward strand.
TTTTCAAATCAAGCTCTCGATTTCTCGGATCATCCATCTCAAAAATCCGGGTGACGACTCTTCGAGTTAGCGCTTTTCGGGCGCGGGAGCCCACAGCCGGCCCCCACTTTTTCTTTTTCTCCAAAATGATATATGCATATGGCTTCCACACCTTGTCTGGCTGCCCCCCTTTTCTTTTTATAATGTTGTAGTCAAACCCTAGGAGATCAAATAAGGGAACTAATTGTATTAGTTGTAATGTGTGCACCAGCCCACCAATCGCATTAGTAGTATTCGATGGATATCCGATTGATATCCCGATCAGTACATTCCGATTTAGCCCATTTCCATTCGCGAAGTCATTCTGCCTTTAGACAATCGAATCACTCTCACTCAATTACAAATATATAGATTCCTTCCACTTTAATCCTATACAGACTCACTAACCTATAAAAATAATAAATTACAACTCGATAAAAAGATGTGTTTTGTCATACGGAATTACCAATACATAAAATGGAATTTGGTCCTTACAATCTCCCCCTTTGGCACTTTCATGACAAAACACACTACATTGAAAATCTAACAAATTGAGATCGAGTTGTAGAGCAGCTGCAAAATAAAACTCAACATTCAAACACATTGGAACAATAGACAACCTATTCCCCCTTTCATCATTCTCCCCCTTTTTGACATGGAGTGACAAAGGGCGAATAAGATAAATAGTAAAGCAATATATGCGAATAGAAGAGAATTAAACAATCAGTGATCAACAAAAGCAGCTAAATAAACAATGTGAGCAAAGCGTGAATACTAGCATAAATAGCATGGCGGCTAAATTCAATAACAGAATAAAGAACTAACAGACACGCAAAAACCAATAAAAAAAATTAAACTAAATGTAAAAAGAAAATGAGAAATGTGAAGATACGAGCATGAGATAGTTTTATCGCAAGTATTATATCATTAGATGAGATGAAAAAGACATCCAAAATTTAAGGCACCGCTTAATGATATAACACCATGCAAGGCAGAAGGAATGCAACATACCATGATCATCGACATGTGAGAAAAGTGTGTGTGTGCATCCATAACCAAAAAATTCAGCAACTCAAAACAGGACCAAGATACTCAAGTGCTAAGGTTTATCTAGTGACTCCCCCTCAACAAGATACACCTATCCAAGTCCAACATAAAATCCACGGATAATTAATCACAAACTCCCCCTCAACAACAGGCAATTGTTTAATAAGTAATCAAGAGAAATTCATAACCGTATTTTTACTTTTACCCCATTGCTGTTTGACGCGAATATTGAGAGTAAGAATACCTTATACCCAATGCCCAGTTACTAAGCAAATGGTCCAACACGGGTGCCTTCACGAGGTCTATCCTTTGTTTGACGCGAACGCTCAGAGAGAGAATACATCACCCTAATTGTCCGGTTATTCAATAAACGCCTGGATAAGCAAAAGCCAAGATAAATACTATCCTTTTTCTTTTCCTTTCCTTTTTATTCTTTTTTTTTTTTGGGAATAAGTGAGGGCTCTATCCGGAAACCAAATAAAGGTGGTTAAGGCTCAGGGAAGACACAAGATAAAATGAAGCAAATGAGAACAGTGATCCCTATTCGAGAACCTGACCAATAGCCATGGATGAGTGTACATAATGTCGAATACTCATGATATATTAACATCCAAACTTAATAGCAGTGAAAATATCATGAAAGAAGTGCACTAAGAATACGAATGAACATGTTTATAAAATCCAATGATATTCAACTACGCACCAAAGACTATCATGTTCAATCCACACAACAGCTCATAAAAAATATATATATATATTTTTCATAACTCAATAAACATAAAAAATATGAAACTCCTTAACTCTAGGTAATTAGATATGCGAGAACAATTAAACCTAGGTTATAGAACACGTTCTAGCCTCAAAAAGCGAGGTTAACCTCTCCGGATGAACTGTGGTCATCTAGAGAATCAAGGTCATCATTAGCATTAGAGACCAACTCAGTTTTACGAACCCAAATCTGTCTGGTCTTACCCTTTTCAACATTAGTGGTCATGGGTTTTTCAACAGTAGCATGCGAAGGCATCCTATGTCTAGGCCTCTGAAAATACTCCCTACGATTATTCAACTTGGGGTAACGGGGAGGTGTCCTATGATAGCCATGAAGGGTAAAGCAGTATGGACGAATATGGCCTTTAACTCCACAATGATGGCAAATGGGCACAAAATAATTATGTCCATAAGGATGAGCTACATGTGCATGTGAAGAGTATGATTCATGCATCTTTCTACAACGCGGTCTAATATGGCCAGTCACACCACAATAATGACAAGTAGGAACAAATTTAACAGCAAGAGGAAAAGATTGAGATTTACCAATATTCATGACTTTAGATTTTACCTCCTTGCGCTTGTGATGTGCATTTATCTCTGCTGTCAATTGCTTCTTTGTCTGCTTTGTCGTAGGAGAACTAATCATGTTCTGCATATCATTACCATTAGTCTTCTTACTTGGACGTTTAGTTCCTTTTCTCCCTATCGATGGAGTTGAAGACATTGCATGATAATCAAGCCCTGAATGATCGCTAGGTCGTCGTTGGATGGACAGAATATGATCCAACACTTTGGTCCCTGTCTGTGTGTCATCCTCTGATTTATCCTTAGATTTAGAGCTTGCAGTCAAAGTTTTGTTTTTCTCAAGAAGGAGCTCAATTTCTTTATTTCTCTCATCCCTCTCTTGAGGGCGTTCATTCAAAATATTTTCTAACTTCTTAATCTTATCAGAAAGCTTTTCACTTGCGTCTATCAGTTTTTTACTAAAAACATGGAGTTTGTTGTACTTCTCTCGGACCTCATCTATGTCATCACAACTATCCGCCTCGCTGTTATCTGTTTCAGAACCACTTGATTCGGAATGATCATGTGAATTTAAGATTACTCCAAAAGCCAAAAAATTTCTTTATCATTTTTATCGGCCCCATGTTCTTCATTCGATTCATCAGAATCGCTATCATCCCACGTTTTAGTGACGAGAGTCTTCTTTTTCATTTTATTAACACATTCTTGGGCGTAATGACCAAAACCATAGCACTCGAAACATTGTGGTCCCTCAGGTGGTCCTTTTCCCTCCCTTTTATTTTTTTCAGAAAATTCTCCTTTTCCTTTATCATTTTTCTTTTTTGTACTATTTTTAAATTGTTTGAAAAAAGCTTTCATCTCCTCAAGATCGATATCACTATCACTATCTGAATCTTTCTTATATTTTTGAGTACTTTTAAAAGCAATCGGAGTTTCCGAAGGTTTTATTTTGGGTTTAACAGGTTCAGATTGCAATAGGTCAGCCTCATAAGTTTGGAGAATTCCAACAATTTCTTGAACAGATTTTTCTTTTAACTTTTTCTTACCCTCTAGCATAGTAACTTGAATTTTAAATTTAGGAGGTAAGGAGCGCAAAATTTTCTTAATAATACGAAAAGAAGGAATTGGCTCACCCAAGTTCTCGCAGCTATTGACGATGGCAATGAGCTTAGAGTAGAATTGATTGAAGGTCTCTTCCTCCTGCATTCTGATGGTCTCAAACTCTGTGGTAAGCCTTTGCAACTTAGATTGCTTAACAATGTCTGTCCCCTCGTGGCAAGTAACCAGAATATCCCAGGCCTCCTTCGCAATTTCACAGTTAGCTATTTTCCTCTGCTCATTTATATCAACAGCAGCAAATAAAATATCAAGTGTAGAGACCCGTATTTTCAGAAAAGTAAAAATGTCAAATGTTGGGGATAATAAGGAAAGTGTGATTATTTGATTTGGGGTTTAAATTGTTGGAATGGCTAATAGAGGGAGTGCTTGTGTGATTATGCATATGTGTTGGTATATATAGGGGTGAGTGTGTGTAGGAGATCACAACACCCACCCATATCTCTCTCATCTTTCACGTCTCTCTCTTCTCCCTCTTTCGGCTCTCTCTCTCTCTCTACCTCACTCACACAAAACTCCACCATATACCTCAAAAAACCTCAAGGATCCATCTTGTTTTCACCTCTAGAACGCAACCCCGGGCTCGTATCGCGTTGGGTGAAGCTTGAAGAGGAGATCTCGGTTGATTTCAAGGAGTTCGGACCTAGGGCTCGTACAAATCTCTTGGGTTTCGACATTTGACTCGAGGTAGGGATTTCTTACTTGTTCTATGCATAGATGAGTTGAATTGGTGCCCCAATCTCAGGCCCGATCGTTGTTTTGATGTGTATTATTGATCCTTGAAAATCTGTGTGTCGCGCTGAAATTTTCAGGCGCTACCCGTAGTCCGTTTTTGGTCCTACCCGTAGCCACTGATCAGTAACTGAACATTTGTTCCGCTACCCGTAGTCCGTTTTTGGTTCTACCCGTAGCCACTGCAGATTTTGCTGTTTGCTCCAAACCTATTTTTTTTTGCATGTTCAATTGACTTTCTTCGATTAATCGACATTGTCCTTGAACCGTCGGCCTCCCGTTAGTAATGGACGAATAATTGTTTGCTTGGTTATAATGTTAATAAAATGCTACATGTGATTGATTGGCTACCTGGGAACGTTTGTGGCATGTTTGTGATATTGTAGGCATATTGTACGACGTTCGGTGTATAAGTATGAGCTTGGTAAGGGTTTGACGTTGCATTTGGAATGAGAAACTCTTCGTTTGAGTCGGAAGTTGATTTAGGAAGTCTCGTAACGCAAGGGGTGGTAATACGAAGACATAGGCGGTCTCGTAACGCAAGGGGTGGTAATACGGTGACCCGAGTTGTTAAGGGATCATCGTGACGCAAGGGGTGGTAACACGGTAATCCTCGTAGTGTTTTACGGTAGCGCAAGGGGTGGAAATACCGATGGAAGTGTTTGGCGATAGTGAGTCATGTCGAGGTTGCCAATGTTGCTTAACATCGTGTGAACTTGGTGGTACATTGAGCTATAGGCATGTGTTAGGATGATCATATTGAACTTGGAAAGCCCTTGAGTCTATTGTTATCTATCAATTGAGCCGTACTTCCTGTCTTCACCTTACTTGCTCATTTCATCATGTTTATGCATAGAACTGGCAAAGATTTTCCTACTGGGCTAGTGTAGCTCAACAAAATCCTTCTTTTCAGGTTCGAACGCCGGATAGTAGCTTCATGCGTTGCATGCTTGGATTGTGGACAGATTTTTGGAAGCTCACCTCACTTAGTTACTTTTTTCATCTTGTAACAGTCTAGCTTTTGGAGTCAATATGGCTTTGTAACTAATTATTCTCGAACTATCCTTGACTAAGTTTGTAACTGTATTTAAGTTGATTTGGGCCGTAGTGCCAAAGTTGTAATTACTTAAACTTGGGGACTCTTTTGGGTAATATTTATGTTAAGCAAGGATCTTTTATTGAAATGAATTATTTATTTATGTTGAAAGTCGAGGGCGTGACATCAAGTGCACGGTTATTAGCCTGAAGTAAGGGTTTTCTGTGGTTGATAACTCAGATGCAGTTTTTGGAACCGGCTTGTCGTCTACAATTTTCATGAGTCGAGTGTACCCCAAAATACACGAGTCCCAAATTTCTTCCCCAACTGATCTCATTATAGCCTTGATTCTAGATTTCCAGTAATCAAAATTATCAGCATCAAGTATAGGCATATTTCTAGACATGTGATTCATGTTCATATTCATGATGGATCTGCTCTAGAATAAAATAAATTCTAACGGAAGGAGCAGCCCGCTCTGATACCAATTGAAAAAACAGTGTTCCCTATTAATCCGTAAAAAACCCTAAAAGTATGAATATCAATCACTAAGTTATACTACCAGCAAAAATCACGCACGTAAAACAATCCCACAACGCAGAGATATACGTGGAAAACCCTAGAATGGGTAAAAACCACGGGAAGGAATCAAATCACTATGTGCAGTTACAGATATACCTATCCAAACGATATAAATCCTCACAACGTTCTAAGTACCACCTGCCGAGTCACACGTGCACCGCACCCAGTGATTTTGATCGCCAACGGCCTTGATTCCACAAGCCCTTCAAAACCTAAAGAAAATCTCCTTTAGGAATAGCTCTCGAAATACATCAGTTGCATCTTCTTCTTTTTTACTTACTGCCGCCCCCCACTTTTTCTTTTTCTCCAAAATGATATATGCATATGGCTTCCACACATTGTATGGCTACCCCCCTTTTCTTTTTATAATGTTGTAGTCAAACCCTAGGAGATCAAATAAAGGAACTAATTGTATTAGTTGTAATGTGTGCACCAGCCCACCAATCGCCTCAGTAGTATTCGATGGATATCCGATTGATATCCCGATCAGTCCATTCCGATTTAGCCCATTTCCATTCGCGAAGTCATTCTGTCTTTAGACAATCGAATCACTCTCACTCAATTACAAATAAATAGATTCCTTCCACTTTAATCTTATACAGACTTACTAACCTATAAAAATAATAAATTACAACTCGATAAAAAAGATGTGTTTTGTCATACGGAATTGCCAATACATAAAATGGAATTTGGTCCTCACAGTAATGTTAACATTTTTTTTAAACCAATTTTAGTATTTTATCTCAATAATGGGATATAGTGTAGATGTACATAAAATATAAGTAGTAAATTGTAGTTTTTTCGTATAAATTATGGATAACCCAAGTTGAGTTTCAGTAGTTCGTTTTTTTCCAGTTCTTTTATATTATATACCATAATGATACAATCTTATTAGTGTTTAGATTCTTTTGAATTTGATTTTTGAAGTAGGCATTTGGTAGTTTATGTAACAAGTATTTTTTAGTGGTATTAAACTTAATTCTGAATGTAATCTTCTTCCATTTTAATGTGGGATATATGCTTGAGCTTTATTCTTGCTAAAATTCATGGACAAAACCATAACCGATCTGTGAGTCACGGATCGGATTGAAACCAAACCGTAGGGCTTTTGGTCCGGACACGGATTTCATTTTGTAAATTGTGACTAGTGGTTCGGTTCTCGGATTTCTAGAAATCCGAATCGAACAGGACCGTGAGCAGCCCTAGTTTTTAAGCCATCCCAAACAGTGGTGGAGGCAGCAAGGGATGATTGGCCCCTCCAACTTTTAAAAATAGCGCTTTTAGAGCAAGTACACCAGTTATTAGGTGAAAAAAACTAGCAAACAATACACTTTTTCATTTTATCTACCCATTTTTCTTCCAACACTATCTATTTAACTTATTTTCTAATAAAATATTATTACTATTCACGGATGACTATGTACTGCTCACGGATGTATAACTATGTACTGTTGAAAAGAGTGAGGAAAAAGAATAAAAAAATGGTTACTACGTACAGTAGATCGGTAAAAATGACTATGCACTATTCATGGATGTATTTTACATATCCCTTTACCTCATCTGCTGCAAGCTGGTTTTTTGTCCCTTCTCATAGGAAAAGTAGCTTAGTTTTGTTGTTGGCTCCGTTGATAACTTGCTCTTAGAGCAAGTATACTAGATGAGTTTAAATGCATGTTTTGCTATTTTACCTAAGAGAAACATAGAAATATAATCTGCACCAGATGAGGTAAAAGAGAATCTAAAATTCCTTTATGAAGAGTTGTACTCTATTTTTACCTATGCACTATTCATACTCCTTTCTTTTTTTATTGTTTCTTTCTCTCTCTCCTCCCTCCTTTCTCCTCTCTTTAAACAATCAAGATAATAGAAAATGAGTGAAAAATATATTTTTTAATCGGTGTTAGGTAAAATAGATAGTATTAACGTAGTGTTTAGAGAGATGTGAATAGGTAAAATGAAAAAAATGCACTGTTGACCAGCATTTTTACATTTTCATTGGTGTACATGTTCTTAGTCAAATTTTTGTAGTCGTCTTTCTAGTTTTACGGTTGTCTCATTTTCGTCCCTCTAGTTTCAATTGTCTCAATTTCCTCCCTATAGTTTGTTTTACATTCCAAATTGGTAAAATTGTTAACACCGTTAATGAAATTAACGGAAAAATATGATTAAAAAATTAAGAGCTCCAATTTTCAATCCGGTTGAACTAGTGCAAAGATCTTATTTTTTTGATCATTTTATCCTAGATGGTTGTAATGAATTTTTTGCTCTAAGGCCTTTCAACGAGCACCCAATGACTTTTTTTTTAGTTTCACGACTCTCTTAGGGTGCTCATTGAAAAGTTTTAGAGCCAAAAATTCATTATGACCATTTAAGATAAAATGATCAAAAAAAATAAGATTTTCGCACCGGTTCAAACAGATTATAAATTGGAACACATGATTTTTTAACTATATTTTTTAATATATAAATGGTGTAAAAAAATAAGTGTTCCAATTTTCAACTCGTTTAAACCGGTGTTAATATCTTATTTTTCTGATCATTTTATCTTAAATAGTCATAATGAATTTGTGGCTCTAAGGCCTTTCATGAGCACCCTAAGAGAGTCTTGAAACTAAATAAGGAATCTTCGGGTGCTCATTGAAAGGCCTTAGAGCCAAAAATTCATTACGACCATTTAGGATGAAATGATCAAAAAAATAAGATTTTCGCACTGATTCAACCGGATTGAAAATTGGAGCACTTAATTTTTTAATCTTATTTTTCCGTTAGTTTCATTAACGGTGTTAACGATTTTACCAATTTGAAACATAAAACAAACTACAGGGACAAAATTGAGACAATTGAAACTAGAGGGACGAAAATGAGACAATCGTAAAATTAGAGAGACGACTACGAAAATTTGCTCTTTAATAATTGGTGTAATGGGATCCACATGGAGGAAACTAGTGTCCAACCAGGATGGTTTGCCAGATGAAATGGTAAACATTGGAGTATGCAATTTAGAAATGCGGTCATCATAACATTGCAATCAGAATGAGTATTGTCTTACCCATAACGATATACTTTTTAAAGAGATTTGACCGTCGTACAAATTCCCCCTTAAACTCTCGTTGCGCTTTTAAGTTTACTTTTCTTTGTTTTTTCGTCTTCAGATTTTTTTAGCTTTTTTTATTTATCGTTTCACAACTACTATCATTGCTTTCTCAAAGGATGCTCTGGCGTTGGCATTAGGTCCCGGTTCTGCGGCAAAAGATATTCATAACATTCCTTCGTTATTTTGTCCTGCGCTAGAAAAATACATTAAAATTATTTGAGATAACATTAATGACCAATTATACTTTTACTCTCTATACCTAGTGATTTATTGTCGTATTGTGATATCACATGTCTTTGGTAGGTGGTACACAATTTTTTTGAAATCCATTTCTTCAATTTATCAAAAATTGTACAATCACTAGAAGAATCATACTTACCCCATAACAAATTTCTTGTCGACTTTTACCATTCTGATCATCTCAAAATATTATTTTTATGTTTAAAGGTATAGTGGTTTTTATATGCACTATACAAGCCCTATTTGATAGATTTTCATTAATTTTATTAAACAAAATTTTTAGAACCATAAAAAAATATTATAGATAGAAAAATATAAGTGCTTTACAAATGATGACACAAAGGCTGAAAAATAAAAAAAAAAATTTGGGACGTGAAGTGCTGTTTAACTTTCAAATATATCACTTTCTGAAAAAGTATTCTTTCTAAATAAGGGGAAGCCTTTCAATCCAAGCGAGTAAAGGGGGAAGCCACTGCGATTGAGAAAACTTCCTCTTTCCGAGAAGCTATAAAGCTCCCTAGATTTAATCGTTGCGATCTCAATGAGATTATCACCACTCTCCCCCTCTCTCTCTCCCAAAAGAATTAAAAAGGAAACAACAACAAGCGCTCGATTTATTCTCATCAGTCAACATCCGGCGCTCAACACAAATGAGAAATCCAAAATTGCTTGTAAGAAGAGAGCCCAACCTCCTAGTCATAGCCTTCGTCTTTACTCCATGAACTTGGCTTAAATTTTCGAGTCATGGAGAGCTGAGCTCGACCTTGGGAAATATCTCTCGAGCCATCCACGAGCCCAATTTTCGTAGCTCCTTTCGAGCCCCAACTGGCCTCATTTTTTGGCAAGCTGAGCTTGAACACCTGCAAACTCGGTTCGGCTCGTTTGCAGCTTTAAATGAAGGGAAACGTGACACATTAAGTCTAAATTGTCATACATGTCCCGAAGAACTCAATAATTACCCACAATTGGGTATTTTTTCCGATCAGAGTTGTTTGTCCGAGACAATCTTACAATTTACTCAAAATGCAAAAGACTCTTTCCTATCAGAGTTTCATCTGAAAATTCGCACTCGTGAGATAATTCCAGTAAACAGTTCCGTTTTCATACTTTAAAATTCATTCTTTAAAATCGTGAAATGTGCCAAAGACCCACAAAAGGCTCTGAATTGGGCTACTTTTTAAGGGCTAGGCCTGATATAGAGACATATAATTAAGTCTTCTTGGGCCTCTCTGGGCTAATGGTCAAGGTCTTGCTTTGACCCATCGTTTCAACCAACCATCATTTTTTTTTCTCCAAAAATGATACTCCAACAGATAATATTATTAGAGAATAAATTCTTTACACCGCCGATGTAAATATTTGTGTCTTCCAAATGAATTACATTGCGCTACGTTTCAAAACAGTGGTCCCAATCAATAAAATTTGGCGACGTGGCGCGATATAATTGATTTGGAAGAAACAAATGTTTACTCCGGCAGTGTAAAGAATTTAATCTCATATTATTAATCTTAATCAAAATACATCAAGTACAAGACTCGTCTCTAGTCAGGAACCAAGCCCACGACGGTGGGAACTCAGCCCAATGGCTATACCCCAAACTAGACAAAAACCTTTCTCATCCAAAAACCCACGCTTCACCATAAGCTTCGATTGAAATCCAATCGAAAAAGGAAAAAGGAAAAGAAACAAAGGAAGAAATCCCATAACATTACAAACCATTCTAATCTGTCACTCGTAGAACCACTACAGCCATGACCACAAATCAAGAATCTCCAACGATCTCGAGATACTAACTAGAAGCATAACTATGAATGTCGACCCACCAACGATCACGCGTTAGCAACGATGAAGGAGGAGAAGGGGTCGGTGATGAAGGAAAACCGAGAGAAAAGAAAAAAAGGGGTTAACCCAAATAAACTATCGCCGTAATTTTCATTTTGAGAGACCCATGTTTTCTTATATATAGGTATCATCACATCAATTATTGGATAATTTCCGCATATAAACAAAGTATAATAAATAAATGAGTTTCGACCTACTAAGAGGATTCAATTGTCATGATAAATAAAATCCGAATTCATATGATCAAAATTCGATCAACATGATATTTATCATCATTTTAGTTATTAATAAAATTATGAAAGGTAAATAATTCCAATTATCGAAGTCTAGCTAACATGCTATTGCGTCTATTGAAATCTCAAGACAAATGACTCATAGCATCTCCAATCCATCTCTATACTCTATTGAGAGTGTGAATGTGACATATTGAGAGGAGATTTTGTAATTTATTTCTTTTTTACTTCAATTTTTTTTTTTTTACTTTTTGAGAAAATATTAGGGGATCTATTATCCTTTCAAGATATTTGAAAATTCAACAATATTTTGGGTCTTCAAATATAGAGACCCAAAAGTAAATTTAGAGACCAAATCTCTAAAAAAGACTATGGATCCCTCCAAAATTTATCATAAAATACAAAAGTTGAAGAAAAGAGAGAATAAATTACAAAATTTTCCCTCAATGTAGATATAGAGATAGGTTGAAGATGCTCTCACAAACCATATTATTAGGTATATATACGGATCTAATTCAAGAAGGTCCCCTACCATTAATTTGTCATTTGCCTCGTTCTCATCATTAACTTCACATGAAATCGAACTTGGAATTTGCTTCCTTCTAAAGGTTTCTAAGTTTGAAACTTCTTGGATGTTACCAAGTATCAACTCTTGTGAAACTAGGCTATACGGAGTTTTTGTTTCGGGCTTAATTGGGGTGAAAAGGCGGTAAAATGAATTTTGTAAGATAGTCGAAGTACGCGCAAGCTAATCTGAACATTTGATTGATTGATAAAAAAAAATACCTTTGTGCAATAGTAGTAGTACTAGAAAAACTCCATGAAAAACAAATTAAACAGAGAACTCCAAAGATGCAAAGCCTCGGAAGTCGGAAACCGTCACTCTCAAGTCCTTCTGCTTTCTTTGTTTATTGAGAAAATAGTACTAATACGATTTGCTGTCATTCGATGGCATTTTCATAGGATAACTGGTTTTTTTTAAGGAAAAATGATTATTCTAACATCCGCCCAAATGGATAATGGATAGGATAAGAGATAAAAAAGTGCATTGATATCCGAAAAAAGTGCATTGTTATTTGTGAAAGTGTATTAATATCCGTAAAATATGTATTGATATCCAAACTTGTTTGGAATTATGTGTATATTATCTTCCGCATAGTAGGCGGAGGTTAGCAAAACCGATTTTCTCATGATACATCACATTATATAACAAGTTCCGTTTCGATAAGAGAAACTTGAAATTTATTTTTTAAATTAAATATGATGTATTATTATGTATTAATAGTATGAGAGAGTGATATGTCTCGTAATTTAAAAATAAGTACTTGGAAAATAAGAATTTTAACAGAATGGGACAATGAATAACCCAAAATCCTATGTGTTGCGAGAATTGGGGGATGGTGTTGTGCAGTGGTGCGCGTAGCACTGTGCTGCGCACCTTTGAGCCGTCGTATCTTGTATCTGACAGCTCGGATCTCATCTCTGACAATAAACGGCTCTCGATCGTTGGTTGCTGAGATGAGATCCGAGCCGTCGGAAGCACAAGCCAACGGCTCAGAGGTGCACAACATCTACCCAAAGTCTGTGTTGCAGTCATACGCTTGCCGGAAGGACCCTACACACTTGCATCACCATGCTCATAGAATTAATACATCATGATTTCTTGGATTAACGAATGAGTGTGGTGGTAGAAGGAGCAAAAATAGAAATAACTTATCACCCCATCTAAAATAATAGTACTAATAACTTGTCATAAAATAGAAAGAAAGTACCCTTTAGTCTTTAGAGATCTCAAATCTTTGCTTCATGTGTGGGAATGACCAGAATTTTTTTAAAAAGCTTTTGTGACAATTTGACATACTTGAATCTGACATATTTAAAATACCAACTAAAATCAATACGAGAAACTCCTTATTTAAACACATTTTCATAATAACTTTAACATGAGAGTGGAGAAATCAAACGACATTTAAAGAATTGACATCTCGATTGGGATTTGGCTCAAACACCAATTCATATACTCCACTTGGCATGCCATGTCCAGTTTGTGGAACAGGGCCAGTAGTGCAACAGTACGTGTAAGGCGTGATCCGAACAGTCCATTTATTTAAGTACACTTGTATAAATCATTTGATCGAGCAATCTATTGTCGCGATAAAATCTAAACTATTCGTAACTTAGATGCAAGGCTCATACTGCACGCTACATCGCTATAGACTATAGTGTAGGACCAACAAGTGCGAAACAAGCCAATCAAATCCCCCTACTACAGGTGGAGCTAGTCGCGGTCATTGGCATCTTTTTTGGAAGAATCCAACAGCCTCATGTGAATTCTTTGCGTCGTCTCCATTTCACTCTCTCTCTCTCCTCTGTCTTTTGCATAAGCCTGGAAGAACGTACTCCTTGTTCTCTTTCCCTATAGCTCTTTCCACACTAAACATGCACACATTTGTTAGAGCACATAATTAACAAAAGTCCACTATAGCCTTTACCCTCCATAAGCCATTCTAAAAGTCACTGATCATATTTGTAAACTACGTATACTCTTGATCAATACAGAAGCAGGTGTGTCACCCCGCACGCAGCAGCGGCTCCAGGATTTTGGTTCGGCGGTGACAAAATCGTGCAGAAATTTTTTGCAATGCAGAACTCTATCTTAACTACTGATTTTTATTTGATTTGAAATAAATTGAGCCTGATTAATTTTGTTTTGTTGTCATATACTATTTATTTACTCATAGATTTAAGTATATTTTCGCTCATATTGGCTATGCACGAATGACCCACTGCAACAATAACAAAGAGAAATTAAATTTTATTAAAAAATACAAATTTTTAGTGTATTTTTTTTAACCCAATGGGTTCACTTAGACCCCTGCAGATACTAGTAAAGCCGCTTAAACTTATGTTATATGATTGGAGCGAAGATTTAGCTGTGTTCGTCGTAAAAAATAAGGAAAAAAAAAAGATAATAAGTCGTAACTCACGTGGAAAAAAAATAGTACTTCACCTGTTACTTTTGTTTTTTTTTTTACACCGCTTTAGGTTTTAGATTTTAAACAATCAAACTTATTTGGGTTGGGCTTATTTTGTTTTGTTGAGCTATAATATTTTGTGTCCAAATTTAGTTCAACTTTCATATTTTAACCTTACATGAGTAATTTAGCACTGACAATATTAAGAAAAATTTATTTTTTACAAAAAAAATAAAAAAATTCGCTGCATTTTTTGAATCATTAAACCTCTAGCATAAGAGTGTAGCCGCCCCTACCGACATGAACGCGTGATAGAGAAGGATCCAGAAAAATAATATGTGGCAATTGTAACGATCCGCGCCAACTGGCCTACTTAACTCTTTGTCTAACCACGTGGCTGAAAAAGTTTCAAATTAATAGTAGCTGGCCGGCCTTTACTTATATTTCACATCCTTTTTTCACTTTTTTCCCAATGTGGGACTATTCCTTGGTGGGTTCTCACAGCGGTAGTAAGAGTACTTGACAATTACTCAAATTTATGGGGTCAAAATGATAAAGCGGAGTCACCTAGATCCTTCAATACGTACATCTCGATCTTATCGTATAGCTATTTGACACCTCAAAATGCATAAATTGCGCGCCTTGAATACCCCACTGTCCTCTCAGTGACATGAGAAATAGTATTTTTTTCAACCCAATCAAACCAAACTGAATCGCAAGTCCTAATCAATTGAGATGGGCTAGTTGCATATCATTTATTGTCTCGATCGAGTTCTGTAGGGCACATTGTACTATATGACAACAAAAATAAATAAAAAAAATTGGGGTTCTAGGACACCCTAACATGACTCATATTTATAATCAGATTCACAAAATAAATATAAGAGAATTCTATATGCTCTAGCTAAGCTAGCTAACTTAGAGCATGTGCACCGTACCAGTGTTGGTATTTATTTGGTTCTAGATAAAGTAGAGAACAAAAGTGAAGAATGACAGCAACACCAAAATAGGTAAACAGGTAGACAAAAACTAATTTCGATAATGCATGTGGTTCGGCATTTCAAGCGAAGAACTGTTGCATAGACAATTGTTATTTCTTCTCTCTTCTCTCTCCTCTCTAAGATTGGGAAATTATTTTGACAAATAAAAAGAATGAATAATTCAATAAATGATTGGTAGAATCCTGAGTATTGGTGAGAGTGTTGAAAAAAAAGGTCCGAGCTAAACCAAAAATATGCATTGTTCATGAGTTAGTTTACCTATTTATTGGTGTACATGCTCTTACAAGCCTCCTCTCTTGTTTGGGCTTGAAATTGGTTGTTGTGTGATGATAGATACAACTCGAACATGATACAAACAGCGATATACTCCCTCCGTCCACATTCTATTGTCCCCCGTCCTATCCTAATCAGCTAAAAACTAATTATAACTTTTAATTGGTAATACCGATTATATGCAATATGGATCTTATTTGATAGATCTCAATGAACTCTTTTAAACGATGTTTTCAAAATCACCTAAAACATTATAGATTGCATGATATAATCATTTGAAAAGTGGCACAGACTCCCAAAAGGGACTAAAGAATGGGAATGGAGGGAGTATATATTTAGTGACTCTGACCCGCAATATACTCCCTCCGTCCCGATTTAATATTAGTTCCTGGTTCTATTTTAACCGGATAAAAAAACTAGTTAAATCTTTAAATTGATGATGAATTTACATCCAATATGGATCTTATTTGATAAATCTCGATTAGTTCTATAGCACAATATTTTTAAAATCACATGAAATATTATAAACTACAAGATATAATCAGTTAAAAAGTGACACGAACTCCCAGAAAGGAGAGTAAGTGAGATGGGTCATGCCGGCCCTGTTCGGTTTGGGATTTGAGGGAGATTTTTGAAAGTAATGAGGGGAGAGAGATCGATTGAGAAAAATTATTGGAGACCGTGCCCAAGGATTTTGGATCCCAAAACGAACAAGGTTTGAAAAATTACTGGAGGTGTCCAGAGAATGTGAGATCCCAAAACGAACAAGATCGCTCCGTCTAAAAGATATATATGGATGTTACATATTGACTGTGAGAGACAAATGTGGGGGGTGTGAAGCCAATTCTTGCTCAAACAAAAAGTCAACTAACCTGTGGAAGTAATAACTGGCATGATATTAGCATGTTTGGAGAGAGCATCCATACACTCTTCTCTGCTCATGTTGAATAATATGCACTCCTCTACAAGGTGCTGCACCTGCACCATATACAATAACACCGGCCCACCCCCCAATCACTAAAACAGCCATCACAAATAACCAAATAAAACCATCACAAATAACAAAATAAAACCATAACATTAATGGCTGATCAGATCAGCTCTAGTCCAAGAAGTCATGAAAAGAGAGGGCCTTGGGTTCGAGTTAATAAAAGTGACATCAACTGTCACTTAACCATTAACACACCGACACTGGGACAAAAAAATAAAATAGAAGCATAAAATTTACCGGCCGATAAAAAAACTGAAGAACAAAACCAGATGCAAGTTACCAAGTGGATATATGAAGCAGAAGATTCTCCCATGCATGTTGTCTCTCTTAAAATACAAACTCCGGAAATGTCTCTATGTCTTGGTTTTATTTGGTAAAGAAGATCAAAGAGGTAGAAGAGGAGAGAGAGAGAGAGATTTTAAAGATAAGGGCAGATCATGAGAGGAAACAACTAGTACAACAAAAGCTCCGTAAACAGTAAACAGTTAGGGAACCAAGACCCACAAAATATAAAAAAAATAATTCTTTAAATTTGTTAATTCTCTGACATAACATTAGAAAATACTATTATATATGCCATTGATGCCAAGACCCACAAATAGCTCTGAATTGGGCTACAAGTTTGGGGTCCTTAAGGAACTTTTTAGGGAAAATGATGGTGACGTGTTTTGATAATTAATATTTGTCAAAGATTTTTTCAGCATTAATAAATAGTCTCAGTATGTCTTTGACGGGTATTAATTTTCTAAATACGTCCTGAACCGTCATTTTCTCTACTTTTTAAAGGCTAGGCCTGATATAGAGACATATATTAAGTCTTCTTGGGCCTCTCTGGGCTAATGGTCAAGGTCTTGCTTTGACCCATCGTTTCGATCAATCATGTTTTGCTTTTAAAATTCACTAAACATTCCATGATTCCATCAATTTTTTTCCCCAAAAGATAATAGACATTATTATCAATCTCAGTCACAATATATCAGGTAAAAGACTCGTCTCTAGTTAGGAAACCAAGCAACCACGATAGTTGTGTTCTGTTTAGAGCACTTCGATGATGGAAATTGTTAATATTCCAGCGTTGATCAAGAATTCAATGATGCAAAAAAATCACTAATCTGATGCCAATAAGAATTGATCACTACATATTTATCTTAAAATAACTGAGTTTCGACCTACTAAGAGGATTCAATTCTGTCATGATAAATAAAATCCGAAATCATATGATTAAAATTCGATCAAAATGATATTTATCATCATTTTAGTTATTAATATTTCGGAAAGAATAATTCTAACTATCGAAGTCTGACATGCTATTGCGTCTACTAAAATCTCAGGACAAATGACTCATAACATCTTAATCCATCTCTATATCTCTATTTGAGAGTATGGATGTGGCATATTGATGAGAGATTTTGTAATTTATTTCATCTTTTCTTTAATTTTTGTACTTTATGAGAAAATATTAGGAGTATCCATTATCCTTCTAAGATATTTGGAAATCAGACAATATTTTGGGTCTTCAAATTTAGAGACCCAAAAGTAAATTTAGAGATCAAATCTCTAAAAAAAGACTATGGGTCCCTTCATAATTCTCTCATAAAGTACAAAAGTTGAAGAAAATAGGGAATAAATTACAAAATCTCCCATTAATTTGTTCCATCCACACTTTCAAAAAGAGATATAGAGTGGGCTGAAGATGCTATCACAAACCATCTTATTAGGTATATATACGTTTCTAATTCAAGACGGTCCCCTACCATTTCTCATTTGCCCTTTTTCTCACCATTAACTTCACGAAACCATCAACCTTTGTCCGGGTTATCAAATTCTGGGACTTAGAAATTTGTTTCTTTCTAAAGGTTTCTAAGTTTGAAACTTCTCGAATGTTACCAAGTATCAACTCTTGTGAAACCAGTCTGTACGGAGTTTTCGTCTCGAGTTTAATTGGGGTGAAAGGGTGGTGAAATGAATTTTTCAAGATAGTTAAAGTACGCACAAGTTAACCTAAACACGTGATTGATAAAAAAAAAAACAAAACAAAACTTTATGCAATAATAGTAGTACTAGAAAACAACTCCATGAAAAACAAATTAAACAGAAAATTCCAGAGAAGCAAAGCCTCCGAAGTCGGAAACGTCACTCTCAAGTCCTTTCTGCTTTCTTTTCGTTAACGTTTGGCTTTAGCATGATTTATAATAATAATAATAATAATAATAATACTTTAGCAATTCAATCGGCCCGGCCCGGCCCCGTCCGGGCGGTTTTTTGATACTCCAGTACTTTGTAGTATATGTTTCGGCTATCGAGTTAGGGTCGGGGGAGAATTTATGAAAACCAATTGGGTATGGTTCAGGGAGAAATTATCTCGCCTCGATACCCGATACCCGTCCCAAAAATAATTTTGAAAAAAATGTTTGGGAAGAATTCTCTCAAACAAGCAAATCATTCACTGATTTACGATGACACCCCCAAGTTTAGTGGTGGAGCTTTGCCACGTGTACACCACGTGTCACGAGCTGAAAGCGTCAATTGGCCACACAACCAACGTAGGCTGTCACGCTTCCCAAAATCGTCTGTTTTTTTTTCTTAATTTTTCCTCCATTTTTACCATTTTGTTATGTTGCAAATTCCCCAAAAATTGATTTCGGCACTCTATTTGAAATTATAATAATATCTTTTAAAGTGGATGAACACTAACAAAATAAAATATAATTTGATAATTTTACATAGGATAGAGATAAAAATTATGGTGTCAATAGCTAAATATGAAGTGCCAAAACCACTTTCCGATTTAAATTCCAAGGAAATTTAGTATAAGAAAACGGCCGAAATTCTTGAAAGAGTCATGCTCATCAGTGTTCTTGGAATAGAGTACTTATTCGACGTGTTTTTTTATTTTTGGTTAACTTATAGTACTCTTATTAAAACACCACACAATAAAAGATCACTGAGGGACTAGCCCTTAGTACAATCCAACAGAAACAAACTTCAAACAGAAGAAAAAAACAATCCCCAAAACAATAATACATCCATGAGGGCCTGCTTGGATGCGGGTAAAATTTTAGGGGTTAAAAATATGAAGGAGATAAGATAGTATGGGGTATTATTTTTTATGGATTGGTTCACATTGATATTTATGGCGGGAGGATAAAAATCATAAAATAGTAGTATATGATTTGGATGAGGTATTAATATGGTGATAAAATTTGACTTTATTTGGGTGGTTTATAAAACGGGGAACCGGGGGATCAGAAAAGCTGAAATTCCACCCCTTTACAGCCGAATAAAATTTGGAGAACCCAAGAAGAGGCCAAAACTTTCACAGCTGAAACCCTCATACCGGTAATGAAAAACGGATGAAAAGAAAAGAGGGGAACGAATGGTGCATCCAAGCAGCGGCAACAGCTTGGGCCCCATCCTATTTACCCCCTCTTATATTCGCACTCCTCTCTTAACTCCATACAAGCAGGGCCTGAATGTCATCTATGATAAGCAGGGCCGGTTTATGGCAAAGGCAGGAAAATCTTGTGCTTCCAACCCCCCAAAAAAGTTAAAAATGAGGGCCTTTAAAATTCTAGGATCCCTATATATTTATATATATAGCCCCAAAAAAATTTGCACTAGCCTCCTTTACACAAAATAGACCCAAATTATGGAATTAATCATTAGAAACACTAAGGCGTTAAAAAAGAAAAGAAAATAAGGGACGGTCGGAAGAATATATTGCGCCGATCCAAAAAAGAAGAAGAAAGAAACCCAGCAAGCTGCAAACGCTTCATGCTTCACGCTTGAGGAGTCGAAGGGAAAAGAAGACAACGACCAACGACCGCAGACAGAAAATACTTGCATACGGAATTCCTTAATAAAAAATTATCTTCGGTCAACCATGTCTCAAGAAAGATTAAATGGATTGGCTATATTGTCTATCGAGAAGGAGTTGGTAACGCTGCTTGACTATGGAGACTTAATTAGTACATTTGCAGCAAAAAGTGCGAAAAGACTAATTTTCAAATGATGGATTTTGAGGTATTGTAATAGTTGCATTTTTTGAGGGGATAATTATATACATGCTTCTATTTTGCAATGGTTTTTTTTTTTATGAGACTCTTTGTAGACCACTTTTGTATGAAAAATATAGAAAAATCTCATTCAAGAGGTTCGCTTCCGGCCTCCAAAATTTATGAGCCGGTCCTGATGATAAGCTAGCCTTTTTAACGAAGACAGCTTGAAAACAGAAAGCATCATAGAGATATATATACCACGTACCCCAAAATTGTTGAGCACAAGCTAGCATAATAGAACTGCATTCCATACTTATTCAACGTGCTTAATATCGTGCCGTATATATTTTCATTGGAATCAGGTTGGAGTTACAGACTCTCCATAATTGCTCTTTTAAGAATAATAATAGTGCAATCATATTTTCCCGTGATACTCACATCACATCACATCACACACATAAGAATAAGGCTCCATTCTGATGAGAGAAAAGTACTTGTAAAGCATTTACATAGTGATAAGTAAATGGGAGTAGATGAACAAACTTAACAACAATGTTCAAAAAGTACCCCACGTTGTAATAAGAAAGTTATAACTCTTTTAGCAAATAACCAAATTCCACTCATTCCATAACCAAACTTAACAACTTTTATAATAACCAAATTCGGATTTTTCGTAAACGATTTTCAATTATGGACCCGACCATACCAAATTATTCGTCTCGACAAGACAATTCCAAAAGTGAAAGGCTGGTCGCCGTAGAGGTTGCGCGTGAGATCCACGCGCAGAACGCGCCAAATCGAGTAAAGACGTGTGATATCACGAGCAGCCTCTTTAGGCGGCGCATGAGGGCGTGTGAGGATGTTTCCGGTGACCGGCTTTTCAGTTTTGGAATTGTCTCTCATTAAGACGAATAATTTGGTGTGGTCGGATGCGTAATTGGAACTCATTTGTGATTGAACGTATGTGCATTGTGTATTGTGAAGGTTTTTTTTTTTTTTGTCAAGAATGCAAAAATAACCAATTTTGAGGTAGATGTTGATAAATTTGATTATAGACTAAATGGATAATTAAATGCTGACGCATTTTGGTTATTGGTTTTGATTATTACCATATGCAGGTGCTCTTATTTGAAACTTATTTTGTGAGTTAAAAGTTATGCATTATGAGAGAATGACATATCTCGTAAATCTAAAAAAAAGTACTTAAAAAATATGAAACTTCGCAGAACGGGTCGGAAGTACCCTACGCACTTGCATCAGCATGCTCATAGAATTAATACACCATAATTTCCTGGATTAACATTAATGATACACACATACAAAAATAGGAATAACTTATCAGTTGTCACCCCATCTAAAATAATACTAATAACTTACCATAAAATAGAAACAAACTACCCTTTAGTCTAATTTAGAGATCTCCAATCTTAGCTTCAAATGTGGGAATGTCGACTTTTTTCAAAAAAAATATGTGACAATTTGATATGCTAGAATCTGACATATTTAAAATACCAACTCAAATCAATACGGGAAACTCTTTATTTAAATACGCTTTTATATTAATTTTAAAATGAGAGTGGAGACGTCAAATAACATTTCAAGAATTGACATCTCAATTGAATTTGGCTCAAACACCAATTCATATACTCCACCTGGCATGCCATGTCCAATTTGGAACAGAGGGCCCAGTAGTGCAGCAAGTGTAAGGTGTGATCGAAGCAACGGTCCAAATTCCTTCAGATCATTGGGAGCGATCTATATATAGTCCAGATAAAATCTAAATCATTGATATAGCTTAGATGGAAGGCTCAGAATCCTCAGATCATGCTCTACATCGCCATAGTACTGTAGGACCACGAGTGCGAAACAAGCCAATCAAATCCCCAATTACAGGTGGGAACAGTCGCGGTCGTGGGTATCTTTTTTGGAAGAATCCAACAGCATCTTGTGAATTCTTTGCGTCGGCTCCATTTCACTCTCTCTCTCCTCTTTGTCTCTTTCGTACGCCTGGAAGAACTCCTTGTTCTCTTTCTCTAGCTCTTTCCACACTAAACATGCACACACATTAGAGCACATAATTAACAAAGTCCACTATAGCCTTTACTCTCCATAAGCCTTTCTAAGTCACGAGAAATTTTTGCACAGTTCGGATCACCGACGGGTCTAAGTCATGAGAAATATTTGCACGGTTCGGATCACCGACGGGTACCGTCATGCGGTACCTGCTTGGCACCCAAAAACTTCTCATAAGTCGCTGATCATATTTGTTCGCTTGATCAATACAAAAGCCGGTGTGTCACCAACATGAACGCGTGATGGAAAAGGAACCGGAAAAATACTACGTGGCGGTTGTACAATAAAGAGCACTTAGTAATTACGCAAATTTATGGGTGAAAATGATAAAGTGGAGTCAAAATGCATAAATTGCCTTGAATAACCCACTGTCCTCTTAGGGGTGTTTTCGGTATGGAAGAGTGTTAGGTGTTTCCGGTAGTAAACAAGTTGTTGATGGGTTTGTGAGTAAAGTTACTGTAGCAAAAAAAAAAAGTTTTTAGTATTTTTTGTTAGTAGAAACGAGATAATAAAATTATTTTTTAATCGTGGAAACACCCCCTTAGTGACATGTGGAATAGTATATTTTCCAACCCAATCAAACCAAACCGAGTTTTATTACATTATTATTGTCTCGATCGAGTTCTGTAGAGCGCATTGTTTTAACAAAAAAAAAAAACTTGGGTCCTAGGACACCCTAACATTACGCATATTTATAATCTGATTCACACAATAAATATAAGCTAGCTAACTTTTAGAGCACGTGCACTAGGGTCGGCATTTATTTGGTTCTAGGTAAAGTAGACAGCAGCACCAGAATAGGTAAACAGGTAGGCCTACTGCCTTTGGTTCGGTATTTCAAGCGAAGACCTGTTGCATATGAACTGTTCATGGGCTAGTTTACCTACTCATTGGTGTACATGCTTTTACAGCCCTCTTCTTTTGTTTGGGCTTGAAATCGGTTGTGTTACAGATAAAACTCGAACATGACACAAACAACGATATATTAGTCCCTACTCTGAGGACTACTCTACCCCCCTATATATATATATATACACACACACTTCCTCCGTTCCAATTTAATATTAGTCTCTCGTTCTGTTCTAACTTGATAAAAAACTAGTTATATCTTTAAATTGATATTGAATTCTATATTCAATATGGATCTTGTTTGATAGAAATATCGATTAGTTCTATAATACAATATTTTCAAAATCACATAAGATATTATAAATTATAAGATATAATCAAGTAAAATATGATACAAACTCCCAGAAATGGCTACTCCATCCGTCTCAATTTGTTGGTCCTCTTTGGGAGTGCGTGTCATTTTTTAATTGATTATATCTTACGTTCTATATTTTTTTTTTCTTAGGTGATTTTAAAAACTTGGTATAAAAAATTAAGCTCCTTGAGATCTAGCAAACAAGATCCATAGTTGATATAAAAAATATTATAAATTAAGGGATATACCCAATCTTTTGAAACTTCCAAAAAAGGAAAGAGGACCAAGAATTTAAAACAATGGAGTATTAAATTGGGACGGAGGAAGTATATGAGAAGGGTCGTCATGTGTGTCTAAAAATGTGGATCTTTTTTTTTTAAGATAAAGAAAGATATTATGGATGTTACATGTTGACTAGCTCTGAGAGACAAATGTGGGGGGTGTGAAGCCAATTCTTGCTCAAAAAAAAAAAAAGTCAACTAACCTGTGGAAGTAATAACTGGCATGACATTAGCATGTTTGGAGAGAGCATCCATGCACTCTTCTCTGCTCATGTTGAATAATATGCACTCTTCTATAAGGTGATGCACCTGCACCATATACAATCACACCCCCCCGATAACTATTAAAACAGCCATCACAAATAACCAAAAAAATACCCCATAACAATGACTGATCAGATCAACTCTAGTCCAAGCAGTCATGAAAGGAGGCCTTAATTGTCTATAGGGGAGGGTCTTGGGTTCGAGTTAATAGAAGTGACATCGATCAACTGCAGTCATCATAATTTATTAACCAATAACACGCTGATGCTGACATGACGCTGGGACAAAAAAAAAAACTAGAAACATAAAAGTTACCGGCCGATAAAAAAAACTGAAGAACAAAAACAGATGTAAGTTACCAAGCGGATGTATGAAGCAGAAGATTCTCCCATGTTGTCCCTCTGACAGTACAAACTCCGGTAATGTCTCTATATCTTGGTTTTAGAATTGGTAAAGAAGATCAAGAGGGAGAAGAGAAGAGAAGAGAGAGAGAGAGAGAGATCTTAAAGAAAAGGGCAGATCATGAGAGGAGAGAGAGAGAGAGAGAGATCTCTTAAAGAAAAGGGCAGATCATGAGAGGTTAAAGGGCAGATCATGAGAGGAGAGAGAGAGAGAGAGAGATTTTAAAGAAAAGGGCAGTTCATGAGAGAGAGAGAGAGAGAGAGAGAGGGAGAGAGAGAGAGATTTTAAAAGGGCAGATCATGAGAGGAAACAACTATGACAACAAAAAGCAAATGGCTCTGTATATGACTATGTTTGAAGATGGGTAGCTAGGTCGAGATATATTATAGTAGTAGTAAGAGGAAGGTTACCGTTTCAATAATATTCTGAGAGCAGCTACTTTTTGCATATATTGCTAAAAATTAGGTCTGTCTCCAATCATCTCTGTCCATACCCCAAATGATTGGAAACTAGATGGATTATATTATGTTGTTATTATTGTAGTAAGAGGGAGGGTGCTCCTCTCCGGTCTAAAAAGAGGGACCGTTGAGTTTTGACTTCTTCTTAATTGTAGTTTTATTTTGATATTCAAAATCGTTTATTTTTTAGAATTTGTCTAGAATTTTAATCTTGTCAAAAATTACCTTGATCGGCTCTCGAGTAGAAAATGACTGATTCATTACAGTCAAATAAATATGTTCCAATGTATGTAGTATATGCAGTATGTGTTTGACTTTTTCAATATGTATGGCCTAAAATCACATTGATCGATCTTCGGTCAATGTAGTACTATTTGACATGATTAGTTGTGTTCTGCCTAGAGTTCTTTAAAAATAAGTATTTATTTGTAATTTTCAAAAAACTTTAAAATAACATATTTATGAAAATAATTTTTTGATTTTTTTATCTCTTCAAGCTCTATCAAAGAAGATTCAAGTAGGACAAAAAAATTACTTCAATAACACCATTATTTTTAAGTTTTTTGAAAATTACAAATAAATACTTTTTTTTTAGGAACCTTTAGCAGAACAAGGAGTGTGTTCCACTAACTAAAATGTAATTAGTTTTTTATATTAAAGGTGATATATTGTGAGAGAATAACCGATTTTGTAAAACAAAAAATAAGTATTTAAAACAATTGTCCACCTTAGAGCATGTACATCAAGCTCCTTAAAAGAGAATATTCGTTATTGTAGAGAGAAAAACCTAAAAAAAGTCACTTGCGCTAAATTAGGTAAAAATGTATGTATTTTACATTTATGAGGAGTGGCTCTCTATTTTTACCTAGGAACTATTCACAAGGTATCTAATAAAATATTGTAATATTCATTTCTCTCTCCTCCCTTCTCCTTCCTCTCTCTTCTCTCTCATATACTTTCCGGATCTAATATATATAAATATATTTTGTAATATTTTGTTACATTTGATGGATAGAGAGAAAATTATGGTGTAGGGTGGGAGCAAAAAGTCAAAAGGTAGAGTAGAAATTGTACCTTTTTTACTAGGTATTTTACGTATCATTTGTGTACATGCTCTCACCACCTCGAAGAGCAGTGACTCTCTTGTTTTGCACGCCTACTGAGAGAGACCTTAGCGGAGCGGAACGGGGCCCAAACAATTGGACCGGACTAGGTTTTTTATCCAACCGGAGAGGGATCCATCCATTATTAAATGTACGATAATTTAGTCCTATATTAGTAGTACTTCAAAAATACATAAAAAGGGCGGTGATGAGGTGATGTGAGGGTCCCGAGTCCCACGTGGGAGAATGAATCTGATTGGTCAGAATGGGATGAGAAGAAGATTTTCTAATCAGATGCCGTTCCTTGTTGGAACGTGGCCCGTGCGCCACCCTCCACGTGACACTGTCGACCTCTTATAGTTATATAATTCTTCAAAATTCACATGCAATCCGATTAACGTGATTTTCAGGTGAGGTTTGTGTCCTCGGCGAGTTTTAAAAAATGAACGGTTTCGATCATAATTTTGGACCCGAAAAAGGCTGGCAAATGGTCCAAAACTGGACCGGCCTGGTTGAAAGAAAACTTAACAGTCAATGCGCGCGCTTGCGAATTTGAGTTGCGTTAGGTGGTTTGGAAAGGCGATTTCCATTTCACGCGTGGGCAAGTACGAATTTTAGTTGCTTTTATGTGGTTTGGAAAAGACGATTTCCATCCCATGCTCTCGCTCTCGCTCGCGCAAGTGAGTTGGCTCCGTCACTCCACTATTGTCCAACAATTGTTTCTCGTTTTATGTATGTTTGGGCTGGACCATTCTCCCGAAGAACAGGCACAAAAGGATGCAAATATGAGCCCCACTGTCCTACTAAGCAAATGTAACCAACAAAAGGACCCAAATATGAGCCCACGGGTATCACGTGATGTCTGCTCGGGGAATCCGGGCCGTTCATTTCGATTTTGGACGGTTGGGATTTGGAGAGAGAAAAAGAGGAAAGTTGAAAGGAGGGAGAATATTTCAATTTGAGCCGTCCAAAAGTGCATCGGACAGCTCAGAAGTGCTGAGCGGACACCATGTTCGTTATCCCCGCTCGGCAGAAAAATTTCTTTGTAACCAACGGCCTGTAGAACTGCCGTGATGTCTTGGGCCTCCGTCCTTTCTTGTCCCTTCGGCTTTCCACTTTGACCGAAGTGTTCGGAATTTGGGGTGGGGAAGGAAAAGGTAGTGGGGACTGAGAGTGATTTTTGCACTCCCCCCAAATCGTTCACTGTCCTTTCAAGGAGAGTGCGGAAATTAATTTCTAAATTGTTGACTTATTGGCAAGTAGAACAGAGTGCAGTTGGTGCCTCTTTTATACTCTCATACACATGAGTAGAGTTCGATTTCCGTGAGCATCAATCCTCCTCAAATCCATTATGATAAAATAGATTAGAATTAACAAATGAAAAAAAATAAAATTGTTGACTTCTGGGAAGTGAGAGTGCGGTTAGCAATTTGAAAAGTGCGAAAATCACTCCCCAAAGGAAAACAATTGAGAAGACTGAAAACGTACAGAAAAAAAAAAACGACTTTGTTTCTTTGAATATATCTATATTTATACTTATATTTATATTTATAAGAGGGTAAACGTGTTGAGCAGAGCGTTCCAGTGTTGAGCTCCGCTCTTTTATATTATATGAGCCTAAAACTCGAGCTTGAGTTCGGTTTGATCACTAAATGAGTTGAGTCGAGTTGAGCTGAGTCTCGAGCAACTTGGTTCGTTTGAGTCCTAATTTATACACACGTATCTATGTATACATACAGAGATATAAGTACATATTCGGTTTTCAAGTGTTTGCTAAAATTGCCTTTTGATTTTACGTAGATAATTTCTAGTGTTAAGTTGCAAAGCCGGATATAATACGCCAGTGGCAATGGTAATGGTAATGGTGGTGGTGGAGTCGGCGACGACAGTATTGGTTGTGTAGCAGTGTCTCATTGGTAGTTACTAAGAATTACCACTACCACTACTAATGTGATACTGCCTACAGTTTTTAACTACCAATGAGATACTGCCACATAGGCATGCTGTTGTACTTTTCGCACTCCTCTCATTTTTTCACAACCTTCTTATTCGGAGAAAGTTTTACTAAAACACAATAATAATTTGCACAAAATTGCGACTTGTGTTATCGAGAAATTCAAAGATAGCGTTTCGAAAATGAGACTTGTGTCATTGAGAAATTCAAAAAATAGCAATTCACCTAATCGCCAATGAAGCAGTGCCAAAGGAGGCATTCCTTTTCTCCTCATAGGTTGCTTTCGTATGAGTTTGAATAAAGAGTAGAGTGGTGTTTTGGGTGATTTTTACTCAAATTTGAGTAAGGAGTGGAGTCTGTGGAGATGCTTTGAGATTGTGTTTCTGTCTGGATGAGGCGGGGCTCCGCCACCGCCCATTGTGGACTCTACTGAGCGTTCACTTCAGTAGTCTGAACCGTTCGTCTTGTAGGGCCTACAAATTAATATGTCCACTAAAAAAAAGCTATTTGATCGGACACAAATAGCTATATCAAAAGTTAAATCGTGGTTTATAAAACAAACGGTCTGATTCTGTCACCAGTTTTTTAAGTTGAACTCTTCATGACCGTCTATTTTATAAACCAAAATTTAATTTTTGATATACCAATTGATGTCCGATCGATCAAACTAATTTTTTTTACGTGAAAATATTACTTTGCAGGCCCTACAAAATAAACGGTTCAAATTACTGCAATGAACGCTCGGTCTGGCCAACGATGGGTGGCGGAAACCATGGGGTTTCCACGGAAAGGATTTAATCTCTTGTTGTATCTCCGTATCAAAAATGGATGGAAGGCGTTTTCCCGCTCGTGCTCCAACAACTTCACAGCCACACATTCATGTGAAGATCAAGTATTTAGTTCTGAGCCCCACATAAATTAAAAAAAAAAAAGGTGATGGTGAAAGTTGTAGGGCAGCAAATAAACCGAGTTATTCGCAAGTCGCTCTTGGCTCTACTGAGTAAGAGCTCGTTCAAGCTCAATTTGTGAAATAAATGAACAAATTTGCCATGAACTTGTCAACCCGTTTGACAAATGAGACAGCGCCAAATCGTTATACATATTAAATTTAGTAGAGAAATGGACAACAGTTCATGTTCAAGGATGCCACCACCAAGCTTTGATCATTTCCTCGATGGTGGCACCCTTGTGGTTTTAGATGTCACTTTTCGGGTTCAAACTTGGGTCTTGTCCAAATGAATCCCTCTTCACTCCACTAGGAAAGAGAAGAGAACCAATATGATATTCCGGGTCCAAATCTAAATAAGGGGAAGCCTTTCAATCCAATCGAGCAAAGGGGGAAGCCACTACGATTGAGAGAACTTCCTCTTTCCGAGAAGCTATAAAGCTCCCTAGATTTAATCATTGCAATTTCAATGAGATTATCACCACTCTCCCTCTCTCTCTCCCAAAAGAATTAAAAATGAAACAACAACAAGCGCTCGTTTTGTTCTCATCAGTCCACATCGAACGCTCAACACAAATGAGAAATCCAAAATTGCTTGTAAGAAGAGAGCCCAACCTCACAGTCATAGCCTTTGTCTTTACTCCATGAACTTGGCTTAAATTTTCGAGCCATGGAGAGCTGAGCTCGACCGTGGGAAATATCTCTCGAGCCAACTCCGAGCCCAATTTTCGTAGCTCCTTTCGAGCCCCACCTGGCCTCATTTTTGGCAAGCTGAGCTTGAACACTTGCAAACTCGGCTCGGCTCGTTTGCAGCCCTAAGTGAAGGGGAACGTGGCACATTAAGTCTAAATTGTCGTACATGTCCCGAACAATTCAATAATTACCCACAATTGGATATTCTTTCCGACCAGAGTTGTTTGTCCGAGACAATCTTACAACTTACTCAAAATGCAAAAGACTCTTTCCTATCAGAGTTTCATCTGAAAATTCGCACTTTGTGAGATAATTCCAGTGAACAGTTCCGTTTCATACTTCGAAATTTTATTCTCTAAAATCGTGAAATGTGCCTTGACCCACAAAAAGCTCTGAATAGGGCTACAACCTTGGGGTCTTTAACCACTTTTTAAAGGCTAGGCCTGTTATAGAGACATATAATTAAGTCTTCTTGGGCCTTTGGGCTAATGGTCGAAGGTCTTGCTTTGGCCCATCGTTTCAACCAACCATGTTTTGCTTTTAAAATAGGGAAAATGATGGCCAATAACGTATTTTGATAATTAATATCCGTCAAGGATATTTTCAGAATTAACAAATGTTCTTAGCTTATCCTTGACGGATATTAATTATCAAAACACATCTAGGGCCGTCATTTTTCCTTTAAAATTCACTAAACATTCCATCATTTTTTTTTCGGAACGACAACAGATAATATTATTAATCTCAATTAAAATACATTAAGTAGAAGACTCGTATCTAGTTAGGGAACCAAGCAACCACTTCGGTGAAGACTCAGCCTGATAGCTATATCTCAAACTAGAAAAACTTTTCCTGCCAAAAACACACACTTCACCGTAAGTTTTGATTGAAATCCAATCAAAAAAGTAAAAAGAGAAAAGAATCCCATAACATTACAAACCATCCTAATCCGTCACCGATAGAACCACTACGACCACGACCACAAATCAAGAATCTCCGACGACCTCGAGATATTCTAACTAGAACCACAACTGTGAACACCGACCCGCCGGCGATCACGCGTTGGCGACGATGGAGGAGAGCGGTGGCGGAGGGATCGGTGATGAAGGTAAGCCGAGAGGAAAGAAAAGAGGAGTTAACCCAAAGAAATTCTCAGATCTAAAATCGAGAGAGAAAACCCTCACTGAAAAGGATGAGTTATTGAAAGCGAAAAAATCATCACTGTGGATGGAAAAAAACATAACAATCAAGTATAAAGCCCTTCCCTTCTGCTGCCATATAAGAGCGGTGAAACCCGAGGGCAAGGGAGGGGAAGGAAGTACAGCCATTCCAATTAATATGCACACAAAATCTCAGGACAAATGACTCACAAACCATGTTAAACGTCTATTATATACGTATCTAATTCAAGACGGTCCCCTACCATTTGTCATTTGCCTAGCTTGTTCTCACCATTAACTTCACGAAACCATCAACCTTCGTCCTGGTGATCAAATTCTCGGACTTAGGAATTTGCTTCGTTCTAAAGATTTTTAAGTTTGAAACTTTTCAGATGTTACCAAGTATCAGCTCTTTTGAAACCAAATTATACAGCACAAAGCTTCTGTTTCGGGTTTAATTGGGGCGAAAGGGCGGTGAGATTGATTTTCCAAAATAGTTGAAGTGCGCGCAAGCTAACCTGAACACCATTAATTTAAAAAAAAAACTTTGTGCAATAATAGTAGTACTAGATAACAACACCATAAAAACAAATTAAACGGACAATCCTTCTACCACCACACTCATTCACACGCTCATACTCACAACAAGGGTGGAGCCCGCACACACTACACATCCAGTGTGTGTGGATCCCACCCTTATTGTGAGTGTGTAAATAAGTGTGTAAATGAGTGTGGTGATAGAATTTTCCTTAAAGGGAGAACTCCAAAGAAGCAAAGCCTCGGAACCGTCACTCTCAACTCTCAAGTCCTTTTCTGCTTTCTTCGTCAATGCTTTGTTTGGCTTTATATGATAGAAGGAAAAAAAAAAATCTTTAGCAATTCAACCCGTCCCGCCCCGCCCGGGAGGGTTTTTGATAGTACTTCGGACTGGTATATGTTTCGGCTATCGAGTTTGGGGAGGGGGAAGGAATTTAAGAAAACCAATTGGGTTTGGTTCGGGTTGGATCGGGTTTGGACAGAAATTATCTCGCCCCGATACCCGTCCCGAAAATAGTTTATGAAAAAAATGTGTATTTGGAAAAGAATCCTCCCAAAACAATTTAAAGCATTTACGACGACACCCCCAATTAGTGGCGCCTATTGGTGGAGCTTCGGCACGTGTCACCACGTGTCACAATCTGAAAGCGTCAATTGGCCACGCAACCAACCTAGGCCGTCACGCTTCCCAACGTCGTCTGTTTCTTCTTTCTTTCTTTTCTTAATTTTCCCTCCATTTTTACCATTTTGTTATGGGTTTTTTTTTTTTGTTTGACTGGAAAAAGGGTGGGAGGGGGCGACCAGCGTAGCAACTCCTCCCTGGGCGTGACCATAGGAGCTCCCGATCTGCCGTGAAATATCCGGTTCGAACCATAGCTACCTTCCGGGGGGACGGGCCGTCACCACGGCACCACCTGGTGCACAGCGGCGAGAAATCTCCCTCTTCGGTCCAACTACGAGGTCGAATCAAAGCCTTTTATGGCACCACTGGGTACATGCACGCATGTGCCTCGCGGGGCTCGAACCTACGAAGTTATTAAAGAGAGGTGGTGACTCCTACCAACTGGGCTACCACCTAGGTGGTTACCATTTTGTTATGTTGCAAGACGAAAATTTAAATTCTGAGGAAATTGATTTTGACACTACACTTCTAGCCATTGACACTCTATTTTTATTTTTTTTTGTATTTTTTCCTATTTGAAATTACAACAATACCATTTAAAGTGAATGAACACTAACAAAATAAAAGGTAATTTGGTAATTTTACATTAGGATAAAGATTAAAAAAAATAAAAAATAGAGTGCCAATGGCTAATGTACGTGGAGTGCCAAAATCTTCCAATTTAAATTCCCAGGAAATTTAGTATAAGGAAAAAGCAGCCGAAATTCTTGAAAGAGTACATGCTAATCAAGTGTTCTTGGAATAGAGTAATTTCTTTTAATTCCAAACTTATTCAACGTTCCTAATATCCATAATTGCACAAAGAAATTCGAAAATAGATTCTTCGGGACGAAAAGACGACGTGTTGCGAAAATTGCAGTATTCAATCACCTGACGATAAATTTTAAGAATGAGACGCAACGATTTTAGTTAATTGTGTGGGCAATCATATTTTCATAGGATAACTTGTTTTCTTTAAACAAAGAGAGCAATCATATTTTCTTATGATGCACGACGTTATATAACAGGTTCTGTCCCGGTAAGAGAATTTTGAAATTTATTTTTTGAATTAAAAGTGATGTATTGTGAGAGAATGACATGTCTCGTAAATGTAAAAATAAGTACTTAAAAAATAAGAATCTTAGTAGAACAAATAGTGAATAACCCAAATACTATGTGTTGCGGTCATATGCTTGCCGGAAGGACCCTACACACTTGCATCACCATGCTCTTAGAATTAATACATCATAATTTCCTGGATCAACATTAATGATACACATTAGATGTGGCAAATGAGCGCGGGTCGAATACAGGTCAAATAGTAAACGGGTTGAAATGGGTCAGGTCGAATATAAGTCAAGCCAAACCCAAACTCACCCGACCCAACCCGTTTTCCTCCCCTCCCGCCCCCATACAAAAATAGGAATTACTTGTCACCCCATCTAAAATAATACTAATAACTTGCCATAAAATAGAAAGAAACTACCCTTTAGTCTAATTTAGAGATCTCCAATCTCAGCTTCAAATGTGGGAATGTCGAATTTTTGTAAAAATCCTTTGTGGCAATTTGACAGGCTAGAATCTGACATATTTAAAATACCAACCAAATCAATACAAGAAACTCCTTATTTATACACGTTTTCATATCAATTTTAACACGAGAGTAGAGATGGCAAATGCATTAAGAATTGACATCTCGATCGAATTTGGCTCAAACGCCAGTTCATATACTCCACTTGGCATGCCTTGTCCAATTTGCAACAGAGGGCCCGGTAGTACAGTGGTGTAAGGCGTGATCCGAGCAATCCATTTATAATCGACAGTCCAATTTTTTCAGATCATTGGAGCAATCTATGTCGAGATAAAATCTAAACCATCGATAAGTTAGATGGAAGGCTCAGAACGTGCGCCACATCGCCATAGTACTGTAGGACCACGGGTGCGAAACAAGCCAATCCAAATCCCCAATCACAGGTGGAGTGGAACTAGTCGCGGTCGTGGGTGTCTTTTTTGGAAGAATCCAACAGCATCTTGTGAATTCTTTGCGTCGGCTCCATTTCACTCTCTCTCTCCTCTTTGTCTCTTTCGTACGCCTGGAAGAACTCCTTGTTCTCTTTCTCTAGCTCTTTCCACACTAAACATGCACACACATTAGAGCACATAATTAACAAAGCCCACTATATCCTTCATACCCTCTGCAATCCTTTCTAACGAAGATACCACACAAACGTGGTACTGACGTCGGTGATCTAGACCGTCCAAACATATTTTGGACAGCCGGATTTGAGAGAGAGAGAGTGGTGCGGTGAGGGGAGAGAGAGGGTGGCCGTTCAAAATATGTTTGGACGGTCCGGATAGCCGACGGGTACCGTCACGTGGTGTCCGCTTGACACCCAAAAATTAGTTATATATATCTTTAAATTGGTAATGAATTTTATATCTAATATGGATCTTGTTTGATAGATCTCTATTAGTTATATATAACACATATAATGTTTTGAAAATCACGTAAAACATTATAAATTACAATATATAAACAATTGAAAAGTGGCACGAACTCCGAAAAAAGACTATTAAGGACGGAAAGAGTATATGAGATGGGGTCATACCGACCCTATTCAGTTTGTGTTTTGAAAAAGATTTTTGAGAGTAATTAGTGAAAAGAGATAGATAGAGAAAAATTATTGGAGGTCGTGCCCAGAGATTTTTAAGACCACAAAAGGAACAAGATCTGAAAAATTATTAGAAATCGTGCCCAGAAATTTTGAGACCTCAAAATGAACAAACTCGCTGTTTCTAAAAGATATATATGGATGTTACACATTGACTATGAGAGACAAATGTGGGGTGTGAAGCCAATTCTTGCCCAAACAAATAGTCAACTAACCTGTGGAAGTAATAACTGGCATGATATTAGCACGTTTGGAGAGAGCATCCATGCACTCTTCTCTGCTCATGTTGAATAATATGCACTCTTCTATAAGGTGATGCACCTGCACCATATACAATCACATCCCCTGATCACCAAAACAGCCATCACAAATAACAAAAAAAAAAAACCCCATAACAATGATCAGATCAGCTCTAGTCCAAGAAGTCATGAAAGGAGAGAGTCTCAGGTTCGAGTTAATAAAAGTGACATCAACTGCAGTCGTCGTAACTTATTGGCCATTAACACGATGGCACTGTGGATGAAAGTAAACTAGATACATAAAAGTTACCGGCCGATAAAAAAAAATAAAAAAATTGAAGAACAAAAACAGATGTACGTTACCATGCGGATATATGAAGCAGAAGATTCTCCCATGTTGTCTCTGAGAATTCAAACTCCGAAAATGTCTCTATATCTTGGTTTTAGAATTGGTAAAGAAGATCAAGAGGGGGGAGAGAGAGAGAGAGAGAGAGAGAGAGGGAGGTCAGATCATGACAGGAAACAACTAGTACGGAGTACAACAAAAAGCAAATGGCTCATGTATATCATACTATATGAGTCATGACTATGTTTGAAGATGGGCAGGTCGAGATAGATCCTATTACTATATAGTAAGAGGGAGGGTGCTCCTCTCCGGTCGCGGGAAAAAGTTGACAACTTGTTAAGGAGAGTGATTTTGTCACTCCTCAAATTGTTAACGGCATTCTCCTAGTGGCAAAATCAACTCATCCTCTAAATTGTGTAAAAAAATTAAAAAATTATTTTCGTGAATACGTTATTTTTAAGTTTGAAAATTATAAATAAGTATTTATTTTTTAAGAACATTTAAAGAAACATGGTGATTTTTTAAATTAAAAGTGATGTATTATGAGAGAATAACACGTCTTGTAAAACGAAAAATAAGTACTTAAAACAATTGTCCACCTCACCGCCTCGAAGAGCTGTGGCTCTCTTGTTTTGCATGCTTACGGAGAGACCTTGGCGGAACGGGGCGTAATGTTCGTTTGAGATACTTAAAACTCTTGCGCACGGTCCCTAATAATTTTTTTCTATCTATCTATCTTCATTCATTACATTTCAAAACCTTTCTCAAAACCCAAACCGAGATCTGGGCATATTACGATTGGACCGGACTAGCATTTTTTATCCAACCGGAGAGGATCCTTCCATTATTAAATGTATGATAATTAGTCCCATATTAGTAGTAACCGAATAAAAAGGGTGGTAATGGGGTGATGTCACGGTGGTGGGTGGGGTCCCCAATCCCACGTGGGAGAATGAATCTGATTGGTCAGAATGGGATGAGAAGAAGATTTTCAAATCAGATGGCGTTCCTTGTTGGAACGTGGCCCCTGCGCCACCCTCCACGTGACACTGTCTACCTCTTATATTTGACATAATCCTTCAAAATTAACGAGCAATCGGAACTGTTCATGTTTTAGAGCTCGTCGAAAACATTGACTATGCCAAAAGTCAAGTTGATTGGATATCGTATGGCATGATATCGAAATATATTTATTTTTAGATAATTGTGTCAAATGGGTTGCAATCCAGTGTCGCGTAATTTTTTCCTTACAAAACTGATACATTTAGAAATCATATCAAACAATATCTGATCAATATGATGTTTGATGCGGTCTATGCTCTCGACGAGTTTTAAAAAGTGAACGGTTTGTATCATTATTTTGGCCCAAAAAAAACTCACAAATGATCCAAAACCAGACCGGTATGGTCGAAAGAAAACTGGACACCTTGCCCGAAATTAACATTGGCTCTTGTTCTCAACTCTTTCTCTGTACTCGAGCAGTCAATGCGCATACTTTGCGAATTTTCGTTGCTTAGGTGGTTTGGAAATCGATTTCCATTATGAATTGTGATTTGGAAAGACGATTTCCATCTCATGCTCTCGCTCTCGCTCGCGCACGTGACTCGGACTCCATTTACCGTTGTCCAACAATTGTTTCTCGTTTTTTCAATGGTTGGGCTGGACCATCCTCCCATAGAAAAGACACAAAAAAAGATGCAAATATGAGCCCCACTGTCCCGATGGAGCCCACTAGAGTGAAAGGGTGGTGATTTTCGAGATTTGTGGGTGCGAGAATCAATTCAGGGTTAATTTTCGCACTCTCTCGAATTGTGGACTTTTGAAAAGAGAGAGTGCGGCTAACAATTTGAGTAGTGTGAAAATCATTTTCAAAGCTCCGTTTCCCTGAATATATCTATATGTATATTTATACCACAGAAATGTTAGGGACAAAGAAAATTTACCCCGAAAGTATCCCGAAAAGAGCAACTAGTGGTTGAGATTCACTTTGATGTATGTGACTCAATCATAAAAGTGATTATTAACCACTGATTGATTTTTTCAGGGTACTTTCGGGGTAAATTTTCTTTGTATCTAAACTTTGCAATGTCGAGCTCCACTCTTTTACTATATGAGCCTAAAACTCGAGCTCGAATTGCTCAAGAGCAACTCACTAAAATTGCCTTTTGATTTTACGTAGATGATTTCTAGTGTTAAGTTGCAAAGCCGGATATAATATGCTAGTGGCAATGGTAATGGTAACGGTGGTGGTGGAGTCGGCAACGACAGTAGTGATTGTGTGGCAGTTTCTCATCGGTAGTTAAAAGAATTACCATTACCACTACCAATGTGTTACTGCCAATAGTTTTTAACTATCAATGAGATACTGTCACATAGACATGCTGTTGTGCTCTTCGCACTCCATTCACTTTTTTCACAACCTTCTTATTAAGGAGAAAGTTTTATTACTAATTAAAAACACAATAATAATTTGCACAAAATCGCGACCTGTGTTGTTGAGAGAGATTCAAAAATAGCAATTCGAAAATGGACTTGTGTTATTATTGAGAGAAATTCACAAAAATAGCAATTCACCTGATCGCCAATGAAGCAGTGCCATAAAGGAGTTTTTAGGACTTTTTGTCAAGCTGGACGCACACCTTTTCTCCTCATAGGTTGCTTTCCACAAACAGCTAGGCATGAGCCAAAGTTCACGGTTCTCAGTATCATGATTCCATACTATTCCTTAGTCATCTCAGGCATTGGTTTGTGACACATTGCTTGGGTACCAAAGTGTAGGCATGTAAAAAATTGGACGCGGGGCTCTGCAGTGCCTCATGACACGGTACCTCCGACCCATATCCCAAACAGTACCGTGTTGGAGTAAAAAAAAAAATCATTCGGCTTCTTATAGAGCAGAAACGTGATTATAAGAGTCTTAAAGATAAAATTTAATTATGTCTCTTTAGAATAATATGATCAGAATAATAAGATCTTCCGACTCATACAAACAGATTGAAAATTAGAGCAGTTAATTTTTTA
The DNA here is from genome assembly GCA_025413875.1 of Rhododendron molle. NCBI lineage: Eukaryota > Viridiplantae > Streptophyta > Magnoliopsida > Ericales > Ericaceae > Rhododendron > Rhododendron molle. Next base: position 44,249,982 of record CM046392.1, read on the forward strand.
ACTGTATTTTTAATATATAAACTGTCTAAAAAAATTATGCTCTAATTTTTAATCCGTTTTAACAAGTGCGAATATCTTATTATTCTGAATATATTATTCTAAAGAATCATAATTAATTTTTGTTTTTAAGGCTCTAATAATCATGTTTTTGCTCTACAGGATTCTAAATAAAGAGCAGATACTTAATTGTGAGAGTTCTAACGATAAAACTTAATTATGATTCTTTAAAATAATATGTTCAGAATAATAAGATATTCGCACTTGTTCAAATGGATTAAAAATTGAAGCACTTAATTTTTTTAAGACTGTTTATATATTAAAAATACAGTTCAAAAATTAATTGCTCTAATTTTCAATCTGTTTGAACCAGTGTGAAAATCTTATTATTCTGATCATATTATTCTAAAGAGACATAATTAAATTTCATCTCTATAGCTCTTATAATCACGTTTCTGCTCCATAAAATTGCAAATAGGAAGCCTAATAATTTTTGTACCGTTTTGGGGGTGGGTAGGGGTACTGTGCCATGAGGCACAGCAGAGCCCCCGCATCCGTATAATTTTTAGCCTATCACAAATTGCAACGTGTTGCTAGGGTATACAAATTGACCAATCAAATGTTGCCAATTGTCTATAAGTCAAAGTTTCATGAATGGGTCAATCAAAATCAGAGACATGTAAATAGACCAATCAAATGGTGCCACGTGTCAAAATGACACAGTTATTATTTTATCAAGTCTAGCCAATTAAATTAGACTACTTGGTGAATAATAATATATCTCTTTATATATAATTGTCTTTTTCTGAAATAAAAGGAAAAGAAAAGGTGTTATTAAATAATAATTATTCCTTTTAAAATCAATAAAGGAAATAATTAAAGGGATCAATATGAAATGTTAGGGTTGGAGTCTTCATCTCACATCCTTATAAATAGAGGTGCTCCGTGTCATATTTTTCCATCGAGACATTCAATCATACAAGTTTCAGAGTTCTGAGCCCTCAAGTCCTTCAGAAGTCTTCAAATCTGCATCCAACAAGAGGGTTCTCTCCAAATCAAAGCTCTGAAGAACATTCATATCAAATCTTCAAAGCCCTGAAGAACGCTCAAGTCAAATCTCCATCATCCCATCCAAGCTTCTGGAGTTCTAAAGATCAAAACTGCAAAGGCCCTTCAGAATCTTTCGAGTCCAGACCAAGTCAAACGCTCTTCAGTTCAAAGCACCCAAGTCCTGAAGAATGTTCAAGCCAAGTCCACGGATCATGAATCTTCAACCAAATTGAAGAAGATCTCAAATACCGATTTGAGAAGAAGCTCCAAAGATTAATATTTCCTTTCCCTTCTGGTCCTGGCGGCATATAATTGTCGGAGTTCTTTTTGCTCTGCTTGATGCCCCGTTCTTTGGATCTTTTTTAATCTTTGTAATCTATTTCTAAAGATTAATATTTCCTTTGCTGTTTTAAAAAAAGCGAAAAAAAAAAAAAGGTTCAAGTCGGAATCTGCTAAGCTGGGCTTTGTTCGGTTGTGGGTTTTGAGTTGTGTTTTTGAATAAAGGTAGAGAGAGAAATGAGAGTAATGATTGTGGAGAGAGGTAAAAAATAGAGAGAGATAGAGTGAAAAATGAAAGTAATGATTGAAAAGTTAGAGAGAGAAAAAATAGAAAAGTTACTTTATCCAAAACCCTGGGTTTGGAATTCCAAACCGAACAAGAGATCTCAACTCAAACTCCACACGAAATTAGTCCAATACAGTCTTCTATTTTCAACACGAAACCTATACGTACATGACACGACCCAACTAAATGACTAATCAGAATGCTAAACTGGTTAAAACACTCCGAAATCGACGCGATTGACCCGCTCATCACTCCCGTCGTCACCCCGTCTATCACTCCCGTCGCCACCCGCTAACATGAATCTAAGAGAATCTACTAACATCTTCTTCACATAACTTGTCTATAAAGACCGCGTGCGCGCATCTGTTAAATGTTTTACGGGATGATTTTGGAAACAACTAATTAAAAATTATACAAATCAAGCACTTCTCGGTCATATTTTTTTGGTTAATTTCTTACGGACACCTGTAAAATCATATTCTGCGCACATTGAACTGTTCGGACAGAAAATCTTTGATCGAAAAACTATGAGATTGAAATTTTTAAAGTATTTTTTTTAAAGTGTTTTGTTTATTGTCTCTTGAACCGTCTCGAGTGTCTTATATGTAAGCATGGCGGCCGTATCGTATTTGAGTTGAGACGATGCTGTCGGTTACATGAGGGTCAGCTCAGAAACCATGTTTTGCAACATATGTGCAGCTATTCTTGAGGATCGATCACTAAAACATTACTACCAAATTATATCTTCATGTTCAGCTCATCTAAAAAACTAACCAGTTAGGACTATTAGGGGTGTTCGCGGTGGTGAATAAGTTTGGAGAAAGAATTTGTTGCAATTAAAATTGTTAGTTATTTCCGGTAGTGAATAAGTTGTTAAAAAATGTCAAGTTGTTTTCGGTGGTGAATAAATTGTTGAGAAATGTCAAGTTGTTTCCGGTAGCTGATAAGTTGTAGATAGGTATGTGAATAAAAAAAATTGTTGAGAAAAAAGTTGACAAGTTGTTAGTTAGGGGTTGTTTTGCCTGGATAAGCCAAATGGCTTGCTTTTTGTCCTTATTCAAATTCTTTGCGCATTCGTTAATTTCTCGTCATTTTTTTTGAATTATTGTTTCGTCATGACAAGCGGAATTTAAAAAAGAAAAGAATTACGATTGAAACCCAAATGTTTTTTATTAAAGATAAAAATAAGCTAATAATCCAATTTTTTCTTTGTCTTCATTTAAAAAAAATTTAGTTCCGATCGTGATTTTTTACTTTTTAGATTCCTCTCGTCATGACGAAGTAATAATCCACAAAAAATTGACGATAAGCTAACAAATGAGCAAAAAAATTTGAACAAGGGCAAAAAGTGAACCATTTTGCTTATTTAGGCCAAACAACCCCTTAGTGTGAACAAGTAGCTAAAGTGCCAAAACTTGTTGATTAGTATAAATAAGATGATAAAATGGCCTACGTTTTTCCCAAAAAAAAAACGTAGTAAAATGGGTTAGTGTAAAGTACTCAAAGATAATGGCCACATTTTCAAAGTTCGATAATTCTACCTACGGGGTTCGGCTCAAATGCTCATCGATAAAATAATGTGGATTATCGGTGACATGACATTCTTGTTATTTATTATTTCTATGACCTGTTCCCTTCAGTGGGGAGTTTATAATATTATTATCTTTAGGAGAAATTTTTATGTATACCGGAGATACTAACATTTTTGGTATTCCCTCCGGTCCGTTTCGTATTTTTTGGCTATTTTTTCGATCACATTTGGATAATCGGTTCCGTTCATTTTGTAGAGTTCGGCGAGAATCTTAAGCATACCCAAAATCGTGTTCATCGAGCTTTAGTAGGTACATGGTTGGTACACGTGAAAATTGAAGAAAACCAAAACTGGGTCAAAAAACACACCGATCTGAACCCAATTTTGCTTCTTTTTTTTTTTTTTTTTTTTTGCGATTTTCATGCGTGCCAACCATGTATCAAATATAGTCCGATGAACACGATTTTTGGTATGAACAAGGTTCTCACCGAACTCTGCAAAAGAAACGGAGCCGATCATCAAAATGTGATTAGAAAATGGCTGAAAAATGAGAAGCAGACCAGAGGGGATGCCCGGTATGCATAAAAGTTTCTCTATCTTCGGCTAAAGCATTAAGCATTATTCCTGATAATATAATACTTATTGTGGGTGCAATTACAGCTAGAAATGATAATGGCATGGTTTGTTGGTTCTTCACATGGACAAATAGGAGTGTTAAGAAAGCCAACATTTTACTTCTCTTTGGCTTTTTACTGATCAGTTTTCCTTGGATTCCCCTAGTGGTTAATTGATTTGACAAACCAAAGCTTCTGTTTCCCAAATCGTACATGTAAGTTCTTAACCCAACGGAGGGGTTTGCTTCCCTCAAGGTTTCAAATTCGATATTCCTCTGGCCAGCAACTCTTGAGGCTAACATCATCCCTACTCGCAAGCGTCTGAAATGATTGTGAGAAGGGTGTAAGTAGAAGTGGCAATTCCAACTCGTATTTCTTAACACGTCCAAATCCGTCCATTTGTAACCCAATCCAACCCATCCGTATTGTGTAATGGGTTAATATGGATTCAACCCATACTAACCCATACTTTTATGGGTTTAGATGGGTTGAGAGTGGGTTTAATATGGGTTAGAATTAAAATTGGTCAAACACCCCTATTTCTCTCTTGCCCGCCGCACTCTCTCCCGACTTTTTTAATTCACTGACTACAATCAATTCAATTCACCCATTCACCCATGTCTCTCTCTCTCTCTCTCTCTCTCTCTCTCTCTTCCAATTCACCCATCTCTCTCTCTCTCTCTCTCTCCAATTCATCCATCTCTCTCTAACTGTTTGAGCAACAAAAAGATAAAAATAATATAATTACAAGACCAATCTCTTGAGCTCCTCTCTCTCTTTGGGCTTTTTTTTTGTCTTTATTCAACTTTTTCTGTGTTTATCGTTTTGCGATAAGTATTTTACGATTTTTGATTCGCTCCAATCAAAAAAGTAAAAAATTATGATTTTTAACCAAATATTTTTAAAAAAAACAAAAATAAAGCCCAAAAAATCGGTTGCTGAGATTTATCTTGAATATTACAAAAAATATTAGAGTAAAAGTAAAAAATGACTCCGTACTTTTTTGATTATCTCGTCGAGACGAACTAATAGGGATAAAAAGTTTGTCGCAAAATAAACAAATACAAAAAAATTTGAATAGAGACAAAAAAAAAAGTTACGTTACTGTTTGGAAATGGGGAAAAAAAAAGAAGTCAAAACTTGAATTTTTAAAGTTTTTTTAGCCTCTAATTGCTTCATTTTTATTTTTTTAAAAAAAGAGAGTTTTAATCATAACATTTTACTTTTTTGAATCCTCTTATTAAGACAAATCAGAGAAGGAGGTGGAGAAGGAAAAAAAAAGAAGAAGATGAAAACGGGTCGGGTCGAGCGGGTTTGGCTTGACCTATATTCGACCCGATCCATTTCAACCCGTTTATTTTTTTGACCCGCACATATTTGACCCATGATCCGTTTCAACCCGTCCGTTTGCCATCTCTAGGTGTAAGGATTAGCCTGCGATACGCGCATAAGCTGGTCTGAGAAATCATGCAGTAGTACTACTTAAAAGAAACATGTGAAAAGCATTACATATGTAGACGATGACGACGACTTCTTGGGACCATGAGAGATTGGCTTCTTTGAGCTTTGAATCAAGCACAGAACCACAATTGAATACCACTAAAATCTAAAACCAGAGATATAGAAATGGAAAAGGATGCTTGCGTCAACTATTACTTTTCTTAAAAATTAATCGATATCGGTAATTGCTCTGTCTATCATCTATGTGCATGAATAGATTGTGGGTTCAAAGAGCAATTTTGTGACGAGGGAGAGAATGGAGGGAGATTGGACGGGGGCGGTGGACCGGAAGTGGCTGGACGGGATCCGTGTGGTCGCCGGGTAACCATTGTTGATGCCTTGGTGGTGATGGTGATTCAATTTGAGACAAGTGCGGGAAGGATATCTCAATAACACAATTCTCAGAGAGAGAGAGAGAGAGAGAGAGAGAGAGAGAGAGAGTTTGGGCCTTTGGGGGTAGGGTTTCCCACCTCCTCCCCTGCTGCCGCCTCCTTCCCTTTCTTTCCTCCTCTTTTACTAATTCTCTTCCTCTTTTATCTCCCCTCCCAGTCCCCCTACAACTCCATACCCTCTACTGCTCTTCTCCTCTTCTACCTTAAGGCTACGTTTGGATGCAGGAGAAGGGAGGGGGATATATTAACACCCCCATTTTATTCCTGGTCCCACTACTTATCCCCCGTTTGGGAAGGCAAAGCAGACGCGGTCTTCGTTATCCCCAGCCTTCGGTAAGACCGGAGAAGAGGGCATCCGCCGGTATTATTTTCGGCCAGGGTTTGAGGTGGGCATACGGTATACCCCCTAATCCCCCTCCATATCTGACGATTGTACCCCTCCTTATCCCTCTTTCCCTACCCCCAGCAATCCATTTCAGCCGCTACCCTAATCTGGTGCTGTTCGACGAGCAGAGAAGGGTTTGTGGCGATTTGGTGTCTGCAACCTCTTGGAGCTTCGATTAACTCAGGTATGACTTCGATTTTAACTCAGATTGAAGCTGCGAGATGGGTTTTGTGTTGTTTATCATTCCTGGGTTCTGTGGGTTTTGGGTGAGTTAGGGTTGTGTGTGAAGTCGTTTTTTGCTGTGTACCTCCACGATTTGCATCTCTCTCTCTCTCTGTTAGATTAGGTTTTGTTGGTGAACAAGACTGTTCTACATTTGTGTTGGTTTGTGGCTAAACACGGCTGATTTGGGGGTGTGTGATTGTTATAGATTTTTTGAACCCCTGAAAAAAGGGTTCTGGTCAATGTGGAATACTAACAGTACGAAAAAATGATTTGTGTAGCATAGAAAATGGGCTTAGTCATCCGAAAATCAAAACAAAGGAAGAAAGAAAGAACGAAAGGGCTACAGGAGCTATATATGTATCCATGTCCAATCTTGTTCTGTATTTTGTGCATGAAAATCTTATGTATGTGTACGTTTATAGTTTTTTGCTTGGTGTGGTTATCGGGTTATAGATGGGGTTCATGAATAACTTTTCCATTCATTTTTCCATATTAGCACTCATGTTGCCGACTAACTCAAAAGAGATCATGCAATACAAGCATGTATTAAAGTTGAATGAATAGAAGGAACACTGGTGCAATTAACTGAATTAATCCCTTAAAATTGAACTAATCCCTCTGGTTTCAGAGTTTGGGGTTTTTTGGGTCGTATTAATGTTTCAACATAGATAAGCAGAGTGATAATGCATAACTTTCTATGTAGATTTTATTTGCTGACATGAACCTTCATTTTTCAAGTAACATTAACTAATCACGTTTACAAAAAAGACTTAAAATGTTCCAACATATCAACTTACATACGGAATCACTTGTGTAATTTTTGGCTCATTGGCTGAGTGAGGGCTTGTAGAAACTGAAGATGCTGTTTATTGGCAATAGTTGGTGCATTTTTTGGTGTGTGTTGGTTGTTGAGATAGTAGTTGTGAAGTTGAAAGGAAAAATAAAGCACCCAATTGAGATGAAGGACTATTTGCAGTATCCATGTTTCATTGGTTTTGGCAGATAAATTAATGTATAACATGAAGGCCCAATGCTTTACATAATTCAGTAACTCTAACATACTAAGTTGAAGCTAATACATAGAGCCCTCAGTTAAGCAATGGATGATACATACAACTATAGAAGCAAAATAGAGTAATTTATGAAGAAGAGGTCTATCATTTCTTGAATGTTCTTTGCAGTGAATGTTGATTATTGTAGTTAATTATTAACATGATGGAAGAGCTTTGTGTTGCATGTCATCACTTCATTATGTGAATGCCTTTCCGCTATAATTGCAAAATAGACAAACTGTGGTTATGTGATGGGTATTTTTGCAAGTGCCATTGCTAACTTGGATATATGGTTTTGCATGTCTCAGCTGTTATGTTTCTTGGACTTTTGTGCGAATATTAGGGATGGGTACTTGTCCAAGTGTAAAACTGTCCTATGCTCAACTTAGTTTAGAAATTTGTCAAGTAATGAATAGGTGGGAATAAATATTTGGAGTTATGAATAAATAATTGTAGTTGTGTATAAATAGTTGGAAATGGGAAATTTGGAGTTATAATTAAATAGTTGTAGTTCATATTTAATCGATGAAACCCTGGTTAGCCTTTTTTAGGATGCCAAGATTAAACAGAAAACAAATCAGGAGAAGAGAAGAGCAAGAGGCAGTCATGGCATTACATGCCTTTATTACTAATGCAATGGGTATGTTTCGCCTCTACCTCTTCATCATGTCCACGTCGCGGCGACCTCAACCTCGTCCCGAGTTATCTCCTAATCCAAACTTTTACCAGACGCATGTAAACAATATCAATAGGCTTGTAAGGGGCAATGACACTGACTGCCACGAGCAGTTGAGGGTGAATAGGCATACCTTTTTGAGATTGTGCTTTTTAGTTCGAGGTGTTGGGTTAGGCGACTCACGCAACGTATGTTTGGAGGAGAGGGTAGCAATATTCTTGTGGGTCCTCGGTCACCATACAAAGCAGAGGCGTACGAAATATGACTTTTGGAGATCTATCGAGACTGTAAGTAGGCATTTCAATGCTGTACTCCTAGCTGTCTTGCGCCTTTACAACATGCTCCTAGTAACGCCTGAACCTGTACCTCCTAACTACGAAGACAGTAGATGGAGTTGGTTTCAGGTACACTCGTGCTTTTTCATTCTTTGACTGCTTCCATTTGACATTTTCCCTATAGATGGCCATATTTAATTTTTTAATACTCTTCCCAACATTTTTTAGAATTGTCTTGGGGCATTGGATGGAACGTACGTGCCAGTAAATCCCCCAGCTGCTGACAGGCCACGATATAGGTCAAGGTAGGGTGAGATTGCTACAAATGTTTTAGGTGTTTGTAGTAGAGACCAAAAATTTGTCTACGTCTTGTCTGGTTGGGAAGGGTCGGCCACTGACTCTAGAATCCTTCAGAACGCCATTGAAATAGCCGATGGTCTTATAGTCCCCCATGGTATGTTCCATATCCTAAGTTAATGTTTCCCTTTGCTCCATAACCATTACCTATCCATTTCCAAAGTTATTCTCTTAACTCTCATTCATAACAGGACATTATTACCTTGTGGATGCTGGTTACACAAATGGGAACGGTTTTCTAGCACCATACCGTGGCCAACGGTATCACATAAACATCTGGAGGCAAGGTCATATGCCAGTGAGCAAAGAGGAGTACTTCAACATGAAGCACTCCGCTGCTAGGAATGTCATTGAGAGGAGCTTTGGGGTTCTTAAGAAGCGGTTTGCAATTTTGAGATCAGCCTCCTATTACCCCATAAGGACTCAAACCCGTATTGTGACAGCATGTTGTCTTCTCCATAACCTAATTAGGAGAGAGATGCCCAACGATCCCATTGAACAAGAATACGCGGCCTGGGAACGAGATCACGTGAACGATGTACCTGATGATGATCACATTGGTAATGTAGATTCTTCCAATGAGTGGACTGCAGGGAGGGATGCGCTGGCTGCGGCTATGTATAACCATTGGTTAGCCAATGGTGGGGGACAAGACCCAAATCTGTTGTATAACCATTAGTTTGTCGAATTTGTGATGACATTGTAATTGTGTTTGGAACATGTTTGTATTATTTGTATTTCAAGAACTTGTAACGTAGCATATCCTTCGTAACATTTGTGTTTCTTTTTAGTTGTACCGTACCATTTCCTTTGTTACATTTGAGTTTGCAAAACATTTAACGTACCAATCTATTTCCCAATGTAATCCTTAATGTGTGAGGTCGTACTTCTACATTCGTATATTCAACTTAAAGAATGCATTTGCAGCAATGGACAACGAAGTCGAAGAAGTGGAAGCACCTACGAAGGGAAAACGTAGGAATTGGAGTAGTACGGAGGAGGATGCACTAATGAAGTGCATTGTGAATGAGTTGGTGGGGGAAAAGTGGAGAGCCGAGAATGGCTTTAGAGGTGGTTTCTTCAACCACGTGGAGAAAGAGTTGCAGAAGTTCCTACCGGGGACCACTCTTAAGGCTAACCCCCACATTGACTCGAAGGTGAAATATTGGAAAGTAACGTGGGCAAAAATTGTTGACATTATTGGCCTTAGCGGCTTCGGGTGGGATGATGTGAACAAACGCATCGTAGTGGAGAAAGACGTGTGGGAGAACTATGAAAAGGTAACTTCCAAAATTTCAATTAGTACTTCCAATGCTTTAAGTCAATATTAAGGCATGAGAATTTGTACTAACGGCCAACTTATATGTAGGCCCATCCTAAAAAAGCAAAGAACTTGTACGGGAAGACCTTTCCGTACTTTGATGATTGGCAATTCATGTTCGGAAAGGATAGAGCTACGGGGGCGGGAGTGGAGACTCCCGCATCAATGGGCCGCGCAAGTAATGCGAGCCAAAGTCTCCCAACTTTCAATGATTGCTATATTCCTCAATTTGGTGAAGAGTATGGTGCATTCCAAAATGATTCGCCGATGTCTCCCGCAACTCCCACAACTCCCACCACTCCCATACCTCAAACATTCACACCTCATAGCTCACTCCCCACGTCCACTCCCCAAACCTCAGTGCCGCAGCCCAATGCCGGAGGCACAAAGAGGAAGAGGACAAGAATGGGGGATGAAGAGTTGTCTATGTTTGCAAGCATGAAGAATTGGATGGACTCAAGCGACGGCCATATGGAAAAGATGGTCAATTGCTTCGGCTATGACAAAGAGCTATCCGCACGACGCACTCAAGTGCCAGACGAGCTGTCAAAGCTCGATATTACGTTGCTGGACAAGTTTAAGTTAGGTGCGGTCATTTGCCAAGAGGAGCAAAGAGTTGACAACTTCTACGGCATCAAGCCCGAGGAGAGACAAGCATATGTTGAGGCCATCCTTAGTGGCGTTGTCTATGGTCCAATTTAGGGGTGTTTGAAGAACGTGTCGCCTTTTGAAGTGGTTTATGTACCTCTATAAGTATGATTGGTACTTAATCCCCTTTTTTTGAAGTGGCTGAACTGTATCGTAGTAACGTAAATGCCATTTGTAAATGTGTAAAGAATGACTTAAGTCATGAAATTGTACGACTTAAACTAGGAAATATGGTGGATGATCGTACGATTAGGCCTTTTGTATGCCTTTTGTTGCTACATTTGATGCAATCTTTTGGGAAATGTAATATGATTCTTCCATGCGTGACAGGTTTTGGCAACTACTGACTGTCATCCTTGCAATTAGGGCAATGATGAATCAATTAATTTTTCTGCTGTTACCATGCGTTTATGGGCAATGATGAATTGATTAAGTCATGACTAAATTTGTGATGAAGGTGGATACCTTGGCGGGGTAACTTTTTTTGTTGCAGCCAAGCGTACCCTTGTGATTCCCTTACGAATTCTATTTTCTGAGCCCAAGTTTGTGCAGCTATCTGTTCTGTTCTTTTCTGCTACAGTTTGTGAGGCTTACATGACAGGTTTTGGCAAGTAACTTTGTTACTAACTCGGGCAATGATGAGTCAATTCATTTATTAATTGAGGTAGGTACCTTGGCGGGGCGACATTAGTTGCAGCCAATGAGTGCCCTTATTATTAACTTCAATATCTGAGCCCAATTTGATATGTTCTGCAACTTTAAGCCATGACCATAATGTTTGTGTGGGCTATTATGATCCAATGAGTGCCCTTATGTTGTTCATGTCCTGTATTCTGCACTTTTAGCCCAAAGTGGCTTCAGGAGTGAAATGCAGTTTAGGTGGCTGGTTTATTGCATTTAATTGGGCTGGTTTTGTATGGGCTATGATGATACTTTTCTGAGCCAATGGCATCAGTGGTTTGTGTGGCTGCTTTCTGACATATGTGTGTGTGTGTGTGTGCTGCTGCTGCTGATGACAATATTAGAATGCTACTTGCTGCAGTTTCTGAGGTTTATAATGCATTGTACTGCAGATTATGAGGTTTATACTTCAGAAAGACAGCTTGGTAATGTTGGTTTGTGGACTATTTTCTGCACTCTGTGTCTGTGTTAGCAAACTGCAGAAAACTAGCATGCTACTGTGTTGGGCTGGTTTTATTGGGCTGGTTTTATACTCTGGAGGTGTTTTGGGCATACTCTGGTGCAGTTTTGTGGTACTGCTAATTGGAAACTAGTTCTGCTGCTCTGTGTTTGTTCTACCTAGGTTTGAACCATGTAGAAGTTGGTTTCTGCAATTGCAATGCAGTGCAGGTGTGTGGTGCTGCAACTGGTAGTGCAGGAGATGGCTGATTTCTGGTGTTACAATGCTGTCTTTTGCTGTTACCATGCTGTTTCTGCTGTGACCATGCTGTTTTGTGGTGTTACCATGCTTTTATGGGAATACTTGTATCATTTTTGGTGGCTATGATGTGTTATACGCTGAGCCAAGTGTGTGTGTGTTATAAACTGAGCCAGTCACAAGTTAAACCCAATAACAGCATGCTAAACTCAGAAACTGCAACATGTGTGTGTAATCTTTTTTTATGGGCAATGATGAATCAATTGAATAGATAATTTTTTGAAGGTGGATACCTTGGCGGGGTAACTTTTTTTGTTGCAGCCATGAGTAGCCTTGTGATTCCCAAAAAATATTTTCTGAGCCCATGTTTGGTTTAGTAAGCAATGTTCTGGGTAAGCTATGTTCCCAAACGAAATGTTCTGGGTTCCATAGATGCATGCTTGCATGTTCAGCTGAACTTGTTCTTGCTACACATATAACAGTAACAATGTTATTTCCTGCTGTATTGGAGAGAACTGGGATAACAGCTTTTGAGCTTAGCATTTAATTGGGCTGGTTTTGTATGGGCTATGATGATACTTTTCTGAGCCAATGGCATTAGTGGTTTGTGTGGCTGCTTTCTGACATATGTGTGTGTGTGTGTGTGCTGCTGCTGCTGATGACAATATTATAATGCTACTTGCTGCAGTTTCTGAGGTTTATAATGCATTGCACTGCAGATTATGAGGTTTATACACACATGTTCTGCAATTTCTGAGGTTTACAACCCTGATTTCTGCAGTTTGTGAGGTTTATAAAGCATTTTACTGCTGTTTACTGCTGTTAATAGTTCAAATTTTGAGGCTATGATGTGTTATAAGCTGAGCCTGTCAGTTCTGTTCTGTTCTCTTGGTTTTCAAGGGTGGAATCTGGGATTGGAAGCTGTTTTCTGCAGTTGTCAAGTGTGTTAGTGTTGTTGCTGCTGCTGGCTTTTCTGTTACTACAGTTTCTGCACTGTGTGTGTGTTAACAAACTGCAGAAAGACAGCTTGGTAATGTTGGTTTGTGGACTATTTTCTGGTAGTGCAGGGCATGGTCATTTTTGGTTCCATAGATGCATGCTTGCATGTTCAGCTGAACTTGTTCTTGCTACTCATAAAACAGTAACAATGTTATTTCCTGTTGGGAGAGAACTGGGATAACAGCTTTTGAGCTTAGCATTTAATTGGGCTGGTTTTGTATGGGCTATGATGATACTTTTCTGAGCCAATGGCATCAGTGGTTTGTGTGGCTGCTTTCTGACATATGTGTGTGTGTGTGTGTGCTGCTGCTGCTGATGACAATATTATAATGCTACTTGCTGCAGTTTTTGAGGTTTATAATGCATTGCACTGTAGATTATGAGGTTTATACACACATGTTCTGCAGATTATGAGGTTTATACACAACTGGTAGTGCAGGACATGGCTGATTTATGGTGTTGCAATGCTGTCTTTTGCTGTTACCATGCTGTTTCTGCTGTGACCATGCTGTTTTGTGGTGTTACCATGTTAAAACCTGAGCCAACTGCTGTTTTCTGCTGTTAATAGTGCCAATTTTGTGGCTATGATGTGTTCTGCAGCTACTGCTATGTGTGTCTGTTTTCTGCAGTTTTGTGATGCTACCATACTTTCATGGGCAATGATGAATGAATTAAGGCATGATGAACAATTTTTTTAGGTGGATACCTTGGCGGGGTAACTTTTGTTGTTGCAGCCAAGAGTACCATTATGATTCCCAAAAAATTCAATTTTCTGAGCCCATGTTTGGTTTGGTATTCTCATTTGTGGGTTTCCAAGGTGTTATGATCGTCTTTTGGCATGTGTGTTGTTATGAAGTAGACAATGTGTGTGTGTGTCCAACCTGTGTCCAAACTGTGTCCTCTGTCCGGTGTCCTAGCTGTGTCCAAACTGTTTCTGGGCTTCTCCTTCTTATAATTGGGCCATGATGATATAAAAGATACATTTGAAGGCCATGATATAATATATCTGAGCCAAAGACACTTTCTAAGCATACTATTACTATTAAGTAATGTTTTACATTGAAATTTCGATATTGTTGTATCCTAATAGAATTTCCGATGGAGAGGGAAGAAAAACATAAGTATTGGGTGGTATTCGTTGGCCGTAAGCCGGGGATATATACAAGTTGGGAGACCGCGGAATTGCAAGTGAATGGATACCCGGAGAATTTGAAGAAACGGTACAATACGTTTGACGAAGCAGAAGGAGCATTGTTACAATTTCACGAGGAAAGATACCGGCTGAATCAAGAGATGCAGTCGGCCCCAACCAAACGTCGATCAAGTGACAGTGCTTCCACATCTGCAATTGCTTTGGAAGATGAACATCGAACAAGTCTACAGACATATTTTATTCGGATCTTTTTCTTAGGATTCATATGTTGTATTTTATTGCCACATGTTTTCCATTCGGAATAAACTTGTTAAAATTTGTAATTTCAAGACGTTGACTGAACGAAAACACCACCGGATGGGATCTTAATCGGTCCCCCTTCCTCTCTCTGTTACGAATTCAAAGTTAATTAGTTATTTTGTATGACTGAGTATTTCCCATTCTTTACCTTTCTATTATCTTTATTAAAAGCTAGTTTTGTTGGGAGTATGAAATGGTAGCAATATCAAAGAATGTGTGTACTTTAAAGAAGTAGAAAGCAGATTGATTAGCACCCAAGATCGCATGATCTTGGTGCTCAAATCCTCTAATTTGTGGCCTTTATTTATTTAAGTTTTCGTTTTTATTCATTATTGCTTGTAAGGTATTTTTGTAAGCTTTGCAGGTCAAATATGCTAACAAGGCGGTTTTAAAGGCCAAGTGATGTTTCGTGATGTACTAGGAGTCCAAGAGGCCGCCGGTACTCTTTTCATTGTCAAAAAGGCCTAATGGTGCTAAGCGAGGCCCCGAAGATTGGCCGTTGGCCATCCATGTCATGAAGCGTGCCAAAGAGTTTCAAGCGAGGCCTAATGCTTAAGGGATGGCTCTCGAGGGTATCCGTGAGATCAAGGCCCCATGGCATACTCCCGTCAAGTCCCGTTGATCATATAATCAAGCATCGAAGAGCCGTCGGGTCAAGCCAAGGCATGAAAGCCAAGCTGAACCAATTCTGCAGAAACAAGGCAAAGGTATCACTACCTCGTTTTGGAGGTAGCGCTACCTTGGACTCCAGTGGCCAAAGATGAGGAAGGTAGCGCTACCTTGTTTTTGAGGTATCGCTACCTTTTGCCCGTCAACCAGCACATTTTGCTGAATATTTCAACTTTCCTTTTATGGAAAGTTTCCACTTTTGGATGGTTTTTGGGATATTTTGGGGGCATTTTTGTCCACTCTTTGGCTGATTTTGTAAAACCTATAAGTACCTTTGTAAGCCATTATTTGGCCATGACCTAGATAAATGTAGATTTTTATGCTTTAAGTCTTTTATTTCCTAAGAACTCCATGGTTAGTCTTTCAAGCTTTTCTTGTCATTTCTTTCAAGAACTCAAGTAAATTTAAGTGCTTTGATGTTTTCTCGTTTATTAATGTTGTAGCTACTAGTTGGATCTTCCTTAATATCAAGTTTATTTCCGTTTTTATCGGTTAATCATGTTTTCCTTTCGTAGCATGATTTCTAGTCTTTTTGCTATGTGTGAGTAGTTAATAGGTTTGGTCATGGGGTGAGGTTCACCCGATGGATTTGTCGTTCAAATGGTTTCGTTTAAACTTTAGCTTAATTTCAATGTTTTGAATGAATTAAACCCATGATGTCTAGCTTTGATCATGGGGTTGGTGGCTTCTTTGATCAATGAAGTCTATCGCCTTATGCTACGTGCTTGATTATCCTACGCATGCGAACGATCTATTTTCGTCTCTCACTTGCGTTAAATGAGTTCAATTTGAATTAGAGCTTTGAGTTAGGTTACAAGTAGTCTTCAGCTTTTAATTCTTCTAGTGGAATCCGGACGGTTTCGGTTCACTCATGAGTTAGATGAAGAAACCATTTGATGGCTAAGTCGTGGGTAAATCAATCCCTTTGACTCGACCATCTTAGTTTAGTTTCAGTCCAAGTTTAATTTCGTTATTTGAAGTAAATCACAAAGTTGGCCGTCTTTAACGCCTTACAATACCTACAATCCGAACAAGCTATATTTGAGCTCCCTGTGGATCGACTCGGACTTTCTCACTATACTATGCAAATCGTTAGTCATAGTCCGGTTTATACATAATTGAATTTGACGGCCGTTTGGTAAACTTCAACGACTACCGAAAGGGCCGTATCACAGATTGGGTTCTTAAAATGCATATAGTACAACACACATATGAGACGGATAAAATAAAAAACAGTTACGGGAAAGAAAAAAAGGAAAGCCATCAAATGGCAAATCCATTTATTGTCATGTTTCTTCGAACACCTCTCTTCAACTTCTAGTTTTCACAACGACCAAAAATATGGTCCCATTCGACGAAATTGGGAAATTGTTTGTCTCGATAACGCCTCACCGATGGATGATCCTACATAAAGTTGGGAAAATCATTTAGATATTTTACGACATAAGACAAAATCGTATTTACAAAACAAAATTTTATAACATTTTAACTTACTCGGACATAGTCACTCCAAACTTCATCTTCTACCACCAACCTGTTTTCATTTGCATTCCACCCAAACCCAGTACTGTGAATCATATTTGCAACACACGAATATTCCCTCTTCCATGCTTTCATCTTCGTAGCGATATGATGTTGTTCAATACCGGCTTCGGGAAGTGAAGCTTGCATCTGATTTTGAAGAACTGCCAAGTAACCGGGATGCCACCCATTGCCATTGCCTTCCCAAATTCCTTCATCTACAAGGTTCGTAACGTTTGTTAGTAACATTTGCTCTTCCACCTCGGTCCAAACTTGGCGTGCCATCAAAGACGTTGACAAACAAAATAAAACTAATTTTTTGGATGAAGATGAAATGTGATATGAGAAAAATAGTAACTTTCACAATTTATAAGAAAAAAGTTAACCAAACTAATTAGTTAGACATATTTTCACCCAATAATATTGTTGTGCACATGATAATTGACCTAACTAGTTTGATGGACACATTTCCAACTACCAAACAATGTGTTTTTTAAAAAAAAAAATAATTCCAGAATTTTTTTAAAACAAGTACTCGAAATTTTTAAAAATTTTCAACCTGCCAAACAATGTGTCTTTTTTTAAAAAAAAAATTCCTGAATTTTATTTAAACAAGTACTGAATTTTTTTCCAAAAAATAAAAAACCAAATTTTTTCAAAAAATAATACCCGAATTTTTTTTAAAAAGATAACCCGAATTTTTTTTAATAACATACCAGAATTTTATATATTTCAAAATGTTTAATAATAATAATAACAAAATATTACGGCTTTTTGTGAAAGAATAATTAAATTTGCAATTACATATAAAACGTATTACATAATGAATTTAGGGACTGCACATGGGCAAAAGGGTCATTTGCCAGCTTTTTACATCATCCACCCTTCCTTATACCCCCTATTAATCCTCCATCCAAACAAAGTATTATTTAATCCATCTTCTCTAATACTTCATCCAAACAATCTATTATTTAATCCCCCCTCTATAAACATCACATCAATGTGGGCCCTCCCTTATTAACTAATCCCCCCTACTATCTAATCCCCCCTTATTAACTAATACCCCCAATTCTTTACCCGCATCCAAACGGACCCTAATAGTTACGAGATGGTTAAGACCCTTTCCTCAAAGAGAAAAATTCTATCACTCTCCTCGTCATTTTTGGATTCGAAGGGTCCAAATCTAGAGAACTAGATATGGATTTTTGGCTCTTGGCTCCCACCTTTGTTTTTTTTGAGTTAATGCTCTTGGCTCCAATAGTTTTTTCGAAACGGACTCTTGGGTTTCTAACAGCAATGGTGAAGGCATCATTGCAGCTTCGACTGCAATGAGACCGGTCTATAGCTTGATGCAGGTCGGGATTTTTGCACCAACCGTGATGTGTAGATTTGTGGGTTCCAATTACCAGAGCAGTTATTTTTTTTTCATTTTTCCTTGCGTATTTGGCTTTGTTTTCTTGTATTTTATGGACCTTTGTATCCTTTGAATTTGTTTGGTTATCAATGTAAGTTTATGTTTCCTAAAAAAAAGTGAAGGGAGAGAGAGAAGCTGCTCTATAGTATTCGAATAGAAAAGCAATAGTCTTAGTTTCTCACACAAGGATACAATACTCAATAAAGTTCAAGTATCGTGGCACTGTAAAATCCGATCCAGATTGCGATCCTGTCAAAATTCTTATACGACCCTCGCAGGGGAGAATCCTCGTAGAGGATCCAGATCCATCTGACTCGATGATGGGCATTATTTAGTCGAGAACTGTGAAATTGATTTCGTCATCATCCAACGATCAAAAACAATCCTTCACCTTTTATCTCATTCTGTGTCACCCAAATCAAATCAAACATAGTACTGTAGAATTAATCTCAAGCTACATACAATTTCATTCAAATGTTGACCTAACACAAACACACAAATTATTGATATATCTACCGAGAGATAAAAATTGTAAAGACAAATATTCCCCCACTCACTAACACTGAAGCATAAAGGAGTAACTCATACAACTCGTAAGTTCTAACACACACCTCAAGCTGGAGTTTAAAATCACAAACTTCTAGCTTGTTAAGCAATAATTCTAACCGTAGCTTGAACAAGTATTTTAATACTAAATATACGAGTTAACGGGGCACAAGTAATAAAAATCAAATGAGTACCTATCACACCAAACTCTCATTCTCATGTTTGGTTATGCTTATGAATAATCATTCTCATATCCAATGAAATAGTGTGACAATAGTAATTTTTGAAGTCACAATAGAAATTTTTGGAGTGACAATAGCATTTTTTGGAGTGGCAATAGTAATTTTTAGAGTGACTATAGTAATTTTTGGTGTGACAATAGTGAATGTTGGAGTGACACTAGTAATTTTGGTGTGAAAAAAATGAAATAACAATTCCTTAGACTTTTTGGATGTAATGACAATTTCTTGACTAAGGTGAATAGTAATTCTATTTGGAATCATTATTTCATTATTCAATGGTGAACCAAACATTGGAATAAGTAAATCATTGGAATAACTATTCCATTCCAACTTTGATTCCATCCAACTAAACATACCCTTAATGTTTTATTACTTTCATAAAATACTCCCTCCGTCCCAATTTGAATGACAATTTTTGAAATTTGTGTCATTTTTCATTGCTTATATTCCATTCCAACTTTGATTCCATCCAACTAAACATACCCTTAATGTTTTATTACTTTCATAAAATACTCCCTTCGACCCAATTTGGATGACAATTTTTAAAATTTGTGTCATTTTTCATTGCTTATATTTTTTAATCTATAATGTTCTTCACAAATTTGAAAACTTTGTATAATAGAATTAATCGAGAATTATCAAATAAGATTCATATTGCCATGTGACTTGCTGAGTGGTTATACAAATTCATACGCAACTGCACACTGAACCATATTTGTTCAGAAAAGGAGTGCACTCGCACAATTAGTATGGTTTATGGCTCTATACTCTGTTTCTACACTAGATAGTGCATCAACTATCTGTTTCTTATAAGATTTCCATCAAGGAATGTAACAATAATGCAGTGGATATCCTATCACATTGTTCTCCTGCCCGATCTGAATAGATTATAGCCTCAACAAGCAAGTGTCGACTAACTAGGTAAAACAAACCACGTCATGCATGAGCCTTGAGGTACTTCAAAATTCTAAGTACAACATCCCAAACATCCCAAGGAGCTGACATAAATTCACTCATCATACTAACAAAAAATAGATATCAAGACGTGTAATGATAAGATTGTTAATCTTCCAACAAATAACCATTTGGTGGTACTCGTGAGGATTAAGTAGGAACTTCTCGTGATCAACACGAAGTCAACATTGGTATCCATAGGTGTACGACAGGTCTCGATCCCAGTTAACCAGTGTCCTCCAAAATAACACAGAACATACTTCCATAGTTCCATATGAGACATACGAATTCCATCATTCGGTCTTGCCGTCTTAATGCTGAAGCTATCGCAACCTACCCAAGTACTTGCAAACGAAATTGACAGTACGAAGTCTTTCAACTCACTAATGTCTATCTAATCATTACCCATAATAATAATGTCGTCAAAATAGACAATCGACAATATTTTACCTCAATCAAATCTCAAAAATGCATATGACTAAATTTGCCAAACCAAGCCATAGGAGACTTCTTGAGGCCATAAAGAGCCTCATGAAAGGGACACGTGAGTACTCTTCCCCCGAGCAACAAACCTTGGTGGTTGCTCCACATAAACTTCCTCATGGAGATCACCATGTAAGAAGGTATTTGACACCCTACTAAATAAGGGCCAATCAAGTGGCAGCGGAGATAAGGAGGGGGGACAAATGATAAGGTGAGATATATTGAGAAATAGGATATCTAGATAACTTTACGAAGCGCAATGGAAAGAAAGCATGGGCAACTCCATTTTGTTGAGGAGTCTGAGCACAAAAGGGGACTGACAAATAATACCACGATCATCAAGGAAGGTGGACAACTTTAGGAAATATTGACACGCGTTAACTAACCAAAAACTACGAAACAGAACATCAAATTGAGTTTTTATTTTCATTGGAAAAGACAGAGAAATGAAATACAACTCCACATTGGTAATTCGAGAATAATCAAATCCCAAAGGGAGAGGGATTGCTTTCTACCCTCTCTTTCCCTTCTCTCTCTTAGGAAAGTAGGTTCAAGTCAAATGGCTTGCTACAAGCTGGGTTCATGGGCTGCACCGCTTCCCCTGTCCACAAAGACAACAAAATATTGAAAACCAAAGTGTGACGAAACATGTATAGGGCCCCAAACATCCAACCAAATTAAATGGAAAGAACTTGGCACACAACTCTCTTTACTAAATTACTAGGGAAAACAAACACGATGATGTTCACTAATTCACTAACTTCACATGATAAATCTCGACACGATCACATGATGGCCATCCATCCTGAAGGAATGGATGGCCAAGTCAACAATGATGCTTGTAAAGTCAAACAAAGGACTAAAGTGCAATAACGCTAGGGAACTCGTCATCAGTGAAGTAATACGAGCCACCAATCTTCTCTCTTGATTTGAGATCCTGAAAAACACTATAATCAGGAAAAAATGTGCAGACCAATTCAAAACTTGGTAACTTGACTCACAGATGGAAGACTAAAGGAAAAACAAGAAACCTGTATAAATGAATCTAAAGAAAGGGACAAATTTAATGTAACCGAACCCAAACCAGCAACGTTAGTGCTGAAACCATTGGCTAAGGTGAGTCGGGAAGGTCTCCCAAGGGAATGACAACCAAAGTGTGTATGACCACGACCAAATCCACAACCTGAATCACGGCCACCTCCTCTTGACTCCCTCTTGACTCGCTACCACCACGACTAAAATGACAAGAGAAGGAACCACAAGAGACACTGTTGGCTAGAGCAAAACAATCAAGAGGCAACAAAGAAATAGAACTGGTATAAAAAACATTGCCTGACAAAAACGATTAAATACCTCACAAAGAGAAGGCAAGCCCCAAGCCCTCTTTACAGAGGAAAAAAAAGTCCCAAGCCCTCAGAAGCTGGAGAGCGAATATGGTCATACGACGAAGGCAAACCCTTTTGAGAACAAAGCCACATTCATAGACTTATGCTAGCACTACATAACTTGAATGTTAGCAGAAATTGACTGGCAAATATTGAGCTGCTCAAAAATACCCCAAAACTTGGCATCATAATCCTCTGAAGACTGAATCACCAAAGGATAGACCAAAACATTTAGTGAAGATCATACATCCAACGTAGTTCATTGACACGGTAATACAACAGTTGAGCTTGACACCACACATGTTTAGTAGTAGGAAAGAAAGCCAACATGCTACTAATACGAGGCTCAATGTAGTATTCATAACAGTATACCAATCTGAGCATCCTCAGCCGTCTATGTGGTGAATTTAATATCACACCCTTTTGGTGGATCATTAGTCTAGTCGTACAATTGCATCTTACCCAACAATACTCCTCAACGACCTCAGCCCAAGCGACATAATTTTTACCATTCAATAGCATAGACATAATAGACAACAAATTAGGAAACCACGGGGAACTAGAAAGGATAGCAACAACAGAAGAGGTAGAGCTAGAAGCAGAAGCAAGCAGAGGTTATCGCGATTAAACAACGACCAATTGATCACGAGGCCATCATCAACAACAAAAGATAACAGAAATGAACACCCAAACTGGTAATCCCAACATAGTATACTGAAAGCAACCAATAGCCCACATACAACTGATACCCACCAAATAATCACGCCAAAACCATTTACCAACAAGAGAAAACCACTACCACCTGGCCAAAATCACTCAAAAATATGAAAAAGAGCTGCAAACAACGCACAAACATGTTGGGATTGGAGACGAACATGGAACGACAACAAAGTGAAGATCATGGAAAGATGATTAGCAATGATCAATCATTCCCCGGCAAAGAACAAGAGCGGAGACCAAGGTCGACTGATGGGAGAAATCGACAAACAGTGTTGACTGACTAAGGTTGGCAATAGGCTTATGATGGTGTGTTGTCAGCGGCTAGGGTTACGATGGTGTTAGGTGGCAGAAGGTGAGGATCGACGGATGGTGATATCCTTGCTCTAATACCATGTTATAAGAGGAAAGGTACAAGTGTTTACGGTTCAAACATTACACTAACACCCATGGTATTGATATACATAGCGTGAGAGTACAAATGATAAAGATGAATATACCCTCCCCCACTAACACTAAAGCATACAACCCCTATAACTCCCAACAAAATTGATACACAACCCCTATATGCCGTGTGTGATAGATCGAGGCAGAAAAGTAAACTTTCCTCTGTAAAGGTGTCGCCAATCTTAAATGCACCAATACAATTGAATTGGTTGAGAAAACAACTTGATCATAAGCAAAGCAAAGTTAGTAGTGACTCGCATTCGACAATTAGAAGTCTTCATCTCCTCCGTTGGAATTTCAATCAACTTCATTTCCAACCCAAGGCATCGTTCCTTAACAAGATGGCTCGAAACAAGCAAAGTCTTACATTATATACTATGATAGCTACTTTGAAATCCGATGGTGTTTTTCGACAGCTACTTTTGAAGTAACAGAAAGAAAGGCTTATATACTATGATATTTCTTGAACTAAGGGACATATACCTATATGGTAGTAACTTGGTCAATTTTTTAGTGTAAGCCCACATGCACATTTCCTACAAAGCCATTGGGCCGAGCCAACACGGCACGACACAACACGGTCACTTAAGTGGGCCAAGCTAAGTCACTTAAGTGGGCCAAGCTAGGCCGTCATTTCGGGCACGCAGAACGGGCACGGTTAACTGCGAGCAACGGCACGAGCCAGGCACAAACACGACATAGGCATGGCATGAGAACTGAATATTGTTTTTATTTACATATAAATGAGCTTTCCATTACAATGAGTACTTGAGTAGAGCATAAAATGACATTTATTTGTTCTATAATCAATAGAATAATTTTGAGGGGATTTTACCACCGGGTCCAAATTTTGGACCCAATACACGTGCAAGTCTAGGCCACTTCTAAAAAAGCACTCGTAATTCTCTTTTCTGTGTGTCAAACAAGCCTAACTCCACACCTGAAAAATCAGACATATTAAAACCCTATAAAAGTGCCTAAACCACTAAAACCCTGTAAAACCAAGTGCACCCTAAAGCCCTAAACCCTATGGAAGTACCTAAAACCTTGTGAAAGTGCCTAAACTGGTAAAACCCTATAATAGGAAAGTGAACCCTAAAACCCTATGAAAGAGCCTAAACCCAAAAAAATAGTAAAATTTCGCCGGAGGTGATTGCCAGCCGGAAGTGGATGGCGGGTGGAGGTGTGGAGTGGGAGGGGAGTAAAGTGTAAAATTGTGTTAAAGGGTTCTCTTATCAATGAGGTTGTACTTAGGTAAATAAAAAATGAGTTTATCCTTAATGGGAAATAAGTTTCACTTTTCTATACTTAAAAATCTCTAATTTGATACAATCAATAGGATAATGTTGAACCATTGATTCTTGTACTTCTTTATTATCACAAGTGTATGATTCAAGATGCACTACACGGCTCAGCTAGGCACAAGCATGACATGTATTGTGAATGGCCACAGGCCAGTCTAGGCCTACAGCATTCTGATATGGCATGACATGGCAAGACGCAGCACAAAGCACGCTAGACATGAAAATAATTTAAATAAATAGGTCAAGCGGACACAACTTTACCCGATTGACACCTCTGTATAAAGATAGCTCACCCAAGAACTATGAAGCTAAAGTACTGACATGAGTATGGAAACTGGTACGGCATGAATACATTGATACGACGAAACCTAGAGAAAAACAGTGTACTGGTATGGCTGAAGTATGGTTAGAAAAGTTTTATTTTCTTATAATTTAGAGAAATGGAAGGATTTATGTAATTGTTGCACATAAGCAAAAGAAAATAGTTGAATGACTTATGTTGACTAAGAAGTAAGAATCTATCATACAAAAATATAATTACGCAAAAGGGACAAAGTAGAGTTTAGACATTATACTAAAAAATCTAAAAACCAAAATCTTAAAACAAGAATGCTAAGCATTAAAAAAATATTTAGTCAGCTTAAAATACTAATCTAGATGAAGAGCGACTGAGGTGACTTGGGTATATATATATTGGGGTTTGAAAAAAAACTACAGAGAAAAACTTAGGTAAGTAATTCATGTACCCTGTACACGTAAAGATATTACCATGCAAAGCACTGGTAATGGATACATTGCGGGTATGAGTACGACATGGTTTCAAAAGTATCCATGCTTCATAGCCAAAGGATGATATCTCAACTTGATCATAAGTGACCAACATATTCAATGATACCATCGAAAAATAAGGAACTACATGTGCTTAAAACTCTAAAGTACAGGAGTGAGAAGTGTCAATGAGCCATGTTGGTATGTATGCTTAGGCCTCATCCAAAGTTCATTCATTAAAGTGGAAAGGTCTTCAAGTGAAACAGCTTGAAGCAACCTTGCCTTCATCAGAAGGCTTCATTAATGCAGAAATTGTGAAGGGAAAAAGAACAGATAAAAGAAAAGAGGAGGAAATAGGAAAACTGGCCTCATCACCACTTCATTCTTGCGACCCCAACAGCCCTCAAACAGTAGAATCAAGCTTAGCAAGTACAATCGTCTGCAAATGCAAACACAATAAGAGCCCAAGAAAAGCCTAGTGCGCAAATAAAGGCTCCCAAATCCTGCATCAACTAGATTCATACCTCAGAATTTGCAGTGTATCAGAAATGAGAATCAGTCAACGCAAATTGAGCTGGAAACAAACTTCACATGGAAGAAGCATTTCTCTAACGCTGATGTGGTTCTATGTGTTACGACCTTCCTCTGTATTACAACCTATCCGCAATCTGCTCTTCTCCTGTTTTGCATTTCAGTGTATTGTGTGTGTGCGGGTGCGGAGAGAGAGAGAGAGAGAGAGAGAGAGAGAGAGAGAGAAAAAGAAGTACGAGAACATATTTGAATAATATTTTGAATGATAACTTTTTCACCCACGAAGCGAAACAAGCCAGAATTTCTCGGGTCACTCCAAATTTAGCCAACAAAAACTAAAAATGAGGGAGAAGGTAGACACTTTACAGGAACAGGAATACAAGCAGATGGAACTTTGAAGCCAATACTCTTCAACTTTTTTGCTTTCGTAATATTTTCCCTAACCGAATCACTTGCACTCGTGAAAGAATATATGCGAGGGATACAGTTACAAGGGAAAGCCACACCTTCTCATATCTCTTGTGAAGAAAGGATGCCTAAGAGCTTCCCTTGCTTTTATCCGCTCTGAAGGGTCATAACGCAGAAGCCCTTGCAAGAGATCAATCAGATCACCAGCGGAGTGATCCACATGCTGCATTATCAGGTTCTGCAATATATGGCAAAAGTTCACATCAGTACCTTAGCGAGAGTGGTAAACCATATAAAACAAAATTACAAGATGAGATATTGGTCTCTTAAAAAACCCGACACCATTTTTCAAAGTTGAAAAAATAGAAAAAGAGATTCAAGAAGGAAAAGTACAACATGTAATAACATACTCGCAGTGTCTATGTTACGAAGATTTGGGTATGTGTGAGTCTGGGGTACATATGTTAAAGGAAACGAATTCATGTAATTCCCGTTCCTTGGAAACATAGATAAGGCGGAATATTCATACTCCTTATAATTAAGAGAGAAATGATACTACCAATGTCTCATTGACCATCTCATGCATATTATTACAGTTTTATGCAGTGTAGTATAATAAAAGTGAACCACTAAAGATGTTGGGTGACAGCCCTATTACTGATGTAGGACACACGTCTTTTATCCTTTAGTGTTGAGTATCCGCCACAGATACTTGATACATTTAGAAGAGTCCAGCTATCGTGGACTGGTAATACTCATAAAAATATACTAGCCATATGTTTTTAGCATCACCAATGGCAACTTCCCACTAAAATAGTGGTGCTTCTTAAGTATATCGTGCCTAAATCATCAGGAAACCAAAAGACTTACAAAAAAATCATCAGAAAATCAAAATGCAAATCACAAGCATGGACAACATTTAGTCACCTCATTTTATCTGCCCTAAAATTACGATATAGGTAATTTGGCAGGATTCTACATGCAGAGGCAGAAGCAATCCACACAAACTTCACCTTTAAAACCTTTTCCCCCACTAAACCAGAGGAAATGATGTTATGTACAGATAAAAAGTCCCAAATTAAACAGAAACTGCCAATCACCTGTAGACGAGGTAATTTCCAAACTGCCCTCATACTTTCTCTTGAAGTCGCACCCTCAGGCCAATCTAGCTGCACACCCCTCCTGAAATATTTCTCAGCACGGCGGCTGGAGAAATGCAAATGAGAGCTTTATCCCCTTGAGAAAGCAGAAAACATTATGTTATCAGTAAATAAAAACAACCAGTCTTACTCTGCTCTAATAATCATATGTGGCGGCAGTGGCCCTAACACCCTCTCCATCATAGCCAAATGTTCCAAGTTCTCGTGTGTTTGGAAAAGGGCCTCACCCTGTAGAGGAACAAAGTAGATGAGAAAGAAACCATCAATAGAATCTTCTTGATGGGAAATTGGTTGACATAGACAATGATAACTAAATATAGCATAACAAACTCGCCATGATCAAACATAAGGATTTACTATTATAGGCACTAATTTCATTCATTACACATCAATTCTCTGAAAACAACAGTTTTCAAGGGCACTCAGTCAAATAAGCTCTCGCTTGCCACGTTGGAAATAGGACTTTCCTCACAATCTCTAGGAGTCCTTAACATAATAGAAACAAAGAAGAGAAATGTAAACTCAGATCAAAAAGAATTTTACCGAGCATAGCTCAACAAGTATGCAACCCACACTCCATACGTCACAAGGATAGTTCCACCCAAGGCCTAGAGGAAACAAAAGAAATGAATGACATTAAAGACAACTTTAATAATAAGAATCAAAACACAGGTAACATAGTCTGATAACGGCTAGCAATTACCAAGAATAACCTCTGGTGCACGATAATGACGTGTTGACACCACATAAGTATGGTCTTGATGTTCAAACGTAGTACTCCCAAAATCAATTAGCTTAATAGCACTTGACTTTGGCAGATTCTTGGAGTAGGAACCCTCTTTAGCGGATCGAGTCAGAAACTTGAACGTAGGCAAAAACAGAATAAAAATATTAGCAAATAAACTTCTAATAAATCAGTGCCGATGGACAAAATTACAAAACACATTCAAAGCTGTTCTATCTCATTAATACATCACAAATGTAGGAAAAAGGATATCCAATACCAATCGCATCCTCATATAGACCACAAGCAAAACACAAATGTATCATTTGAAACATTAGAATACCCTTGATGAAAGTAGACTGGAAACACCCTCTAATATTACAAAACCGAATTTGCATCACCAGGTACACGTGTGCAAAACATCTGCTAGATTTTTTTTATCCGAATCTGCTAGATTAACTGATAAACCAATTGATAATGAAAAGATGGCACATGAGATAATACCTTATAATCTGGAACTTTAATATACTCTGATGAAACAAGAAGAATGTTTTCTGGTTTCAGATCAGTGTGAATTAGGCGTAAATCATGCATAACTGCAAAAACAAGCAAGAAAATGGATGAGAACTACTAGTAGAGTTAATCATCACTACAAATCAAGCTTGTCCAGACGAAGTTCTTTGGGACATTTCGATTTAATGCTTAACATATCAAAAGCTGGAAATACAGAAAACCAATGATGCCCAAAGCTGATTATCCTATTAAAATCAACTGAGTTGCTAAGCATTAAGTTGTATAATTATAAATAAACAAAAAGAGTGACACAAGATACGTGCACACACATGCTACAGATTCCAAAAGTTGTCTGCCAAACTCCCGGACAAGATCAATGGGAAATGAACGATAGCTATTTTTGCGGAGAAAATCATACAAGCTTGGTCCAAGCCTCTCAAACACCTGTTAAGACCATTTGAATCCATCCACAAGTTTTTAACTCACAGAATATTCAGGCAATGATAAAACATGAATGCCCTTTGAAATAATCCAACCACAAGTACCAATAAATACTTACAATACAAATATGATTACGATAGTCAAACCAATGCCGTATTTGCACACAACTGCAAAATATGAAACAACTTATACACAATCACTTCAAACTAATACAGCAAACAGGGAAAACAGATAGAAAGCAGATCCCTACCGTGTCCCACCAATATCATGCCTCGCAAGTTTTTGCAGAACGTCAATTTCGATCATGGCAGCTTCACGGTACTTGTGTATTGAACGCACTATTTTAATTGCCACAATCTCTTTCCTCTCACTGTCTAAACATTCCAGGACTCGCCCAAAAGTCCCTGCAATTATAGTTACGGAACAGCAATAAGATGATAATGAATGCAGGACAAAATCATTAAAATACCAAATGTGAATTTCCTTTTAGTGGCCCTTAAAATTTGACTTTTCCATATAATACCAATGACTAGAGGAACAGCCATCCTCCCCATCACACACACACAGAGGGAGAGAGAGAGAGAGAGAGAGAGAGAGAGAGAGAGAGAGAGGGGGGATGATATTTGAACAAAAATGGAAAACAAATAGAACGGTCCTGGGAATCTAGAAAAACAGGTTAGCAAAATAAGAAACGAAGCTGAAGGAAAAACTAACCTTCACCCATTTTGCTCAGAATCCTGTCTGCAAGTGCAAGTAAAAAAATAAGTTATTCGTGAAGAGCTTATGAAAATAACTATGGGATTAGAGAAATTAAAGGCAAAAATTGAAGAATATATGCATATACATACAACGAGGAGTTATGTAATCTCCAACTACAAACACATAATGCCCGTCTTTATCATCTGGTCTCCAAGGAGGGGATCCATTGTGGAGCACTCCATTGTAATATACAGAAGAATAAGCATAATTAGGAACGGCCCCATTCGTAAACTCCTGCCCACAATAGAATGCTGGAAGGACCTGCATAACAGAAAGAACAGCTCAAAGTGGTCAACAAAACAAAACTACCTTTATAGCATGAAAGATTAGATCTTCAAAGATTGGCACAATTTCAAGAATCCAAGGTGTCGAAACCTGGATGATGAAAATGCTACGCACATACCTTGGGACGGAAAGAACCCAACTGGTGATAAACAAATGCCTTACTTAACAAACGGTGCAAATATGATATGATCAGTTTTCTTGAAGGCATGCAAACTTTTATTTTCCAGAAAAAACATCTTTTTGTGATGATTACACTTTCTCCTTCACAGAAATAATTAAATCACGGAATACATCACTTTGCATGCAAGTTGAAAAAACGTAACACAAGATGACGATGGAGAAAAGATGCACAAACAATAATGTACAGAAACAATCCCCCTTTTTCCCTTCTTCTCATTTGTTAATTCTCCCAATACGCTCCCA
This sequence comes from Rhododendron molle, assembly GCA_025413875.1. NCBI lineage: Eukaryota > Viridiplantae > Streptophyta > Magnoliopsida > Ericales > Ericaceae > Rhododendron > Rhododendron molle. Next base: position 44,280,094 of record CM046392.1, read on the forward strand.
CATTAGTGATATAATTGTTACGACTTTCACTATTTTCCCTAGTTTTCCTGTTTTCCCCTTGTCAAATTAGCTAAATTGTTCACTTTCATTTTCATATCAAGCACGATCTTCAAGCTAAATAACTCATAAAAGTGAAATTCCTACCCTGTCCATGTTGCATCGTTGCGAGTCTTTGTCCTACATCTCAGCACATAAGGTGAAATCTGGACCGATGACATCTTGCGTCATGAATTCCCCCTCGGCTCCTCCAATAGAGAGCTATACCAGCCACGAATGCTGTATATGCTATCTTTGTCTTGAACCTCCAAAGCAGACTCAGCCTTCCTCCCATAGTCAGCATGTCCATCTTTTATTCACACCAATATGCTCAGATCTTTGGCCTAGCCAAGCAATTATCCACCTAAGGATAGGCCTATGCTTTAAACTGGATTCTCCAAACGTCGAAAAAAAGGCAAAGACCCCTTAGACTTGATGTTCTGGTCATAAATAGCCCGGATGACCCCATCATGCAAGATCACTAGTCTTACGGGAACGTGGTTAGAGTTGGGGGTTAAACGAGGTGTTGGACCCATAAACAATCAAGATAGTATTAGAAAATGAGATCTTTGTACAATTCTAGACAATGAAAACAATGCCAGAGACACATGGAATGTTAAATACACTGAATACCAAAGAAGCAAGTTGGGTCACTTAACCTCAAAGGCATTGAGGTTTCTAGAGCCACTACTAGTAGAGCCACCACGTCCGTAAACATAACCATAAAAACGTAGCCACCTCAGGAATCAGTCTAACCCTTCCTAAACAATATACACCCCTTTCCATCTCGGCATGCCCTACATCATTCAACAACCTTTTATTATTTCTTCGGCCCCCTTGAGACAACATGGTCCTTAACAGCTCATAACCGGAGGGCAAATAGTCAGAATATTTGTGATTGGTGATAAACCAATCAGAACTATCAACGCAAAAGTTTCTAGCAAGGTGAAAAGGCACGATACCAAAATAAAACTTCAACGAAAACTCAGAGAGGATGATCAATCTTAATAGCACACCCACTACCCCAGAGATGATCAATGATTCAATATCACACTACCACTACCATTATCACTCTCATTCGCATATCTTTTCGTTGATCCATGATCATCTCTCATGCCACCTAGTGATTCTGTAGAAGAGGACAAAAGGACCTTTAAATTAAGTTCTTCATAAGCTTTACAATTATAAACAAGAAGAGAGCATTTTAAGTATCTTTGCTCAGAAGTTAGCAAGCATGGAGATTATGGAGGATGTGATGCATAAAGTACAAGTTTAATGGGTCAAGTAGTGTAGTGCTTGGGGAGCATAGTGTGACCGCAGGATACCTAGAAAGTTGAAGGGAAATTTTTACCGTACTGCTTTAAAACCAGCCATGTTATATGGCACAGAGTGTTGGGCTACTAAGAAACAACATGTGAGTAAGATGTTGGCAGCTGAAATGAAACTGTTGAAATGGATGATTGGTAAGACTTGGCGAGATAAAATTAGAAACGAAAACCTTTGCAGGATGGTAGGGGTAGCAACGATAGACGATAAGATGAGAGAGACTAGATTCAAGTGGTTTGGACATGTCTATCATAGCCGGTAGCTGCGGTAGTTTGGAGGACATATTGCATCAAAAACAGTAATTCCTCCTCTTTCACTACTTTGATTCTTTCCATTTCGTCACATCCTTCCATAATGACATATTGTCATCAATTCATCAAGCTAAGAGATCTGTTAGACTGCTACTATCAACTATTGTCCGGACAAAACAAACAAAATTTCATTTGCCACAATATTTTATTATTAAATAACAATCACATAAGCATGTACCCAGAGTCTCAATTTAACAAGTAAATGAAATTTGATTAACGCCAAATAATATGTACATAGATCTAATAGCCGTACAATGGAAATTGCATGATATAAGAGGTCCTAAAGAAAATATTGAAAGGACCTATATAAAATCTGGAGACCTTAGGCTTAGGGATCAAGAGCTCAAAAGTCAACAACCAAGTATAATTGTACTTGCAACAAATATAGTGAGAAACCAAAATATAGAACTACATTTAACAATTATAACACCATAACTGAAGGGTTGGGTAGATGTCCTACCTTTGTAGTTAGTTGATATCCATAGAGAAACTCCATAGTTAGCCAAAGATCAGATGAAGACCAAAGGAGATAATTGAAGCTAGACCGCAAGCAGACTTCATCGCCCAACAACCATGCACCAATGGGCAGAGCACCCCTCCCACGCCACAAAATAAAAAAGTAAGGAACTCCACACCACCGCCCCCGCGTCATTTCTCAACCTTGGGTTACTTAAATACCCTTTTCTATTGTTTTATTGAAACTCTTGCTCATTCTCTCTATCTCCCTCTACGTTTCACGAGTTGTACAAACGTAGGGCTACAATCGAATCCGAGTCAATAAAGTTCTTTGATTTGATTGTTGCTTAGACAAATGAAATCTTAGTTGCACGAAGCGAGAGCGGGGGAGCGGATGTACCCAGAAGCTCCCAAGATTGGGAGCGCCTATGTATATTTTATTATATATATATATATATATATTTCTACATAATACCATAGTTTTTATTTATAAAATACCATATTTTTATTTATATAATACAGAAAATACATATTTTATTGTATTTTTTTAAGATAACATTAGTTTTGGACAATTATGGGACAAAATATAATTTTGAAAACTTTAAACGGGGTAAAAATTGTTAATTTTGAACCTAAACAGAATAATAATGTAATATTTGGTAACTAAGGGGTAAAAACTGTAATAATATAATTAAGATAAAGCAGTACTCGTCTTCCTCCTTCAGCCCTAACTAAATCGATGGAGAGAGAGAGAGAGTGAGCCATGTCAGAGATCGACTTGAGAGAGACATAGACGAGAGAAATTCGCACATCAAAGAACTCGAAATCAAAGAGAGTCTGTTCTCTGTCTCTTCGTTGCGTCAACAAGCCAATCACAACCACCATAGATCCAAGTCCAACCACATCATCATGTACAATACTTTGTAGTGTATTTGTGCTTCTGCGTATGCATGTTCGACAATGCTTGTGTGTGATTGACCATAGTCCTATAGTTGCATACTGAAAAATTCATATGATCACCTCTTTAGAAGAGAAGATACTACAATCAATGTTATTGTCATATGAACTCTTCTATTTTCGTCATGCACCTATGCGTACCAAATATGGCAGTAAAAAGGGTAAGGTACCATACACATATCTGGCACTCATAACCAAATTTCTTCCTTGATTGAAAAAGGAAGAGATTTACAATTGGTGTTGAAGAAAAATAACCTTTTATCCCTGAATTTTATATGATTTCAGGTTCATCCTTAATCAATTACTCCCTCTGTCCACTTTGTTGTGCCCTTATTCCTTTTTGGGATGTCCCAAAATGATGTGCTTGTTTCAAAACTTTCAATTTTGGATGTCCATATTACCATTTTACCCCTCATTTCTCCCTCCCAAATATAAATTTTAAATTTGATTTGAAAGAAAAGTGGAGCAAATTAATGAAATAAAAGAAAGTTGACAAAAAGTCATAAATTACAAAGGGGTAAAATGGTAAAATTGATACAAAGTCAATGTAATTATGACCTTTCCTTAAATTACATGAAAGTCAAAATAGGCGCAACAAATAGGGACGGAGGGAGTACATCTTTATACCAAATCATCAATACATACTATAAGCAAATGTGTTTGAGCCCCACAAGCCTCCAAACCCTCATTCCTAATTTCCACGATTTTCCACTTTTTTAAACAATAAAGAAAACCCATCACGTTCACCTGTCGCAACCAAAGGCCAAACAAAAGAAAAACACAAGAACCTACGTTCAAAACTGACCCACTACAAGAACTAACCTTGAACCAATCTTTGTTTGGTTCCCACGTCTCTCCCCCACACATCGGAAAACAGTTACCTAAGTTTGCCGACAACATTTATATTCCCACCTCCCAACTGAAATTTCACATTCCACATCCTCCGAGATTGTCACATGATCAATTCTAATTCTTCCTCCACTCAGCAATTCTAACACTTTTCCCCCACTGATGGTTTGTCACGAGAACTCACAGTTTTTCCCCACTGATGGTTTGCCACGACAATTCACATTTCATATTCTCACAATTCACATTTCATATTCTCCGGAATTTTAAGTAGCAAGTTTGCCTCCGTTTGTTATGAGAATTTGTTCGCGGATTTCTAAGTACCATGTGCGGCTCCAATTGTTGCGAAAATTTGTACACGAAGCACATACCAATTGGTAATTGCTCAAAGGTTGGTTCCCATCTCCAAACTACCTACACATTTACAAGGAATTGATTAAGTTTTTCAGGCTTAGTTCTCAAAATAATTTCGTTCCTGACATTTTCATTTCCCACTGGGCACTGATGTTAACCTCCACATGTTTTGCTACAAGCAAGGTGCAGCGCTCAAGAACGGGCTTTTTTCGTTTGGATATATTATGTGTGTAAAATTATAGTCCACATCCTACCTATTATGCCATGTACTTATATCGAGCGTGCATGTTAATCTCGCCTGTGCAGAGAACGGGTAGAATGCTAGTAACATGTATTTTATTGTTCTCACAAAGAGTCCTTGTATCCATACCTACTTTTGGATACATATCATTCTAAGGCTAGGGATTTAGGGAGGTCCAATACCTGGACACAAACTCAGACTTGATACTCATACCGAAGAATATGTAACACGGGTCTATGCCACACCGTACAGAGTTCTTGCATAGGGCTAATAAACGAACCAAGCTACTCAAGTTGGAACTCTTGTCTGATCGTCAAAAGCTCGTTCGAGATCATTTCATTACCTAAACAAACCATGATTGAACAATCTTTGAAGCTCGTCAAGCTCTCCAAAGAAGCTTGAACTACCTACTACTTCACACATGTTCAGTCACTTTGGTTTGTTTTTCAGCCCTATTCTTGCATCTAGAATTCATCTTACTGATGGTTATACTCAAATAGTTTGTTCTTGTACCAGGACAGAAATGGGTATGATAACTCATATGTTGATTTCTATCTATCAATCCATCTATCTATCTAGCTACTACTATTAAAAGAGCAAAGAAGGAGAGGGTGTTTCCTACACTTTTATATCCCTAAACTAACCTTTCCTAAGTTTTAATTTCCAATTGATTGGTCGAGCAAACATCTCCCTTTGGATCAAAACAACACATCTCTTAGAGCAAATTGTAAACAAAACACGTGGAATTGACATAATGAAACTTACTCTCCACAAACCATTATGTCCCTCTTTGTGACGATAAATAAGAACCATTTCAAAGGCGGCATTTCCACCCCCCATATTAAATAATTCATTCGCTTCCTTCCATTCAAGAACTTCTCATCTTCATGCTTCCCTTGGGTTATATATGCCTTACCATTCTTCTCTTTCCATCTCATGGTGTTCATCCTATTTCTACCCCTTTCAATTTGATTAATCAGTGGTCACCACATTACCCTATGGACAAGCAAAGATAGGTCTTGATGCTTCACCATCTGTGTTGTTCAGTTGTTCTGCTTGAGTGGAAAGGATATGTGCCAACTTTTCCACCAATAGGAACCTCAAAAGATGTGAGCTCCTACCACATCTAAAGCATTCTTCGTGATGATAGACATTGAATGAGATACAAATGAAAAGGTGAAGAGGATAATGGGAGAACTTTCAATCCAATGAGCCATTAGTTACTCGTTAGTATGTCTGCCTATGATAAACTTGTAATTAACACTAAAACTGTCCTCATTAACATGGATGACTCAATCATTTGAGCCTCAACTCCTCCACAATATATACTCTTTGTCCACATTAACTTGGAAAGGAGCCCTGATCTTCTACCCATTCTTTTTTTTTTCCGTCTTTTTTTTTCTTCTTAATCTGCAACAAGGCCCACAACATGTACTTCTTGCATCCGTTTACGATAATCAACCTTGTTTGCTTCTTTGATTCATTTGACATATCTTCAAGTTTCAAATTCTGGATGTGTATTAGCAACTTTGCGTTAGAATCTAATGAATCGTATATGGGACTTCATACCCACAGATAAGATATTGCATTGCACTATGTGTTCTCTTTTTTGTTTGCCATAAATGTGTATAGCATAGCAACCTTGCCCACTCATAGCCAACCAGTTTTGTATTGGATGCTTTAAAAGGGTTAAAGCAAAAGCTTTCTTTTACATCCCAATCACTGCATTAAACATACAATTAGATGTCAATCCTCAAGGCATCATTGTTAAGAGCGAGAGGAACACCGAGGCGCAAAGATTTGTTGGTGCCTAGGCGAGGCACGTGCCTTTTTGAAGCAAGGCGCACCTAGGCAAAAAAAAATAGAAAACTAGCATACACCGATACTATATAACCTAACACATAAAAAGTGTACTGTTTCTGAAAACATTAAAAAAGGCTGTTTATGCAGTATAATTATATGTACACACATATATTTCTGAAAACTTTTTTTTTTTTTTTAAAAGCCTTTTCATTTCCATCCATATATAGTATAATATTAATATATGTCAACTATATACGCGAAGAGAGAAGATCGACTGATAATAGAGAGAGAGGAGAGGAGAGGAGAGAGAAGATCGAACGATGATGGAGATGATACCAGTGCTATTTTTGTTTCTGGTGATAGAGAGAGGAGAGATTTTCGATCGACTGAAGTCAAGGGTAAAGGAGTGAAGGTAAAACGTTTAACCTGGCTTTGATCCTAGGGTTGTGATCAAAATACAAAGAGGCAAGTCTTTTCTCGCCTTTCTCACCTAGGCACGCCTTGGCTGCGCTTCATTGAAGGTGTCTCGCTTGGCTCAATCAAGGAGCCAACCCTGCGCTGATGCGCCTCGCGCCTAGGCACGCCTTCCTTTGACAACTATGCCTCGAGGTAATTTTTTTTTAAACAGCAATTGACAACATAGCACACGCATTTTACTTCTAACCAAAAAAATGTGTAGGGGTCATTAGAAAGCACGTATCAACAAGTCAGTCATTAAGATGATATCAAATATGCACATCAATTGAAAATTTCAGGTGCATAGCACATGCAGTTTTTACTACTAAAAAGGTCAATGTGTAGGGTTCATCAGAAACCACATGTCAATAAGAAAGCCATTATGATGCTATCAATTGTGTTATACCAGATTGCAAGCCATCATAAAACCTCAAATCAACTAGTAAACAAACGAAAGAGGGAGGGGTCTTCTGGATTTAAAAAAGAAAATACACTAAAGAAGTTGGCAAAAAAAGAGAAAATGGGAGAGAAAATACAACAGAATTAGGTTGCATTGCCCCGCCCTTGGCTACATCATATTCAAATTGTCTGAGGCTCTGAGCCTACATTCAAAGCTTCCTATGAAGACCACACCACAACAAGAAAGCGCTCTCTCTCTCTCTCTCTCTCTCATTGCCCGTGGACCTACAATTAATCCAAACTTCCAATGACGACCTCAACAAGAAAGAACTTGTAGTTGGACAATTTGGTCTCTCTCTCTCCCTCTATCCTAGTAAATGCCAGTACTCTCTTTTATGAATTTTATTTTCTGCAAGCTACTCATAAAAACTACTTCTGTCTCACTGTAATATTTAGGTTTTTTTTTGCAATTGAACTCAACTAGAAAAATGAACCCTAACTTTCTTTCCATGCTTTTTCTCTTCATAAAAAATTACAAAGAATGCTTTCTTGTTCGACTTATTAGGACCATGAATAGATTATGTTGAGCTTTCTAAATAAATGGATACCACTCTTTGCGATTTTTTACAACTTGGTATTCCCACTAATAGCTGGTTAAAGACCAAGTCACCTATACCAAACCCACGGATTCAGCTTTAAAGTCCTACTCTCAAAGACCAACAAATTGTTGCATTTCATGGTTTTTGGCGATAACACCAAATACAACTAATTAATATGCTTTCTCAAATTGAAGAAAACAGACTTCCAGTCGGTACATCAGAAACAGGGCCTTCAGGCTTCACTAGACTATTAATGACTACCTTACGTCCTTACGACATCACTTTATTGGCATGGAAAAGGCTTGACATAAAATGCATGAAACATGTAAAACACTCCCATTCTGCAGCATGCAAACAGGCACTTTAAATCCTAAACAATTGATTCTGTCACATATTCATTTGGTTCGACACTTTGACCACCATAGTGCTACAACTACAAACAAAAATTTCAAATTTTCAACCTATGCTTTTTCTTTGGGCAAATCAAAATAGAATGAATAAACAAAACCAGAAGGTAGACCGCACTTAAGTCACAATGTGAGATCCAAACAGGTACACAATTACACCCAGGTTCTGTTGCAAAGCTACAAAAAAAAAAAAAGGGGTAAAAACACCAAAAGCGCAAAAGAATTTTGTCAGTTTCATTACTTTACAATCAGAAGGTTTGTTCTGCATAAACACAGGCAGTCAAGTTGAATCTCAGTACAACATATCTCATCCAAATTTCAAAAAATTCCAGAGACACACACAGAGACAGATAGATAAGCAACTCATGATAACGAATTTCGTGAAATAACCACGATACGACCAGGGATACGAAACAAATAATAACGATGCGAACACAGATACGGAACAAATAATAACAGCGACAATTGACATTCATAGAAGTAGATCGATACATATGAATTGGCATAGCTGTATATATGTACGTATATATGGGTGACCTTGGGCGGTGGGGGAACAAGAGGGGGCATGTCCCACGTCAAACGAGGCCGCTTCCTGGGACGCTTATCCATGTTCTTGTGAGGGAATTCCATCATCCACTGAGTCTCCATTTACCGATTCCGCTCGTACGACGATCGACGACCACGCATCAAAACGAACAGTGACGAGGGACGATCGATTCAGATCCGAATTTACAGAAAGAGGATCGCTTTTTGAAACCCTAGAATTATTGCGAGAGAGAGAGAGAGGGGTGAGAGCTAACCGGAGTGGTGTGGTTGGAACTAACTGTGCTTTGTTGGGGCCGAACGTAACGCTTTCTGACCGTGGTTAAATGGGCGGTTGGGAAAGTGTTTTTTAAAATGCGTGATCGGGTCCCTTTCCGGGAAAAAAAAAATACTGTATCTTTGATCGGCTCGGGTAAAGAGCCCGTGGGTTGGACCAGATTAGTCCCCGCCCATATTATTGCTATCTTATATTGTCTCGGTCCATTATTTTGGATCAAAATTCGTCTCGGGTCACATATACAATTCATATAGTTCACATGCATAATTTACGTAGTCCATATGGCAAAAAAGTTACTCCTATTGTGGAACATAACAAAGCCTATCCGGAAACAATATTAAAATTGGGATGAAACCGAAACTAAAAAGTAGTACCGACCTCTAATTTTCCTCTCTTTTTTTTCCGACGGTTAAGGGTGTTCGGGTCAACTTACGCGCCCTTATCCGGTCAAAGGAATGTCATTCACTCCGGAAGTAGATAATTCACAAAAAAAAAACTATTTTTCTTACGGTCCAACTCTGGTCAATTGTACAAATTCACCGGCCAACGGAACCAACCTTTAGACTAGTTGGACCAGATTATGGGACACTGTGTATTGGATACTTTAACGCTGCCCCTGATTATGGCCCATTTTGGGGCCCGTGTCTTTTCGGAAGTGGACTGGGCAATCAACAGACAAAGGGAAAAGTGTCTGAGTTTGGAGAAATTATTCCGTGCCCTTGGGGCAGGGACACGTGGCCGTGCCACAACACATCCGAGCCGTCCGTTCGGTACCCGGACGGCTCGGATTAAAACACCCTTTCTCCCCTTTCTCTCTCCCCTTTCTCTTTCTGGTTTCTCTCACTAAATCCGAGCCGTCCGGATACCGAACGGACGGCTCGGATGTGTTGTGGCACGGCCACGTGTTGCCCTTAGGGCAAGGAATAATTTCTCCTGAGTTTGGGTCTCTCAATTGGATACTAGCCGGTTGGCAGGCAATGGCCCACTCTAGCCTGCCAAATCTCTGTTGCCAATCTGCATGCGGCTTTTGGCGGAAACCCACCACCCATTGCATTCGTGATTTCACATTATCCTGCCCTTACGTTAGGCTGGTGATTAATTTATGTAGAATAATTTATGGATTTTGTTTTTATTTAATTTTTTTTTTTGTATTTGTTAGTTTTACGTGAAATTTTTATGTAATATAAGTGGATAAGAATGAGAAAAATCGAAAAAGTAAAAAATTTTAACTTTTACATAAGTATTTTGGAAAATATCCCAAAAAAAACTCAAAAAATCAGTTTTTAGACTTGTTCTTGAATATCTCCCAAAATAATTGTTTAAAAGTTAAATTATTTTACTTTTCCGATTCCTCTCGTTCTTACTCACCCATATCACATAAAAATTTGGCGTAAAACTAACAAACACAAAAAAATAATAATAATAAATAAATAACGACAAAGCCAAAAAATTTTAATGCATAAGTTAATTATTATCATCAACGGAGTCATAGTCCTTACCTTTCATAGTCCTTACGTTGACTGCGCCATCCCGTAGTGACTTTCCACAAACCTGTGCTCGGAGGCTCCCATCCGACAAGAAACTGCCTCTTTGTCATTTGCTTATGCTTGGAAATTAAGGAACCCCATTCCAGTAATTTTTTGGGAGAATGTTTTGAACTGCTAGGACAGGCATATGAGTTTTTTTCCCGGGAAAAACAAGATACGTACATTAGTTTTTTCTTTTTCAAATCCAAGTCTTATTTTAAGGGTACTAAGGGGAAGGAGAGCACGTTTAAGACGTGTCCATTGCTTTTTATGGCTAGAATTGTAGTTGGCTAATGGATATGCAATCTCAAACAAGCTTTTAACGAACCAAACCAACTCGAATTGAAATAGTCTGGTTCTTTATTTGACCTACGTCAACTGAGTCCATAATATTGTGGAGTAAGATAATACCCAAGTTACAATAAGCGTATGGAGTAAATCTTCTCCATCAACAAGGATAAATTTTAGAGATGTTTCCCCGAATTTATTACTTCCATGTTGCATCAGCAGCCTGTTAGTGTCCCAGAATTACATGAAAAAACCAATAATTTAGAAGAATGAATAAAATGGAAGAACAGTTGGAATGCAACTTTCTGTTACAGAAGGAGTTCTATCCATTACAACTCCAATTCGAACAAACGAGATTAAATATCAGCTTCTCATTGTGGAGAGTGGCTCCGGAGGCGGTGGAGAATTGGGGAGGACCCAAAATCAATACTTGGATAAACCCTTGGTGGCCTCTCCCGAGGTTCGATATATAGCAACTGGCTTGAATCGTCCACAACATCCTGTGGACACACGCCCCTAAAAATCCCTGCATTTTTAGTTTACGAAAAGTTTGGTTTGCGCCCTTTTGTTTGAAAGCATGACGAAATGCTGTTTTGAGAGAGTCGCCACCCGGGTTTTGCGGAAAACACCCAAGAAACCGATTTGGAAACGTTTTTGTTCACGTTTGTTTGATTTGAAAAAGGCTTGTAGATTGACCGTCGTCACTTTAACCATATCTGGGTTCGGAGCCAGGTTACGAGAGGAAGGGTTTTATGGCACCCTCTCGCCCAATCCAGAGATCGCTCATGCATTTTGTAAAACATTTGCATTTTTCTCTCTTGGATCATCTTTTAGCCAATTAGGGCGGGGAGCAGATTAATGGGGATTCACAAATGGCAAGTTATATTTGCATGGCAAAATGTGGTGAATGGCATATGAATAATGATAATAGATTGAGAACAAGTGCTTCGTGAGCGTTGGGCTAATCGAACACACCGACCTGCAGTGAGACACGCAGAATAAACCAAGATGCATCGCCAGCATCGATACTAGGAAACACTGCAAGGCGCCACCATAGACAAAGCGGCGCGTGGCCCAAGCTCAGCCTTCGAACTCAACCTCCGGGCCTGAATGGACCGCACACCCAGTGACAAACCACGCAGCTTGATATAGCAAAGATATTTATTGTTACAAAACACAACAACAAATCAAACAGAGATAAATGGATCGAAAACCCCATAAACAGAGTGGGGATTAAACAGAGGCCAAGATCGAGCTAGGAAGCAAGGCGGCCAACCATCGAGCTCAAGAAGATCGGGCGACGCCGGCCAAGGATGACCGTGGCGCCACTTGCCCTTTTGGTCCAAAGGCTTGGCTTTACTTCATCCGGTTCTCGAACATGACCGTATGATCCTGGAGGCCTTACTACGCAGCTTGAAGCGGATAACTAACTACACGCTTCTAAGATAGGGAAATCAGAACTGGTTTTTAGCATGCTAAAAGGTGATCGAAACGAAAAGAAAGTAAAACATGGATGATCGGTGGTCCTCACACGCCCCGCCATACAGCCATGATCGGCAGACGGTCAGAGTGGATCAAGCGTACGCCATCGATCCTAGTACGACCTTGCTTATTTGTTAGTTTTGAGATCAGGTGTGATATTGATTACCAGCCTGGGCTCTACTAACTCCCCTCAGGGGTCGAAATAAATTCCAGAATAAAAGGTGGTATACCTTTGGTTTGAGGTTGATGGATGGTTTGAGCCTTGAGATGGATGGATGGATGGATGGTGGGTGAAGATGGAAATGTAGGTTGTGTGACTGATCTCCCTTGCTATGTCTTTCACTAGATGAAAGAAAAACAAGGAAAATAAGAGAGAGAGAGTAAGAGGGCTCTTTTAGAGCTATTGATGTGTGTAACCCTTGACTTGGTGAACCTTTTGCAAGAGTGAGAGAGGGAGTATATATATAGGAGAGGGGGCTGGTAACCAGCTTAGTTGGGGCTGGTTGGGTTTGAAGGGAGAGAGTCTCATGCATTAAATGCATGGGACTAGTTGATGGAGGGTGTAGGAGAGAGGGGGAGACAGTTCTGAACGATATAATCATCAGGGGAACTGTAGACCACGTCAGGGCGGCCAAGAAAGTCTCGGGCAAGTGGTCCCAAAAAGGTGATTGGACTGGGGAGAAGTGGCGTGCGCCACCCCTGGACTGGCGTGCACCACTGGGAACTGGTTCCAGGCTTGATGACTGACACGTGGCACTGCACCAACGTGCGTCAGTTGATAACCAGCGTGCTGAAGCAGGGTTTTGTTGAGGCCATTTGGTTCTGGCTCGAAGGGTTTGGAAAGGGCTTTAAAAGGGTTTGAACGAGGTTCGGGACGCTCAGAGCTCAAACACACCATCGACTTTGGATGTTCTCGACCATTAATCATCATCGGGGAAGCAAAGGCCGTATATAAACTAGTTTGGACAGTCCAGAATGGGGTGTCTACACATCCGCCCATCCATAATGTAGTTCAGCCCTTTCATCAAAAGTTAAAACTCGTCAACTTGTTCCAAAGTTGTTGAAGAGTAAAATGAGAGTAATATCCTCAAATAATATTAGGTGTATAAAATGCTTTTGTTTCTTCATTTATTAAAGTTCAAGAAGTGTAGAGCCAAAAGGAAAATCTTACTCGTAGTATGTTTCCTCGTTCTCGACAATATCCAAGCTTTCATCAGTTTTGCCCTTTCCATATTTGTGCACCTTAGAGCATCTCCAATCTTACCTATTTTAAGACCCAAATTTAAAATTTGGGCAAAATCTACCAAAATCTCTCTCCAATCCTTGACCCAAACCCTTCCCCATTTTAGGTTTTACCCATTTTTTTGTCCAAATCTGGGACAACTCAATTCTTACCTTTTTTTTTTTTTTCCCATTTTCAACGGCTCTTTTCACTGCCGGAGCAACAGCTTTTTCTCTGGTAACGAAAGGAAGGGACCTTTGCCAGAGCAACCTAACCTCTAGATCTGTCGTCGGATACGCGCCGAAGTTTTGCTGGAGCAATGAAAATCCTTTAGATATGTCACCGGAGCCACGAAACCCTGTGAATCTGTCACCGGAGTTTTGTCATAGCAAACCAAACCCTTTCGAACCGCCGTCGGAGTTCGTCGGAGTTGCTAAGCTTCGCCGGAGTTCGCTGGGCTGATCATCTCCTCTCTCTCTTATTTACCATATACCATTGGATATGTTTAAAAATAATAAAAATGGGTCAAAATTGGATTTTGTCATTAGAGATGGTCCTACCCAAAATGGGTTTTTCCTCAAAATTTGACCCAAATTTAAGGAAGGGAAAGGGTTAGGGCCGGAGATGCTCTTACTGGTGATATATACGCACAGAGAGAGAAGCATATCAGTTTCCTTCGTCGTGTGAAAACAACCTATACTTATACTCCAGTCCTAAACAAGGTATCGCTCATTCAATGGACTGAGTGATAGAATAGTATAGCAATTTCCAAAGTGCTCCTCTCCCCATGTTCTGGACCAACCTAGAAACAGATGAATAATTGATTAATAATTCAACAATTCAGAAATACCGTATAGGCAAATTATGAAATATCTCTTATATACATATCTCAAGCGTATTGGTGGAAACGTATTCCTAGATTTCGGCTGCAATGAAGGACTTCAAGATCATACCCATGAATCTTTCTCCTATATATTCTTGTAGTCTTTACTTCTTTTTTCCATGTTTCGAATGAGTACAAAAAGTGTGGACGTGCACAGGCAGCCATATTCATTAAAGTGCCAAAGATAAACTACGTTTATATTTCCACTATAAAGGACGCCCTGATATAAACCATTAGCAATCACATAGAACATATTACCAAATATAAGCAATTTCTCAAGTCTTCAATTGATAATACTAACCATTGTTTAGTGAAAGTTAACTGCACGTCTTATCAGAATGTACCAGACTTACATTTATTCAGACTCGTAAATGGCCCCATTATAATCTAAGATAAGTGCCAAAACCAGATGGAGTTCACATAGTTAAACATTAGCATATAATAAAAAAGGAGGATGAGACATACGGTCACCACCGGGCGATACATGCCACGTCTCCCCTTGATGCCCGAAAAAAACTCCTCCCACTTGTTTCCCCATTTGGTCCAAGTTCAGTCTCAGTCTACTTGTCTGTCCTGAGAAAAAGAAAAAGAACAGAACTTTGATGCAACTACAAGAAGAAACTTCTAGCCCCTTCGTGGTCATTATTTCAACTTAAAACCTATATACACTTCACAAAAAAAAAAAGATAAGGAAGCATCCTCCAAAATTTTAGTCCAGGACTCCAGGCATTCTTAGAGGCTATATTTTCATCCTTACATAATCTATTCATAATGATGTCTTCTTTGTGAGTCATTCTTTAGCAGTGGCACAATTTATCAATCAATATAGAGACGGTTCTTGTACATGCCAATGAGGCACATTTAGGTTTCTTTAGTTGCTGAAGTATACTGGATTCAGTTTGTTTGTTCTCTTATTTCGCACACATCATCGTTACAAGGGACTACCCACCCAGAAGCCTCTGAAGTTGGAGTGCACATGATACTCAAACCTCTGTTGTTACTGTTCCACCTTTCGGTAAGTTGCTGTGACTGCCCCACTCATGCTTAGGGGTTGGATGCAGGTGGATTTGATGAATTGTAGAAGTGTATGTTCTAATTGAAAGAACTTGCAGGCAACTTGCTGATCCTAATTCATGGATGCAAGAGGATTTCTGAGCGTAAATTTCTGCCTGCGTTCTGAATCACTGATGGGATTATAGGTCAAATAATGGCAATAATTCACGGACAGTGGATCTTAGAAGCACCCTTGATCATATGAGACATCGCCAATGCCTTTGCCTAGTAATCCCATTGCTTTCTCAAACTCGACCTGAAAGTAGTTGGATTTTGTTTTGAGCCAACCCAAACAGTCAGTATTGTTTGCTTTTCCTACCACACGCGCCGGATATGCCCATACCTAGATTGTGGCAAAGCCATCAAAAATAACAAGCACACTGTTTGGTGTAAT
Source organism: Rhododendron molle (assembly GCA_025413875.1). Lineage (NCBI taxonomy): Eukaryota > Viridiplantae > Streptophyta > Magnoliopsida > Ericales > Ericaceae > Rhododendron > Rhododendron molle. The sequence continues at coordinate 44,295,953 of CM046392.1, forward strand.
GAAAGTGAACCTTTGATTGTTGTGTGAGGGGTTTCTGTCTTCTATACACTTACAAAGGCTTTCGGAATTAGTTGCTGAATCTGTAGATCAGATGGGCGATTTGATTTGATCTCCAAGGAACTCAGTGGCATTGCTTCACTTCTTGTAAAAGATCTTCTTCACTAGGCGAAGTAAAGGAGCAAGTGCAATTTGGTGTCATAACTCACATGAGCTAATATTTGATCATCTCAGCTTTTTTCTCAAGTGAATTGACGAATTCATTTGAAACTCCATCCTAACAAGAGCCTCTTCAATCACTTCTTTCCAGAAAACTGTGATCATAAAGCTGAATGTAAGGTTCAATCCGGCAGTCCAAATCTTGCGACTCCCTCACATGGTCAAGAAAAAACCGCAGGACCTTGTAAATATCATCCCGTCCACTTTGTCTCCTGTCTGCAGTTACAAACACATGAATGTGGTTTTTAATCTGAATCCAACTGCACCCAGGAACCCTCTGCATCGCTTTCTCTCTCATCTCTCGCCTCACCATTGACACACTCTGCCATCTTCCAGCAGCAGAATGCGCATTAGACAGCATCACATAGGAAGAAATATCTCCAGGATCCAAACCCAGTATCTTTCTGGCTGCAAATTCCCCCAGTTCCACATTTGAGTGGATTTGGCAGCCTCCAAGCAATGCTTTCCAAAACCCAATTCCAGGATCAAAAGGCAAATCATGGATAAACCTGTCTGCTTCATTAAGATGTCCGGAGCGAGAAAGTAGGTCAACCATACAAGCATAGTGCTCTGGTTTCAGAATGCTAGGGTTCTTGAGTTTTGCTTGATTGAAATATGAATAAGCCTCATTGATGAGGCCATCATGGGTACACGCCAGTAGTACACCAAGTAGTGTTACACTATTAGGCTCAAGACCGATGGTTTCCATTTTTCGGAAACAATCTAAGGCTTCTTTTCCCTTTCCGTTTTGCGCATACCCGCATATTAAAGCATTCCAAGAAACTACATTTCTTTCGGGAAGTTTAGTAAAGGCCAAGAGACTATCCTCCATGCTCCCACATTTTGCGTAAAAACTGATAAGAGAGTTGGAAACAAACAGACTAAGGTTGCTACCCAAGAACTTGATTGCAGAGGCATGCAAACTTCTGCCCATTCCAAGTACTGCTATATTGGCAGCTGCCCTAATAGCACAAGGAAAAGTAGAATGGTTTGGTAAAAACCCTTCTCTCAACATCCCAACAAAAAGATTCACAGCATCCTCGTTACGACCTGTTTGGCTATACCCGCAAATCATTGCATTCCACGAAACAACATTTCTTTCAGGCATCACCTGAAAAAGCCCAACCGCATCATCAAACCGCTCTTTCTTAAAGTACCCACAAATCAAAGTCGTGTAAGAAACCACGTTTGGCTCATGGGTATCTTCAAAAGCTCTACGAGCTTCCTCAATAGTGCTTAACTTGGCATAGAGGTCCAAAATTGCACTACCCACAAAGACATTCAAGTTAAAGCCCATCTTTTTTGCACAACCATGAAGTTGCATTCCTGAATTGAGGCTTTGTAGAGCCGTAGAAGAAGGGATTACAGTGCCAAAAGTGAACTCATTGGGCCTAATATCCAAAGCAAGCATTATTGAGAAGATACAGATGGCTTCCTTGTGACGGTGGTGTCGAGCAAAGCGGCTAATTGTTGATGTGGCCGATACCACGTCCCACACAGACATTTCGTCGAACGCCTGGTGGGCGATGTCCGGTTCAAGAGCAGGGATGTGTTCAAGGCCATGAGCTTTCTTGGTTTCAGTTTGATGGGTGCAGGCCGGAGTGTGAGCTTGTCTTTGAGGGTTGAAAGGGGGTTTGGATTTAAAAGGTCGACATATTCTGGATTTCATTTGTGCACCAAACTAGATAGTAGATACAGTAATCGTTATGGCGGATATTTATTTATGGATCTGCTCATTATTCTGGACTCTTAAGGAAATCCAAGTTTCCCCAACCCCTGGTTGGTAAAATTTGTTGGGTCGAGACCCCGACCCCGATTCACACCTCCAAGCACAAGCACGAAATAAACCAAGCACAAACCAGAGATATCTGAGGAAAACTCCACTATGTATATAAATCACATATATACAAGTATGAAAAACCTCACCGGGATAGCCACAATCCGGCTTCCCCACTCCTCTCTCTCCCTCACTCCGGTGGCTCTCCGACGGAGTATCCGAACATCTCCGAGGAGCACCGCTCCCCCGGACGGGGGAGCCTCAACCGGCTCACACTCTCTCTGCTCTCTCTCACGTCTCCAGCACACACACACACAGTGCACACTTGCACTTTTATACCAAGGGGGAGGGATCCCCTACACTCACACCCATCACACTAGGGTGTACCCCAACAATCACCCCCTACACCCGAGTGGGGTAATCGCTGGATCCGCAGCGCTGTCCGGCTGCAATCTGCCACTCTAGCACCACAGCTATCCCCTGCTCACACCAGAGGCTCCACTCGCCAGATAATCTCACACATCATCTGCGAGGAGGCTAAAACCCGTCTAGATATCCGTGGCTCATATCGGCAACACCGCCGATACACCGCACCCCCTCAACCGAGTGCTCCGCATCCAAACCCGGATGCTGTAATCCGCGTCCGCCAATCCCGTTCTGCCCCTCTAGTCAAGCGCCTGTGTCACTGCTAGCCATCAGAAGTCTCACCACCCCCACGCCGGAAGTGTATATACCAACTGACCGAGTGTCTCCTTGCAAGACCAGATCTTCCGTGGCTGAACCCCGAACGCACCGTGCCCAATCACCGGACACTAACCGTGACTCCATCTCTCCTCCTCATGTGGCCACATATCCTGGAGAGGATCCAGTTACCAAATCCCAGAAGGAAGAGAATCTTACGATGCGTCGTAGCGTCTCCATCTCAATCCCCCTGTCCAGAGGTCCCGTGAACATCTCCCTCCGTTGCACCCCCCGTCTGCAGACTATTCCAACACATAATCCCAATTCGGTATCCGGCACACCTGTACGTCTCGGGTAGCTAATCCACTCGTACTCCCAAGCCAATCCTGTGTGTCCCTGCAACCGTTACTTTTCCTGTTCACTATCTTCATCCATCCATACTGCTTGACCTGTGCCCGACATCAGCTCCATCTGCCGCTGCACTCCCACAAGCCCGTATAGATTGCCTGTCATCATCCTCATGCAGCCCGAATCCCAACTGCAACTCCCAATGATAGGTCTTCGATCCCGATTGAACCAGACTGCCTCCGATCACTGTCGATCATCTCCGCAAACCATCGCACAAGTGAGCGCCTGTGTCACTACCAACCCGAGTGTATCCTTGCTCACTAGCTCCGCGCATGTTTGCACTGATCAACCTCCGATCTCTACAAGTCTGCTCCATCAATCGTCCTTTCCCGCCACTCTCCGTCAGCTCCCTGCACTCCAGTCAGCTCTCCCCCGGTCTTCTCCCTGCCACTCCTCCATTCCCGTTCCATTCCTGGCTTTCCTTAGCATCCTGGATCTCCATCGGAATCGATCTATCACTCCAATAAGCGCCTGTGTCATTATCAGACGAGCAACATAGCCCGAATGTAATGTATCCTTGCCTACCAGCTCCGTAACAGATCATCACCGATTGTCCTTGCTGCAATAAGCCGTAAGCGCCTGTGTCATTACCAGACGAACAACCCCGCTCGAATGTAATGTATCCTTGCTTACAAGCCAAGCTTCCACGCAACCTAAACCGCCTCCAAACACGCGATTTCTTGCTCCACTAAGCACTCGCACCAGCCTAGGAGCTCCAATCTGTAAACAGAGCGCACGGTTGTGTCCGGAACGTCATTTCCATTCCAGAATCGGTCCGGCTCCGAAAACGCAAAAAACCAATCTGATCCGGCAGTTTGACATTGATCGTTGACCAGCCACTGTACCGCTGACTGGACTACCACGTCAGCGATCGGCTGACGTGGACAAATGACTGCTGACGTGGCATCTCAAATGGGACCCTTTCTGCTGACGTGGTAGTGCCACGTGTCCGATGACATGGCAGCTAACTGTGCTGTTGACTCATTGCCTAGTCAGCGTTGACTGCCCCCGTGGCATTGACATGCACTCTCCACACGCTGGCGTGTGCCAACTCCTGTCCGGCGTGTGCATCCCGCGCGCGCGCGTAGATCTAACGCGCTTCCATGCGCTGCTCCTTCTGGCCACACAAGCGGCTTCCTCCGGCGTAACCCGGTGATTTTTCGACCACTCCCGAGCTCGTCTTGACGAGACGAACACAACCCCGTGCTCAAAGCTCGCATCCGACGACTCTTGGTGCGAACCACCCTTGAACCGCCTCTCCGCTGTGCGCCTCCGCTGTTCGAACGGCCATTGCCACCACCTCCGAGCTCCTCCGGCGACGTGCTACCCCAATCCGTGATCGTCTCCTCTAGGTGAACGCAACCCAGTGCTCAAAACTCGTCTTCGATCATCCACGACCTCGGGCTTTTCAAAACAGCCTCTCTGCCAGTCGCCGCCTCCGCCCGCTGCGATCGAATGGCTCCCGAGCCTTCATCCGGTGACGAAACTAGACCCCGTCACCTCCTATAGACTCGCCTCAGTGAGGTGCACAACCCTTACTGGTCCGATTGAGTTGTCATACGGCTCAACCGAGAACCCAGCTTAGGCCATGCTCCGTGCTTCTTCCGACGTGCTGTCCGTGCTTCTCCGGTGACCCCGAACCAGCAACTCCGGCTCTGATACCACTGTTGGGTCGAGACCCCGACCCCGATTCACACCTCCAAGCACAAGCACGAAATAAACCAAGCACAAACCAGAGATATCTGAGGAAAACTCCACTATGTATATAAATCACATATATACAAGTATGAAAAACCTCACCGGGATAGCCACAATCCGGCTTCCCCACTCCTCTCTCTCCCTCACTCCAGTGGCTCTCCGACGGAGTATCCGAACATCTCCGAGGAGCACCGCTCCCCCGGACGGGAGAGCCTCAACCGGCTCACACTCTCTCTGCTCTCTCTCACGTCTCCAGCACACACACACACACAGTGCACACTTGCACTTTTATACCAAGGGGGAGGGATCCCCTACACTCACACCCATCACACTAGGGTGTACCCCAATAAAATTACACTTAAAAATATTTAACTTTTCAACATTTACCTTTTGAAAAGTGATATTGGCACTCCAAAAATTGATGGAGGCACTCCCAAAAATAAAAGAAAATGGCTTTGGAATTATTACATCCATTAATTTTTGGAGTGCCAATATCAATTTCCTTACCTTTTTAACTTTTTAAAAAAGTTACTTTAATTTGAAAAAAAACAAGGGCAAAATGGACATTTAGTTTGTTAAAAAGTCAAATAGACAAATATTACGGGACATGAAAAAATCTATAAGTGGACAAACAAATTGGGACGAAAGGAGTATCTAACAACCTTTTCTCGTTATGCATCCTAAACCAAACTCTTCCCTTGGCCCAATGGCAGCAAACGAATCCAGCCGTGAGTAGCTCATGGCTCGGTTCTTAAAGCTTGGCTCGGTTTGATCCGTTTAGTTATTGAGGTGAGCTCGAGCCGAGATCAACAATCAAAAGCATGCTCACCAAAAGCTTTGTTCATTTGAAGAGGCTGTTTAAAGAGGCTCATTAAGTAAATTAACCTGGCTCGACTTGTTTACGAACAAATCGAGCTCGAGTTTTCAACTAGTTTAGTAAATGAGCTGAATTCGAACACTATAAGATTTGGCTCTGCTCTGCTCGTTTTCACCCTTGTTGCTAGGGTTGCAAACGAGAATTACGTTTGAATGTTCAGGTTCGTTCATTACGTTTTTAAGCGAACTCGAGCCGAACTTGAAAATTTGACGAGTTGAGCTTCCCTAGGTTTGAGTCAAACTTAAACTTGTTCATAAACCTTAATGAGTCAAGTATATTTGATATTTATGCTTTCATTCATGTTTAGAATTGCAAATAACATTTTTATTTTGTTCACAAGCAAGTTCACACATATTAAAATTATAAAAACAAATTTAAATTTAAATTTATACCACGTATAAGAGTTTTATATGTACAAGTTCTAAAATTATCATGTACACGTAAAAGTTATATTCAAAATTATACGTGAAATTTAATAAGATAAATACACATACTCGAGTTTGTGAGTCTAATCGAGCATAATCTTATTCACTTTGTTTAGTTTACATTTTAGAAAGTTATTTTTAATGTAATGATTAATAATAAGTGGAGAGAGATAGAGGGAAAGATTTATTGGAAATTATGTCGAGAGTAAAAAGTTACTCTAAAAAATGGAAACCAAGCGGGATGATTAGGTTTATTTTCGACTCTTTTACTAAATGAGTCTAAAATCGAGGTTCATGTTCGATTTGTTTTGTACTAAAATGAATTTTTACTGAGTCGAGTTGCGAATCGTTTACGAACGTCTTGGTGCATTTGCAGCTCAATGGTGGGCTGCCGCCCAAACCAGCCTCAGCCCCAGCCCATAACCAGACGTAACGGCTCAGTTAACTTCTTTTTTTTTTTCATATTTCCCCTCCCTTCTCTCAGTCGTCGCCGCCTTCCACTCTAGAGAGAGAGAGAGAGAGAAAACCAGTAACAGTCAGACGACGGCCATGGCAATTGCAGCAACCATCTTCCTCTCTCTCTCCTCCCCCACTCGCCATCCTCTCGCCAGTCAGAACTCTTTCCAACCGATCAGTCTCAAGTCAACTGCTACTATTACTCTTCGATACCCTAGCCTTCGGATTTCCGCCTCTTCAATAAGCATGGAGGCACCATCGAAGTCTTCTTTCCTCGATCGGAAAGAAAGTGGGTTTCTTCACTTCGTCAAGTACCACGGCCTCGGTAACGACTTCATCCTGGTAAACCCTAAACCCTAAACCTGCTGTAGAAGAACCTAAGGAGAAAATTTATATACATTCTTATGCTGTTTTTGGTTAAATAGCAATTGGTAATAATAAAAATGAGTGAAACCACTAACTTAAAAGAACGATTTTTCCCCCGAGATTGTTTTGTTATTCGTACGACACGATAATCATATCGGATTTTTGGAGCAAAATGTGTTTGAATTCTGTTGAAATTTTGCTTATATATTCTCACGACACCTAATTAAATCTGTATTCTTGCACTTTTGGAACAAAACAAAATGGGTTTAGATTCCGATTGAAATTTTGATTCAGTAGAAGAAAAAATATTTGCCTGTGTGTTTTGAAGTGTTTAATGTTTACTGTTAGGTTGATAATCGCAATTCGACGGAGCCTAGGATTACTCCAGAGCAAGCGGTGAAGCTATGTGATCGGAACTTTGGGATTGGCGCTGACGGGGTGATCTTTGCTATGCCGGGGATCAATGGCACCGATTATACCATGAGGATTTTCAATTCTGATGGTAGCGAACCTGAGGTACTTCACTTTTAGAGAAATTTTTTCACTGTTCTTTTTTATGAATCAAATTTGATTTGTAGTTGTTACGAGATTGTCATTCCAGTTGTAAAAAGCGTTTAGGAATTAGGAGGAATTTTTCAGTGCCGAGCGGGTATTGCCCACGTGGCACCCGCTCGGCGAATCCAAGCCGTCCGATACAGTTTTGGACGGCTCGGATTAGGACACTCTCTCTTCTCTCCCCCAAACACTTTCTCTCTCCTTTTCTCTTTCCAAATCTGAGCCGTTCAAAAATGAAATGGACGGCTCAGATGGCCGAGCGGGCACCACGTGGTACCCGCTCGGCACTGAAATTTTTTCCAGGAATTAGAGAATAAATGAGCAGTTTTGGAATTTCAAGAAGTAACTACCAAATAATGAAGCGCTAGAAAAGAGTGCTAGAATAACTTTCGTTCACTTGTCTGCGAATCTAATATGTTGTCTTGAACTTCAATCTGAAATTCCCTGATTGTACTGTCTTTTGATTACTTAAAGGATGCCCGTTCTGATTTTATGGTATGCTGTTTCTTGTATTGGATTTGAGTTGAATGAATCTGGAAATTCTGCGTATGGTTATTCTGTCGGCTGCTCATACTGCGTTTATGTTTCTTTGATATCCATTGCTGTTTTTGCCTTTAGAGTTCGTTATTCTACTTTGACATTGCGTTTTTTTGATTTCACAAGGTTAATTCTTTTGTTGCTGTAGATGTGTGGTAATGGAGTTCGGTGCTTTGCGAGATTTATTGCTGAGCTTGATAACTTACATGGGAGGCAAAGGTATGGTTATAAGCTGCTCTCTTGCCATATTTTCTCGTTCTCAAACTTTCTTTTGGGAACACAGCTAGCTGTTTTCTCACACTAGTCAAGTTTTAGGAATTTCCATTCATGGTTTGAAATTAATCTCAACGCCTTTGGAGGTTGTAGGGATGACCTTTAAATTCTCTCAATTGGTTTTTTTTTTGAGAACACAGATTCTCCTTCTCAATGTTTGTTGTGGTGGTTGAATAGATTTGAATTCTGAAGTTTAGAATGCAGTGTTTCTAATTTGTTTTTCGGTTTTCAACATTCTATTATGATGTATATCTACCGTTCAAAAAAGAAAACAAACACAAACAGCTTTTATGCAATTCACTTCTGTGTTAATGTTGATCTAGTTTTCATTTCATTAATATAAATGAAAGTTCTTTCCTGGATCCTTTACTCCTGTTTCTCTTATCCCAGAACATTTCTGGTGTGGATGGAAGGATGCTTGTGTTTCTTATTAATAGGTCTCCCTACAACCATTGTTTCTAACTTTCTACCTACAATTTCCGGGTGGAAATGATTTTTTTCTGCATATGATCTAACTAGCAGAAAGGCACTTTTTTCCGACTGAAAAAAGGCCCTGCGTTAGTGATATTCATCCTCCCATAAGTATTTATATCTTCTTCCATGATCTTATTTGTAGAGAGTCTAATGCATGTAAAAGTGATTTTCCCCGTGAAATTTTGCAGTTTCACCATAAATACCGGGGCTGGCCTAATTGTTCCTGAAATTCAAGATGACAAGAAGGTATTTGTTTTTCCCAATCTAGGAATAACAACTTTTATGTGCATTCTAATAACTAGCTAAGAATCAAAAGATTCTATAACTATCCTAATGTCCTTTTTTATTGTGCTATGGAAAACTTCGGAAAACTGTAAATAATGCATTAAACCCTTGCTAGATACTATTACATTAGTAAGCCTAATTGTCAATACACATGCAAGTATGTATTCATTAAAGTTCTTATGCCATTTTTATATACAAATATGGTTGCAACTATCAATTTTAGTAGAGCCAAACTATCCTGTCATGATGCTCTTCCCAGCTGCCTTGCCACTGCCTCACTCATATGGGTCCTCTGACTCCTGTTGGCAGACTTTTCTAGCATAATTGAACATCATAACTCATATAATCTCTATTTCCATCATAGCAAACCAGTTCTATCCTGTGTAACTATTTAAGTTTTATACGTTATTTTTTGTAATCTCTATTTAAGGTTAGAGTTGACATGGGGGAACCAACACTGAAAGCATCCAATGTCCCTACAAAGCTACCTGCAAATGAAGGACAATCTGTCATAAAATCAGAGCTTACTGTAGATGGAGTTACCTGGAATGTGACTTGTGTTAGCATGGGAAACCCTCATTGTGTCACATTCGGTCCAAAAGGAAGTGAGGTACATTCTTCAATTGTCGTTCGTTTTACTGTTATGTATGTTAAAATTTGCTCTGCCTAATTTGATATGGGCAATGCGTAACCATTGTCTGCGACATCCTTTTAGAGATAACGGAGAACTAATGATTTGTTCATTTGTTCTTGATATGCTTAAGGAACATGTCTTATATCATTAGGGATTATATTAGAGCCATGTCAATGGGATAAACTCCTTTTCCTTTATACTTCTGTGTTAGGATGTATACGTAGTAGTTTGGTTTTTCGATGACATACTTGTCTGGCTATTTGATTTATTCAATTTTAAAGTTAGTTCTCTGACTTGGCAATTAGCTATTGTGTTTCTTGCTCTGCTTTTTGGCAGTGTCTCGCATAGGGTAGTAGTGAGAACTTTTCCGATCACTGTGGGAAAACATTGACAAATTGCATATGTACCGCAGTGCATATCTTTTAATGTAGCATCATACCTTTCTTATCATCTTTTCATGTTGCTGATTCCTAGTTCTATCTTCTGCTGCTTCTTAAAACAGAATTTGCAGGTTGATGAATTAAATTTACCGCAAATTGGTCCAAAATTTGAGCATCACGAGATGTTCCCTGCCCGAACTAACACAGGTCAGTATGTTTGTCTATCATCGCATGTTGTTTTGCATCTGATAGCTGTCCCAGAGCATGAAATTCGAATCAATTAGTATAGGACAGCCCAAGCCTTTATGGTACTGTCCATTTTTGTAGTTTTGTTTCACTAACCTCTCTATCATGAATTTGCAGAGTTCGTGCAAGTCTTCTCCCGTTCACACCTAAAAATGCGTGTTTGGGAACGTGGGGCAGGTTAGTTACTTGAGAACAATGACATGTGTCATTGGTACTGCTTGTAAATATTTTACCATGTGTTGAAGATCATGTATGGATCAACAATATCCTGGAAGCTGTCAATCTCCCTCTGTCCAACTATCGTTATTACTGACATCGTTATTATGGAAGGCAATCTTGTTTAAGTGGGTTAACCTTAAAGCTTATTGGTGGTGGTTGTAGGAGCAACACTAGCCTGTGGAACTGGAGCTTGTGCCGTGGTGGTTGCTGCAGTTCTTGAGGGTCATACCGGGAGGGTAAGTTTAGGATGCCATGGTTTACTATGTCAAAACAGTAGCTTGGACTTCATTCTTCGTTGTTCTTGGTAAATGAGAACTCATTTAAAAGGCCTTATGTTAGTTTGTGAGAGCTAAAGATTCTAGAGGGATTCTGCTAGTGCTGGCAGATTTGCATAATGGAAGGACTTCATTCCCATGAAAGAGAATGAATTGGTTCCTTCTATTTGTATTACAACTTACAGCAATTATTTTTCGGCAAGCTAAACAATCGTGTTTTCTTGGAGATCCTATTCTTTGGATTTTGAAGAGAGGGTATTTTCTTCTGTTTTTCGTGGCCCCCTCTGCTGATCACCCAACTCTATAATCTGGCAGTGCCTTAGTTTTAACGAATGATGGATCTGCACCCTCATGCTGGAAAAAAAAAACCCAAAAAGCACAAAAAGGAATGATGGCGTTTCCTTTTCTTGACATATAGGTTCTGTTTCTTCTTTCCTTATATTTACACTCATTCCTACTTGTCTCTCTCCCTCTCTCTCAAACAGAGCTGTACTGTTGATTTACCTGGAGGGCCGTTAGAGATCGAATGGAGTGAAGAAGACAACCATGTGTACATGACAGGCCCTGCTGAGGCTGTGTTCTATGGATCGGTGCCCCTGTGATATTCTTGTCGAACTACTTCACGTGGGCGGTGATTGAGCTTGATATACCCGCCTGTATTTTGTAGAAATGAAGCTCGATTGTCTTACTCTTGCTTTTTGGAGAGTTGAAGCTGCTTTGCCTTACATTTGTATTGCCAAGCTGGAAATTCTTGGGTCAATGCAGTTGTAGCTTCTAGGTCACAACTAGGTTAACTCGTAATTTGTTTTCCATCTTTTTTTTCTTTTTTTTTCATTCTCTTTTTTGTGTTTAATGTTGTATGGTTTTCGTTGGAGAATTACTTTTGAGTGAAGTGCGCAAAAGTATTTAACCTGATTTGTACCTTGTTTCTATAAATATTGATATGACATCCTTTTGGGGTCCTAATAAATTAAAGTTATGGCATCCATTTTTTTTCCTGATCGGCAAAAAATAATGGAGCATACAAATTGCCTGATAGGGGAGCTTTTGGACATTCCATCAATGTGCTTTCCTAAGTCTTCTCGTTGGAAAGAACAGCATTTCATATTGAGATATTCTTCTGGTGCTTGAGTGGCATAAAGATCCCATGCAGCAAAGGAATTCTTGGTGGATCTGGCTGATCCATTGTAAAGAGTATGCTTCTTCTGAAGAAAAGAAGAAGATGCTATTCTCTTTCCTTTTTTTGAAATTGATTGTGGCACTTCACTTTTAGCCATTGACACTCTACTTTTTGTCTTTTTCTTATTTAAAATTACAACAATGCCCTTCTATATGTGAGAAAGTGGATGAACATTGAACACTAACAAAATAACGGATAATTTGGTAATTTCACATGGGATAAAGACAAAAAAAGTGGAGTGGTAATGATTAATGTGGAGTGTCAAAATCACTTTTTTTTTGGGTAATCCAATGATGATATTTATTGCACAATAGTATAATACACGTAATATTTGGAAATATAGATAAGGTTTTTTTTGGATCTCTTTGGAGATGTTCTAGTATTGATATTCATTTAATCTTTTTAATAGTATCAAATTGTCCAAAACTCTAAGGAATGATACTTGACGTCTTTCTTTTCACAAGCTAATTTTTTCGCAAAAGAAACATTCTTGCATGAAACAGAGTATCCGATAAATTTTTCAGTGCCGGGTGGGTATCACGTGGTGTCCGCTCGGCACATCCGGGCCATCCATTTCAGTTTTGGATGGCTCGGATTTTGAGAGAGAAAAAGGAGAGAGAGTGGTGGGGTGAGAGAAGAGAGAGGATTTCAATCTAGGTCGTCCAACACACTTTTGGACGGCCCGGATAGACTGCTCGGCCATCACATGATCACTACATGGCTCAATCTAAAACATATGCAAAAGTAGACCGAAAACCCGTGTCAGTTGATCCGGTAAGCACCATCAGAAAAATAACCTAATACAAACAGGGACAATAAATATACCCAGTTTCATCCATATAACAGGACTTAAAAAAGCATTCCCGACTCAAGCACGCTTTTCGTCTGAGGGTTCGCCGCGGTACATTGATATGCTTACACACTAGGCTACCCTTCTCCGAAAGCTCTGCGGAACCGCCTACCACTAGTCTTCGGCTGAACGGGTTTATTGCACAAAAATGCCGGGACGCAGGCTCCCGAGGAGGGAAGCCCAATGAATGTCAGTTGCAAAGCCCCACACCTCATTAAGATCATATTGGCATACTCTCTCAAAAAAGAAGAGCAAACCCCATTGAAGACGGGAGTGAGGTACGAGGGAGGCTACTATCAACTTGTAAAAGACAGACAAGCAGCAAAAAAGAATGGCATATTTGATATCACATTCAAGATTCTATATACTGTTGGAACTTTGGTGTATTTTGTAAAACATTGTGTTTTTCACAAGTCCCACATTGACTAGTCATTTCCGGAAAAAGTGTAAAAGATTCTACTTTTCACTTTTCTCTCATTCCAATCATTACTCTTTCATCCAATCATTACCCCTATTCTCTTCCAATCATTACCCCTATTTCTCTCTCTATCTCTCCAATCATTACCCTATTTCCAATCATTATCCATATTTTTCTATCAAATCATTACTCCAACAACCATTTCTAAAAACCAAACCAAACACTAACTCAAAATTTTTTCCCCGGAAATGTTTTTGGTGTATTTTGTAAAACATTGTGTTTTTCACAAGTCCCACATTGACTAGTCATAAAAACTATGCACACTTATGAGTTTGTAAAATTACTTGGGGAGAGGTCTCGCGCGCTCAAAAAAATGGGCGGCAATTTGAAAATTTGATTCGGAAACCAGTTAACCGGGTGCGTGTCACGAGTTATTCGCGTAGGGGGGTGCAAATCCGGGATTTAAGCCTCACGCACGTACTAGTTAAGCCCACATTTTTTGCTAAAATTCTCCAGTCAATCAAATCTTTTCAAAATGGAAATTCTTGCTGGTTAAGAACGTATTAAAAACGTGTGCTAAATCAAAGGAGGTGATTTGATTTGATTATGTGCTGATTAAGAAAACCGTTTAAAAAAACGGGTGCTAAATTAAAGCAATTACGTTTTTGATTTGATTTCCGTTTCCAAAATCAAGCCCAGCCCTCTCCTATAAATTCAGTACTTCGGAATTGATACACACAACAAAAAAAATAGTCTCTCATTCTTCCCCAAAAATATTTCTGAGTTTGACCAATAGGTCGATTGTGTTTTTGTTTTCGGTCTTTCTTCTGTGCAGAGAAGGCCGAGCAGAGGTGGTGAATTCTGGGCTGTTTTATCCTGGGGACGGCGTGGTACTCAACGAACTGCTTGCACAATCTGGGCAGAGCCGCGAAACATCTTAAAGAGAGCGACCTAGTCCGTAACTCAACCCAACAATAGTTCTTCGATTGGTAATCTGTTTTTATTACAGATTATTGAGGTAATCCGTTCCTTATTTACAACAGTTATTTCAACAATTTTAAGACGATATCAATCTGCCATGGATTCTGAAAACAAGATTTCCGTTACCACCACTGATATCAACAAACCTTTTCGCTTTGAGGGGCTGCACTTTAAACGTTGGAAGCAAAAGATGTTTTTCTTTCTGACCATTAAAAACTTGCTAGTTGTTGTGCTTCTGTGAAACCTGTTGTTGCTAATTCTCCCACCACTGAAAACACTAAGGAGATAGCACAATGGACCAATGATGATTTTTTATGCAAGAACTATATTCTGAATGCTTTGAGTGATGAGCTTTACGATTACTATTCCTCTTTTGATACTCCTAAAGAACTTTGGGATGCCCTCCAGAAAAAGTATGATACCGAAGAGGCTGGGACTAAGAAATATGTTGTTAGTCGTTACTTGAAGTTTTCTATGATTGATGAAAAATCCGTGGTTTCCCAGGCACACGATTTACAGAAAATTGCACATGAAATAGTTTCTGAGGGCATGTCTATTTGTGAACAATTTCAGGTTGCTGTTCTTATTGATAAACTTCCTCCGAGTTGAAAAGATTTTAAAAAGGATCTCAGTCACAAGTCAAAAGATTTTTCTATGGAAAGTTTGATTCTTCGGCTTCGTATTGAGGAGGAGGCTCGGAAACAGGATTAGAAGGATGAGGTTCTCTTTGTTGCAAGCAAAAAGAACCATAGCTCGGCAGTGCTCAAGCCGAGAGGAGGAATCTCGAAGCCAAATCAGAACCAGAACCAGAACAGAAGACTGAATCAGAACAAGAAGTTACCCCCTTCTGGAGGCCAAGCTCGAAACACGGACTCTGTCCAATTTATGTGTTACAATTGTAACAAGCCTGGCCATATGGCAAGAAATTGCAAGAACCCCAGGTGTCGCGCTCCACAGGCGAACCTGGTGGATGGAGAACCACTAGCGGCTATGATATCAGAGGTTAATCTGATAAGTGGTTCAGAATGGTGGTGGATAGACACTAGCGCCTCTCGCCATGTTTGTTATGATCGCTCCTTGTTCAAAAAGTATTCTGAGGCTGATGATAAGAGAGTGTTGTTGGGAGACTCCCACACCACTAAGGTTCTTGGTACTGGTGAGGTGAATCTCAAGTTCACTTCTGGAAGGACTGTCACTCTGAAGGAAGTCCTACACACTCCAGAAATGAGAAAGAATCTTGTATCCGGCTACCTCCTCAATAAGGCCAGATTTACCCAGACTATAGGAGCAGATCAGTATACTCTTACTAAAAATGACATGTTTGTTGGAAAGGGTTATGCATCTGATGGCATGTTTAAACTTACCATTGATATGAATAAAAGTGCATCTTCTTCTTACATTGTTTGTTCTGTTAATATGTGGCATGCTAGACTTTGTCATGTTAACAAGAAACTAATTAAGAATATGAGCAACTTAGGTTTTATTCCTAATATTTTCTTAAATGATTTTAAAAAATGTGAATCATGTAGTAAGGCTAAGATCACAAAGAAACCTCATAAATCAATTCTTAAGGAAACCAAATTGCTAGATTTGATTCATACCGATATGTGTGAGTTAGATGGAGTTCTCACTAGAAATGCACATCGATATTTTATCATGTTTATTGATGAACATTCAAATTATACCTCAGTTTATTTGATGAAACATAAGAGTGAAGCATTTGATATGTTTAAAATCTTTCTTAATGAGGTTGAGAACCAATTTAATAGAAAGATTAAGAGACTCCGCAGTGATAGAGGCTCTGCTTCGTTCGTCGATATATCCAATAAGATCACCCCAAGCGTAGGGTATAAGCGTCCAATTGAAGCATAATAATCCGGAAGACCGGGATCGTACCCAAGAGAATAATTAATATGGCTTTGCTGGATTTGTAGGAGTAAGCACGGGTTTTCGGCCTTTAGACAGCCAACTTAGTTTTTCGTTTGCGGTGGAAAGTAAAAAGGCTAAATTAAACGAGAATAAACTAGGATAAAAGGCAGGTTAGGTCTAGGAATCACTAACACCCACGACTCAAGTGAAACTACATTCTTCACCCAAATACACGGTTTAAGATGCTCAACTAAGGCTCCTAATCCGGAAGATAAGATGGTTCGAAAATCAAGCTAGCTATAGAATTTATTTAGCAAACGCCTCGAGCGATAGAACTCCAAGCATCATGTGTGGTAAGTAGGCGAAGCTCTTACCTACACATGATCAAGGAGGTAAACACCTTAGCAATTTGACAAACAAATCTAAGCCCCACATCAATTTTCGAACCAAAGATTGAAACTTTATTGGTGAAAAATGCAATTTTACTCAAGCCATGAGGTGCTAATCACCCCATGACCCAACCTTGAAAAACTACTCACATATATCTATGAAGATAAGAGCAAACAAAAATCTACTTAGCATAATTGAAAACACAACACTAGAAGAAAACTAGCTAGAAAGATAGATCGGGTAACAATAAACAACTTTAATTAAGAGGACAATAGCAAAAAACTAACTAAATAAGGCTGGAAATTAAAAAGTAAGAGTTTAGAAATGAAGAACACTCAAGAACACTAAATGAGTAAGCAACAGGTTAAGAAAAATCTAATTTTGATCCAAAAACGTACTCAAAACTAATTGCTCCTTGTTTTGACAAAATGGCGTCATGGGTATTTATATGCTCCAAGGAACGCACACGGGAAATTTTTTCAAAAATCCAAAAATTCCCTACTAAGGCCCTCGGCATCGATGCATTGTTTCATAGTGCATCGATGCTGAAGTGGTTATCTCCAAAACTTTGACTTTTGGTCTTTGCCTTGCCCACGCCTTGGCGAGCCGTCGGGTCCTGCCTAGGCCACGCCTTGGCCATGCCTTGGCCGCTGCTTGGCCACGCCTTGGGCCATGCCTTGCTTTGCCTTGCCTCTTGATCAGCTTTGCCTTGGCCACGCTCACGACCACTGCTTGCTAGCGGGCTGCCTTGGCTACGCTCACGCCTTGCCTTGGCGTTTGGCACCGTCGGGCCTTAATATTCCGTTATTAGGCGATTTCCTACAAAATAAAACCAAAATACCACTCGAGCAAGAAAGCAATTAAAACAACTAATTTAAGCTATAAAATTAACCAAATCTAGATACTAGCGCACCCTTCATTGCATTATCGGGTGCTGATCAGGCTCTTAGTATGATTCGAATGAGTTCATAGCATTTTACAACTCTACTGGTATAATACATGAGAAAACTGCTCCATACTCACCCGAAATGAATGGAAAAGTAGAACGCAAGAATCAAACTTTATGTGAACTTGTAGTTGCGATTATGCTTGGTTCGGGTGCAGCTTCACATTGGTGGGGTGAAATTTTATTGACTGTATGTTATGTGCTGAATAGAATTCCTAATTCTAAATCTTTGATTTCATCTTATGAATTGTGGAAAAACAAGAAGCCCAATGTGTCATATTTTAAAATTTGGGGCTGTTTAGCAAATGTTCGTATTCCTGACCCGAAAAGGTCAAAACTTGCAAGTAGAGCTTATGAATGCAATTTTATTAGTTATGAAGTGAATAGTAAAGCATATAAATTTTTCGATATTAACACTAAGGTGATCGTAGAATCTATAGATGCTGATTTTTACGAAGAAAAATTGCCTTTTAAATCTAGAAATAGTGGGGGCACTGAATCTAGTAGTAGTGTGCCTAGATTAGAAGAACCTTGAAACGAGGACTCTAGGGACACTGAGATTGAACCAAAGAGGAGCAAGAGAGCTCGTATTGCTAAGGACTTTGGTCCTGACTTTGCATTCTCTTTAGAAGAGAACCCCACTACTGTTAATGAGGTCTTGACTTCCCCAGACGCTGATTTTGGCAAGAAGCCATAAATGATGAAATGGACTCGTTGGAGTCCAATAGAACTTGGGAATTGGTATACCTACCTCAGGTTGCAAAGCTATAGGTTGCAAATGGGTGCTTAAAAAGAAATTGAAACCTGATGGTTCTGTGGATAAATATAAAGCTAGACTCGTAGCTAAGGGATATAGGCAAAGGGAGAACATATAATTTTTCGATACCTACTCTCCTGTGACAAGGATTACTTCTATCCGACTCTTGATTGCCATAACTGCTGTTCATAACTTAGTTGTACATCAAATGGACGTTAAAACTGCTTTTTTAAATGGAGACTTAGAAGAAGAGATTTATATGGATCAACCTGAGGGATTTGTTGTCCATGGTCAAGAACACAAGGTGTGTAGATTAATAAAATCTCTTTATGGCCTGAAACAAGGTCCAAGGCAGTGGCATGAAAAGTTTGATAGTCTAGTTGTTTCAAATGGTTTCAAAGTCAATGAGAGTGATTAATGCATATATTACAAGTCTAAGAATCATGCATGCACTATCATCTGTTTGTATGTGGATGACCTTCTGATATTTGGCTCAAGCTTATCTGTCGTGAATGAAACCAAATTACTGCTTAGCCAAAATTGTGATATGAAGGATTTGGGTGAGGCTAGTGTAATCCTCGGAGTTAAAATTACTAAATCTACAAATGGAATTTCTCTTGATCAGTCACATTATATTGAAAAGATCTTGAAGAAATATAATTATTTTGACTGTAAACCTGCTTGCACTCCTTTCGATCCTAGTATTAAATTGTTTAAGAACAATGGAGACAATGTTAGACAATCTGAGTATGCAAGCATAATTGGTAGTCTTCGTTATACTTGTGATTGCACGAGACCAGATATTACTTATGCAGTGGGGGTATTATGCAGGTTTACTAGCATGCCAGAAATGGAGCATTGGTTTGCTATTGAGAGGCTCATGTGATATCTGAAAAGAACCATGAATCTTGGATTACACTATTAGAAGTTTTCCATTGTTCTAGAGGGATACAGTGATGCAGATTGGAACACCCTTTCAGATGACTCCAAAGCAACTAGTGGGTATGTGTTCAACATAGCAGGAGGTGCAGTTTCTTGGAAATCCAAGAAACAAACCATTTTGGCACAATCCACTATGGAGTCTGAGATGATAGCGCTAGCTGTGGCTAGTGACGAGGCAGCTTGGTTGAGAAACCTCCTGTCAGAGATTCCCTTATGGGAAAAATCGATACCGGCCATACTAATCCATTGCGATAGTACCGCGGCTACTGCAAAAGTTCAGAATCGTTTTTACAACGATAAGAAACGACAAATACACTAAAGGGGCTATTAGAGTGGATTATGTACGGTCAGTTGAGAACCTGGCTGATCCTTTGACGAAAGGATTAGCTTGGGAAAAGGTGTGGGACACCTCGAAAAGGATGGGGCTAAAGCCCATTGAGAAATGAGTCACTTGTGATGGATACCCAACCTATAGACCGGAGATCCCAAGAAATAGGTTCAAAGGGAAAAACGAATCACGTGGTGATATAGTAAGAATCATGCTATAAGGAGTTACACTCCAAGTCCATCCCTAAGAAGCATGACATCTTGTAGTGAAAGAGGTTGTGTTACTTTTAACACTTAATGAGTTCTATAGCTCTATGTGGAGTGGAGTACCTAGACTACAGGAGTACTCTTGATAGACTCACCTATGAATGTTGAACTGTGGCCGTTTCTCGGGAGAATTTGGGCAAATTCTCTAGGTCATTCATGAAACTGGGATATAAGCACATGGCCGTAAAGTGCTGGCTTTAAACATTACACATTAGTAGAGTTGTGTGTGTAGTGCTCTCAGACTTAGAGTTCAAGATCACAAGTCACTCTAGTTACTATCTGAAGCATTATCACTATGTAATGGTTCAAGTCGAAAGACACCTTTACTTATGCACAGCTTATACCTTTGCTCGAATATTTTTTTGTTTTAAAAATACAAGTGGGGGATTGTTGGAACTTTGGTGTATTTTGTAAAACATTGTGTTTTTCATAAGTCCCACATTGGCTAGTCATAAAACTCTTCTTTACTTTAAATGACTATGCACACTTATGAGTTTGTAAAAGAGGACCTAAGGAGAGGTCTCGCGCGCTCAGAAAAATGGGCGGCAATTTGAAAAACTGATTCGGAAACCAGTTAACCGGGTGCGCGTCACGAGTTATTCGCGTAGGGGGGTGCAAAACCAGTTAATTGGGTGCGCGTCACGAGTTATTCGCGTAGGGGGGTGCAAATCTGGGATTTAAGCCTCGCGCACGTACTAGTTAAGCCCACATTTTTTGCTAAAATTCTCCAGTCAATCAAATCTTTTCAAAATGGAAATTCTTGCTGGTTAAGAACGTATTAAAAACGTGTGCTAAATCAAAGGAGGTGATTTGATTTGATTATGTGCTGATTAAGAAAACTGTTTAAAAAAACATGTGCTAAATTAAAGCAATTACGTTTTTGATTTGATTTCCGTTTCTAAAATCAAGCCCAGCCCTCTCCTATAAATTCAGTACTTCGGAATTGATATTCACACAACAAAAAAAACAGTCTCTCATTCTTCCCCAAAAATATTTCTGAGTTCGAGCAATAGGTCGATTGTGTTTTTGTTTTCGGTCTTTCTTCTGTGCAGAGAAGGCCGAGCAGAGGTGGTGAATTCTGGGCTGTTTTATCTTGGGGATGGCGTGGTACTCAACAAACTGCTTGCACAATCTGGTCAGAGCCGCGAAACGTCTTAAAAAGAGCGACCTAGTCTGCGACTCAACCCAGCAATAGTTCTTCGATTGGTAATCTGTTTTTATTACAGATTATTGAGGTAATCCGTTACTTATTTACAACAGTTATTTCAACATGTACAGACTGCTAACGTTCTGCAATACAACTATGTGAGAGTCCAAAGCACCATAACGGAAAAACGAAAGAACGAGTAGAAAAGTTGTCATGTTCGATTGCAGTACGACAGTCGCCCGAATTGAAATTTCCAGACATTGACAAGTGCACTCATAAACATCTATCTGATTGAAAACATTTGGCAACTAAAAACGATAGCCACTGACCAATTTCACTTCTTGATAGCAAGCAAACCAAACTATAGTTCACTTCGAAAACGGCTCTCCGTTTCTTAATGGCCTCCAGCTTGGCCCTCATCTCATCCCGCTCCACCATATTAATCACAAGTGCCTTCATCTTCCGCGGCTTCTTTGCCAGTATTTTCCTCCACTAGCCCATAGCAATCTCCTCCAAAAAACTAGCAGCATCCTTCACTCCATAGAGCTTTGCCTCAGCAATCTCATCTATCTTTCCTTCCTTCGGCTTGAAAATAGGAAGTGGATCAAGTTCAGATCCCTGCTTTGCAGCCAACTAGGACTGCTTTCGCCACGGTTCACTCACCCTAATTATCTCATCTCGAATACATCTCCCAGTCTTACCTACCTGTTGGATCTCCTCTCGTCCAGTCTACCCGTGCTACCACTGTAGAATTTCTAGCCAAATATCAGAGGGCAAGGATCTTGAAACAACCACGAATGTCACTTAAAAGATTTGATTGAAGAAGATAACAAAATTGGGGCATTTCAGCGACAAACCATTGCAAATCCATAATTTTCTTGGCACCCATGAGGCTAAAATCATCAGATGGGATATTAGCTAATGCCGAGTGACCCCAGCAGTCCCCACGATTAGCTTAGAAGCAACTTCACTTCCGAAAACAACACAAAGATTACGCGCAAAATACTATGTTATACTGCCCACAAAAGCATGAACTTTTTCATGGTCCGAATGTAAAGCAAGAAGTCGGTCACACGAGTCAAACGTCATTTGCAGAATTTCTTCCGCAAGTGGCTTGCCTATCCCTTTCCATGAGACACAGTCAATATCAGCCAGAGATAACACCCCCTTCAGGTCAACAAGGGCAAGATCCATTTCGTTCCCAATCTTTTTAACTGCTCGAGCATAAGGAACTGGGCCAAGAACTTCCATGTGGACGTTTGGATACTTGCCAATGATAAACTTACGGAGTCTATAAGTGTCTATCCATACTGCCTCACGTAATGCAAACAATCTGCTATCAGCTTCGTGTCTGGGCCTTGTTCAATCAGAACTCCTTGATTCGATAAAATCGTAGACATCTTCTCAACTTCCTGCATCATATTGATATATAACGATGCGTTTTATGCAGTTTGGAAACACAATCCAGGATATATTCCTCCGGTTTGTCATTGTCTTGTTCCATTTTGTCAACGTGGACTCATCAGAAATAGTAAGAGTAGTCATTCTGTTGTTGACTTGCTCTGAGAATCGCGTAGCCACATCCGGATTATTAAACTCTGAAACAACGCAAAACAGGTTTCGTGTAGGTATATGAGAAAATTATACTAGGAATCAGAACATTAGGAATAGAGGAGACAGACAGAGTAAGGGTGTGTTCCACAACCCAAATAAGTTCTTATTATTTGTGGAATAAGAAGCCTCGTTCCAGAAAAAATAAGAAGCCTGCCACTTATTTTGGAAAAAGAAGCTCCGTTCCACAACCCAATCGTATCGGCAGCCGCGCCGGGCCGTCTCCGGCAACCGTACGGCCGATCCGAGCCGTCCAAAAATTCTAAAAAAAAAAAACAAGGGGGCTTTCGCGGGAATCAATGGCATCCGAGGTGTGTAGGGTGCTTGATCCAAGCACCCATTTTCCGAATACATATAAAGTTCTTATGTATTCGGAAAATGGGTGCTCGGATCAAGCACCCTACACACCTCGGATGCCGTTGATTCCCGCGTAAGCCCCCTTGTTTTTTTTTTATAGAATTTTTGGACGGATGAACTCAATCGGCGCGGCTACTGGTCGATTTCCGACCGCCGGCCCTCATTCTCATACAAACAGTCCTGTGTGTTTGTATACTGCAACTTCCAGGTCAAAAAAAATAGGGTTAAGCAAAAAATTTTCCTACCACTATGGATCTTATTTAATAGATCCCATTTAGATCTTTAATACGGTGCAAAAAGAAAATTCTTTTTTTTCATTTATGTTATATTTGAGTTTGAAAAAATGAAAGGAACTTTTTATTTGGGAAAAATAAGAAGGCTGAATGTGTTTTGAATTAGAAGTAGAGAAAATAAGTACTTATTTTTTAAGAAGCATTGCGGAACGGAGTCTAATACTACTACTTACATATGTTTTGCCTTGTTCTTTATAGGCCTAGATATCTATCTAATATTCATCTATCTATCTAATATATAGCGGGAGAGCACTAGTTTTGTGTCTCCTGTTTTTGAAGCTCCGTCACACTTTTGAATTCCTAAAATATCCCTTACGGTTACATAACTGGTAACTCATCTCTTAAGGGTAAAATTGTACCCACAACCAAGACACAATAACTGCCTGCTCCACGTGTCTTAAGGGTAAAATTGTACCCACAACCAAGACACAATAACTGCCTGCTCCACGTTGCCAGTATAAACCCCCCCCCTTCTTCTACATCTAATAACTGCTATGGATGAAGTTCAACAGGTGTGATTTTGGAATTTTATGTCGATATATTTTTCCCAGATGTCGATCTATTCATAGCATCCAACTCCATAGCCATTTTTCTTCACATATTAATCATATTTCGATGATGTGAGACATTCAGATTGTAGATAAAGTTGAAACAAAACAAAGGAAACAACATACACAAAAGAACTGGCCTAACTACTACTAGGTACAAAACTTTCTCCGAGATGTTCCAAGCACAGTATAATCTCTTCAACTCAGAGAGTGAACTGGCCTAACTACTACTTTGAGATGTGAGGTGCCTTGTTCTCTTTAGTTTTCAAAAAATTCTCCTAAATTCCTTATACTTCTAACATTTCTCTATCTCTCTCCACTTATTACACCTACTATTTTTCAAAAGTCAAACCAAACACAGTACAATCTCTTCAACTCAGAGAGTAGTAGAAGAAGACCTATACTTGATAATGATTTTTTCAGTAAAAGTTGGGGAGGAAGATGAAAGGAAATTTAACATGCTAGCCATCATGAAAGGTTGGAAATCAGTTCTTGATGGCTACCAGATGGAAATTTAACATACTTGATACCTATCATTTGGGGGCAGATTGGTCTTGATCAAATCAGTTCTTATGAGCCGTCCTATGATCTTCTACTACACGTCACTCTACAAAATGTCTGAAGGTGTGGGGAGGCAAAGATTTGAAGAGGAAATTACATAAAAAAATAAAAAAAATGTCAGAAAGATGAACGAAGCTTTGCTAATGAAATGGTGGTGGAGATTTGGAAACTTTTCTTTTCTTTTTTTTTTTTTGCGTGTGTGCGTGGAAGGGCAAGAAAATGTCTGAATCTGTACAAATTTTAAATAATTAATAAGCCTCTTTATTTTGGATATTTTTAAAAATATTTGAGTAAAAGTCATAATTTTTTACCCTTTCGATTCCTTTCATCGACACGAATCAATAGGAGTAAAAGGTTTATCGCAAAACGAACAAACGCAGAAAAAATTTAAAGAAGGACAAAACGAAAAGAGTCCAGAAAACCCCAAAAAAATCTTTAGCGGAACTTAGATAGATTTAATGACGAGAAAATCTTTTTAACGGAGGGTTCCGTGAACTTTTTGCGGAGACCAAGAGTGTTTTGGATGATCCGGATGTTAATGAAACTTTTCCCGTCCAAAGTCGAAACGGACGACCAAAATTGCGCGACTCTGTAAACAGCAGCAGCTCCGTGGATAAGTTGGGGAAAATTTTAGTAATTAATATCCGAACTGTCTAAAGTTGAAACTGACGGCCGAAATTGCACGGCTCCGTAAACAGCCTGTTTATAACAACTCCATAGATAAGTCTCTCTCTTAATGACATGGCGATGGCGAAAGACAAACACAGTGACCCTTACTTTGCTTCAGTTCTGTTTTACAATTAACAATGTGATTGGTTGAGTCGGGGCTTATGAAAATAAAGTGAATAATCGAAACTGCTTAGAAGTTTCTAACCAAATTACCTGTTTTTTCAGATGAGGAGAAACAAAATTGGACTTGTGGAGATATTGATAATGGAAAAGGAGGCTTTCTCGAAAAAAGTCATTACTTCAAAATATAACATGAAGTGCTTGTTGACTTTGGGTGGCTCCCATCCTCCAAGAGGAGACTTTGTGTGCAAAGCTAGCCACTTCCCTGCTCTCAGTCCTTTTCAGCCAGACAAGGAGTGAAGGCTTTGTCTGGCGTGCAGAAGGAATAGGGCTCCAATCTTAGCCTATAAGAGAAGCCCTCTGCCCTCTGTAATTGTATCTCTCTTGAGTGAGAGACCAGTGAGGTAGCAATGTAATGTTGAGAGAGTGTAGTGAGTTTGAGAGAAACTCCTTGTAAATCTTGTCTCCGGCGAATGATTAATTGTTCTGATTACCTCCGTGGACGTACCCGATTTTGGAGAACCACATAGATCTCTGTGTTTGTTTGTTTGTTTTTGTGTGTGTGTGAGTGTACGTGGTTTGATTCTGGGCACAACAGTGCTTGGTGAGGTGATGGCAAGGAAAATTGAGATGCAGCAGTGGAACTTCCAGTTTAGAAGAAATCTGTATGACTGGGAACTGGAAAAACTCAGCAGATTTTTTCACTTTGCTGGATGAATCTGGAGTAATGAATTCAAATGGCAATGGCAATTAACCAGGATAATCTCATTTGGCAAGGCTGCTGCAACTCAGGTAAATTCTCAGTGAAATCCATTTACGAGATGGCCAACAACTCAGATGCTGCCAATGATTCCGATCTTTCATCTTGTTAGTAATTTGGAGCAATGTGGCACCACCTAGAGTTTTAAATGTTTTGGTTGGCTAACATACTTGGGAAGGGTGAAGACCTCTGAATACCTACTCAAAATAGGGGTGATTAATGATGTCGATCAAGCCAATTGCAAAATCTGCAAAGCTGAATTGGAATCTCTGGATCATATGTATGTTCATTCATTGTAAGCCTGCTTGGAATACTTGGTCTGATATACTGGATTGGTGGAGTGTGAAAATGGGTGACTCCTTCATCCATGGCTGCACTTCTCCATCCGGTGGAATCTTAAAACTGAACAGAAAACAATATGGAACTGCGTAGCATCGGCTGTTATATGGACCATTTGGATCAAAAGAAATAATCTGATTTTTGAACAGAAGAACATTGACTGGGTGGAAGTACCTGAGCTCATCAAGATGAGGGTGGCGGCTTTCTGGGTATCAACAAAGGAACTCTACTGCAAGAATGACACTGCAATTGCTACCTCCTTATAAATTTCTTCACAAGTCACAGTTGTTTGGATCATAGATTGTGGTAAATTTCGGTCAATTTTTATATTCTATCCTAAGGGAATTGGGAGGGGGACGGGTGCTTACGGAAATCAAATTTTGGCCATGTGCATGGAGTACAAGGGAGGTAGCAACTGCATTCCACTCCACTTTGCCATTTTTACGAGTTACAATGAGAGCAAAGTGTACATTGTTGGCATATTTTATTTACCCGTGTATCGACTAGGAATACCAATTACATATGCTATTTGACCCTAGTGACGTGGCGGTCAATCTTGGCCCCACCCTTGAACCTAAGACCTTAGGACGGAACAAACACGAAGTCTCAGGTCAAGACCGCTTGGCCAACTCCTTTTGGGTGACACTAAGTCGGTTTGTATCATTTACTTTGACCTTTATTTTAAGAGAAATAAGCACTTTTGATTTTATTTTGGGAGACCAGACCTGAGTTTTTGTTTCTTGAATCTAATTTGTCTTATCGGTGGATTTTTTAGATGTATGAAGGTGGGAGCACCTATAGCGGATCTAATGATGGTCATTCAGTTTGTGGCAAGAACGAGCTTCAGTTGGTTGTAGATTTTGGTCGCTCCGTTCAGCTTTAAGAATGTGACCGATGGGTCTGCCTCTGGTGTTGATTTTACACAACTTTTCTATGCATTTTGTTTTGTTTTGTTATTTCTTGTTTGGTTGTTTAGTTGTACTTTGTTTTCGCATTAATATAACTGAGATGATCTTTGACTTGAAAAAACAAGCTTCACAAGGGCAAAACTTTATTTCATGATTGGTTTTCCTTATTTATTATCAAAATAGTATCAAAATAGTGACGTTTCGTCCCTGCCAAACCAAAGGGTTACTATTTAGTTGACGAAACCAAGTGTGTTCCACCAAGGCACTAACTCAAACTTATTTTTTGAATTAAAAGTGATGCAGAAATTTGACAACTCAATCGAGGTATATTCAAAAATTTAATTCAAAAGCTTATAAAGTGAAATCTTGTCAACCATAACTCTCATAAAGGGAGTAACTTTTATTACTGAAATAATTTCCAATCGGAAAGTAATTTTGGCACTTCACTTTTACCTATCGACACTTTAGTTTTTGTTTTTTTTATTTGAGTTACAACAATACCCTTTAAAATAGATGAACACTAACAAAATAAAGTATAATATGGTAAATTTCACATAAAAATAAAGTAAAAAATAGAGTGTCAATGGATAGACGTGGAATAACAAAATCACTTCCCTTTCCAATAACCTATTGTATATAGGGAAATAATTTTGTTACACCGTTTTTTAATAATGCCACATTCTACAAGTGTATTTTTGCATCAAAAAATACACTTACAAGGTGTGACATTATCAAAAAAAGGTGTGACAAAATCACTACCCCTTTGTATATACTCTTATATTCATTATGCACCACATCTTTCGCCGACGTGTGCCTCGTTTGAATTTTGTTACTATAGAAAAATAGGTCCATTTTCGAAAGGCGGAAAGAAACCTGCGCTCCCCTCTTCAACGGCTCTCTCTACTACTACAAATACCTCAACTAGCCGTTGCAAAACCCTTTCCAACCCTTCTCTCTCTCTCTCTCTCTCTCTCTCTCTCTCTCTCATATTTCAACCACACCGCCGATTTCTAAAGGCCCAAACAGAACGAACACAAATTCCTCCATCTTGATCGGTAAGACCAACTATACGATTACATCTACTTATACATAGATATTTATTATTTTGTATGTCTAAATGTACTTGTATATTGAATTGGATCAGGTAGTATTTTTTTTTTCATTTCAAGAAGATTAGGGTTCTTTTTCCCCTGGTTCTGATTTCGATTTTTTGTGTGTGTTCATTTTCTTTGTAGATTAGAGATGATGTCGCTTACTCCTGATCCACTTAGAAAAGTAGGCATGGGGGTAGCCCCATCTCCGCCGGCGTTTTACACTCCTAGACCAGAACGGCGCCGCGCTGACTCGAGAGTGTTCGAAGCCAACTGGAATCGACAGGACAAAGATCGGGAAGTCAACGTTCAAGTTCTCCTCAGATGCAGGTGAATCACTGATTTTATGAATTGCAAAATTTGAATATATGAATTTTCGTGTTGGTCAGACTTCTAGAAGCTTCGCCAGAAGCGTAATGATAGGACTTGGTGATAATTTTTCGGAATCTTGGTTTGGAGATGGTGATGTATGAGAACATATGGTAATGTGTACTTTAGGGCAAATGGAATTTTGAATGGGGAGTTAAAAATACACAGGTTATCATATTTATTTATTTAAAAAATGCACAGGTTATTGGTCTCCATGACTTTTTTTATTTTTTTATTTTTTATTTTATGAAATTAGCATTTGCTTTTGGACACAGAAATGGTTAGGATAATTAATTGCTCCCTAGCTATAGGGGCAGAATTAGGGTTTATGAACGATGAGGTTAAATACTTGAAACTGTCACTGCAATTTTGGGGCAATTTACTAATATATGCGGGTCAAAATTGGAAAAACCAATAAAAACTGTACCTTTTCTTACGAAAAATTACAACGCAGTGAGGTCAAGCCATCCCGCAAGTTATATGGTCCCTCTCATGCCTACCTAATTAGAACAGCTATGGGGCAGAGTTAGGATTTATGAACAATGAGGTTAAATATTTGAAACCCCACAGACATTGCAAAAACCAATAAAAACTATACATTTTCGTAGGAAAATTTACAACACAGTGAGGTCAAGTGATCCCGCTTGTCATACGGTCCCTTGTCCCATGCCTACCGAATTAGAATGGTGGACAGGTTGGTCGCATCTTTTTTTGCATTGCAATCAAATTTGTGACATTAAAGCACCACTCAACCTATGTATTGACTTCAAAACTTAAGCACGAAGACAAAATGATTATATCTAGGTTACGTTTTGCTTGTAAAAATTCAACAAGGGATTCAGTGTAGTACAACCTCTTTTTATTTTGTTTGGGGTAAGTAAGTGTGTGTGTCTTTTAGTGTCTTATGTTTTTTCGTCCCAGTAATGTATCCATAATTTTCACCTATGACTTCAATGATTAGGCCATTAAGTGAAGACGAGCAGAGGTTGAATGTGCCAAAGGTGATAACATGTAATGAGCACAAAAGAGAAGTCACTGTGCTGCAAAGTGTTGCTAACAAACCAGTTGATAGAGTTTTTACCTTCGATAAGGTATGATTCTTTCTCTCAAGGACTATCAAAGTTCCTGCTTTAGATACAAAATATGCTCTCCTGTTGTAAGTAATCTTTTTTTTTTTTTTGATCGGCGTTGTTAAGTAATCTTTTCTTGATTAATTTTGAAAGGTTTTTGGGCCCAAATCACAACAAAGATCAATATACGATCAAGCCATTGCCCCCGTTGTAAATGAAGTTCTTGAAGGCTTCAACTGCACTGTCTTTGCATACGGCCAGACTGGCACTGGCAAAACATATACAATGGAGGGAGGGATGAGGAATAAGGTACTATAAATTATCTCATTGTGACATCACAATTCAATGAACCGCTGAAACTACTTACTTTTCTCTGCTCACTCAAAATTATGCTTCATGTGTAATAGGGTGGTGAATTGCCTGCTGATGCTGGTGTTATTCCAAGAGCAGTTCGCCAAATTTTTGATACACTGGAGGCACAAAATGCTGACTATAGTGTGAAAGTGACATTCTTGGAACTTTACAATGAAGAAATTACTGATCTTTTGGCACCTGAAGACTTCTCTAGGAGTTCTGAAGATAGACAAAAGAAACCCATTTCCTTGTTGGAGGATGGAAAAGGTTGTGTGATAGTGAGAGGCCTTGAAGAAGAAGCAGTATACAGTGCGAATGAAATTTATAATCTCTTGGAGCGAGGAGCAGCCAAAAGGCGTACAGCCGATACCTTGTTAAATAAGCGCAGCAGGTAGACTTTTTTCACTAATAAAGATAATCAATGTAGAAAACCAAGTTTGAACCACCGGACCATATTTCTGTTGCAGCCGTTCTCATTCTGTGTTCACTATAACAATCCATGTTAAAGAAGCATCCGTGGGAGATGAAGAGCTCATTAAATGTGGCAAGCTTAATCTTGTTGACTTGGCAGGGTCAGAAAATATTTTTCGTTCAGGTGCACGAGAGGTACGGACATAGCTCAGATTCTGCTGTCATTTCTTCCAGTTTATTTGCTACTTTTGGACTGGGTGTTCGACAACTTTGTGAAATAAAGGGTTCAACCCATTTTGGATGAAAGTAGCACACGCAGTCAAAACATTGCTGTGAATTAGCTTTTCCCTGTAAAGTGCTTGCATGGTTTATAAAAGTCTACCATGTTGAGCTGTTCTGGTATAAAAGCAGAAAAATCTTGTAACGGTGCTTATAGTCAGCTTTGTTCCTAATGATTCTTTCTATCAATCGCTCTTAGAAGAACATGAGTAAGCTCATTGTAGGAAACGATGAAAATAAAAGCATGCAGAGATAATTAGATAAGCAAAGCTGTGGCGAAATTAATCCAAGATGACTTAGCACGATCCTTGATTTTTATGTTTTGTCAAGCTCTGACTTAGCGTAGGAAGTTAATGAACAAAATTCATTGAGCTTCTTGTCCATTTGTGTATAACCATTCATTTTCTCAGGCTTAACATTAAGGGCTGGATGCTTGAATTGTGAAAGCTTTTACGCAAAAATGAGAAAAACGAATGTTACCTTTATTTTATACTCTTGCCAAGATTATAAAGATGCGCCATACATGAGAATGCCCTTTTTATGAAAGTATTCCAAAGTTTGGTCTCTTGAAGTTAGTACCTAATTTATTTCAACCAACTTCAGACTATAATACAACCCATTATCTGTTCCACGAATAACCATCTAATTTTTTATGAAATTGCTTGATTTTTATGTAGGGTCGTGCAAGGGAAGCAGGAGAAATAAACAAGAGCCTACTCACCCTGGGCCGAGTAATTAATACCCTTGTGGAACACTCTGCTCATATACCTTACAGGTTTGCTAATAGCATATATTTCCCAAACCCCCAATCTTCATGGAGTGTTTTAT
Organism: Rhododendron molle; assembly: GCA_025413875.1. Taxonomy (NCBI): domain Eukaryota; kingdom Viridiplantae; phylum Streptophyta; class Magnoliopsida; order Ericales; family Ericaceae; genus Rhododendron; species Rhododendron molle. The sequence continues at coordinate 44,327,377 of CM046392.1, forward strand.
TTTTGTTAAAATCCTCCTGTTTTACCAAATTAATGCAGGGACAGTAAGCTAACAAGGCTGCTAAGAGAATCACTGGGAGGGAAAACAAAAACTTGCATCATTGCAACAATTTCTCAATCTGCTCATTGTTTGGAGGAAACTTTAAGCACACTAGATTATGCCTATCGTGCTAAAAACATAAAGAACAAGCCAGAGGTATGCTTGACATTTCTTCTCCCAGCTTTTCTATGTTTCTTTTTTGTATGTATTTGAGCTAATAGTGGAACTCTTTTTTGCAGGCAAATCAAAAAATGTCCAAGGCTGTGCTGCTCAAGGATTTGTACCTAGAAATTGAGAGAATGAAACAAGGTATCGTAATGCACTTGCGCTTTGTGATTATTGCCAAATAATCCAGAAGCTTAGTTGCATGAAGCGGGAGCGGGGGAGCTAGGGAATATAGAAGCTCCCAAGGTTGGGAGCGTGAAAGGAGCATGTACATATATTATGAAAATAATGTAGCATAGAGTATTCCACTGTAAAAGTATAATAATTTAGGAAGTAAAAATATGGGCCAAGTCCTCCATAAGTGTAACAAATGGGCTAGTGGTGCAACATATGATTTTCTTTTCAAGATATCATGACTTAGGCTAGATATATGAGTTCATCAAAGACCAATTAATAAAGCCAAGTGATAAATCCCTGGTTTTCTATACAAATATCATACGAAAGCTCCCATCTTTGTAAGGAGCGAGTTCCCATCTCGATGGGAGCGGGCTCCCCATCAAGCTCCTTAGTTAGGAGCGCAAAAGCGGGCTCCCAAGGTGGGAGCGACACCATTTTAGGAGCTCCCTGCAACTAAGACCAGAACTAATATTTGCTGGTGTAAAATTAAACAGATGTTCGAGCAGCAAGGGAAAAGAATGGTGTCTATATTCCAATGGAAAGATATGCTCAGGATGAAGCTGAAAAGAAGGTAATTGTCATGTCAGTTTTATTTTTGTAGTTACATTTTTACTGTATACAGAACATAGGAGCTGAAACAGTATACTGTTACCATACCAATACATGAATTGGTGGGGTTAATTACTTGTCTAAGGAATAAGAAAAATGAGAGTGATCAACTTAGTTGGCATTCACATCTGGTTACTTTCACTGGACTAATTTTTTTTTTTTTTTGGGTCAAATGGAAATTCACTTTCACTGGACTAATGCTTGTTGTAAAGGAAAGATAAATTAGAGAAATCAGGCCTGAGAAACCGGGTGGCGTGATCACACTGTCCTTGAAAGGATGTAAAAAATATGAGCTTCGGAAGAGAACTGTTTGTATGAGTAGAGTAGACGTAGTACAGTAGAGGAAGACAAAGCTGATAATTTTTCTCTACAAATATATGTAAATATATAGGGTTTTATGATAGTACAAAACAGCTGGGGAGTAAATACAATAGATTAAATATCTATTTTGCAATTAGTAATATTTGGGATCCAATGAAATCACATTGAACTAGAATTGGATAGAAATCCAATGTTTCTTTAGGGATCCAAGACAATTGCCCATGTGCATTTGTCCAATTCATTAAAAATTTTGGACTTTAATAACTTTGTAAATATACAAAATTGTGTAACACAATATGTGTTCCCCAATTGCCATATTTTTCTCCCTTCTATCCATGTTTAGCGTGAATAACTTGATTCTTTGAATTGGTACATTTATCATCCCATTTAGGCAAAGAATGAGAAGTTAGAGCAGTTGGAGATTGATCTAAACCTCAGTGAGAAGGTATGATTTAGTCAGATAGTTTCAATTTATCTAATATCACTGGGCATCTACGTAAATCTGAGTGTTGACTTGTTTCAGGAAGTTGATAAATTTCGTGAGCTCTATATTACAGAGCAAGAAGAGAAATTAGAGTTGGATAGTGAGCTCAAATGCTGTAAGGTACAAACTATGGTTTTGAATTTTGGGATTTGCTATCCAGTTTCTTATAGTCGTGTCACTGATGTTACAATTTATTCCTTCAGTTAAACCTGGAAAATAGTAACAAGGCCTTGGAGGATCTTCAAGAGAACCATAGGGTAGCTGTAGCCACACTCAAGGAAAAGGAGTTTATAATCTCGAAACTTCGCCACTCAGGTAAATATAGGCTGAGGTCTCATTTCATCACATATCATGTACCTATTATTTGCGCACTGACCGATTAAGGCCAATGTGTGACTTTCTGACGTACATGCAGAAAATTCTCTTATCGATCGTGCAAAGGGATTACGTGCCAATTTGCAAAATGCATCAGAGGACATATCGGCTTTGTTCGGAAAACTTGGTACATGATTCTTTTTTCCCAATGCATTGCAGGACACAGAACAACTACGATATCTTTTTCTGTATATAATCTTCTTGAATATTGTTCAATACCTGGTAGAAGGAATAATTTGTAAGAAAATGAGTTCTTTCCAGAATAAACAAAATTAAGTAGTGTGTTCATAGAATTTTTTCATTTCTTTTCGCGGTTAAATGAGAGATAGCGTCTCTTATGAACCATCGTTTCTGTAACCCATATTTGGATATATTTTGAGGGACCCTCTACTCACTCTAAATTTCTTCAGATCAGAAAAATAGATTGGAAGCAGAAAACCAAGGGCTTCTTCTGAATTTTGGTTCACAGCTTGATCAAAGCTTGAAAGACTTGCACAAGACCATCCTAGGGTCGGTTTCTCAACAACAGCAACAATTGAGATGCTTGGAAGAGCATGCCTCTTCCTTTCTTGCCAGTAAATACGATGTAACTTCTCTTTCTTATTTTAAACTTGTCGGGTTAAATACGATGTAAGCTTCTCTTTCATTTGTCAGTTAATTGCTAATATCCCAATATTATTTTCCTTTAGGCAACTCAAATACTGGAATCCAGAATAAAGAAAATGGCAGAGATATATACTTCTGGAATGACAATCTTGAAGGAGCATGCCAATTCACTAGAAACCAAGGCTTCTTCAGACTTGGAGCAGATAAAGTCTACAATTTCAGGCCAAATAAGTGAACTTGAGAATGTACGAAGGAAAACAAACTTATTCCTCTTTTCTGAGGAAATGTCATCCTACTAAATGGTGAAAGTTCTGCTTTTTCATTTACAGTTTATCAATTCTGTGGTTTCGGAGGCCAATGACGTTATTGGCGACATCCAAAGTACTCTTAACGAGCAAAAGCAGATATTAGCTTTCTCTTCTCAACAACAAGAAGAGGTATGTCCATTTATACTTAAACTCTTTCCTTTGATTTTGCCTGTCAAAACGTGTTAAAACTTGTGGAAAACGTAGGGATTACATCGAAGTATGGCTTCAGCAGAAGTGATTTCAAGAGCAACATTTGATTTCTTTAGTGACATCAGTCATCATGCTTCTGAACTCACGACACTTCTTTACGAAAGCCAAATTCAGAAAGCTCACCAACTGGAAACTTTTGAGAGGATGTTTAAGGTAAAGTAATGCAATATCCATCAAAATTGTACTATTTGGAATTGGAACGAAATGATAAATTTATGTGTATATATTCTATATTCTCCCTGTTAAACAGGAGGAGGCTGCTAAAGAAGAGAAGCAGGCTATGGAAAAGATCGCAACAATATTGGCGTCTCTGACAGCTAAGAAATCAGCTATGGTGAGTTGCCCTTTTCTTGTTATTACACATTTTTCCAAACTCGTTTGTTTGTATCGATAGTTGGCTTGATATGTAAACAAACCATTTATCAGGTTTCAGAGGCATCCAGGAACATTGAAAACTTGACTATACAAGGGAATAAGAGATTGCTGCAAGAAGTATCGAGTATGCAGCAAGTTTCGGGTGATGCAAAGGAGGAGTTGAAGGTATACTTGGAGCAGGTGAAACGACATTTCTGGGAAGACACATTTACATCCGCGGAAGCTCGAGCTACAATGGGGAGTTGCCTTGAAGAGTGGTAAGATATTTCCAGTCTTCTGTTCATAGGGTTCAGCATTAATTATTAAATTCTTTTCGGGAACAGACGATGTACCGAAAAAAGTAGAAATAAGTAAGGTGCCGTTTAATAATCAGCTTATGCATGGACTTGCATTTGAGAATTGATGGTAATTGAACCAAGTAGGAACATGGAAACGAGCTACTAAAATGTACTAGCTAATTAATTGTCCTCCTCTGAAGCTTATGAAGAAGGTACAGACTGAAGCTTATGACAACAGTTCAAGTTCCAAAAGACAGTGAAAAACAGAAAAAATTCAAACGTTTCTAGCACCATTAAGGCATAGATTTTAGCTGAGCAAAAAGAAAAAGGCACTCATGGTTTTTTTGGAAGAGAAGTTAAAGTTTTTGTGTTGACAATTTAATTGTCCTCCTCTGAATTTGTAGCACAAACAAGGTTGATTACTCTAGGCAGCAGTGGGAAAATGCACTGTTATCCATCAACCACCTCAATAATAGCAATATGGCAATGATTGAATCCACTGTAAAGTAAGTATCCTATCTCGCCCATTTTTTTGTGTTCTTTTCATTGTCGATTTTTTTCTGTGTCTTATCATGTTCTCTCCCTGAACAGCGCAAAAATTTGTGCAAACCAAGCTGCACATGGAGAAGTTATCTCTACATCCTCATCTATTAATGCAGAATTTGAAACCAAAGCATGTGACACTCAGAGAGCTGTTAATGGTAGTTAGACCTCGATACATGAATTTCATTTGTTTTCGTTTATCAAAATCATGAGAGTAATTGCTCAAATGCAAATTATTATGGGACTTGCAGATTCACTGATGCTGGACCAGGAAGCTAAGAAGGAGATAGACTCCATTTCCATCTTGTGCTTGGATCAGCTAAAGGGTATATCGGGGAATCATTCTGAAAGCGTAACAAAAATCAGAAACCAAGCAGAGAAGTGTCTGAGAAAAGATTACTTGGTAAGATTCCTACTCTATACCTTTCTTCGTATGTAGTTTTCCATTAACTTCAAGAAAATATTTTCCATTATTGTTGAAATCCCGTGAACTAGTAAGATTGTTTGGCATTCATTGAATCCATGATAATGTATTGAACGATTGTAACTCTTCACAGGTGGATGAGAATAACAGCACAAGTGTGATTAGGCAAGCAATAGCAGTTCCTAGCTTGGCATCCATTGAGGAGATGAGAACCCCTCCCGTTAGAGATCTTATAGAAAAATTCACATCAGAGAAGCAATCGAATTGCAACAAAATCCAGCAGCCGTGTTTAGCATCGCAGAATAGAAGCCCGTTCGCAGATGTCAATCGGTCTTGATTATTAGTATCATTGGATGGATGTGCATTTAGACATTAGAGACCCTTTTATAGGAACCGAGAGCTCGAGGGCAGCTTCACTTGTTGTATGTTGTGGATTGATGAGACTTAAGTCCACTGCAAACACACTCATCAACTGATGAGTGATTTTTCCATTTCACCAGCTCAGGAGAGTATTGTGAATAGAATCTGGAAGAAGGCAATATTTGCTCTACCAGAACAAGTGATACCTATTTTTCTTAGGCTTTTGGTGATTATGTGTCACTTCTGAGTAATGAAGATTAAAGAAACCATTTATTGCCCTTCCCTTAGGTTTTGGGTGATTATGTGCAACTTTAGTTACTGGCCTCTCCCTATGTATACCCGCATGTCTGGTTCATGGATATATTCTCCTAGCACCTAAATACACTCTTGATGTCCACCGGAGTAAAGGCCTCCTGGAAGTTGATGGATATGTATCAGCTGAGATTACTCATCTTTCTGGATTATGTACAACCAATAACTTAGTTGGACGGATCGGCTAATCGCACTATTCCTCGGTCGCTTGCTTGAATCCTTCCCTATATGTCTGACAATTTTTATTTGAGGAACCCACAAACAACACAACACAACAGTAGGACCGCTTTTTCGAATCAGCTAAGTTGAGCATTGTAATCCAGACCATGATTTCAGTGCTACTATACATGTTGCATATGGATTATTTTGCCAGACATATGAGATAACCCGGGAAGAAACTACTACTGATTATCAAGATGGATGACAGAGATGTTGATACCCTATAGTGAACCCTACACTACAAGGTCCCCGGATAACATAGTTCCCTAGAATAATCACGAGCTCCTTAGGTGAAGAATTACTAATTTTCTGTGGAAACTCTTGTCCGGACAAGCTTTTATACAAAATGTGAGAGCTTCGTCATTGCGAGATTTGATACATATATTGAACGTATATAAGGCGAGAGCTTCTTTGGTGATAGAATTAACAATTTCTTTTAAAAAATTTGCTTTTGGATCAACTTGTGTCTATCTCAACTATTTCATGACCAATCCCTCATCCACTAGAGGGACTTACTTAAAGACGTCGGGACAAAGCCACATGTGAACCAACCACACAATAGATGATATCACCCGAAAGGATTCAAGAGAATTTTTTTTTTTTTTTTCGGTCAGACGGAAATTCATAAAGGATTACAGAGCGAAGTACCACATAAGGGTTACACACATAGACAAGAGTCTTACAGATAAAAACTAGACCTAATAACTAATCTAGCACTTGCGTGATATTCTCTCATGGCAACGGGCATATCCATAACAAAAGTAAACTCATCAGTCTGTTCAATTCCCATTCTGGCCAGCTGATCGGCACATTGGTTGGCCGAACGATAGGTGTGTCCAATCAAGGTGTTGGTCCTAGCCATGATGTGGTGGGCTTCATTTATCAACACACTTTGCGGATGATGACTTGGGCTGCCTTCCATTATTAAATTAACTGCAGTGAGGGAGTCCGATTCGATTGTCACATTAGTAAGCTTTCTGTCCAGAACGATTTCCAGCCCCTTGTAGATGCTCCAGATCTCTGCTTCCAAACTTGAGGAAAAATAACGCATTCCATAGTAGCCCATGATCCAGTCGCCTTTATGGTCTCTAAATAGTCCTCCAAAACCTCCTCTCCCATTAGTTTCGTACCAACAACCATCCGTGTTCAGCTTGATATTACCTGCAGTTGGGTTAGACCAAGACATTAGGCATGCTTGTCGAACGCCCGTAATGAGGGGGGACTTGAAAGCTTCTACAATTTCCTGGGAATAAGAAATGATATTCCTGGCACTGACTTGGCTGGGCATTTCAATGTCCTCAAAACTTTTTTTATTCCTATCCTTCCAGATTTGCCACAAAGTGACGATGAACATAGTGTGCCAGGGAATATTATTTCCATTCCCTAGGTCTCTGTTGCTTCGCAAATTAAAGGACATCCAGACATGGTTAGGAGTATCCAAATCCCCTCTCATTAAGTGGCTCATGGGAATGCTACTCCAAAGCTCTTTGGCTTTGTTGCATTCCCTGAATAAATGTCTAAACAGGTGTTGCATCTTGGACATAAATCCGAAGTTGCAATACCTCTCCTGACCCGGAGTTGATTTGTTGGAAGGCTGTTATGGAGAATAAGCCATATAAAAGTTTTGAGTTTTTCTGGAATTTTAAGTTTCCAAAACCACTTCCAACCCTTCAAATCTGTGTCCTCTTTGTTTATAAGATCATAGGCAGCTGAAATAGAAAAATTGCCATTCCCAGATCCCACCCAAGTGGAGTGGTCCGCAGCTTGAGTGTAAGTCGGGATGGTGATGGAGCTGATAGCCTCCAAAGTGTTGACATCCACATGTTGAGCTATCTCATCCAAAACCCAATTTCCATCCATTAACAGGGTTTCTACCTTTTGGGTAGAGTTGGTATGATCCCCAGGATGGGAAAGGGCTAGGGGTTTGTCCCCACACCACCAATCATGCCAGATACTAACGGATTTCCCATCTCCAATAACCCATCTCACCCCCTTTTCAAGGACATGTTTTGTGTCCAAAATACTTCTCCAAGTATGAGAAGCAGACCTATTTCTAGGCCAAGAAGAAATAGATTGATTACTCATGTACTTGTCCCTTAGAATCGAAACCCAAAGCCCTTCTTCTTCTGTATTGGAAACTTTCCAAGCCAGCTTAGAAAGAAATGCCAGATTTTGGTCTGTGGCTTTTTTAAGCCCCAGACCACCACCATCTTTGCTTTTACACACCTTGTCCCACTTGACCAGGTGAATCCTTTTACTTCCAAGTGAGTCACCCCATAAAAAATTTCTATTTATCCTGTCAAGCCTTTCACAAACAGTAGCAGGAAGATGCACAGTTTGCATTGTATAGCTAGGAATGGTACTGCAAGATTGCACATGCATGCATGCTTGTAATTGCACTCATTTTACACTCCATATTTGAATATTTTTTTTAGTGAAAGATCATCCCATTTATGTTATAATGAAAAGATTACAATGACAAAGAAAATACAAAAAAACAAAGAAAAGTCGCAACAGCGGAGTCGAACCCATATTTGTATTGGAAGCAAAGAGGGGAAAAAAAAAAAAAATTACACTTCGAATCAAATGTCATTGCTTACCTTATTTACTCATCAAAGATTTGGGGGCCAAAGCAGTCAATTTTATTTATTCACGACGGCGGAATCAAACTGACTTTTATTGCACTTGTAACAAAAAGTATGCAAATAACAATAAAAAAAATTCGGTTTTATTTATCAAAGCTACATATTGGCATTGAAAATTCGAAACTTAAAATATATTCCTAGATTATTCGAGCAATGATTAGTTTTTGGGAATCTATGGTTGGCAAAGTAATTTTAATTTAATGCTAAACTTAAAGTTTATCATGAACGCAACTCATAATTTAGTCAGAATTATTCTGACCTCCGTCTAAAGGGTCAACGATAATAGCTAAAAGGTGCATTGATATCTGAAAAATATGTATCGGTATTTGTTGTGAACGTGTATTAATATTCGTTAGATATGCATTGATATCCGAACTTATTTGAAATTATTGACATATTATTCTCCGCGCAATGGACGGAGGTTAGCAAAACCGATTTAACAAAGCTTTCAACCCCGCAGATCCAATTGGAAGGGCTCTGTAGCCACATGACCCCAACGAGCTTTTATTTTGATCTTAATTGGGGAAAGTTTCGATACAATTCTTGAAAGCTTTTGGAATAATAAGAGAATATAGTTTATACGTGTTTGTTTCCAGTAGCAGTTGTTTTAGGGTCGGTAGCGGTAGGGGTGGGAGTTTTGCGACACTGACACGAGAACGCGAAACGATGTTACGGCTTAGGGTAAACTATTTCTGACACAAAGTATGAATATGACGCGACAATACGAAAAACTAAATAGGTCGGGTTAGGATTGAGAGAATTTCTGACACGAACGCCAGATGACACGACACGAATACAATGCGATGTGGGAATTTATGAAAGGACGCGATAACATGACTCGAACCGGACACGAAGTTAGCGGGTTAAGGGTCGGCTATTTCTAACACGAAACACGAAGATGACACGACACGATAACATGAAAAATTAAACTGATCGGGTTATAAGGGTTGAGAGAATTCTAATACGAACACGAGATGACATAACACGAACACGACACAATGTCCATCCCTAGGTAGCGGGGAGTGAAGTAAGTCATCATTGCCCCTAAATCTACAAGTATCGGCAGAGGACTATCGATGACCTAGTCCATCATAAACCGGAGAGTATCCCATCTTCTTCTTGATTGGTCCGTCTTCTTCCTATCAGCATGTGATCGCTAGTGTGTTAGGATCTCCTTTTTGGGATCCTCATACTCCGTTGTGATGCCTCGTACTTTAATTTCCTTTAATCTTTGTAATTTATTTTTAAAAATTAATAAAATTCTTTATTACAAAAAAAAAAAAAAAAAAAAACTTTAGGGGACCCTACATAGGGTTTCTACTTTCTACGTTTTTTTACTCTGAAATTTCAATATGTCACTGTGTTCATACGGGTGACTTTAATTGAACTTTCGCTAGTGAATGATAAGAATGATTCCCATTGATTAGACAATGTACTCGCAATCCAATCCGAACACATGAGTTATCAAAAAAATATCTATTGAAGCAATACCACCATAAGTAGTGAGGGTAGTAATGGCACCCAGATCTAGGTCTGTCAATGGACCGGATCGGATCCGGATCCGATCTGAAAAATCCGATCCGGATTCGATAACGTCGATCCGATAATCCGATAATCCGAATCCGGTAACGTTATCGGATCCGGATCCGGATCGGATTAAATCCGTTATCAATCCGAATCCGATCCGTTATCAATCCGAATCCGAACTTTATTTTTTTTTTACTTTTTATAAATTTTTGAATTTTTTTTTAAAATACAGTAAATTTTTTATTTTGAAAAAAAAAATGTTTAAGAAGTTGTATTTTTATTTTCAATTTTTTCTTTTATTTTTTTTTTTTTGGAAAATATTTTTTTTTGAAAAAAAGTTGTATTTTTTTTGGCTAAAATTTTTGGAGTAAAAAAGTTTTCGGATCGGATTCGGATTTTCGGATCGGATCTGAATTTCCGCTATCGAATTTGAGTCTTATCGGATTCGGATCGAATTCAAGTCTTATCGGATTCGGATCTATCGGATCCGACCCGGATCCGACCCGTTGACAGGCCTACCCAGATCACACCAATGGCCCATGGATTCAATAAAGCTCAAATCATTGCTCTAATTATGTTATCAGGGTTCTAGCTAGGACCCTTTTCTGTACTTCTACTTTCCTATCAAGAGGGGCAAATGATTAGGGCACTTCCCTCTAATCATGATCACAGTAATTAATTACAAACCTAATGATCGGCCAAGAGATATGGGTTGTTAAGCATCTTTCCCATACACTAATCAGAACTTTTTGTGGCTAATTAATCTAACTGTGATCCAAAACATGGGCTAGACTTTAGCCCTTGCATGTGCTTAATTAAACGAAGCTACGCGACTAGAAATTGATCGCTATGATCCAAGTCTTATACTCGCTAACATATATAGGTGCCCTTATCTACACAAGTAACGGAGAACATACGAAAGCTCAATTAATTTAATTAAAAAGTTCTTTTGCACATATAGCAACAACCTTGACTTGCACAAATTTTTTTTCCCCCATCGGGACGTGCATAATTTACTCAACGTTACCAAACTCTGCCCAATTATGCATTAAGTGTTGTCTATTTTGCGCTTGTTCTCACATGAATCTACGGTCGGGCACTGAGACCCGGGGGCCTTACCAAGCAGGCCCCATTTTGCAGCGGTACTGAGCGCATCTGGACCGTCCAAGGAAGAGTTGATTAAAAACAAAACTTTTTCTAGGAATTGTTTTTAATCAATTCTTCTCTGAAAAAGTTTATTTTTAATTCGAACTGCTGAAAATACGTTCGGACAGTCCACATGCGCTCGATACCTCTGCTAAACAGCATCTCCCAATCCCTGAGCCAACGAGACTTTCGTTTTAGAAACCCAAGTACCTTTTTTTTTTGGGTAAAAATAGAGGACCCCAGATTTTGTAGTACTCCATTAATGATATGCCTAGTGATTTCCCTTTTAAGTTTTAACCTTTCAGACTTGTGTGTGTGTGTGTGTGAGAGAGAGAGAGAGAGAGAGAGAGTAATATGTCATTTTCATGAAGTAGCATGCATGGACATCATGGTAAATTAAAACCATACTGTCCGCAAATTATTTTTACATATTTTTCTTTACTGAATCCACGGGATATTTCATTCAGGTTTGCAGTCGCAATTCACTTTGGCCATGTTTGATTCAGGGATTAGGCGCCTAGGATTGGGCTAAGAGCATCTCTAATCCATACTTTATATCTCTATTTGAGAGTATCAAAAATACTCCAACCCATCCTCTCAACCCTCCTCCATTTGAGAGTATTGGATTTTAATCCTCTATATTTAGAGGGTAAGAGTCTAAGAGAAAATATAGAGATCATCTCTAAAACACTATTCACCTTTTTAAAAGATATTTTTGTCCTTATTTGCTTTTCTTACTAAATTTTTATACCAACCATATTCTCATGAGAGTATAAAAAAAAGGTTTTTTTTTTTTTCGTAAAGTGATTTTAGAGACAAAAATAGAGGTTTGTGGTTGGTGTAAACATGAATAGTAATTTCTTCTATAATCACTTTATGAGTAAAAAAACATTATTTTGATACTCTCAAATGGAATATTGGGTTGGAGATGCTCTAAGGGCGCTTAATCTCACATTTTCTTGTGTTTGGTTCCCACTTGAGGGGCTGAAAAATAGTAACTTATTTTTGATTCCTTACTTTCGAATTTTTCTTACTTTCCTAACAGTTATCAGTAAAAAACGATTACAGTGATTTAGGGCTGTCTCTCTCTCCCTTATACGTTAATTTTAAAATGGATTTCAATTTTAAATCCAAAACTATTTTCTCTCACAAAAACACGTTTAGCTCTCTCTCTCTCTCTCTCTCTCTCTCTCTCTCTATATATATATATATATGGGCCTTGTCATTTTTTAAAATGTGTTCAGATTGCTAATTGTTTAGTTGGTTGAGTGATTAAGGGAAAAAAACTGATTAATTATATATTTGGTTATTTGATTTATTGTAATATATATGTTGGTGGTAGCAAGTGTATTAATTTTGTTGCATCTTCATTTTAAGTCATAGTTTCATTTTCGCTTTCATCGGGTTGAAAGTTGAAAGCCAACGAAAATATACATGTGTCTGTGTTTCCGCATTTGAGTTAATTTTCTTTTTCACCTTAATTTTCTATAGTACATAACACAAGGGTGTATGACCCATCCATACTTAGCAAAAGACAAATTGTTGCAATGGCTGATTACTTTGATCTAATGGTTTAAGCTCATTCTCCTCCTTTCAGTAAAATACTCACACTTTTTGCACATATTACACAATTGCCGTGTGAGTTTATTTACTTCTAACAACTGTACATTAATGTCTCTGTGATTTTTCAAAAAAAAACAAAACAAAAGAGAGCAGAATATCAAAACTTTCCAGATTTTGTGCTAATTTGAATAATATATATATATAAAGGTGAGCGTTTTAGGGACACAAAAAAAGACACTCAATCCATCTCAGCCATTAAAGCCAATGGATGAGATTAAAAGTTCACAAAGAATTACTCCTAGCTGATAAAAATTACTCTTGGACGCAAAGAATTACTCTTGACCGCGAAGAATTACTCTTGGTGGCAAGAGTAATTGTAACGCCCCTGATTTTTGGATACGTTAAATAAACATTTCATTGATAAAATCAAATGGAGTCTGGCTCATTATTACATCATAACTCCCACTACGGTTCCATATTTATACAAATGAAGGGTTCTAGGGTTCCTAACTACAGCTCTGCCTGCGGCTTTATCTTAGCCAGCTCCTTCGCTCCAAAAGCCTCCAAGGTGTACTGTTCATCTTGATCATCTACAAAATCTGACACATTATACCAGCGTCGCCACCGATATAATATGTCAGGGTCACCAAAGGTAACACTATGAGCCACAAGAGCTCAGCAGAATAATCCTATACCCACTAACCCATAACTTACCAATATCAGAGTATAAGAGTAGCATACCAACTCTTGCACAAGCAGCGGAATAATACATACATGTTTAACAAGGCATTAACAACGACATATCCACATTCCTTAGTCTAACGTTGGTATCTGCATTGTATGTGTTTCTCCTACGCGACTCATCGTAAACCGTGTCACCATATTCATCAACGTTTCCGAAATCCTTTTCATTATCCAAATCAACATTTTGAAAATCACATTTAACACACCCAACCTCGGTTCCGCCGCGCCGGGATCCCGAGTATCCTCATAATAGTTCCGCCGCGTCGGGTTCCCATTGGCACACGTTTGCATTTCAAAAATCATTTTTAACACACTCAACCTCGGTTCCGCCGCGCCGGGTTCCCGAGTATCCTCACAATGGTTCCGCCGCGCCGGGTTCCCATTAGCACACATTTGCATTGGCTCATCTCCGCGGATAACCAAGCTACACACCCAACCTCGGCTCCGCCGCGCCGGGTTCCCGAGTATCCTCACAATGGTTCCGCCGCGCCAGGTTCCCATTGGCACACAACACACACATACTCACATAATGCACCCACATTTGGTCATTATGTAGTTTCGAAAATATTTTATCATTTGTAACACGCATTCCCACAATGGGCAAGTCCGGCCACATTGTGTTTTCAAAACACACCTTGTCTTTCACCCTTCTTATCCATATCAACCACACCCTAGGTGTCATGTTTCTATTTCTCGATTTTCGTGTCTCGTTTTCATGCATAGACTCCGCGGTAGGACTTTCTCATCATAAACCATTTAAATCATTCATTGTAATCTAAACTAGCAAAATCATGCAAGCAATCTTATAAACAAGCTCATCACCATCCTTATACAACCACAAGTAATGCAACAACATGTAAACAACTCATAACTTTCTAAAAGATCAAAATACGAATATTTCGAATAAAGCTTCTGATTTCTCTTGTTTTGAAATCCGTTCTTTCTTTCTTTGTGGAAAGTTCAAAAAAACCACATATGTTTATTGACGTAGAAATCATTTGTTCAACATGTCATACTTTCAAAAGCAAGATAGGTTTATTTTTAACATGCATTCGACGTTCAAGCAACATACAATATACTTAACGTTTAGAAAGTTTACGACAAGTCTACGTTTAGTTTAACAACATAACTAGAGTTATACTAGGGAAAGTAGATAGGAAAATCTACGTATAATTAAGGTTAGGAAGTATAAGAAAAATTTACAAGATTGTATCTTCATTTCAAGATTTTTGTAAAACAAGCTTTCTAATAATTTAACTTGCCTTATCATAGCAAACATAACTTAAAGTTATACTAGGGAAAATGAGTATAGATTAATCTACATATACTTAGGATTAACGAGTAAAGGAGAATCTACCTTGATCCGAAACTAGTCGGGGCCGAATAAGCTAGTTGAAAAATTCTACGGGCGGTAAAACTTTCAAATCTGGACCGAACTTTGGATGGCAGTAACTCAGTCAATACTTGGCCGAATAGGATCGTTCTTGAGTCTAAAACGAAGATCTCGAAGTTTTCTACAACTTTCGTGAAGGACGTTGTTCCTAGAAACGACTTTCGCCTGGAGAAAAATGGTGATAAAGGAGTGACAGTTTGCTGTCTGGAAATCTGGAATCCGAGATTTTACTGAATTTCGGATGGCAATATCTTGGTCATTTCTTGACCGTTTGTGGTGGTTCTTGGGTCTAACTTCAAGATTTTGAAATGCTCTACAACTTTCTCCAAAGAAGTTAGTCCTAAAAACTACCTCAAGCAGGAGAAAAATGGGGATAAGAAAGTGGACAGTGAGCTGTCTGGAATGGAATTTTCAAATTTTTCACTGAACTTTGGAGGTCGATATCTTGGTCATCTCTTGACCGTTTGGGGTGATTTTTGGGTCTAAACTGAAGCTCTCGAAGTGCTCTACAACATTATCGAAGGAAGTTGGTGCTAAAAACTAGCTTAAGCAGGAGAAAAATGAGGTTTTTCGACTGGACAGTGGGCTGTCTGGAAAAACAGGAAGGGTTTTTAGAGAGAAGTTGGAGCAATGCTTTGAGGTGTGAGTTGAATGAGAGTGAGGGCTGCTATTTATAGGGAAAATCAGACCTCCTCCTCTTCCCTCCAAGGCCGGCCCCCCTCCCTCTTCTTCTCCCATGGATTAGCTCCATTGTATTGTCAAATCATGCTTGAAAGCATGGCATAGCTTTCCTTCACTTGTCAATCCATCTTCTTAGGCTTTTAGGCTAACAACCTAGGTCATCATGAAGGGTTTCATGGCTGATCTCATCCTAGAAAGGGTTTTGCTTGGATGAAAGCACAAGAATCATAGGCTAGGTAGTACTTTGGAAGACTAGGATGGGTTGGCATGGTCATAAATAGGCTTAAGGCTATATGGTGGCATATATACACTCCATCTTTCTCCCTCTCCCAACCGGCCAGCCCTCTCTCTCTCTTTCTATCTCCTTGTGTTGTCAAATCATGCTTGGTGGCATGCCAAGTAATGTCACTTTCACTCTTTAGGCTTAAGGCTATTGAATTAGGCCATCATGGAAGATCATGGACTAGTCTTGTCATCTTATTTGGCAAGTCTTATATCCATTAACCAATGGATAAGAATTTCCCTAGCATGTAATAACCAATGGATAAAGATTACCCTAGCACTTATTGTCCAATGGACAAAGACAAAAAGGTTCAAGTGGTCCAACTAGGGTTAGGAAGAAGTGATTAGGCTAAATGGGCATTAGGCTATTCTAACTAATTGGTTAAGACTAACGATACTTAATCTAGGCTTTCATTGCTCGAGTGGTATTTTGGTTTTATTTAGTAGGAAATCGCCTAATAACAGAATATTAAAGCCCGACGGTTCCAACGTCAAGGCAAGGCGTGAGTGTGGCCAAGGCGGCCCGCTAGCAAAACGGTGGCCAAGGCCCGCCAGCTGCAAGCTGGCGCGGCCAGCTGGCGGTGGCAAGGCGGCCGTAGCTGCAGCGCTGGCGTGGTGGCCAAGGTGGCCCACTAGCTGCTAGCGGCTGGGCGGCCCGCTAGCAAAGAAAGGCTGGCGTGTAGCCTGCAAGGCCAGCAAGGTGGCTCAAAGAACGCCAAGGCAAAAGCAAGGCGTGATCCGACGCCAAGGCAGAACCCGATGGCAGCCAAGGCAGAGCAACCCGACAGCGACCCGACGCCTAGGCGAGGCAGGCCCGACAGTGACCCGACGCCAAGGCAAGGAAGGCCCGTCAGCGAGCCGACGCCAAGGTAAGGCAGACCCGACAGTGAGCCTACGCCAAGACGAGGCAGGCCCGATAGTGAGCCGACGCCAAGGCGAGGCAGGCCCGACAGTGTGCCGACGCCAAGGCAAGGCAGGCCTGACAGTGAGCCTACGCCAAGGCGAGGCAGGCCTAACAGAGACCCGATGCCTGGGCGAGGTAGGCCTAACAGCGACCCGATGCCTAGGCAGCCTAGCCAAGCCAAAGCAAGGCAGTCAAGCCAACGGTCAAGGCAAAGACCAAAAATTTCTACTAACCACTTCGGTATCGATGCATCACTCTAGGTTAGGGAAATGTAACTAAGCCAAACGGTAGTTAGGGTTTGCTAACTAATCGGTTGCCATGTAGGATTTCCAGCCAAGAAATATAATTCTAGGATTTTACTACAATTGCCAAGTAATTATACCAAGGTCTTAATAGGCATACTCGTCTTTAGAAAATGACCTTAATGCCCGGGCGATGAATACCAATCTCCTAAGTCATTAAACCTAATTACGACGGATTATTAATCGCTAAAAAGGATTTATAAAACAAATAAAGAATTTTCAAATATAACAATAAAATTTTTATAAGTCAATAACGACCGATTTTTGGATGTTAAAAATGAAATCCAAGTATTAAAATAAAATTCAAATTTTTAGCGAAATTTTTATTGACCAAAAATCAGAGTCGTTATAGTGATTCTTTGTGGCCAATAATAATTATTCGCGATAGATTCTTTTTATTTTTAATTACTAGATAAAATAACAAAATTGTTGTTCAATACAACTTGAGCTGTTGGTTTAAATGATTTAAAGTTTCATGATCTGTTTGGGATAGATTGAAGATGATCTGTTTGGGATTGTAGGTTTTTGGTTGGAACCTTTTGGGTAGATAGAATTTCAAATTACTTTACTCCTTACTTGGTTATATGTAATATTGGAGCTATTTTGCTTTTCTATTTTTCTAGGTAAACAAGTGCGATAAGCAGGGACGGAACCATGATTTTATAAATGCGGGGGCCGAACAATGAGCAAGATTTTGAAATTTTAAGGTTAGGGAATCTAATAGTTCGTTTGGTTTAGATTTTGAGGGAGATTTTTTGGGTACTAAGTGGAGAGAGATTAAAAAAAAAGAGAGATTAATAATTGAAGGAGAAATTTATGGGAGACCGTGCGCATGGAGAAAAAATGGGGTTTGAGACCCGAAACAAACATATTTTTAAAGCATTTAAATGTCTAAATAACACTCAGTACAAAATATAATACTTAGGTGTTCTCAACCAAAAAAAAAAAAAACTAATACTAATATTACTATTTTTTTTTAAAAAACAACCCTGAAACCGCGCAGGGACCTTGGCCCCATATGCCCACTCTTAAATCCGTCTGTGGCGATAAGGGTGTCACTCATTCTCCATACTCATAGTAAAATAAGATATTATTTTTTAAGTGACCCTTATCGCACTTGTTTCTTTTTTGATAACTTATTAAAAATATACTTAAGAACCTTAGCAAAATACGGCCTAAATCAATTAAGTCTTCTTACTATTCTTATTAGGTTTAATTATCTCCTAAAATTGATAAATTAGCATGAACTTATCATTATCATTTACTGAACATTAAAAGTTTCTCTAAAGATAAATATTTCTGTTAGTTTTGATGGCGTAATATAAAGTTCAATCGAGAGAAAGCAAACTACTTTCACCATAGAAACTTTAGATCTTCATTGTTATCAATTCTCAATCACGAATATAAGTAACGGAATTAATTTTGTCACTCTCATTTTTTTTAACGGCACTTCCCTTTTCTTACAAAACAATTCACCTAATAGAGACACAAAGAAGAGTGCCGTTAGAGAAAAAAAAAAGTGGCAAAATCGTTCCCCATAAGTAATTACTCGAAGCTTCAATTAGAGGATATTTTGATCTTCTAGAATTTTCTCTAAATCAATCATACGTATAAAGTCCTAGATTCGAAATCTTTCAGGTGCTGTCATATCTCTTTTGAAGCCAGTCCATACAGAACTTTGCTCTATCTTTAATCGGAACTCCACAAGTGGACGGTATTGGCCCGGTAGTATTAGTCTATGTACGCGTAAACTGGTCCGGACATCTGAGTTATTAAAAACTAGTGATTGCCCGTGCCTACGGCACTACGCACCCCGGTTGAAATTGTCCATGCCTGCGGCACTTTCTAGCTAGTGGTTTCATTAGTGTGTAGTATGTGATCCCCTCCTTAGTGACACGAAAGAGAATTACCTGTGCTTATGGCACTCCTGCGCTTACGTGGTATTTACTTTTTACGTGGTGTTTGTTCTTTTTTTATTTTTTGTGACTTGTTCCTTGAAACCTAAGACTTCAAATTTAATTACGTAGATTAATTTTATAGTTTAATCAACTGTGAAAAAAAATTATGTGATCACCCCCTGGTGTCGAAAAACAATTTTCCCTTTCCGGTAAAAAAATCGTTCAAGAAACTCCCAATTTTCAACAAAAGAAACCTAATATGAGTAAAAATTGTTCAAAAAAAAAAATCGAACTTGCATGAGAACTAAAAATAATTGAACTTACATCGCTATCGATAATGGTCATTCAGAAGTCGTTTTTGGCAAAAAAAAAACCCAATATGATTAAAAATCGTTCAACAAAGAAATCAAACTTGCATAAGAACTAAAAAAATCGAACTTACCTCACCATCGATAATGGTCGTTCAGAAGTTGAAAGACATGAAAAACCTATGCATGTGACAAACAAACCAAAAAAATGTGGACTTTCTAAATAGAAGATATATTCAAAATTTAAATCTTATGTGATTTAAATTTATCCCAAAATCAATAAAAGGCTGAAAGTTTTAGGTGTTCTTTAGTCCTAAATAGAAAGGTATATTTATTATAAGTTTCCTTGTATATAGGAGCCAAAAACGTTAGGAAAAAAAAAGGAGCCGAAAATATTTTTTCTAATGCCTAAATGGGAGCCGAAATTATGGGATAATCTTACATTGTTTGTAATTTGGCCAAACAATGTAAGTTATTTACGAAGATACCATGGGTTTGTATTTGAAGGGTGGAGAAATCTGGACCGTTGGATTTGTTTGTATAGGTAGATAAAATTGGTGTCATGAAGAAATTTGGACCGTTGAGAGGGAATATTCTTTAAGAATATTCCCAAAGGCCCTTCTGTTTTATAATATAAATATAAGTTATCACTCATTCTCCATACTCGTAGTAAAATAAGAGATCATTTTCCTAGACAGTATCTAACTACTGCTCTTTTCGTTATCAGTCTACCGGTAGATTAACATTTAATTAACACCACACGAGTCATAAAGTAGTTCAAAAGTCGATCCACACACGCCACATACCAGAAGGGAAAACCTAGCTATCAATTTAAGTTATTTAACCCTTCAATTAATAACGGATTTGCTAACTACAGCCCACTCGGCATTGAATAATGCACACAAAATATATATATGGGGGCGGTTCCGGGGACAACAAATTTGACAACAAAAAAAACAACACATAGTTCTTGATCAAATTTTAATGATCTGAGCCGCTCAATGTGATCAGAAAGTGATTTTAAGGATACCCACGAAAAATCAGCAAAAAAAAAGACCGGAAAGGGCTTGATCTAAGCAGTTTTTAGCTTAGATTTATGAACGGTTCAATTAAAAACTGTTCAAAACAAACACTTTCCGGTCATATTTTTTGCTAATTTCTTGCGGGTACCTATAAAATCACATTCTGCACACATTGAACGGTTCGGATCATAAAAATTTGATCGGGAACTATGAGATTGAGATTTGTGTTGTTTTTTTTGTTGTCAAATTTGTTGTTCCCGGAACCGGCCCCTATATATATATATGTATATATATATATATATATCAAAACTGTTACGAGTTTTTATTCATTGTTCACATATATTAATTCACTTTCACGAAATTTTCGCATCACTTTTTCAAATATCGATTCATTTTTTGTACATTAACCACTGTTTACTGGAGTGGAGTGTTGTTAGCCTTATCCGATGTACAAAAAACATGTTGCTCTAATCAATGGTGGTCTAGCTGTTTGGGGCCAGATCCCGTCCATTTGATTCGAACCAGTTTGGTCCATTTGGTGCATCAAAGCCGTTCAAAAGTAAATTGGACAGCTCAGATTTAAAAGAGGTGTTAAAAAAAAAACAAAAAATAAAAAGGCCCTCTTTAAATCTGAGCCGTCCAAAATCTCGGATGCACCCAAATGAACCGAACTTGTCCGAAGCAAATGGACAGGGATCCGAGTAGCTGTTTCCAGTCAAATAGTCAAAAGTCACTAGCGTCACCTCTTTGAAAGCCATTTTAGTACTAGTAAATATGGAGTGGGGTAAGCATATCAGATGATGTAGGAGGTAGGAAAAAGTACATGTCACAAGGGGTAATTCCATTCATTTATACAGAAATACTCCTACGTATGAGCTAGCAAACACGAAATTGCTCAGATGTGTTCGAAATCGTCCGATAGGTATGAACCCAACATCTAATGTGGACGATTCCAGACACATTAATTTATGTCTAAATTTGTGAACTCCGTCTCTATATATAAATAATTTGTAGCATTGCTCTCATTTATAATTTCTCACAAACTAGATAAAATAATTAAGCAGTAATCCCACACGTATGAACTTCTTCTCAAGATCTTGACTAGTCAAAAAATATGTGGATGTGATCATGAAACTCTTCCATTTGTTGTTTATGCCTTAGATAATCCCATTGCGTAATACCAAATATTACTTTTAGACCAAAGCACTATTAATTAGGTACTAATCTAGGAAAGTAACTAATAAATAACTTATTGTTAAGGATTGGGGGGAGGGGCAGTAATTTAATCAAGATTAGGCCCTTTTGGGGGCATTTTACTTAAGATTAGGATGATCAAAATCTCTGAGCCCTGGGACATTTATCTATGCTTTAATTAGCATTCACATCTCCGACATGATGTATCCTTTGGTTATATCCCCGTGTAGTCGGTTTGCATTATGCCTTTTTTTCTCTTTCTTGTTGGAATAGCTGCACACAATGGATTGTAACATTGTGGTTATTAATATATTTCTTGCGGAAGAACTTCATCCAAGGCGATTTTACGAGCAGTTGAAAAAAGCTGCTCGGATGAAGTTCTTCCCGATCTTTTTGCTAATTTCTCATGAGGACCCTTAAAATCACGTTACGCACACATTGAGCGGTTCGGATTTTCAAAATTTGATCGAAATGACAGTCCCGCATTTTAGTCCCTCACTTTAATCCCTCACTTGAACCGGACTATATATATATATATATATATATATATATATATATATATATATATATATATATATATAAATTTCTTACTCTTCCAACAAAAAAAATAATTGGCTTCAGATAAATCGCAACATGGAATACGGGGATAACGGGTGGGCTCGGTTCATTTATAGCATCCCCATCCATACTACCATCAATCTATATCTATCTATATTATAAAACAAAGCGGTTTTCAACCAAAATGTCTACACATACAAACATAGATGCATCTACAGCCGTTCGATTGTACTTAGTGATAAGATTATAGCCGTTGGATCAAAAGAATGAAGGTTTCCTAATTTATTAACCCCTCTCTCTCTCTCTCTCTGTCTCTCTCTCTCTCTCTCTCTCTCTCTCTCTCTCTCATTAAGGCATTGTATTTCCAATGGATTATGATGTTTATCAATGGATATGTTTTTTTTTAAAACGGTATCCCGAAACGGGAAAGCAAGGGCTGGCTGGGCCGTGGATATGTTGCATTATTGTTTATCATATAGTTGAATTTGTTGGATACGGGTTGGTATATTGCACCCAAGTTCAGTATTAATTTGCGGGTGGTGATTGTTTGAGGCGTATATTGCACGCGAGTTAAGTATTTATTTCCTTGTGCTAATTGTTCGAGCCGTGCCTTCCGGCACGGACATACGCTAGTTAGGGATTACATGGGTATTGTAACTATTGTTTTGTCATTCAAAAATAAAAAATAAAAAAACAGGTACTCTTTTTCTTTCTTTTGGTAACTCAGGCATTTGGGCTAGCTTACATACATATCGAGTAATTCTGGGAGATCAATCTCACCATCCACCAATAGAAGAAGGCCCAATTAATGCCAAGACAAACATGGGTACTGTTATTGTTGGTAGTTTTAAAATCTCACCCTCATATTGGGATTACAGAGAAATTTTTCAGTGCCAAGCGGGTACCACGTGGTGCCCGCTCGGTGAATCCGGGCCGTTTATTTCGGTTTTGAACGGTTCGGATTTGGAGAAAAAAAGGAAGAGAGAAAGAGGAGAGAGTGTGTTTTAATCTGAGGTGTCCAATACACTTTTCGACAACTCGATTGTGCCCGCTCGAGCGCCATGTCAACTAAGTGACATAGAACCGTGAATAAGTTTCTCTCTTCATAAAATATCTGTAATTACTTCAGTCAGCAGAAGTATTTGGGTTAGGTTTTAGGCATGATTTTTGTAAAATCTTCTGGACCACATGGGAAAAGGCCACATGCTTCACAAGCATCGGTCGTATAGTATTATCCAAAACTAAAATTTAAACTATTGGTTAAAGGGTCCCCCAAGCCTAGCCAGATTATCCACTTTTTTAATAACTGGATATTCGGTCAAACTTGCATGCACTTCAGCTAATTCTAAGATCTTGAAGTGTACGATCGAAAAAACTCTTTAGCATCCTTAAGGTTTGGAATGTTTAGTCCCTCCGTTTCGAACACACAACATCATATGAGACAGGCGTACGTTTATTAGCTTTATCATGCCCGTTCAGTCAAACTCCTTTCTATGGTCTTTGCATATCTCTGGTACTTTATGCACCTTATAATATTAAGTATATTTGATTTGCTAGGGATCCTTTCTGTGGTCTTTACATATCGATACTTTTTATCTAGTCAATCTTGGTGATTTTTGGTCAATTACATCATGTTGGAATGAGTTCATCTCCTAGCTAGTCATCTATTATTGGAGGATTTTGTTAAAATAAGGTTTCATGTAACAAGATTTTGCATTTTCCCTTGATTGGCAAATCCGGCAAGGCCACGCTATCAGGAGATAGTCACTGTGTTTGGTTTGCAGTTTTGAGATAAAAAGGTTCTATAGGTTTGCGTATTTTCCCGTTTTTGTATTTTTTTTAACATTTTTACAAACACTTTTACTTTTTAAATAGAGGTATGTTATGTACATCCAAAAAGTAAAAAAATAAGTTTAAAAAATTTTAAAAAATATCACTAAAAACGAAAAAACACCAATGACAAAACAGCCGAAAATTTTGTAGAGATTATTTTTGAGAGGAGAACCAAACAAAGTGAGTGTTTTAGTGTGGGGCACTTTATTAATCATAGTTGCAAAATTTTATTATCCTAGTCAGCTACACTTAATCATACTAAATTAGGTCATACATTACAATCGATAAAAGTTTATAATGCATACTTTTTTATAAAAAAAATATCTTAAAACGAGCTTACAACCTTAGACAAAAAAAAAAATAGAGTATATTTTACATAAATTTTTATTATCCTAGTTAACTACACTTAATCACACTAAATTAGGTCCTACATTACAATCGATAAAAATTTATAATGCATACTTGTTAAAAGTATCTAAAAATGGCCTTACAAACCTTAGACAAAAAAAAATTGAGAGTATATTTTAGATTAAATTTTATTATCATAGTCAACTACACTTAATCATACTAAATTAGGTCCTACTTACAAACTATTAAAGTTTTTGATGCATGCTTTTTATAAAAGAATCTAAAAATAAGCTTACAACCTTAGACCAAAAACTTAAGAGTATAGTATTTTAGACTGACATGGATTGTTTTATTGATATTTTACATTGACATCAAAAGTATCAAATTGTAAAAGATAGTAATAAATGCTACCACCAATTTTGCGGTTAAGGTTCAATAATTCTAAGTACCCCGAAAAGGTACCCAAAAGTATCAAATTGTAAAAGATAGTAAATAGATCTTAACTGTTGATTTCTCTTTTCGGGTATATTTCGGGATATCTTTTCGGGATATGTAGCATTCCTCCTAGTTCTGGCAATTTGTGCAGTACATATTCTTCCACTAAAAAAAGCAGTAAACTGTTCACTACTTTCTTGTCAAGTACGTACGTAGGAGTAAAATTTGTCTACTGCTTCTTGTACCAGTAGCCAACTCCGGAGCCTGGAGTCGTCGATCAATAACGTGCCTAGTTCTGCAACGTCCTTCTTCAAATAAATTAGGTCTTGACTTTTGAGTTGACGAGAGATCATCTCTCCCACAACCATTAGACCTTGTTCGTTTCTGAGACGCGAATTCTCTGGCTACAATCACCAATAAATTAGGTCTTGACTTTTGATCAGTTGATCAGATTATCTCTTCCACAACCATTAATGTTTATACGGATTAGTTGACATGACGGACATTATAAGGTGGGATTTGTACGTTTTTCAAGAATTAATTGAGTTGCGCTTAAATTAGCTTCGACATCTTAAGTTATGATCAAGTTTTAATTCATTGCCCAAATTTCTTGTTTAGTTTGATACTGTCTGCCTACTACATATTTTGCCTTTTTTTGTCAAGAAACAAATTTAAAAAAATGCCCAATCCAATGGTGTCAAAGGCATCTTTTGTGCAAGTGTGAGTGTTGAGCCTTGACCACCCGATCAAGCCCTTATTCAAGTCTCACTCTTGAGATAAAAAGGACCACGTGGCGCTAAGTGGTTGAGTTTCATTTTTGGGTGTAAAAAGTCATCCGAGAGTAAAAAAAGCATGCACAATGATTGGATCGAGCACCTAATTTTTTCTCGGATTGTATTTCCTTTCTTCCCACCTAAGATTGACAAACCAATATCTATAAACATATGTACACCTGTGCGTAAAGTAAAGGGTCAAGTTTTATATTCTCAATGACACGGCAATTTTGTGACAGAAAACATCGTTTTCTGGCACTGATTATAGAGCAAAAGAGAAAATCTTCTTTATGGAGGTGCTGTAAACAAGTGTTTATAAGTGTTTGCGAGTACTGTAATCGTCACCGTCCAAAATATTGGACGGTTAAGATCTTAATGAAATTTTTTCGGGAAGAATTAATTGTGGCCGGTCATAATTAAAAACGAATCTCAGTCATTGATTGCCCGAATAGACGGTTGAGATTGCGCTGGTCCGTGAATAGGTTGTTCAAACTCTTTATTTATTTATTTTTTTTTGGGTTAATCGGAAATGAGTAACTTTTGGAACAAAAGGGTCATTTTTTAATAACTATGTGTTTTGGTCAGCTTACGCGTACCTTGACTAATTCTGAGAGACCAATCATATCCCACCGTCTACTACCGGCGTCCTAATTAAAATCAAAGCAAACATATGCATAGATTGACCCTAAAAAAATCGATACTTGCATTTAAGAGATTTCAAACCAAAAACTTTATGAAAAAGCAAACTCTTAAATCTCAGAACTTGAAAACCAAACCAACCCCTTTTGGTTGATCTGAAGGGTCATTAGCAAAGTTACCGGTGCTTTAGGTCCAAAGGGCAAGGTTGTATTTAAAAAAGTCAAGGAAACTTCCATAGCATGAAAACTGCTGGGATTGCCACGTTTAATTACATACCCCACTAATCCCGCTGATGTATATCGCTGTGGCAAAAAAAAAAAAAAATTACGTACTCAATGGTCCCAAACATCATTCTTAAAGAACAGTAATTTTTTTTAGTATCCGGTTTCTCTACTGCAGTAAAGAGTGTGCAGTCCAATCTAAACCATTCATATTGACAATCTTTTACCGATAAAAATATATTATTATCGGTAAAAGATTCAAAATAAATCTGAACAATTGAAAACGTTAACTGACGGTTGTGATTCCTTAAGCTGCAGACCAAACCTCGACTATATATATATATATTTTAATCAATGGCTTGGTTCACTTTCATGATTGATTGATTCGAGTTTTCTTTATCTTCATTAACATCCTGACCGTCCAGAACACTTTTGAATGACTGTGATTAGTTGGTACTGGTACAGCCGGACACAAGACAATCTCTTTGTTCACTTGAGGTTCTCATAACTATCCCCTCTCTCTTAACATGCCTTTCAGTAAATGTTCTCTGCCCTTATTACTCTCATCTCTCTTCTTGTCTATCTCTTCATATTATAAGCTTTAACCATATTTTCAAGACGGATCAAAAAAAAAAAACTATATTTTCAACGCGGATAAAAAAAAAAAAACTATATTTTCAACGACAACACTCGCCGAGAAAAAAAAAAAACGACAACACTCGACCATTGTTCATTTTCTTTATCTTTATAAAAAAAAGAAAAAGAAAGCATAACGTTTCCGTCCTGATTGTGACGGAAAATTACGAATTTCATTTCTTGATGAAACTAATAACTATGCCATCCCTACAATATTTTCCGTATTATACTATTCTCACTATAGTTGAATAACCTTTAGCTCGTTAGCTTATTTTTACCAAAAATAAATATTGTACAATGTACACCAAATATACACTGGATCGTCTTGGGGTCCCGGTCCCACCCACTTCAATAACATGAGCGACAAAGCTGAGGAAACCGACGGCCAGGTACCGACCAGGGAAATCAACGGCGTTCGGGGCCCACTCTGGGCCCGCTCGGACGATCCGAGTCGCTCAATAATTTTAAAATGAAAATTGTGTGGGCCTGTGAAAAATCAGTTTAATCTTATACGTGTAGGTACTCGATCCAATTTTTCATTTTTCCATGGATCCGAAATTTGAATGAAAAAAAATAGAAGATTAGATTAAGCACATACACGTATCGGATTGAGCTGATTTTTTACGGAAACCCACTCGGTGGTTTATTTTAAAATTATTGGTGAATGGCTCGAATCGTCCGTTCGGAGCCCGGAGTGGGCCCCGTTGCCATCGGTTTCCTTGGTTGGTGCCTTGCTGTCGGTTTCTCTAGCACTCGTCCTAACATGAGGGCAACGAAGTTGTCTAGTTTAAATAACCATCTAGGTGGTAGTCCAGTTGGTGGGAGTCACCACCTCTTTAACACATGTGCCGGTTCGAGCCCCGGGAGGTACATTTGTGCTGGTACCCAGTGGTACAATTAATAGGCTTTATTTTGAACTCATATGTAGACCGACGAGGGGCGTTTCTCACCGCTGTGCACCAGGTGGTGCCGTGGTGACGGCCCGTTCTCCCGACGGTAGCTATGGCTCGAACTAGATATTTCATTGGCGGGTAGGAAGCCCCTATAATCATGCCCAATAGAGAATTAGTACATTGGTCGTCTCCTCCCATTCTTTTTGATGATTATAAAAAAAAAAAAAAAAAAGAGTTGTCTATTTCAAATTAGAACATGTTAAAGAAACCTTCCAAAAGCACATAAAAAGTTTATTTCACTTACTCTCCTGACAACCTTTATAATGTTGATGCCAAAGTGACAATCTTTTTATCATGTGGCTCAAAAAGCTAGAAAGTATATATTCAGATAGCAAAATTTACCAAATTTAAAAGGCTTTTAACACTTTCTTAAATAATATATTCACTCTATACTTTTAGCTTCTCACACTTCATAAGTTCAAAAAACTGTAATTCTTTTTTTTTTAAAAATGTTTTTGGCAAAGCATAATGCTGAAAAATGTCTCTTGAGTTTGAATTTAGCGTACAAGGGGTGATTTTTGCACTCTCCAAATTGTTTGCGAAAATCAATATGAGTTGATTTTCGTACTTCTCTTGAGAGAGCAGTAAACCATTAATTTAGAGAGTGCGAAAATCACTCTTCTTAGCACAGTCTATTAGGTTTTTACATACTCTTGTCTGCTTTTTCTTATTACAATAAATAATACTCCTACATTTTTGAGTGTTATTCGCAACTCAAAAGAATGTCTTCCGTTTTGCTCCCAATCTTCACTGCAATATCTATTCTAAAGTTATCATTGGACGTTTTGCACGTCAACCGTTAATGTTTATTGGGCTAAGGTTAGCATTTTTCATTTACGTTTTTGCCCTCAATCCTCGGAATTGGAGGATGGTGTTGTGTAGTAGTGTGCACCTCCGAGCCGTCGGATTGTGCATCCGACGGCTCAGATCTCATCTCGCCAATGAACGACTCTCGATCGTTGGTTGTCGAGATGAGATCTGAGACATCGAATGCACAATCCGACGTCTCTTCGGTGTGCACCTTACTGCGCAGGATGCATACTGATCTCTCATACAGTGACTATCAAAAAAAATCTCTCATACAGAGTGTATGTGAAAAGGACTATTATACCCCCCACTGGGCAATAGAATGAGCGTTATAAATAGAGAGCCAATTGCTCCTTTTTCCTTTCCGCGGAACGCCTCCAAACCTCCTCTGTCTCCTCTTCACCCCCAGCCAAAACACAGAGTCCTAAATACTACCACACATCAACACTTCTTTCTCTCTCTCTCTCTCTCTCTCTTCTACAGTAGCCATCAGGGAAGATCAACAAAAGGGACGAAACTGGTACTCACGTAAGTGCGCGTTCTCTCTCTCTCCAATCTTTGTCGATTCATATATGTGCTACACAACCTTTTTACACAATCAGTGGCGCGTTTAGTTGTCAGCGGAAAGACGGTCAGGAATTCAACTTCTATTCTGACTTTTGCTGATCCCAAAAAAAAAAAAAATTAAAGCTTTTTCGTTAACATCCCTTTTCTAGTTCAAAATTATTGGCATTTTTTTTCACTCTTGATTTCATGTGTAATAAGCAATGCCGTTGACTTACATTCGGCTAAAACCGCCATGCCGTTTACAACCCCCGCATTCTAATACGATTCGCGTCGAAAATTCATCAAGATCTTGGGATTTCAGCACAAGGTTTCGATTTTTGCGCCGAAATTTCGATTTTTTCGGCTCCGATTGATCTCCAGAAATCTCATTTTCTGTGCAGTTTAAGTTAATATACCCTTCTGTTAGTAATGTCCTTTCAACAAAGCTTTACAACTGAGATGAACTCAGAAAGGTGAATTTTCTTCTACTCTCATAGATCTCAAAAAAAAAGCTTAAAAAATCTTTTTATTTCTTCTTTGATTGTTCATCCTCTCTGTAAAGTTCCTACATCAAGCTTCCTACTCTTCAATGAAAAGCAATTACCTGGCCCCCCTCCCCCTCTCCAATATAATATCCCAAGTAGGTCGGCCGGTGATCAAGACCCGATACTTATAAATTTATTCTCTTATAAATCTGTTCTCTCTTAGCTCTCGGGTTCAAAATCGGCAAGTGCAAAAACTCTTGTGCGATTGGTTCATGAGGACCAGTCGAGGTGAGGTGAGCTTAAACTGATCCAGATACGTGAATTCTAAAGTATACTCACATACATACACATATTTATATATGTACGAATATGTATAATAATAACTTATACGTATACGGTCGGTCATCTTCTCATTCGTCAGTTCCTTCCTTTCGGTTTACGATCCTTCCGCAGAAGCTGTCTCCATTTTCCCTGCAACTGGGTCTTTTTTTTATTCCCCGTTGAATACTCAATTTCGCAATAATTTATGGCGCCCTTTTATTGAAAAATCAGTTCTGTGTCTTAAATTCAACCCTTCCAAATTAATAAATACGTCAATTAAAACCCCTTTTCTTTTTCTTTTTTTCTCTCTCCTCGATTTTATTAATCTAAGATCTTCCATTAATATCTGTGCGTAACCGACAAATTCGCAGCTAATTACATAAACTGGGTTCAGTTTCTTGAGACAGTTTTGGTTTGGATTTTGGAGCAATGAGAACAGAGCGCGTGAGGAATTCCAAGGTATGCTAATAACCAATCAATACCCATTCATATTCATGCGAGTATACGTACATAGGGTTCCGAGGAACACAACTTCGAACACAATTGCATCCGTCCGGAGTCGTTCGGTTCATGTGGGACCGCATCGAATCGGAAATTCTAGTGCGACATCCAAGCCGTTTGTTAGGCAATAAATGGTCCAGATTTCATCTCGGCTCTTGCAAACTGACATAAGATCTGGACTGTTGAGTGCCGAGAGGGACGGGCGAGATGCCGCACTACACCCTGTGGTGCACCCCCGCGCCACAAGACATGTATCAAACGGTTGCAGATACCTTTGAGTTCAGAAGGTGTGTTCCTAGACTTTTTGTCGTATTTAAACCCCGTGTATGCAAGGCTGAGAGAGAAAATGTTTTGCAGTCTTCGTGGCCAAAAGTGGTGGTGAGAAAATGGCTGAATATCAGGACTGGGGCAGATGAATTCCATTCCGATTACAAAATTAGGGGTAAGTTCAATCCTTGGTTTTTTTGGTTTTGTTTTTTTTTTTTTTAATTTTCTCGTCGATTTTAATTCTGGGTATAATTGTATTTTGGAGTATGTGTTTTTTAGAACACGAGTCCTCAGTAGTTTGAGAGGCAAACTGCTTTTCCACCGGCACAATCGTCGAGAACATTAATCGTGTGGAAAATCATGTTGATTGGAGCCTGGTAGGCATGCGATTGAACGCATTTATCTTGAGATAGTAAACTCGACACCCTGGATTAAATGTAGTTCTTCAAGACAAATATATCGATTTCAGGAATGGTTTAGATCCAATCCACAGTTTTTGTCACGATTGATGTTTTTAACAAACACCACAAAGCAAGATCCTAGGACGCTGCCAAATACCCTGCCGAGGGGGTGCAGGGCGCTTCCGAACCATTAAAAAGTGTTTTCAGTGGTTCAGATTGTCGAGACGGACGGTCTGGAGGCGCTTGGCCGGGACCGCTTGGCTTGGCAGCATCGTCAAAATAAACTCGAGATGGACCTGAAAATTGTCCATTGGGAATTTAATAGTTTTGTTGTTTTTTGTGAAAAAAACAGCTATGGTGGATGGAAGAAGTGAGAGAAGAAAGAGTTGCTCTGACAAGGACTCCTACGTCGTCGTACCGGAGGAGCTTTCAGGTAATTTTCCCGTGGGTCCACAGAGCACCATGTATTGTACTCCTTCAGCCTTTTGCTTCGTTGATGCTTTCCTCCTACAATTAATTTCTGATCTCACCAGAAGGCTGGTTGATAGAAGCTAGAGATTTTGAGGATAAAAAAAAGATAGAAGCTAGAGATAGTATTCAACGGCCGAGATTTGAAACCGGGTGTACCCCGGTCGCGGATGATCTCAACCTCAGGTTAGGCAAGTATTTCTAAATTGAAGGTTAAATAAGGAAATTTGTTAAGGCTTGTTTGCTTAGCCTGTTTATTTGCTTCTTATTTTCCAAAAAAATTAAATCAACAAAATACTGCTTAATATTTACGTACTTATTAGTGCAACCAAACTTTTGAAGAGAAGTACAAGCATATTGTTCGATGACAAGCCAACTTAAGGCCCGTTTGATAATCATATTTCATTTGCTCGTGTTTTTATTTTTTACTGTTGTGTCTATATTTATTCAAACATAACAACAAATAAATAAGACGTGATAATCAAACCGGCTCTTTGTATCTCCATATTTCTACCCCAATTATTGGCTTAGAAATTGGTAAGGGCCAATCGATTCAAAAAGATTCTCTCTTTAATCTTCCTTTTTAAGCTATAAAGGTAATATGGGGAGCAATTATTGAGGGGTGTTTTCGGTAGTAAGAAATTTGTAGATTTTTATTTATGGTCGAGAAGTTGTTAGGTGTTTTTGGTAGTGAATAAAGTTGTTGAGAAATGTCAAGTTTTTCCGACAGTAAATAAGTTATTGATGGGTTTGTGAATATAGTTACTATAGAAAAAAAAATTATTGATAACTTTTTTGTTAGTGAAACCGAGATCGTATAATTACAGGATGTTCGTAGGGACATGGAATGTGGGTGGGAAGTCGCCACATGAGGGGTTGAATTTAAGAGATTGGCTACGGACGCCTGCCCCAGCTGACATCTACGTCCTTGGGTATGTGCAACTCTATACTCCTCCTCCTTTATTTTTACATCTCTCTCAACTGACATCTCTCCCAACTGACATCTCTCCCTCTCGAACGCGGTACGATGCTATGAAATTTCAATCGTCCAAAAGTGTTTTGGTACACTTTTAACAGAATGGCACCTTGGCGGGCTCTCCTACTTTGGTACACCATGTAGCAGACCAGCATAAAAGGATCTCATCTTTAATTTTCGTTATAAGCCCCCGAGAAAACAAAGCCGGCTAGGTGCTTTCTCCCTGTAAATCTAGTTAGATTTGTTTCACCAAAATGCGCCGCTTAGTTCATTATGCCACTCTCCTACTACTTCCGTATTTGTTTGAAACTCCCTCCCAACCACACATTAATATGAGTTTTCGCCTCAATGTCTCGTTTACCCCAAGTAATTCTTGGAGCTCAAGTGAACTGAATTTTACAAGTTATGTGGGAAAAAACAACACTAAGCTTGAACTCGGAAACCCTACATTGTAGGGGTATATTATAGAGTTGTAGTTCGTAATCCGAGCCATCATCGCCTCATCGGGACTATTAGATTGTAAAAATGAGATAGCCCGAATTGCACACTACAATTCTGCAGTACAGGGATGCTCCGATTAGAGACAAAATAGTAGTAATCTCGTACCTTAATTTGGAAAACTAGTGAAAAGTGCTAATGAGCGACGCGCCAACATGTTTCGTTGGGTCCTGTTTTTTTCTCGACGCCAAGTTATAACATGCACACCAGCTCATCAGTAACGTGCAGGCAGAAGTCACCCTCCCCCCAAGTCCTTTTCATAGTTTCACCCGTTTGCCCCCACCCACCTACTACTTTTTGCTGCTGCTTCTTTGACCCCTCCCACTCAACCGAGAGCGCGGATCCAAACCGTGAAAGCGTCTTTTAAAAATATTCCGAAACAATAAAAAAATTTGCGAGACCAAAAATTAAGAGCGACAACTTAAAACGATGATTTAGAACGACAGCAAAACGTTTGGCCGACGAAGTGAATTACTTATGTCATAAATTTGAAAAGAATATATTTTTTTTTAATAAAAACCTAAACTCATAACCAATCACAAACTACTCCTAGCTAGGGATTTGGAGGTTACTATTGAACTTTGTATAGATACGAGGTCGGATCTCTTCTGTCTCGAAAATTCCTATGCTTTTTTATTTTTAATCAGCAAATTTTTTTTGTATAAATCTTTAAATACGATTTAACGGATCACGAGCACACTACAGAACGCCACCCAAGAACCAAATCCAAAGAATTTTTCGGCAATTGGATTGAATATTTATTTATTTTTTCTAATGTTTAAAATTCAACGGCCGGATAATCTCTCAAGCAAACTTTTGACTAACCATTTTCACCCTGTTATTGTGGATCAGGTTTCAGGAAATCGTACCACTGAACGCAGGCAACATACTGGGGGCAGAGGACAATAGTCCAGCGGGCAAGTGGCTCTCCCTAATCCGCGAAGCTTTGAACAATAACAGAACTGACCCTGAAGTTTCAAAATATTACAATAGTTCCCCTAATGTTGACCTAAAACAATCACCACCGAGTGCAAAACCAAGAGTAAGCTTCTCCGACTTGCTCTCACTAGAAGATGAACTCAACGATGAGGATTTTCAGAGGTTTCTGAGCTCGAATTCAAACTTGACGGAAGAAGGCTCGCCCGGCCGACCTAGTACCAGTGGTCTTGATAATCATCAGTATTGTTTGGCAGCTAGTAAACAGATGGTGGGTATTTTCTTGTGTGTATGGGTTCGAGTGGACTTGTATCGCAACATCAGCAATTTGAAGGTCTCATGTGTTGGAAGAGGCATCATGGGATACCTTGGTAACAAGGTACATAGACACATACTAAACTCTTTAGTTGAGCTTCAAAATATGTAAGTAGTTTGAATTATTTCTCTTTTAAAAGATCCTGAACAAGTTCCAAACGAGCGATCGCAAAATGTGCTCAAGCTACAATTGGGATTCTTCATTCTTATATATTTTTCACTATTATGGGTTAATAGGGATCAATATCAATTAGTATGACATTGCACAAGACAACATTTTGCTTTGTTTGCACCCATTTGGCCTCTGGAGAGAAAGAAGGCGACGAAGTCCGAAGAAATTCAGACGTTATGGAAATTTTGAAGAAAACAAGGTTCTCTCATGCGTGCAGAGGACTCGGGAAAGCAATCCCTCCTGAGAGCATTTTGGAACATGAGTAAGGGTTCGATCATTAAGCTCCACATTCACGATATTGTAACGTAGAAGTTTGATCTGTATCCTAACGTCTTTTAACTTTTCCCCCTAATTAGTAAGATTATTTGGCTCGGGGACTTGAATTATCGCCTTGCTTCGGGTTGTGCCGACACACATGAGCTACTGAAGAATAACGACTGGAAATCACTTTTAGAGAAAGATCAGGTTAGAGAGACTTAACGACGGATTCGCTCTCTCTATTTTAATCACTTGTCTATGTGAAAATCATTTTACGACATTACAATTGATGTGGTCCTGTTGGCAGTTGAGGATAGAGAAGAGAGCTGGCCGTGTGTTCAAGGAATGGGAAGAAGGGAGGATATATTTTGCTCCAACTTACAAGTACCTCACCAACTCTGATAATTATGTTGTCCAAATCTCTACTTCTAAAGAGAAGCAAAGGACTCCTGCCTGGTACTTATTTTGTTCGCATTGCTCTACAATCAAGTTACTACAATAATTTGGTTTCATTTGTTTATATTAAGCTAGCGATCCCGGTCAATGTCTCGGAGCATCTCCAGCCCACTAGGCATATGTGGCTTGTTAGCAAATATAGCTAATCATATACACCTTTACAATCTCTAACGAACTCTGTATGAGGCGAGGCGTTTTGACTCAGTCCATCCTTTCTCTTTACTTGTAGAATCT
Source organism: Rhododendron molle (assembly GCA_025413875.1). Taxonomy (NCBI): domain Eukaryota; kingdom Viridiplantae; phylum Streptophyta; class Magnoliopsida; order Ericales; family Ericaceae; genus Rhododendron; species Rhododendron molle. The sequence goes on from CM046392.1 coordinate 44,362,828, forward strand.
CTAACGAACTCTGTATGAGGCGAGGCGTTTTGACTCAGTCCATCCTTTCTCTTTACTTGTAGCCGTGTAGGTAGCCAAATTTTACTAGGCGAATCCCTTTCCCGGCTACCAAGGACAATCTATATCCTCCCTCTACCTCTCTTTACCTTTTTTCTGCAACTTCACCGGTATATTCTTTCGCCACGTATGTAACAAGAACATTTCTCTTGTGAAACTTATTAAGTTAATTTTAGAGAGTGGGGTTGGAACACATAGATGGACAAGTGAATAGGTAAAATATAGATTGAACTTTTTAGCTAGGCAAAAGATTCCACTAAGTGAAAATTGCAACTCAACATTGGGAATAGGGGCTTACATTGATCCATATGGAGAGAGAGAGAGAGAGAGAGAGAGAGAGAGATCTAAAATAAAGTAATGCACAGACCACCTGGGTTTCTCATTGCTTGCATTGGGAAACAACTGATCAGTCGGTTCAAGCTTTTACTTTACTCCTGTCATAGAATAAATTCCTTACACCGACCCTGTCAATGTTTAATTAACTTACACCGACCTTCCTTGCACCGACCTTCCTTGGAAGGACCAACTTAACTAGATTCTATTGGTCAAATACTCCACACTGTCTATAGTCATTTTTATACTACTAAAGCGTTTTGAACAAATTTTCATGGCATTTGAATCTTGAATTTATGAAGAGACTATGAAATCCCACCTCGGAAACATATCGAAATGTCAAAGAGTAGACAAGGTACGTAATGCCCACTGCCAGCTATTATTAACATAAGTTATAACTTTTGAGTCACTTGGTTGGGTTACGGTTTAGTAGGTCAGACGATGCGGATGGTTACAAGATTGGTACGACGGAAAGAAAAATGTTTAACTATGGAAAGAAAATATATAACTGTATTTGGTCATATTGAAATGTCAACTCTCTCTAGCAATAAGCTACCTAATTGAATTTCCGTTTGACCGAAAAAAAAAAAAAGGCTACGTAATTTTTCACTTTTTTGGTCCTATTGAAATGAGCTACCTAAATTTTCACTTTTTTTTTTGTCATGTTTGAAATGATAGGTGCGACAGAATATTGTGGAAAGGTGAAGGACTGAAGCAAATATGGTATGTGAGAGGCGAGTTCAAATTCTCAGACCACAGGCCAGTTTATTCTCTCTTCTCAGTCCAAGTCAATTTCGCCAACAAAAACAAGCCCACACCCATTATCAGCTCAACCAACACCAAACCACCACCGCTGCCGCCGCCGGTTCCAACCGCTGGTGGATTGCCACCAATATGTTTTGCCAAAATTGAGGCAGATGAATTGTTGCTCATAACCAGGGCTCAAAGCTGCATACAGAGCACACCAAGGTGGCCACTCCAATGACACACCGACACCTCAACAGGACACACCGGAGAAGCATCCCTCTGACTCCGCCGGAATTTTTAACGGTTTTGTGAGTTCTCAAAAATTTGTGGGCTTTTTACTCTCCGACAGATGTGACGGGTACCATACCTGTACTTATATTTTGCTCGGAAGAAAATTTTGTGGGCTTTGAGTGTCATGATTGGCCCAACCCATGCTCACTGTTGAACCAAGTTGAGATAAGTTACAAAATGACATGCGGATCCGGGCGTGCCGGCACGCCGGATGGATGACACGTGGGTTGATCAGGGACTGTTGGATCATGCATAATGACACTGAATGATGGACAGAGAATGGTAGCTGCTTATTCCATGAATTCGTACATGGAATTCTGAGTCATTTTGAGCATTGGTTTGAAGAATGTAATTCAGCTTTGTTATGTTTGATTCTCGTAGTTTTATCTGTGAGATGCGAAATGGGTTCGAAATGGATCTGTGCGCTCGGGTACAGACATAGATAGTTTCTTCTATATATTTTTTTTGGAGGGGACGGAGATGAGATATAAATTGTTGATTGGTTAAACGTTGAATAGCTTTATAGAGAGGAAGGGTTGACATTAGGAAAAATGAGAATCTTGTATTACTTTATCGAAATGTCAAGTCGACAAAAAAAAATTTGTACTAAATTTTTATGATGTGTGATCTCATTCACTCAAGATCTCCTTTCCTCAATTCACTCTATCGTATTTGACTGTGTTTATGTCTATTTTCGGCACCAAATCTCGGACGAGAGCCATTTTAATTAATAATTAATTAAATTAGGCCGATATTCATTGTTTACTTGGGCTAAAAATTAATGGGCTTCATTAATTTTGGACAGGTGGATAGCTCCTCCTGTTTCTTTTTCGCTAGAGAAATGGAGTTGGCCCATCAATATAGGGGCTGTTGGTTCTTTCCCTTAGAAAATGGGAACGATTATGCATATACACTACAAGAAAAATGGTCATTCCCGGCATTTTTATTTTCTAATGCCGGAAAAGCCAAATGCCAAAAAAAAATAATTATTACCGGCATTTGTTAAAAAAAAATGCCGGCAAAAGTCAAATTTTCCGCCAAAATAATATTGCGACACTATTACCGGCATTTGTTGAAAAAAATGCCGGGAAAAATCTCCGTATAATATAAATATTTTTCATTGTGCAAAGTGACCCAATATGGTGGATAGCCCAGTTGGTAGCTTCACTCGCGCGCGAGGCAAAGGTCACGAGTTCGAAACTTGGAGCAAGCAATTTCTCCACTAATTTGTGCACCACGTGGGTGCCACGCAAGCGACACGTGGCGGACATGCGGGTGCCATGCAAGCAACACGTGGCAGACAAGTGGGCACCACATGGCGCACATGTGGCATTTTGTCTTATATGGTATAATTTTTTCCGGCATTTGTACAAATGCCGCAAATGAGTCCAACTATTTCAAGCATTTATGGAGATCTTTTCTGGCATTTGTATCTTTACCGACACATTCTTAGACGGCATTTGTAATAAATACCGGTAATACCTAACAAATGCCGGTAATATTCTTTACCAGCATTTTTTTAACTTTTAACAGCATTTATGAAATGCCGGAAAAAGCAAAATTTCTTATAGAGGAAAGTCCACTTTCACCCCCTGTGGTTATCGCCATGTGCGGATACACCCCATGTGGTTTAAAAGTGTGCACATAACCCCCTGTGGTTTGTAAATTGTGCGGATAGACCCCCTGCCGTCATATTTTCCATCCATTTTAACGGAGGTGTATCTCACACACCTCTAGAATGTAATCTGAGTCGTTCATAATGTATTAAATAAAGAATAGAGTATCTCTGTAAAAAATCATCTCGATCAGGCATCAATAACCTAGTGATCTAACTCGTAGTAAATTCAAATTTGAAATTTTAATTTCATAACAAAATCGATTTGACCATAAGCTTTTCATTTTTTGATTGACTTGAATTTTGGCATAGACGCAGTACTCGTCAAAATTTATAATATCAACGGTTTGGATTCAATTTTTGGTATACGGGATGGTGTGGTTAGATTTAAACAAGAAGAAGAATCAAGGGACGTGATGGGGGGTATAACGGTCTTTTAATGTTGTTTCCGTTAAAATGGATGGAAAATACGACGGTAGGGGGTCTATCCGCACAATTTGAAAACCACAGGGGGTTATGTGCACACTTTTAAACCACAGGGGGTGTATCCGCACATGACGATAACCACAGGGGTGAAAGTGGACTTTCCTCTTTCTTACAGTGATAGTTGGCGGGCTAAGAGAACTTGGAAGGTGAAGTAGCAATACATGATCGTGAGCCTCAAACCGCTACAGACATGCAACGTGGGACACTTGGCACAAGCAAAAGGAAGGCGGGAAAGTTTGCTACCAAAGCCGTGAGGAGCATCGATCTCTCAGCCTATAAATAGAAAAACTCGAGACAGAAAATGGATTCCAACACCACACCGCATAATCTCCAAAAGCAAAAATATGCAAAAACCAACACCAACCATCACATATACCCAAACAGCGTCTTCCTTTCCTTCTCCTCCTCCCTCTCCCCATTATTCCCATCATGCCCTCGTCCACGTGCCCGTACAACACGTACACCCTGTCCCCGCCAACCACCGCCACCGCGCTTGCGAACCCCTCCCCGTCGAGGGCAGTTTCATCAAACACCGCCCCGTCCGCCCAACTGTTGTCGCTCTTGATGAAGTACACCGTCGTGTGAGACACCACCCCTTGTCTTTGTAAAGGATGTCGTTTAGACCGCAGAGGGTGTAGATTTTTTCGGGCTCGACGGGGTGGGAGGTGGAGGCGGGGGATGTGGAGAAGACAGAGGAGGCGCCGGAGCGGGTGATTTTCTGGATGTGGTTGTTGGCGGAGTCGGTGACATAGGCGTTGCTGGAGAAGTCGGCAGATTCGTTTGCCCTAAATGTTGTTGAAGATCTTCTTCTAGAAGAGCTCCCAGTAGAATCTCCATCCGTTGACATCAGTGGGCTTAAGGACTTGTATGTAAACAAGCTGAGAACGAAGTGGGGTTTTGAACATGCCTAGGAAAAGATGTTTGGTCGGAAAAGGAACTTTCTTAACTACTTAATAAGTTAAGAGCGCTCTTATAGGAATTTTCTATAAGGGCGTCATTGACTTATTAATTTAAGGTCCCTTTTATATTATATATACACACACAAAACTTTCTATAAGGCGCCCTTCACTTATTAAATTAAGGTCCCTTTTATATATACACACACAAAACTTCCTCTAAGGGCGTTCTTAACTTATTAAGTTAAGGACATCCCTTTTCCGACCAATTTACAATGATCCGAGTCGTTCAATATGTTCAGTACGTAATTTTAAAGGTACCCATAACAAATCAGCCAAAAAAAAAAAAAAGATCGAAAAGGGCTTGATTCGAGCAATTTTTTATTGTATTTTATCGAACGGTACAAATAAAAACTGCTCAAAATCAAGTTCTTTCCGGTCATTTTTTTTGCTGATTTCTTGCGTGTACCTTTAAAATCACGCTCTGAACACATTGTGCGGCTCAGATCATCAAAATTTGATAGCAAAAGGGGAGAAAAGGGGACATCCACATTTTATTTAAAATGAGGACGTCTTCATAGGAAGGAGACTATATATATATAGGGGACGGTTCTAGAGACAATACTTTTGACAATATATTTTTTGAAACCCCGCATGGGACCTTCAAACAAATGATCGGAGCCGCTCAATATATTTAAAACATGTTTTTAAGGAGTCCCATAAAAATTAACGCATTTGGATATCTGTAAGGGCTTGATCGGCTCATTTAGTTGATTTCTGTCAAATTTGACAGGATAAAATTGAAAAAGCCGATCAAGCCCTTGCCGATATCCAAAGGAGTTGATTCTTTACGTATATATATCAATTGGAATAGTTGGAATTCCACCTATTTGATTCGTCAAGTTTGACTCGAAATGAGAATTGGTTCGAATTTGGAGTAATTCATAGTTCTCTATGTATTAGTTTTGCGAAAATGACGGCACATGGCGTGTTTTAATAATTAATACCCACTAAGTACATGTTGAAAATATTTGTTAATACTGAAAATGTCCTTAGCGGATATTAATTATCAAAACACGTTATTGTCCGTCATTATTTTGGATGTTTAGCCCACCATTCTTGCTACTTAAACATGGGTCATATAATCTGATTGGGCCGTGGGGTTGTCGGCCAGGCCTGCTTCGGATTTTTCGTCCGTGGGCTTTACTGAGAAATCTGATTTTTGGTGGGCCGTGACCCAAGTTTTGGTTGGCTGATCTTCCCATGATTTGCCCAAAAAGAATTCGTTTTTTTAAATTTCCTTAAAGTTTTCAAACCATTTTTTTATTTTTATTTTTTCGTGGGGAAATGATTCTAAGCTCCTGTTCGTTACGAATGATAGTAGTTTCTTAAATTATAAAAGCCGGTTTTCCAAAATATATCACTTTGTTCTTCTCCCGTCTTTTAGAAAAATATTTTTCTCTCTCCACGGTTCTCAATAACTTTCTCAATCTATTTCGCTTCACTCGTTACCACTCAATATATCAAAAATAATTTCCAAAGACGGAAACCAAACAAAAGGTACATTATTTTGGCACAATTTATCTTGGGTCAGGATGTAGTTAAATCAATAGTCTGCTTTTGTTACAAGTTCATACGACCTAATTTTTTTTTCGGCGTTTTTTTACACTTCGCAACTTTTTGTTGAACTTTTCGTCATAAATTTGGGGGTTAATTATTCAACTCGACGAGAAAAACCAAAAAGATATAAAATATAAAAATGTAGACACTATAGACAAAAAGATAGTTGTTTGATATTTTTTTATTTTTAGTGAATTTTACTGTGCTTTAATGGTTTTGATGATTTTTTTTTTTTTTTACTTATCAGAATTTTCTCGTCGAGATAAATAATTAATTAAAAAATATGATGCAAAACTTGATAAAATTTCGGAAAAGATGAACAAACACACGAAAAACTATTTGAACAGATCGGTTGCTTATGGCCGTTACGCAGTTCAACGGCTGGGCTCGCCAGCGCGAATCAACAGAATTAGTAAAATAATGGGTAAACTATAGTTAACCCCTCGAACTAAGCCTCGCGTGCACTTTGCCCCTCTAATTTTTTTTTGGCATTCAACCCCCTCTAACTAACTGAAATTCAAACGGTCATAACTTCAAATGGTCATGACTTCTTCGTCTGAAATCGAAAACATGCAAATTATATATCGATTTCGAGGTCTTGAAGTCAGCTTTCTAATGACACCAAAATCACATTACGATTCAAAGCACACAGAAAGTTATGATCAAAACGGTCTTTCTGTCTACCAGCCCTTACTCTTTTGATCATAACTTTTTGTGTGTTTTGAATTGTGATGTGATTTTGGTGTCATTAGAAAGCTGACTTCAAGACTTCGAAACCGATATATAATTTGCATGTTTTCGATTTTGGACGAAGAAATTATAACCGTTTGAATTTCAGTTAGTTAGATGGGGTTGAGTGCCCAAAAAAAATTTTACTCTTCGCAACTTTTTGTTGAACTTTTCGTCATAAATTTGGGGGTTAATTATTCAACTCGACGAGAAAAACCAAAAAGATATAAAATATAAAAATGTAGACACTATAGACAAAAAGACAGTTGCTTGATATTTTTTTTATTTTTAGTGAATTTTACTTTGTGTTTTAATGCTTTTGATGATTTTTTTTTTTTACTTATCAGAATTTTCTCGTCGAGATAAATAATTAATTAAAAAATATGATGCGAAACTTGATAAAATTTCGAAAAAGACGAACAAACACACGAAAAACTAATTGAACAGATCGGTTGCTTATGGCCATTATGCGGTTCAACGACTGGGCTCGCCAGCGCGAATCAACAGAATTAGTAAAATAATGGATAAATTATAGTTAACCCCCTCGAACTAAGCCTCGTGTGCACTTTGCCCCTCTAATTTTTTTTTGGCACTCAACCCCCTCTAACTAACTGAAATTCAAACGGTCATAACTTCAAATAGTCATGACTTCTTCGTCTGAAATCGAAAACATGCAAATTATATATCGATTTTGAGGTCTTGAAGTCAGCTTTCTAATGACACCAAAATCACATTACGATTCAAAGCACACAGAAAGTTATGATCAAAACGGTCTTTCTGTCTACCAGCCCTTACTCTTTTGATCATAACTTTCTGTGTGTTTTGAATTGTGATGTGATTTTGGTGTCATTAGAAAGCTGACTTCAAGACTTCGAAACCGATATATAATTTGCATATTTTCGATTTTGGACGAAGAAATTATGACCGTTTGAATTTCAGTTAGTTAGATAGGGTTGAGTGCCAAAAAAATGAAGTTAAAGGGACAAAGTGCACGCAAGGCTTAGTTAGAGGGGTTAACTATAGTTTACCCTAAAATAATCACTAAACAGACGGTCCAGATCGAATATTCCTCCTCCACTTTGACGGCACAGATTGCGGTCCACAATAATCTTCCTCATGAAAAATCCTTACCCCAATCATATGGATCTCGCCTATGATTGCTGCCGCCCTCGGCCGTACAATCGCCGGGAAAACTAATTGGCCGGAGAGATTACGGTCATCATTACTAAAGGTACACGCATACGTGCATGTTTATATGTATACCTCATCGACCTCACTATTCGCTTCCGTTATGCTGTATTTTACTAGGTTTCAAATCGTTGAATTTTCGCGCTCTCTTGTTTCTATTGGGAGTAGGATTCCGGTACGGCCCTGTGTTTGGTTGGCGAGAAAAGATTGCTCTGTATTCTGTTCTTTTCTTTCTTTTTTTTTAACCACACTCTCTTTTTTTTATTTTTTATTTTTTTTGGGTCTTATTGTGATGTGAATTTACTATGTTGTCCTTCCAAATGTAAAATAGTATACAAATGAAAGGTTAATTTTGCAAATTCACATCACAAGAGGAAAAAAATAGAGTGCGGTTATAAAAGGGGTGTGTGAAAATCAGTTAACGTTAGCGGGAAACATTTTCAAGTTACAACCAAACACCAGAACGCGCATTTTTATCCAGAAAATGTTTTCCATAAGACGTTTTCCGCCCAAAACAAACACAGCGCAAAGGGTTCACGTTTAAGAAGGAGGTAGTGAATTAGACAAAACTTTTGGAACTACATTAGACTTTTACTCTGCTGCTTTACATGCTCGACACACTGAATCACACACACATACATAGGCTGATTTTCCGGTCGAAATTGGAGGTGAATTAAGAAACCTCATTAGTAGCTTGAATCGATGCACCGTTCAATCTGTTGGGAGCTGTAGGAAGTTGCTCATTCACTTTGGAGGCTCTGAATGTGGGCAATCAAGTTTATTTTGACATCATCCCCCTTAAACCTGATTATCAAACTTGTTCATTCCAAGCATTATCTTCATCTGGTTGAATACCTCTCCAATCAGGGTGGATGACAATATTATGCCCACATTGCCAGGGTCCACCATATAACAAAGGGGATAACAGCACCATGTCACTAACATTACATACCCATTTTAAGAACACACCTCAATCATGTTGGTTGAAGTTATCCGGACAATTATCGGGTCCTCCATTAACCGGAAATCTTTCCATCTTTGAAAGGTAATTTAAGTACGTGGTTTAGCTACCAATGATCATTTACTATATTTGGCTACACCTTTGGTTTACACCGAAAAAAATTTCTTTCTCCAGCATGTCCATCTCCAGAATAGCAAGTATTTGTCTTTTCCTGCCCCAGTGGCATTAGATAAAGGTACTCTGTTTACTTTGTATGAATGCAATGATCTCCAGCTGGGAAGAATTTTCAATTTTTTGAGGAGGGTAAAGGAAAAAAACTCTGTAGATATTCTTATTTGGTATTTGGTATCCTTATGGTATCCCATAGTCAAGTACTATCCTCGGATGAAACTCTCCTAACAATTAATTGCCGGCATATGTATCTCGTTTTAGCGTCTCTAGTGTACAAAATACCATGCGTTTCTAAGTATGGGGCAGTATCAAGACTTTTAAGAAAGGGATCATAATCGATCGAATGCCACGGACGCCCAATATAGATTCTACACGTGTTCTCTATGTTAAACTAATCAATTTCAACTAAATTTCCTCCAATAGCAACTATAAGTGAGTGTGTGCATGTGTGAATGCATAGAAATCAATCCATTGGAGTTGCTTCATGTACATGTGTATGGGTTCGTAATGCGTGTGCATATTAACTCTCAAATTTATTCTATAAGGTTATGTTGCAAATGCCTTATAACTTTGAACCCAAGGCAGCTATTCTCTTATGTGATTCTGAAATCAAATTTTTTCCTGTGTCTGGTCCATTTTCCTTATGGACTGTGAATGTTCTTGGGATTTTTCATGTTTAGATGATTTTATGTATTGCCTTTTCAGCTTATGAGGATCATGCTCAGGGGTGGAGTTGTGTAGGGACCCGGGGGGCCGCGGCCCCGGCTCCCCGAGCATCAGAGTTTTAAATTTTTTATTTTATATATACTTGATTTTAATTTTTAAATACTATTGATAATTATTTGTGTATAGTGAATTGTATATCTTAATAATTTTGCTTCGATATGATAAAAAACTGTTTATTTTACATTCTCATTTCTCAATTTCTTTCATAAATAAAAAATAAGCACGAAGCATATTGAAATAGCCTAAAGAATCAATTCAATGTACAAATGTAATGAGCTTAAAAGCAAAAACCTTATGATATAATATACGTTCCGGTAAAAAATGTGTCTGTTACCCCGGTCACAAAATTCTGGCTCCGCCACTGATCATGCTGTGTGTTTTGTCGTTTGATTCAATGTTGGGTGTCCTTGGTGGATTTGTGATCAAGTTTGTCTTACAGTTTCTTTTATCCTCATTAGATGACTGCAGGAGCAGTTCTAAATGGGAGAGCAGGTCGCAAAAACTATAAACTGGTTCCCTGTTCGAAGAAAAAGGTGAGCGGTGAATCTTCTCTGCCTGATGAGCTGATATTCGAAATCCTTGTTTCGCTTCCGGCCCACGTTCTTTACAATTCAACGAGGTATGTTTGTCGGCAGTGGTATAAAATCATCCACAATCCTCTCTTCTGCAAGGAACAACTCCTTCATTCCAGTACTGGCTTGTTATTGCAAGACCGCCATGTTCCACATATTGCTCAATTTGCAGAGTTTGGGGAAATGAGTGCTACACCTACAGACATAAAATTTATGTTTCCCAGCCGGGTTTTGTCTACCTGCAATGGTCTTGTACTGTTTCGCAATCCACATGATCCTTCAACATTGCATCTAGCTAATCCTCTCACGAAGCAAACGGTAACTGTTCCTCCATTGAAATGCCATCCATATGGCTCTCGTATCTCATTTGCTTGCACTTATTCGAAGATGGAGTATAAAGTGCTGTGCACCTATGGGCCTGATGGGGACAAACAAAACTGCATGATGTTAACTCTGGGCAAAGATCATGCATGGAAACCGATCAACCGTCAAAAGTTGTCTGATCGAGGTTGGAGTATGATCAAATGGTGTCCATTCTCTGTAGGACAATTTCTCTACTGGGCTGATCGTCGAGAAAAGTCTGTTGTTGCTTTGGATGTGGAAATTATTTAATGAGTTTCCCAGCCCCGCAGTTTTGACTTTGAGAAGTCATACTTCTATCTTTTATCTACAAAGAGGAAGAACACTAAGTTGCTCGCTGATGACTGAATGTAGAAGTTTGATGGATGTTTTGGTCTTGTCTGATCCTATATCTGGTGAGTGGAGGATGCTCTACAAAATTGACTTTGGCGCTCAAAAACATTTATCAACCGGCATGAATCATGCCTCATTCCCTCCTTCAAGGGATGAAGCTCCTTTTTTTTTCCCGACTGCTTGGGTGAACGAGGGTGATGTTCTGGTTTTGTATATCTCAAGGCCATCAGGTTATTCGGGCTCCTACTTTGCTTTCAATGTCAAGACTGGAAATTTCTTCAAAGTTGGGAGTAAGGATTATTGTATCTTCGATGTTTGTCGTGGTTATGCCCACAGCCTAGACTCGCCGACACCCACCGAGGTAACAATTCACAAGTAGCAGCAGCAGTAGCAGTCGCCATAGAATCAAAATCTGTGTCTTAACGTCGTTCTTTTTTCTTTTTTTTTTGTGGGTACTTCGGAAATTCATGTCTTAATGGTATTCGCGTCGGTATTATCTATTCCTGATCTTCTTGTGTTTGTTTGTGGAAGTGACAGTGAGACTATCCCAGCTAATAAACCTTGGAGGTGTTTCTTATTTAAGTTAATAACATCAATTGTGTTTTCTCACTCACGTTATTTGTGTTTCTAGCTAGGTTCAAGTTTTATTGCTGACTGCTATGAAATGCCGTTTTCTTTCATGCATCTAAAGTTTTAAATATCAGTTGTTAATATAGGTAGCGTGTCGGCCCGTATGTATATATCGATTCTTGCATTTATTGATACCGCTACATCATAATATAACTATGATTGAAAAAATAAAAATTACATTTGTATCAATCGGTTTCTGTTACACAACGGTTCCTTTATGGTTCGGTTCCTAATTGCTGCACTAATTTGTCCACTCTATTTTTTTTTTTTTTTGTCAAAAACAATTTTTAAAAATCCAAGACCATTAAAATCGATTCCCGCCCGCTACATAAGGTTTGGTATTTCTAATACCATTGCGCTGCGATCAATACTGTTATGTGTTCTGATCAGCGTCATCAAGTCATCCAATCTTACTTTCATGTCGCGAGCTCTAATCCCTCACTCACATTTCATACATGCCCCCCCACCTTTCGCATCACCCCTGCCTTTATCCCGTAGACTTCAATCATATATTTTGCACAATTTGTTCGTGTATTTATCGATGTGCGAAACGTATGTACAAAATAAATGATTCAAACCCCGTTGTGGGCTCACGGATAAACCAAAAACTTGAGGTTTAGGGCTTGTTCTTCTAAATAAGTCATTTGGCTTTCCCGCCAAATTTTTTTGTCCTTATTCTATTTTTTTCGTATCATTTGGCTTATCATCATTTTTTTTTTGAGATTATTGCATCCTCATGACAATAGGAATTCAAAAAGTAAAAAAATCTGGTCGAAATCCAAATTTTTTTAAAATAAAGACGAAAAAAGTGGCTTTCCCGTCAATTTTCAACGAAATTCAAAAAAAAAAGGATTTCGATCAAAAATTTTTACTTTTTAGATTCCTCTTGTCATGAGGATGCAATAATTCCCAAAAAAATAATGATAAGCCAAGTGATACGAAAAAAATTTGGATAAAAACAAAAAAAAATTGACGGAAAAACTAATAGCTTATTTAAAAGAACAAGCCCTTAGTTGGATTTGGAGGATAGGAACTAGGAAGTCTTGAGAGGACATTTATTGGATGAGGTTAACAGAGGCTGACGTGAAATTGAAAACGCTTGAGTGCTGAAAAAAGAGCCTTGGCAAAGCGTGAGGTTAAGTACCAATTCCTCTTTCTGCAAGATACTTGATTTGACCTAATTCTCTTTTCTCCCCCGCCTCCTTTTATTCCCGCTCCGAATATAGGTACCGATGTTAGCTACCAAAAATGTACACTCCATGCCATCTCGGATCCTAAACAAACGATAAAAAGACATATTATCTTGTTGAGAATAATTTCCTAACTTATTATTTCATAAAAAAAAAAAAAAGAAGCTTAATTGGATATTTGTAAGTGCTTGATTGATTCGGCCAAATTTTGTGCGTAGATGAAGCACTTATTATATACCTACATTAGATTGAGTTGGTTTTCGAAAGGCTAGTTAAGAAATTATTCTCTACAAAGACTCAATATTGCGGAGAATATCTTATCTTACCTTTTAAAATGACACCGTTAAACCACATGGCAAATCCACCTCCTTAATTTGGTTTTTGACTTTTGAGGAAAAAAACTTTCCTACTTTTAGCAAAATAGACTAATACTACGTCGTACTCGACCCCATTCAACTTACTTCTTCAACTCATTTGGATTTTACTTTTCCGTTGTATTCAAACTTTATTATTCCTACATAATAAAGTTTTACATTTTACAAAATATAAAAATGTGGACACTTTAGACAAAAAGACAGTTGTTTGGTATTTTTTCGTCTTTAGTGAATTTTACTTTGTGCTTTAATGCTTTTGATCATTTTTTTTTTTTTTACTTATTAGACTTCTCTCGTCGAGATGGATAATTAATTAAAAAATATGATGCGAAACTTGATAAAATTCCTGAAAAGACGAACAAACACGAATAAACTAATTGAACAGGTCGGTTGCTTATGGCCGTTACGCGGTTCAAGGAGTGTTTCAGTTTGTTTCTGGAAAAAAGGAACTTTCATAAAAGGAAGATAATTACAAGCTCAAAAATCATGTATTTATGCAAATAATTTTTCTATCAATATGAATCTTATTTGATAGATCTCACTGAAATTTTTTAAACGATGCAAAAAGAATTAAAAAATCATTTTTTATTTTCATTATATTTAAACTTGAAATTACCTTCTTTTTTTTTTTTTTGAAAATGAAGATTAAAAAAGAAAACGTAACGGCACCTCAACGGCTGGGTTCGCCCGTGCTAATCAACAGAATTAGTAAAATAATCACTAAACAGACGGTCCAGATCGAATATTACTCCTCAAACTTTGACGGCACAGATTGTGGTCCACGATAATCTTCCTCCTGAAAAATACTTACCCCAATCATATGGATCTCGCCGCCGCCCTCGGCCGCACAGTCGCCGGAAAAACTAATTGGCCGGAGAGATTACGGTCATCATTACTAAAGGTACACGCATACGTGCATGTTTATATGTATATCTCATCGACCTCACTATTCGCTTCCGTCATGCTACATTACTAGGTTTCAAATCGTTGAATTTTCGCGCTCTCTTGTTTCTGTTGGAAGTAGGATTACGGTACGGCCTTGTGTTCGGTTGCCGAGAAAACTTGGTAAATGCAAGAGAGTAATAGAGCATTTGATAGCTCTGTATTCTGTTCTTCAGTTTTTAAGGGGGTTTTTATTTTTTATTTTTTTAAATAACCAGATGTTCGGGCCAATTTGAGCACACTTCGATTCCACGGTCCTGAAGTTAACAAACAATTGGGCAAGCCTCCAGCAGCCCCAAGTTTTAGAATATTTACAACATGTGACCTCATGACCAGTTAGCCAAACTCGTGTTTCTTCGGTTTATATAGGTTGTATAAGCTTTTGTTTTTTCTGTAGGGCTGGATGATTTTTACTCTCCATTTGTTTCGGGCGGAAAACATTTTCTCTAAGGGTACTGATTTACAGCCTCTTTTTTTCTTTTTTGTGTTTGTAACCACACTCTCTTTTTTTTTTTGTCTTATTGTGATGTGAATTTACTAGGTTGTCCTTCCAAATGTAAAATAGTATACAAATGAAAGGTTAATTTTGCAAATTCACATCATGAGAGGAAAGCAAGGGACTGTGGTTGTAAAAGGGGAGTGTGAATCAATTACGTTCTTGAAAAATACCATGAAAAACAATTTCCTGTGTTTGGTTGGACGGAAAAATAAAAATCAATGGAACGTTTACCGGGAAACATTTTCAAGTTACAACCAAACACCGGAAAGCGCATTATTATCCAGAAAATGTTTTCCATAAGACGTTTTCTGCCCAAAACAAACACAGCGCAAAGGATTCACGTTTAAGGAGGTAGTGAATTAGACAGAACTTTTGGATCTAAATTAGACTTTTACTCTGTTGCTTTGCATGCTCTACACACTGAATCACACACACATACATAGGCTGATTTTCCGGTTGAAATTTGAGGTGAATTAAGAAACCTCATTAGTAGCTTGAATCGAAGCAGCGTTCAATCTGTTGGGAGCTGAAGGAAGTTGCTCATTCACTTTGGAGGCTCTGAATGTGGGCAATCAAGTTTATTTTGACATCATCCCCCTTAAACCTGATTATCAAACTTGTTCATTCCAAGCATTATCTTTATCTGGTTGAATACCTCTCCAATCAGAGTGGATGACAATATTATGCCCACATTGCCAGGGTTAACCATATAACAAAGGGGATGACAGCACCATGTCACTAACATACCCATTTCAAGAACACACCACAATCATGTTGGTTGAAGTTATCCTGACAATTATGGGGTCCTCCATTAACTGGAAATCTTTCCATATTTGAAAGGTAATTTAAGTACGTGGTTTAGCTACCAATGATCATTTACTACATTTGGCTACACCTCTGGTTTCCACCTCAAAAAATTTCTTTCTCAGAATAATTCCTAGCAGTGACTTGTCAGTGTCCATATGGTAGGTGAAGGGCAATAGCTTAGTCTCATAGAGTCACCTTGTTCAAGAATAAAGGTAGGCATATCCTTGTTTTGTGCTCATCACTACCATCGTTATTGTTTAGAGACAAGGTTTCGTTGTGCTAATAGGAACCAATGTACCACAGCACCAGATTTTGGTCTGCTCAAGGTTTAGTTAGATTTATTTTCAAGATAGGTTGTGTTGACACTTGATAGTTCATCACATGTTTTTTTCTTGTGATTAATCTTTGGCACAACTTGGTTGAAGCCCGTTATCTTCTCGGCTTCTCAACCTTTGCTCTAACCTTGTGAATTGTAATTTAGCAGGGCCACAACTCCTCTCAAAAGGCAGACTTTATGTGGATCTAATACCAGTTATAATCTGCTTAAGGTCAGGATAGGATATTTTTTACTAAATACGCACATGTTTTTTTCCACCGGGTCTAAATAACACATTCAATTACAGAAGTTCGGATATATAGGGGCTAGTTCTACCCACACAAATTGTAACAAAACTTTTAACACAAGATCTCAGCCATTCATTTCAATGGCTGAGATTAGAACACGCTCTCTCCTCCCTCTCCATCTCAGCCAACTCCGGCCGGCTCCTCCATCTCCGGCATGTCCATTTCCAGAATAGTAAGTATTTGTCTTTTCCTGCCCCAGTGGCATTAGATAAAGGTACTCTGTTTACTTTGTATGAATGCAATGATCTCCAGCTGGTGAGAATTTTTAATTTTTTTTGAGGAGGGTAAAGAAATATGACCATTGATTTTCTGGGGACTCTATTTAATAATCAAATTTGCCTAGTCGAGTTTGTGGTTCTCATAACAATTCCATGGCATGTAAATACTGAAAGGTTCACAGCTCCAAAGGTAGACATAAGATGTGGTTGGCACAAGATATTAAATGACTAATTTTTGCTACGTGCCATTGTCAAAGTTCATTGAAATCAGCAGCGCTTATGATAAATACTTTGTATTTTATCTTTTTATAAGCGTATGCCTTGTCGTGTATAATATTCCAGTTTGCAAGAATTTAGTCTCTCATTCAAACGCTGCAGTATGGCATCTCATGAACAGAAGCAGGCAAAATTACGACATTTCTCTTCTGGCTCATGTTTCTTCATACTATAAGTTGCAGACGTAGCAGACCCCTACATAGAAGAACTAAGAAGGTTACTTAACATCAACTATTAAATAGGGTATACATGGCTCAGAAGTAGTAGATATTTGACAAATGATTCACCACTACTAACTTCATTCCTTAGAGCTAAGTAATTGCAATGCAAAAATAATCTATCCGAAAGGAAGATGCTTCGGAAAATGAGTTTGGTACTGTTTATTTCCTTGAAATAACTGAAGTTAACCCCATCAGAAAATTCAATTGCTAGGCTTAATCTGGTTTCCTTTGTCACGCTTTTGTTCCTCTACGGTCATGGTTCCTTCGTTTGATGCATTTATGGTGATGACGCCATGACATGGAATTAAGTCTCCATTGTTGCCGCTATCTGTCAGTTGCTTAGCTTGTGTTGTTTGCTCGTCAGTTATTAGAGATTCGGACTTGTAATCCTTGCTTTTACCCCATATGACAAGATATAGTCCTGCTACTATGACCATCGCGCCCATCACCCTGTAAATTACGCGATCGCCTAGGTCATTTCCCTTTTTAACCAGCTGCTTGTAATTAAGAGTGTGTATTGAGATATTACCTTCCCAGGGTCATTTGCTCAGCCAATATAAAGGAACTCATCACAGCAACGATCACCATGCTGAGTGGGCTGAAAGCCGTTACGAAAACGGGTCCTCGGTCTTTCATTACTACTCCTTGAATGTAGTAAGCAAAGCCCGAGCAGACTATGCCCTGCGTGAATGTTTTTAGAAAAACAAAAAGTTGTAGTAAGTTACCAATGTTGGCAACCTGTTCTCCTTCTCTTATTAAACTTCCTTCTGTGGTAGTTGCAGAATTTTAGTTCTAGATTAATATCTATTCTAACATAGAAATGTAGAACAAAACTTGGTCTGAACAAATTTTTGAAGTTGTGTCATGAAAGTGATTTCCTATATTGTTCTAAGGATAAAAAAAATTTTACAACTGCGTTTACTATAAATGAGTTAACCGTTAGGGCAAAGTAGTAAAATTACTTGAACTCAACCACCCATTCATACTCCTAATATGTTGTTTGATTTTCTTATCCATTGAGAACATTCTAGCTAAGAAAGAAATTTTCGTTTTTCTATTTATTCTCCTTACACTGTAAACAGCTGCCAGGAATTTAGCGTCCCAGTTTATAGACCAAACACTGGCTTTTCCCCTTTCCATTATAAGCGCCACTACTGCGCCCTGGGCTGTTCCCAATATGCATATCCAAGCAGTGAGGGAGAGCTCAGCGGGATATGTTCTTAGCGTGATTGCCTGGATAAACACAAAAGATTAACATGATCTCGTAAAACATGTAAATTTTGGTGTCTGTTAGTTTATAACTATATTGACATACTTGAAGGTTCATGAAAGCTGCCCAGCTGAAGCATCCAACTGTGATCATAAGCGACCCCTTAATTGAATGTTTAAGAGTTAACCCGGCCCCTTGAAGTTCAGGAGTGCTGCTTCCTTTTGCCCTAAACATCTCAATAACTGGGCCTTTTACTAGAGTCATGAGCATGGCTCCTGCAACAGTGGCTACTGTCCCCATTATCTTAGCTTGGCTGCGAATGCTGCTAATCTTTAACTTCTCCATCCTACCATAGGGAAATTTACGGACATGCAAAAACCATATCAGACATGTTTGTAAAAAAACCCATTTCTGTGTCCATGCCAGTGCATACTTATATTGAACCTTATAGTATTTTTAATTGTATGGTATTGATTACCTTAGAACCCATGCCATAACAAAAGTTATGGCGGGAAGAATGTTGGACATTGCAGTTGCAAATGTTGCTGTTGTGTATTTCATCCCCAAAAAATAAAGGTTCTGGTCAATGACTGGCCTGCACACACACACACACACAGAGGGAGAGAGTAGCTTGTAAGGAGGTCATTGCATGAGGAATATGAGGGAATAAAAACATGTGTAATATTTGGTGGGAAATTACTCGAGTAAGCTCAGCAGCATAACTTTGGCAAAGATTGAGAAAGTCATCTTCGGTCTTGTTTTCCTGTTAGAAATGTTATGTCAGCTGTTTTTGTTACTTCTATGGAATTATCACATGAGACACACGTGTAGAGAGAGAGAGAGAGAGAGAGACGGACTTGTCCAAAATGATCGCAAAGGGGACGATGACAATAGTGGCAACGGCATGGCGGTACACAACAAATACATAATTGCTCATCCCCTCATTCAATGCTACCTTGGAAAGGATATCCATCCCTGCAAACCCAAATTGCAAGAGAATGACACCAATGAAAGGCTTCATCCTCTGATACAGCTTACCCATAGTTACACACTCCTCTCTTAACTACTCAACGCTCGTGAAATTTTGAAATGGAAATTTAATGAGATCAGTGTTCATATTTGTAGTTGTTTCGTGTTCCTGTTTTGTGCAACAATGTTGTAGTAGTCAGATTCAGATATCTTCAACCTGCTTTATAGCAGGGGAGTCCACTAACAAATAAAAAGTCAATTATTGCTCAAAAGGCCCTGTCACCAAATATCAACAGGAGACATCTTTCTTCGCACAAACCTATTGGTATGTCCACCTGTAACAACAAAATTGCTTAAGAAACATCAGACCTTAGTGCCTTTACATTTTTTGTCATAATTGTTTGACCGATGACTAAAGCTTTATGGAGTCGCTTTTATCAATATAGAGCTCTCTCGAGTTGATTTGTGATTGGTTCACGGTGTTGTTCATTATTGGCCAAATTGTACGCCACAATAAAGAGATTCCTCGTATTCTCACCATTTAACTGCCTGTGTGGGTTGTTGTTTTCACGTTCAAAAGAGATTTAGTTCCTTAGTTAAATTGTTCCTATTATAACACCTTCATATAGTCATAGTACCCGGTCTTAAATCGGCTGGATCGATGTCTAGGGTACATCTGTTTCGTCTCCAAATGCAGCTACAGAGGTCTTGTGGTCTTGAGCAAAAGGAATTTCTGCGTTAGTCCACAGAACTTGGTAAGTTTCTGTTGGGAAGATACATCCATGTATATATGTATGCATACACATCATTTGCATCATTGCCATTGTCGAAGGTGACGTTGCATTGTTTATAACTGATAAAAATCCCACTTAAACAACTTGTTTCCAGTGCTTTAACATTATTAGTTTATGGGCTAGGCTGTGTCATGGCACTAGGCACTTTGCATTGTGTACCATGCACTAGGCCCTCAAATCCCACTAATCCTTACTTTACACTGTATATTTTTTTTGCCCTGTGCTTTTATCATTTTGCATAGACATCCCACATCCCATTCGGAACTCCATTAGCATCCTGTCATATATTCTGGTGTCCCCTTCATAGCAAAAGAGATTTGTCCTTCAACAAGTGGGTTCATGCCGTACACGCCACTTACTCCTTGACAAGGTTGTGCCACCGGGAATATGCTTCTGCTTACAAAAACTGATCGCTTAAAGACAGTTTGTTCTTGATTTGTTGATGGAGTTTTGTTTACACTGCAAATCAGGATTGTGTGTGCATTAATGAACCATCCTTCCTATCACTTCCGGGTCTGTACCAAGGATAATTACGTGGTCCTTATTCCTTAATTCTTTCTGTTAAGTCGTCATTAACAGGCTTGGAAGATAAAATTAGCAGCTTATCGAATGAAGATATCCTATTTATTCCTATTTGATCAAATAGTTGATTTCAAAATCGGTCAAGTCAAATTGCACGCGTAGGGGTGGGATTTCGTTGGGTTAGTGAAATCTCAGAACCATACATGAGTTTAGCAGAACTGTAAGAAGCTTAAATGCAGGTCCGCGTAATTAGCCCTTTAATTTGAGTCGGCCACGGCAGGTGAAGCTATAAATGTACTGGGATATTTGTTACGTGCACTTTATCCTTGTGGATCCCTTTACCTCCAACAAAAGAATATGGAGGGGCTATGAGAGCTAATCTTTTAGTGTCCTAGTGTGGTCAAAAGTGTGCTGAATAGAGTGATGAAGCTTTGCAGGCACACCATCTTTTGATTTCCTTTTTTTCTGGTTTTTTGTTTTGTCTTCTGTTTTTGAGTGAGTGGGAGGAATCTGTGAGTTATTGGCAGGCCCTAACTTGTCGGGGGCTTAAAGCGAAGATAAAAAAAAACATAGGGCCTCTTTTGTTGGATTATAATAAGGGATAAAAAAATAGGAGGGGCCATTACAATTCAAAAAAATTTGGAGGCCTAAAGCGGCCGCAACACTTGCTTTAGCTCAGAGCCGGCTCTGTGACTTATAGGAATGTGTATTGGGGGCTTTACAGGTAATTTGGTGGACCTCCTGAGAATCCCAATTAAACAATGCAGGAACCCAGAAGCATGAGAAGAAAGCTAAGGCTGATTAATGGAAGAATGAAATCTGATTCTTCTACTATCATCATTCCCTTACATTCATGCGATTTGTCTTGCCGATAAACCCTTCCGTTCCTTTCTGTTTTGTATCCAATGTAAACGCGTTATTCGCTGTCTTGATTCTCGCTATGTTCTAACTGAGAATCAGGTAAATGACAGCTTTCGGAATTCACGTTTGTTAACTTTTTTTTGTTCTGTACTTTGCTTTATGATCCAGAATTTGTTTCCGTTAGTTGAGTTCCAAGCTCGTCTAGCTATATCGCAATGTGCCGTTGGGTATAATGTACTAGTTTTTTCAACTGTCAGGTTCAATCCCACTTTGCTATCCATCAGCTTCTTTCTCAATTCAAGAAAGATTCTCAGCTTCACAAGATTCTTATACCTCATCCGTCGTGGCCATTACCTAACTAATATTCTGACATATTTCCGACGGGGACACTGACAAACACCAACACCCGCATTGTCCCCTAGGATTCGCGATTCGAGCTCAACATCGTAGAACAATGGAGGATTATGAAAGTATATTGCGTTGAGTATCAAAGTATATTGTGATATCATGGAATCGAATCTCTTATCTTGCAAGAGGACGAGAGATATGAACAAGAAGCTTCGCGAGAACTAGTGTTTTCTTAATTATATGAAGCCAGCAAGCAAACAGTAAATCCATGGGTATTGGAACCCGAATATCGAGGACTCAAGATTTCTTAGAAGACAAGCCGATCACATTCTTCAACTGTTGGATTTTGGGCAATGCGGTCGGTTTGTAAGTGACTGGAATTCTAGCACACCTATAAACTTTCCCCGTGTGCTCTTCGGATCAATTCCTGAATCCATTTAGCGGCAGACCGTAGTCTTGGCCGTACCGACAAAAATACAATAGTTTTGGATCGAAGGGAGCAAAATCCCCACCTCGTTCTAATTTTTCCAATTTTGTTAGTTTTGATCCGTGAACTTCCGAATTTGTGTTCAAATGGTCCAATCCATAACGCCCTGTCTAACTCGATTGATGGGTCATTCGGATTACAATTTTCACCTGTGAAACCCGGGAGCGGAGTCCCTGCAGTGCCTAAGAAGCACCGCAAATTACAGCCCCTTGAAACGACAGAGTTTTGAGGCAGGTTACGTGAGGGAAAACTCCTCTTGACAAGGAGGAAATTATCCATTGCTTTGGAAACCATACCCCTCTACTTTTCTCCACAAAGATTTTGTAAAGGAAGTCCATGGAAATGCGTCTCTACTCACTTGCCTTTTTAGTCAAAAAATAATTTTATTTTGTTAAGTGAAGTGTCAAAAAGTTATATGAGTTATTTTTTTAATAAAGAAATGAAGCACTTGCACGCATAAGTTAATTACTCCATTCGTCCCATATTCTTGGTCCTATTACACTTTTTGTGTCACTCAAATAATTGTATATATGTCACAATCTATAATATTTTTTATGATTTCAAAAACTTAATTTGTTTAATAGAATTAATCGAGATCTATTAAATAAGATCTATATATGATATAAAAAAATATTATATATTAAAAGATATAGCCAATTGGGAAATTCTTGGCCAGTCCCATTTTTTGCTTGGAGTTCCATGCAAATCCCTTTTTGTAGAGCTATCTCATCCAGCCCCTTTTTTAAGATGTTTTTACTGTTTTACCCTCTTGGGCCTAGCTATGTGAGGGATTGTTGAAATTAATCTGAGATGTGCGTAAACTGACTCAGAACAACCTACAGTACCCAAGAGAAAACTTTAAAAATTATAGGCGAAAAGACTTTATGTAATGTAATGAACAATATAAGGATAACATCTAGTTATTTCGATAATCTACAAATTTATTATTATTTCTCCATTTTTGGTAATATTACAATAAGAATAACAGGAAACATATATTAGTAACATTGCAATAAGAATAACACGACACATACCAGTTCTGCTCACAAAATATTTGACACAAAATTTGACACAATTCTAATCGTAGCCTCACAAGAATTATCGGAGCCGTTCAATTTGTTTAAAACATGTTTTTAAGAGGTCTTGTAAAAAATCAACTCATTTGGATATCACTAAAGACTTGATCAGCTCATTTAATTTTTATGCTGCCTAATTTGATAGGAACCAATTGAATGAACCGATTAAGCACTTACCGATATTCAAATGAGTTAATTTTTAACAAAAACTCTTAAAAATATGTTTTAAACATGCATGGGACTCCAAAATGAGTCTCACAAATAACTTGTGTTAAACGTTTTGTGAGCGGAACCGGCCCATATTAAAAACTTAATTTATTT
This sequence comes from Rhododendron molle, assembly GCA_025413875.1. Taxonomy (NCBI): domain Eukaryota; kingdom Viridiplantae; phylum Streptophyta; class Magnoliopsida; order Ericales; family Ericaceae; genus Rhododendron; species Rhododendron molle. The sequence goes on from CM046392.1 coordinate 44,386,282, forward strand.
TGACAGAAAAAGGTCAAGAGAGTAGCCACGCATTTCCATGGACTTCTTTACAAATCTTGTTGAGAAAAGTAGAGGGGTATGGTTCCAAAGCAGTGAATAATTTTCTCCTTGCCAAGAGAAGTTTCTTCCCACGTAACTTGCCTCAAAACTCTGTCGTTTTAAGGGGCTGTAATTCACGGTGCTTCTTAGGCACTGCAGGGACTCCGCTTCCGTGAAACCCAGGCATTGGTGAAGGATGACGCACAGATTAGAGGACAGGAGAGAAGGATGACGATTGAGGAAATTGGAGACCCTATAGTGCAGTAGTGCACCCTGGGACTCTAGGGCATTATAACAGCCGTCCCAAAGTGTTTGGTTTGGATTTAAAGGAAAAAAAAAAAAAAAAGCTTTTTTCAGGGAAGAGAATACTCTTCCTTGGAAGAGTTTTTTTTTAAATCCAAACGGTTGATTGCTGTGATGGACGGTTAGCGTATTGCACTATAATAATGTAGTGCACGGTGCACTACAGAGCTCCGGATTCGACGATTGAAGGAGATTTGATCCTCTACAGCAACAACGTGCTCCCAAGCGCCTTATTAGGCTATTACCCCAATCAAATCCTACCAATTCTCCATCCTTCTCACCTGGAATGCCATGTGTGAGCATGTGCGTGTGCGTGTGTGTGTGTGAGAGAGAGAGAGAGAGAGAATTTCTAAACTGGTAATGGTGAACTTCAAATGACTCGAGTTTCTTGCGTGTGTTTTTTATAACTCAAGTGTTTTGGCCAACTTACGCACTCCTCAGACTAATCCTAGGGGTCCAATCCTACTGTTCACTTGTGGGGATCCCAATAAAAACTGATCAATCAAAGCTCCGTATGAACTAAGCCTGTCAATGGGCCGAATCCGATCCGAAAACCTTTTTTACTTCAAAAATTTTAGCCAAAAAAAAAATTATTTTCCAAATTTTTTTTTAAATTTAAAATAAAAATACAACTTCTTAAACATTTTTTTTTCAAAATAAAAAATTTAAAAATAAAATTTCGAATCGGATTGATATCTGTTATCAATCCGATCCGAATCGAATTTGGATTACCGGATCCGAATTATTGGATCTACGTTACCGGATCGGATTTTTTGGATCGGATCCAGTCCATTGACAGGCCTATACTATGAACTTACCCCAAAGGAGTTAATAGCACTTAAAAGTTTCAAATTTGAGACCTCAAGAGAAAACAAACCCCCAAGTCCCGGGCCTTTACCACCATGCGAACCCCCTGGGGTTTTGTTTTGTATAGAAGTGAGAACGAAAGAAACACTTCCAACAGAAAGCAAAGTTCTCACCGACGGTACACACTAATAAGGGAGCTCTAAGATCACATCTTTGGAATAAAATACAGTTAGAAAACGAAATCCAATTAGAGATGAGCACATTGTCCTATGATGAACCAGAGGTGAAACAAAATTCCTTCCCACAATGTGATTGTTATCTGATTACAATTCCACAACTAGTATTAACGTCCTGTTTGGTGGATCTCTTTAGTGTCAATGCATGTGCCAAGTCCACTAAATTTTCAGCTAACTTGATAAACTCTTACAAGCCAGATGTTCTTTGATGCATGGTGATTGTATCGGTCAGCTCGAGCTCGGCTCGCTCTAACTCGAGAGCAATATCACGCGCAAGTGGCGTGGGCAAAGATTGCGTGTGATATTGACTGTTGGTGGTTGTATCAGTATCGATCTCTTTTGGTATAATTGACTCTTGAAACAAATACTTGCATTGAGGGAGACATGGAAGCATGTTGGCAAGTACAGTTGCTAACAGAAAAGGATAAAGCTTGTGAATAAATTCATTTGTCAAATAGGGCACTGTATCAAAGTTCAAACACAAATGAGTAGTATAGCTCAAAATAATGATAGCACGAAACAGTACAAGCGACACTGCTACCACCTCGACGCTGCTTTGAAGATTGTAGCCTTCTGTCGTAAGTTTGACAAGGAAGGAGGAGTTTAAGAACCACAGCAAGCCGACTTTTGTGCAACTTGAGCAGCCCCTCCCGCCTGGTCTTGTTGGTTGATCCTGATGGCTTGAGGCTGCAACCAGAGGGCAGCTAAATGTTTAGAGGACAACTAAATATAAGACACATCTCTGACTTTCCTACACATACCAAGGTATTGCGCATACCCTATGTTACATCGTATGAAAAACCTGTGTTGGGACAATCTCGACACTCTCCAATTGCTACATGAGATCAGTGTCCAACATGCTTAGTTAGACATTCAACTAGCAAACACATTATGTACTATGTATAGAACTCGTATACCGAGCACAAACTGACGGAAGACACCTTGTAAATACCATTTCTCGCTGAAAATATGGCGAGTCCCCGTGTCCTTTAAATCAAAATTGGATGAATCCCTCCCCTTAGATACAGATCCACACTCGACACTTGTATCTGAGTCCAAGTAAGCTAGTGCATGCCTAACGTTACTCTCTCTTCTTTTCCCATCAGTTCTTTTTCAACAAATTTTTCCAACACTGACATGTGAGTGGAGAAAGGGATGCAGTGGTGACATGTGAACTTCTAAACGGAAACTTCCAAAGGTTAAAGACACAAATGAATTAGTATTTAGTGGAACAGTTAATCATGCATGCGAACCTAAAACATGCATTTCCACAAATCATCAGGTTAGAGGGATTAAACACAGGAATTTGAAGAACTCATACCTCAACCTTCGAGTCAGTTTCAGCAAGTCTCTGCTTTATATCCCTTCCTATTGAAAAGAAAACCTCTTCCACATTCAAGTTCGTTTTTGCACTCTGTGTGTCAAAAGAGTACAGTGAGAATATTTGATACAATAACCCAAGTAATTCCAACATTAGCAACAAACTTACAGTCTCGAAGAATTTGATGCCATATTCATCAGCAAGCGCTTGGCCCTTTGACGTAGGAACGGCCTAAAATTAATAAAGATTCAAAACCGATCATTGAAGATTGCAAAGTAAAACGTGCTCACACGCATGGAGAGAGAGAGAGAGAGAGTACCCTTTTGCTTTCATCCATGTCAGCCTTGTTGCCAACCAGTATCTTGTTAACATTGTCAGAAGCATGCTGTTCAATGTTACGAATCCAATTCCTAATGTCTAAAAATGGGGAAATTCGGTCACATAAAATAAAAAAGATCAAGTATAAAAAGGTTAGAACGACGAATATGGTGTATAAAGCTTCATCATGCAAAGCAAACATCAACCTAGTATCCAATATTCAAAAGTATATTCCACAGACATATCCAAGCATTTATTTTTTCTTAATAAAGAGGAAAGGTACAAGGGGAAAAAATCATAGAGGGACTATTTTTTATAGTTATCTGCTCATGGGGACGGCGAAAGACCCGCCAGAAGAATCAGAACAGAATGAATATGTGCTCAAAATTATATATTTGATTCGCTACCCATGAAGTAATGAAGAGGCTAACTAGTTCCATTTCCCTTTCCTTTCACTTAACAAATAAGACCCAAAAGAAAACCAGCAGTATGATTAAGTGTCCATCATCCTTTGGTTCAATGACAGAAGAAAAAAATATTTCAACCAAGAAAACTAGACTAAAGGCAAAAGAGAATCCAAACATGAATTGAAGGATTGGAAAGACAAAGAAATTACTATTGAAAGAAGACTCGTCAGTTACGTCATACACCAGCAAAATACCCATGGCTCCCCGGTAGTAAGCTGCAGAAGAGGGAGAAGAAATACTTGAGAAATTTTCTTAGAAATTTAAAAATGAGATACTATTCTTTGAAGTCACTGTGGTATAATCTATGCCAAGTAAAAAAACTAAACAAACTTGTCAAGGATCTAAAGCTATATCAGGTTGCACAGAAAATGACACTTAAATATTCTCAATTTGAATTCAAACATCATCTCGCACCGAAAAAAGCAGTCTCCTTGCATGCAAACTACAGAATGGAATAATCTAGCAATAGGCTCCAATGAGCGAGTCAATATTTGCTCCCATACACACACTGACACACACACATGCAAGTGCGTGTGGGTGTGTATTTGTGTATTGTATGTATATAATGTATGTGTATGCATGCACAAGTATACAAATGTGTATGTATACATATGTATATATATTATATACACAAATACACGCGCGCGCGCACTCACACAACTATACAAACAAACCTGACTTGAAAGCATAACTAAATTCGCACTGCACAATCTTGCCAGACAAAAACAAAGAGATATGAAAAGCAAATGATAATCATCTCTTTTGAGGTTCATAAATAAGGCATGTAACTTTCCAATCAGCAGATTAAAATTTAAAATCCTTGCTAAATGTGACCTAATGTTTGCGTGTTTGCTTTTCTCTTTAAGTGTCTTCTTTTTCTTTTGGGAGTGAGGACACGAGGCTTGGTTTGGTTTGTCGGAAGGAGGCAGCAGTATAAACTTGATGGACCTGCTTTCCATTGCATCTTCCAGCAACAGCAAGATGAAAAAGCATTCATAGAAGTGCAAGGTGAGTCAGCTAAAACAGCTTTTGGAAAAGCAATTGCTTCCCAAGCATTTCAATTCCTAGCCACACAGGGATGCATTTTAAAGCGCATCCCAAGGTGAGAACCAACAGGATGAAGTTGTAAGCAGGTTTGTTGAAATGGAAGCTCAGGATTTAGATAGAGCTGACAGAGTTGCTGGGCAGCTCTAATCTCAAATTCTCAATTCTATCCTGGTCCTCACTTTGTTTCAAAATGAAGTGCATGACTTGGAATGTTTGAGGACTAACCAAAAAGGAGAAAAGAGCTAGAACAAAGAAGATGCTTAAAGAAAGAAAGGTGGACATGGTATACTTTCAAGAAACCAAACAAAGCTGGGGGACTTCTATGCATATGGAATCCACAAGTCTTTTGTCTGGAGGAAGCAGTGGGCTCCAGAAACTTCATAATTTTGAAAGGTACTCTTGCTCAGTCTTTTCATTGTGTTTTTGTTAACATTTATGGCCCATGTTGCACTGTGGAAAGAAGATTACTTTGGGAAAGACTAGTATATTTGAGAACACACTTTTCTGGGCCTTGGTGTCTTGGCGGGGACCTCAATGAAATCAGAAATTCCAGTGAAAGGCAGGGCTGTTTTAGAAGGGATACAGGGATGAACAATCTAAACAAGTTTATTGAAGATATGGAATTTGTGGACCTTCCTATGTTGGGTAGGAAATTTACTTGGTCAAACTCACAAGATGGGGAGAAATGGAGTAAAATTGACAGATTTTTATTGCACCATGAGTGGCTGGACAAGTTCAAATTCAAAATTTGGGGACTTCCTAGGACATTATCTGATCATTCCCCACTAATATTAATGGAAGATGATAGGAGCTGGGGTCCTAAACCTTTTAAATCCTACAATTTCTGTTTTTCAAATTCTAATTGTATAAATGTTATGAAGAATGCATGGGAAAGTTGTCAGGTTTCTGGTTGGACAGCCTTTAGGATATCCAAAAAGTTGCAATGCATGAAAGCTGCTCTAAGAATCTGGAGCAGGGGGGAATTAGGTTGCTTACAAACTCAACTATCCATGATTGAAGAACAACTTCATGTTCTTGATTTGAAAGCAGAGGATGGTTCACTACAACAAGATGAATCTGATACTAGGAAAGAACTCAGAGCAAAGATGTGGAAATACTGAGGTTTATGCTAATATTAGAGCAAAGATGAATCTGATATTAGAAGCTTTGACATATCAGTTTGGTCGTCAACTGGTTGGAGAAATGGAAGCTTCATGTTCTGTTGGGAATGCACCTGGTGGGGAAGCTTATGCCACTCTTTTGAAGCTTCTCTGGGAGTTTATATTGTAATCCGTTTGGGTTGATTTCTTATCAATCCTTGGGCTTGAATAGCACATGATTGTTGTGGGGTAGGGTGCCAACCTAGTTGGGATGTTACTCCCACGTAGTGATGCTATCTTTCTTGCCATTTATCTTGATGTACTCCATTTTCGTGATTAATAAATTTTCGCCGTTCAAAAAAAAGGTGAGAACCAACAGTGCCCACCTAACCCCTTCTGTTTACAGAACAATACCAAGGTGAACCGTAGGTTTCTGCAATTTCAAACCCTACTTCAGTTCTACATTCAGCGGCAATTTATAGTGAAAAAATAAACATCCAGTTATCAAGTGAGCAAAGGGTTTGACCTCTGCCTACGATGCATTCAATTTTCTGGAAAACTATTTTGTTGCCTTAATTAGTAACGGATTTTACTATAAGTTTCTCAATTCAAATAATGAATACGGGAATGTCATGACAAATGGTAATAACAGTGGAATTTCAACAAGGCTATTGCCACTGATAGTTAATACTACAAGTTCAATGGCACAATATCAGCAATTCTGTAGCCAGTAATAAGACAATGTCTTTCTGGTGTTCAAAACCACAGGAAGGCGATGTCCACCAGAGGAAGTCATGTGTTAGGGTATGCATTAACTCCTACCAAATCAAATCCCTAGCTTCAATACCAACACATTTAAGGAAACAAATTCCCAGCATCACCTCACTCCATGCACAAGAAGAAGAAAGAGGGAAAGAAACAAATTAAGAGAATGATGGAAGAGCATTTTGGATTCTTTTTGGAGTTGCTACTCATGTTAACCCACTAGTTTTCTTCTTTGGTCTAGCATATTTAGAGGTTTATTTTTTGTATAAAACTCCAAACATGTATAGGGAAAATGATCGTCCACACCTAATATTGTTGAAGTTTAACACTGTAAACGTAAATGTTATGAAGTACTTTTAATGAGTCATTGTGACTTTTGGCCTCCATTTTTCAGTTGAGACAGTGGTAATTAAATGCTTGCTTTAAATTCACTCCAGTGACCCTCTAGGAGGACATGTTTCAATGAAGTACAGCGACTACACCATTCAGCTCTTAACATACAGAAATACCCACGCTTACCTGTTGTAATTGTACGGAATCGCTCCTGACCAGCAGTATCCCAGATTTGCAGTTTGATCCGTTTGCCATCAAGCTCTATGGTCCTTATCTTGAAATCAATGCTATAAGAGAAAGGGCAATATTGTGAGATCAAAAGCAATTTGTAGAAGAAAAGGAAAAAAAGACTATTGACATTCAAATTATAGAAGATACCCACCCTATGGTTGTAATAAAGCTAGTGGTGAAGGAACCATCAGAGAAACGCAAAAGGAGGCAACTTTTACCCACTCCTGCCAAATTAGAGAGCAAATGAATAAGTAAATAAACTCAGAAGGTAAAACCCAACTAGAAATCAGCTCCCCCAACAATTAAAAACTCCAAAAATTAACAGTCTCTGTCAAATCTCTCATGCAAAATGACCTCACCAACTTGGTGTCTCACAGAAGCTTCTGCACGTTGGAATCTTTCAAGAGTCTCATGCTTGTTTGTACCCAAAAATGACAACCAATAAAAGAAAAAGTGGCATGTGCCAAATAACTGGTAAAAATGAGAGCAGAACATAATGGGATTTCTTTCCTCGAGCTGCCGAAATTGGTTGGAGGTGGGTGTTTGTGGAAAATATTTTACCTCTTTAATTTGCAGTACTCATTATCTCAGTATCTCTAAGTCGAGTAATTCATTTGGAGAGAACAGAAGTGTACGTGGCAGCAAATGACGTGCAAGACAAAACCCATTTTCCTGGTGAAAATGTGAACTTGATTTCACGGGTCTGTGAGAAACCAATGGTTGCTCAAGAAAGTGGGATACATGGCACTAGTAGAACAAAGAGGAATGAACATGCTGTTCATGGAAACATGGCAATTGGCAAGTAACTGCCACTATTGGCAGTACAAAAAGAGAAGACGAAGAACAGAAGAGGTCCCTGACCAGTGACCACACAACCAATGCCCCCCCTTTATCAATTTCGTTTTCCATAGCCCGGCACTATGTCTATTCTCCGCATATTTCATGTCCCACAACTCCATGGTTGTAAGTTTATTTTTCATTACTTTAAATCCTAATTCTGTTTCTTGATGTAGGACAGATTGAAATAGGGCTAAGTATAATCAAACACAAAGATAAGGGGCTGTTTTTGGGGCTGTGAACAGTGGATGTGAATAGTAATTTGTAAGAAGAACGAAATGAAGGGTTAGAGAAGGATAGGTCTAGGCATCACACCTAGAAAACCCAAGGCATCACACCTAGGGGCTCTTTAGCATCACACCAAAGAAAAGATTGCATCACACAATCTAATAGCTTGAAAGCTACTCAATTTTTCATTCATTCAATCATCATGATTTGCCATAAGGCTTACAATCTTATTTATATCCATTTCAACTTGACTCTAGAACTTCCCAAAATAAATAACCGTCAACTAACATTAAGACTTCCAGACACGTTGAACATAGACTCTTTTACTGCATTAATAACATGGAAACACCAAAAGACTCTTTGATTAACTAATGGACTCTAAAGACTTTGACTATAAATTAAATAGACATTTGACTTGACTAAAACCCAAAAGACGCTCCTAAGAATCCAGCCCATGTCTAGCCAATATCCCAAGTAGACCCATGAACAATCCTAACCCTCAAAAACCGGATAATGGTTAAATTACTGGAATACCCTTGGCCACCTTTTTCTGGACCGCATCATTCTCCCCTGGTTGGAGAAAACTCGTCCTCAAGTTTTAAAGTATTGGAGTATAAGACTCCATGAACTCCTCCATATTGGAGCCGCATCTTGGTATGAAAAGCTTGAAGTCGAGGCCAATCCTTTTTCGTTTGAAACAATAAGGAAGGAAGACAATGACGCTTTTGACTCCACATGTGGATCCTTGAACTTGTCAGGAATGACAAAGTCAACGGTTGGCCCCATCTCTCTTGTGATGACATTACCTTCTTGTAATTTGACATTGACCTCATTTTTAATTACATTAACGGTTGATGGAGCTTTCAGCTTCCAATGGTCGCTTGAATTCACCTGATCAACCAAGTGAAGCTCAATGGGAAACTCTTTTGCCACTGTACTAGAAGACTGTCGCAGGAACTTACGCATCTGTAAAGGCACGTCAGATTCTAGGCTAGCAACTGTTTCCTTCATTTCTCCAGCAACCATCTCCATCACTTCCCCAACTTCCAGATCAGTAGTGGAATCTTCCACACCTTCAGATACTTCACCGCGCATCCGATTCTTTGCTTTCTACTTCAACCCCTCTGAGAGAAACATTTGGTGTTGCTTGTTGTTTGCAATGCGTATGCGAACACTCAATAGATGATTCCATTGGCGTGACATTGGAGTTGGGAAGGAAAACATCCACCTGTAGTGGCATAATATTTTTCAATTTAGCTGGTTGTTTCAATTCTCCAGCAGAACCAACAGATTCATTGCTTAGTCTCTTCTCGCACAATAACAAGATATTGTTGGGGTTCTATTGAATCTTTGATGAGAGCCTTTTCATCCTTGAAAATTTGACCATCTTTCACTTTGGTTTGATTTTTACCTTGGCCCTCCTTCGAACATGTAGAATTCTGAGTGCAAACTTTCTTCAATTGTGGTACACCTCCAACACTTTTCGATTCATCGATCAGACCCTTTTTAATCTTCATAAGCTGATTATTCATCACCTTCCTCTGACTTGGTCGGCTTTCCAAAGCATTTATCCGGTGAGTGAAAATGTCAAATTGTTCCACTAGTTTGAGAAGAATTTCATCACGCTGGAACTCAGTCAATCTCAAACTAAAAGGCCTTTCGGATCATGTAGACATCGTGCTACACTAGCTCTGATACCAAATTGATGCAGGACAGATTGAAATAGGGCTAAATATAATCAAACACAAATATAAGGGGCTGTTTTGGGGGCTGTGAACAGTGGACGTGAATAGTAATTTGTAATAAGAACGAGAAGAAGGGTTAGAGAAGGATAGGTCTAGGCATCACACCAAGAAAACCCAAGGCATCACACCTAGGGGCTCTTTAGCATCACACCAAAGAAAAGATTGCATCACACAATCTAATAGCTTGAAAGCTACTCAATTTTTCATTCATTCAATCATCATGATTTGCCATAAGGCTTACAATCTTATTTATAACCATTTCAACTTGACTCTAGAACTTCCCAAAGTAAATAACCTTCAACTAACATTAGACTTCCCAAGACGCGTTGAACATAAACTCTTTTACTGCATTAATAAAATGGAAAAACCAAAAGACTCTTTGATTAACTAATGGACTCTAAAGACTTTGACTATAAATTAAATAGACATTTGACTTGACTAAAACCGAAAAGACACTCCTAAGAATCCAGCCCATGTCTAGCCAATATCCCAAGTAGACCCATGGACAATCCTAACCCTCAAAAACCGGATAATGGTTAAATTACTGGAATACCCTTGGCCACCTTTTTTGGACCGCATCATTTCTACTATATTATTTACATTTGAGCCAGCGCTCGCTTCTCTTTTACATCACTTGAGAAAATTGTGTACTCTTCGTTGAGGAAAAAAAAGAATCAGTGGTGGATTTTCATCGCTGCACACAGTTCGCCAATTTAAAAGTCAGTTTTTCACACTCAAACCAAACGTGATCCTGCCACGCTCGCGGATCTATCACAAACGGCCAATGCGTTGTTTCGCTTTTTTGAGGGAAAGACATGCATAATGAACTAACCAACTACACTAGGTTAAACCTAGGGCCCGAACTAAAGAATCTCACCTTCTATACGTGTTATAGGCATAAGCTCCCTAAAACAGACAGGTCCTTAGATTCTCGTAGGAATATGTGCAGTTTTGGACCAACCAAAGAACTAGTTCTCTAGTTCTTCCTCTATAACTGCAGACCGTGTTCTACCAATGGCCAATCAAAGTTGAGATTGAGTTTCCTGTATTCTGATGACCCTAACCTCAGGTTTAGGGTTGTTAGGTTTTTGGGCTTTGACCCAATTGGTGTTGGCCTGTTGGGCTTCGGCCCTTTAGGTGTGCACTTTGTCCCAATAGGTGTCTTTGGTTGGTTCAATGGTTCCTTACCAATCGAGGGTTTGGGTCTCGGACTAGGCACAAGACTGTTCTTAGCTTTGTTAGGAATATGATGCCATTCTCGTTGTCCTATTAGTCTTTGTAACAACTTCAAAGATTAATGAAATTTTTTTGCTGTTCAAAAAAAGTGTGATAACCGGTACCATCAGGCAAAGACTTCTCCACACAAGGGTCACTATTACCTGGAGCGACATACTTTTACCTGGAACTAGTAGTTGAAAAGGAAAGAGTTCAAGAACCCAACTTTATATATATCTCAATGCATGAAACCAGCAGCATCTACTGTATATGTCCAGAATATACATTATCAGCTATCTGAACAACGAAGGAGGTGGCGGCGGAGCAGACATGACCTTCCTCATATCCAAGATGCATCTCACTGCCCTTGATCTGAAGTATCTTAGTAGCATACATGAACTTCTCATCCCACATAGAGGCATAATTTTCGCTATCCATCTTTCTAGACCAGTTCTTTTTTCCATAAGTCCATCTCCATAGAATAGTGTAATGGTTTCGGAGGAAATCCTCACTCTGTATTTCCTGCTTTCTTTTCTACACTTACTACCAATGTAAATCCAAAGCTTTGGTATTCCTAGACCTCATTGTTTCTAGGAAATGGAATCTAGTAGCCAAATATAAACTATGTATATGGGAAAACTGGGAAAAAAAAAACCCCTATACATATAAAGCAGCCCCAGCAGTGCCTAACTGCCTATGTATTGATGAGTCAGAAAACGTAGCACCAAAACAATATTAATTTATTGTTTGCCGGCTATTCCTGTAACATCTGCTACATATTGTTCTCTACTCCTATAGAGGAACAAGTCCATAACAATGCATTTGCCCATAATTCCGCTCCCAAAAAGAAGAGCCCAATCACATTCAAACTCAAATGTTACGAGACACAATAGTGTTTACATAGATCAGTTTTCAGAAAATGACCATCATCGTTATTTCTCAACAATCTGAATCCCTTGCAGAATTTTAAAAGAACAGCTCCACTTTCAAAGGAAAAACCTACGTGGGGGGTGCGAAATAAGGTCTATCTTCTAGGATAATATGCGAACTACCTTTCCTGCTAATTTAAAACTTATCTGCGATAAATCACTTCCAAATACCAACTACACCTCCCAATCCATTCGCAATCATACATTAATTTACACTTTGATCAACCTTAACTTTTTAATAGCAAATAATTATTAGAGACAGCTTCTCTTTTATATTGGGCATAAAACAATGGCACTCCAAATGTGAATTAAACCCCCCCTTTTTTTCCCCTTTACACAGGACATTGACCGAATTCGATGAAGCTTTGAGAAAAACTATTCTGCTGTCTAGGCAAACTTACCCAGAAAAACAAAATACATGCAGCAGTTTTCATATCAAAACTGATACATTATTGGATGGGAAATAACTAGAATGACATCTAATAGATCTGCATAATGTAGATGCGTTCTTCACCAACATAATCTCTTACTATTATGAAAGGAACACCGTTTTGTTCTGAATGTCAATTTTGAGGCTTGCTCGCTCTTTTTTCCCAAATTACCCACTTTTTATAAGTAAATAATTACATCTGAAAGAAGTCGCCCATATACAAAAAAGGCCACAAAACAAAAAGGCCCTATGCATTGTATTGGAATTGAAAACCTCAAACCAATCTAAAAATTGGTCAAGGGATGGATTACCCCTTTAAGTTTCAACTACCCAAAACCGCCACCGTAAATTTTTCTTCCCTCTTTCCTACTTTCACGTCCCCGATTTCATTACAGATTAATCTCAATTCAAGATTAAACCTTTCGAATAAAGATCCGAACAGGAAACCACATAAATTTACAAGTTCCACTATCTTGAAACAGGATAATTCACATATTCAAATTTGAATCTATAAATCGAACATGTAAATAAATACTATTTATACACGCGCATAAACACACCAAGGTACACTTACCGCTGTCGCCGATCAAGAGGAGCTTAATGAGGTAATCGTAATCCGCTCGGGCTCTGACAGGTGGAGCGGCCATTTGATGAAGAAGAAACCCTAGAAACAGGCCCTTCCTTTTTTTCTTTTTTCTTTTTTTTGGGTTGATAAATATGCAAATCCAAAAATACAACGTCAAAATCAACAATCGAAAATCTGAAAACGAAATGAACAGATACGCATATGTATGGATTTTGTACGAGTAAAGTGACGATGTGTGTACCAGATCGGAGAATTTTTTCTTTTGTCTTTTGTTGGAACGGATGGGGAAAGAGAAGAAAAGAGGAGGGAAGCGTCAGCTCCGGTCGGCCGTTGAAAGAAATATTTTCTAGTGAGAGAGAGAGAGAGGAGATGATGCGGGCGAGTGCAGGGTAGGTTTTCTGGTAAGACCAAGTCGAACCGTTGGATTCTAGAGGAGGTTTTGCGGTTACCGTGGATGTGGGGAATGTGGGGACGGCGAAGGAGGGGGGGGTTTTTTTTTTTTTTCACACGGACCCCAACTGTCCCTAATGAGACTTGAACTCGGACCTCTACTGTAGAAGGTGGTGGGGTATGCCAACCAAGCTAAGAGCTTAATGGCGCAAACGAGTCTATACGGGTTTTCTTTTTGGTTGGGGAGGCCGCACATTGTGTGGTGTGAGACTCATCTCGGGATTCAATACAAAAGATCGGAGCCATTCAACTTATGTAAAGAATTTCGGTAAAAAATCAACTTAGGCCCGTTTTGCCAACTAAATAAGTACAAGTACTTATCTTTTTTGAATTTAAAAGCGTTCTATTGTAAGAGATTGACCTGTCTCGTAAAACGAAAAATAAGTACTTACAAAATAATGACCTTAGCGGAACGGGGCCACAGTCGGACATTCGTAAGAGCGTAATCGATTATGTGCTCAATTTTCAATCAAAAAATAGAGCAAAGAACTGATCAACCTATTATCCATATCCTACAAAGCTAATTTTTAACAACAATCCTAACAAATACGTTATAGATCAATGTTATGAATACCGTACCGGACAGCGTACCGGTTTTCCTACTGGTACGGTACGTACCGGTACCGGTCAAATACCGGGTATCGTTTCGGATTTACCGCAACTAAAATATATATAATAATTATATATAATTATAATTCAAAAAAATCTCCCATACCATGCAATTCATCATAAAATACCTATGTGTGCCAACTCTTGTCCCACATTGCCTAGTTACAAAACCTCTTTCCATCTTAAATAACTTTGCACACTAGTGGGTTTGTGAATGAGGACCCAAAGGAAGGTCTCGCGCGCTCAGGAAAATGGGCGGCAATTTGGAAAACTGATTCGGAAATCCGAAAAATTCCGGCCGAAATTGCCGGTACCAGAGTCTCGGCCGGTATTTCCCGGTACGGCCCGAGATGGCCGGTACGGTACGGTATTAATAACTATGTTATAGATAAATTGAGCGGTTTCAATGATTTGTACGATATTTCATACAATGCGGTGCTCATTTGGTGACCTACCAATAGCTTTATTGAAGCGGTAAAACTGTAGACGATTGGACCCAAAAACACGTCGTGCCTCTCACCTGTCTATTCCCATGACCCCTAAGTATTTTTTTTATTTTTTTGGTCGCAACCGTACCGGTGCCAAAAGGACGCTGATGAATAATTTTGCTAGACTAGAAACTGCACCCCACCCAGTTGTATTTTTCTGGTCATTTGTCGGACTCATTTCGAAAATCCGTTCCGTCGTATCGTAGATCTCGTCGAAACATAGGAGAGTGAATTTCATATTAATTTGATACAAATTATACTTGAACGGAATACAAATTCGAGAGGACCAGGGCAGAGATAGGGTATTGCAATCTTTCTGCCTTCGCGTTGGTGTCGTACCTGCCTGTTTATTGCTCTAGTGTGTGATGTTCCGGGCATTCTCCTTATATAGAGGTAGCCATAGAATAGGTTTTACTCCTAGAAAGATGTCTGCTATAAGAAGGCCATTCCTTTCCTCAGGTCAAGTCAAGAACGCCGGGATGCCGAACTCCTACCGGAAGAACTACCCTTACAGAACGGCTATCTCTAGGGCGAGCGGAGACGTGTCAAAGCGAAAGCCCCTAGGATTATTGAACGTAAATATGTGCACGAACCTATGCAGAACAGGGTTTGTGAACCCAATCTAGTGTGCGCAAAACCGAAATTTTATTTGTTACTATATTCTAATCAACCCCGCGGTTGGATGAGCATCTGTTATACCTTTCTACACTTGTTGTTTCGTTGGTCACAATTTAGAGCTTGTCAATGACACCAATCATGTCAAAAATCATGTTGTTCGCACATATAAGTTGATATAATTTGGAATGCATTTGTTTTAAGAAAAATGGGTTACGATTTGTTGTTGTAATCTTGTTATATATTTTAAAACAAATGTGTTCGAAAATCATATCAAACAATATTTGATGAACTTGGTTTTGGGTGTAACTATGTTCTCGACAAGTTCTAGGATACTGACAATTTGGAAGATCATTTTAATCCGAAAAAGAGCCCACAAACGAGCTAATTGTATTGTGCAGCCGATGGGCGAGAGAAGAGCTGAGTGACTGATAGGGGTGTTCAAGAAAACCGCCCGAACCGTAAAACCGGTCCGACCCGGACCGAACCGTCCTATTTGGTCCGGTTCTACGGTCAGGTTATGGTTCCAAAAAAATAAGAACCGTTAATTTCGGTTCGGTTACTGGTTCTCAATTAATGAACCGTGGTTAGAACCGAACCGGACCGTTTAAAACTAAGATAAATATAAAAATACATATGTGTGTGTAATTAAATACGTATTTGAATTTGATAGGTTAATCTTTTCATTGCTAAACTTAATTTATTTAGAGATGTAATCTCATTTGTTAGGAAAGTTTTTATTTTCTTTCTCCCTTTCCTATTTCAACATGTTATCTTTCTATTTCTTTAATACTATGAGTTCATATTTAATTGTGAATAAATGTTTGGATGTTTATTGGATAGAACCGGAACCGAACCAAAACCGGACCGGTCTTACGATTTGGTTCTGGTTAGGTTCCATGAATATATTGGTTAGGTTCTGGTTCCCAATTTTCTAGAACCGTTTGAAATGGTCCGATTACTGGTTTTCTAGAAAATCGGACCAATCCGGACCATGTACACCCCTAGTGACTGAGTCCAAGAAAATCCTAATTTCGAAAGTCCTATAATACCCCACAAATCATGAGATGCTTAACTAATTAGACCGTGTTAAGCTAATATTAAACCCTTCTCTCTAAATATTCAATTATGAAAAAGGTATTGCGTATATTTAAAAGGGCTCAATTATAAGGCAGAACTAGAGTTTTATCTCAACTTCTGCGATACAAATGTTGGTTGAACTTGTTACAATATACTTTGTTGTATTTCCCGCACGTCTAGAATATAAACTGAGTGTAGACTCTTTCATGATCTGTTTGCACTCTCTAAGTCTCTCTATTTCGTGAATGATAGAAAAACGTGTAGCTAACCTATAGAGCATAACGTGTACATATAGGGCAATGATATGGATCTAAGAGGTAATAAGTCTGAGCTTATAGTGTAAATAAGAAACCCTAATCCCAGGTTCTATTTCTTATTTCACTAATTATTATTCACCCAACTTCGAAATTATAATTGCGCTTTCGTTCTTATCTTAATTATATTACGAGCTCCACGATATTAAACACTTAAATATCTCCCCATGTTAAGATTACAGCTACCCGTTGATTAAATTAAATTACTGACAATTATATTTAATCAACATCTATAATTCATGGAGACTGTCCACTTAACTTATTCGATATGTCAGATACAAATATCCACCCGCAGAATTTGACATAATCGAAACTCATAAGCTTACTCAAGAGGGTATCATCAATCCCTTTAGGGGCGTGGTTTACATTGATAATTAATAACTATCATAATATAATGTTGTGACCCAACTTACCGAGGCTTAATTATATTGATTCTAAAGAGGTTATCACTCTCTAATAAATCAAAATCAACAACATTATATAGATATACCTATTAATTATCTTTGGATTAAAAGTATAAGCATTCATAATAACCATGAGGTTCTAATTGTCTTATAAAGTCAGTATAAGGACAATTACCTCAAGGTGGTCCTATTCATGTAACGCCCCGACTTTTTGGGTGCAAAATAAAATAATTTCTAAAGAAAATATTGCTAAATACATATAATTTTCCAAAATAAGGATTTTGCTAATACAATCTCAAGATAGATTTACGGAATCAAAATACACCAACTTCAGAGCTGACTCTAATCTTGATACGAATCCTAAGCATCCTCGATCCTCGTTACTGATATTCGTTCCGTGTCGAACTGCATCATCGTTGAATCTCCTCCATTGAATCCTGCGCCCTCTAGCCGACGCAATCGATTTGCCAGGATACTGACGTATCCGTGAGTGATAAATCACCCAATAGAATAATCCAACCCAACCACCCCTCTTACATTACAACTAGCAAGCAAATAAGATAATTGTGATGCGAATAAGTAAAACAGAGATTTTTCACGTCAACCAGTTCATTACTATCCATTAGCCTAACGTGTGATCCAAAATCTCCCTACGAGATCTTTCCTCCCCAACCGCTAGCCATGCTCGGTCCCCTGAGATCACTTCCCTTTGCTATCGTAGATAACTTAAGTTACAATACTACAACAAGGGGCTAGCTTATCATGCCTGAATCACAACTAGGGTTCGCCTATCTTATATACCACATCACAATCATCACTGGACACACGCCAGTCTATCAATTCACCACTGGACACACGCCAGGACATCAATTTATTCCCACCGACTCTCGCCAGACATTAATTTATTCCACAAAACATCACTGGACCATCCGCCAGGTTTTATCGTCACAAAACATCGCTGGACCTCTCGCCAGGTTTTAACATCACAAAATATCGCTGGGCCACCGCCAGGTTTTAACATCACAAAATATCGCTGGGCCACCGCCAGGTTTTATCAAAACATCACTGGGCTTACTTTGCCAGGTTTTATCAAAACATCATTGGCCTTACTTTGCCAAGTTTTATATCATCACTGGGCTTACTCTGCCAGTCTTAAATCATCTCCGGGCTTACTCTGCCGGTTTTAAATTATCACAGACATCACTGGACTACCCGCCAGTTTCAAATCACAATCCTAGGTCCATCAGGCTGCCCTCAAGGTCCTGCTCAGGCTACCCTCAATACTTGAGGTCCTGTCAGGCTGCCCCTAAGGTCCTGCTTGGCCATCCTCACAATTCTAGGTCCATCAGGCTGCCCTCAAGGTCCTGCTCAGGCTACCCCCGATCACACGAGGTCCTCGGCGTGCCACCCCCGAGGTCCCGCTGGCCACCACTAGCGACACTCTGGGTCTTCAGTGCCTCGAGTCCTACTCAAAGCTTACCCCGATCACACGAGGTCCTGTTAGGCCACCCCCGAGGTCCTGCTTAGCCCACGATTTTCATTTGTTTCCTTTTCCCTTAACAATAACAACGTCTGTATACTTTCTCACCACAAATATCATCGTATCTCAGAATCATGCCTGCAAACAATCCTCTAAAAAGAAAGAAACTTCACAACTTATCCATTACTTAGCATCGTCTAAGTGATTTCTATCTCGTATACCACCCCATGTCTCTAGGGTCCAATCTAGCAATTAAATCCAGCATTGACACAATTTTATTCTCAATAATAATAAAAAATGAATAACAGACGGATCAAAACAAATATTAGGCAATGCAATCACATAACTTTTTATGACTGGACCGTTGCCCTTAATCTTGTATGGCCACAAAATCATTAATAAGGTATGAACTATTTAATAAAGATTTAAAATAATTTTTTAGGCTTTAATTAATTATTCTTAAGTAATTAGATTAATTAAATACTAATTAAATACATTAATTAGGTAAAAATATTAGAATAATTATCATAACCTTAATAAAGGTCCTAACAGTCCCCTATAATAAGTTCGAGTGCTAAAAGTTGGGTTTGAACGCTCACGGAATTATTTTGAATAAAAGATTCAAGTTAATAGGCAAAACAAGATTAAATAGACAATAAATGATTAAATATTTGATAATATTTTAATATTTACAGAATAACATTATGGGGCTGTAAAAAGTATAAATAAAATTATTTGGAATTTTAAACCTTCTTTATAATATTTTACGGTATTATTACTAAGAAACAATACTTAAATAATAATAAATAGTTAATTAAATAAATAAAATTTTATTTTAACAACATATCACCTTTGAACTGTCAGGAGTCTAAGAAAAATATTTTCGATATTAAAAATATTTTTTATAAGGTCGTTATTAATTTTCGTTTATAACTTTAGTTAAAAATTAAATAAATAGCTAAATATATAAATTAACTACGAAATCAGCAAGTTATGACCTTTAACATGTTGGGAGTCTAGGAAAATAGTTTGGGTATTGATAGATTAGTTTATAAGGTCGTATTGATTTTTCGTTTACAAACGATTACACGCTTACAAACAGAAATTTAATAAATATAAGATTAATTAAAAAAATTATAAAACTAACAAGGTATGAACTTTAGAATGTTAGGAACCTAGGATAAAAAATTCGGGATCAAAATCTATTTTTAACAGGTCGAAAAGTCAATTTGATCAAAGAAAAAAATAAAACACACGCTGGAAATAACAGAGTTCGCGGCCGCGAACTCTGTCCGTCTGGTTCTTGCGGTGAAGGACCTCGAAGGTCGCGGCCGCAAGGTCGCGGCTGGGTTCGGTTTTTTTTTGATTTTTTTGGTACTTTTTCGATGCATGGGACTACGAGGCCTATTGGGTTATGTCTATAAACATCAAATATACTTAGAGGAGGCTTCGGATTGAATTATAATACCTCGAATTGGGTGGAATTGGTTTTCGATCGGAAACTTGACAATTTGGAAAGAAAACTTCGGTTTCTTCGATCGGGAGACCTTGGGGCCGAATTGGTTGATGTTCGTGGATGCTTGGGATTGTAGAATGAGATTGGAACGATCAATTTGGGTCTCGGACGAACGGATCTACAAAACCCACTTTTCTCTCTCTAGAACTCCATAGCTTTGGAGCTTTGATTTCCTTTCGATTTTCTCTCTTTTCTGGACGATTGGAGTGTGAAAATTTTCGTGCGTGCCCTAGGGTCGGAGTAGGAATGTATTTATAAGAGAATTGGATGAGTTTCGAATAAAATCGAGTCCTAATGGAATTGGGTTTTGGAACGGACGAATCGTGCTCGGTTTTAGGGTTACGGAGGAGATAGAGATCGAGTAGAAGAGTGAGAGATAGAAGAGTTGTGTATGCATGCAAGTATTGTAGGAAAATTAAAAAGAAGTTGTGCATGCATATTTGTATCTAAAAGGAATAATAATAATAATTGTATTAAGAAAATAAATCTAATAACATTATTATTAAAAAAAAAAAAATTTGGGTCAAAATTCCGGGTCGTTACAATTCAATACACACAAAGTGTTAACACAATGAGTTGAAACTAGACCGTTCCTCATAATAAAGACAGACCTACTAAAACATTGTACTACAGTCCTACCAATAGTGTGTCCAATTCCATCTAAAACCGTAAAATATTTCTTATAATTCACAAGAACAGATGATCAGTTCTTCTGGGTGTAAGTCGAACTCTACACACCGGATCATCTACTTTGTAAAATAAAAGATACTCATGCACACACATACAATAATATTATGCAAACATTGCCCATAAAAAGGGAATAAAACTGATTAATAAATAACAATCAAATATTTAATCCATTACACAAAAGCATGACTTTTAGTATAATTTTCTAACACATAAACCTCAGTGAGTAAAGCGTTCTTGGAAATATGCAATCAAGTCAATTGAAGATCGATAACCGTGTGACAAATAAAATATATCTCGAAAGCGTATTCCATAATCACATTTGCCTTTCATTTGTAAGACAAATGTAGTTCAGTTATTGGATTACCGATGCCCGTTCAACCTGACATTTATCGTGATGAGCTACTCAAAAAGCTCAACAAAACGAATCGTGATCAAATGTGCTGCCAAACTCCCTACAGTGCTTTTGAACTTTCCAGTGATGAACTATTTTTCCTACACAAACAATAAGCTGAAATTTTCAGTCATGAAAAAGAGAGGGTATATAAAAATCGTGAGAGCTGATAGGAGTCAATGGGGGTCGTCCAGATCTGGGACTTATGAGTTTACTTTGTCCTAGGTCTTAATATTTTTTTTTTTAAAGTTTTATTAACTCTTGGGGAACCAATTCATTGAAATTTGCTCCCACTTTAATCTGATCATCCACTAGTGAACTCTGGAACTGGAACCAATCCTCTAGAGGGTACAATGAATGAGATGAAAACTTCCTCCAACATTCCACAAGTACGTAGGCAGGCAGGTAATGCTAGATTAATACTAAATAGTAATTCAGCTAGCTCATAGACTTGAAGGTTTTGAGGAAAGGTCCATAAGTGCCCTCATTAATTGGGTCACAAATTTTCTCCCAAGTAGAACAGGCATATATCCCAATTGAAAATTTCTTCCCGTGGTTCTGTTAGGTTTTGTGTGAGATTTTCAGTCCACTTCGATGATCCGAATCGTTATTATAGAACTCAACGAGAATAATAATGAGTGAAAACTGTGTTGATAGGATATCACTCAATATCGTAACACTATATCATGAAAATATACACACACGCACATTAAGTCGAAGCCATTTAAATTTTCGCAAGGCAAAGCGTTCTAATGATCTGTTGTTTATATTCGATCTAAATTTTTTTTTTACACAAATAATGTTGTCAATTCCATTAACAAAAAACACTAAAAATTTAACGTATTTTACCATCTCGTTTCCACTATCAAAAAAGTTTCAGAATTTTACCATCTCGTTTCCACTAACAAAAAGTTGTCAACAAAAACTTTTTTGTTACAGCAACTCGACTCACAAACCCATCAATAACTTATTCACTATCAGAAACACCAAACAACTTCTCAACCACGTATAAAAATTTAAAATATTTTCACTATCGGAAACACCCCCTCCTGATCAAGGAACCATTTCAAACACCAAAGTATACCCAGAAGAGAGGATCCACAATTTTTTTTATAACTAGATGTCCAAGTTAGCTTGTACGCACCGTAACTAAGTTTTGAACCCTGAAATTAACGACTATGCAAACCCTGAGATGGGCCGAAAGTTTAGAATATTTTGCCTTTCGTGAAATTCTTATGTTCACTTTGACCAAACTTTACACTAAAGTTGAGAGGATCCACCTTCTCCTAAAGCTCCTACTTTTCCAAACTAGTACTGCAGTCTAAGGTTCTTGAAGAATGGTAGGTTTAAGTACGAGACAAAAACGAACGAAATTGCCAGCCTTTTTGACTTTAATTAATGGCATTGCACTCATTCCTTCACATTTCCCTTGGCCGACGATCACATGCAATGGATAACCCATCTGTGTATCGAGATTGACCACCTCTTCCGCCATCCACGCCCTTCAATCTCCACAACTGTTATGTATCGTTTCAATGTGTCTGGAATTGTCCGATGCACGTGAATCTCATACGGTATAGAGGGAGCCTACATCCGTTGGGTAGTTATGGACGTATCTGTGTCTGGATCAATGGACATATATATCTGTGTCCGGTTCAATGCATTTCAGTCAGTGCGTGTAGCATTTTTGTTATAGTTTTTTCCCCACCTATGCATTTTTATGTTTGTTTTGCAATTTTATCTCTGTAAAGCTCACAAATATTGCAAGATTTACAAGTCTAATTATGCCTTTGGTTGATCTCTACGCTTGTCTTTTTATTAGCTATTAAATTTAACTTTGATCTATAAAACAAATAAAGTAAACAAACATCTTTTAGAAACGAAATGAAAAGTTATATTAATCAATCTAGTTACAATGGAAAAGCTAGCTAATTATAAAATTCTACCCATAGGCATTCTTTTATAGAAGGTACGACAAAAGAATAGGTAAAACACCGATGTAAAATTGATATTAGATATGTGGAGAGGTTTTTGTCAGCAGGTTTAAAAAAAAAGTATTAGTGTCTTTGTATTGTTCTGATTTCATTCAAGGTCTCGAAGGGAGGAAAACATACGTAAAGCTTGTAATTTTTTTTTTTTTTTTGTTTCTATGCGAAGAAGTAGAATTTCTTGGATTTTTCTCTCTCAATAAACCTCCCCACAAAATAATACAAAATCTATGCAAAGACTAAATGGGTGCTTATGCCTTAATGGTTACAGAGTTAACATAAACATCATTATGCAATAGTAGTGCTAGGTGTTATGAAATTCTTAACAAGTCCATAGCGGATCAAAAAAAAAAAAAAAAAAAAGTCACATAAAAATAAGAAGCAAAATGTGGTAAGACAACAGGGTAAAAAACTAGTCCATGCATGTCTATGCTTCTTCATTGTCTCGTTTAGGATCTTATTTCAAAATATTGATTTGAATTGTTCATTTCACAGGGGATGACAAGTATGATCGGTAACGATACGAACGAACTAGATTTTGTTTAATATATAAAATAGATGGTTTAGGTGTTTTAAAATTTTTTATTGTTATTTTAATTATTAAAATACAGTCTCTTTTTACGTACTTATTGATACCGATCAAACTTATTATATGAAAGTGACTAAAACCATTAAAATTCTATAATAGGAAAGTGCATCCTGAAACCCTATTAAAATGCCTAAATATGTTTTGGCCTTGGGACTAAAAAATTCAAAAAATTAAAAGACCTCCACTGAAAACTATTTTACTGGCGTCCTTCCCTTAAATAAAAACTATTTTACCGTCTTTATGGCTAATTTTTTTTAAAAAAATGAAATTTTTACCTTTAAATACAGAAAAATGAAATTTAATTCCTATTAAGGAAAGATGGAATACTTAATTAACACTAGGTCTATTTTTACAAAAATAAATGTACCACTAATGGAAGTGTCACCCTAGGGGTTTTAGGGTACCCTAAGGTTTTAGGATACCCTATGGTTTAGTTTTAGATACTTACTGCCCGTTCCGCTTTCCCTTCTTTTTCTAAACCTCAGTTTTCTTCAATTTTCAAACTCAAATATAATGAAAACGAAAAATAATTTTTTAATTTTTTTTGTACCGTTTAAAAGATCTCGATGAGATCTATCAAACAAGATCCATATTGGTAGGAAAATTATTTGCGTAAACACATGATTTTTGGACTTGAAATTTCTTCCGTTTGAAAAAAAAGAAGGTTATATGAAACTGGAACACAGCCTTAGTCCTAAGATTTAGATTTAGGTTTAGGTATTTTCATATGAGTTTTAGGGTGCATTTTTCTATTATAGAATTTTAGCGGTTTAGGCACTTTTATAGAATATCTTAGGGGTTTAGACATTTTTATAACGTATGGTAAGGTTTAGGCACTTTCATAGGGTACCCTAGGATTTTGGCACTTTCAGAATTTAAGATTTTAGACACTTTTATAGGATTTCGGTGTTTCATTAGTTGGAGAAGATTTGATGGAAATTACTTTCTATTCTGGACGTAGACGTAAAAAGTCAAAAAAAAAAAAAAAATTAACCCCACCACAACCGCCAGGAACTCCGTATCCGTCCGCACTGGGTCCCCTATTGTCCCCCTGTTCCAGACTAACCGTCCAACTACATTCCGACACGTACCCGAACAGCGAAGCTGGTTTCACGTCAGTCTTCGATCCGTTAGAATATACCGATTCCACATGGCATTAGTCTCTCTCCAAAATTAAAATGCCATTAGTCGCGCGTATATAATATTATAAAAAAGTAGAGAGATAGAGAGAGAGAGAGAGGGTGAGAGTGCGTGTGAGTGTAGAGAAAGAGAGAAAACGAGAAAGTTATGGCTACCAATGAAATGGGTACCGACAGTTCACATACAGTGTGCAGAGCCCACTTCGGGATCTCACATAAATGATCCAAGCCGTTCAATAATTTTAAAATAATTTTTAAATATACTTCAAAAAAAAAATCAGCTCAATTGGATGTTCATAAGTATTTGGTCTAATCTTTCAATTTTTCATTCAGAAGTTAATATCCTAAATTCTGAATGAAAAATGAAAGTTTGGATCAAGAACTCAGAGACATCCAATTGAGCTGGTTCCTGGCAAGTCCATTTGAAAAATTATTTTGAACTGCTCGGATCATTCGTATGGAACTCCAGAGTGGGTCCTACAAACGGTATGTGCACGGGCCATACCCATTCCATCCGTACCCATAGAAGGACTCGAGAAGAGTGAGAAACGCAGGGAATTTCTCCTTTCTTCTTTTTCACCTTTCATCTTCTCCTTTTGAGTAGTATATATAAAGTGAAAAAGCACAGAGCGGGAACGCGTACACCTTCAGCTTTCCTCTTCCCAAGTGCCCCCCCTCTCTCTCTCTCTCTCTCTCTGGCCTCGAGATCTGAGCCTTTCCTTCAACTCCTCTCGCAGGAGGCTGCTACTTCCATCACTTCAGGTACGTTTCCACTTCAGTTTTCCGAGCGCTGAGATCTATCTTCTTCTGCAGTTTTTTTTTCCCTTCTCCCGGTAAGGCTTCAGTTTCCAGCGTTTAATCGGAGTTTTTTTTTTTCTTCCGATTCAACGTCGTTTCCGTTCGAATTCCGTTGTATGCTTACACCTTATCTAAATAAATGCACGTGCGTGCATGTACTTGTGTGAATTTGTTTGGGGATTGTTGTAATTTCGCGTTCTAAAGTTCAGCTGAGACTCGAACTTTGGTGCGATTTTTCTGCGTTTCGGCAGATCTGTGTTTTTTTGCGTTCGTAGCACATAATAAGTCTTTATGGTCTCAATTCGTCCGTTCATCCCCGTAATCAATAGTTTAGATTTTAAAACATTCTTCCCACGAGGAGTTCAGCAAAATCTAATCATGAAAAGCACTTTATGTATGGCCGAGATTGCCTGGACCACTCTCTGCAGTCCAAACACAGATTTTGTGTTCGCAGCGCATAATACTGCAGGGAAGCCTCTCTGTAGTCTCATCTCGTCCGTTCATTTCAATAATCAATGGTTTAGATTTTAGAAAAAGACTCCTGCGGGAAGTAACTATTCTTTGGAGTCTTTATATAATCTAACTGTTAAAAATACTTTTGCCCGGACTGCTAACACATACTGCAAAGAAGTCATTTCCTTTTTTTCTTCTAGGCTGAGAAGTAACAGAAGGGAATATTTAATGTCTATCACTACGTTAAATATTGTAATTTAATGTATATCACTAGATTGAATGTATAGCATAATCATAATTTGGTTTGGCTTTGACTTTGACTGATAGTTGAAGCCTATTCAGTCACTGAGAATAGTTTAATGAGTATCATCACTGTACCAACTTCTGATGATAAAATACTCCAAAACCTATTGAATTGAGGTCAAGGTTTGAAACGATGCATTTCTAATTCAGTTGAGGTATTTTGACGGACCTTCTATCTGCCGTACAGTTGCTGGGGTCTTTTAATCCTGATATATTCGTCGGTAATTTCCTTTAATCGGTAATTTAGTTATCCTTGATCTTATTTTAGACCATGTTTGACTTTTGTTTTCAAGACTCGTCTATTTGTCATGTTAGGAAGTATAATCGTAGACAGAGCGAGATTGGATTCCGGATTTGATGTTGCCGGGTGCAAATAGTTAAAACATGGCTTTGCTAAGTTGGACGTTCCGATTTTATCATACATAGGTCCGAAGAATCATGTTATGACCACTTCAATTTACTTCTGTCTGTTTTCGTGCTTCATTAAGTGCATTCTGTGTGATGACATTTTCTTAAGATTATTAACACACATACGAGGCTCCAAAATCATGTGACCCAACTGCCTATGGCTTTTGTAGTGTGGTTGTTCCATCCTTGCTATGTTATCACGTGTTTAAATTCTGTCTTATTTCATAGTCATAGCGCAATTTAAGAGCTCAGAAGTCATCTTGGATCAAGATGCATCTTAAATTTTAGTTTCTTGCATGTTCCTTCCCTCCTTGCGGAAGGGTGGTATATATGCTACTTCCCATTTTCAGGTTGTTTGTTTTGCTTTGTAGTGCAAGTGGCTGGACCACATACTACATTTTTGGGTCATAAGAGTTGTAAATTTCTATGATAGGAAGTATTTCTAGGTTGTGTAATGTATGGTCAAGGTCATCAGTGACTCCAATATAAGGGGTTATGTGTTAGAGTGTTTTTATTCTCCGGATATACCTTTGATTACTAGCTTTGTTAGTTTACTAGACATGAAGCAATGCCCATTTCTCTGTCAATGGCAGTTGTCATCTGAAGCAAATTTCATATTGTCTGCAAGACTGCAATTTAAATTATGTATTTATGGGAAAATGTAATCTGGCTCAATTTCATTTGAATTTTGGGACATGGATGTTTTTAAAGTGCTTCATTTTATTATAATGCCCAGTAATTCGTAAAGTTAGTCGCTAGTTTTGTGTCACAGAAGAGAAAACCTTACCGCCGTTATTGTTGTCCGTGCAGCTTGCAAGTATGGATCTACCTACCGAGATACCAAACAAAGCACCTAATTCTTATGGTCATGGATCTCATGGATCTCATGCGCCTCTTAATGAAAGAATTCTTACATCCATGACCAGAAAATCAATTGCTGCACATCCTTGGCATGATCTTGAGATAGGTATTTTATTATAAGGAATTGAGTGTTAATACAATTTTCTTGCTTTTTACTGATATTATATCTCTGGTCTGTGATTCTGTCCTTATGATTCATTGCAGGACCTGGAGCCCCTGCAGTTTTCAACTGTGTAAGGATTCAGAACTTGATATGGCTGAATTTATTGGCTAATTTTAGCATTCTAAAAATTAGAGGATAAACACAAGGAAGACCAATTGTAGTTCAAGTTGGAGGAATAGCCTAACCAAATCAACAGTTTTAGTTTTAAACACTAAGCGTACTTAATAAACCTTTGAACTGTTTACATGACATGAAGAGTAGAGGTAGACAGTCACATAATCCCCAAGTTTTTGAAAATATCTCAAACTGCTAAAATTCGCCAGAATGATTCTTGGAAGCACGAGCGCAGTGCGAGGATTGACTGCGGGAGCGCAAAGCATTTTGAAGGACTATTTGACTAAGGGTAGACCTTATTTGATGTGTTCCCTTTTGGAGTTTGGACTTCTGAAAAACCCACACAATTTTGTCCACAGTTTTGATGTGGTGTATAGTGTTTTGCCCACTTTTCTGTTTTCTATTTTGAATTATGCTTCTAAACAACTGCACGTGTTTGCTATTATGGTATTTCACCAACTTATTGATTTTGTTCAAGGAAGGTCCCACAGTACCTATGGGAATACATAGAAAACAACTGGCAGTATTGCCTGAAAAATTTTGTTCTGGTCTGTTTTTGCTCAAGTACTATTCTAGTCTGTACCATGTTTGTGCAAAGGGCATTTAGTGGCTGTGGGCATAAGCTTCATCAGATACTTTGCTATCCCATGATTAAGGAAACTGGCACGAATCTTCAAAATTTTGCTTTATGTAGTGGAGACAGATAATTTTGCTTCATGCTCGTTTGTTTGGGAAAATGGAGGGGGCATTTTTTATACCGGGCAAAGTGGCTTTAGTTCTTTGAGTCCTTGAAAAACGTATACCTGGATCGCTTGTGATAAGCACTTGGTTTGAAGTTTTCAACAAGTCCTTACTAACTAGTACAGATGTGAATTTTTATCACTTTAGAGATAGTTTTCATTGTATGTGTATAAAGATATTCTTTATTTTACCTTCTGTCAATTTTACAAACGACGAAATGGATCCTCTCCAGTCTCTTGGAGAAACTGGATGGCCATTATGACCTATTTTTAGGCTCTTTCCATTTCAATTATTGGGACGGTCCACCATTTTAGACTTCTTCGAGAACATCAAGCATGCAAAAAATCATATTGATCTGATATTGTGTGCTACGTCTGTGTAACACTTTTATCTTGGAAATATGGCTTTTGAAAACATCGCAACACTGCATAGAAATCCATTTTCTCGGGATAATCTGTTACTATGAAAACATATCAGACGATAGCTGATCAACATGATTTTTGGCGTGCCTGATGTTCTCAATGAGGCCTAAAGAGTGAAGGTCCCAATCACCAAAATAAGCCCGGAAAGAGCCCGAACATAGGTCGGACTGGACCGTCTAGTCCCTCCAAAGGGACTGGAGATGATCCAATCCCTTGTGCAAACTGCCCATTAACAATCACAGAATATCTAGAGCTCTCGCTTCACACATAATCGAGAATAAATGTGTTAATTATTTCAGGTGGTTGAAATCAGCAAGGGTAGTAAGGTGAAATACGAACTTGACAAGAAAACTGGAATGATCAAGGTAATCATGACTAGTCAGTTGTCATATCAGTAGACTTTTTTTCCATCTTACAAGGTTGCTAAAGCCTATGTATGTTTGCAGGTTGACCGTGTGCTATACTCATCAGTTGTGTATCCACATAACTATGGCTTCATCCCTCGTACTCTCTGCGAGGACAATGACCCCCTGGATGTCTTAGTTATTATGCAGGTGGGCTGTTTGATATGCAATCACTGACATTTGCAATTATTTGCTTACCTTAGCAATTATGGCTAAATATTTTGTAACCTGCTTCTGGTTCCTTATGAGATTTTAAATTTTGGGGACTATCAATATTAGCTTGGTCAGAATCTTTGGAAGGTATTGCTATATTGTTACTCTGAGAGAGTCAGAGACCTATGAAAACAAGTAGTTATAGACAGAGAAGTGGAAGAGAAATGCTCATGCGGTGTCTTTTAGAGTCTATCTGTGAAGAAATGAGTGAAAATGTTTTAACATAACGAATCAAAAGAGAACATAATTTTCACTGCAAGGGGTGGCCCCTTGGTTGGCTATACTGGTTCTATTCTGCCAGGTGTATTATTGGACAGCAAACCCTGTTCAGATAATGATAGAAAGACATTTCAATCCATAAATGAACACTGTCTAATGACCTTGAGATGGGTTTTACATTGCAAAATTAAGGGAAAAAGGTAACTCCGTACGTAGAAAATTGATGACTTTGTTAAGATGTCATTTTTCCATTTTTTACCTGATGGCAAGGTGTAGATTCTCACGTGTTCCGGATGGGGTAGTGGATTTTAGCAGAACCAGTAGCTTTTATTGCAGGATAATTGAATTCTAAAGTGACGAGTCACCATAATACACTTTTTTACCACCCAAATGTTACAGCATTGGAGTATGTGAGGTCCGATTTACAGTAGCCTTGTGGTTGCACCTCAATTGGGTGACATAGTCCACTACAAATTCATTTCCATATGCATATGTAGTCCAGATTTTTATTTTTATACTGCCATGCAATGCTTTACCACAAGCTTTTATGAACAAATTCAGGAGCCAGTTCTTCCAGGATGCTTTCTTCGTGCTAAAGCAATAGGTCTTATGCCTATGATTGATCAGGCATGTATACTGTCCCTACCTTTAAGTTTTGATAGGCTGAGTTTGGTTCAGCTATCGGAAATTCTAACCTTTTCCTTGAATGAAGGGTGAGAAAGATGACAAGATAATTGCAGTGTGTGCTGATGATCCCGAGTATAAGGGGTACACTGATATCAAGGACCTGCCACCACATCGATTGGCTGAGATTCGCCGCTTCTTTGAGGACTGTATCCTTATAAAACTTTTTCATTTATATTTGAACAATTTTGTGCCTTGCGTCTTTGATATGATGTATACAGCAAATATTTCTACCCTACACCGTTCATTTACTTCTAGAAGCTGCAAAATGAAAGGAAATAGAAGAATGTAGTTTTCTCTTAACTAGTAAATAGACAAGAAAAATGAGAACAAGGAGGTTGCCGTTAATGATTTCCTGCCTGCCTCAAAAGCGGTTGACTCTATCCAGCAGTCAATGTAAGTGATCAATTCTATTACGTTTCAGTGTTCTTTTTCCCATTTTACTTGGTATGTGCGCTGTATTGGATGGACTCATCCATACAGTCAACATCAAGCTGTTTGCTACACAATAAACGATGATGCAAGATTGAATGAGCCTTGATAGAAGTGACTACAGAAGAAGCCATTTGTGTTTCAACCCTACCCTAAAGGGCCTAGCTTCTGTGACTTCGAATTAGTCTTCAATCCTTCGGTTATCTTACATTTACCCCCTTTTGGTGTTGAAAGCCTGTTTACAGGGATGAACGTCTGCTCCGTAGTTATGGTACTATCCACTTATTGATTGGATAATTTTTATGGGATAGCCCTAATTTGAAAACTTCTTTTGATTGACCTCTATTTTATGAGTATTTTCAACATAAATATTGCGTAAACAACTTCACTTGTTTCACATATTACGTAATTGCATCGATGTGTTTTTTAGATATGTGTGCTTTTTGCCTTTTCTATTAATACAAATATCATTGAGGTTGACTTATTCAGATGTATGATACTCCATAAACTGACAGATTTTTGATTTCTTGGTTATTCTTATTTATAACACAGAAGAAAGATTATAGATTTCGTGAAACTATTTTTTTTTAATCTTTTCCTTATCTTACCGTGGCCTCCATGAAATACTTTCTCTGGCTTTGTTCCGGCTGGTGTTGGTTGTTAGATTTACACCCATACATTTTATTTTAATACTCGGCAACACCCATACATCATTAGAGTTCCGTCTTTCACTTTGTAAGGATTTTCATCAATTAATATTCGGCTTGTCATCAATCTCATCTACATGGATTATGACTTAAATCTTATTGCGTTTTTATGTTCAACCATGAAGGGATCTCTACGCGGACTACATCGTGGAAAGCTTGAGGCGGTAGTTCACATTTACCGTAAACATCACGCTCGTTGGTGCTGTTGGTAGTTATCTATACCCTGCTTCATTGTTTCAAATCTTCTCTACATTGCGCTGCATATGAACCTGTGGATTCACATTCGTGGTCTTGTATCATGTTAATGGATGAATTGTTCCTTATAGTTCATGGTGATGGTGGCGAAATCGCTCTCTATACATTGACAGTAATGAAACTTACAAGTTGAAGCTTCTGCCATTTGATGTACTGAAGTATTTTTTGTTCACTACTTATTTGCTGCCATTATTTGTAGCCAACCGGGGCCAAGTGGAATGATTTTGTCACTGGGACTTGAATTTCCCCGAGAAAGCTTTCCCCCATGTCTTCTAAAACTTGCCCACCTGATCGAAGTTACATTTCCATCTTAGGTGTGGCCAAATAGGGCTTAGCTTCTATTCTACGGAATTGAATTCTCCTCAGATACATTTATAGGGCTTAGCTTAAGTGCCGAGGCGTGGCAAATTCTTCAGGAAAACTTGGGTCTTCCAAAACTTAGCCTACTTCACTTCCATGGCTTATCGGTTGAACCGTATTCTTCTCTTTATATTTCTGGGTTTGTCCTCTTTGCTGTTGCCGAGCTCTTTTTTCCTACGGGATTGGCGCGAGGAACCTCTAGTCTGGCCCATTATTAGTGGGCCTTTTTCGGGTCCAATTTGATGATAAAGCGGAGTATTTAGTGATTTTAGACCAACGTAACGTTAGGACAAAAGTGTTGATCTGGTAACGTATGATACGCTTCTAGAACACATTTATCTTACAAAATATTGAAACAATAAAGTTTTGAACACTGAATCGAAAACAATTTTTTGCAACATAGATGTGTGTTAAAAGTATATCAAACAGTATTCGATCAACTTTAATTTTTACCGTGACTCAAGTTTTCAACGAGGTTTGAAAAGGGAACGACTCTGATTATCAAAATATGGAGCCCGCAAATGTGCCGGACTTGATTGTGACAGATGAATTGGACGGCTCGGGACAAACTTGTGTCTGAAATTATATTTTAAAGTTTTATAGGTAGCATTGCTCTTTTTTGAATTTACTTTACAATGCTTCTATCTTTCTTTTTTTGGGCAAAATACAATGCTTCTATCGAAGAACTACTATTCGTTACGTACATATTGTGTTACAACATCGTAATAAAGAACTCTCACCCAAAAAAAACATACTAGTAAAGAACTTCGAAGCAAAGTACATAAAGCTCGCCCCGAATAATGCCCATGAAACTCAGAAAAGAGATGTGCATGAGCTAGATCTTCCGTTGGATCTATCAACCGTATGGAACATTTTTAATTGGCCTTGACTAATAAAACTTTAGCCAAGGCAACAAGATAAATCTACTTTACAGAAAGCAGACGCTGAATCTTTCTTTACCAGAAGAAAGTGTCTGGCAAGATTTAAAAGGACAGTCATGTCGCTCTTAATGAAAGGTGGAAGATCGTCAGCATGAAATGAAGTTCCCCATCGACGTCACTTGCGACCAAAAAAAGGAATTTTTTTTTTTGAACTACTCACTCATGACAATTGAATGATTCAATTCATCCTACGTTTGAAATTTGCAAATTTTTTTTTAATGTTCCCCCAACCCTAAATCGTAAACCTTGTGTATTTGATATCAACCACTCAATTAAGACCACTAAAAAAAAAAAAGGACTCTGTACAAGTAAAAAGACTGGGAAGAATTCATCCACTGTGGTACAATCAGAGTGAGAGGACATCGTCTTCTTTTGAGTTCAATTTTTCCCTTTTTGGAAGAGTCCAGTGATAAATCAAAAACTATAAAACATTTTAAAATTTTATTCAAAAACCCGACACAAAGCGGACATAAATATTAGGAAATCGAGGTATTCCATTCATCATTATTAGTTCAAAAATGTTCACACTAGCGCTAAAAGTTGCGTAACAACAAATAGTATGGTTGTTGATTGGAAACGGAAGAACTATAAAAAGACGTACGTAATATTATAGAAAAATGCTGTTTGTACAACATAGGAGTATTTAACAAAATCTTGATGAGATCAAACAAAAATTAGAAGTGGGAAAGCAACACCTCTTCTTATTTCCTTCAATTTACTTAATACAGCACACTAGCATTAGGACATTCCATGCTTATTTGACCCATTTGACCCTTGGATAATGGGAACTTTACAGAGATGCATGCCTTAACCAATATGAGGAAGGCCACAACCACAGTGATAATTTGGGCCTTAAGTACAGAATGGGAAGAGAGGGTGAATCAGTCATGGGCAACAACCACCACTTGTTTCCCAATGTTGCGGCCTCTGAAAAGTCCGGCAAGGGCCGAGGGGCCACTCTCAAGGCCTTCCGCGACGTCTTCAGCGTAGAAAATTCTCCCTTCTCGGATACAAGGCAGGATGCTTTCCAGAAATTTGGAGTAGGAAGGATAGTAATCGGTAACGGTGAATCCTTCCACTCGCACACGCTTGAACACGAGATGCATTAAGTTTTTCACCCCCTCAGGCTGCTCAAGACCGTATTGGGAGACCATTCCACAAACAGCTATGCGGCCGTGGTTTCGCATATTGAGGAGCACTGCATCCAGCATCTTCCCCCCGACGTTGTCGAAGTAAATGTCGATGCCTTCCGGGAAGCACCTAGCCATAGCAGAGAATAGAGATGTGAGCACTTGAAACAGGACAAGTAACCAAAAGCAAAATCACTATCAAGTAGTGATATCACATTCCAGACCGCGAGCGGCGAGTCTGAACCACGGATGTTTGGACGGCTCAAATTGTGTACCCCTTTGTACTACAGGGTCCTCAGTTCCGAGAGCAACATCTTAGACGTCTAAATTTCCTTCCTAAAATTCAGAAAGTTACCTTTTCAACGCTGCATCCAAATCTTGCTCTTCCTTGTAATTGAAAGCCTCGTCAAATCCGAACTTATCCTTCAGCAGATCAATCTTGGCACGAATAAAACATACTAAAACAGGTTAGTTTTCTCCTGATCGATTCATCGAATCAATGGAACAAAAAATAGGTTTCAATCCACAGATTGGTTTCACTACTCGGATACCGATTCCTCATATGCCGTGCACATGCTTATCTTCTAGGCAAGGACGGATCGAGAAGCATATGAGCCCAGGTGACCGCCTTACCCACGTTCCGAATTTCCAGTACAATTGTATATGATGAGTTAGTTACCTTTTCCTGACTTCCAGCACTTCCAACAACGTAGCAGCCCATTAGCTTTGCAAACTGGCCAACAAGCTGACCAACTGCACCTGCTGCTGCTGATACAAACACATATTCTCCTTCTTTGGGTGCACATTTCTCATAAAACCCATAATGAGCAGTCATCCCAGGCATACCTATTTATAACAATTTTATCGCATTTAGAGACAAGTGAAAATATAGAAATCATCAAGCAACATCCCAACAATCTCCACGACAAGAATTTTAAAAAATGAAATTATTATATGCGAATTTTTTTTATCCCCAACTTATATAGTCTCGCCACTGCTAGGTTTTATTATATATACTAGTCATAAATCTTCTCTTTCTTTTTCAAGAAAGGAGACCCAAAAAAATATTCCAAAACTAAATTCAATAGGCCAAAGTGAAATAATATAAATGATGATGTGTAATTAAGAAAAAAAAAAAAAAACTCCACATTCTAACCCTAAAATAACTTAACCTAAAAAATTAAGGAAATTTAATTATAATTATGCCACTCCCGAAATTTATAATGTCACTCCCAAAAGGGAGTGCGGTTATCAATCTGAAAAATCCATATAGGGATCTGGGGAGTGTCACTCCCAAAAGAGAGTGCGGTTATCAATATGGAAAATCCATATAGGGATCTGGGGAGTAACATTATAAATTTGAAGAGTGGCATTATCGACACCCAAAATTAAAGTAAGTCTTTTTTCATACTCCATATGCAAATGACAAATATCATTTACTATAGTTTTTGTCAAGTTATTTTAATTTTTAAAAGCACCACGTAGAAAGACCACCAAATAACTTATTCGTAAGCCAAATAGGTTGTTTAATTTATTGAGCGTAATGTACGTGTTTACCCAATTAAGGACAAAAGCATTTGTATGTGTAACTCTTAGGTCATAAACTAAAAATATTCATTGTAATCAGCGGATTTCATTGGTGGGCCGGGTTTTACTGAATATGCGACAGCAGTCTAAGGTCGCATATCCAAACGGAAACTAAGTTTCTGTTAGATTTCTTGGAGGGGTTCCAACCTAAAACCATTTAGTCATAGGTGGAGTAACATTTAGAATAATATTAACCAAACTTGGATGGCTTTAAATGAGGGATGTAGAACAAATCTAACAATTCCCACTCACGACCCATATAACAAGCTTTCTAGTTCATCAGAGCAATCTCTAGCCCTAAGAAAAAATATGAAGAACTTCAATGAAAACACTCAAAGATAAGAGTAAATTGGAGTACAAGCACCATCCATATATAGCATAGTTACAAACAAAAGAGAGAAGAAATGGTCTTCTAACTTTGAGTAAAAATTCGAGTCTCACTTGAATCGAGTAAAATTTTGAGTCAAAGATGATTCGGCATGAGTTTGAAACACTGGGGTGGCTTTTAGGCCTTTTTTTTTTTTTTTAAATCGGCGAAAGTCAATATTTGTTAGATAGTCGAGATAGAGAAGGTGATGAATTAATTACCCAAAATTCCGGTGTAATATGAGAGTGGTACATCAGTATGATCAATTTTGAAGAGGTCCTCAGGCTTCGTAATAAGACTGTACTCTTCCCATCCAGTTGTTCCCCAAACCAAGTCACCCTTCTTGAAATTTGGGTGCCCTGAATCCATTACTTTAGCCACTCCATAACCCATTATTACCTGCACATGATCACAATTAAAGTTCACAATATCTTTCAAGTAGCCAATTAAGAAGGCCTTTGACCTAACGACATATCGGCGCTTAGGAATACACTTTAGTGACAGGAGAAATGAGATTAGTTCGCCAATAAAAAAGAAACAAAGGGAACAAGGAGAGAGAGAGGGTCGGCCGGGGTACATACGGAACCAGGAGTGTAAGGAGTGAAGACGTCTAGTCCTCCTTGAGTTTTGTGCATTAGATGTCCCATGTAAAGGTCGCATGACAAGTAGAGGTTCTTCACCAGCACTGCATTCGAACCTTGCGGTACGTTCACACCAATGCTCTTGTTTGTGATGACTTCCATGTCCGAATCTTTAGGGGCACCTTCGGCATAGTCCCTCAGCACCACTTGTTTGTTGCTCAACATATCTCTCTCTCTCTCTCTCTCTCTCTCTGTGTGTGTGTTGGGTGAGAGATGAGCTCCTCAATTTTATAGAGGAACGTTGGTCAATGATGTTATTTATCACAAGTGATTTTTTATTTATTTAAATAATCATGTGTCGGCACATCGACTGATCATTTTTTATCGTAAGCGATGATATACATGTGCACTTATAAAGTTTAGAGAGTTGAGACGGCCAAAAAAAAAAAAGATTTTTAAGGTGAAATAATGATAGGAATCGAGGTTTTTTCATGTGATGATTCCTCTATGGTTCCTTACGTGACTCAAAAGTGGATGCAATCCATCACGTACGGTCCTGTTCGATTATCCGAATTGTTCATTTTGCAAGCAAGTCTTGATTTATTTAGCTCAAATGTTGGAAATTAGGTCTATTAGACACAAAAAAACATCGGGAATATCAACGTCATCGCTTACTTCATAATTAACTAATAAATAATCCTCCAGGGTTTGATTATAGTACTAGTATACAAAGAGATAAACTTTGGGAATCAACGTCATCGCTTAATCATCTTAACATCGTATTTAATTAAGGTTTACGATAATTAATTAAGTACAGCCTCGTAGGGGTCAAAGTAGGACCGGATTAGCTCACGGCTGACATC
This sequence comes from Rhododendron molle, assembly GCA_025413875.1. Taxonomy (NCBI): domain Eukaryota; kingdom Viridiplantae; phylum Streptophyta; class Magnoliopsida; order Ericales; family Ericaceae; genus Rhododendron; species Rhododendron molle. The sequence continues at coordinate 44,423,978 of CM046392.1, forward strand.
AAATTAATTTGAGAAATGCTAGGGGTACAGCTGTCCAAGTACAGCAGCCACGTACAGATCCGTTTTGCGCCCGTCTCGGGTCCTACAAAAATGATCGGAGCCGCTCATTTTGTTCAAAATATGTTGTTTGAGGTCCCTGCAAAAAATCATCTCAATCCGATATCGGTAAGGACAATTACGAATCATACAACTTTGCTTTAGAATTTCGCCTGAAATGATTTTGCCACTCTCTTTTTTGTTAACGTCATTCTCCTTATTTTTTGTGCAAAAATACACTTGCAGGGGAGTGACGTTAACAAAAAAGAGAGTGGCAAAATCAGCAGCCTTAATATGTTTCCTTCTTTATATCAAGTTACATCTGGGATCCCTGGGGAAGAGGATCAAGTTGGCCCTTGCGAACAGCTTGATGCACTATCTCCCTTCAACCCTTTGAGCGAAATGCGGCAAAAGGAAGGAAAATCCATGGACCAACCCCATCATCTCCACCCCGTAGGAACTACGAGATCACCCCAAGGACGCCTTCGGCATCCAGGGGTCACGGACCGACCATAGAAACCTGCTCAATAAGTGGAACGCATTAGCTGTCCGCTCTCAGGTTGGGCAGTAAGGGTCGGAGAAGGGCAATCACTCATTCTTAAAACCAGCGTTCTTAAGACCAAAGAGTCGGGTGGAAAGGGGGGGAAAGCTCTCCGTTCCTGGTTCTCCTGTAGCTGGATTAACATTTTGTTTGGTTCTTCTCTCATAAATATTTTTTAAAATTTTTTGACTGTTTCGTCATCTATGTTTTCTTTCATCCAATCTCGGGTTAGATTGTTGCCTATACTATACTATACTAGCAATGGGTCATTGCTAAGAGAGAAACTTATTCACGGTGCGCACTCTGCGCAATCTTAGCCGTACGTCCAAACATGTACGTTTTTAAGTCGAATCATCCAAAACACTTTTGGACGGCCGAGATTGAGCGTCGTAAAATTTATTCACGACTCCTCCGTGAATAAGTTTTTCTCCATCGCTAATGAGAATAGGCACTTGGTTGGGTATAGTTACTGAGATGATCTCTCTCTCAGTTAATATTTTGAGGTAAAACATAGAGCATCTCCGCCTTTACTCAAACCTAAACTCCGATTCAAAGTCTTTCAATCCTTCAAGGGGGAATCAAACCCAAATTTTCAATGGCTATTTTCTGATGGAGGCGGGTGGTGGTCGTGGTGCTTTGTTGGTCAGCAATTTTCGGTGGTCGCGGGAGGTGCGCAAGTTTTCGGAAAAGATAGCAGAAGCAAGATCGAGGGTCTGTTAAGTATATCAATAAAGGCTTTCTAACCCCAACTTGTTAACAGAAAATTGAAAAAAGAATTGATCAAGTCCTTACCGATATCTAATTGAGCTTATTTTTTTACAAAAACCCTTAAAAAAATTATTTTTGAAAAAATTGAGTTGTTCCGATCAAATATTTGAGATCCCGAAGTGGATCTCATAAAACGCGGTGTAGGGTAACGTCCCATAGCAGGGCTCTTTTCATCCGTCGTTATGTGGGGTATCTATTATTGCAGGGTCAGCACCTGGTTTTAGTAGAAAATGGGAACATTTGGATTGGGATACATTGCATAATAGTAGACGGGTTTGTTAGCTGCCTTGCCGGAGATGGTGTTGCGCGGGGTAGGCCAGGTTTCCGAATACAATTTTCGGATAAAACGTAACCATTTTTATCATGCCGTTTACAAAAATTAATAAGTTTTGGCATTTTAATTACCATGTCGTTCACAGAAATTATTAACTTGTCAATAAAAACTTTTTTTGCTGCAGTAATTCTACTCACAAACTCATCTACAACTTATTCACTACCAGAAATAATTTGACATTTCTCAACAACTTGCTGATCACTACCGGAAATACCTAAAAACTTGATTGCTACAAATTTCTTCTCATAATTTACTCACTACCGGAAGCACTCCCTTAGTAGTAGCACGGTCTTTTTTCTCCGGTTTATTCCGATTGTTTCACCAGCTGGTTTTCCCAGTCCGTTTGGGTTTCTGTCTGAGTTTCCTCCAGATCCGAAGGGTGCAGCGGTGTGCTGATAAGTATTGGGTTGGTTCCATGGGTTTTCTGCGTTTCCGGTTTGAGGCAACGGTGAATAATCACCAGGCTTGCGGATCAAAAAAAAAAATCACCAGGCTTTGGCCTAAGGTTTTGTTTGAGCAGTTGACATAAATCTGCAGTAGTGGGCTTTCAATCACCGGTTGTCGTGGTCGCCAGATTTGGAATTTTAGCCTATTACGGATTTCTTTTCCGGTCATCATGCCCAAAGCCTGCCGTGGCAGCGGGGCTTGCCTCGGAGCCTCTCCTTCGCTTCAGGTTGAGGTATCGGTTGCGTCCTCAGTCAACGGAGCGTCTTCTCCTCGCCCGGAGCCGACTAGTGTGCTTATTGGGTGTTACTAAATTTTCTGGTTTCTATCTAATTGACAGAAGAATGTCAATCGACAGAAATCTACTTGACTTGCTGGAATGTGGGTGGTTTGTGAAGTGGTGTTTGGTTCCTTACCGTGTTTCAAGACCTTTTTGGAAGCAAACGTAGTAGTATGGGATGAAATGGAAATGGAATTGAAGACTTAATAAAAGAGACTTTTATTGAATCTCTAAGTAGAAGCACATAATCGACAAGGTGTAGCCTAATCGACAGAGTACAATTTATTTAACAGTTACTCCTACTCAGAGAAAAGAAAAGATAAAGGCATGTTGGCGTTGTTTTTGTGTGTCCCTGTAACTGCTGCTAATTCATGCTTAAATAGGTTTTTCTCAATTTGAATTTGAATCTTCCCTCCAATACGAGGTGACAGTTAATTCTTCCTTTCAAACCTTTGTAAATAACTTCCACAATCAGTGATACAAAAAACTTCCATGCATCCACGTTGTAGAACTGCTCCTTTAATCATGGGATAACTGCACATACTTTCTTTTGACACCTGTAACTTGATTGATAGAGAAAACAAATCAAATAATACATAGTCGACAAAAGAAACATGCCACATATTGGCCAATCGAAAGACAAGTAAAGCCCAAAACTTTATCATTGTTTTATTACAATTAATCAAGTTATTCAACTTAAACTCATTTTGTTAAGGCAAACCAAAGTTACCTTTCAATTTCTAATAATATCCTTTTATTCATTACATGTGTCACTCAATCGACAGAAAATAAGAAAAATCACAGATATGGAGTAAACACTGGGTAGCAGTCCAGGGTATTGGATTAATATTCTTAGCTTGTGCTGGTTTCATGATTTCCATCAGATTTTTTTTTTTTGCTTGGCAATTTCCGTCAGATTTTGATATTGTCTTTGATATGAAATGCCACCATCCCGAGGCGACTGGATGTCTAGATACTAACTCCATGTGTACCGATTCTTGTTGACGGTGTGCAGAGAGTGATAGACTCGTAGATAGACGTTGGAAAGTAGCTTTGCCTCTTTTGTGTTTCTTATATATCATTAGTTTATGGCCGGAATGGCTTTTCATTAGTTTTTTCTTAAAAGAAAAAGGAAAAAAACGAAGGGAGTGGTAAATTCATTACTTTTATTTATGAAAAAACAAAAGATCGAACGACTATAACTTTTGCATGAAAATCTTTTTATTTTGATTATGTCATTGCATATACCCTAATTCTGAATTTGTTTTGTTTGTGTGCTTAAGAGCATCTCCGGCCCTTACCTTTTCTGTTCTTTAAATGTGGGTCAAACTTTAAGAAAAACACATTTGGAGTAGGTATCTTCAATGGCAAAACCTAATTTTGACCCAAATTTATTACTCTATTTTTAAACATATCCAATGACATATAGATAAATAAGAGAGAGGAGACTACTAGCCCAGCGAACTCCGGTGCCGGCGAACCTCAGCAGTTCCGGTGAACTCCGACGGCGGTTCGAAAAGGTTTGGTTTGCTCCGACGAAGCTCCGGTGACAAATTCACAGGGTTTGGTGACTCCGGTGAACCTCCAGCGACATATCTAAAAGGTTTTCACTGGTCCGACGAAGCTCCGGCAAGTATCCGACGATAGATCTAGAGGTTGGGTTGCTCTGGCGAAGGTCTCTTCCTTTCATTACCAGAGGAAGAGCAGTTGCTCCAGCAGAGAAAAGTGCCTTTGAAAATGGGGAGAAAAGTGGGTCAAGGCTTGAGTTGTCCCATATTTGAGCAAAGAAATGGATAAAATCCAAAATGAAGAAATGTTTTGGGTCAATGATTGGAGAAAGATTTTGGTAGTTTTTTCCAAATTTTAAATTTGGGTCTTAAAATGAGTTAAGATTGGAGATGCTCTAAACGTTTCAAAAAAAGAAACACACTCTGTTGCTTATGGGAATTGATTTTGCCACTTTTTTTTTTGTTAATGTCACTTTTCTTCTCCCACAAAACAAATCATCTTATAAAAGCACAAAAAAAAAATGACATTAACAAAAATGAGAGCAGCAAAATCACTCCCCCTTGTTTATATAAATTTTCCGGATCCTTTTTAATTTCTTGTCCTAGGTTACAAACACACCTTATCCTGATATCCTCTATATCTCGTCCAGGAATAAACCCTGCTCATGTCCCATCAAAACCCCCCTCCCCACCCACTCACTCACTCACTCTCTCTCTCTCTCTCTCTCTCTCCACCATGAGTTCATTCACCAACACCCCCAACTTCGACAACCTCCTCCTCCAAACCCTGATGACCCGTCTCCAAATTCGACCCACAAACCCACCACCCTTCCTCAACCAAACCACCCTAGAAGACCTCCTCGTCGACCCCCTCAACCTCCTCCTCTCCGATTCCGACGAGGAAGAAAACGACAACACTAAGAACAACAACAACAAAACCCAGCTCGCAAAAGAAGAATCCAAGCTGGAAAAAGCTATAATTCGAAGGATCCTCAGTGGAAAAACCGATACCTTGAAACCCAATTCGGGTCAGGCCGTTACTGTCAACGAGCACCATATCTGCGTCGGGTTTCACAGGGATGCCGGGTCGGAGTACCGGGTTTGGGAGTGGCACGGGCATGTTATGTTGTTTGATGAGGAAAATGGGTATTCTCCTCAGTACATATATGGGAATTTCTTCGAGATAGTGAAGAGTGATAAGGTTGGTGTTGGAAATGATGATGACGAAAAGGTTAAGGAGAAAATTGGTAATTTGGGGTTGAGGGAGTTGATCGGGTCGGTTGATTCGGGTGGTGGGCGGGTCGTTCACCGTAATGTGAATGCTGGGTCTCCCAGGTTTGAATAAAACCCTTTTGATTTTCAATTACTCTCATTCATTGAGAAGTTTATGTTCACATTTCCTGTTTAAGCTTTTATGTGATTAAGGATTGAGATGCATTTTCGTTGTTACATTAAATTATTAGAGATTACTGTTGTAATAGTTGTAACATATAATTGTTGTATAACTGTTGTATGGCATATAATTAGTTAGTACTATTCATAGATAGTGATGTATAAAGCTTGTAGTACGTTTGGAAGTCCTGATGTGAATAGTAGAAGTTAGACTTGCAATAGTTTGAACTAATGATATGCAAGTACTGTTTGTACTGTAGCAATTATGTATAGGTACTGTTTGTATTTGGAATGTTTCTCCTCCTTACGCCTATAAAATGAGGAGAAACATTCCAAATACAAACAGTACCTATACATAATTGCTATAGTACAAACAGTACTTGCATATCATTAGTTCAAACTATTGCAAGTCTAACTTTTACTATTCACATCAGGACTTCCAAACGTACTACAAGCTTTATACATCACTATCTATGAATAGTACTAACTAATTATATGCCATACAACAGTTATACAACAATTATATGTTACAACTATTACAACAGTAATCTCTAATATGGGTATACATTTGCCTGGTATTTTGGGTGTGATCATCTCCAACCCTTACTCATACTTTTACACTTTTACTCAAATTTTGAACTCAAATTTGAGGAAAAGTTTGAGTAAAGACTTCATTCGATATGAACCATTCGAATTGGCAAACCCAAATCTTAGCACAAGCTGAAGATATTATGGGTCTACCAATTACTGTGCGTTGTGAAGTACTAGCATTACTAGGAGAACAATCGAGTTCTAGCTAAAGTATTCACAATCGAACTAGGAAGACATTTCAAATCTCACACATGGGTTACTGGACATGCAAGTTTGATGTAAATGTTTCCTTATTTGCTTCTTGCTCAACAGAGCATTTTGGGGTTAATGTGTCATGTGTGTATTGTCCCGGTCGTGCTTACTATGACCTTGCGTGCATTTATGTACAAGGACTAGCATCATCAATGGGTAGTGTTGGTAGGTTATCTTCGTGAGAGCAACAATGCGGTGATTGCGTGTCATGTTTCTACAAACATGCTTCATGATTCTTGTGTTGATGCTTCATGTATTGTGTTTTAATGCCTGAGGAGACATTTTGTGAATATATGCTAAACGATCACACTAGAGAAACAAGTAGGTAGGGAGTGATTTTTATTGAGGTCCAATTTGGGATCAATACTGGATTTGTGCTGTGCTTGTGATTCTATACATTGTCTCCTGGTGCTGTCGTTTTAGTTTCCTGCTGGAACAACAGTCTGCTTTGGTGAATTTTGAAGGCTGAAATTGCTAAGATTACATCTTTGCTTGCTACTCTCTCAGTTCTCCGACTACTTGAAGCAATTTGATGTTGCTGGTTCACCACAGTTTCCAAAAAGAGTATACCCATTGCGATAGAAGTGTGGTGGTTCACAGGATCATAAGTTTTGCCAGGTTATAATGTTTAAGGAAGAAAGAAATGCGTGTTTTCTTTGCGACCAGACTACAATTGTAACACTTAGAATACGAATGCTTCGGATCCTGAGTGAACAAGTGATTTAGGTAATAACGTCTCACATCGATGATCAAGCTACAGATGTCAAGATACATTTGTATGGAGATTCATGTCATTCTCCCTGTTTCTGAATGCATCTTTATGCTATAATTGGAAGTGGAGTGTACTCATTTTGTCTCGAAGCAGAAATTGTTCCGAAATGATGGGTTTCTGCTCTAGTCCATCAATTGTATTTCTATTTGGCTATCTTACTGGCTCATATTTTTTGGACATGAGAACTGCAGAGCTATTTGATATTGGGTTTCATTTGTTGCTTCAGCAAATTTGTGATGAAATTCTGAAAAATTTATGGGTCCTCATTAATGTTTCGTTTACTATGATTGTATCTTACTGGAGAAAACTACTCTAAACAGCTATTATACTCTCCATTATGCTGGGTTAGGAAGAACATTTATATAATTACTCACACCTTGGATTTTACTGCCGATGGGCTTTTCTGCATTTTGAATGCCTTTCTGCTTCCTAGTCAGTTTAGATTCCCAACTTTTCATGGTTTTTGGTAGTTTTCTACCTGGTCAGCTCCTCTGTATGCACAAAACTGGAAATAAGTACTGTCTGTGACTGCATTTGAAATGTCTACAAACTTAACTACTCAAGCTGGTAAGTCTGAGCATCAGGTTTTATTTACCTTAGCAATTAGTGCTGTTTGTGTGGTTTCTATGGCGTGATCCTTTAAGAAACATGGCCTTGGTACTAATTAATATTATCTCTGTCTACGAAACGTATCGGCCTGAATACAAGATTTTTGCAGATATGAAGGGAGAATTTGTATTTTCCATTCGCAGAAATCTCCTTTTGTAGTTATTATTGCTTCTTTGCAGTCCAACTCTCCCCTATAGAATTCTCTCCCGCTTGTAGGTCTATTGTGATACCGTAGAATCTACGATTGATGAGATAGATGAGACACATGGCGCAATCATAGCGGCTACCGTGGGAATCAAAGTTAACAACTCAATAGAAGCCCTTTCTTAAACACCACATTATTGCTCTCATAGCAAGCACCACTTAGCCCTTTCTTTTCTCCTTCAATCACCACATTATTGCTCTCATAATGTCCCTACCATTGGATGTATGTGGACCAGTTGCCTGATGACGACGTATAGTAGTAAATTATCGAAAATGATATGAGTACCGACCGAGAGGAGAGAAAACGTACCGACGGCAGTCGGCGGGCAGTCTCCGGCCACCGGACGGCCGATCCGAGCCGTCCAAATATTCTAAAAAAAAAAAAACCAAGGGGGCTAGCGTGAGAATCAACGGCATCCGAGGTGTGTAGGGTACACATATATACACGAAAAAGGGGTGCTCCGATCAAGCACCCTACACACCTCGGATGCCATTGATTCCCGCGCGAGCCGCCTCGGATTTTTTTTTTAGAATTTTTGGACAGCTCGGATTGGCCGTCCAGTGGCCGGAGACGGCCCGCCGGCGGCTGTCGGTACGTTTTCTCTCCCCCCTTGTCGGTACCTGTAGCATTACTCGTAAATTATTTAGTTGCACAAAGTACCATGCCAATATTGGGGTGTTTCTGTTTTTTGACTCGGTATTGAGCCCAATAGACTAACTAATCAAGGGGACCAATTCCACCGACCACTAGTGGGGAGCTCAATTAAGCTGATACAAAGCTCCATATGGACGAACCCAACACGGGAATCGATAGCACACAAGTGAGAGTCGAATCCAGACCAAAGACTTCTTGGGGCCCTGATTGTAAGGTGACTACTGCTGCGCCAACCCTTATGGTTGTGTGTTTTCTTGTTGATGGTGTAGTAACTGTGTACAATTGCTTCATATGATTGGCATGCCATTTGGTCACCTCTTATGTGTACGCAACTGTCTCCCAAGCAACCTGGACGAACAATACATATACAGTCGTAAATTTATCCTGCATTTCTATAGCTATACATATGATTTCAGATTGCATAGTATCTAAGATTGCATTTGCTTTGTTTGTGTTTGCTTCTTCTACAATCCTAGGGTTTAGTGGAGGTTTCGGAAAAGTTAATGAAGTACTGGATATCGTAGTGGGAGGCTGCACACAGATTCTAGTCAAGTTCATTACATCAAGATCAAATACAGTGGAATCTTCCACTGCTCTGAGGCCGAATGCACTGCTATCATTTATTAAGCATCTGTCAATGCTTTGGAAGGTTCCAGTTGCGTCTCTTTGCTGTTCTATACTTAATTTTTCCAACATAATACTGATTATATGGAATTCAGGGGAAAGAAAGACGCTGTATCTTTTCCGATGAAGTCGTAATTTTACACGTTTATTGTTTAGTGCATCAATACTGTCGTTTCAAATGATTTTGCTCAACAGTTCTTAGTTTTGAGATGATATTGATGTATTATTTGTATGTTTATATTGTCTATGACATATATTGAATAATGTTGAGTTGCTTATCTTAGACCCTTCGGTTTGCAATTTTGGTTTCTGAATGGATGATGAAAGGTTGCAGGAGAGAAAATGAAATGTAACCCATGACCTCTTTCCACCACGAGCATGGTATATATACGACTGCCTAGTTGAATGAGATGGCTTTTGTGGATTTCCCAGAAATGAGGCCTCCGTCTTTAGGTCATAGTCTTCATGCCCTCAATCCCCATGGTTCTCGTTCCTCCGCTTGGCAAGGTGCTAAAAATGAGAACACAGTGCAGGATACTTCCATATACTGTCTACTCACCGGGCCCCGACCCTAGGGCAAGGCCCAAGAGGCCGACGCCTAGGGCCCCCAAGTATGAGTAAGCAAGACATATAAAATGCCCCAGGTCTCAATAAGTTTTATATATATATACTGTTCAATCAGCTTTTCACTGTTCAACCAGCTTTCCACCGAAAAAAGAAGACAAATAGCATCTCTCAACAGTAACCCATTTACTTTCCACGGAAAGAAGGGGACAAGCAGCATCTCCCAACAGTAACCCGTTTACTTTCCACCGAAAGAAGTCACATGGTTAAAGTAAAACCAATTCTACTTTGTAAACAGTCTTTGGTCCTTATTCTATAAAAGGAACCATTGGCTTCAGTCAAGATAAGTTTTAAGTTGAAGTTTATAAGTTTTTGTTTTTGCAGTTAATCAATCAAGTTCTCCTCCCCTCTCTCTCTAGATTAAACGAAGGTGCTGTTCTTTATTTACACTAGTCCTTCACTTGTATTGTTGCTTACAATAAGCAATTTCAGTAACCATTTCAGTAATCTAAGTTACTTGTTGAAATTACTCTTCATTTAGTCATTCAATATACTCTTGTTTTCACTTTGATCTCTTGTTCTTTTATACTGTGTCCGCCCCCCCTCATGGTATCAGAGCCAATTCAGAAAATCCGATCTACTGAACCAATCAAAGAAGTTCCATTTATTTTCCATACCCATTTTGGAAAATTAGTGGCCAAATACCAAAGTCAACAAATCAGCAACTCTTCATTAGCAGCCTCTGAATTTACTGCTTGTGAAGATGATGGTCAAGATTATTGGTTTAATTTGACATCAAAAGAATTATACAATTATGATAATTTGATGGAATTCTAGTCTGGACAAGTCACGAGTCCAAGAAGTCATTTTTCACTCATCCACTGTTCAAGTCATCATCAGTCACAAGAAAAATAAGTTACCCTACCATTATTCAATCAGCAAAAGAATTCAAAAAAGTCATCATCAGTTACTGTTCAATCAACTTTTCACTGTTCAATCAGCTTTCCACCATAAAAAGGAGACAAGTAGCATCTCCCAACAGTAACCCATTTACTTTCCACCGAAAGAAGGGGACAAGTAGCATCTACCAACATTAACCCATTTGGTTACAGTAAAACCACTTCTGCTTTGTAAACAGTCTCTGGTCCTTATTCTATAAAAAGAACCATTGGCTTCAGTCAAGATAAGTTTTAAGTTGAAGTTTATAAGTTTTTGTTTCTGCTTGTTAATCAATCAAGTTCTCCTCCCCTCTCTCTCTAGATTAAACGAAGGTACTGTTCTTTATTTACACCAGTCCTTCACTTGTACTCCAGTCCTTCACTTGTACTATTGCTTACAATAAGCAATTTCAGTAAATGATCCAAATCGATCATTTTGTAGGGCTTGTGCAAGATACTTTTAGTTCATTCCATCACATGTATGAACAAACAATTGTCATATTGGGTATCCATGTAACCAATATTCTGAAACATGAGCTGTGGCAATCCTCCCGCAACAAAACAATTTGTTTGACCGGATACGAGAATTAGATTTGACTGTATATACAAAGACATCATGTATCCAGTGTTATTTGAACCAATATTCCGAAGTAGAAACTGAGGAATCCTTCTGCGACAAAATGCTCTATGTACTGAAAGAGCCATTTGTTTGACCGCATATGAGAATCAGATTAGACTATGCATGCAAAGGGATCACGTATCCAGTTTTTGATTAAAATGTTCATCACCGAGATTAAACACCCATCGGGAATATAAGCTTCTAATGTGTGAAATATGGATTAAATGGCATAATCTCGTCGCATATCTTTTCACTATTCCTCTCCTGAACTAAACCGGCTTAAAGGGAGAAGAGTCTGTCAATTGGTAGGATAATTGCTGATCAAAAATAAAATAAAATTGGTAGGAAAATTGTAAGGAAAATGACGACTTAGGACGTATTTTGATAATTAATATCAGCCAAGGACATATTGAGAACATTTGTTAATGCTGAAAATGTCCTTGACGGGTATTAATTATCTAAACACGTCTTTGGCCGTCATTTTCCCTAATTGGTGAAAACTTTCCACCAGCTAACATACAGACAGCACTTTGTTCAGGCTGTAGTTTGTTTCATTCATAGCAGCCAAATTAAAGGGAAAACTTATAATCACTAACAAGAACAACCACTCCATCAAAATGGCACGCGAGATCGACAAATGGGATTTTCATTTTCTTGATTTTTACAAATAGATGCCCTCTAAAGAACTTGGAACAAAAGAGTGCATAAAGTGTTCCTACATGACACGATCCATTTCATCGACTTTTCACAGATTCAACCATAGAATCCCTCAAAAGGAAAAACAAAGGTGTGCGTCGAATTTCCCTACATGCCACAACCGAAACCCTTAAGCTAGATACAAAGCACAAAGATTGCGAACCAAAAGCCAGATACGAAGACCACCCACTTAAGCTTTCTTAGGTGACTTGGTTCCCTTGGATGGAGACTTGGGCTCCTTTGGTGCCCTTTCATTTTTCTTGGGGAGGAGAATAGGGTTGATGTTGGGAATCACTCCTCCATGTGCAATTGTAACACCAGCAAGTAGCTTCCCAAGCTCCTCATCATTCCTCACAGCCAGAAGCAAATGCCTTGGTATTATGCTTTTCTTCTTGTTGTCTCTTGCAGCATTCCCAGCCAATTCCAAAACCTAAACCCATAGCCATCATCAGATCGTGAAGAGTCACTACAAGATGATGTTAAACTTAGAGGAGTGATTTTAACACTGCGTTTTTGTTACAATACTTGCACGAAACTCTGTGATTTTCTAATTATTAAATCAAATAACACGTAGCATGAATAAAACAGAGCATGCATATAGAGTAATAGGCAGAGCAATTTAAAAGTGAGAGCATAAACAAACAGTTAAATATTAAGGAAAAGAGTAAAAGAAAAGCTGGCCTGAGATACAATCGGGAGGCGTGATGCACTGTCTTAAAGCCACTAGTCCTCCCCTACGTGAAGGTGTTGACGGATTATAGTGACTCCAAGATTCAACCCGAAATGCTCTCAAACTTCGTCTTCCAATGGTCACGTCCACTAGGAGGATATGAACAAAGCCACGAACCGGAGTTGCCCAAATAAGTATAGAAGTAGAATTTTGTAGTAGAGAGTTTTTGAACAAAAAAGGTAGGAAAAGATGTAAGCTGAGAGTAAGAGAGAGTGGTCTGTGATGAATTCCTTGGATGTGTTGAATGTGGAGACAAAATGGTGTTTATATAGAGTTTTGGGAGAATACCCCAACGGGCAAAATCATAAATGCAATTATGAGAATTAAAGCCATACAAAACAGTTTGTTTGCCTTTTAAATTTGTTGATCAAGTAATAAGCTTCTAGGAGCTGTTTGTGTCAAAGAGTTAAATGGATTTTACAACTTTAACTCCAGGAGTTACAAAATCTTGTGCAATCAATTTCATTGCAATCATTTTCTTACCTGAAAATAAAATGGTAAATTCATATGAACAGTTTTGAAACTTACAAACATAATTATATTTCAACAGTTTTAGCATTTTGCGCTCGCTTTATTGCTCTTTTAGCCTCTCACAAGGGAAGTTCGAGATGCTAAAAGCCAAGTAGTCAAGTACTAAGGGCCTGTCTGTTTGACGGCAATAATCCACCCGATAAAGAATCCTACAGGATTAATAATGCTCCGATAAAAATACCACAAATCCCATAGTATTTTCTATCACATCGATAATGTATGTGATGCATGTTTTAATCCATATCGCTGTTCAAAAAAAAAAATGTTTTAATCCATATCGTACATATCTCAACAAAAAACTGAATATTTTAGTCACAGTAGATATATACTCCAATTTTATGCTTGTATCTGGTCAACCAGGATGTCCCAAGAATAGTTCTCTAAATTTAATGCAAAATCCTAGGGGACAAAATGAACGGAAACAAATGCACTTTGGATTCATTTTGAAATAAGTTTAGACTTTTTCCCACTCGTAGGCTGGGTTTGGGTCTTGGATCTCTGAAAAAACGAAAGGGAAAAGCAAAAGATTACAAACATGCTAACAACTATTATGTGAAATGATTAAAAATTTATTGCCTAAACTCAATACAAAAGAATATAAATGAGGAATGTTTTTCCTGGGTTTAGCAAAGATTTTCTGTCCAAGTAACAAGTCACTCCAATCCATATCCATATCCATATCCAAACACAGTCTTAAGCATTTCTAATTGCCTAAGAATTTGACCTTCAATGCCTTTTGACATCTGATCAAACTCACAGGAAAGTTTGACGGTTGCTAAACGAATTATCAAACAGCTCGAGCTCGACTTTGTGCTTATTCAAACTCGTACACAAGAAATACATGCCAAACTCAATTACTTTTGATAGTTTGTTTAGAAATCCAAGCCAAGCTTCAACATAAGAGATTTGGCTCGACAGGTTCATGAACAATGTACCACTCCATAAATATAGTAAAGATAGGGTAAATCAATAAATAGCATAAAGACACAAGATGTGACATTCCTTTATTTAGAATTTTTACCTAGTACGTTTCCTATTTTCAGATGAGTTATGGAAATGTAGAGCTTCATCAAAGAGTTTGGCACTTCGTAGTGTGCATTCCTATACCTATTGGTTCAAGTCCTCACTTCTTATAGAATATGTGAAAAATATGACAAGTTGGGTGTGAAAGATGATAATTGCTCTTTTAGCGTTGGAAATTTACAGACATAATTAAAGCCTAGACATTCAGATGTCCAGTTTTGTACAGATGTAGTAGAGTAAAGCTTTTTATTTTTTGGCTGTTGTCAATTGGCACTTCACGAGATTAACTTAGGTTTGAAAGCTCAAAATTGACTTGCATCATGAGCCAAGCCGAACTTATCACGATCACAGAAGTCCAAATGTAAGCCCAGCTTGAACAATTGGTCCCAAAAGATTCTAAAGCTTGAAACAAGCCTGACCAAGTGTAAAAAGAGTTCAAGCCAGGCCTGAGCAATAGAGTGTTCGGCTGAAGGGCAGAGGCACTAAGGGACAAGGGGGGTCGAGTGACCCCACGACTCTGCACTCATTTTGATTTTTCACCAGAACATTTGATAGTTTGCAAGTTGCAACCAAATTTTGCTATTTTGACCTCACAAAAAATCTCTAAATTGTCCCAACTTGTTTTAAATGCATAGAAATTCCAAAAGTTATCTTCTTTTCGAGAGTCGATAGCGTTAGAAATGAGACTAGCATGCATTATTTTACAACTATAACAAGTCTTTTAGGGCCAATTATGAGGCAAAAATGAATTATTTGTGCATCTTATAATTAACCTCTTAATCTAGTTATTTTTAGACTTGTGCGTAGAAAAAATATAGTTGCATATGAATCTAATTTTTGACCCCACGAACCACAATTTCTAGCTCCGCCCTTGGTTCGGCTTGTTTGGCTTGATCAGCATCCCTACAGGAAACTCCATCCAACTAAACCCTACATATTTCTACATTCTATATCAAGCCAAACAGAGTATTACTGTATTAGGACTCTTCACGCTTCTTTCTAAAGAGCTACACTACTACATCGTCTTCAACAAACATAAACTACACTCAAAGCAAATTTCCAAAAAAAAAAAAAAAAAAAGAAGGAAATATCTCCATTCATCTACGAACGTTCAACTAAATAGCTCAAGCTTAGGTCAAAAACCATCCGTATAAACGTGACAGGGAGATCGATACCAAAATTTGCAAGGAAAACCCCAGAAATTTAACAGAACGAGCTCAGTGGAATCGTATCAACATACACAAGCAAATTTTAAAGAGAGAGAGAGAGCTGCGATACCTCAGCAGCGAGGTACTCGAGCACGGCGGCGAGGTAAACCGGAGCGCCGGTCCCGACGCGCTGAGCGTACCGGCCTTTCTTCAAGTACCGGCCGATCCTCCCGACCGGGAACTGCAGGCCGGCTTTGACGGAGCGGGTGACCGGTTTCTTCTTGGGACCGCCGCCCTTCCTTCCTCCTGCGCCCTTCCTCGACTTCCCCCCCGTCTCCATTTTCCCACGCTTTCTTCCGAGTTTTCCCGAGAAACAAACAGCGGGTATGTAGCGTTTTTGGTCCGAAGCGAAGCGTCGAGATTGGATGAATGGGGACCCCACGGGTATGTATAGGGTGGTTGTGGTGATGAAGAAATTTTTCGGTGCGGGTGGGTATATCTCATGTGCTGTCCGCTCAGCACTCCCAAACAGTCTGATACATTTTTAGACGGTTTAAATTGAACTCTTCTTTCTCCTCTCACCCCTCCTCTTTCTCTCTCCTTTTTCTCTCCAAAGTTGACCAGTCCAAAATCAAATTAGACGGCTCAAATGTACAGAACAGACATCATGCGGTACCCACTCGGCACCGAAAAAATTTCTAGATGGTGATGGCATTCTTTTTTCTGGTTCGGAGTCTTTAGTTTGTGATCGTTGGATGAGGAAACTTGGAAAGCAATGGAAAAAGGTTGTTTTGACTTTAGAAGTTCGTTCTATTTTTATTGTTTATTATTTTGTTTTTTTTTTTTTTATGTATTTTGTTTATATTTTTTAGTGTGAATTTTAAAAAATATGTAATATAAATATTATTTGATAGATCTCGATTAGTTCTACATATAAAGTTTTCAAAATTATAAAAAATATTATAGATGGAGTTATTTTTAAAAGGGCAAGCATCTTCACACTCTCAATTTTTAGAATCAATTTTGTTACAATTGGATTATTTTTAATGATTGAAACGTTCACCTCATAAAACGCGTTGAAAACATTAGTTTCGTTGAAATTCATTTTTCTCTCATTTCGATAAATGCATGATTTGAACGCGTTTATCCGTTGCGTGTGAGAGTTTGTTTTTGTAACGACCCTGATTTTTGGTAAATAAAAATTTTGTTAAATATTTGAATTTTATTTTAATTGCTTGGATTGCTTTAAAAATTTCTTTTAAATTTTAATAATCCGTCATAATTAGATTTGAAACTTGTAAAATTGAATTCTTTTTCTCCGGACAATCTAGTCCTTCTCCCATGACTAGTATACTTGTAAACGTACTCGTATATTTTTCCTAATAAGTAAATAATATCTTTAAATTATATTTCTCGGCTGGAAATCCTACTTAGCAAGCTGTAACGACCCGGATTTTCAACCCAATTTTTTTCAAATAAGAAATTATTATTTTAGTCTATAATAATGGATTAAATGTAATTGAAACCTAAATTTATGTTTGGAGATTAAAATTTCTTTAAATATAATTACCTTGTAAGCATATAAGTGTTGTGCAGCTCGAAAATTTTCATTATTTATAAGATCATTAAAAAGTATTATTAGTAATAATAAAATCGTTACCCTTAAGAGATTTATACAAAAAATAATTATCTATCTTATCCTATTTAATTTTATTTTCTTTCTTTCTTACTTTGCATACAAGTAATTGCATGCATGCACACTTCTCTCGTCTCTCACCCTCCTAATTCGTTTATGCTTCCTCCGTGATCGTATCTTCGTTCGTATCGCGTCTCAATTCAAGTCCTAGAATGATACAACTTCTTTAAACCCGTTTTTAATCGAAACCCTTCTCAATCCTCTATAAATACTTCATTACGTCGATCCTAGGGTTCCCTACGAAATTTCTTACACCCTACAAGTCCAGAAGAGAGAGAGAATTCGAAGAAAATCGAACTCCAATCCATGGAGTTTTAGAGAGAGAAAGAAAGAGAGAGAAAATTGGGTTTCGTACCTAGGCTTAACCGAAATCCAAATTGATCATTCCAATCACTTGCCTCGACCCCAAGCATCTCCAAAGATCATCCAATTCGAGCCCAAGGTCCCCCGATCGACGAAACCGAAGTTGTCTTCCCCAAACGTTCAAGTTCGATCGAAAACCAATTTAATCCGATTCGAGGTACTATAATTCGATCCGAAGCCTCCTCTAAGTATATTTATGATTTTTAGACATAACCCAACGTCCCCCATGGTCCCATGCATCAAAAATCATCACGAAAACGAAAAAAAAAACAAGACAGCGTGCAACCTTGCGGCCACAAGGTGCGGGCCGCAAGCACCAGGCCGCGAGCTTGCGGCAGCGGCTCCAGCCGCATGGTCAACAGGTCAAACCTTGCGGTTTGACTTGTTTTGGTTCGAAACACCATTTTGACGTCCCGAACATGGTTTTCGACTCCCGATTTATTTTTCCTAGGTTTCTAACACTCCAAAGATCATACCTTGTTAAATTCATATTTTTTTTATTTATCTATCTATTTATTAAATTTTTATTCGTTATCGTGTAAAAGTTTGTAAACTAAAAATCATTGCGACCTTATAAACTATTCCATAAATCCCCAAACTATTTTTCCTAGAGTCCTAACATATTAGAGATCATAACTTGCTGACTTCATATTTCTTTTATGTTAATAGCTATTTATTTTATTTTTGAATCAAAGATGCAACGAAAAATAATTGCGACCTTACAAAAAATGTTTTTAACATCTAAACTATTTTTCCTAGACTTCTTACATCTCAAGGATGATATGTTATTAAAATAATATTTTATTTACTTAATTAATTATTTATTATTATTTACGCGTTGTTTCTTAATAATAATACTTTAAAATATTATAAAAGAAGTTAATAATTCCGAATAATTTTATTTAGACTTCTTACAGTCCTAAGATGATACTTTGTTAGAATAAATATATTTTTAATTATTTAATTATTTATTATCTATTTATTCTTCTTTTGCCTATTAACTAAATCTTTTTATTTAAAATAATTCCGTGAGCATCCAAACCCAACTTTTAGCACGCGAACTTATTATAGAGGACTGTTAGGACCTTGATTAAAGTTACGATAATTATTCTAATATTTTTACCTAATTAATGTATTTAATTAGTGTTTAATTAACTTAATTACTTATAATTAATTAACGAAAGTCTAGAAAATTATTTTTAAATCTTAATTAAATAATTCTTACATTCTTAATGATTTTGTAACCATACGAGATTAAGGGCAACGGCCCAGTCATAAAAGGTTATGTGATTTCATTGCTTAATAATTGTTTTGACCCGTCTGTTATTCATTTTCAATTATTATTGAGATTGATATTGTGTTGATGCTTAATTTGAATGTTAGATTGGACCCTAGGGACATGGGGTGGTATGCGAAATAGAAATCACGTAGACGATGCTAAGTAATGGATAAATTGTGAAGTTTGTTTCTGTTTAGAGGTTGCCTGCAGGCGTGATGTTGAGATATGATGAGATTGTGATGAGAATTGATACTGGCGGGTGTCCAGTGATGATTGTGATAAACTGGCGGGTGTCCAGTGATGATTGTGATAAACTGGCGGGTGTCCAGTGATGATTGTGAAATGGTTATGATGTGGTTTATAAGATAGGCGAACCCTAGCGATATAACGGCATGATAAGCTTACCCTTTGTTGTACTTATTGGGGTGCACACTCGGTATATAACTTAGGTGTATCTGCGACAGCAAAAGGGAGTGTGATAAGCACCCGACAATGTAATAAAGGGTGCGCTAGTGTCTAGTATTAGTTCATTTTATCGCTTAAATTAATTATTTTAATCGCTTTTTGCTCCAGTGGTATTTTGGTTTTATTTTGTAGGAAAACGTCTAATAACGGAGTTTTGAGGCCCGTTGGTATGCAATGCCCGAGCAACGCCTAGGCAGGCCACTAGCAAAGCAAGCCGACGCCAAGGCGCGGCCTAGACAAGCAGCGAGCAAAGGCAAGGCGTGGCCAAAGCAGGCAAGGCGTGGCCAAGGCAGGCAAGGCGTGGCCAAGGCAGGCAAGGAGTGGCCAAGGCAAGACAAGGCAGCCTTAACCACTTCGGTATTGCTACCAAGCGAAAAATGGTATCAATACCGAGCCTCTTAGCAGTCAACCCTTAACCATTTCGGTATTGCTACCACTTTTCGCTTGGTAGCAATACCGAGGGCCTTAGCAGCGAATTTTTGGATCTTTTTGGGAATATTCCGTGCGCGAGCTAGGGACTATATATAGGAATGTTATCACATTGTACAAACAAGTAGGAACGTTTTTATTGCTTACTTTTGAGATCTAGCCTAGGTTTTGAATTGTTCTTACTTGTTCTTCATTGTTCTTATTTTTTTCAGCCCTTAGAATTTAATTTACTGCTTTATTTAGTTAGTTTTTGCTATTGTGGCCTTCATTAAAGTTGTGTATTATCTCTCGATCTATCCTTCTAGCTAGTCTTCTTCTAGTGTTGTGTTTACAATTATGCTAAGTAGATTTTTGCTTGCTCTTATCTCTCTAGATATGTGTGAGTAGTTTTTCAAGGTTGGGTCATGGGGTGATTAGCACCCCATGGCTTGAGTAAAATTGCATTTTTCACCAATAAAGTTTCAATCTTTGGTTCAAAAATTGATGTGGGGCTTGGATTTGTTTGTCAAATTGCTAAGGTGTTAACCTTCTTGATCATGTGTAAGTAAGAGCATCGCCTACTTACCACACATGATGCTTGGAGCTCTGTCGCTCGAGGTGTTTACTAAATGAATTCTATAGCTAGCTTGATTTTCGAACCATCTTATCTTCCGGATTAGGAGCCTTAGTTGAGCGTCTTAAACCGTGTATTTGGATGAAAAATGTAGTTTCGCTTGAGTCGTGGGTGTTAGTGATTCCTAGACCTAACCTGCTTTTTAATCTAGTTTATTCTCGTTTAATTTAGCTTTTTTACTTTCCACCGCAAACGAAAAACAAAGTTGGCTGTCTTAAGGCCGAAAACCCGTGCTTACTCCTACAAATCCAACAAAGCCGTATTAATTATTCCCTTGGGTACGATCCCGGTCTTCCGGATTATTATGCTTCAATTGGACGCTTATACCCTACGCTTGGGGTGATCTTATTATATATATCGACGAACGAAGCAGAGTGATCTCATGGGACGGGATATGGCTAGCGGTTGGGGAGGAAAGATCTCGCGGAGAGATCTTAGATTTCATGTTAAGTTAATGGATAGCAATGAATCAAGTTATGTGAATTATCTCTGTTTTACTTTTTCGCACCATATATATATTCTGTTTGCCTGCTAGCTGTAAAGTAAGAGGGGTGGTTGGGTTGGATTATTTTACTGGGTGATTTATCACTCACGGATACGTCTGTATCCTGGCAAATCGATTGCTTCGGCGATCAATTTGCTAGAGGGCGCAGGAATTAAATGGAGGAGATTCAACGATGATGCAGTTCGACACGAAAAGAATATCAGTAATGAAGATCGAGGATGCTTAGGATTCGTATCAAGATTAGAGTCAGCTCTGAAGTTACTGTATTTTGATTCCGTAAAATTATCTTGAGATTGTATTAGCAAAAGCTTTATTTTGGAAAAATCATATTTATTTAGCAAATTTTCTTGAGAAATTATTTTATATTGCACCCGAAAAGTCGGGGCGTTACACAAGCATAGTTAGCTTTTAACCGATTAGTTAGCAAACCCTAACTACCGTTTGGCTTAGTTACATTTCCCTAACCTAGAGCGTTGCATCGATGCCAAAGTGGTTAATTTTTGGTCTTTGCCTTGACCGTTGACTTGACTGTCTTGCTTTGGCTTGGCTAGGTTGCCTTGGCGTCGGGTCGCTGTTAGGCCTGCCTCGCCTAGGCATCGGGTCACTGTCGCGCCTGCCTTGCCTTGGCGTCGGCTCGCTGCCGGGCCTGCCTTGCCTTGGCGTCGGCTCGCTGTCGCGCCTGCCTCGCCTAGGCGTCGGGTCACTGTCGGGTTGCTCTGCCTTAGCTGCCATCGGGTTCTGCCTTGGCGTTTGGTCGCGCCTTGCTTTTGCCTTGGCGTTGCTGGGCTGCCTTGCTCTGGCCTTGCCTTGGCGTTGCTGGGCTGCTTTGCTCTGGCCTTGCCATGGCGTTGCTAAGCTGCCATGCTCTGGCCTTGCCTTGGCTACGCCTTGGCCGCTTTGCTAGCTGGCCGCCTTGGCCACCGCTTTGCTAGCGAACGCCTAACCAGCTAGCGGGCCAGCCAGCCACCGGCAGCCTTTGCAGCTAGCGGGCATGTGCCGCTTTGCTAGCGGGCCGCCTTGGCCACCGCTTTGCTAGCGGGCTGCCTTGGCCACGCTCACACCTTGCCTTGGCGTTTGGCACCGTCGGGTTTTAATATTCCATTATTAGGCGATTTCCTACAAAATACAACTAAAATACCACTCGAGCAATGAAAACCTAGATTAAGTATCGTTAATTAATTAGAATAGCCTTATGCCCACTTAGCCTAATCAATTCTTCTTAAACCTAGGTGAACCCTTTGAACCTTCTTATATGAACCTTATGAACCCCTATGGAACCCTTTGGACATTTGACTTTACCCATTGGTCAATAAAAGTTAGGAAAACTTTTATCCATTGGACAATAACCGCTAGGGGGGCCAACCATGAGAGAGTAACACTTGGAGCAAGAAGAAGAGAGGAAGAGGGGCCAACCATGGGAGCTTAACACTTGGAGCAAGAAGAAGAGAGGAAGATGGGCCAACCATGAGGGAACAACACATGGAGAGATAGAAAGGGAGGGGGGCCGGCCATGGAGGGAGAGGAAAGGCCAGGTTTTTGCCTATAAATAGCCTCCTCACTTCTCATTCAACTCACACTTTCAAGCATTGCTCCATCTCTCTCTAAAACCCATTCTGTTTTGCCCAGGCAGCCTACTGTTCTCCGAAAAACTCCATTTTTTCTCCGGGCGAAAGTCATTTCTAGGAACAACGTCCTCCACGAAAGTCGTAGAACACTTCGAGAGCTTCAGTTTAGACCCAAGAACCACCCCAAACGGTCAAGAAATGACCAAGATATTGCCATCCGAAGTTCAGTGAAATTCTCGGATTTCCAGTCCCGACAGCTTACTGTCACCTCTTTATCACCATTTTTTTCCGGGCGAAAGTCGTTTTTAGGAACAACGTCCTTCACGAAAGTTGTAGAAAACTTCGAGATCTTCGTTTTAGACTCAAGAACGATCCTATTCGGCCAAGTATTGACCGAGTTACTGCCATCCAAAGTCTGGTCCAGATTTGCGAGTTTCAACGCCCGTAGAGTTTCCAACTAGCTTATTCGGCCCCCACTAGTTTCGGATCAAGGTAGATTCTCCTTTACTTGTTAATCCTAAGTATACGTAGAATGCCCTTACTCTTCAATCTTAAGTATATGAAGTTCTCTACTTACTTTAAAGGTTTGAAATGCATGAAAGAAAAACAATGTTTGTTTTCATAAAGTACCAATTTAGTTTGAAAGGATTATACTTTGATCTTGAATTGATTACGAGCTTTAAGGCATGTTTTGCTAACAATACTTGTGAATATTTGAAAGCATGAGTAAAGATTTCTTCGAGAGCATCCGTACATGTAACATTATGCTTTAGTAATAATTTGAGTACGATTAGGTAAGGTAGAGTTGGATGATCTTGTTAAGATTACAATGAATGATTTATGATTGTCTACATGAGAAATCCTACCGCGGAGTCTATGCATGATAACGAGACACAACAATCGAGAAAGTTAGAAACATGACACCTAGGGTGTGGTTGATATGGATAAAAAGGATTTAAAGACAAGAGATGTTAAAAACCGCAATGTGGCCGGACTTGGTAGCCCATTGTGCGGTGTGTGTTGCCAATGGGACCGGACGTGGTAGTCTTATTGGAGGTGATTTAAATGTTGTGAAAACCACGATGTGGCCGGACGTGGTAGCTCATCGTGAAGATTGCCAATGTGGCCGGACGTGGTAGCCTCATTGGTAATGTGGCTTGGTTATCCGCGGAGAGGAGCCAATGCAAGGTTTTGTGTGCCAATGGGAACCCGGAGCGGCGGAACCATTGTGAGGATACTCGAGAACCCGGCACGGCGGAACCGAGGTTGGGTGTGTTAAATGTGATTTTCAAAATGTTGATTTGGAAATGAAAATGAGACACGTTCTACGATGAGTCGCGTAGGAGAAACACATACAATACAGACACCAACATTAGACTATGGAATGTGGATGTATCATTGTTAATGCTTTGTTAAAATATGTATGCATTTTTCCGCTGCTTGTGAAATAGTTGGTATGCTGCTCTTTTACTCTGACATTGGTAAATTATGGGTTAGCGGGTAGAGGATTATTCTGCTGAGCTCTTGTGGCTCATGGTGTTACCTTTGGTGACCCTGACATATTATATCGGTGGCGACGCTGGTATAATGTGTCAGATTTTGTAGATGATCAAGATGAACAGTACACCTTGGAGGCTTTTGGAGCTGGCTAGGATGAAGCCGCAGGCGGAGCTGTAGTTAGGAACCCTAGAACCCTTCATTTGTATAAATATGGAACCGTAGTGGGAGTTATGATGTAATAATGAGCCAGACTCCATTTGATTTTATCAATGAAATGTTTATTTAACGTACCCAAAAATCAGGGGCGTTACAGTTTTCTATTCGATCATGCATTTATTTGCATTCTATAAACATGAAATTTTTGTATGCATAACGCGTTTTATTAGATAAATGTTTCAATCATAAAAAAATGACGGTAATAATATCGACGCCTCTTAATTGTATTCCCGGCAAAATTATTTTCCCACCGCTAATACCGCCATTAACGGCATTAATTTACTGCCGGCAATGGACTAGAACAAAAAAAAGTGCAGCTATGCTAATGTGGTAAATCAATTGTAAGTTTGGTTGTAAATTGAAAATCGGAGTATCACGAGACTTTCCCCTTTTTAAGATGGAGAAAAGGGTTCTAACTTTGGAAAGTAAGCAGTAGACTTCAGAGCATTTCCAACCCAACTCACTCAAGTTTTTACTTAGATTTGAGTAAAAATTTGCGTGAAAGCTATTAGCATCTCCACCTCTTTTATTTGGATGTTAAGAGCTCATTCCAGCTTCCACCGCCACTACCGCCGCTCGTCACCACCATCCCCGCCGCTAATCAAATCTCAATCTTTTGCGGCTCCTTCAACGCCACCAGCAAATCCTCCGATTTCTCTTCGATCCGCTGATCAAATTTTATATGAGTCCTGCTATAGGGACCGACCGGTCTCCTATCGAAATCCTACCGACGGCCGCGCCGGGCCGTCTCAACGGTATCTGATGTGTTGTTTGATCCAAACACCCTATTTTCCGTGTATTTAGGCCGGAGATGGCCCGGCGCGGCCGTCGTATCGGTCCTTATAGCTTCACGGATTTTATATTTTGGTACGAAAACATAGAAAATAAATGTGTTTGTTTCTGGGTAGAATTTGTTTCATGGCCTTTTTTGTTTTGGAAACCCATGTTGGAGGCATTTCTGCACTTTGTGTTCTTGATGAAAAAGTAACATCTTAGAACTATCAGATTGTCAGATATGATGATAGTTTGGGCACAAAAGCATGGTGCAAAGTGAGTAGGGAAATGATTGAATCGAACCAGGTGCCATTTTAGACAGCTGGTTGTTTGGTAGTAGAATATTGGATTGCGTAAAGGAGAGGGTACTAGTAGAAGACAAATGATGTTTTAATGCTTTGTATATACTATTATTATTATTCTGCAAATCTTGTTTCATTCATTATCGTACTTATACATGCTTATCGTTTTTGATGATAACTACAGCCTTCCGTACGTGAATATAAATTTAAATTAGTCCAAAATTGGATAAAATTAGTACTTTACGGCTATTAGATTTCATAGCTCATGCCTCGTGATACTACATCGTAGTATTCAAATGGCGGGTGTGACGACGAAAGGAAGAACATACCGTCCGACTAAAAATGGAGGTCGTAGGAGAAGTCTTTGCGCAACCATGTCTGACTTAACCTTTATATAGTTTGCTATGTAATCTTTCTGAAAAACTATTTCTTGGAATGTAATAATTAGTTTTGAATGGAAGAGATATATATCATGGAAACGATTACTTGTATCTCGCATTTTCGAAAAATGACATGAAAATGTTGTTTTCAATTTTTTTTACACGAAAAGAGGAGATATATTACTCCTATAAAGAACTCAAAATTTAGCAAAGAAGAAAGACGAAAAGGATTAGTGGAAAGTTTAAAGAGAAATATCAAAATTAAGGACAGATATTACTTCCTTCCCCTCCCAAACAATGGTAGGATAAACAATGGATTGTTTGTATTATCCTATTTTCAGTTCCAACCAAAGCTTTTTTACTAATAATAATAATAATAATAATAATAATGTCCCTAGATTTACTACACTTTAGCAATAAAAGTAATTTTTATTTATTAAAAATGTAACCCGGGATGGTGTTGTGCGCACCGTGCTGTGCACATTCTGATCGTTCATCTCAACAATTAACGGTCTGAATTATACGGTGTTGTGTGTAATCTCAACTGTCCAACCATTCAGCAATCCGAACAGTTGATTGCCGAGATCAACAATCCGGATGCTCACAACACCATTCTCCAATTTGTTTTAGTTACTTAGCTACTTCACATTTTCTCGATTTTTTTTTTTTTTTGGTTGCATTCGATAAAATTAACTAGTCCATATTAGGGGCACCATCCACTCAATCAAGTTATCGCTAATGATAACTTATCACTCCATAAGTGGGTTCTATTTAAAATAAATAAATCATAGAAATATAACTATCTAATTTTAGTCATTCCACTGAAGATGCTTGCGGGACGGGCCTAATCGATAATAAAAGAAACGGATAAGATCAAAACCTCTGTTGATTCCCATTTAAAGAAACGAAACTGTTGAATGTTTGTCTCCAGTTCAGTTTTAAACCGCAGAGGTATGACCCAAGTGATCGCAATCGCCAGATTATATTTTTAATGATTCAGATTTGATTTTAATCTATTACTGGTAATAAAAGATTTTTATCGGTAAGAGATTTAACAAATCTAAAATATTAATTATCAAGATGAACAATTCAAATTAAACCGCACAATTTCAACTTCAGGGTCCACCTGTTATCATCCCAGATATTTTTAATTGACTTTAACGCGGTTATCTATCCGCCAATCTCTCTTTCTCTCTCTCTCCCTCCCTCCGTCTCTCACGTAGTATAAAAATCTTGCGCGATACCCAACCGCGAATCTTCATTCAGATTTCAACGCACTGAACGTCGGTCACCGCCGTTCTCTCGTTTCCGATTCCAATCTCCACCCAAACAAGCTCGCCTTTTCTCCTCCCTTTCCTCATCGATGAGCTAGGGTTTCGTTACTTTTGATAGGCGTTAGGGTTACGAAGAGCATACGAAAATGCCTTCGGTGCCCACAGTTGAATTCGTAACCCGTAGCGTTACCCCTTCTCTCACCTCTTTCTATGGTAAATCATGCTCTCATCGCCTGAAACGTTTGGAAAAAGGCGACCGGCGTGGTAATCTTAGTTAACGTTTGATCTATTAGCGTTTCGTTTTGATTTGGGGGATTTTGTTGTTTGGATTCTGTTTTTTTCTTGTCCGATCTACTTCGAGTAGTTTGACCCAATTAGTTTTCAACAAATCGGAGATCAGGGTCGTGAAAGCTTGGTACTGCGCTGTGGGTTTCGCCTGCCTAAGGTAGTTTTTATTTGTGTGTATTTTGACTTGAAATAGGGTTTGAAATTTTTTTGGTATTGATAGTCCATTTATATTTTCTTATCATGCTTGTTTATTTGCTCCGGTTTTAATTGAACCCCGCTGGTGGATGCTGTGATTGGTCCCACAATTAGTCGAGGGCCCGGAGACCTGAGATATCTAGAAAGATTTTCATATCTGTACCATGTATTTTGTAGCAATACAGGGGTTTTCCCCAATTTACAAATACGTAACTCCTCAATGCGCAGAAAATACATGTATGAACTATCTTTGTGTTTAAATCGTCTGCCACTGGTGGACGTTGTGATGGTCCCCGGAATCAGGATAAGTGGAGATATTCGGGGTGCGCGTAAGCTGGATCATTGGCAGAGCTATACCTTGGGGTGGGGTAGGGCCCCGCGCCCCCCAAATTTTAAATTTCTATTAGTGTAAAGCTTCTTTTAGAATCTTAATAATTTTGGTTTTACTTAATAAAAGCACGTTATTTTACATTCTCATACAAAAAAAATTATGACATTGTGATGGTCCCGGGAATTGGGATTAGTCGAGGTGCGGGTAAGCTAGATCATTGGCAGAGCTACCTTGGGGCTGGGTGGGGCCCTGGCGCCCGCCAAATTTTAAATTTCTGTTTAATATGATTTCTAATTTGAGTGTTATTAAAATTATTAGTGTAATAGCTTCTGAGAATCTTAATAATTTTGGTTTTACTTAATAAAAAACACGTAATTTTACGTTCTCATTTCTCAATTTCTTTCACAAATAAAAAATAATCATGTAAGTGTTGTAGTCTAAAGAATAAGAACAAAATGATTCATTTAGTTTTACTGCATTAGTCTAGAATAATTTCAATTTAAAAAGGTATTATATTGCAAAACTAAAAAAACTATGATATTATAAGCATATGTTTAGATAAAAAATTTGTCTATTATGTTGGGCCCCCTCAAGCCAATATCCTGGCTCCGCCACAGACAGAGATATCAATTATATTTTACATAATTGTAGTAAGCATTTTGAAGGAATACAGGGGGTTTGCCCAATTTGAAATTACATTCCACATTGCGCAGATCATACCTGTATAAACTATCTTTGTGTTTTCGTTTACCCCCCTCGTCCACTGCATCTTGTTGTTTTCCATTAGATGTAGTTACTTGTGAAAGGATTGATGCTCTAGGAAACAAAAACTTACTTCAAAGATATTCACGAACACAGATAACTACTTCAAATTTGTACATGTTGTCTATGTGCCCTCACGCTCTAGTTATGTTTGGTGAACAGTTGTTCTCACCATCACTTCTGCTTTGCTATTCGATTACTGATGTTTGATGTTGCATAAGTTCACTTTCTATAATTTTAGAAGGTGTTCTTGTTGCATGGAAATTTGTTTGTTTTTTTGCTTAAAGCTTTACCACGTCGGTCTTGATTAAAATGAATCTATTTACTGGTTGATTTTGTTAATTTTTTATTCTGGAAAGGCTACGTTAGTTGCACTTTTTCTTAAAGTCAAATGCATAGCCGTAATATCTGTACGAATCATGATTTGTGTTGTGACTTGTACGTGGGTCAACAATAACCATATTCCATGAATGGAAAATAGCTGTGAATTGATGATTCGATTTTGGCTCCTTTTTGCATTTTCTTTGTTGGAAAATATATGCCATTTTTTTGTCTATGTTTCTCCTTACTTGCTCTGGAAAATAGATTTTCCTCTCATTAGTACTGTAACAAAGATGACAAATTTATCTTGAGAGTAAATAGAGGCAAAGACAAGATGACTGACAATAACCTAAGGACAATCTTATGGTTTGATCACTTTGATTGTATTTTGAACTCTTTTCCACAAAGGGTCATACATTGATTCACGAGTCCACATTATTTTGCAAGTTGCATTAGAAGCATACCATATGAATATTCATGTCACTGAAATGCATAAATATAATTTTTTCATCGATTTTAGAAGTCATGACATGCCTGAATGATTCATGATTCGATTCAAATTATTCAATTCACAAAGCAAAAAGGGAGCATTTTGATTCTTGATTTGTTTCGTGGTTGACAACTATTGTCAAATGCTTGAATTTCACAATCGTGCTATGCTTGTTGCCAACTACTATTTTCTTTTGTTTAGCTAGCTTTTCCGTACGATGTTACCCTTTTGACCTTGCCCTTCTTATTCTTTATAGATGTAGAATCTTCTTGTGTATAAACTTCTAATGTGATACCAGTCATTCTCCATTTGCTCTACGGCTATCCTATTTTTATTGGTTATGAAGAGGCTCATATGAGGAGGTATTTCTATGAGAGAACCAAATCAACGAATTAGTGTCTGTGTCAACACTCTTTTAAGTCTTCATTGTGACCTGCCAGACCCGTTGCCTCAAGTACATGTGGCATTTGCAAATACATTTGCTTTGCAATACCTTTTTGCCTCGTATCTATTGGGTTGTTTGGTCGTTTTCACTTCCTTTGGAATTGCCAATTTTCGCAGCGTAGATTCATAAGAAAGTGACAAGTCCTTTTAGTTGCTTTATATTTATATATTCTTCTTTAATAATTTGGTAATCCGGGGACCAATCCCACCGTCATCAAGTGGGGCGTCATAATTTTTTTAGATATACTGTGACACTTATATATAAGATCTTCACTCTGTCTGTCACGCTTCCTAACCCCTTTCTCTATTTTTCAGTTACATGCAATGATGTTGAAGTAACTTGTAATTTGTTCTCTGACTAATTGTGCTTTGGCAGTTCCCTGACAGCTTGTGATTTTCGCAATGAACCCTGGTTATCCAGAGGGTGTCCCAGGTTCTAAAGATGTTAACAGGCCTGATGCCTTGAAGAAGCTGTATACAGAGCCATCACATTGTAATCGTCATTTCTTGGAATATATATCTATTGATGAGCTTGGAAACAGTCTGGCTGAATTTCTATATGTTCAAGATTGTCAGTTATTGCCGTCAAAGTCCATTTTGTGTCAGCCTTCAGACAAAACTGATAACCCCAATGAGGAGATGGAACAAGAATTTGAAGATCCTGGTCAATCTGAATCAGCGACTGTAACTTTGGAGAAATGCTTATTCAAGTGTGCAACATTTCCATCCTCTGGTAAGAAATCCCCAGCTTCTGTGCCTATCGATGGGGAAGATGACATAGCTGCTGCTGTATCGATGCAAAGTGGCTGTGAACCTGTTATACCTGCATACCGATCCATATCTTTGCCTGTAAGTTTGCATTACATTTGACCTTGGAATTCAGATGTTTTATTCTGGATGGATCTATGGGATATACACTTGATTGTGTCTTAAAAGTATCCTATCATCTGCAAATACTTGCGCCGTATTTAGTTAAATTCAAATGACGATGCTGGTGGATGTGCTACTTTGACGTAATTAATGAACTCTGTTCGACATATTCGGAATATTGTTCATTTCTTGTGGAGTCGACTATGCATGTCTAGGTGATTGGATTGGGGTCAAGGCCGTAGCCATAAATTTGATTGAAGGGTGGGCAAGATAAGTGCAGTGAAAGTAAAATCCCAAATGAAATAACTGTTATTTATTGTTCAACAACAAATATAAAACAGTGAATTTAATTACGTCGTGTTGGAAAAGGTTGGGGATACCCATCTATATTGAAGGAATACTCTTGAAACAGAGGCCATGTAGTATTTTTTTCTGGGGCTGGTCCAGATATATGATAAAATGATGTTCGAAGAGATGGTTAATAATGTAAGTAAAGAACTATCGTCCATATGCAACTTCATCTATGGTGGGAGGTTAATCCTTTGGCACTAATGGGAACTGTGAAGTTTTTGTCTGTGTTACGTATCTCATATTTATTTAATCCCTCAATTTCCTATTTGCCTGAGTAACATTCTAAAGATATGATGTACATTTCCCTGAGTAAATGAAGCTTTTCGGTCTAATTGACCTGCAACTTTTTGGAAGCAATATTGTATGTCAATTTTTGATTATAGGCCGAAATAGTCTCTGTTTATGTCTGCAAAAAAGAATTGCTGCCATCAGTCTTTTCAGGATGGATGAAGTTATTCTTTCTTTCTCTGAGCTGGTTACGTATATGTTGATGAGAAGTGAGAACCAGTATTCTGATGGGTTTTTTTATAAGTTTTCTTAACGGTTTGATTTTCTTCTTGACACTTTTGTTTCTTTTCAGACACATTTTAAGCTTGTATCAGCTCTGAAGGGTAGCCGCGAGAGACAGGGGAAATCCCAAAAGAAGCTCACGGTCACCTGGGCTCCAGATGTCTACGATCCTCCTCCATCAGCACCTACTATTTCGAGAAATAGCAAAAGACGGCCTAAGAATGAACGGAAGAAGTATGATAAAAAGAATGGAAAGAACAAACAGAAAGGCAAACCTTCTAGAGTGGGTGGCAGCAAAGATAAGAGGCAGGTTCGAAAGTACAGCGAGAGTTCTAAGAGTTTTTCCAAGTGGCCAAATAACGATA
Organism: Rhododendron molle; assembly: GCA_025413875.1. Taxonomy (NCBI): domain Eukaryota; kingdom Viridiplantae; phylum Streptophyta; class Magnoliopsida; order Ericales; family Ericaceae; genus Rhododendron; species Rhododendron molle. The sequence goes on from CM046392.1 coordinate 44,455,525, forward strand.
ACACAGAGTTTGAATTCAATGAACCTTGTGAGAAATTGGAGCATTTTGGTGTTGGTAGCTCAGACGCATATTGCGGGAGTAGTTTCCTTAAGAAATCTATCACAAAGTTGCACTTCTCCATGGCAGAGGCTACGTAATCTGTCTTTGGTCACTACTCACTGGTTTAACTTTCTTGTCCTTGGCAGTGTGCATAAATAAGTTTAGGCTCTGGTGTTGTGCTCCAGGGCCTTCTTTATCACACATTTGTGTGGGAGCCACATTCTTGGCGGTGAAGAAGGCCCAGTGCTCTAGGAGCTAAGAATCATTTTCCGTTGTGCTGATGGTATTTGTAGTACTTTGGAACTTCTGACAATTTTCTTTTGAAGTGTTTTTGTTTTAAATCAGCGATGGTGCACCCTGTGAATTATATAGGTTGTCTCTAATAAGTGCCCTGCGACATACTCCTATCGTTTGGGGTAATCGAAATTGTAATAAGTGCCCTGTTTTTTCTGTTCAATTTTAGATGGTGGGAAAAGAGTGCCATTCTTCGCTCATTCATCCAAATCGCATTTGATGCCATATGCTAAACCGGACCTAGGCTCAAACCACAGCAGGACGTGTTTTCCGAAGGGGTATGCCCCAGGCTTACTAGTCTGCTTTGAATTGTTCATTTTGTTCGGCTCGCTAAGTAGATTGTACATGCCAAAGATGAACTGTCAGGAAATATTTTTCTTTTGAGTTAAATATTTCAAATCATACTAGCCGTTATTGTTTTTCAAGAAAGAATATTTGTTCATTTGGGTTTTGGTATTTGATTCATCTTACTTTTGTTACGGTCAACAAAGGCACAGTTGAACAAAATGATCCGTTTGAATCCCGCCCCCATAGACCTAGGACAGGACTCATTTTAAGCGCATGACACCCTGCTGTGGCCCTCTGGGTACCAACCTGGGTGGTAGTATGGCATTGGCAATGGATTTGGCTCTCATGTAGTCACTGGTTCGGGGCGTGCCGACGCTCCCTTGCTCCCGTAATATGCTAATATCCCTATTGCCTTCTTCAGTCTCGGGTGGGGCGGTGGGCATTTTGTGGGTTTCAAATCTCCTCCACAGGTTTGGAGTCCGTTTGATGACATTCAGAGAACAGTTGCTACGCTTGGTCATCCCTCGTCCGGGGGCCAGAAGTGTTTTGTCAAAAGCAGCTCCTCCGTCTTTACCAAACCCAAACAAACAAATAAGCCCATACTTTACCAGCCTTAAAGGGGAGTTAGTCCACTTCGCAAATTCCCCAACCATATTAGTTGAGATTAGGTTCACCTTCATCTCCACCTTATCTAGAGTTTGCGTACCAAATTGTATGCATATCTATAAATGCACTCAAATTAAAGAACTCAAACACCGGATATCCTTCGTTGCGGATTTTCGATGTTTGAAATGACTTTCTCTCTCTTCAATTCGATACTCCAACGCCTCACCCTGCGGTGGCCGCTCCTGCTGTACGCCGCGACGTGGACGGCAATCCTGACGGTCACCGTCGCCGTGGCGTCTTTCTCGCCGGAGTTGGCGTTCGCGTCGGCGATCTCTCCGACTTCCGCCTTCTCACGGCCGTGCGCAGTGGAGGGATCCATCAGGGTCCCGCTCGATGTTCCGACGGAGGTTATGTGTTTCCCGGCTCATACGTTCCGGCGGTCTAAGCTGGACATGGTGGTGCCTCCGGTTTTCGCGGCGCTTGTCGTCGCCGGCTCGGCTTACGTTGTCCGAGCCCTTGGGTTGTGGGAGGTGGATGACGAGGCCTGAGATTTCCTTTGGGACCAAATTTAAATCGATTGCGAACAGGTTATGTTATTCCCTCTTAGCATTTGGGATAATAGTACGTAGGTGATTTTCACGGGGTTGTCTATACTTCATTTGATGTGTATTACCCGAACAAAATGACACGAGACATGTTCCGACCACAAAACACCGACCACAGATGGTTTTGCAACCGTCAAATGTTATGAGTCCCGCCTTCATTGGACGGCAAGCGGCGAAGCTTTTTGTGGCTGAATTTGTAGTTGGTGACTATGCACGTTGCACTGCTAAAAAGACACGAGAGAACATATGGAGTCTTTTGTTTCATCCCACCGTATATGATGGCTGAGTGCGTGCTTATTAATCGAATCTCTCGAACCGTGCCATTTTTGTCTTTTGCGTTTTTATTTTGTCTTATTATTATTATTATTTATAACCCTAGATGTCTAGAATAATTTACGAGCATTTTACTGGGATCTCAATTAATTTTTTGAAGGATCAATTCCAAAATCTACTATTAGGAAATGTATTTAAAAAGCCAACGTAAAGTCTCGTGTTCTCTTTTCTTTTTGCTGTTTTTTTTTCCCTGGGGGTTTCCCACCTCATTTCCCTTGTGTTTTTCGTGAGAAAAAAAACAGGTCGGACGGGATTTGTTACATTTGCGATTCCAAAAATTATTCAGTACTCTCGGAGTGTGCGAGAGGAGAGATATAGAGTTATTGTTCATGTGCTCCGGAAGTATTGAATAATTACTCGATTCCGAAAAGTATTCAATACTTATGAACAGTATTCAATACTCCTGTGAAGTATTGAATAATTACTCTTGGGATTCCTACTTCAGCGGTAAAGTTTGGGAAACAAGGACAAGATTGGATGCAAGACACGTACTTCATGTGCGCGAGTGAAAGCGTTTTCAAAACACATTCTAGGCTACTAAAATTCGTAAGAACGAGAATTGAGAGCGCGAGCGCAGTGCGATAACTAATATCGGGAGCGCATAGCGTTTTGAAGGATTATGAGATTTCTACGACTTCAAGGTTGAAGTTGGTAAAACAAAAACAATTCCGCGTTCACCAAAGATTTTCAAGCAAATCGCCGGTATTTGCTGCAGTTGATCGTTTTCGATCATCCCACTTGACATGTGCCTTGTGCCAGCATTGTCAAAAGATGATGGCTCAGATAAATTGGGTTCAAAGCTATTCTGAACTTTGTGTGCCCATGAAACCTTGCATAGCAAACCGATGAGTACGAAATCAGCATTAAACGTATTGGGAACGGACGTGTTATAAAATGAACGTTGCATGTCGAGCCGCCCGCGGGATTCCGTCCACCTGAAAACACGACGAAGAGTCGGAGACGGTATACTCACACATAAAACGCCATGTCCGATTGATTGACGGAAACGGACGTCGGAGATATTTTTAAAAAATATACACTCCTTTATTGGGTGCGTCTGCAAGTTTTCACAAACCACAAAGCGTGCGGATGCATAAACAGAAGATAGGACACTCTCAGTTATTCCTCAAGCCTCATGTATGTCCTTAGACCCCGTTTCAGAACACTTTCTTAAAAAATAAGTACTTATTTCGCATTTTCAAACTCAAAAATAATATAAATTTTTTTTTTGCACCGTATTAAAGGTCTCAATGAGATCTATCAAATAAAATCCATATTGATAAAAAAATTATTTGCGTAAGCACATAATTTTTGAATTTGAAATTGGCTTCTTAAAAAATAGGAACTTATTTCCCTTTCGGAAACGGGGCCTTAGCCACATAATTTTTCAAATTGATTGTCTAACTGTTGCAAATTAATTGTCTTTCCTTGTTTCATTTTTTTAATGATACTTATTTATTGTTCCCTTCGACATAAGAGAGTCATCATGTGCTTCATATCCCAATTATAGCAAGTTATTAATATACAAATTCAAGAATAAAAAAACGGATTTACTACTCCTCCTACTTCTTTTGTTTTTTTTTTTTAAATCCAAAACCCATTTCATAAATGCCAAAATAGGCTAATATAGCGAAATCCATCCTAGAGTAGAGAAATGGAACATCCAACAAATCGTCACCAAAGGAAAAATAAGAAAACCGGTGACAAACCCTTTTTATTTTCAAAAAAAGAAAAAGAAAAAGAAAAAAGGTGAGGGTAGCGACAAAAAATCGCAATACTAGTAACAAGACCTAAGCATGACTCACCGCCACAAAAAGAGTCGGGACACGAGGATCCAGCAATCTACCCACTAGCCATCCCGGCTTGGAGCATTGAAAGTTAAGACCACCTCTCGCCCCCCCTCTCTCTCGTCATACATACATATAGGGATGGTCGGCGACAGGTTCTCTCCAGTTTTATTTGGTCCAATCTATTGTCCAATTTAGGCCTTTGTGGGTTCGGTATGGGCCCAAAATGATAATCGAAATCGTTCATGTTGTAGAGTTTATTGTTCATGCAACATATTAGCTTGATTGATCATGAATAAGTACATGATCGAAACAGATTTGCACTAGAAAATTGGATGAAAAAAACAATTTGAAACTTAATTTTTTTTTTCTTTTGCAAATCTATTTAGATCATGTACTTATCGATGTTCAACCAAACTACTTTTTTACGTAAACTACAAACTCGACAAGTTTTACAAGATAAAGGATTCCAATCATCATTATGAGCCCATACGTCCAAACTGAACAGTAGACTGGACCAACTAAAACCCGAGGGGACCTGCCCCCGGAGGCACCTGTCCATATTCCTCTGTCCGGGTCCAATTTTGCGCTTTTCTAGGCCCATACCGAACTCTCCAATTTTGCGCTTTTCTAGACCATACCAAACTCACAATAATTGAAATTGTGTGTTTCTTTTTCATGTACAAAATTAGCTTGATTGAACATGAATAAACATATGATCAAAACTTATTTGTACAATAAAAATTTTACGTTCGAATAATTTTTTATCCAAATTTTTTTGTACAAATTTGTTTCGATCACGTATCTATCAATTTTTGAGCAAACTGCAGTAATTTGTTAGCATGAGTGATATTGTCGGCGAGATCTACAAAATGAACAATTTCGATGATTGTTCCTTGCTCATAAATGAGCTTGCAAATGCCCAAACAGGATCTTGAAAGTCCTGTGAAATTATACAGAAATTCGAAAGTACCGTCACGTGATACTTCGAATCGCTTTACAACCACACATTCACCATTCACGTAGAATTTATCATTAAATAAGTGAACTCCCAAAAACATGTTATTGTAAATTGGTCCGGCGTAGCATGCGATGGCGCCCCCGTGCATACAGCGTTTAGAGGGGAAAAAAAAATAATATAAATACATACGGCTCATGACATCGCATATAATTTGCGTACCCCCACAACGCAGCCGTTATCAACCCCATTTTGACGGTGTCGGCAATCTCGCTCTACCTCTCTCTCTCTCTCCCCTCGACAAAGAGAAGGGGGTCTGTCCCCCTGACGCTGGGACGCCTCTCTCTCTCTCTCTCTTAGATTTTCTTATTCCATGATCTAATCACTCAACCCTCCCAATAAAATTATACAAATCGAAACGAATTCGTACGTCTACCTGCATTCCCTGCAGGAGATCCGAAATCGAGCGATCCAGATCGTCCCCAGTCCAATCGGACGATCGATCCCGACCGCCGGACAATGGCGGCATCGTCGCGGCGCCTCCGCGAGCTCCAATCCCAGCCCTCCAACAAGACCTGCGTCGACTGCTCCCAGAAGAACCCCCAGTGGGCCTCGGTCTCGTACGGCGTCTTCATGTGCCTCGAGTGCTCCGGCAAGCACCGCGGCCTCGGCGTCCACATCAGCTTCGTCCGGTCCGTCACTATGGACTCCTGGTCCGAGATCCAGCTCAAGAAAATGGAGTCCGGCGGCAACGACGCCCTCAACACCTTCCTCGCCCGCTACGGGATCCCCAAGGACACCGAGATCGTCAAGAAGTACAACACCGACGCGGCGGCGGTCTACCGCGACCGGATCCAAGCCCTAGCCGAGGGCAAACCCTGGCGGGACCCGCCCGTGGTTAAGAAGAAACCTCCGTTGGATCCAGGCCCTAGGAATAATACTGTTGCTGGGGGTTGGGATAGCTGGGATGATGACGTCAGATCGGGGTCGGAGGTGAGGAGGAACCAGTCGGTGAGCGATTTTAGGAGCGGAGGGGGAGGGGGAGGGGGGCCGGCGAGGTCGAGGTCGAGTCAGGATATATATACGAAGGGGCAGCTGGAGGCATCGGCGGCGAACAAGGAGAGCTTCTTCGCGAGGAAGATGGTGGAGAACGAGTCGCGGCCGGAGGGGCTGCCGCCGTCGCAGGGTGGGAAGTACGTGGGGTTTGGATCGAGTCCGAACCCGGTGGCGCCAAGGAACGATTCGCAGGGGGATGTGCTCTCTGCCGTTAGTCAGGTAGTTTTTCTGCGCATTTGAGGTTAATTCACGCGGGGCACGTTTGATTGTCTGATTGTCGGACTATGTTTTGGATGGATTGGAAAATTTGGGATTAATGAGGGGGATAAAGGACTTGTGGATCCTGGTATAATAGATGGGATTATAGGTATGATAGGATTAGTTGTACAAAGTAGTGGTAGAATTGAAAATTTTGAAATTACCGGTATAATAGATGAGATTGTATGTAGTACGGGATTAGTTGTAGTATGTTTGATTTGGGTGGGATAAAGTATGAGACATTGGGTGTTAAGATCACTTTTGACCATTGGATGAAGAGGGAAATATTCCTAAAGTCTGGATTAACTAATGTGTGTAGTACAGCATTAGTTGTAGTATGTTTGATTTGGGTGGGATAAAGTATGAGACATTGAGTGTAAAGAATCATTTTTGATCACTGGATGGAAATTTTCCTAAACGTCAGGATTAACTAAAACCACCCCTGGGTCGTATTGGATATCCCTTAAATAGGGTAAAGCGGCCAAATAATCCCCATCTAGTCCGGTATTATCTTTAGTCCCACGTGACAAATGTGGTATTGTCTTATCCTCAGGAACATGTGGATTGTGGCCCCACATGTTTACCATGGATGCGGGATTACAATCCCGGCATCAAACATGCCTTTGGAAGACTGATCTTTTTCTGGGTTGATCTTGTGTTTGTTTTGGTATGTTGATCTTATCTTTGGTTATGTATGTTGTGTGCAGGGATTTGGTAGGCTATCTATGGTTGCTGCATCTGCAGCGCAATCTGCAGCTACTGTTGTTCAAGCTGGTACAAAGGAGATTAGTTCCAAGGTATTTTGCACTTCCTTAATTTCAATTTGCCCCATTTTCGCTAATTCTGAGTTGTTGTGTGGCAACTGTTTACTATTATTATGTTCTTATTGCTGAGGATCACAGTGATAGTTGTGTTATTATAATCGGGATTTTGGGGGGAAAGCATGTTCATCACATTAGCAAATATATAACTTCTATGATTCTATTACAATGTTGCAGTTATTGGGGAGGTTGTTGGTTGACTTTGTTTTAACTTCGAACTCTGGAAGATACAAACGAGAATGTGTCATAGTTGGGGGATACTGTGACCTCTCGGCTCTCAGGAAGGCACAATTTATTGTGTTTTATTTGATTGTACCTTTTTATTTTTGTGACTTGAAGGTGAATACAAAATCAGTAAAATAATTATTGAGCAAAGAGTAACCTTTGATGAAAAGAATAAAAGAAAAAGGAAAGCATTTTTGAATCTTAGTTTTATACAATTAAGAGATGTTATGTTCAATGGCATGGGAAAGGCTCGGGTTGATAGCTGGATTAGATTGCTAGAGCCTAGAAGGAAGCCAGAAGGTGAGTGTCAAGAGAGATGGATAGAAGGTGAGACTATATGAGTTTCAAGTTTTGGTTTTTCGTTAGAAACAAAGGCATATTCCGGGGCAAAAGTCAGCACGCATCAGCCATGTTCCTGTGAACATGGCCTCATTTAAGTTTCTAGTAGTTCGTATCCCACAATTGCCCTAATAACAGAGGGAGGGAGGGAGACCTATACTCTTTTCGTTGAGGTGAGGTGCAAGTTGACCACTTTCAAGAAGAATTTTATGGTGCAAGATCCTCGCCTACTGTTAAGCAAGGGTAGTTGTATGATGACCCTTGTCGTACTGGGTTTAGGTCGTTCATTCGAGATACTTGCTATGATGTCTCCTAGATATTTTCGTGAAAGTTGCTTTCCTCTCCTCGTCCTTTGGATTTGAAACAAGCCCTAAAGTGTGACAAGAAGGATAATGAAGTAACTTGTAAGCCCACTTTGTTGCAAGTCAACCTGGTGACTTGAGATAATGGAAATATTGTAGTATTTCTTAGGACTTGTTCATATTAATTCTTAGCTTTGAGCAGCTGTTTTTACTTGAGGGCCTGTTTGTTTGGGGTGAAAGGGAGGGGATATTACATCACCCCGGATATTGCAATCCAGAGTGAACCAACCCAGTTGTTAACTCCTTTGGAACCGGATATTATCCGGGGGAATGTTTTTATCCCCATGGTAGGGGAATAAATCTTCCCATCTCATACCCGGTCCATAATTAGTCTCCCTTATATATTCAGGCTCTATTTACAGTAATGCCATGATTAAGTACGAAATTCCCATTACTAATTACAAAAATGCCATTTACGTACTCATATCCATCCATATCCCCTTTCTATAAAATACTGGAACAAACCTTGTATAGTTAATCACCCGATTGATCCGTCTCGAATAATGTCCCATCCTACTATAACCCCCTCCTACTATATCCTCCCAACATCCCTCCAAAACTAATCTCACTAACAAATAGGCCGTAAGGGACACTTCAGAGTAGTACGTATCAAAAGGATGATTGGGTCCTTGGGACAAGGCATGTAGACACGTACTTGTCCAACGAATGTGAAAAAGAGGCACGGGTAATGATAGCTTGGTGTTAATCATGGCTGCCATTTCACCGACACTTGGTTTTGAATCCCCATAAGTGGCAACCTAACTTCATATATACTAAATCAGCGGATAACTAATGCATCTGATGTTCTTCTTTTGTACTGAACAAAATGTTCATCCATGTACTCTTTTGTGCTGTTTAATAACCGAAAGCAGTGGGATTAGGATAAGATTCACCATGCCAATGGATTGCCAACACCCTATAATTCCAAACCCATGTTTGTTTTCGGCAGCATTAGACCTTGGGATTGGATTATCTGTCTTGTGCTATTGTTTGTTTGCAAATGAGTGGATGGGATTAAAACTCATTATTCTCAAATTGCCCTTGGGCTGATGAAACTTTTACAAGGCATAGGATTTTGCAACCTGTGCTTCAAAAATACAAACCCAGAACCCAATAATTTTCCTTCCAGGCAACATATATTAACAGAACCCAACTATGCATTTTATCCAGAACTAAAAAGTTCATACAGAGTAGGTCTTTTCAACATTTTTGCAAAACACAGTACAACAGCTTTTAACCCAGAAATGTCCGAGTAACGAAACCAATAAAATGAACACAAGTACAAAAACAAATTTTCCAGAAATGACCCATAACTCAAAACCGAATTTCAAAAACATGGTTTCCTGTAAAACCTGCATTTCACAGGACCCAATTCCAGAACTTGTATAGCCCAGAACCTGCATTAAATCGTCTGTTACTTAAAAACGGAAAGCCAAAACCTATGCCTTGCTTAGTGGTTTGGTCAGTGGTTTTCGTACTCACCGGAGGTAAATTGGGCCAATCTGTCTTCCTTGCACCGTTGGAAGGTCTCTGCAGAACAATGGATGCACAAAATGTTGAGAATTGGGACCTAGGGTTTCGCATACACGATATAAGCCTAGGGTATATTGGCCATTAGTTGGATTGACCAAGGGCTGCATGGCAGTCTCGCCTTTCAGCATTCCAGGCTCCCGGACAGGACTGACGGGATCACAGTACCTGGTCCAAGGAGGGAATCCCCTTGGAATGGCTAATCCAATCCCTTGTCAAACGGGGCATTTAAGAAAAAAGACAGGAAAGGAGAAAAATCGTGGCGTGTATTTTTGACGTTGGATATTACTCTTTGTGTGTAGCTTGATATCACCGTTAAGAAACCTCTACAACATTAGGACTGAAGGTGTTGACTTAAAATGGCGAGGCAACCACTCTTATGAGGATAGGTAGCATCCTATCATAGGTGGCTGATTCATGGGCTTGTAGCTTTCTGACACTCAGTGGTCGTGTCCCTGACTTACATAATTTGTGGTTTGTGGCTGTTTGGGGGCATTGCCGCGCCGACATGCTGTAGCTTGGTTGGCCATGATCTGATCATGTCAGGTGACAAGTTCTTGTTTGTCAGTTGTTGGTCAAATAAATGCAATGGCATTTTTCATTGGAGCATGTAATTACTAATTTGAATCAATCATACGGTATGATTGGAGTAAAATAAATGGGTAAAAGTATTTCTAACAGGTCAGAGAGGGGGGTTACGACACCAAGGTGAATGAAACGGTCACTGTTGTCACTGCAAAAACAACAGAGATTGGACAGAAGACATGGGGGATAATGAAAGGTGTCATGGCATTGGCGTCACAGAAGGTGGAGGAGTTCTCTAAGGAAGGTACTGTCAGCTGGAAGGCCGACAACTGGCAACGAAACGAAAGCGAGGGCAACGGATACTATCAGGAGTTTTCACAGGAGTCCAAAGGACCTAGTTCTGGTGGAGGGCAAACCTCATCCACTGCACATTCTAGTAATTTCAGTTCTTGGGATGATTGGGATCAAAAGGACAACAAGAAAGAACAAACCTCAAAGCCTGCAGCAGCTAGTAATGGGGATGGGTGGGCTGGTTGGGATGATGCTAAGGATGATGGATTTGATAACTTCTACCAAAGCGCATCCAGTACGAAAACTGTTAGTCACAATGGAAAACCAGATTCCAACTGGACCGGAGGCGGCTTTCTCTGAGGTTAGTATACTATCACCAACTTTTCTTTGTTTCATTTATTTTGGCCGCTTAATGGCCGAGAATAGTTTACATATGTATAATTGTGAACATTGTGGGTTAAAGTGCACAACCCAAAAGGACTAGCGCTGCCTTTGTGTGTGAGGAACATTGTTGCGACTTCAAAACTTAAGTCGCTTTACTGTAGTTTGTTTTGAATTTTTTATTGAATTCTGTGTATTGCACTTTGATTTGAAATTTGAATCATTAAGTGTTCTCTTAAACTTCTGTGGGTAATTATACAGATTGTATTGGTAAAACAAGTACGTATTTTCGTTGATATACTTGTTTTCTGATGACCAATGTACGTCATGGGAAAAAAAGAGTAAAATTCTAGGAGCCCTATTGGTAGATTCACCAGAGCCATTTTCACGGTAGAATTCGGCCGGGTTTTTGCGGTTGTTTTTGAATTAGACAGCCAACATACAAAGCAGAAATGAAAGATATAGAGTCAAGTTTAGTCTAGGCCATTTCATTGAGAGAACGCAAATGATATTTTGTCAAAACTATCATGTTTTGTCAAAACGTGAAAGCAACTACCCCATACAAAAAGGTTAGGTTGTACCCCAAAAAAAGAGAGGCTGAATTGAACCACAGTAAAAAATAGAAACAATGGAAAGAAATACTCATGCTTCTCAACGTTGTTCTCCCAGCGGCCTCTAAGGCACTGAAATATGGTCAAGTCTCTCGCACCTCTTTTGGACCTTTTGAGGTAAGAGCATGTACACCAGTTGTTAGGTAAAATACCTGTGAACAGTGCACTTTTTTCATTTTACCTACTCACATTTCTCGCAACACTACACCAATACTATCTATTTAACCTATCCTCTAGTAAAATATATTTTTTCCCTTCTTCAACAGTGCACCAAAAGTGCAATTTTTTCAAAAAAGAAGAAAGAGGAAGAGAGAGGGACGGAGAGAGGAGAGAGAAAATAATATTAGTAAACTACTTACCTGATGAACAGTCGTGAGGTATTTGTAGCTCACAACTGTAGATGGAGCAACTCTACCTAGTTGTTTACGAGGACTGCTGTAAGACATTTTTGCTCATTTTGATGAGCTAAAACAGCTAAAGAGCTTCTTTACCTTCACTGGTGTACTTGCTCTAAGTGTACATAGCAACAACGTATTTTCCCTTTATTTAAAAGTTGATGTGACGGGACAAAAATGGCGATGTGACGGAAATGTGGAGTGTGATGAGTGTTTATATACACCGTAAAGGATAAAAATCCTATCCGGCAACCTTAGACAGCTGTCCTTTCGGAGTGAGAGAGAGAGAGAGTGAATATGAGAAATGTTACACTCCATGAAAGAGAAAATATGAATTCATATTTTTACCCAAAAAAAAATATGAATCCATCCAGGGAGGGGCAAACGAGCCTTAGAAAACAAGAAGGCGTGAGTCTCTCAAACCCATGAAACGACGTTTCATGGAGAAACTTTTGGTTATGGCTGACATGGTACCCTTTGAGCACATTTGGATTGTCCAAAATTTGCAAAAATGCATTGTCGACGGTTTGTATTAAAACACACTTTGCATTTTTTTAAAAGTCTGTTCGGTGCTTTCAATCCGGATCGTCGGTTGTATTTTTGGATAGCCCGAATTTGCAACCAAAAGTTTCTTCTTTAGGAGGAAAAAAATAGGAGAACAAAAGAAATGTAAAGAAGCAAGGGCCTCACACAAAACCACTTCTTGGTTGCCACGTACCCTTCATGGATGGATTTATGTTTTTTTTTTTTTTTTTGTAAATATGGATTCATGTTTTCTATTTCATGGAGCATACCATTTCTCATATTCCCTCTCTCTCTCTCTCTCCCTCTGAAAGAACAGCTGTCCAGGATTGCTGGATAAGATTTTTATTTTTTACTGTGTATGTAAACACTCATCACACTCCACCTTTCCGTCACATCGCTATTTTTGTCCAGTCACATCAACTTTAAAATAAAAGGAAAATACGCTGCTGCTGTGTACACTTACCTCAGAAGGTCCAAAGGAGGCGCGAGCGACTTGATCCTATTTCAGTGCCTTAGAGGCCGCTGGAAGAACATCGTTGAGAAGTGTGAATATTTCTTTTCACTGTTTCTACTTTTTACTGTGGTTCAATTCCTGCCCTTTTTTTTTGGATGCGACATGACCCTTTTTATATGGAGTAGTTGCCTTCGGGTTTTGACAAAATATCATTTGCGTTCTCCCAATGAAATGACCTGGACTAAACTTGACTCTATATCTTTCATTTCTGCTTTGTATGTTGGGTGTGTGCAGAATATAGTTCCTTATCTGTTGACAAACCCAAAAATATATGTTCTGATTGTTCACTTGTTAGTCATCTAGAGCTTGGAGAGCTAAACCTGCCATAACTCATAAGCAGTAAATAGTTAGCTAAGTGGTGAGATTGCTGAGTGAATTACAATGTCCTCTCCTACTTACTAGAATAACAAGAACAAAGAGATTTATGAGGGCGTCAATCAAATTGATACTGTATGTTTGTGTGTGTGTGTTTTTTTTAATGATGAATATGATACAAAGAATAGTGAAGAAAAATATAATTGTAATTGTTGTATTCCCGATTCCCATCGGATCAATTATGATGAAACTATTAATGATAGGGAAAATGACGACTATCAATTGTATCCATCAAGGACATTTTCAGTATTAATGTTTTCAGCATGTTTTTTGCGGGTATTAATTATCAAAATACGTCATGAGCCGTCATTTTCCCTTAATGTAATGATATCACATTATTTGTGTGCATACCGATGCTCTGGACTTCCAATGAAGGAAGCATGGTAATGTGCACATAAATTGATTTGGGTCTCTAGGCCTGCCCTATCTGATGCCATTTGGCTTTGATTTAGGGGTATGGTTCTACAACAAAACGTCCCTGTAGCTTCTCGATTCTTGGAGGTTTAGGGGGGCCACTGTTTCAGTGGTATTCTGAGAGCAGCCACTTTGTACATATATTGCCAAAGGTTAGGTCTGTCTCCAATCATCTCCCGCCCGTACCCCCAATGATTGGGGACTAGATGGGTTACGTTATGTTGTTGTTGTTGTTGTTGTAATGATATCACATTCTTTTGGTATTATATGTATCTTGTCCTGTCGGATTATATGTTCCACGAGTATTGCTATCTTGGCTGCGTCAAGTTTTTAATCAAACGTCGAATGTATGGTCTCCTTGGATATAGTCTAATACCTGCGATATACTTAAATCTGGTCAAGTGCCGCATTGGAGTGTTGTTCACACTGAGGCTTTTGGAACCAAAGGGCACGCTCCTTTGCGTTAGGGATATGAGGTCTGATTTGAAGAAATCAAGTTACAACTGATGTTACATGGCCTGGATTTTGGTAACAGAACTGAAACTGACATGAGTAGACCACACCACGGATTCTATGAAGACCGCACAAACAGAGACAAATCCGTAATTACTTTTTCTCACACGATATCATGGTGAGTTTCCGAACCAGATTGCCCGTGGGATTGTATTGGGTCATCCTCGATGTCGAGCGTCTTATACACCGGGGCTTCCTCCGTGTGGGCTGAGTCATGTTGTTGGATCACGAGCACGGAAGACACTGTGCTCTGGCCCGAAGAGGCCAGCAAGTCTCCGATGGGCCCTAGCTCAGCGTGCTCGGCTTGGCAGTCGGCCAGTGCTGGAGCCATTGTCGAAGGGAACCGCCCTTTGCCTGGGACGATTAGATCATGATCCCCGCTCCGTCCGACCGCCATTACACCTTCCACAACGTTGCCTGCTGCCTTTTCGACGAACTCCACCACACCATCCCACTTGGTTCGGAACTCGGCCAGGGCTTCTTCATCTAGCATCTGTAGCCAAATAAAAACAAATTTCAATAAGCTATATTGGGTTTAGGAGTTTTGCTACGTATGCATAGCTAATACAACTAAAAGAGCATCTCCAACCCAACGCTCTTAAATAGAGCATGAAAATAAAACTTTACTTTTACTTTTTCAATATAAGGAGAGGTTGAGGTTGTGGTGGCATAATATCAACTTGGACTTATATCGGCCTAAATATCTGAAAAACATGTACAGTTTCAGGGGGAATTAGATCACAGCCCAAGAATGTTACGCCAATGTGGGCTTTCAAATGTTGATGCAGTCATAGCAACTCAACCAGAATTTTCTGCTTTATTAATGAGAGAGAGAGAGAGAGAGAGAGAGAGAGAGAGAGAACCTTCTCCTTTTCGCGGTCCATTGCGGCTATTGAGCAGTTGTGACTTGTCTCGCTGCTCTTGTTTAGTGATAGCCGTAACGTAACGCCGTTACCCTCCAATACTTCTTTCTCAACGAACCTCACGACGCTAACCTTAATGGCCGGATGTTCCGCCATCCTCCCACCCAATCCCAACGCCTCACGATCATCGGGCCCACCAAAAAACAAAATACACACCCTTTGTGCCATGGTGGGGATGTGCCCAGGAGTCTGATGGGCCCCACCACTACTACTAACACTACCGCTGCCACTACCACTACTGCTAACATTGTCACTGCCGCCACCACCACTAAATCCACGGTCCACAAGCACCCCCACCGAACACGGCGAATCCTTCAGTACCCTTTGATTGACACCCCACCACCCATGGCCCGCATTCTCCACCATCAGCTCACTATCACCATCCGATTTCCTCCACTGTTTGTGGAATGGCAAGATAATCATTTTCACCCTCTTATCTTCCTCGACGTGGCATATATCCTCGTGCATTGTGGACAATGCTGATATGGCAGTTACGGGTTGGATGCTGACTTGGCCAAGTTGGGTGTAAGCTTGGAATGCTACGGCAACTCGGTCGTATAACTCGCCCCTGTTGCGGTGCCGGTTGATGAATGGGAAGCCATTTTTGCGGACCCGTTGGACCATGACGATGGAGGAGGAGCGCTCGGTGAGCTCGATGAGGTGCATGAGTTAGAGTTTGAGGAGGGAGTTGGCGGTCGATTGAGTTGACTCGATGAGGTTGACGAGTGGAGGGATGTTTCCAGGGCCGTGGACGCAGGCGAGGAGGCGGAACTCGTCATTTTTGGTGGTTTTTAGAGCAGCGGATTTGAAGCGGCCGTTAGTGGTGGAGGAGGAGGAGGAGACGTTGCGGGCGGGTTTGTAGATGGCCATGACCGTGGGAGTAGTCATGAAGGTGGTGAACAATGCCATGAGGAGCAATATTGCAAATACCTCATCGTTGAGTACCTGGTGAGAACCATATACCAAAATTAATTTAAATGGTAATTGAGTGGAATAAGCCAAAAAAAAAAAAAAAAAAGGGCAAAAATATTGAGGTACTTAGATACTTTTTTTTTTTTTTTTTTCATTTTAAATTAAGATAGTTATCCCTAGGAATTCTCCACGTTCCATCCATTTAAAAATTGTGCAGTGGTTGGAGGGCATTGCAACACGATGAGGTGCTGCTACCGGACCATTCAATAAGTACTTGATTGTTCGCTATAGCAATAACATAACTTTGTGATTCAAAGGACTTTCCCCACCCCCTCCCATGGTATTTAGCATATTGCAATGCATTGGTGATGTCTACACAAATATATTTTCTCCATTGAATTTTATCACAAGGGCATTGTGTTTCATATCATAATATTAAAAAAAAAAAAAACTAATGCAAATCTTTTACTCGACATGTATAGATTCTAGCAAATGTTATGGATGAAGATATTTTATGGAGTATTTCATCAATTCAAAGAAGTGACAACAAAATACTACAGGACAGAGAGAAATCTTTTTGGAAAGACCAGTTTCATGGGACCCTCATGAAAAAAAAAGTTTCATGGGACTCTCATGTTTGATTAGAGTAGGGATAAGAAAATTTTAACTCTCGGATGAAAGGAGAAGTTTTTGGGTGCCGAGCGTGCGTACGTGCTAGCGATCCGGACCGTTCAAACGTGTTTTGGGCGGCTCAGATTTATTCCTCCTCTCTCCCCTCACCCCACCTATCTCTCTCCTCTTTTTTTTCTCTCTTAAGACCCTGCCTCATAAGTCATAATTAGCAAAAAGATTCAGATTCTCTCCGATACAAAGTTTGGGATTGGATGAGACACTCCAAATCAAAAATCATACATCGTTATAGTTAATGATTCAGATTTGCTCCAAATTATTAATTGCAATAATGAACGATTTAGATATGAATTTTCCCGCCCAATCCAAATGAAGGACATGAGATGATCCAATTCCTCAGGAAAAAAGAAGATGCTGCCTTTACATTGCCAGACAAACACAGAATACCAGTGGACAAAGATCTTTGTGACCCAAGAATCAAGATCCTGAGAAAGCATTTCATCTTTTCTTGGGGTACGAATAGGAATATATATTTTTTGTCACTCTCGCTCATTTTTTTAAAGTGTTTTTTTATCTGCGAATATATGGACGCGGGGGCTTTGCTGCCCACCATGGCACAACAGCCCCTACCCGCACCTCACACGACACCGTTTTGGAAGGGAAAAGAAAACCTAACTCTTCATTTGCAATTCTTTGGAGCAAAAACGTGATTATGAGAGCTCTATAGTTAAAATTTAATTATGTCTCTCTAGAGTAATATGATCAAAATAATAAGATCTTCGCGTTAATTCAAACAGATTGAAAATTGGAGTACTTAATTTTTTAACCATATTTTTTTAATATATAAATGGTCTAAAAAAATGAAGTGCTTAAGTTTTTAATCTGTTTGAACCGGTGCAAAAATCTTATTATTCTGATCATATTATTCTAAAGAGTCATAATTAATTTTTGTCTCTAGAGTTCTCATAATTAAGTATCTGGTCTTTATTTAGAATTCTGTAGAGCAGAAACGTGATTATAAGAGCTTTAGAGTTAAAATTTAATTATGTCTCTTTAGAATAATATGATCAGAATAAGAAGATCTTCGTACTTATTCAAACGAATTAAAAATTGGCGTACTTAATTTTTTAGACCGTTTATATATTAAAAAATATGATTAAAAAATTAAATATTCCAATTTTCAATCCGTTTGAATTGGCGTGAAGATCTCATTATTTTGATCATATTATTCTAAAGAGACGTAATTAAATTTTAACTCTATGACTTTTATAATCACATTTCTGCTCCATAAAATTGCAAATGAAGAGTTTGGTTTTTTTTCCTTCCAAAACGGTGCCTTGTGACGTGTGGGTGGAGGCTGCTGTGCCATGGTGGGCAGCAGAGCCCCCGCGTCCCGAATACATACACAAGTTACTCCGCATTTTTGTCAGAGGAGTATCGTTCAAAGTACTACCACGTGTTATAAAACATACTTGAGCCAATAACGAGTTAAGATCTTCATTCTGGAGAGATATATCGAATCGAACCAAATAAATATTCCTATATATTTCTCCTCTTTCCCCATATAACATACCGGTGTTTATCCGTGCCTACGACACTATCCATTTCGACTCGTGCCTACGGCACTACTCATCCTGATAGGAATTGAAATTACTATTTGAATATTGATAGTGGCTCAAAACATTATTTCAATCTTTAGATAGCGATAAATTTTTAGAAAAAAAGATGAAGGAAAATAGAGAAATAGATAATCAAAACAAAAAAAGTACTATGTTTCAGAGAAAGAGCGAGAGAGTATGTTACCGAGGACAGTAGATTTCGGGTTCCGAGTGACTCACCGGCAAGGGCGATAACTGTTTGTGGCCAGACAATTAGAGAAGAGGCTTTGATGTGTGTGTGTGAAAGAGAGAGAGAGAGGTGACTACTGTTTTTTTTTTTTTTTTTATCAACAAATTAAACATAAACTGATTGGTAGGGAAAAAAAACAAATTGATGGCATTTTTTGTAATATATTTGTAAAAGTGTGAGTGCTTTTTTAAGAGAGTTGAAAAATACACACGAGCCCTTGGATCAAATGAATCCTAACCATTCTGACAACTTATCCCCACATCCTTCTGTTTTATAATAGAGATTGCATGATACTTATTATTTGATCCTTTTTCTTTCACTAATTAGAATCTTTACACATCTTCAAGGAGCTAGAAAGAAGCACCATTTGAATTGAGTACCAACTTTAACTCCATTGTAATTTGGTAGATTAAAAGATAAGCCACATTTGGTGACCATGTTTATGATGCCATGCGAGTCGTCTTTAATACACTGGTGAAATGAGCCTCACTTGTTATGTTTTTTTTTTTTTTTTTTAATCAATGAAAGAAAGACAATTATATGGTATACTAGTCATTGTCACCAAATGTGGTCATTATAGAATTGCGGCACCGCAATACAGTTGCAGAGGTGGTAGAAGATATATATATGCCAAGAATCTCAACTGTTCATGACATAATTAGTCAGTAATGGAGAGTTTTTGCCTTTATTCTAATTTGGACCGGGGATCACACCCATTTTGTAATCTTGATGTGCGCACTAACGATTTTGATTAGACTACTCACCTGGTTGATCTGCTTAAAAAGCATTTGTAATCTTGGTGTGCTCATCACTATGGATTGAGTAATTATTCATCGCTCTTGGAAGTATCATGCAATTAAAATAACAAAAGAGTAATTAATTAATACGTACACAATCACCAACTACCCTGGTTTCGGTAGAATAAAACTTGCATTGTCTTTTTCCGCATTTAGACAAGCACACAAACGCGTGGACCTCACATATGTGTGGAGAAGGGTGATAAGCCCTCGAAAGTGTAAATCTTAGGGCTTATCTACCTCGTTTTACGATGCCGTCATGCGTTCAATTCTTGTTTTTGGTTGATATTGCGCGCATAGTTGGTTTTTGTTGAGAAACAGGTTTTTGGTGTAAATATGGGTGATTTCCGAGTGTTCTAAGGATCCCCGGAGGAGTCCGGATTTAGAAGTTGTGCATGAGGAACCTCGAGTGATCATACCAAGTCTTAATCGAAGTGTCCAAGGCATTAGAGGAAGGCCCGGAGCAACCAAGGACCAAGGAAAGCTAGCACAAAGCAGCAGGGCACCCCAAAAGCCTCAGGGATCGATCCCCCATTTCCCAGGGATCGATCCCCCACCATCAGGGAACTTTCAGAATCTGCAGGGATCGATCCCCCCCTGACCAAAGATCGATCCCTCCCTCCGGCGCGGATATTTCGGTGGCATTTTTGTAAATCTTTTGTGAAGGGGGTATATATACCAACCATTGCCCGACTTTTAGGGCACTTCTTCTTTTACACTCTCTCTCTCTACCTCCATTAAAGGAGCTTCAACCTCTCTCCTCATTTATGTTGTAAAAGTTGATTTTAGGGACGATCCATTGGGTTTTGAAGCATTTCGCCTTCATTAATGTTGTAAGAAATCTCTTCCTCTTCAAGGATCTTGTATTTATTTTGCATTTAATCAATGTTTAGTATTTTCCTTACCTTTCCTCTAACTCATTTCATGTCTTCTCTGAATATGAGTGAGTAGTGTAGTGGGGTTGGGTTGTGGGATGGTTGACATCCCGTGACCGAGGGTGTAGCTTGGTATTCTCTTTTAAAATCTCATTTTCTAGCTTAAGAGGCTTGGACTGATTTTATGTATCGAAACGTAGAGGTGTTAATCTCTTTGATCAAACGTAGGCAAGAGTTAAGGTACTTGCCACGTTTGACGCTTAGAGCTATGTCCCTCTTTGTATTTGTCCAAATGTATCAAAAGAGTCCAAGTCTTGTTTAAAACCTTTGTCAAGGAAAGAGAAGAATTTAGCTCGCCTTTGTGTTCCGGGTGTTAACTATCCATAAACCTAACTTTTAGTTTAAACCTCCAGTTAAAAGCCGTAGATAGGTTAAGTAGCTAATTAACCAAAGCTTTCAGTTGGCCGTCTCAATGCCAAAGGTTGGTTGGCGGTCTTAACGCCCAAAACTCTACACAAGCTAATCTCCAATTTGAACTATGGACGCGCTCCCTGAGGAATCGATCCCGATCTTCCGGGTTTTATTATGCTTACAACCGACTTGACCCTACGCTTGGGGTATTTTTATTACAACACACATTAACGGCCCGTTTGGATGGAGGATTTGTTTTGGGTGGATTTGTAATGAGGAGGGATTTGAAGGTGGATATGTAATGAGGGGTGATATGTTAAGAAGGGTGGCCCCACTTCTTAAGAATGGTGGATTTGTAATGAGGTGTTTGGATGATTTTTTGAGAAGAGAGATTTGGAAGGTGGATATGATGGAAAAAGATGTGAAATGACTTTATTGCCCCCATTTTATTAATTTAATAGGTAATATAGGTTAATTTAATTAAAACTAAAATAAATACATATTTATTTAAAAAACTGGATAAAATTAAATAAAGTTATCTTTAAAAAGTTTAAACCTTAATTTTTTTTTTTTGGTTAAAGAAAAACAGATTAAATGATATAACATTTGTAAAATAATTCAATTATCATGAAATTCTATAGAAAAACAGATTTCGTGTTTTTTTTTTTTTATAAAATCATGGGCAATTTACCTCTAGGTCCAGAAAATAGAAAGTAATTCCCACCAAGTTTCCTCTAATTAACGAAACACTAAAACCCTATGAAAGTGCCTAAAACCCCCAATACTGAAAATGCTTAACTCTTAAGGCACCCTATGAAAGTGCCTAAACCTCAGGGTACCCTATAAAAGTGTCTAAAACTCTAGGGTACCCAATAAAAGTGTCTAAATCGCTAAAACCCTATAATAGGAAAGTGCACCCTAAAACTCCTATGAAAGTGCCTAAACCTAAACCCTATGGCTCTATGAAATCACCTAAACCTAAACTCTAGGGTACCTTAAACCCTAGGGTATCCTAAAATCTAAAATCTTAAGGTACCCTAAAACTCTAGGGTATCCTAAAATCCTAAAATCCTAGGGTACCCTAAGATTTTAGGGTACCCAAGGGTACTAGGGTACCCATTAGGGTACCATAAAATCCTAGCATACCCTAAAACCCTAGGGTGACATTTCTATTAATGGTAAATGTATTTTTGTAAAAGTGGACTTAGTGGTAATTAAGTATTTCATCTCTCCTTAATGGGAATTAAGTGTCACTTTTCTATACTTAGAGGTAATTTTCTCTAAAATCATTACATGTACAGCAAAACCCACTCTATCTTCTTTCATTCACAACAACAAAACCCACTTTCTACCCACGCTGTCCGCCCACTTTTTGTCAACAACAAAACCCACTCTTGTGCAACCCCTTGTCTTCTCCGGCCGTCTACTGCCGCCGTCGCCTTCTTCCAGCCGCCTCTTGCTCCGATCAGTCCGGTATGTCTCTCTCTCTCCCTCTCTCCTCGTCTGTATCTCTCTCTTTGTCTCACTGTGTGTAAGTATGTGTGTGATGTGTGAGAAAAGGTTAGGGCAGAACAGTCATTTGGGACCCGGATATAGCAACGACAGGGTACACCCCATCCTTGGCAAATCCACCTTTGCCCTGATTTGTAATCCCAACAGTGAAAAATCCCCCTTCGAAATCAGGCCTCCCTTTTCTCTTCCAAACACCGGAGATGGCGAGGAGGCGGATTAGAAATCCAGGCTCTTCACAAATTCGGGAGCTTCTCCCCCATCCAAACAGGCCATAAGGTCGCAAGCAAAGGGTGTGGTTAGAGGTACGACCGGTGGATATATACCTATCATTTGATTCATTTTCTTGAATAATGCAGTAACGAAAGGACTTGCTGTTAAATCCTCTAGTCAAATCACCTTAATGTCATATCTTGTTTTGGGTTATATATACATTAAATTGAAGCACAAAAATTGAATTGTTAAACTACTAGCTCACAAATGCATGTCACGTATCTAGCTAATGGAAATGCTCTGAATATAATTGACAAAATTGGTCTATAAAAACTAGAGAGGATTCCATCCTACAATGCTCCAAATCTCTATATTGAGAAGAGATTTTGTAATTTACTCTATCTTTTCTTTAATTTTTTTCTTCTTTATGGAGGAATTTTGGAGGGACTCATCGTCTTTTTTAGAAATTTTTTCCTGCAAATGGAGGTAAGGTCTTTATTTTTTAAGACTCAAAAGTAAATTTGGAGACCAAATCTCTAAAAAAATTGATGGGTTCTACAAAGATTATCACACACAAACTACAAAAAGTCGAAAAAAAGATTGGTTGGAGTTGCTCCAATAGAGTCAACCTGGTGAGTCCTATTCTAAAGCATAAGATTTTTTAGATTTTTAATCTTCTCGATGAGGGAACACACAATAGTACAAGATTAATATAAATAACACTTAGATTTTTTTTTATCAACACATAAGGATAAAAAAGTAATTTTACTTACCACCTCCGTTAGACAATTGCTGACTAGGGAGGGATCCGGATCCTGATATCACTTTAAAAAGTTAAGAAAGTAAAATGTTATCTAAAATATCTGTCCATGTTATATTATTCTACGGTCTTTTGTGAATTTTGTTAAATGTTTACTTATTATTTTCTTAGATTTTTTTTTCACTAAGACGAATTAATAATTCAAATGCGAAACGAGCAAAAATTTAAAAAATACGGAAAAAATTAAGTTAAAATATGGTAACTAACCTTCTTCTCTTTGCCAATGTTGAGTACAATTAGCTCCACCAACCCTTCGGTATTCATCAAAACACCAAGCGTTATCGACTCTCTCGCCGGAACCCTAAACGACATCGCCACCACAAACGTCCCCAAAACCTTCCCGGCGCACGCCGTCGCAATTACCAGCACCAAGAGCCCCCACGCCTCCACCCCGCGTATCTTCGCCACGTCCGTCTTCAACCCGCTCGACGCGAAGTAGAGCGAGAGAAGTAGACCCGAGACGAAGTCCTCGATTCTCGGGATCAACCTCTCGGAAAATTGTCCCTTCGGGATCGTAAGTCCGAAGACGAACGCGCCGAATATGGCGGTATGCCGATCAGATCCGTAATGAAGCCGGAGACCATCACTCCGGCTAGGGTTAAGCAGATGAAGCTTTCGACGACGACGGCGTCCTCCGGGGAGCAGCCGCGGGCGACCCATTTCATTGGGGTCGGATCATGACCATCATGAAGGTGACGAATGCTATGCCGGAGAGGAGGACCCAGACTGATACCTGTAAAAATGTTTTTTGTTGTTATTTCAGAGACAAGCCTGGCAAGGGTCCAGCAATAAGTTTTTAGTATTAAAACACAACCCTATTTGCGACTATAAGGCCCGTTCCGCTAATTGAAGAAAATTTTCAGTGCCTAGCGGGCCACGTGGTGCCGAGCACGCATCTCGGTCGTCTAAATATGTTTTGGACAATCCAGATCTGTTTGGGCTTGAGAGGGCGTTTTGATAATTTTACAATAAAAAATTACCCAAACATATTTGGGGCGTCCAAAACACATTTGGACTGTCGAGATGGTGCTTGGCACCACGTGGTCCGTGCCCATCCGGCACTAAAAAACTTCTCCTCTAATTGTATTTAATTCAAAAAATAAGTGTATTTATTTTAGTTGGTGGAATACACTCTAAGGGCGTGTTTGATAACCCTCTTGGAGGAAGGGATTGAGATTGAGGTGATAGAACTGGTAATACTTTGTTTGGTTGGCATTTGTGGAGTGGGATTAGTTATCCCATGGAATTACCAATCCCCCAATTTGATGGGATTAGTCAACCCATTGGGTGTGTGTGTGTGTGTTACTACAAATCCCATTCCTATGGGATTGGCCAAAACAAGTTAAAAAACCCACCTCAATTTCAATCCAAATCCCAATCCTAATCTTAGCCAAACAAACATGTTATTTACAATCCAACCTCATTCTCAATCCCAATCTCAATCCTAATCTTGTGCAAAACAAACATGAATAAATGATTCATCTCCTCATTAATAATCCCACCTCATTTTCAATCCTAATCATAATCTCACCTCATTACGAATTCTCCCAAAACGAAATCTGCAATCAAACACGCCCTAATAGTGAAGACTGAAGAGACATGTGATTTCATAAGATATGTTATAGGGGAATGATATTGGCACTCCAAAAATTGATGCAGACACTCCAAAAAATAAAAAATAAAAAGATTTTGAAATTACACTAATTTTGGAGTGCCTGCATCAATTTTAAAGTGTCAATATCATTTCCCATGTTATATCATCAGATTAATAACGTCACACATCCCATAATATACATTTTGTGAGATTATATACCTGATAATTATTCAATTCAGGCGAAATACGTACTTTTAATTGGGAATCCTGATATATGATCACCTATTTGTAGAGAAGGCTAATCTGATACTCATATCTGGTAAAGGAGAATAAACTCTTTACACATGCGGTTCCACCACCACCACAGTTGTGAGCCTCACAATGTGTTCATTGTTATAATTTGAATCGTTTATTTTATAGTGTTCATAGAGTAGTATATTCACTCAAAAAATTAACTTGATCTGACATCGATAAATATACTCCCTCCGTCCGCTTTTTAAAATCCAGTATTCTATTTTGGGCTGTTAATAAGTTTCAATTTTGTAAGGTTAGTGAGTAAAAGTTGATACATTTTCCATTTTACCCTTAAAAGTAGATTCTATTTTAAAAAGTTAGTGAATAAAAGTGTAATGATGATAACTCCATAGAGGATAAGTAGAGAAAGTAGATGTGAAAAGTGTAATGATGATGTTTTCTTAATAAGTTAGAATTACGAAGCGGGATACTTAAAAAGGGGCGAATAAAGTATTAAAAGTTGAATTTTAATATATAAAGTTGATGGTCTCATTCTATCAAATTAAACTATCAATGACTATCTATTTTATAAGCCAAAATTCAAAATTTGATATACCTATAGATGTTCGGTCAAATTAATTTTTTTAATAATTGTACTACGCTGCGGATCTTACAACATGAATGGTTTAAATCACCAATAAAAATATGGTGGGACTCATAAGGGCGGTGGTGGAAAACCCATGATGGACACGGGGTTAAGAGAATCAAACCCTTTTGTGGGAGATTTGATATGTTGGGTGGATGCATTAAACCCCATTGCTTAAAATTTCAACATGTGGCATCCAATGTGATTAACTTAATTGTGTTATGAAAAGATACACCAGTGCTTAAATAAACAAATGGCAGCAACCTAAATGGAAAATGCGTGTCGAATTCTGAATGGAATCGGATCCACTAGAGTTTTCAAAAGGGCCTTGAGCAAAAGCCGAAAGCTGCTAATTATTCGATAAATTATTAGCATCTCATTTGTGAAAAAACAGGTACCCAGAGGGGAGGCTGTATTACGGCCGGGATGAATTTGAGATAGGGTTAAAAATTAAAATGAGCTCCTCTGATCTAATGATGCACCATATATAGAATTGGGAAAATTTTAAAATGGCACATGAACTTTCACCCAAATGTTATCGAGACAGCTGAACTTAAATTTATTTTAATTAAACACCTGAACTTACAAAATCTCCTAATTAAGGTCCCTGCCATTATCCTCCATCCAATTTGTTCACAAAAGTGATGAAGTGGCAGCTCTTAACCGTTAAGTGGCTCCACAGCACATGGTATGAAGTGGGGAAAATGCGCCCAATCCAAACCAAAACTAAACTGTAAAAACGAAGCACCCACCGTCTCTCCCCGTTCCCTGCCCCTCACCTACGCTCACCTGCACGACAACTCCACCTCCAAAACCTTCGTCAGCCCACTCTGAAAACAAACACCACCACCTCCACTACCTTTCTGTTTTAATCAATCCATGGCAATCCAACTGATTCAAGAACCTCGCCAAATCCAAATCCCCAAACCATGACACAAAAATCCCACAGATTCCTTCTTCTTCTGCTCCATCGACGCCGACGGCAAGCAAGCCACCATCTGCTGGGGCAAAAACACCACCACCGTCTCTTCTCCATCCGCTCCCTCATCCAGTCAAAACCCATATCTCCAAATCCCGCCAATTGCCGCTCTTGCAGGCGGCGACAGGTTTCTTTGCGACATTTTGTCGAACACTTCACAGCCTTACTGTTGGAACTCCAATGGCTCGAGCACCGGCCTCGTCCCTCCGCCCTTCGTCACCACCGCTTATTCCCACCTCGCCGCCGGTAAGAATCACGTCTGTGTTGTTAGGGGATCTTATTACTCGGGTGGCAATCCCGGGTTAGTTCATTTTTGGGACATTGTTAGGAAATTAGATGACAGTTTGAGTTCAAGACAGATGACAGTTTGTTTAATGGCGATTCGGGCTTCTGAGAACAGTGTTTTTGGCCCATAACAAGGTCTCCAACCCTAACCTTTTTTTCCTGATCGGGACGACCACCACGAAAAGGTGAAGACCGTGAAGTGAGTGAGTAAAGGGTGGGGGTTGGATTGGGTGCATCTTCCCCACTTCATACAATGTGCAATGGGGCCGCTTAACGGGTAAAAACTGCCACATCATCACTTTTGTGAAAAAATTGGATGGAGGATAACGGCAGGAGCTTTAATTAGGAGGTTTTATAAGTTCAGGTGTTTAATTGAAATAAATTTAAATTCAGGTGTGTCGGTGACATTTGGGTGAAAGTTCAGATATTATTTTGAAATTTCCCCCTATAGAATTTGCTTTTTTAGTGGTTGCGTTCTTGTAAACTTAGAATGTCTTTTGCTAGCAACTTTTGGAGTCATCTCACTTCATGCGTGAATGTGTGAAACGCTTGTGGGAGGGGCTGTGGAGATTAGTCCGAGGTGTGCGTAAGCTGGCTCGGGACACCCTGCATTACCAAAAAAAAAAAAAAGAACTTATAAGTCTGAAACTTGTTTCGGTTATTTTATTTTATTTTTTCGTCATAATTTTTGGGGTTGATCTTTCGTCTTAACGTGACGAATCGGAAAGTAGAAAAATATGGACCAATATTGAAAAAATTCAAATAAGACGATACTTTAGACAAATAAGACAGCTATTGATACTTTTTTTTTTCGTTCCTGGTGAACTTTTTTTTGCTTTTGGTCATAATTTAGACTCTTCTCGTCGAGACAGACGATTAATCGAATCTAACAAAAATTCAAAAAAGATGAACATAACACATAAAACAAAAAAAATAATTAAGTTTACAAGAATGGTATTATTTGCACAACTAAGCCAAAATAGGTAAAAACTCCCTTACATTTGTGAATAAGTAGACAGTGTACCCCAACAAATATAAACTTGGGCCATTAATACGAAGCCGAAGTAGGCAATAATCCGCTTAAATTTGTGAGTAAGTAGATTGTATAGTCTAGCTAACTAAAACAATATAAATCCAACCAATGGTGGATCCAGATAATTGTCATGGGGGCACTTTTAGATCATATTCTCGAAAATATTCTCACATTGTAGAGCAAGAATATACGATACCAAACTTAAACATATTTATCCCTATGCATAAAAAATTATAATGCACTTTTTTACAACTTCTAAACACATACATAAATTGAAAGACTTTACCTGCACCTTGTCTAATTCCGTGGATCTGAAGATAACAATTGGGCAAACCAATAGTGGCTCCAGCGTTTGGAATGTTCGGCCTTCGTGTGGACACTAGGCTAGCCCTTTAGTTACTTTCTCGTATCCACTTAGCTAAATCCCTTTTGTGTTTAAGAAAAAAGAAAAAAATAAACATGGTTGGATATGCTCTAAGCCTCACATTTTGTGCAATTATTATTATTATTATTATTATTATTATTATTATTATGCTTTTTTGGTCTATCACTGGAATGGATCTATGCTTATCTCAATCGGCAAAAGATGCAACAATTTGGTACTCCTTGATTGCTGTAGATAAACCCACTGGCACTCATAGAGGTCAAAAGCTATTGCCTATTGCTAGTTCTCCACTGTACCCTTTTCAATTTCACTTGTAACCTCTTTCACTTTCAAGTCTGGAGCCTAACCATGAAGTATATATATGTGTCGAAACCTCTCTAGGGTATTGGTTCCCAATTGCACTTGGCAAGAAATTTTTCCTGAAAAAATTCAAGATTGTAAATTGTAAAAATTACCTCTAGAAGTCGTATTTCATGATGAGTTGCCAAATAATCTCCACATATACTTTTTAATTGTGTGCAACTAGGGGAGAATTCAAGAATCTAACAGAGTTGGGGTACGACGTCGTAAAAGTTTATTTTGTTAATACACGGCAACTAAGATGATAGTAAAATTTAAGAAATTCAAAAGTGTTAGCCGGTCTCCAAAGGAATCCACACAAAAACGTTGCTCCCCCTATCTATATTACTAGATTATATGCTATTGCATCTTTATGGCCTTCCAATCTTGAGAAGAGAAGGGGTAGGATTCATGAACCAAATTCTGTGGCAAACGGCGTCATTTTGGGGTCAAAACTGAACACCGGTTCTCTCTCACTCTCACTCTTTGTTTAGAAGTTGTGGAAGAGAAGAGAAAGGAATGAAACATTAAAAATTTGTTTAGAAGTTGAGGAAGAAAAGGGAAAGGAAGGGAACATTAAAAATTTTCCTCCTTCCTTGCTTGGATCCCTATAGAAAGAGGAGGGAAAACAACAAAATAAATACAACTTTCCTCTTATTTTTTCTACAACTTTTCCTCTACTCTCTCTTGTCCTTTCCTTTCTTTTCTCTTCTCTTCTTCCCAAAAAAAGAAGAAGCCCAACCTCTCATTCCCCACCCAATCTCGTCGGCTCCATTTGCATGCAAACCTATCGCCTTGTCTAGCTTCTCTGCCTCTACAAAATTCGGGACCTCTAAGTCGAGATTGAGCTCCTATTTGTTTCCAAATTAAAAACTGGCCTAAGAACAACGAGTAGTGTAGTTCTAGGCCTTGTGCGGGCGTGCCAGGACTGGATTACAGTCCAATTTCGTGCTAAGGCCTGGATGCCTTAGATCTGATTTCTTCTAGAGCTATTGCGCACGACCTAAGGGGTGAGACCGTATGGTGGTTCGTGGTTTGCCTTTGCGGGATAAGGACTTAGGATTTTCCTAACCGTTGTTAGAAAATGGAAAGAAAAAGAAACAAGGTGCAATGAAATTAAAAGAACTTCATTAACGGTTTGACGAAGTTGGTACAAGGAAATAAAATATCAACTAGGCATGGCTAGTTTGATGAAAGATAAAGACATTTGCTAGAAATGTAAAGACAATCGAAAGATAAATTGGGTAAGCCGTGGGCTTGATGGTCGGGGACCTTTGCCAAGGCCTTCAAAACTGTGATTTATAGGAGCTACATGCCTTGAGCTGCTTCAAAATGCTCCAATGCATGGCTGCCATGTGGCCTTATAGCAGAGGCTTAGGCTTGAGCAGCTTGGAAATGCTCCAATGAGGGGTTGTTCCCTGAACAAAATGTGTCTTTTACTCCAAGAAAACGGCAAAGGCCTGAGAAATCCTTCTTCTTTGTATAAAACTTTGTAAAAGGGCAAAAAGAATCTCAGCTCCTGCAATATTCAGGCTATTTGAGCTGCTTCAAAACTCAAATTACTGCTTGAATGGACTTCTTTTGGGTCCACCACTGCTAAAGACCAATACTTCTTCAGGCCTTCCTACCATTTTATTGGACCTTGCACCTCTTGTGGGCCCTCAAATCCTTTGAACTTGACTCCTTATGGAATAAGGATCGAGAATTAAAAGATCAAGCAAACCTGGGTGAGCTGCTTGTGAGCAGCTTGCTTAGGTCTGCAAGAGTCATTCACTAGCATCTTCAAGGGTTGCATGTATGCCACCTGTCATTGGCTTTGCTTCATGCTGAAGGCTAGGGTCCATTTAGATCTTGAGCTGTTTGTAAACAGCTTACCCAGACCTGTCCAACAGGAACATTCTAGGCTTTTGAGCTGCTTACAATCACCATTAAGCAGCTTGCTAGAGAGAACCTTCTAGAATTTGAGCTGCTTGGGATGTCTCCATGCATGGCTGCCATGTGTCCCAAGCCTTGCTTCATGCTGAAGGATGGTGGCCATCCAGACCTCGAGCTGTTTGTAAGCAGCTTACCTAGACCTGCCTATTGAGAACATTCTAGGCCTTGGAGCTGTTTGTGAGCAGCTTAAGGCCTTTTCCTTCCAGTTGAGGTCCATATGCAATATTTCTAAGAAGCAAGCCCACACAATACTTGGGCCTAAATTTGAGATGCAAGATAGGCCTTAGTCCATTGCAAGCCTTGTGAGTCCAAGCCTGGAGAAAAACCCAAACTTTAACTGATTTGGACCTACTTGAAGACCTTATCGTTTCTTATAACTGAGCTAGGCCTGGATGAAGTGCTCAGGCCTAATGGGTCGACTTCAAGACCTTGGCCAGCCTTGGGCCTAATTTTATGGAAGAGACATCTTAGGTCTTAATATGTTTCAAACTTTTGCAAGCTTAATTGGTCCTTTAGCATTCATATCGGCCCAATTCCTTTGGTGGCTTATTTACAAGGCTTCTCAAGGCCTGAGATTAGCATTCAAGGCCACCTTCTAACTGATCGACCAATTGACCTTCTGAATTTTGGCCAAAAATGGGTGTAAATAGCTCCTCCATTCTCCAATTACAAGGAGATTGGTGTTTTGCGGCTTGTCGTCGAAAGTGAGTCACTGACAATTGGCTTTGGTTTCTATTGATCAAGTCTATTGCCTCTATCCCTCTTCTCCTCTTTAAGCCTCTATTTCCTCTGCACCACCTTCCCCCTACTTTGCGCCTTCAAACTCTGTCACCGCCGCCGTCAAAAGGATACAAAAGTAGATTTCCTCGGGTTGTCACACATTCTCTTAACCAAAGGGCATATTAACTCTCAATTTCTGCTATGAGGTTATGGTTTTGCTAATGCCCGATTGTAAATTCGTAGAGGATGGTAATGTCTAATAGTAAATTCTCTCACTAAGTTGTTTTTGTTGTTCTTACTCGTTTCATTATTTTATTTTGCAGAATCATGGTTCATTTGGTGAAATTGGGTGAATTTTTACCATGCAACATCTATTGCAATTAGTTTTTAGTCAAAGCAATCAATATTTTACTTCAGGAATTACAACCCAATCAAGAATTGATGAGCACCGGTGATGGAATGCACCTACAACCTATTGTACAGAATGTTGATGCACCGAATGTATCCAATAAGGCCTCGAACAAGAACCCCTTCCTTCCCACAACATATAGCAATTGGCGAACAACTTGTTGAATTTAGGAAAACCAAATATTGAGAGAATATTGGTTTATTTTTGAATGAATTCTTTACAAAGATACAAACCCCTTTATATACAAAGAAGCAAAGCTAGGAAAGAATAAATATACAATGGGGCCGGTTCCGCTCACACCCATTTTGACACTTTTTTGACACCCGTTTTTGTTTTGGGCTCCATTGTGATGGTCCGAACCCGTGATATTGTTTAAATTAGTAAAATAGGAGGTCCTGCTAAAATTCAGCTCATTTTGATATTCGTAAGTGCTCGATCCAAACAGTTTTACAGAAACAGTGACAGGAACTGGTATTTGCACAACTGTTTGGATCAAGCCCTTACCGATATCAAAATGAGCTAAATTTTTGCAGGGCCCTCAATTTTACTCATTTAAACAAGATCAACGGTTCAGAATAGCACAGTGAGACCCGAAAGGGTGAGATGTCAAAATAGGTGTCAAAATGGGTGTGAGCGGAACCGTCCCCATATACAATATTTCTATACTACAATCACGGATCCTTAATCAATCAATTAGGCAACTAATTAGGAAACTAGATTTTCCTCTAACACTTCCCCTCAAGTTGGAGAGTGAATATCATGAAGTCCCAACTTGCCACTTAAATATTGAAATTGTTCCTTTCCCAAAGGTTTGGTGAAGATGTCTGCAAGTTGAGATCTTGACTGAACATAGGACGGTGTAATTACTCCAGCTTGCAATTTTTCCCGAACAATGTGGCAATCAATCTCTATATGTTTCGTGCGTTCGTGAAAAATGGGATTTTTGGCAATGTGGAAAGCTGCCTGGTTGTCACAAAATAAGGATGCTGGCTGGCTTTGTGGAATTTTGAGATCTTCCAAAATCTGTCGTATCCATGTAATTTCCAAACATGTTGCAGCCATGGCTCGATATTCTGCTTCAGCGGAAGAACAAGCCACATTGGTTTGTTTCTTTGATTGCCAAGAAATCAAAGAATTCCCCAGAAAGACACAGAATCCTGTAATTGAATGTCGAGTTGTTTCACAACCCTCCCAATCTGAATCACAATAAGCCTTTAACGTAGGATCATTGAACGAAGGAAAGAATAATCCTTGACCAGAATTCCCTTTAATGAAACATAAAACTCTTAGAGCAGCTTCCCAATGTGGTTTTCGAACATCCTGCATAAATTGACTTAGGATTTGCACAGAGTATACTAAGTCTGGCCTTGTTACTGTTAGGTAAATCAATCTCCCAACCAATCTTCAGTATTTGGTTGGATCATATAATGGGTCGCCATCATCGGGATTCAATTTCAAATATGCCTCCATTGGGAAAGAATTAGGACGAGATCCTAATAATTCCACATCATTTAAAATATCCAATGCATATTTCCGTTGGGAAATGAAAATTCCCTTTTTGGACCGGGAGACTTCAATGCCAAGGAAATATTTGAGATTGCCAAGATCTTTGATGTGAAATTGTTGCAAGAGGAAGTCTTTGAGAGACTTGATTGCCTGTTCATTATTGCCAGTGACAGTAATGTCGTCCACATAAATAAATACTGCAGTAAATATGTTACTTTCGGACTTGGTAAATAGTGAATAGTCGGCCATTGATTGAGTGAAGCCTGCCTTTTGAATAGCACAAGAAAATTTGGCAAACCAATTATGGGAAGCTTGCTTCAAACCATATAATGACTTATTGAGCCGACATACCATATTCTCCCCTTGTACGTCAACGAAGACCAGAGGGAAGGTCCATATAAACAAGCTCATCAAGTCGCCTTGTAGAAAGGCGTTATGAACATCCATTTGGTGTAGGATCCAATTGCGAGAAGCAGCCACCGTTATAAGATAGCGAACAGTGGTTAGCTTAGCAGTGAGAGAGAAAGTCTCCAAATAATCAACTCCTTCAATTTGAGTGTAACCTTTAGCAACGAGGCGGGTCTTGTAACGTTCAATAAACCCGTCTGAATTGTACTTGATTTTGTAGACCCATTTGCAGCCAATGGGCTTATGACCAGCATGTAGAGGGACAAGAGACCAAGTATTATTGCGAGCAAGGGCGTCAAGTTTAGATTGCATAGCATCCCTTCATTTCGGATTAAGAATTGTCTGATCATAATTAGTGGGCTCACGGAGAGTCGGAGACCAGAAATAGAAGCAATAAAAGAATAATAGGCAGAAGAAATACGTGAATAAGAAAGAGAGTTAGAAAGAGGGTGCCTTGTACCTCGGGTTGGACATGGCGACGGAATGAATGATTGTGGGGAAGCAGTATGGGCAAAGGGCATTTGATAGTTGGCATGCCACGCAGCTTGGGTGCGAGGTCGGGTTGAGTGACGAGGAGCATTAGGAGTTGTGGAAGTAGTAATGGAAGGTAGTGGGTCTGGTAGAATCGATTGAGTGATTGGTGGTGGAATGTGGGTAGACTAATCGGTTGAGGAATCGGTGGGCGGATTGGTGGGGTTGGGTGGAGTAACTGGGGTAGTTGAATCGGTTGGGTAATCGGTTGGTATATTGTGGGTAAGTGGGGTAGTAGAATTGGGTAAATGTGTGGTGTAGTGGAGATTTGGCGCAGGTGCATAAACGGAGTGGAAATCAGGAGAAGATGTCCCTTTATAGGGAAAGATATGCTCATGAAAACGAAGATCCCTACTTACCAAAAATTTGTGAGAATCTAAATCTAACAATTTGTAACCTTTCTGACCTGTAGGATAGCTCAAAAAAATGCAACGCCTAGCACGAGGAGCAAATTTAGAAACAGGTTTGACAATAGTAGCATAACATAAATTTCCAAAAACACGAAGGTGGTCATAAGGGGGTGGATGACCATACAAGCGCTCAAAAGGTGTAAAAGAAGAAAGGAATCGAGTAGGCAATTGATTGATTAAATAAATTGCGGTGGTAACACACTCACCCCAAAAACGAATGGGCACATTAGATTGGAAAAGGAAAGCACGAGCAACTCACAATATATGACCATGCTTACATTCCACAACCCCATTTTGTTGTGGAGTGGAGATGTAAGAGGTCTGAAATTCAACACCTTGGTTATAAAAAAATGATTGAAGAGAAAGAAATTCACTACCATTGTCACTCCGAAAGATTTTAATGTGTACGTTAAATTGGTTGTGAACAAAGGTAAAAAAAGATTTAAGTAAAGAAGAAGCATTAGATTTATGAGACATAAGAAATAACCATGTACAACGAGTAAAATCATCCACAATAGTTAAAAAATAACGAGCACTAGAATGTGTTTGATGTCTATGGGGACCCCAAATATCGCAATGGATTATTTGAAAAGGCAAGGTAGAAGAAATAGAACTTGTCGGAAATGGTAATCTAGTTTGTTTGGCCAAAGGACAAATATTGCAAAAATTGTCTAAAGAAATAGAAACAGAAGAATTGGACTTAGAGATGATTCGTAAACAGGTAGGTAATGGGTGGCTAAGGCGATGGTGCCAGTTAGAATCAGGATGGGTAGTATGGCAAGCAGTTGGCGAGGTGCGATCTGGTGACATGTAATAGAGGCCGCCACTTTGCTTACCCCATCCAATCATCTTCCCCGTAGCCAAGTCCTGCAAAATACAGAAATCTGGGAATAAGATCACACAATAATTTAAGGATTGGGTAACTTTACTGGCAGATAAAAGATTTAATCGAAAGGAAGACACATGAAGGACATCTTTTAAAATAACATCTTTGTTGAAGAGGAGTGTGCCAGTAGAGTTAATAGGTACGGCAAAGCCATTGGGTAAATTAACACAAGGTGCATATGGCGGATGAGAGTGAGAAAATAAAGAAGAATCAGAAGCAATATGGTCCGTAGCACCACTATCTAAAATCCAACAACTTGAGGAGGTAGAATTAACCGAGGGATGATTATACAAACCTGCGACATTTCCATAAACATCATTATTACCCTTGGATCAGTGTGGCGCATTTGCCACGGCAGTGGTCAATTGTTGATACTGCTCGGGAGAAAGCCCAGAGAGAGGCGGTATGACACCGTTGGGAGATGCGGCATGTGCAGCAGTAGGATTGGATCGAACACCATATTGCTGATTTTGCTATTTCGGACGGTTGCTTGGTGGATTGTTATGATCATATTTTGGTTTAAAGTTGGAATCGTGCCGTGGGTGCCCGACTGAAAATCCATGCAACTTATAACAACTTTCAATAGTATGTGTATCCTTTTTGTAATATCTGCAAAATAATCCTTCAGTATAAGAAGTAGAAGATGAAAAGGACGAGTTACCAATGAACTTGTTGTTTGGGTTGAAGCCTTTATGAAATCGCACAGCCGATGTAATTGAGAAAATTTCGACGAGTGAATTGTTCCCTATCTCTCGTTGTTTCTCGTCCTGGGTCATCATGTTATAAGCTTCCCAAATATCGGGTACCGGCTTCAGAATCAGTATTTGGCCTCAGAAAAATCAAAAACTGTATCCAGTTTTGAATTGAATTGATTGTTCAATCAATTGTTGATAAAATAATTAGATGATACGAAAGTAGTGATTTGATGGTTGTTGCAGAAAGCAAAGTGATTGATGGAGAAAAAATAACCACGGTGGGTAAAGAAAAAATAACTAGGTATAGAATCATAGCTCAGATACCATGTTGAATTTAGGAGAACGAAATATTGAGAGAATATTTGTTTATTTCTGAATGAATTCTTTACAAAGATAAAAACTCCTTTATATACAAAGAAGCTAAACTAGGAAGGAAGTTAAACTTGAAAAGAATAAATATACAATATTCTTATACTACAATCACGGATCCTTAATCAATCAATTAGGCAACTAATTAGAAAACCGAATTTTCCTCTAACATTACCGGCACAAGACGACGTCCTTGCAATCCCACAAGATATACCAATTGGGGAACAAGTAGCTCAAGATGTCCCTGGTACCCCACAACATATACAAATTGGCCAACAATCGGCACGGCCACCTAGTAGCCGTTTGGCTGCTGTTTGAGTGAAACAGAATATTGTTATCGCAATTGGAGCTGACAGGGTTCCGTCACTTCAATTGTAAAACCGAAAAAGGGAGGGGGGCGGAAAAGAGAGAAGAAGAGGGCGCGTGTAGCAGGACTTTGTGGAAAAAATACTTACGCGCAAAGATCCAATGAGACATAATCCACCCACATAGGATCGGCCCAGAAGAACCCCCAAAGTTACGTACCAATCACACTTGTATTCTACTGGAAAATGATCGTTTCAAAATCACATAAAACTTTCTAAATAAAAAAATATAAGCAATTTAAAATGACACGCAATAAAAAAAATAAAGATACTAATCCCAACTTTATATCATTTATTTGATCCTTTTCTTGGAACACTAACGTGGGGCTTTATTCTCATTCTTCTCTTAACTTCCTCCTTTGGTAAAATAAAGATACTAATACCTATTCACATCCTTTTTTCTCTGGGAAGTTAGCGTATTAAGCTATAGACATAGGAGGTTAATAACCTTATTAACTTAGCTTAACTTCCTTCTTTGGTGTGTGTGTGTGTGTTTCCAACAAAAATGGTAACCAACTTCGCCAACAGCAGCCACTCGGCAGCACTCAGAGCAACACTAACATGGACCCCAAAATCGCTACCGGTGCTCCGCCAGATCCTAACCGACCAACCGGATATTCTGACACGAAAAGATGTGCAAGGCAACACCATACTACATTTCTTGGCGGAAGGCGGCAACGCCACTGCCTTCAGAGAACTGTTCGAGGGCGGCTTACTGACGAGGAGCAATGGGGGCGGTGGGGGAGAGCTGAGGACGTGGAACTGGAGAGGGGACACGGTGCTCCACGAGGCAGCCAGGTTTGGCAGGGTTAATGTTGTGGAGATTATTATGGAAAGGGAGAGAGAGTTGGTTTCGGAACGCAATGCAATGGGAGGGACGCCGCTTTACTCGGCGGCTGCGAATGGAGAGCGGGAGGTGTTCAACCTTCTCAAAGTGGCGGCTACTGATGAGGAGCTGCTGAGGAGAGATGACGGCTGCACTATTCTTCATGCTGCTATAATGGGAGAACATTACAGTACTTTTTTTTTCCCCTTTGTCATTTCTGCATGTAGAACACCTCTCTCTCTCTCTCTCTCTCTCTTCATTGGCAAAAGTAAGATTTATTAATAGGGGAAGGGGGTTTGGTTGGAAAATACAACCAATTAAAAACAAAGCCCAGAGACTCAGAGGTCCAAGCCCGAAACACATGTGGACTTAAAATGTCCAAATTATACAATAAGCATATAAAAATAAATCTAACCAATAAAAGTGGTCTATGCCCAACCCAAAAAAACCTAAAACAAAATGTTAAACTTTTGAAAATCTTCAATCATAGCTGCCCAACACCGTTGTCCACAATAATAAACAGAAAGCCACCAACACCACTGATCAGCCGTCTCCGGCAACCACCAAGCCGCCACTGGCACACCCATCAGAGAGACACACGGTGCACAAAAAAAATCAAAGTGCCGCGAAAGCTCAACCCTACCATTAGGCAAGAACCGAGGCACCCAACAGTGATCACGGTGGGAGCCACGCTGACCATGCCGCCCCCAAACCACCAGATTCTCCTTGCAGTTAGGCCAAAATCGAACTACCTGGGAGAAGACTGACCGGAAAAACAAATGGAAAGAGAAGACACGGCTGAGAAAGGGGCAATAGGGAGCCGATAAAAAAAAAAAAAGGGGCGACAGGGATGTTGAAAGTTAAACTTAATTGTACTCCCTCCGACCAGATTTATTTGTCCCATTTTTGATTTTTTGAGAGCGTTTGACCTTTAAAAAAATTGTCTATAATTTTTAATTCGTAATCTTTTTACGGTAAATTGGGCTAGGGTCCATTTTGAAAATGCTTTTGAACGTTTAGTCCAACCCAAATTGTAATAGTGGTGGAGGTCCATTACTGTAACATTTATAGTGGTGGAGGTCCATTACTGGACAAAAGTGCCCCGACTGCCCCTTACTATCTATATAATGTGTTAGGGTACCTTAGGATTTTAGGGTTTTAGGGTACCCTAGGGTTTTAGGGTACCCTAGGATTTTAGGGTTTTAGAGTACGTACCCTAGGTTTAGGCACTTTCATAGGAGTTTTAGGGTACACTTTCATATTATAGGATTTTAGCGATTTAGGCACTTTTATTGGGTACCCTAGGGATTTAGGCACTTTTATTGGGTACCCTAGGGTTTTAGGCACTTTTATTGGGTACTCTAGGGTTTTAGACACTTTTATAGGGTACCTTGAGGTTTAGGCACTTTCATAGGGTGCTCTAGGGGTATTTTTGGAACGCGTGTCTATATAAGGACTGGAACCACTATGAAAAGTTAAGGTGGACTGGTACCACTACGAAAAGTTTAGTGTGTCCTTATCAACAAGGCTCCCTTGTTTTTAATATGCAACATCGATTTTGTTTGGTAGATTTCAATTGGTTTACTATACAAAGTCTTCAAAATATTGTAAATTGTAAGATACAAGTTTATTTTTAAAAAATACGAATTTCAACAATTGTACAAATAAAATGGGACGGAGGGAATATTATTGTGTGTGCATGTGTGTGGGCCGTGAAGAGACAAAGAAGATGAGAGAGGGAGATAAGATTGTGTATGAGTGTGTGTGTGTGTATGCATGCATGTGTGTGTGTGTGTGTGTGTGTGTGCGTGTGGTGACGGTGAATATGTTGTAGGAAACTTGGGTGGTTGGGTTGTGTGCATATATGTGTGTGGGCCGTGAAAGAGACAAAGCATGGTGTTGTCTGTGCATTAAAGACTAGAGTTGGGGAGTAGCTAAAGTTGTATGGCTGTGATTGTGTGAGAAATGAGAGAGTTAGAGAACAGAGATGTGAGAGAGAGATCAGGGACCCCCTGAGGGAGTCTCCCCCAACCAACAGTGGTGTAAATTGTGTGTGAGAGAGGGGAGAGAAGTGTGAGAGTTGGGTATGTAATTTTGTGTTTACAGATTAATAAAGGAGTAGTGAATGTCTCTCTTGATTCCCAACAATGAGAGATGCCATGACAGAAGAAGACCAACAAATAGAGGGTATGGGGTCGGGGAAAAAAGGGAGGGGAGAGGGAGAAGGGAACCCATAGAACCATACCAGAAATGCCAATCTCATTGAAACGTCAACCAATCTCTCTCTCTCTCTCTCTCTCTGTTTGCAAAACGTTACTATCAATAACCATGTGGGAATGCTCATTTAGAAACTTAAACCGATCAGATCTAACCGTATTCTTATATTTTTAACTAGGTCTGATTAAAATTGTGGCTAATCTTTTGAACATGCAGGTCTGGCTATGGAGATTGTTGAATCATTTCCTGATCTTGCCGGAGCACATGATAAAAATGGAAACACTGCATTGAATATGTTGGCCAGCAAACCCATTTCCTTTAAAAGTGGGTCATCGTATTGGCTTAGGAATCTTGGCAGTAGGCCCTTCATTCCCCTACAGTTCCTTTTGTCTCTCGTCTACCTTTGTAAGTCTTCTTCTTTTCTTTTCTTTTTCCTGATCGGCAAAAGAAAAATATATTTATATATATTCACACACCAAACTTCTACTAAGGGCACCTTTAACTTGTTTAGTTAACAATTTTTCTTTTTTTGATCAAATTTTGGTGATCCGAACTGTTCAATGTTTATAGAATGTGATTTTAAGCATACAAGTAAGAAATCGGCAAAAAATATAGTCAGGAAGGGTTTGATCGGAATAGTTTTTCATAGAAATGCATTCACAGCGTTTTTATGAAAAACTGCTTGGATCAAGCCCTTTCCGGTCATATTTTTTTCCCGATTTCTTGCATGTACTCCTAAAATCACGTTTTAAACACATTGAATGGTTCGGATTATCAAAATTTAATCTGTAATAATGTCAAAGTCATGAGGTCTTAATTTAGTAACTTAAGAGCGCACTTAGTAGAAGACTCTCTCTCTCTCTGTAACGCCCCGAAAATTCGGAAACATTAATAAACATTTAAAAGGTTATTTCCACAAAAGAAATTTATAGATTTACTACGTCACCATTTCAAAAGCATATGTCATTATCTTACAGTCATTTCAAATAAATCAAAATATTACAATTTCTAAATAAACTTAGAAGCTTTCAAAATAAGTTGTCTTAAATTAATCAAAGCGACTACGCGCATGAAAACCAAGGTTTTCAGCTTCTTCCTCAATAAGATTGAACTCGATCGAATCGTACAACACTTCTGTTCCGTCTTCGGTACCTGGCGTTCGAGTTAGCAGGACAACATAGTTCCGTAAGCGATGACGCTCAATAGCCAAAATCCACCCGAACCCATAACTTATAAGCAATAGGATATACAATTGAAACGCATTAAACTAACATAAAAAGAGAACAATTAATCATTTCATATTATTCTTCAACCTATGTGAAAGCTCGGATCTTATCCACAGATCCATTCTTACCCATAACCTCTGGCACAAAACACTGGTGTGGTCCGACTCCCCTTTTCCAGATCCGGATGAAAGATACCTAAGTTATGTACTCGGGTATCCCATCTGTGACCATAAGTTCGGATCAAACTTCACCGGGAACGCTCAAGCGCCGTCTAGCCCGGGTTGTGACGCAAGCACAATGCCACCCTTATGTCTTGTCCAACATCTGAGAGCCGATCACCACCATGCCGTACCCAGTGTTTCGCAAATCCACACTGTCAACAAATCACCACCAATTATCCATCAACAATACATCACCATGGGTTCCAAACCAGGATTGCTCGAAATCCAAATCACATTCTCTCACATTGTCCATTTTCCATTAAACGTACTTTCGCGTCTAATATGTTAAATCCGCACATCGCAACCAACCCAGAGAACCTATTTGTCCAATCTATCAGTACAACAACATTTCACACTGTTCAATATTTTTATGAACATGCTAACAGACTAACAATAATTAATTCTATGATAGTAACAAATCTTGCAATAAAATTAATCATGCGATTAAAACAAATTAAGTAATTCTTTTTATTTTCTCTTATCCTTTTCACAATTAAAATCTACGTTTACTCTTAATCATCTCGGAGTGTTGACGGTATTGGATAAATACATTATTGTGATAAATCTAAGATCGAACTAGAAACTAATTAACGTTGGGCTTATAATCTTAGATTCCAATACACTAGGGTTAGATTTATAAGCTAAACAAACTTGAGGAACCAAAGTGTAATTTGTCTAGAACTAACTGAAACATTTCGATTTTCCAGTGACAGTTTTCAACGGAAAACAGTGGGCTCTCGCCGGACTTCGACCAGGCGACTAACGGATTCAATTAATTCGATTAATATCCTACCGTAACGCTAAAATCATAATAGAAACACAACATATACTTAGGGAGGTGAGTTCCGAACTACCTCTCGTCCGACAAAACGGGGTTCGGAAAGATTTCAGTGGTGGTCGGATTGGCGTGGAGCTCGCCTGGTGGGGACCGGGTGGTGGTGGCTCCGGACTGATTTTCAAGGCTGCGTTCGGAGCTGGAACAAGGCTGGAACGGGGCCGGCTTGCAGCTGGTTCGGCTCAAGGGAGCTGAAACGTAGTAGGTTTCGGGGGTGGGAACGGCTGTTTTTGGAGTTGTTTGGCAACTGGTCCAGTGGTGGTGAGTTGCGGCAGGAGGTGGCGAATGGTGGAGGAGTTCGGGCCCTCTCTCTCTCTCTCTGACGCGTGTGTGTTGGTCAAAGAAGAAAAAGAAAGAAAGAAAGAAGAATGAAGAAGGTCTTATCTGGGAAGGGGAAGAAATGTTGATTGGGGTGGTGCATATAAAATGGGTTTGGATAGCAGGGGAGGTAATACCTCATAGGCAAAAATGATGTGTCAAATTGGGAGAGAAAAGAGGAGTAAAAGGTGGGATTTGGCTTCCTCCAATCTCAGCCGAAAATTTACAAAAATAGGAGAGGGTTGTCAGCTGAAAATAGGGAAGGAAGGGATGGTGAGTTGATAGTGAAGTGTTGGTTTGGTAATAGTTTGGTTGGGATTCTAATTTAGGATTTAATTATGTTAGGGTTTGGGTAAAATGATCTAGTATACACACATGCACATAATAAAGAATTACTCGACGGACACGCGCGCGCATAATTGATTACGGAAATAAAATTGGTGTGACGACATAAATTATTTTTCGCATTAAATAAACTAACGAGCAAAATAAATTTTTTTTTTGGTTGTTATTAAAAATACCGGGTCTTTACACACACACACACTCTCTCTCTCTCTATATATATATATATATACACACACACACACACAATCATTTTAAAATGAGGAGGTCAACTAAAATAAGGACCTCTCATTTCTCCTATTTTCCCTTCGAATTTCGATAATCCGAGTCGCTCAATATGTTTAGAATGTGATTTAAAGGATACTTGCGGGGAATCGGCAAAAAAAAAAAAAACCAGGAAGGGCTTCATCCAAATAGTTTTTATTTGAACCGTTCGATAAAAATAAACAAAAATGGCTCAGATGAAACCTTTCCAGGTCATTTTTTTTATGATTTTTTGCGAGTACTCTTAAAATCACGTTCTGAACACATTGAGCACTGAGCTGCTCGGATCATCGAAATTCGATCGGAAAAGAAAGGTCCGCATTTTATTAAGTTAAGATGGTCCTAAGGAGAAGAGGGTTTTGTGTGTGTGTGTGTGTATATATATATATATATATATATATATATATATATATATAAAACTCGATAAGAGTACATCGAGGAAACAAAAATAAGAAAACCGACACACACTAGCTTCCTAATATTGATACATTGTCACCATAGTATTTGTCAGTAACTTCTTTAATTAAATTTAGGGATTTAGTCAGGGGGAGACTAGTAGGAGCGGTCGCCCCTACTAGGACAAAAAAAATTGGGGAAAATGACGGTCAATGACGTGTTTTGATGATTAATACCCGCTAAAAACATGCTGAGGACATTTGTTAATGCTGAAAATGTCTTTGGCGGGTATTAATTATCAAAACACGTCATGCACCGTCATTTTTCTAAAAAATTGTACTCCATCATCCATTTTTTAGAGTCTAGTATTCTATTTTGAACTTTCTCTTAATAAGTGTCCATTTTGTAAAGTTAGTGATTAAAAGTTGGTGTACTTTCTATTTTGTCTCTCTAAGTATATTTCATTTTGAAAAGTTAGTGCGTAAAAGTGTAATAATAATGTCTACATAGAGAGTAAGTAAGAAAAGTGAAGATAAAAGTTGATGTGGAATGTGTAATGATAATGTCTCCTTAATAAATTGAAGTTACGAAGCAGGACACTTAAATAGGACGGAGGGAGTACTATTGTAACGCCCCGATTTTCCAAGGAATTTCGGGTGCATTACCTTTAAAATATGCTGAATTTTACAAATTACTAGGCCCCTATTTGTCTTCATACAAAAATTACAATTTCAAACTAATACAAAAATCTTTGTAAATTTTATTTTTTTACAAAAAAATAACTCCAGAGCGACTCTAGTTTTGACACGGATTCCAAGCAACGTTGGCCCAGCTTCCGTTCCAGGGGCCCCACCTGCATAAACTGCTCCACTAGAGAATCCTGCACGCTCTGGCAAATTGATCGCCGAAGCCAACGATTTGCCAGGATACAAACGTATCCTGAGTGATTATTCACCAAGTAGAAATTCTAAAACCCAATACCATAATATGCAATTTCAATGAAATAATACATGGTTATACAGCAATTACAATACGCAGTAACAAGTACCCTTTTATGTATTTCTTATCTTTAAGTGAATTCTAGATTTCTCCACCATGAGAAATACTCCTCCCAAACAACCTCTGAATTATGGCAAC
This sequence comes from Rhododendron molle, assembly GCA_025413875.1. Taxonomy (NCBI): domain Eukaryota; kingdom Viridiplantae; phylum Streptophyta; class Magnoliopsida; order Ericales; family Ericaceae; genus Rhododendron; species Rhododendron molle. The sequence continues at coordinate 44,500,019 of CM046392.1, forward strand.
TCTGCTGATTTATCCTCCCCTTGCTTGCCCAGCCTGAGGTCCCAGACGAATAAGACCAAACTACATGTCGGGTCAAACTCGGCTGTACCATCACAATGAGCGAATGATAAACCAACTAACCGCGAGAAATGATACCCATACTCCGGTTTCAACCAATAGAAACACCCCCGGAAATTCCGGAAGATAAATTCAGCAATGCCATATTCAGGGTTCGCGCAATATATCAAAAATCCACCGGTCTTAAACCACAAGTGCCGATACCATTACCCATTCTTTTAGTAATCAACGGTCCTCGGCCACTTTGGCTATCTCCTGACCGTAACTGTCACAATAGTGACTATCAACATTTCACTTTCCCTAGGTTTTAACGTCTAATCATTTATTCAAGTCTCGAGTACCACCCAGGATACCTATTGTCCAATTTCTACGTTCAAGTAGTAATTTAAATTACCATAATTCACGTAACAATCAACAGCATACAAAATTCACAAATACAATACCGCATGAATAAAGTCTGACATAACAATATTCTAATTTATTAAATATCAATTGACGAATAAGTCAAAATAAGTATACGGCGGTTTGAATAAAATCGTTATCTTAAAGATAATTTTTTTTTCCTTTTACCAAATTACTAATATTAACTTATATAGTATTCTTGAAATTATTTATGCTATTTCTTTATTATCACAAAATAAATATTCAGTCAAATAATTAATTACTATTATCACAAAATAAATATTTAGTCAAACAGTAAATTACTACACTTAAAATTAAGTCTATTTCTCACCTTTAGAATTTTTATACAATATTTCTACTATTTAAACATTATCTTTAACTCTCATATTTTTCATAGATTTTACAAACAAATTTTTTTCATTGAAAAATTCTTATTGCTAAATTTAGTATTTACTAACTCTATAAAATATCAGTATGAGGTTTTTATAAAAATTATATGAGGCTATTCTAATCAATATTTATTAGGGTTAAATATTAACTAACATATAATCTAAAATAAATCTAAATAACTATACGACGAAGTGAATGGAATAATTATCCTTGGTAAACATATTTTCTTTTATAAGAAGTTTTTCCTATTTTACTCGCTGCTATTTACTGATTAAAAATCCCCTTTTGTTTTATATAATCTATTGATTCGATAAACCTGCACTTGTCCTCTTGTATGCAATTCAACTACTTATCTCTGCCATTTATTCATCATAATCTCGCCAATAATCCTCAATTTACGAATAAAAATATTATCAGGCCTTATCACTGATTTTCTATCACTGTCAGGACTAAATATTAATGAAAACAGGACTAAACAGTAATTAATTAACTTCTGGAATTAAAAACAAGTTATCATCTACAATAGGAATTAAGTTTTAATCCTAAACTCCATTAAAACGCAAATTGAGTTATGGGTTTCCGGAAAACTACCTCAAACGCGATTCTATGCTCGGCTAAGTGTTCTACGGTGTCCAGAGAACACTGTGGTGGTTCCGAAAATTAAAGGTGGTGTCCGGCGGCACTCTGACGGGGCCCGCGGCGGCGGCGTGAACCGAAACTCACCGTCTATACATTGTACACACGACCGGGGATGGGGTGGCCCACGGGTGGTGATGGTGACGCGGGGGAGGCGGGGGTATGGTGGAAGGAGGTGACGGGTACGGGCCGGAGGTGGCGAATGGTCTTGGGTCAGAGGTGAGGCCGTACGGTGGAGGAGGTGGTGACAATTCCGGGGGAGGTGGAGCCGAAGGTGGGTGATGGTGGTGGGTGGTCTTTCTGGAGGAAATGATGATGGTGAGAGGTGGTAGAGTTCAGTTGTGGCCGGAAGAGACCGGTGTAGGTGGTGGCAGGAGGAGGAGCCGAGAGTGGTCTCTCTCTCTGGAAAGAAATCACAGTGCATGTGTGTTGCCGTGTGGGTGTGTATGTATAGGAGTGAGAGGGAGATGAATGTGGGAGTATAAATAAGGTGGGGGAGGAGTGAATTGAATACGGTGAGGTTGATTAGGCAAAGAGGGAACATGAGGTGATGGGGTGGAATTAATGGTGTATAGGGTGGTGATATTATTGGACTGTGTGTATATAATAGGGAGGTACAGGGATAAGCTGGTGGGTTGAGAGTTGGCCGGAAATGATATGGGTTTGACATGGGTTGAAGGAAAATGAGAGGGAGAATTATTATTACGGGCGCGAAAACGTGTCACGTAGTGTACGGCGGTTCGATTTTTGAGTTTGGAAAATTTTGAAAATATTACTATAGACTAACAAAAAGATTTTTAGACTAACCCCGGTCTCGGTTTACGGAACAGAAATCTCAACAGCCAAGAAAATATTTTTCGTCGATATTAATACATCCAAATTGAATTTGAATGGAAATTAACTAATTAAATCAAAATTTATTAACTAGCAAATAGGAAAACAATGAAAATGATTTTTGAAATAATATTACGAAATTTTTATTTATTAAAAATTTTGGGATATTACAACTATTATATTACATAACAAAAATTTCCTATGAAAGCAGGTACGTAGGCTCGCCCTCATTAAATATTTTGGGGAAAAAGTCAAATAGTATTAACTTTTGCAATACAAGAATATCAACATTAATTTTAAAGGCTAAGGGTTAAAATGAGTTAAAACATAACAAAACATTGAATTTAAGGGTTAACATGGTGAATTTTTAATTAATAAACTGATAAGTTTATTTTTATCCCCCAAAACTTCTCAATCGTTAAAAAGATTTGAACACATTTTTTTTTCTCTGTTCTAAAATCTCCATGGCACACTAGGCCTCTCTTTCTCAGCACAAAAATTCCCAATCATTAAGACTTGAAGCCAGTTTCAAGAAAATAGTAACAAAGGAGAATAAGAATTTGAAAATCCTAAATATTTTTGGTGAAATCCAAGCTGTAAGTATATTTTTGCCCAATTATTGTTCTAGACTTCTAGTTCTAGTCATGTGATAAGTGATAACTATTGACTATTATATCAATTTTAATTGTTGCTAGTTTTCGGTAATGACATTTTAGGGTTGTTTGGGAGCTTACTTTTTAGTTTTTCATTTTCAGTTTTTTGGTTTTTTGGATTATGGCCAAAATGTATTTTGAATATAGTGAGTGTTTGATTGATTTGTGTAGAATGTATTTTGAAATTGTAGTAGTGTTTGGTAGATGATTGTTGAGAATAAATTATGGGTTGCATTTTTACCATACTGCCCTTTGTCTTTTTTATGTTCTTATAACAGGTCACTTGCGTTTTTTTCCTTTTTTTTTTGTACTTTATTATTCAATAGTTTTTACGGGTTGTTCTCTCTCTCTCTCTCTCTCTCTCTCTCTCTCTTTGGGTGTCGGATGTGTGGTGAGCATATGAAAAGGAAGTGGATCAGGAGGGAGTGGCAAATCTGTTAAAATGAAGGGAGGATTATGGGTATTTTCGTAATAGACACTCAAAATCTGAAAATGAGAATCTGAAAAACCTCTCCAACCCAGATTCTGGGTTTTGGCTCCTGAATTTAAAATCCGAAAATCTATTCTCCCAAAATCCATTATTAACTTCAGTTGCCAAACACTAAAAATCTGAAAATGAGAATCCAAAAATTCAGTTGCCAAACACCCCCTTTGTTTAGAAAAGCAATGCTAATGCTAAAGGCAGATTGGATGTTTTGAAAAGTACGTATGTGAATATGTTATTAAATTAGTATTTTTGTGGGCATTTTAGAAGTATAATGACTAAATTTAGTACGTTTAATGATGTGAAAGAGCGTCGAGTGCAATAGAATATATCTCGTTTTACTAGATAGCTGAGGTAATTCGTCACTAGTTTTGCAATCTATTAATTTATGAAAAGCATAACTAAGTATGGAGTATTGCTATATATTTTGCACTTTTTTTTAGTTTTAGTTTTACTGTTACTATTTACGTAATTACACGTTTATTTTAATTTTTTGTTCCGCATACATGGTCGTCCATGTGTAGTTAAATCCCGGGCTCGGTCCTGAATTTCCAGTATCATATGGTGACTATGATTGTTTTCCAATTTCAAGGGTGCGTCTTAGAATGAATTTTTTTTTTTTGAAAGGGAAAAGATAATTATATTAATCTTTGAAATTGGTTACAAAGATTAAAAGGACCAAGCGGAAAGGGCATCACAATCAAATGAATGCATCTCAACTATGTTAGCATCCAAACCCTTAACAATCATATGCCAAGCAAAGCCAAAAAAAAAATTGGTTAACAAGAAATCAACCGAATAGTATACGAGAAACGAAAATTGCCACAGAATGTATTTGTCTTTCATCAATATATTTTATTACGTACTCTCGTTCATATATAACGAACGATTTATTTGTTGTAACTTTGGCAGGCATTCCAATGTGGATAAATGATTCTAAGCTTACCGGAGATGTAGAGGATCCCCAGAGGAATAAACCAGTTATCTGCCAATCAAAAGGCTCTTTCGTTGAAAATATTATCTCAGGTTTAACTTATTTCCCTTCCTCTCCAAAAAAATATCACGAAAATTTTGTATATTTTGCGTGCTTTCCGATTTTGTTTTAAAAAAATTGTAAAGATTTGTCACCGCAATTTTGTTTCACGACCGTTGGATCTTCCAAATTTTTCCTTTTTCATTTACCCTTCACAAAACCATGAACAAATTGAACAGTGTCAAAATCCTTTGTGGAGGGAAAGGGATAGCGAAAACCTGAAGATCTAACTGTGGTGTACAGTTGGATCCATCAAGTTTTTACTCTTCCTCCACAAATTCATGTTGTGATCCCAGTACAAGGTATGAGACTTGTCCCACATCGGGAGTATGGGCTCTCGGTGGGGGATTAATAAGTCCTTTGGCACCCTCCCCTTAATAGCTAGCTTTTGGGGGTGAGTTCTACCCGGGGATTTATTACAATCCATGAGGGCCGCGGCGAATTTGGCGGCCTTGTCAAGCGAGCAGCGGCCACGACATGGAGGGCGGCGTTGGGAGCGAGGGTTATAGATCTTGACAGTTTTTCTGGCTATATACATCGGCGCATCCTAGGATTCCGAGTCGGATTGGGTTTCGGTCCTTTCGTATATCATGGTTTGTGATCTGTGGTGGAGGATACAAGCAAAAGCTGCATGAATTATTAACTAGTATTGCCGAAAGTTGCATGAAACACGTTTAACACAGGGCTTGTTTGGTTTAATAAGTCATTTGGTTTTTTTTGTTCTTATTCGAAAATTTTCCGTATTTGTTAGTTTTTGGTCAATTTTTTTGAAGATTATTGCTTTGTCGTGACGAGAGAATTTTTTTTAATTAAAAAAAAAGGTTTTGATCGTAATTTTTTATTTTTTATATTACTCTCGTCATAATGAAACAATAATCATCAAAAAATTGACGAAAAACTAACAAATGCGAAAAAAATTAGAATAAAGACAAAAAAAAAATAAGTCAAAAAACTTATTAAGCTGAACTAACCCTAAGTAGGTCTTTTAAGCGTTGCAACAAACACCCGTGCATGACCCATAGAAAAAGCAAAAAGTCAGCTTAAAACTGCGAAGTAAGCCAAACGGGGCCTAGAAATTAAGGACTTGTCTATATATGCTTCTCTCTTATTCCTTAATTTTCTTTTGTTTTTCTATTGTTTAGTGTTGCCTTGGCTTAATGGAGTTCATGAAGTAAAGAAAAAGCATGCCTGTGCCCTGAACCTAGCCAAAAGGTTGATTGCAAAAGAAGAAGATTGGAGTCATTACACCAACTCATGTGAAAAGTATAATTGTGATGACGATGATGATCGGCCAAAGCCGATTAGAAGAAACCCGCTTCTTCAAGCGGCAGAGAACGGCATTCAAGAGTTGGTGGAAGAGATCCTCGGGAAATTCCCCGAGGCTGCCTACTGCGTCGATAGCAACGGGAAGAACATATTTCACATAGCAGTGGAGAAGAAAGAAGAGAGAATGTACTGGTTCTTGAAGAAGAATGTTGCTAGAAAGGAAGGGATGATGGCAGCTCTTGATCATGGTAGAAACTCCATTTTGCACTTTGCATCCAAACCCGGTGCTAATCCTAGAGTTCTCCTTGGAAGCTTGAACCTGATGGCGTGGGATGTATATTGGTTCAAGGTATGAACCTTCAACTAATTTCTTCACTACTCACACTACATTATACAGTACATTACATAGAACCCAAACACCAAAATTTTTTCTACTACTGATAAAAATTTCTTCGGTTCTAATTCGGTAAGGGGACGTATATACATCGAGAAGCAAAAAAGAAAAGACCACAGCACTAGATATTGATACATGAAAAAAAATGAAAGGCCAAACCAAAAAACGTCATCCAACAAAAAATTGGATGCAAAGTCATAAGCCTAGGAATATTACACACATAAGCAGCAGAGTATACTCTGCTTATCGAAGGCAAAAAAAGTTGGCATGCATCCTTAGCCACCCTTGACTAGTAGCAGAAGCAAAACCAAATCCTCAACTAGACACATTCCTCAATAATGGCTGTAGGTGTGGTCAAAATTATTAACCTACGACCAAGGGAAACTATTTGACCCTCTATTACCCGCGGACACGTGGCAACAGGGCCCGCGCGGAAGAGGGGCCTTGGACAAAATTTCATTCAAAGAGGAATAATTGACTACCCAATGGAAAAAGGACGCGTGTACAAGGTAGAAAGGAAACCCCTGCGGAAGTGGTCCGCGGAAAAGGAAACTACCACGAAAGCCTCGCTGGTCCCGTAGGAGAATCAAACGTATCCTGAAGTGGCCTCAGCAGCGGGAGACCATGGAAAGGTCTCGCGGATTGCTGAATGCTAATAATTACAAGGAAGTTATATCGAAGGGTCCGCAGGGTTCTGTCTGGACTTGGAGGCAGGGTCCAGAAGGGACTCCGCAGTGAGCATACAATCATATCGCCGCGGGTCGCGACCTTGCTCCGGCGGGAATTGGGAAATCTCTTGTGGCCTGGGATGGAGGTGCGCCGCGGAAATTCGAGCCTTGACGAGTTTCTCCAAGACTTGGGGGTACAGAGGGGACACGTGTCGGGGTCTCATAGAAGCACCGTCCTAGGCCTGACCTAGGCCCAGGTGCCCTATAAATACCCCTGACAATCCCAATGATTAAAAAAGGGCTGACTTTTCCTGGAAAGAGAGGGCGTGAACATTGAATTTGAGGAAGGAACATTTTCTTCCCCAGAGAAAAGGTGACTTCACCCATTCAAATCAGGAAAAGGCCAAACACCCCCGCGGAGAACGATAGAGACACACTGCCTTTGTTCCTTCTGTACCTCTTGCTTCTTCCCTCACCCCACAAGATCTCTTCTCCTTTTTATTCGTTAATCATCAACCAATTGCACCTCTCCAGCTCACGAATACTCACATGTAAGCACCCTCGCGGAAACCCAGTCCTCAATGGCATTGCATCTTCAGAAGTTCCAAACCACCGCTAGAACCATGCTTCATAAATATTCCCACAGCAGCTAGCAACTTGAGCAGGGAAACCACACAGGCACATTTTAGCCCCATCATATGCGAAAATGAATTTTGTACTCTAAAAGAGCATGTCCAATGTATATACTACCTCAGCACTAGAAGCAGCACCACTTACACAAGGCCTGGCCTAACTAGAAATTGGATGGGGTGTGATCAAAAGACACAAAACCAAGATATGCACCACCAATCCTAACCCCAAACCAGCAGAGACAACAAAAGAAAAGGACCAAACCCCAAGCACCACCTGATAAGCACCCATTATTGTAGATAATTGGTGCGCTTAGTCCCGTTTTAGATTAGTTTCTTTCTATTTTATCGTCGTTTTAAGCCACTTTGCGCGTAAGGTTTCTTTTGAGCATTTTCAGGCAAAACGCATTTTAAAGGCATGCCGTGATGCTCGGTGCATCCCTTGAGGGTATTCAACCGCTTTTGCCCGGTAGACTTTGGCCGTCGGTCATCAGAATGGGCAATTGCCCGCTTGGCGATGCTTGCCAGGCAATCTAGAAGGCCGTCGGGTCATTTGGAAGGCAGCCAGGCCAGGCCTTGGCCAAAACTGAAGAGGCAGGCCATTTTGAAGCGGTATCGATACGGGAAAAATGGCCATATCGATACATCATTGAAACCAGTGCAAGGTTTGGCCGTAGCAAACGGGTATCGATACGGGCTGTTTAGCCGTATCGATACGGGTACTCAATTGCGGATATTTCCAGTTTTGGTTTGTCTCTACTTTTTGGATATTTTGGTCTCACTTTTGGGATATTTTTGGACGTGTTGTGTGAGACTGAGGTGCTTGTGTATATATACCTCACTCTCTCACTCTCTTCCTCTCTCTCTTGTCTTCCTCTCCATCAAGTCTTTTGTATTTTCTTCTTTCTTCCATTAATGTCCCAAGCTTCTCTTTAGCTAATTCTCCAAGTTCACTAGTAAGTTGTTACCGTTTGTCTTTTTCTCGTTTATTAATGTTGTAGCACCGGACTTGCTCTTTCATAATATCAAGTTTATTTTCGATTTCATCGGTTAAATGTTATGTTTCGTTTTTATGCTTCAATGAATGCTTTAGCCATGTTTGAGTAGTGTTTGGGCTAAGTCTCGGGATAATCTTTCCCGAGGACTTAGGTTGTTGGTTGGTTCTCGAGCCATTGGGCTTTAAAGCATGATTTTCGGAATAGGGCTAATTTGGTAATTTCGGTCTAAACTTAGGGGTGTTAACTCCTCGAGATGCCGATTGTCAAGCGGTCTTGGCATGTAGCATGTCGAGGTCTCGTGGCCTCCTTTGGACTCGACAATTGATTCAAACTCGTTAGTTCGCCTCCGGAAAATCACATCTTTCAATAAACGTAGTCATTAAAGCTAAATTCTCCGGGCGTGAGCGCGCGGTCGTGACTCTCGCCTGAGTTATAATCGAGAACCGGTAACGGCCTTTGTCAAGGGTTAGAAAATCCCTAGACTTGCCTCTTTAAGTTAAGTAAGCAAAACTCTAGTCTTCATTTTAGCTTTTCCACTTTTTAAAGCAAAACCGACAGTTGGCCGTCTTAAACGCCACAAACCAACCATAAAACCTTCAATCCGAATTAAGCTGTTATCGAATTCTCTGTGGGAACGATCCCGGCCTTACCGGTTATTATGCATACATCGACCTAGCCCTACGCTTCGGGCGTTTCAACCTTAATTTGGAAGGCGAGGTTTCGACATTAAGCACCACCCGAGTGCAAAAGAAAAAATAAAAAATTGAAACCGGGCAGACAAAAAGAACTAACCGAAGGAGACCAGAAAAGAAAAAGATCAAACCCCAAACACCACCCCAGAACTGAAACAAAGGATACAAGAAGGGAGCCATGGGCAAGCCTAAAGAACAAGACACAAACAGGATCACAACCCACCCTAAAAATGAATACTAAACAAAGAAAGGGAAGACGAGACTGTTGGTCACGGGTCAGCATCCTGCCCACGCGGGTTGAATCGTGATGCTTGGGCCTGCTATGCTTTAGTACAAGGAATAGAGTTGCGTCTTTACCACTACCTGCAAGTTTTGGTAAGATGGTAAGCGTTTGATCCTAACAGAGACTACCCCAAATACCAAACACAGACCACAGACCCTATATCCCCAAGTGAAACAGAAACACACACACATCAACCAACAAACACCAAATTGGAACCAATGGACCTCCTATATCTTTACTCTCCACATACCTTCCAGGCACCTTTTGAAGTCTTCAATAGATCGAGTAGTCAATGATATCACATTTACCTTTGATCCACAAGGCCATTCTAGTTTTCACCAAATCAATAAGCTCCTCCATTTCCCACACTTTGTTCTTAAACATTGCAGTAGGGGCAGATGTCTAGATCAACAACAATCCTCTACTAACCAGAAGTCTAGAATAGACTTTGAGGCTATGCTATTTTGGATAGCCATCCACACAAATAATTCCACTTTTGGTGGATCGATATTCCTCCACTTTGGGGGCACTTTGCTTACATATAAATTATTTTAGAATATGCCTTCGTAACAACTTCAAAAGTGGGCAGTGTAGTATACTACATCCACGTCTTCTTAAAGTTCGAATTCCTAAAAGGGACGAACAATTAATACAAGAGCGAGATAGTAAGCCTTTGCGATATTCTGATGTATATTATGCAGCTTGTATATTATGATTCTCCTCCTCATCTCCCGTGGTACCCAAACTCCGACGGGAAGACGGCAACCGAGCTGTTCGAAGACACCCACTCCGGCCTACGAAAAGATGCCGAGAAAGCCCTGAAATCAATGAACAGCGGCCTGCTCCTCGTCTCCGCACTCATTGGCACCGTCAACTACGCCGCAGTTTTCACTCTCCCTGGAGGCTTTGACTCCAACTCCAACAAAGACAGCCGGCATTATGGCCGCCCGGTCCTCTATGGTACGGGCAAAGAGCGAGACCTGCTCCTTTTCTTGTGGTTCACTGGCGTCGCCCTGTATGCTGCCTTTTTATCGCTGGTGGAGATGGTCGTGATCCAGCTGTCCAAGTTCGCGAGCAGCGACTTCTTCACTGCATTGCCCTTCAGGTAATTACTTTGCCGCTTATTCCATTTCGCGTTTGTTCTGTTGATTAGCCTCTGGTTAGCTCATGTGCTTTTTTCTCTGCTTTAAATTGGCTTATTCTAGCTAGATAGTACTATTTCCTTTCATTTCCATCTAATATATACTATATTATTTTTGCTGATAAAAAAAAAAGGTACATCGTCGCTATAACAGCGTTGTATGTGTCTGTCGTCTTCACGATCTTGGCCGTCTTCGTAGCCTACGACATCATCGACTTACACATCAACGTATATATCTTCCTGGGGCCGGCCCTCGCAGTGGTAACCATTGTTTTCATAGACGTCGTGTACCTGACTCTGTGTCACCTGTGTCTTGCGTTGTGTTGCTCACTTTCGCGTCGAGGCCACATGTTTGAGGCAGTCATCATTAAGCATAGTATTGAGGAAGCTAAGTTGTACGAGTCTACGAGTAGGTGAGGCTGCGGGACCGATCAGCTAATTCATTCTGTTCAATTTTTATTTTGAACGGCGAATTTTTTATATATGTCTCGTGGCTCGAGATTATCACACAATCCTACAATATAGCCTATGGCTATGGCATATGGAGTGCTTTGATGGGTGTTTTATTTTGCAATCGATATCTTCTTCTTCTTACTCGATCTTCTATGCATGTAGGGCAAAGTTCACTTAGACCCCTCCATGGTTTGGCTCATGTGCAATCACAGCACTATAAGAAAAATTACATTGGGTGACGAATGAAAATCGTCACAAATTGCATATTTTTCGTCACAAATAATATAGGTGACGAAAAAAAAATTATCGTCTAAAGGTTGTCGAGGATTCCTTCCTAGTGACGAAATCTATTTTCCGTCACCTGTAGGCAGTAGTGCCTTTTGATGACAAAATATTTTGTCACCAAAAAATGAATAATTGGTGACTGTTTACACCATAATTTGGCCCATTATGATCGACTGGGCCATATGGTAACACATGTCCATTATGATCGATTGGGTCATACAGTGATACGTATCAACAGTGAATGGACTGATTTTACAATAAAATAAAATACAAAGAGGCCTTGGATCATTTGACGGTTAAAAGGTTGCGACTAAAAGACACGTGTCCAGTAAGGATTTACAAGCAGGTCATGGACGGAGCAGTTGACAAAGACAGTTGAAGAATGCAAATGCAAGCCAGAAGAACGTGTGAAGAAACCGTTTGAACATAAACGTAGAAAGCAGAGAAAGAGGAAAGATAACCGCCTGATTCAAATTTCTGGAGGGAATGCTGCCAAGTTTGAATCCCTAATCGAAGTGAAGCCTATAAATACGAAATGTGAAGACAATTTAGAACCCCCCACTCAATCGCCCAAAGACTTTTACTTTTTATCTGTACTTTACTTTTCCTGCACTAGGAGTAGCTTGTAACTTAAACCGTCTACTCGGCTATTTGTTGTGGTCGACTGACTTCTATTTTGAGAAGTAATAAAGTCCATTTTGTTACTTTTCTTCCATCCCTATTCACTTCACTAAATTTGCTTCCAGAGAAGTCTTGAAATACGGCAGGGAACCAAACTCCACCACCACAAACACCCACATTCCAGCACTCGCACAATTCATAGTCGATCGTCGACTATTAACGAAAAATAGACAAACAGATTTTGGCGCTAGAAGGAGGGCTATATTACTAATTTGGAAGTAATGGCAGTAACCAGGAAACAAGGCGACCGACCGATGGAGCCCCAAAACGAAGGCTCGGAAATTCAAAACGATGGAACGCATCCTGAGCAAAGGATGCCAGAGAATGGCCAAGGAAGTGGCCCTAATCCACCAGTGAATGTGCAAAGCCTTTCTAGGCAGTTGGCACAAGTTCTGTCAAACCCAGAAGACGAAGCGGCACAAGAGTTGATTACCCTACTAAGAAGGGTAGTAACCCCTCCGTCCGTGGTGGACGTTGATGCCAGTGGTGTAGTTCATGAGCAGATCAATCATAGTGATACACTCAGATAAACTCCTCCACAGGTATATACAAACCCTACATTTGAGACAAGTATTGGTCTGAATAATCAACCATTTATTGGGTCAACTGCTGTTAGGGCTACTGTTAGACCGACCAGTTTCTATCAAAGTGTCCCTATTACGTATGAAATTGGAAATAGTAGTGGTTATGGCCAATATAATGGTCTTACTAATCCTGGTCAAAATTCTTAGCCAGATTTTATGGGGGCCAATATCGTAAGCAATGGCCGATATGTATACAATACTACACAAACTGTGCCAAATAATGGCCACGGTAACCGCTACAATACTGGTAATGTTAACCAAACAGTGCCAAATCATGGCAATGGTAATGGCCAATATGCCCAAGCTTTGCCAAATAATGGCAGTGGAAATAGACAGTTACCAAATAATGGTAACAACAATGGTCCGTATGTGCATGCCTTGCCAAATAATGGCAATGGTAACATTCAAAATACACCTCTTGCACAACCATATGTGGCACAGACTGTCCCAAATGTTTATAGAGCCCCAGATCCCATGAACGTGAATAGGGCACAGGATTTCGTGAATGTCAATAGGGCTCAAATAATGGAAGTAATTCAAGACATGTATGGTCCTGGGTTACGAAGGGTTGAAAAGCCCATGTTTAGGAAACCCTATCCGTATTGGGTTGATAATATTCCTTTGCCAAGGAATTTTAAAATTCCCGAACTATCACTCTTTAGTGGTACAGAAAACCAATCCACAATAGAGCACGTAGGTAGATTTTTCCTGCAATTAGGTGAATTTGGTTTGGATGATGTAATTAAATTAAAGCTGTTTCCTCATTCTTTAACCAAATCTGCTTTTACTTGGTTCATTAGTTTGCCTGCTAATTCTATCCACACGTGGCAAGATATGGAGGAGCAGTTTCATGCCCAATATTTTAGGCATGAGTCAGAGGTTTCAATTGCTGACTTGGCTAAGTTAAAGCAAAAGCCAACTGAAACAGCAGAGCAGTTCTTGACCAGGTTTAAAAGCTTAAGAAATCAATGTCACTGTAATGTGCCTGAAACTGAAATAGTCAGGATAGCCCAAGATGGGCTTGAGTTTAACTTTAAGAAACAATTTAATGGATCTAATTTCAAAGATCTGTTTGAACTCTTTATGAGGGCTGCACAGTTTGAAGCCATCCTCCAAGAGGAGGAGCAGTTGAAAAACACGTCTCTAGGCACATATTATCAAGATGTTGAGGGAGACATTGAAATCGATGTAGCGCAAGTTATTGGGAAAAACCCAATAATTTGTGACACGTTAATTAAAACAGAAAAACCAATGAACATGCCTTCGTCTCAACCAAACAGGCGTGGGGGGCAAGCAAATTATAGGCAGTACTCCTTTGACTTAGCACAAGCTGATCAGATATTTGATGAATTACAAAAACAAAAGTTTATCACACTAAATCCTGGGCATATTCTTCCTTCTGATAAAGAGAAGAAAGGAAAAGAATATTGTAAGTGGCATAATTCGTTTAGGCATAACACTAACAATTGTGTTACATTTCGTAACTGTGTGCAGGATCTGATTTAGAAGGGGTTGCTGCAATATGCTAAAGGCGACAAAGATGCAATGGGTATTGATTCAAACCCATTCCCCAAGGTTGAAGTTAACATGGTGACAGCCGGCTTGGCTAAAAGGCTGGGATCGACTGTAGAGAAGAAGAAACAAAGAGAAGAAGATCAAATGGAGACTGATGAAAAGTCCCATTACCCAAGGTTCCCCAACGATTATCTTTGTCTCAGGTGTGGGCGAGAAGTCCAACACGGGGAAGCAATCATAGCAGAGAAGGAGCATAGGAGTGCTTTTTCAAAGTCTGGACTTAGATTCAATACTATGGGTGGCAATGATCTCCAGATTTATGTTGGTGCCAAATTGATCTACGAAGGCATCGATCCAGGACTCTTTAACCGAATAGAGTCAGAACATTGTTATGGACCAGATGATGGCCGGACCTTTTCTGTTTAGAGGGAACCCAGTGGTGCCTGCAAGGCCTGGAGTACCTTCCTGCCGTGATCTTGAGGCAGTTGGATACCAATTTCCCAGTCGAGGGAGATATCCAAATCACAGGGGTGCTGGCCTCAGGAGAGGCATTGGACCAAGAGGTGGAGGTCCCTATGGACATGGGGGGCATCAGCCTAGAATGGTCATACCTCCTAATCATACTCATGAAGAGTGGAGTGAACTTAGCCATCCCAAGTTCCCAGCGGATGGTTGGTATACTAAAGTGTCAACTTCACAAAAGAAAAGGCTTCAAAGGAAGTTTGCAGCCAGGGCATATAGTGACCCGTGGGTGCATGTTTTTGAGCCCAGAGAAAGGACAGAACCTTCTAAGGTTTCAAACATGGTATGGACTCGAGAGCAAGGAGAAGCTAGCACTCAGAAGCAACTGACTCCCAAGCATGGGGGGCAAGACAGTAATAATGAAGTTTCTTCCAAGTCGACTACCCAACCAAAGGGTAAAAAGAATTGAAGCAGAGTTTGAAGAAAAAGATGGAGGAATTTCAGAAGCTGATGGAGGCGGATGATGATGATCTACTGGATGACGGGTCAGATCAAGATTTGATCAAAGATGCTTCTCCATCCCCACAAGAGTCTGCAACATTTGGAGAAAGTCTGGCCGTAATTCAATTCGGGTCAGTACCTACTAACTTCCAATGTAATATGATTTTAGTTTTGCCAAAACATTTTAAGGCAAAGCCAGACCAACCTATGGAATTGGAAGGTGATGTAGAAGATACAACCCAGTCGACTGTGAAATTGGTAGAAAAAGAAGAATGCCCTCATTCACAGTTAATTGAACTAAACGTTGATAACAAAGGAGACAGAGTTGTTGTCCTTAGGTCTCCTGATGATGCCTCAACAAGGCATCTTAAACCACTGTATATAAAAATTCACATGAACGGCCAGCCTGTTTCAAAAGCGCTAGTCGACAATGGGGCAGTAGTGAATATCTTGCCCTCACGAATGATGAAGTTACTAAACAAAACCAATGAAGATCTGATTCCAACAGAGGTCACTGTGGTCAACTTTGCTGGAGGATGTTCTCCAGCTAAAGGGTTATATCCCTGCAATTGCAAGTTGGAACAAGAAAAATGAATGCAACGTTTTTTGTAATCAATTCTTCGTCCAATTACAATGCCTTATTAGGCAGAGATTGGATTCATATAAACGGTTGTGTACCATCTTCTTTGCACCAGGCTTTGATTTTTCTGAAGCAAGGGGAATCACCAGGAATGGAGGTCTTTTGGGCAGACCAACAACCATTCAAAGCAGAAACCAACAACGTTGAAGCAGACCTTTACAAGGAGCATCTTTGGCCTCTAAAGATAGAAGATGCAGAAGTCAAGTCTGCTGGAGTTGATGTTACTGAGAGTCAGTTCCTCACATACATTAAGGAAGGATTCCAAGAGTTAAGCAAGGATTTCACCAGGCCTAATATTATTGCAAGGCCTGCCGAGAAAAAACCGCAGGTTTTTAATGTTTAAAAACATGTTGAACTTAGGGAATGAAGAGTTGGCTACTGTTAAGGCCACTTTTAAAAGACTATTTTCTTTTTTAGTCGATAGGAAATTGCAGGCAGACGAGCCTATTTCTTATAATTGGGCTGAATGTGTTTTTGATGACAGCCCACTAACTATGAAAGAGTTAGGATTAGCAGATCTAAAGCCGGCACCGGCTAAGTTAGACGATGATAAGGCCCATGTTAAAGATCCTACGGAAGAAGTAAACCTAGGGACTGTAGAAGACCCTAGAATTACTTATATCAATGCTACTTTGCCTGATGAAATAAAGGAAAAGTTTAAGTATTTGTTGCTTGAATTTAAAGATTGCTTTGCTTGGAATTATGATGAGATGCCTGGATTAGATAGAGCATTGGTAAAGCATAAAATTCCTATTAAAGAAAATTATGTACCTTTTAAACAGGCGCCTAGGAGAATGAAAGATGACGTTCTCCCTCAAGTCAAGAAAGAAATGGAACGTTTATTCGAAGCTAAGTTTATCCGACCAGTGAAATATGTTGAATGGGTTTCAAATGTAGTCCCAGTTCTGAAAAAGAATGGAAAAGTCAGGGTTTGTGTGGACTTTAGAGATCTCAACACAGCATCACCTAAGCATGAGTACCCAATGCCTGTTGCTCACTTGCTAGTCGATGCATCAGTAGGTTATCAAATGTTGTCCTTTATGGACTGTAGGTTATAATCAAATATATATAACGGAAGAAGATACCCATAAAACAGCGTTTCGATGTCCTGGATAAATAGGAACATTCGAATGGGTAGATATGGCTTTCGGTTTGAAAAATGCAGGAGCAACCTATCAAAGAGTTATAAACCTGATTTTTCATGATTTTCTCCATAAGTTTCTGGAAGTTTACATTGATGACGTTGTGGTTAAATCCAACTCAGTCGATGAGCATTTACACCATCTTAGGCAAACCTTAGAAAGGATGAGACATTATGGTTTGAAAATGAATCCCTTAAAATGTGCATTTGGTGTTACAGCAGGTAACTTCCTAGGGTTTTTGGTGCACCAGAAAGGGATTGAAGTTGATAAAACTAAGACTGATGCTATTTTAAAAGCACAGCCTCCAACTAATAAAGAAGAACTTCAACAGTTCTTAGGAAAAATTAACTTTTTGAGAAGATTCATTGCCAACCTGCCTGGAAAAATAATGGCATTTTCCCCATTATTAAAATTGAAGTCAGAGAAAGATTTCAAATGGGAACAAAAACATCAAGATGCTTTTGATAAATTGAAACAAGCGTTGGTAACACCTCCTGTTTTGGTACCTCCAATAAATGGAAGGCCATTGAAATTATATATTTCAGCAACGCATCAATCGATTGCAAGTTTATTGGCACAAGATAATGATCAAGGCTGAGAACAGTCGATTTATTATTTGAGCAGGAGATTGAATGAATGTGAAACCAGATATTCATCTGTTGAAAAGATTTGTCAGGCATTATATTTTTCTGCAATTAAATTGAGACACTATTTGTTACCAGCTAAGGTACAAATTATTGCCCAAACAGATGTAATAAAATACATCCTTTCAAGACCCATTCTGAGGGGCAGGCAAGGGAAATGGATACTAGCTTTAGTCGAGTATGACTTCGAATATGTGCCTCAAAAGGCAGTCAAAGGGCAAGCCTTGGCTGACTTTCTAGCCGAGCATCCAAATTTACCTCTAGAAGAAGATACCTATGAGATACATGTAGTCGAATTGAAACCATGGGAATTATCCTTTGATGGTTCGAAAACGGATAATGGAGTTGGAGCTGGTATAGTTCTAATATCACCAAAGGGGGAGATGTTTCAATTCTCTTTCCAATTGAATGAAAGTAGAATATTAACCAATAATCAAGCGGAATATGAAGCCTTAATTATAGGCTTGGAGATAGCAAAAGAATTAAATATACATTGCCTAAAAGTATCTGATGATTCGCAGTTGATTATTCGGCAAATTACAGGGCAATACAAGTGTAATCATCCTTTATTGAACTTGCAGTTGGGCAAGGTTAAATGTCTTGTGCAAAGTTTTGATGAAGTCTCTTTTCATCATGTATTGAGACTTGAAAATGGTGAAGCCAATCAAATGGCTCAAACAGCTTCAGGAGTTAAAATTCCTGAATGAACTAATGAAAAAGTTATTAGGGTTCAAAGACGATTTCTGCCTTTCTCAATAGAAAAGGAAGACAATCGATTGGACGCATTGGTAATTGATATCTCTGAAGATTGGATGAGTCCAATAAAAAATTATTTAGTCAATCCCAATATAAAAACAGAAAGGACAATTAGTTGTAGATCAGTGAATTATGTCCTGTTGGGAAATGATTTGTACAGGAAAACATCTGATGGTCTACTGCTGTTGTGTGTGGACAAAGCCCAATCGATGAGAGTTATGGGTGAAGTTCATGAAGGAACTTGTGGATCTCATCAGGCTGGTGATAAGATGAGATGGTTAATTAAAAGCCATGGATATTATTGGCCAACCATTAGGGCTGATTGTATTCGGTATGCCAAGGGATGTCAGAAATGTCAAAAACATGGTCCTATACAACGGATTCCTGCACATCAGTTGCAATCGATTATCAAGCATTAGCCATTTAGAGGTTGGGCTATTGATATGATAGGTGAAATTCATCCAGCATCCTCATTACAGCATCAATTTGTTGTAGTGGCAACTGATTATTTCACCAAATGGACCGAAGCGATACCTTTGAAAGGTGTTTCACAAAAACAAGTAATCGATTTCATCGAAGAATACATCCTGTGTAGGTTTGGAATTTCTGAAACTATTACTGTTGACCAAGCTTCTGTGTTTAATGGTAGGGAGGTTATTCAATACACACAGAGATATGGAATTCAAATTGTAAATTCTACTCCGTACTATGCTCAAGCTAATGGGCAAGTCGAATCGACTAACAAAATTATTAAAAACACTCTGTCAAAAATGATTGAAGACAACCCATGAGAGTGGCATGATTTCTTGCCCAGGGTATTGTGGGCATACAGAACGTCACAGAGAACTAGTACTAAAGTTACTCTTTTTGAACTCGTTTATGGCCATGCAGCAGTCTTGCCAGTCGAAATCAATGTTCAATCATTACGAGTAGCGCGTCATTACGATCTAAGCCTACAATATGAAGAGACTATGTATTTGGACATTGATAGTTTGGAGGAGAGCAGATTGAATGCTTTGAACCAAATGCAAGCCCAAAAGAAAAGATTAGAACGGGCTTATAACAAAAAGGTTAAAGAAAAATCGTTTGCAGTTGGAGACTTAGTTTGGAAGACAATTCTTCCAATCGATGCAAAGAAAAAGAAAGGTAAATTTGGAAAATGGTCACCAAATTGGGAAGGTCCATTTCGTGTTGCTAGAATTTTACGAGCGGGTGCGTATCACCTGGAATCTATCGAGGGGATCTCACATGAAAGGTCTATAAACGGTAAATATTTGAAGCATTATTTTCCTTCTATGTGGGAGAATATAAATTAAAAAACACTGATATTACTAAAAAAAGCTACCCATGGGTAGGGCAGCAGTACAAAAGACAAAAGATAAAAGATCCCAACCGGGATCTAACAGAAAAATAAAAAGAAAAGTAAGATCCCAAGTAGGATCTGAAGGAAAACAAAGAGATCTCAAGTGAGATCTAAAAATAAAAATACTAATAAAACACCAGGAGGACTCCAGAGAGAAGAGGCCTATTTCGTAGGCCACTCCCTCCACTGGCCAGAAGTGCCACCCATGGAGGTCCTGATGCTTTCTAGGTCAGCTGGAGAAGGATAGTCGATAGTCTCCCAGTTGACCACCATCAGCTTGACAGCTGACTCCATCTTCTCTAGCCGGAGCGCCATCCCCTCCACTCTGTCGTGGATGGCCTGGATTTTCCTCTTGCATTCGTTGTGGTCCTCAATGAGGACCCACTTCAGCTCGCTGGCAAGTTGCTTGATGTGGGCTGGGGTGATTTGGGTGAAAAGAGGAGAAGGGGTCCTGGGGTCAGAAGGTTTATCCGCCATTGCCAAAGTGAGGTTTTGCTATCTTTGGCAAATTATATTTATAGACCAGAAGAAGGTCTAGGGACGTGCATCATGGGCAGTTAATCCCGAGGAAGATTAGAAGACGTGGCATCACGTCCAGTTGCCATTTTGAAAATTGAACAGATAGGCGGCTGTATTAGTCATTATTTATGCCTGAAACGGCATCTAGTACTGTACTTAAAACCATCATTAATCGCTGTGCATGCTCCCCAAAGTGAAGGGGAAACGTCAGCGTATGATGTAACGATGCGTGCTTAAGGTACAGGGTTAAGCATTGTGAGCCCATTTTTCTATTAATAAGCCCAATAATAAGGGTGTTTGGGCCATATGAAATCTACTTGAATTTTAGTCATTTGAAATTTCATCAACTATAGTAAAGTTGGAAACGAGCTACAACTTAACATTTTCGTGAGATTAGCCTAATTGGCACGTAAAAGTTGTACTGTTGAAATGCAATCCAACCAAAAACAACAAAAATCAAGTAATGGCTATTTCAAAGCCAGAAGATGATCATTCAAAATTAGCCTCTCATAAAGGCCAAGTAAACACAATACCAAAATACTGTTAACCCTAGTCGACTATCATAAAAGAAACCATTTACAAAGGAAAGAGTTAAAAGTTTCCTACCTAACTACAGTCGACTACTACAAAAGACAATGTTCACGAGGGCAAAGAACTTAAAAGTTCCCCACTTAGGTACAGTCAATCATCATAAAGGAAGTCAATCACGAGGGAAGAAAGACTTAAAAGTCTCCCATTTGGTCAAGAGTTCGTCACGCTTGAGGCTATTTCGTTGCAGGTCTACTCGTGCAGCTGAAACGTGAACTGAAACTCCTTTGTCTTCTTCTGCTAGCCGCTTAAAGTCAATGTCCAGTTGATTAGCCGTGTGCAAAAGACCTTTTTTTTCAGTCTGCAGTTGGGCCAGTCGACGCAGCAAATCTTGCTCCTCTTGATCAATAGCCACTAGTCTTGACTTCAAAGTTGAAGCATTTTCATGCATGGTTGATAGCTTGGCCGTCATGCCAGACAAATTATTGATCAGCTCCTGTTTCTGCCTAATCTCCCCTTGATAATATCGGAAAAGGGTGAAGTCATCATTTAATGAGGAAGCAAAATTCTCAAGAGCGATCTGTTCCCTGAGTGGGAACACATGCCTTTGAGTCAAGGACTCAACACAGGAGGAGAATTCTGCGGACTTTGTAGTCACCAGCTCTTCATAGGAAAATTTTATTCCTTTTGCGTATTATCATCGTACTGAAGGAAGAAGAAAGAGCTACTAGACTCTGACACTTCGGTGAGAGATCAAAATGCCTGTGAAGTTGTCTTCATTGCCTCCATCAGTTGGTCCAGTGAATTACTGGATGACTTGGCTTGCTCTGAGGTGTCTGTCTCAATGATAATAGGTCCAGCTTTGTTTACTGACCTAGGTGATGCTTCAACAGCAGGAATTGCTGTAACAGCCAAAGGAGTAGGAGCATGAACGATTGGCACTGGAATAATTGGGGCAGCCTGATTGCCAGTAGGACTAGAGGCGACATCCTCCTCTTGATCGGAAGCAGCAGGAGTTTCCTTCACAGGAACGGGACCTTTTAGTGGTTCAACTTGCAAATTCTCCTCACCCAATTGGGGCTGAGTTGTTGGCCTTCCAAAACAGGCACATCTACTGGTTGAGTGGCATCCAACTCTTCCCTGGCTTCTTCTTGTTGCTTTATTTCAGCGGCTTGAGGCTGATTAGGGATTTGAGGATCAACACTCATCTTGTCTGCATTTGCTGGGGTGTTTTGATTTGGTTCAGCATTAACGGAATCAGGCTTTTGGCCTGCTGGATCAACATTATGCTCGAAGACAAGCTCATTCGGTACTGTACTTGTACCTTCATTGACCTGCATGAAAGGGTCATCATCCTGCAGTAAAGGGTTATCCTGACACAAAGGATTACCCTGCAGCTTCAGTATTTCATCTTGATTCAAGGGATCGGAAACAGCTGTATCATCAAAATTGAATTGGTCAATTGCCAGTTCTGTATCGACTGTTTCCCCTACTGAATGAGATGATTTGGAAGACTTCCTTTCATCATCTTCATCTTCAAAGGCGTCCACAATCTTGGTGCCTTTTCCTTTCTGCAATAAAGAAAAGGAGAAACGTAAGAATAATGACAATCGAATATAAGAGAAAATGAGTAATAAATGTACCTTTGACTTGGTGGCTAGGTTCCGTTTTGACTGCCTCTTTGGGATAGGAGCCTCATCAGTCACGACGGGTTTTTTAGGTCCCTCAGAAATACACAGGCTTTTAGAAGCCTTTTGATAAGTTGTTTTAGCCCTCAGAGTCTTCTTCTTTGGAGTCGACTGTGGGCTTTCGATTGCCTTCGCCTTCTTTTTTCTGGAGCTCTCAATGGGCACTGAAGATATTGGAGAGACTGCTTCAGCTCGAGGTACGATGGCTTTAGAAGCCTTATCAGGCAATCGAGCAGCTTCCTCTGGTTAAAAACATGAATCAGTAGTGTAAAGATTGGAACAAAATATACTAAATAGTGGAGCTTACTTACCAGCTTTGTCTTGGAGGGATTTGTACTCTGGATCAAGCCTATAGAGGCAGTCTTTGAGTGGTGCTCCGAAGTAGATGGCTTTCATAGTCGACCACCATTCATTAAAAGCAGCAGTGGTCCCATCACTGACCTTAAAATCTGAGAGCTTGAAAGCTTTTACACGATGATGAAAGTTGTTCACCATCATTGAAATCAGTTGTGCATCCTTTGCCTTTATTGCCAACCTGCTTGAAGACATCTCGGTGATGTCTGGATGAACAAAAGGCATAGGCACACCTTGTACCAACCCAAATTGGCGAGCAAATTGACAAGGGGAGTAGTTCTCATAACTACAATTCCCATAAGGGGTACTATTCAGAGCAAAACCTACTGGAATGAGCCGTGGGAGAAGGATGCTTGCCCAAAATAACCGTTTGGCATGTGCCATTCTCTCTGTCAGTTGAGGAGATGCCGCTGGAATGTCCCCAAAACTTGGCCTTAGCCTTTCAGAGGCATACTCAAACTTGTCAAAAGGATAGAAAATAGGCCAATTATCTTTCTTATCCTCGTAGAAAAAGGTAAAATACCTCTGAAAAGAGGATTCTTCTCTGTGAGTGCTGAAGCCTAAAAAATACTCAGCATAGCTACGACACGTTTGCAAGTCCTCATCAGCCCTAAGGGGATTGTTCATTTTAGGCCTGAGTTGGGGAAAATATGCATACAGCCAGGCCTGGAAGATCCAAAAGGGGCCACCACAGGAAGTTGCAATCTTCTTTTCAACAAAAGTAAACATCCCTTTATATAGGGATCCAAGTACAAATGGCGCTAAAGCCAGTCTTTTCGCTTGTGCCATACAGATGGCCAAGTTAATGTATTCCTTAGTCACCTTAAGCCCAGGGATTGCCAAAAGGAATCTACAAATTCAAAAAAGTTAAAATGCTATTTTCTCATGAAAATCAGGTGCAGACGCTTTTGCTTTAAAATAGGTCTGTAACCATTTCGAGTAACTCACCCCTGTAGATGGAATTGTAAATGGGGGATCATATGCATCAGGGGCAAGTAGAGCATTTACCTCACAGCCTAAGGAAGAGAGGCCAGTCAAGTGAGATATATCCAGAATAGTTGGAGACAACAGGCCGCAATGGAGGATTAGGGCATTTGACGATTTGGACCAAAAGCAAGCGGCAGCTGCCAAAAGCTCAGAGTTTATCTCCAAGGGGAACTGAGAAAGTTCAATGGTCTCACGAATCCCCATTTTCTTCCAATCCGCGAAAAGAAATTTCGTCATGCGTCTTACCCAGTCCACCCATTCCAATTCAACGTTATAGGGCCAAGAACGAAGACAGGCATTCTTACCCCAACCCGACCATTCGAGGGATGAGTGTTGCAGTAGAAGAGGATTACACTCTATTACGGGATAAACCTCTGGGAAGCCGTCTGGCATGGCCGACGAAAAGACTGGACCCAACATACAAAGAGAACTGTTATTCCCATTGGGAATTAAAACCTGTGGGTTTTGACTAATATCACCTCGATACGACTCTGGGAAGCGTGGGACATCGTCCATGGAAGATTCTGAAGTGGGGTTTTCGACAGGAGTGTTGGAAGCTTTCGATTTGTTTTTCGGAGCCATGAGAGACCAGACAGTTTCGAGAAGTTTGTGATGGAAAGTTTCGTGCCCTAAAAATTCAAAGTGCTCCGCTTTATATAGGCGGTGATACTCAGGGATTATTTACCAAAGTTAATCCTTAACTCAGGTAAATAGGGGGGCATTGTTTACACCATAATTTGGCCCATTATGATCGACTGGGCCATATGGTAACACGTGTCCATTATGATCGATTGGGTCATACAGTGATACGTATCAACAGTGAATGGATTGATTTTACAATAAAATAAAATACAAAGAGGCCTTGGATCATTTGACGGTTAAAAGGTTGCGACTAAAAGACACGTGTCCAGTAAGGAGTTACAAGCAGGTCATGGATGGAGCAGTTGACAAAGGCAGTTGAAGAATGCAAATGCAAGCCAGAAGAACGTGTGAAGAAACCGTTTGAACATAAACGTAGAAAGCAGAGAAAGAGGAAAGATAACCGCCTGATTCAAATTTCTGGAGGGAATGCTGCCAAGTTTGAATCCCTAATCGAAGTGAAGCCTATAAATACGAAATATGAAGACAATTTAGAACTCCCCACTCAATCGCCCAAAGGCTTTTACTTTTTATCTGTACTTTACTTTTTCTGCACTAGGAGTAGCTTGTAACTTAAACCGTCTACTCGTCTATTTGTTGTGGTCGACTGACTTCTATTTTGAGAAGTAATAAAGTCCATTTTGTTACTTTTCTTCCATCCCCATTCACTTCACTAAGTATGCTTCCAGAGAAGTCCTAAAATACGGCAGGGAACCAAACTCCACCACCACAAACACCCACATTCCCGCACTCGCACAATTCATAGTCGATCGTCGACTATTAACGAAAAATAGACAAACAGTGACGAAATTTTTTTCCTCACCTATTGTGTTTTTTTATGACGAAAATTTTTGTCATCAATTATTCCTTTTTGCAACGAAAAAATTCGTCACCAATGGGTCACATCGGTGACGAAATTTTTTGTTGCAAAGGACATTTTCATTTGGAAAAAAAAATCCTCTTTCTTGCTCCTGCTGGGTTTTGAACCCGAGTCCCTTAAGTTTTTTGCGTAAGCATCGACCAAATGCACCACACACACTTTTCAGTACATATTTAAAATATTTAATATATAACATATATGTTTAACATGAAAATATATTGGCTTAATTACAAAAACACCCCTTAAACTATCACTTTTTTGCAACATGACCCCCTCATGTACAAAACCCGACAACATGACCCCCTTATCTATCAAAATCAAACAACATCACCCCCTCCCCTCAGTTCCGTTAACTTTTGGTAACATTTTGGATGGAAAAATGTTGAATTGGATGGGAAATGATTTCTATTCCTAAAAACCCCTTCCCATGAGCGGGAAATGAACTTTTGGGGTATTTATACTCTTCCTCCTTTTCCTACCAGTTAACCTACCAGCCACCAAGTTTATTCTTTCTCTCTCTCTCTGTCTGTCTCTCTCCCACCATCACCACCACCCCCTCTTCCACCACCACACACCATGAAATCTGGTGGATAATACCACCCACCGAAACCCATAACACTTTCCCACTTCTTTTTCTTCTTCTCTATCTCTCTCTCCATAACCAAGAACACCTAGAACAGCAAGAACACCCAGTTTGAAACCCCAAACCCAGATTTGTTTCTCTCTCTCTCTCCATAACCAAGAACACCATCCAAACCAAACCCAGACCAAGAACACCACCCATTGCCCAGTTTTTGGACCAAAACCCACAGCCAGAAAATTAGAAACCTCAAACCAGAAATTTTCGGACCAAATATGTCTGCCTTATTCTGAAAACCAAACCCACTGACAGTCCAAACCCAGATTTCTTTCTCTCTCTCTCTCCATAACCAAGAACACCATCCAAACCAAACCCAGACCAAGAATACCACCCATTGCCCAGTTTTTGGACCAAAACCCACAGCCAGAAAATTAGAAACCTCAAACCCAGAAATTTTCGAACCAAACATGTCTGCCTTATTCTGAAAACCAAACCCACTGACAGTCCAAATTCACCTCATTTCATACAACATGAGCAGCTCTAGTTACACCAACATCAACTACTCACCGTACAATGGGGATGAAAAATGCAAATGTGGACGGAGGGCAGTGATGAGACCGTCATTGACTGTGAAAAATCCAGGAAGAAGGTTCCTTGGGTGTATCAACTATAAGGTAAATTTATCCAGAAAATTGTCTTCCCATTTTTTATTTGACTGTATAAAATTTGAAATGTGTCATGTTTATTTTCAGGAACGAAATGGATGCAATTTCTTTGAGTGGGTAGATCCAGAAACCTGTCCTAGAGGATTGGAATATGCGAAGATAATGCAAGCCAAAAAGGAAGAACTCAAGAGACAAGTTGAAGAGTTGAAAATGATCAATGAGGGGTTAGAAAGAAGAAATCAAATGGTGGAAGAAGAAAATGAAGTCCTGTTCGTGAAAATAGCAGACTTGATTGAGATGAATGTCCACTTAACAGCTACTAATGAAGCTCTACGTGCACAGATTAGAACAAGGAAGACTAAACAGATTGGAACAAGGAAGACTAAATGGATTGGAATGCGTTTTTGGAAGATTATAGTCCTGGTGGTAGTCATTGTGTTTGTGATGGGTGTACTTGTTCACCAGTGCTGTTTGTTGACTTTTGAGGGCATGTTCTAGCATTGTGACCTGGCTGTTTGCATTGTCCACACTTTAGGGTTGTGTAATACTTCGTCACTCCACTTGAAGTAGTTTTTGGCTCATCAGGGCCCTTCCTCCTATTTTTTTTAGGTCTATCACTCTTTGCCCTAAAAGGAGGAGGGCTGATTGGATCAAAGTTTGTATGAACCCACATGGTTTGGTCTGGAATTGGTTTAATGGTGAAGCTGTATGTCCTTGCAAAAGTACTTTGATGAAAGCACTGATCAACATAATCTTCAGGATCACTTTTATCTGTTATGATGGCAGCCATTCCATGTGCACATGGTATCCCACTGATATCCCATTTCCTGGAAGTGCATGTTTTTTGTCTTATGTCCATAACATAGATCCTAGGTACACAAATGACTTCAAATATGGTGCCACCACTATACATAACCTCAAATTCCCCCATTAATTGTTGGGTTCTCTCAATTCTTCTACTAATCCTTGGACATATGTTACCATTCCACCCCATGCACAACTTAAGTCTAGTTTGCAACCTTGTCATTAGGTACCTTCTAATACTTTCCACCATGGTCAGAATTGGTTGGTCTCTTGCATCTTTGATTGCTATATTAAAAGCTTCACTTGTATTATTATCCATTCTATTGCACTTAGACCTTGTACTATACATGCACCTAGCCCATGTTGTTGGTTCTTCTCTCATCAACCATTCATATGCAGTTTCATCAATCTCTTTAATTTCATTCATCCTCTCCTCAAACTCCTGCACTGTGTAAACTGAGGCAGCCCCCCACATGAGATCTTTCCACTCTTTACCCTTGTACAGTTTATTGAAGTTTGAGTACATGTGTCTAATGCAGTACCTATGTTCTACATTAGGGTACCTTTGAGCAAATGTTTCTATCAAACCCTAGAAAAAAGGGAAACAACTTAAGAAAAAAACAAAAAAAAACAAACATAATGTAAACAATATAAACGTTTAAGAAAGTAAACAACTTAAAGAACAAATACCTTCTGCCTATCAGAGATGAAGCACCAACCCTTTTGCTCTGGATTCCCTATCATGTCGGTTAGATTTTCCATGAACCAAGTCCAGCTGTCTTTTGTTTCAGCCTCAACAACA
Source organism: Rhododendron molle (assembly GCA_025413875.1). Classification (NCBI taxonomy): domain Eukaryota; kingdom Viridiplantae; phylum Streptophyta; class Magnoliopsida; order Ericales; family Ericaceae; genus Rhododendron; species Rhododendron molle. The sequence continues at coordinate 44,528,051 of CM046392.1, forward strand.
GCAAATGCCAAAGGAAACATCTGATTGTTGGCATCTTTTGCAGTTGCATGCATCAATTGACCTCCAAATGGGCCTTTTAAGAAACATGCATCTAACCCAACTATAGGTCTGCAACCAGCTAAAAACCCCTTCACCTGTGCATCATAACCTATAAACATTCTATGAAACACTGGACCTTCATCAAGCAAGGGTCTTTCAACATTCAGTTTAGCCACACTACTTGGGTTCTGTATCCTTACCATCTCACAGTAGTCCCACAACCTCAAATACTGTTTTCTATGATCTCCTTGAATTAACTCAAGTGCCTTTCTCTTTGCTCTATAAACTTTTGTATGTGAAACATTTATCAGCCACTCCCTCCTAACTATGTTCTTCATTGATTTAACCTTAGTCTCAGGAGCATCAACTAGCATGGTTATGTACTTTTCGGAAAGTCACGATGAGGTTGCATTATTATTAATGTAAATCCTAGTACATTTATGCATTTGCGTTATCTTTTTAATTTGAAAGGATTTCTCATCGTACATGGGAGATGCATGAAGCCTAAAGCCACAATCACGTGCACACTTCACAGTCACTCTCGTAGACTCATTCTTCAAAAATGTGAATGTATACCCCTCCTTTATGTGGTATTCCCTCAATAATTTCCTAAACACCCGCACATTAGGAAACTTCATCCCCTCTATTAGTTTGGGGTTCTTCATGTAACTCTCTTTAAACTCAGGAAAAATAGGTTTCCCATCATCATCATAGTCCTCTCCCAAGTTGTTATCATCACTGTCAAAACTAAGATCTTCATCACTTTTACTCCCAAGGCTGTAGGTATTTCCTAAACCTACCAAGGGAATGGTCTCCTCTTGTTCTTCATCAGAAGACTCCTCTATCCCACTAAAAGATCCACAGGAACTTTCACTATCATCATTGGGCTGCCACTCACAGTCAGAATCACTATCCTCGTCCATTTCTTCCGCATCCACACCTTCTTGAACTATATGTTCAACTTCCTCTTCATCACAGCCTTCTTGAACTATGTGTTCAACTCCATCTCCATGAAGGTGTTCCACTATGTGTCCTCCTACGTTTAAGTCACCTCCCAATTCAGTTAAGGAACTACGGTCAACAATAGTATTTGTCTCTGTACATATCACCTCCACCTCATCCTCACAATCCTCATCAGATTCTACCGAATTAGGACAATGGACATATACATCAATTATCACATACTTCCTACCATAATGCGCTGCAAACATTTGAAGCATATCATCATGAGAAGTCAATTCAACTAATCCATTGTTCGTGTCATGCAATGGATGTCTATAAAACACATTTATGTATTCTGTTACTCCATTAAAATCTGTTATTCCATACCCCATTTGCCTAATATTATCCATCAACTCATAAAAGGTGAAGGAATCCGGATCTACCTTCATTTCTGCCATGACCCCATTCAAGTATTTTGACTGCGACCCTCGGACTACTTGACCACCAACGCGGATATTCAAAGTACACCTCAGATCAACCATGTTTTCTGTGTAACATAACAAAAAAGTTAGATTAATAACAGGACCAACAAAAAAAATGCATTTCAATAAAAAATTTGATTAATAACAGGACCAACAAAATCATACAGTAGGTATCATTTAAAAAATATGCATGTGCCTGGAAACACCTTTTTAAATTCTATTTTGTACTCTATTTTAGGATCCCAGTCCAATTTTGTAATGCAACAATATGATACCCAATTTTTAATGCCCTAATCTTGTACTTTAGGGTTAAAATAATGAAAAGTTCAGGAAACCCCAATTTTAAAGCCCTAATCTCACAGTTCGAAAAGGCTGGTCAAAAATTCCCAATATTTAAACCCTAATCTCGGCTTTTGGGGGAAACACATTTTCAATATCCCGAAATTTTCAAACCCCATTATTTTTAAAACCCACAATCATTGACTTTTAGGGTTACATTCATTACAAATTTCGAAAACCCCAAAATCCCCCAATTTTTTAAACCGAAAAACACATGAATACATAAGTTTATATAAACAACTTACAGAAAACTTACGTATTCGAGGGAGAACCAGGAAAACTAGGTAGAACTCGGCGTACGGAAACGAACGAAGTAGACTTCGCGTACAGAATCGAACGAAGTAGATTTTGCCACTCTAGGGTTTCGGCTTCTGAGATGCTTCTGCGATTGATAGGAGATGTGTGGGAGAAGGAGATGGGTGGGATGGATGGGTGGAGATGGGTGGGTGGAGATGGGTCTCAGCGGTCGTGGGGGGCGGCGATCTTATCATCGAGAGAAAGAGAGATATAGAGAGAGAGAGAGAGAGATCATCAACATCGACAGAAAAGAAAAAGAGAGTGTGTGGTGTGTCATTTTTTTGTTCCCTTTTTGTTTTTATCTTTTTCCTTTTTTTACCATCTTTTTTTTAAGCCAGGGGTACTTTGGTCTTTCTCTTCCACTCCATCCAATTTTTAAACGGAAATGAGGGGAGGGGGTGATGTTGTTTGATTTTGATAGATAAGAGGGTCATGTTGTCGGGTTTTGTACATGAGGGGGTCATGTTGCAAAAAAGTGATAGTTTAAGGGGTGTTTTTGCAATTAAGCCAAATATATTTTCGAATGTAGTTTTGAACTTTTAAACATTAAAATTAGCAATTTTGATAAATATGAAAGTTATAGGCATTTGAGTTATTGTTCAAACACAATTTGAATTATCTCAATCTGAGTTCTTAGTAAGGAGTTATGTTCGAAGTACATTTAGTGACAAAGCGCAATTCATAAATTTTGTCACCAAAGGTACCCATTTGACGACAAAATATATTTTTCGTTGTCGAAAGCGTTAAAATGGTGACGAAATTATTTTTCGTCACCAAAGTTAAGCATTTGGTGATGAAAAAAATATTTCGTTGCTAAATTGGTCACATTTGCTGATGAAATATATTTTTTGTCACCAAATGATTATCTTTGGTGACGAAAAATAATTTCGTCACCTTTTCTAAGCTTTCGGCGACGAAAAATGTATTTCGTCACCAAATGGGTACCTTTGGTGATGAAGATATTTTTTTCGTCGCTAAACAGGTATAATTGGTGACAAAATTATTTCGTTGTGGAAGTTGTCAAAACAGTGACGAATTTATTTTTTCGTCGTCAAATATACTCATTTAGTGACAAAATTAAATTTCGTCGCCACATTTTCGTCACCAAATTTCATTTTTTCTTGTAGTGCAGTACTCCCTCTAATTATACCTCTCTGGTTCACTTTGTTTCATACGCACCCCCTCTATGTGGTTTGTAAAAACTTGCAGATACAACCAAATTGACGGAAAAAATGCTTCCACTGTTAAGAGAAAAATGAGTAAAGGTCCAACACGCCCTCATTTTCTTTTGTGATTATACTTCTTCCGAAAATCTAAACAATCCATCCCTTCTAAAAAAAAGATTGGATCCTAACCGTTCGTATTCGTATTGTAGAGCTTGACGAATACACTACATCCACACCAAAATATGCCAATTGAATCTCAGAAATCAAATATTAATTCCTATTGAAAAGTACCGACCTTATTGCAACTCTATCTTGATTGGCCATCTATGAGAAAATTCCACTTTAGAGGGCTCAAATTCTTCCACAATGAACCCAGGAGAGTTTTGCCTGACTGGGTCTCGATTTCCCAATGCCTATATACCGATTTTACAGAGAAGATTTTGTCTGCTGTCCAAATCCACTGTAACGAGTCAGGTTTTGATGGCTCTAATATCACGCCATTCAATCTTTGCTTTAAATCCTCGCACTGTTGATTCTCCCATACACGCAGCGTTCACTTAAACAGCAAGTTCCAGTCGCCACTACCCCCCGTCCACAAATATTCTCAAAACATCATCTTGTTGAGCAGACAGCAAATATGTTATTGGAAATTCATCTTTAATCACAGTATTACCCAACCAAGTATGCTCCCAGAATAGCGTATCTCGACTTGAGTTTACTTGCACTTTGAAACCCTCCCGAATAGAAAATCCAAGGGTCGAATCATTATTTCCAATTGAGCGGATGTCCCTCCATACATTAGAGATTGAGCCAGAGCCATGTGTATACGGGAGCCAGCTCCTCTGGTTCAAATTGTATTTCTCTCTAATAACCTTTACCCAAAGAGAGCTTTATCGTTGCTAAATCTCCACTACCACTACTTAGCAAGTAGAGCCAAATTCTGTTGTATCAACCTCTAGAGCCAAAGCACTAGATATTGATACATGAAGAAAAGTGAAAGGCCAAACCAAAAAACATCATCGCGCGATCCAACAAAAAATTGGATGCAAATTTATAAGCCTAGGAATATTACACATATAAAATGATCGAACTATATAGACAAACTGCCTATCAAAGGCACAAAAAGTTGGCATGCATCCTTAGTCACCCTTGACTAGGAGCAGAAGCAAAACCGAATCCCCAACTAGACACATTCCTCAATAATGGCATTGCATCTTCAGAACCATGCTTCATAAATATTCCCACAGCTGCAGCAATTTGAGTAGGGAAACCACACATCGAAGGCACATTTTAGCCCCATCATATGCGAAAATGAATTCTGTACTCCAAAAGAGCATGCCCAATATACACACTACCTCAGCACTTGAAGCACCACCACATACACAAGGCCTAACTAGACATTGGATGGGGTGTGATCAAAAGACACAAAACCAAGACACACCCACCAAGCCTAACCCCAAACCACCAGAGACAACAAAAGAAAAGGACCAAACCTCAAGCACCACCCGAGTGCAAAAAAAAAATGAAACCGGCCAGACAAAAAGAACTAACCAAAGGAGACCAAAAAAAGAAAAAGATCAGACCCCAAACACCACCCCAAAACTGAAATGAAGGACACAAAAAGAGAGCCAATTGCAAGCCTAAAGAACAAGACACAAACAGAACCACAACCCACCCCAAAAATGAAAAGGAAACAAAGAAAGGAGAGAGAAATATCAGACAGACTGTAGACCCTGCATTCCCAAGTAGAAAAGAAACACACACACACACCAACCAACAAACTCCAAACTGGAACCAATGGACCTCGATCCTATATCTTTACTCTCCTCATAACTTCCAGGCACCTTTTGAAGTCTTCAATAGAGTAGTCAATGATATCACATTCACCTTTGATCCACAAGGCCATTCTAGTTTTCACCAAATCAATAAGCTCCTCCATTTTCCCACACTTTGTTGTTAAACTTTACCACTTGATAGCCAAATGGTCCACAAATTTGCAGAGAAGCTCGCTCTTTTCTTGTAGTTCACTGGTGTAGCCCTGTATGCCGCCTTTTTATCGCTGGTGGAGATGGTCTTGATCCAGATGTCCAAGTTCACAAGCAGTGACTTCTTCACTGCATTGCCCTTCAGGTAACTACATCGCCGCTTATTCCATTTCGGGTTTGTTCTGTTGATTAGCCTCCCTCCATCCCAAAAAGTTTTCCCGGTCCACAAAACGAAGGCTCAAAAATACTGTAATGCATTTCTTTCAAAATAAAATAAATTTTTTTTTCATAAATTAAAAGAAATCATTGATATCTAGTGAATTGCGAAAAGAAAATTGAATTTTTTCTTGCAAAAATTAGATTATTTTTACGTTCTCGTTTTGCAGACCGCACAAACATTATGGGACGAAGGTAGTAATTTGTTTTGTTATTGTGTCTAGTTTGCTTGAGGTCTTGGATTGGAGTTTTTTTCTCTGCTTTCTTGTCTTATTCTTGCTACTACATACTATTTCCTTTCATTTCCATCCAATATATACTAGTATCATTTTTGCTGATAAAAAAAAAGGAACATCCTCGCTATAACAGCGTTGTACGTTTCTGTCGTCTTCACGATTTTGGCCATCTTCGTAGCCTACGACATCATCGACTTACACAGCGATAACCATTTTTTTAATAGACATCGTGTACCTGACTTGGCAACTTGGCAATCAATGGTTTAGATGTGTTTGTATTTTTAACCGGTAAATAACCGGTCAAAAATGCAAACACATCTGGACCATTGATTGTCGAAATAGACGGTCTGGATGAAAACCCTCTCATAATACTCACAAAGAGATCCTCACAGTGTTTCAGCGACTCAACTTCCTATTTTGGCCTAATAAGCCAAATGACTATTTTTTTTTGTCTTTATTCAATTTTTTTTACATTTGTTAGTTTTTTCGTCAATTTTTTTTAAATTATTGCTTCATGATGAGAGGAATTTAAAAAGTAAAAAACTACGATTGAAACCCAAATTTTTTGAGGAAAGACAAAAACAAGCCAATAAGCCAATTTTTTCGTCTTTATTAAAAAAATTGGATTTTGATCGTAATTTTTTACTTTTTAGATTTTCTTGTCATGATGGAGCAGTAATCCACAAAAAATCGATGAAAAACTAACTAATGCGGAAAAAATTTAAATAAAGACAGAAAAATAAGCCATTTGGCTTATTGCTCCAAAATAGGTACATGTAGCCGTTGCTTATGAGGCTTTCAGCGACAATTGTGGCTTGTTGAGTCGCCGTTGATATACTTTCAGTGACAACAATGGTCTCTTTTTAGCGAAATGATAAATGCCAAAATATACATATTTTGGCCCTCTAATATACATTTATTAGTCTTTTATATTTGTTAACTGATTTTTATTATGTATTTTTATGTTTATAGGTTGCTCGAACCCATCGTCCGAAACTTTGGATAAAAAGAAGATTTTAAAGAAGTTTAGGGTTAAAAGTGCAAAGTGCTTTAAAGTTGATTTTGTGATTTATTATCCATAGCCCGAGGAAGCTTTGTGTAATTAAAGCCTATTTACCCTATACTAGGTACCGTGCCACGTGCAAGGCACGTGTGGCTACCCGTTGAATTGATCGGCTTGAAATTTTCGTATGATATAGCTGCATATACGTAAGTTTTATCGGTAACCCTTTTGCAGATAGTTATCTGAATGTACAAAACTTATGTAATCTACTCTACCTAAGCCTTTTGCAAGCATTCGACAGAGCAAAAGTCTTTTGGCTTGGAAGTTGTTCATGGCAAAAGTTTTAGTAGGTCTGCAGATGTTGCTGTCGTTAGGGCTCTTGGATGTCTGTTGAGTCGTTGCAGTAGAATTTTCTGGTGCGCTGTTGACTCTTGAAGTGTCGACATCTGGGAAGGAGGAGGAGCCTGCATTGTGCTTTGTGGTCTTGCTTTTCTTCTTTGCAGCATTTGGAGGCAGAGTTAGGAGTGCGTTTGAACGTATTGGTGGTTTTGTCATGTCTTTGCTGGAGATTGAATGGACTTTGAATTTTATTTCGTTGACTCCGGCATAATTGTATCTGTGATGCTAGAAGGAACAAGAAGGTGATATCTTGTGATGGATTCCTCATGTTTGGGCAAGAAGTGAAATGGTGCCATTTGTTTTTCATGCAGAACTTACTAATTATCTAATTGAACAATTCATATAGTGTCAATCTACTAATGAACTACTTAATCTTGCTTTCATACTTTTCCTAGGATGTTCTGTAATAGCTAGCATGTTTTGGCAAGCAAGTGTAAGAGCAAAAGTGCATTTGCTGACATTTGTATGAAACTACACTTCATTGAGTGGTGGTGTTCAAGGGATGTAGTGATCTCATTTTTACTTGCTGGAAGAAGATAAAATAGACCAAATCCAAGTGGCATGTTGAAACAATCATCCTTTCTGTATTGTCTTGTATAAAGAGATCAAATGAATAGACTGAAAAAAAAAGGATCAGAACTTTTTGAAATAGGATAAAAAAGATAGAATCAGAAGGGCTTAAGAAATTAAACAATTGAAACTGTAGAATGAAGAAATAGTTTAGCTGCTTTGTCAAGTACCGTGCATTAAGAGCAACAGGAACTGGGTCTGCAACATTGAATAACAATATTGCCCCATCTTTACTTTGTGACGTGGTTTCATTAGACTCTTTAAGTTTAAATGACTCTGGGAGACGTTGAAGAACAGCAAAGGAAGAATCATCCAGTGAGCACATTACTGCTGCATGAAGATGAATGTTATTACTTAAGGTGTCAAAATCAAAGAATGCCAGTGTTGAGAGAATTGAATACAGAAACAGGGACAGAGATGCTTGGGTGAGATATTTCAAGGAGTGATACTCTATGAGTACTGTCTCCGTCTGGTGACCTGGTGGCTGCGAATGTGGAGGAGGACATTAAAGAACTCAATTTTTGCTCAAATTGTAAAGATTGTCAAATTCAGAGACATTGCATGTTGTAGCGTCATATGATAATTGATTTTAAAAGCCTTGAGAAATAAAGGTTTAACCAGTAATATGACTCGAATTCTATAAAAGTTGCCTGGTTAATGTGAAGGTAGCACGAATAAGGTGACAACAAGCTGATAAATACTTTAAGCTTATCTTTTTCTTGAATTCGTCATGCATCGAGGCTTGTCATTTTTTGTTGGGATTTATGCGGAAAGTTGTTTTGCATGTTAATCAGCTTTGAAATGATATGGTTTTTCTCATAATATGATTAAAAAGAGCAGAATTTATCGAAAGATCCAAACCTTCTGCATGGAGCTTATATGAGCAAGAAACAGAAAGCTTTGACATATTCCAAAGATAGACTTGTGGGTTTGAACCTTGACTTGTAGGCACAAGATGTTTTGACTTCCCGAGAAACGACAGCCTCTCAATTGGCTGTAAATAGAGAGCAAATTAGATGCAAGTGACATACTTAAGCATGTAAAAAACATTGACAGTGAGATCTTTCAGAGAATCACCTGTAGGTTATCTCCAATAATAGCTAGAAGAACGTTCTTTTTGGGATCTCACAATGTAATAACAGTTTCTACAGCAACAGCTAGAACAGACCCATCAGCAGAAAACGCAGCAGCTGTGAAAGGTTTTTTCCTGCAAGGAATACAGTTTATTGAATAACAGGATTAATACTAAGCAAAACATGTACATGAGTTTTAAAGAAAATGTATCATAGCGACCATATTTATTTCCATATTTCAGGAGTGTTAAAACGATTATGAATGTTTGTGAAATTATAAATGTAAATGAGTGTAGCAAATGTTTTATGCATAAGTTTGATCAAGGGCTTGATATACACACGGACAAAACTTCAATTTTGTAAATAAGACACTTCTGACACACTTCTTCTTGTTGCTGAGCAGAGAAAGCTAATATCTGCTTTTGCTCACTAAGAGTACTTTCGATGCAGCTATCTATGAATAAATGAAATACTTGAGTAAATGTTATAGGAGGAAGAATCATCCAGTGAGCACATTACTGCTGCATGACGATGAATGTTATTACTTAAGGTGTCAAAATCAAAGAATGCCAGTGTTGAGAGAATTGAAAACAGAAACAGGGACAGAGATGCTTGGGTGAGATATTTGAAGGAGTGATACTCTATGAGTACTGTCTCCCTCTGCTGACCTGGTGGCTGCGAATGTGGAGGAGGACATTAAACAACTCAATTTTTGCTCAAATTGTAAAGATTGTCAAATTCAGAGACATTGCATGTTGTAGCGTCATATGATAATTGATTTTAAAAGCCTTGAGAAATAAAGGTTTAAGCAGTAATATGACTCGAATTCTATAAAAGTTGCCTGGTTAATGTGAAGGTAGCACGAATAAGGTCACAACAAGCTGATAAATACTTTAAGCTTATCTTTTTCTTGAATTCGTCGTGCATCGAGGCTTGTCATTTTTTGTTGGGATTTATGCGGAAAGTTGTTTTGCATGTTAATCAGCTTTGAAATGATATGGTTTTTCTCATAATATGATTAAAAAGAGCAGAATTTATCGAAAGATCCAAACCTTCTGCATGGAGCTTATATGAGCAAGAAACAGAAAGCTTTGACATATTCCAAAGATAGACTTGTGGGTTTGAACCTTGACTTGTAGGCACAAGATGTTTTGACTTCCCGAGAAATGGCAGCCTCTCAATTGGCTGTAAATAGAGAGCAAATTAGATGCAAGTGACATACTTAAGCATGTAGAAAACATTGACAGTGAGATCTTTCAGAGAATCACCTGTAGGTTATCTACAATAATAGCCAGAAGAACGTTCTTTTTGGGATCTCACAATGTAATAACAGTTTCTGCAGCAACAGCTAGAACAGACCCATCAGCAGAAAACGCAGCAGCTGTGAAAGGTTTTTTCCTGCAAGGAATACAGTTTATTGAATAACAGGATTAATACTAAGCAAAACGTGTACATGAGTTTTAAAGAAAATGTATCATAGCGACCATATTTACTTCCATATTTCAGGAGTGTTAAAACGATTATGAATGTTTGTGAAATTATAAATGTAAATGAGTGTAGCAAATGTTTTATGCATAAGTTTGATCAAGGGCTTGATATACACAAGGACAAAACTTCAATTTTGTAAATAAGACACTTCTGACACACTTCTTCTTGTTGCTGAGCAGAGAAAGCTAATATCTGCTTTTGCTCACTAAGAGTACTTTCGATGCAGCTATCTATGAATAAATGAAATACTTGAGTAAATGTTATAGGATATACCTTTTTTTTTTGCTTTGTATTGTTTAGCTAACTATGTTCATAATTGGAACTTAGGTGTTGTAAGTATCAACAGTTAGCTTCTTCTAGGAGCTCTTTGAATACAATATTTTTAGTTTGAAAGCATGACAATGGATCATCTTCTGAGTGCTTAAGGTAGACTTTTATTTTGGCTGCTGTTGTTGCTCGGGACAAAGCAACGTAGAGTTGGCCATGAGAGAAGACAGGTTCAGGCAAATATACATCTACAGTATCTAATGTCTGACCTTGAGCTTTGTTTATTGTCATGGCAAAACATGTTCTCACCGGGAATTGGCGACGTGTGAATGGCACTGGGTAATGCTGAATATCATTTGGTCGTAGAGGGATTCTTGGTATGAATACCGTAGTACCTTTCCTTTGTCCTACTGCTATCTGAGCTACAATCAAATGGCTTGTAAATTCTTTGCATATCAATCTTGTGCCGTTGCATAGCCCTTGGGATGGATTTATGTTCCTCATTAATAGAATTGGGCTGTTTTTTTTTAGCTGGAGACAGTGGCATGGCATTCCTGGTGGCGTGATGGAATTTAAGAAATCAATGTAGAGTCCTTGCTGAGTTGGATCAGTTGTTTCATCAAAACTTAAGTAGGTGTGCTCTTTGCCTGGGAATTTCGAAAGCATTATCTCATTGATTTCATCGACGGCTTCGTTTTTTGGGGTTAGAATGGCTGATTCAGTCAAAGAGAGTGGGTTGAATGTGTCAATATGGAAGGATGGGAAGACAAATTGGATCAACTGATCTAATGACGGGATTGCTGAGATTGGTTGCAGGACCAAGGATGTAGGCAATTTGATTTGTTCGGCTTCATTTTCCTTTTCTAGGCCATTTCCAACTCGCAGAATATATGCACTGAATGCTGGATCAATCCTTGCACGCATATTTTGTGTGAGCTTCAACTTGATCAGTGATTGCCATATGAATGATCTGACTATACTGGCATTAATACAATCTTGCCTGGTTCCTTTTGGAATGACGGGTAATACTTGCCTAAAATCGCCTCCGAGAACCACAACTTTTCCTCCAAATAATGTGTTGTTATCTGTAAGATCTCGTAGGAGGTCATCTAATGCTTCAATTGATTCTTTTTTTGCCATTGATGCTTCATCCCAAATAATAAGTGCAGTTTCCTTGATGAGCTTAGCTAGGCCGGATTGCTTTGATATGCTACAGCAGAGTTTGCCTTCAGAATTAACTGGAATTTTGAAGCGGGAATGTGCGGTTCTTCCATTTGGTAGAATTGATGCGGCAACTCCAGAGCTAGCCGTTGCTAGTGCAATCTGATGTTGTGAACGAACTGTTGCAAGCAGAGCTCGATAAAGAAATGTTTTGCCAGTACCTCCAGGCCCATCAATGAAGAAACATTTGGGCTTCTTCTGAAAAACAGCATCCAATATTTGATTGTAGGCAATTAGCTGCTCATCATTTAATAAGTCTGGGCTTTTTAGATCATCTTCTGATATAGGAATGTTCATTTCGTCTTCTACTTCCCTTGGTGTTGGTTTGTTTGTTGAATCTGTAGTAACAAGCTGAGATAATTGAAAATGATTCAGATTTTTGCCCATGGACTCAAGCTCTGCATTTAATGTTTGGAGCAGAATTTGTCTGGCAACATCCTTACTGATCTTCTGGATAGAGATATAGTCTTCAATCATATGCTCTTCAAATTTGAAGAATAACTCCAATGGATTCACTGGAGCACAATATACAAGAATGGTGGAGAATAGTTGCCTCAATGAAAACGGCATTCGATATGTACATGCTTCTTGCATGCATTTTTCATTACTCTTGTCATCTTCTAGCAGACCATGACTGATTGCTGCCTCTCTATATGATCCAAAGGTAACACCATTTACTGTTCTGAGATATGCATATGACGTAGGCGCTGGAATATAAGTAAGCAGTAGCCGAAGATAATATCTTTCGCCTTCGCTAGGATTTGCTGTGATGATTCGGCCAACAACTTCTTGTTGTTTTCGCTCTGCCCATGATCTTGATGAGCTGTGCCACACGAAGTGCTGTGGAAAATCTTTGTATAGTAACCTCAATGCTTTTGCTCTGTTGTTGTAGGTATTCATCCAGAAAAATTGAGTAAGCATTGTTCTGGATAAGAACTCATTATCTACGATATTCTGTAGATTTGAGTTTTTCTTGAGTGGTATCAACTGACAGCCCTCTAGGTGTAACTGCAAACTGATAACAGGTGGCCGCATTTCATGGAGCAAAAATCGGAAAATTCGCCAAACTGCTTCAGGTGGTGATATCCATCTTGCGGTTTGAAATTGCTGGATCTCATCAATGTTCTCAGTGAATTTTGAAGTAGCTAGGCGGTAAATAATCTTGTCATGCCCCTTATATATGTATTTGTATAGGTATTTGACTGCTTTAACAGTAGAGCAAACCTCAACATTAATATGACAGTCAAAGGTAGCCAATAAATAAGGATTGTATGGAACAACCCACCTGTTGTCAAGCATGTGGCCTCGGATCTGAACTTGTTCACCAGTTGCCTGCCTTCTATATAGTGGATAACCATCTGCATCAATAGTGGTTTCTGCACAGAAGCTTTTTGGATAGTTGTTCTTACATTTCCCTTTCTGCATGCAGACCTTAGTCATATCTAGCTGCCCACACGGTCCATGCATCATATGCTTTAGAACCATCGCATACAAATGCGGGTGTTTTTGTTTATCTGGTATTTCAGCTGAGATGAATGCATCGATCTTTGCAACTGTGTTCAGGTTGAATGGCTTCTTAAGTATGATCAGCATATGAACATGTGGGAGACCTCTCTTTTGAAATTCAACCACAAATGTATATGCAGCAATAGGACCAAAGAGCTGATTCTTTACTATTTCTTTTTGCAAATGTTCTAGTTTACTCCTGAACACTCTTGATAGTAGGTCAGGTCTGTTTTGAGCCTCTTCGTGTGGCTTCATCTCATTCTTAATCTCTTGCCAATTTGGATTGCAAGTCATTGTAAGAAAGAGATCAGGTTTGCCGTACCTCTCTACCAATGTCATTGCATCTAGGTACCGCTTACGCATGTCCCTTGGTCCTCCTATGAAAGAACCTGGGAGCACAATTCGTTTGCCTATCTTAGAAGGATCAGATTCGCCTTGACCAATGCTATCAACAATTCCCTGAAATAAATCGGCTCGAATCTCATCTTGTCTATTTCTGAAATAATCTAACCTTGATGTCTCAGTCTTGACATACATATCAACTGTAAACTGTTGCAGAAGACGTGCAGATTCTAACAAAATTGAGTTAGTGTTTGGTCTGATTTGAAGTCTGTAAGCATAGAACTCTCGAGCTGAAACCATGTTGGCCTTGCGAGCATTTTCCTGCCGAACTAAAGAAAGAGCATGAAGTCAGTCCATGTATAAGTTTAGTATATCTGCTTTTTTATAGCATGTTAAACTAAAAGAATACAGCAAGTTACGAGATTTACCAGCTGTTTCTGTTGTTATTAAATCCTCTGCTGTTGCTGATTGGTTTGGCAGTACTTTGCCTTGTCCTGAGCAAAATTCCATTGTATTTGATGGCTTAACTTTCTTGATTCCTTCATGCCATCCAGGTTCACCAGATGGGAACAGAAGTGGATACTGAAGAGGATCATAACAGCCGTAGTAATAACTGATTTTCTGACTATGACCATCTTCTTGTTTGCGAACAATTATGTCACGTTCTTGTAATTCTGTGGCATCTTCGTCCTCTATCCAGATTGCAGCTACTTGCGATACAGTTGGTGGTAAAGTAGTGGAGTCTTCTGCTCTCGGATTTGCTCTTAATATAATTTGACATTCATCGATATTTGGCAAATCAGAAAGACTACGGAAGAATTGAGAATATGGATTAATCCTTAATGTATCAATCAGAGCTGAGATAATATGTGGCTCCAATTTATCTTTATCTCCTTGTCTAAGCTCTATTTCTTTTTGCGTGTCATAAAAATATAGCTGGAGACAGGATGGTATTTGCTCAGAACGATAAAGACTATCAATGAAGTGATAGATATGTCCTTGTGCTCTGAATGTGTAAATCCCATTAGTTCGTTTCGCATACACAGGGTCCAGATGCACACCCATGGATGTAAATGCGAAAATTTCATTATAGGGCTTCACATATTGGAGGAAATGGGCTGAATCTGCACCTAACCCAGAATATAACTGTTGAAGGTTGTCTGGAATAGTAATTGGGTAAAGGCGAACTTCGCCTCCTGAGCAACAAAACTTAGGTGTCTCATATGGGAATCTTTTGGCACCACAATACTTACAATCTTGTATAGATGAAAGTTTGTATGCTTCCATTGGTATAGCTCGCTGCGGTATAATTGGTGCTGTAGTCAAAGTGTCTATTCCTACACCTGTATTTAAATTTCATGTATTAGTAATAGCATTTTATACACAAATGTAGTCAGCGTTTGGGTTCATACCTATGGAAATGTCATAGAGCATACCTATATACAATTGAAAGAGAAAATATTAGATTGTGTTCTATGAATATATTCTAAGTAAAATAAAATGGCAAAAATTGTTAGATAGCGTACATTCATCATGGTCCCTTGAAGTTGATGGTATTGCAGAAGAACCTATTGAGCATTATCAGTTACTTTCAATATTACTTGCCAAAATTTATTAATGAATGATAAAATAGATGTGAGATTTCTTTCAGAAACCTCTGGAGAAATTTCTAATTAAGCAGGAAGTGTAATATACCTGTGGTAGGAGTCATATGAATAAGATTAGCATCATTAGCAATTTGTTGCTCATCACAAGAGAGTTGTGGTATGGAGCGCAAACCTAAGCTTGATTCAATGTTTTCTTCTGCACTGACTTGTTCTTGTATTTGAACTGGGAATAGACTATTCTCTCTTTGGAATTTTTTTTGGGCATATAAGGCTCTCCTTCGGGCGTTTATTCTATCCTTTTCTTCTTCTGATAACTGAGAATATGATATTCTTCGACGCTTGTTTTCAGACATTTCCGTTTAAGCCCTCTGAAAATATTAAGACATCCATTGGATTAGTATACTATTGAACTACAGCAGAATCTGTTTGCTTTTGTATGTACATATATACATACATGCATGCATGATGTGGGAAAAAATATATAAAGAAATTTTCATATATGAACTGGTAGAAGTGTATTTTGTCTTTGGAATCCTCTTTCTGCATACAAAGTTCTGCTATATATGCAAAATACATATGAAGATGCATGATTCATTTGACTGCATAGAATAAAAATGAACTTTACTTCATTAGTAAGAGGGATATGAAGAGCAAAATTTGGATTTATATCAAGGGAGAAAAATATAGTGAAGCCAGATGATTGAGCAAGCACACACCAATTTGTAAGGTAGTTCAGATGAGGAAAAGGGAGGAAGGAGAGAATACGTGTACCAGCAAATGCAAGGAACTGAGAATTAGTAAGAAGGAACTGGATTACTAAAGAACTGCTGGAAGCTCTCTTTTGTCAGCTGCATGAGGAATTCAATCTGAGAGAAAGTGTTTTCGTGTGGGAAAAATAGAGAAGAACTGTAAAGGTAAAGAAGTAAAAGGATACCTGTGGAAGAAGTCGTGTATGTAATAAGAAGGGCACGTGGCAAAATGTATGGTTAAGTTGGAGTGAAGCAGTAGGCTTAGAGATTTAGTTGGGAGATATATTGTTTTGTCTGTATCCTATCTCTCTGAGCAGTAGGCTTAGAGACTTAAAAAGATGAAATGGTGGAGTGGAAAATCATGGCATTAACTAAAATGTTAAAAACGTGGCAATGAACAAGAACTTTAAGTAGGGAATGCTTGGTGTAGGTAGTGTAAGAAAGGGGTAACTGATAAAGTGTAAAAATGTCATTACTCAGTAAGCTGGAGTAAAAAATAGATCAATACCTGATTGTTGTTTTATTCTGAGATTAGATACATATTCTTTGTCTTTAAGAATGTTTTTGTTTGCCTGGCATAGATTTTTCTTCCCTAAGATAAAACTGCTTTTTATTGTACAGAGACAAGAAAGGGGGGATAAATTAATCTGGTTTGGAGTAGAAGAATATAATCTGGTATAGAGTTCTA
This sequence comes from Rhododendron molle, assembly GCA_025413875.1. Taxonomy (NCBI): domain Eukaryota; kingdom Viridiplantae; phylum Streptophyta; class Magnoliopsida; order Ericales; family Ericaceae; genus Rhododendron; species Rhododendron molle. The sequence continues at coordinate 44,544,666 of CM046392.1, forward strand.
TATCAAAATTGGTTGTTAGTAAGAAGTAGAGGTATACAGTAATATCTCTGATCAAGCATTCATTGAGAAAACTAAAGTTTGTCTTTATAATGTGCTTGTGCTAGCATTGTTAATCTTAAGCAGTGAGATCACAAAGTAGAGGTTTAAGTGGCAGAGGTAAAAGTCGTAAAGCTTAATGGATCTAAGCACATAGTGAAGGTTAATCACTAAAGTTAATATACTGGTGTAGCTCTTGTCATGCTTTCCTTATCAGTGGGAGCAGCAAGATTGACAACTGTAAGGTGTAGGGTACGTTGGCATGTGCAATGCACATGTGCACTGTCCATTGAATTCAGCGGTTTCCAATTTTCCTGTGATGTAGCTGAATATCAGTACGTTATATTTAAGCATGCAAAAGGGTTATGCAAAGTAGGGTACATAAGTTTGGTACATTAATATTAGTATCTGCAAAAGGGCTAGCAGCAAAGTAGATTGCAAAAGGGCTAGCACTAAAGTAGATTCTGCATTCCTTGGATTCTGCAAAAGTTGGTGGCTTAGAAGCTGTTCATGACAAAAGGGTGGATAGGCCTGTAGATGTTGAAGTGTGCTGGTTATTTGTTGTTGTTGTTGCTTTTGGATGTTTCTTCAGCTGTTGCCACAGACTTTTCTGTTGGGCTGTTCACTGGTGGAGCATCCACAGTTTCGAAGGAGGAGGAGCTTGCATTGTCTTCTGTGGTCTTGTTTTTTTTATTTGGAGCATTTGAATCCAGAAGAAGGAGTTCCTCTGAACGGTTGTGGGATTCTGTGACGTCTTTGGTGCAGATGGAATGGACTTTGAATTTGATTTGGCTTACCCCGACGTAACTATACATGTGACCTTTCAATGTGATGGTAGCTTCCTTTGGCTCACTCAGTTTGTGAAGGACTGGGAGGAGTACCTGCCCCTGTGTTGAGTAATCTATCAGATTCTCTTTTAATTTAATAGGATATATGTTTTTTTCTTCTAATGTATCATATTGTACGTATTATTAGATTTGAAAAAAGAAGTATGGTTGTCTTACATCAATTAAATCTGCTGCTGTGAGGTTGTAGACCTGTGATGCAACTTCAGAGAAGACTGTTGCTTCAATATTTCCAGTTGAATCTGTGACTTGGACATTGAATTTGATCCTGCAAGTAAAGAAGGTTTTTTTCAGTTCTGTTAGTTGTTTGCTTAGCTAATATAGTTTTGTTTTGGTTGGAAGATTTGATATAGTTGGGAGGGAGTTTTTTACTCTGTGAGAGCTGGCACTTTTTGGAGACAATAGTTGCACCAGAAGCTATCGTCTCCATATGCATTTGTTGCTTTGCTGCAGAGCGAGCAGGCTAGGTAATAGAATTTTTGTCCGAAATCCATTACTCTTATGATGCCTTTGACAGTTAAGAACTCTGGCTGCAAGTATAGCTTTGCATTTAGTATTATGAGAAGGATACTATTTGCTTTGACGATAAGATTTCGCATAGGTGGTACCTTCTGCACAATCACCGGCAGGTTGGCAATCTTTGTGATGTTATCCTCTGATTCTTCAGTTGGATTTGGCAGAAGAAGTTGTGGTGGTGTTGTTGGCAATTCTCTGATCTTGTTAGCATTCACCACACACCTGCAATGGTAGTGGCATAGAGTAATATCTTTGATTAAGCATTTATTGATCAGCATGAGTTTGTAATTAGTAAAAGATGCTTAGCATATTTTAACGTTAAATTGAGAATTGAGAGATGAGAAATCATACTATGCTAATTTAATACTGGCTCAATCTGTAATGGCAAGGTAATATAGTATTTTCCTTCAAAAATAGGTTCAATTCTGCAAACGTGTGACTCAAGGAGGAATATTTTGATTGTGTGGAATACTGTATGTATTTGCGTACAACACAAGTGATAATTGGGCACACTCGGATTACCGTCTGTACCATATGGCATAACACGATATTATTGCTAATGAGTTGCCGAAATACACTACTATATATGAGGAAGCTCGTCTTCCGACAACCAGTAAAAGTGAATGTTGACATTCTACCTATAAGATTGATCGCTACATGATTTTCTTGCAAGTACCAGGCAAAAATGGCTCAGATGAATCCGGGGTGCATCTAAATGTCACTCAAAGGAGAGAGCAAGTGATTTTAGCAGTAAAAAGAGAGGGAAAATGAAGATGATACTCAGGTCATATAAACATTTTCCAGAACATTGGAGTTTGGTAGATAAGCATATACTGAGGCCTACTGACTATTGTGACACAATTGGGTTGGGTGAATACTTGTTTGGATTCATTTCCACCAGTGAGGATGACAATTATATTGTGAAATTCAGCAGCACTTGAATTAGGGAAATCCACAGCCTTACCACGGTAAGGCGATGGGAATAAAAGTGCAAGAGAAGCAGTTGTCGGTAGTTACTATTTTCCTACTCTTTAATTGCATGCCTTGAACCTCACAGATAGTTCTTTAAGAAATAAAGTCATGTGCAGTAGACCTAGGAAGCAAGCAAGTGATGGTTATGGCAGAGTTTGTATTTAATTGCTTAGGTAATAGAATCATTACCATGATTGTAGCGCACTTGCTTCTGGTATTGGCGGGTTGAAGATGAAACTTGATGTGTTCCGCGTGGCAAGTGTCAAACCTGCATGAATATCACTATATGAGTTTTTTTCGAAGTACATGTGTTATGGATTGTTGTGAGTAAATATTATGCTACCATAATATGTGGAAGTTTTCAAACGCAATCCAATTGCCACCGGGAAAGATCCTGGTAAAGCTGCCATTGCCCGAGCTTCATAGTCACTAAACTGATCCCATAGTGATATGATTGTTGGCTGCATGCTGATGGTATTTCGTAATGGTTTGGTTAGCACTGTTGAGAGTATGAATAGGAATTTTGAATAGGGGTTTTATGGATGGCTTACCCCTGATCAACCACTCGGACATCCACGACATATGAATCATTGATAAGTTTCAGTGGTCCAACTTGCAAAATAGCAAATAGCACATCTGCAAAGGAATTGCAATATTAATTAGTTCTTACTTTTTGCTTGGAGGAGTTTTTGTGGTTTAGTGACTGACCTATCTTTGGATCAGAGACTCGAACTTGAGAAATAGCAGTGATTGGAGTGAAGTTGTATCTCATTGTTCTCAGTGTCAGGCCATCAATTTGTATCTCTTCAACTGGCGTGCGAGCATTGATGGTCAATTGGTAGGTGTTTTCCAGAAAACGGAATTTTTCTGGAGTCTGGCCGACAGCAGCATTGGTTATGCGATAAGTATGATACATCTTCAGTGTATTTTGAAGAATTCTGATGTTGTATCCAAAGATGGTTGCCTGCATCTTGTTGCTCTGTTCAAGAGCACAAGTAGTGAGGGAATCATTCAATAAGCTACAATGCATTGCTTTTCAGTGACGTCTAATCAGTGGGAAACTTCTATCAGTGATTATTGATTGCTTTGGCGTGTTACCTGTTTATCCTGCAAAATTATCCTTTGATATTGCGAATTGCTCGAGGTTGACATCTTTGGAATGTTCTTTTCGATGACCATGACCTCAACTGCATAGTTTGAGGTTGTGAGGTTCACATGGCTCAGTGGTAGAATGCTTGGGGCCATCTGGATCTACAAATTTGCAGGAGAGCGAAGCATATTATAACAAAGACAAACATCCAATAAAAAATAGGTTTATACTAAGAGGAATATGGAGAGTAAAATTCTGAATTAGATCAAGGGAGAAAAATATAGTCAAGCCAGATAGTTGATCAAGCACATACCAAGTTCAAAGGCAGTTCAGATAAGGAAAAGAGAGCAAGGAGAGAATACGTGTACCAGCAAATGCAAAGAACTGAGAATTGGTGAGAAGGAACAGGATTAGCAAAGAACTGGTGCAAGCTTTCTTCTCTCAGTTGCATGAGGTCTAAGTTGGGAATGCATGGTGGAGGTAGAGTAAGAAAGGGATAAGTGGTAGAGTGCAGGGATGGTATTACTCAGTAAGCTTCGATGCTGTTTTCTAGTCCCCCTCATTTATTCCTCTTTGTCGTCCCCAACAGCAGCAAGTGGAAGCCAAATGCTCTAGCAAAAATTTGTTGGAGACCTATTCTTTCTTTGGTTTCTTTGGTTCAGAGGAAAACAATATAATCTAGCATAGAGTTTTATATGAAAATTGGTTCTTAGTAAAAAGGAGTGAGATAGAGTAATATCTTTGATCAACCATTGATTGAGAAAAGGAAAGTTTGTCCACATAATGTGCCTGTGCTATCATTGAAAATCTTAAACAGAAAGATCATAAAGTACAGGTTTAAGTGGTAGAGCTAAAAGTGGGAAAGTTTAATGGATTTAGGTACATAGTGAAGGTTAAAGTAGTGCAGTGTAGTAAGAAGGAGTTTAAGTAGATAGTGCAGATTAAGGCTGCTGAGGCTAAAGCAGTAGAGTGGCTAATATGGAAGGCATCATTGATTGATGCCAAGGGAGGAAGAGGGATATCAGTCAAACTATCTTGCTGACTGAAGGAACACCTAAGTTCACACAAAATCTTGACAATCTCATGCAACAAAAGAAAATGCCAAATGAAAGGTACAGAAGAAAACTCTATGTATGTTAAATTCAGCTAAGCTTACTATTTTGGTAAACTCTATGTATGTAAAATTGTTTTGCAAAAGCTCCATCAGAAATATGCAAAGAAAAGCACAGGAGATGAATTCATGCATGGGATGCCACATGCATGTACCAAGATTGTGTCTCAATAGAAGTAAAGAAGAAGATTAGCAGTAAAGATAAAGCAGTATAGGAATAGCAACTCATAGATATCACGTACCATTAATGAATGCGAACAGAAATGACAAAGGAGTACATGTACCAGATAGTGAAAGCTTCTAAAGCTGTGAGAGCCCAAAAAGAGAAGATGATTGATGAAACCGATAGATCAGAAATAAAGGCAAATCCAGAGCTTTTCCACAGCAAAGCCATCAGAATAAAAGTGTACAGAAGAAAACTTTATGTATGTTAAATTCAGCTAAGCTTACTATTTTGGTAAACTCTATGTATGTAAAATTGTTTTGCAAAAGCTCCATCAGAAATATGCAAAGAAAAGCACAGGAGATGAATTCATGCATGGGATGTCACATGCATGTACCAAGATTGTGTCTCAATAGAAGTAAAGAAGAAGATTAGCAGTAAAGATAAAGCAGTATAGGAATAGCAACTCATAGATATCACGTACCATTAATGAATGCGAACAGAAATGACAAAGGAGTACATGTACCAGATAGTGAAAGCTTCTAGAGTTGTGAGAGCCCAAAAAGAGAAGATGATTGATGAAACCGGTAGATCAGAAATAAAGGCAAATCCAGAGCTTTTTCACAGCAAAGCCATCAGAATAAAAGTGCAGGAGAAGTAATTCATGCTGCCAACTATGTCACTACTCTGCAATTGCATGATTTAAGGGTCACACACAGTAGTTTAGTAAATAGAGGCACGTGCAGGAGATTTAGAAAGTAAGAAAGTGATGGTTCAGTAAAGTTATGCTTGTGCTGTCTTTGTCAATCTTAAGTAGTGGGGTTACAAAGTGGTGGTTTAAGTGCTAGAGTAAAAAGGTGGCAAAGTTTAGGAGGTTTGGAGGTTAACACAATGAAGTAATTAACACGCTAGGCTTGTAGGTAGAAACCACATCATTGATTGATGGCTAAGTGGCAGAAGGTAAACAGTAATTTTTAGTTTTTGTTTCATATTCTTAAAACATAATTAACATTAAAAATGAGTGCAGTTTGGAGGTATAAAAAAGATAGCCTGTGCTTAACTGGCAGAAGGAGCAAAGGATTGAATATATCGTTTTGTTGTGTTTTTTTTTATACACAAAAACAGACGTTTTTTTTTTGGGGAGAACAGCATAAAAGAGTTTAATTGGGAAATCATACATTCCTTATCTTTAGCTTTTCCCTCGGCATGAAAATAGATGCATTAGTTAGAGAAAGTTAGATCATTGGTGGATTTAGTTTGGATTAGACATGCCATAAAATCTGTGGAAGTGTAATCTTCTTTAAGACTAAACTGATCATCTGAGGATACATCCCTTAATCTACGCCAGAAGCAAATGTACAAAATGCATTGAGTGTATGCCAAAATCAATCGCACATGCTTTCCTTATCAGTGGGAGCATCAGGAATGAGAATTGTGAGGTGGAAGCTGCTGAGATAGTAATTAATACATAATCATACAGTTCATGCTAACGACTTGTCTTTACTCATTACATTGCAAAAGCGAAGACGTAGCTTACATAATGTATCATAATCTGCGAGCACAGATTCATGATAACACAAAATGGAATCAAAATGAGAACTGAACAGCATGCCAAAAGCAGACAAAATAAATTGCAAATGAGATAGTACTGCTATGTCTTCCAGCAAAGGCATGATCATGTCTGCATTCTTCACCCTTACTTGCACAACATCCCAAAAGCTGACCAAACAAACTGCAAACTAAAGCCACTCATAAATTCTCTCCCTATCATTTGCATGATCAAGGATGACAACTCTAACATCAAGATTCGGTAAGATAACAATGAACACATAATCATAAAGTTGAAGCTGCAGAGCATCCAAAAACTGATTGAACATAGCACCATTCAGATGTCCATTGTTAATAGATATAGACCAAGTTCTATTTCCCATGCGGACTGAAATAACCTCAAGATTTAGATCATGAAGCACAGCCTGAAGCCTATGCTGAAAGTCCTGCACAGTAGAATCATTCTATCACAAAAGGACTAAGTTTGTAATAGAGGCAGTAGATGTCACTAATAAGCATAAAAAGTACAAGCATACCTCAAGATGATTCGTTTGTGGCATGTACCAATATCCAGACTTCATGAGCGGGAGATTTTGTTGAATTGTTGATGGTAAACAAGCAGTCACAAAATAACCTGATTTTATAAATAATAGCAGCATTAATATTGGCCGGAGGGAATTAGTAAATGGCACTTGTATACTTTAAATTGCTTACCCTGAAGATCATGAAACTGACGCCAATGTTCATTTAGTAACATTGTCCAATCATATGAGACTTCAACACCATTTTGATCAAGAATTATTGCATTGAAAATCCATTTCCGCTGGCATGCCAAAATAAGCCTATAGTTAGTTGTGATGGCATGAGCTGTACGGAACTCACGCCAACCATTCTGCATTACACCATCGACAACCCAAATAGGCCAAGCTTTACATCCATGTTTTATCAAAATCCAAGTAGTCCTACCAATGCCTTCAAAAGAAGCGCGTAAACCTGCAGGCAACAACTACAAAACAGAGAAGAGCACATTTTAAAGAACTCATAGTATGGCAATAACAATATATGAATGCAAAGAGCTAATTCTAATAATAACAATAAATATAAACTAAACAAACACACCATGGTTGGTGCATACACATAGAGCTGAGACATGTGCTTGATATACCAACACCGCTCGACACCTACAAAATGGAGAAGTAAAATTTTGATCATGTGTCTGTATGTTTTTGCCTAATGGTTCCTATATATTGAAGTAAATCAATACCTGAAGTGCTATGGCGCATAAGCGAATTATGCACAAGAGCATCCAACCATTTAACTAAATCATCGCGTGCAGCCCATATCAAATTATCACCCAAACCCAATATGTCTGCATATTCGCGCACAAAAATACTGAACGCTTTATATTCTAACTGTCCAGGATGGCGATACCGTGCAACAGCAGCAACCACCCTTTCACCTTGAACTGGAAGAAGACAGTAAAACCCTCCATGGAGAGGCTGAGGATTTCGGTACTTCACATGCACCCACCGGCGAAATGGAACACGCAGAACCATGTCACTGCATTGATTTAGAAGGCATCTTTAAACATGCAATGGAAAATAAGTCAACGACAACAAAGCATGGAATGGAAATCAGCACACGGTAGGTTTGATCAGAGCTAAAGGCATCGGAAGACAATGGATATATGCCTATGTATGGCTAAGACCTATCAGGTAATGCTATAACTGCTTGCTCACCTTAGGATGCTCAAAAAGTTTTTGGCAAAACGCGTTAACTTGTTCATTAAAGTTTGAATATGTATTCCAAAAGCTAGCTGATGGTTCTAGATCAGATGCGCCAACTGTAACGACAACAGAGCTTGCAATGGCAAATAGTTTCACAATACCGGGCAAAGAATAAAGCTTTTGGCCAAAGAGCATCAGTTTTTAGTTAGTTCTGGAAAGGGAAACCAAACATGCAACCGGAAATAGCTGGACGATATCAGATAAAGAATTGAGCTTTTGCCCAAAGAGCATCAGTTTCCAGTTACAGGAAATCAGCACATGGTAGGTTTGGTGAGATTTGAATGCATCGAAAGACAACGAATATGTGCCTGTGTATAGGTAAAACCAAACATGTAGGGAAAGGTAGGTGGATCATATCAGATAATGCTATAACTGCCTGCTCACCCTAGAATGCTTAGAAAGTTTTGATAAAGCTTGCTGATGGTTCCAAAAGCTTGCTGATGGTTCTAGATCAGATGCGCCAACTGTAATGAGAACAGAGCATGCAATCGGAAATAGTTTCACAATACCGGGCAACGAATAAAGCTTTTGGCCAAAAAGCATCAGTTTTTAGTTAGTTCTGATCTTGCTGATAGATCAAGATCAGATGCAGCAACTGTGTTTTCTGGTAGATAGCTGATAGCAGTTACACGTAACCACTACAATGCAGAAAGTGTGAGTCCTCAGGAGTTCATTTTAGAGGTTAGCCACAAATACACCTTATTGGACAACATCTTCTGACACCTAGGTCTTGCTCAAAGAGCACCAGTTTTGAGTTACAATTCAAGGGAAAACCACACATGGAACAGGAAATAAGTGTACAGTATGAGAGGAAGAATAAAGCTTTTGGCCAAAGAGCATTAGTTTTCAGTTGGAATAGGTGTACAATATGAGACAAGGAATAAAGCCTTTGGCCAAAAAGCATTAGTTTCCAGTTGGGCAGCATCTGGAAGACTGCTCTAACGGCTGAGGTAAAGCTCTTGCTCAAAGATCATCAACAGGCATACAATGTCGGAGAAAGACTAAAGCTTTTGGCGCGGAAGCATTAGTTTTCAGTTGGACAGCATTCATCTCGAGCATATCCTACCTCTCTTTGCACTATTCCCCTCGACCAGAGGATGACACCAAAAAATTCCAAAAGCTTCATGATAGGAAGAACCAAAATTTCAGAACGAAGCAAGAAAACCAAGCACAAACAGAGCACAAATCAACACCCAAAACTCAGACCAAAAAATTACAAGCTGACAAACTCTCAAGAACAGAGCACTGGACAGCTGAACAAGGCGAATACATCATCCGTACAAATACACACTCACAACTTGGAAATTTCCAAATCCAAGGAGAAAGACAGCCATGCAATTAAAAATAGCTTCATCATATGGGAGAACAAAGGAGAATTTAAGAACAAATCAACAAAACCAAACTTGAAATCCTGTAGAAATCGACACCCAAAACTCAGACCACTGAGATACCTCGCATTCTAACGGGCACATGCAATAAAAAATAGCTTCATGATATGAGAGAAAGGACAAAAATTCCAGAACAAAGCAAGAAAACCAAGCACAAACAGAGCACAAATCGACACCCAAAACTCAGACCAACAAATTACAAGCTCACAAACTCTCAAGAACAGAGCACTGGACAGCTGAACAAGGAGAATACATCATCCGTACAAATACACACTCACAACTCAGACCGGAAAAATACAAGCCCGCAAACTCCTAAGCACAGAATACTGCACAGCAGAACGAGCAAAATGCAGCATGCAATTCATAAGCCATACCTGTGAGCAAAATACAGCATGCAAATCATAAGCCATACCTGTCACCAACAGCAAGAAGCAGAGCACCAACGATCGCGAAAACGAAGCTAAATCCCACGCCAAAAATCCCAGCACAAACAGGTAACAACTCAGAGCACAGAAGACAAAAGTCTCTCTCTCATCTTGTAGAATCTTCTGGCGTAACCACTGACCACCCCACCCAACTCTACGGAAACCCTTCACATTAGATACATCCCTCACCTCACAACGAAGACACGTAGCCACTACATGCATAAAGTGACGCAGCACATGCAAAACCCACAATACCCATTATACCCAACCCCACAAAGAGACAACAGGCATGCATTGAGGGTTAGAATCGTCCAAATTGGACCAAATGTGGCAAGCGAAATTCACCCTAAACCAAACCTTCTTAAAGAGAGGTAGGATAAGGAACAAGTTAATGTCATCAGCGGCAACTTTTGAAAAGAGGGTTTCGGACGGAAGAAAAGAAAAGTACGGGAGCTGCCAAAGACTTTCCTTCGTACAGTTTTTATTCCGAGTTTCTTTCCTTTTCAGTCATTTAAAGTTTTCTTCAATTACTTGCACTCTGTTAACTCGTTTTAATTTCTGTTCTTAATAAAAGTTGTTCGTTTGTTTTTGTTTGGTCTGGATCTCTTGTTTATTTTCCGTAGCGAGTAATAGAAGCATGTTTCAAATTAGGGTTTCTTTCATTTCTTGCTTAATAATGAGTGAGTAATTGTATAGGTAGGGTCGCGGGGGATTAGCACATCGTGATCAGGTCGGACAAGTTCTGCTCCTGTTTTTCAAACAATAAAGAAAAGGCAATTTTAGGTTAACAAAGAACATTTGTTAGACGAACCGGGGCATTGTCGGAGCCCATGTCAACGAGGGAATGGGGGTCCAAAACTCATTCTCTGCTGCGTATAGGTAAACGGCGACCATAAGGGTTTGCATCTCGCGGGGTATTTTTTTCAATCTAAAGTTGAATGTTTTTAAGAACACTGAATGGAGCAAGTTAATCCGGACTTGGTTGCAAGTGCTATAAACCCTACGACCGTACGACCGTACCTCTTTATAATTATCTGAAAAGTACAATCAATTTCTAGGTTTTAGTTTATCTCAATCAATCGATAAGGGGTGGCTACCTAAGAGCCATTTCAAATTATAATAACCCGAGTTTTTCGTCAGCACACATCACCGTCTTTGTGGATTCGACTCCGGTCTTACCGGATATTATGCTGCGTCGGTCTTCGCTCTACGCTTGAGGCAACCCATTAATTTAGGACTAAGAAATCGTCAAGCACGAAAGTGTGGTTTTGTTTTTTGTTGTTGCGGTGTTCCCGCATTTCAAGTGGCAACAATAATAACCAAGCTCTCGTACTAATTTCATGAATAGACATAATATGAGAGCATTTAAAGTTTGGCCTCCCAAAATTAAATATACTAATTTTATGTATAAGCGTAATATGAGAGCATTTAAAGTTTGGGCCCCAAAAATTAAATAGAATTTGGGCTGACTGATGAGGTCGCATCCTCGGGATATTTTCTTCCTACTTATTGGGTATTTACGTTTCATAGGTTGTTACCAATATCTCGCAGTTCCGTTTTAGCTTTTTTTTGCGAATTCTTTACCAATATCTCGCAGTTCTGTTTTAGCTTTTTTTTGCGAATTCTTTCAAATTTTCATGTGCACACACCTAGCTTTTTCTAAGGGTATTTTCGTTTGGGAACAAATAGCTTTTTTTTTTTTTGAACAGTGAAATTTTTTTATCAATCAAATGTAAAGAGTTACAATAATTAAACGGGACAAGAAGAAGGCATCACAATTCACAACACGAGGATGACATCCCAACTATGTTGGCATCCCATCCCATGACAATCATATGCCACTCGAAGCCCAAGAGCAATTACAAGTTGGCAAGATACCAACCGAAATCAAAGCAAGAAAAAAAAGCTCAAAACATGAGCAACCCCAGTTTAGTCAAACAGAAATGAAAGAGAACTCCATTTCCATAAAGAGAACTCCTCGTGTTGTGTTGTTACTGTGTGATGTTCGACTATTGTATATATCTAATTAAAGAGGCAGATGTCAACTATGCTTTCATTGACGTCGAGATGTTGATTGGATCCTTACTTCCTTTAAAAAAAAGAAACATAATCGTGGAAATCATGTAGATGTCAACTAAGCTTTTATTGAAATCGATACATGATACTTGCTTAACAAAAAAAAAAAACAAAACAAAATGCTTGAGAGGTACCAGTTGTACGTCAACTGTGCTTTTGATGACATCGATGCAAGATCGGATCCTTACTTTTGAAAGAAACAAAACACTCGCCACCAACCTTGTATAATTTCACGTCATTTAAATATATTTTGGTGTGTAAGGCCTTGTTCTCCCTCAATTATCGTTCTGCAATTTCTTCTTTTTTTCTTAATTTTGGTGTGTAAGGTCATTTGTCACGGTTAGAGAAATCTAAAGGATAAAAAAAAATTAGCGAAATTTATAAAAATGGTCCTTCTAGTTTCACTCGAATCTCATTTTCGTCCTTTAAGTATCAATTGCAACTCTTTTGACCTTCAAGTTTGATTTTTGTACCATGTTGGACCAATTAATAACGTATGTCAGCAAAATTGGATGGAAAAAATCAAATTAAGGGCAGATATCATCAATTGAACCAACTTGGTACGAATTGCAACGTCCAAACTGCTATCAATTTGATCTTTTTCCTCCAGTTTGGTTGACAGAAGTTATCAATTGGACCAATTTGGTACAAAAACCAAACTTGAAGGTCAAAAAGAATTGTAATTGATACTTGAAAGATGAAAGTCTCGAATAAAACCAGGAGGACCATTTATATAAATTTCTCTAAAAATTATAATCAACTTAATTTTGGTGTGATATGAAGATCCAGACTACCATACAAGATGGTGTGGACCATTTGGATGCTACCATGTGGTGCTTCTGGACGTTAATTCAAAAGAAAACATACTTGAATGGACCCTAAGACTACCATAGAATTGTGGACGCGGGGGGCCTGCTCCCCCTTGGCGAGAGCGGGGCCCTGCTGCTCCCCATTTAGGGCCTACTCCGGGCTCTCTCCGATAATCGGGATCGTTCACTTTGTGGAGCTCGTCGAGTAGAACAACCATGCAAAAAATCAGCTTAATCAGATATCGTTAAGTGCTTGATCGGAACATTTTTATCTTGAAAAGAATGGAACCGCAACACTGAATCTAATCCACTTAAACCCATGTACCGAGAGTTATATAGGCTCCGATCAGGCACTTAATGATGTTCGATTAAGCTAATTTTTTGTATGATTGTTCTACTCGACGAGCTCTATAAAGTGAATGATCTCGATTATCAGAGAAAGTCCGAAGTTGGCCCCAAACAGAGGGGCAGCAGGGCCCTGCTCTCCCGAAGGGGGAGCAGGCCCCCCTCTTCGTAGAATTGTGTGGTGTTGGAGGACTGGGGGCGTGCTGCGCAACGTAACAATGACTACCCTGTGTGTGTACATTTTTGGCCAACAATGAGGGTCTCAGTTGTAGATCTCTCGAATCTCATGTCAAGGTACGTGTTGCATCTCTAATCATAATAACCCCAATCACTTTTGTACATGATTTACGTCACCAATTTTGTCCCTGATTACGTCACCAATTTTGTCCCTGATTTACGTCTGTATTACTGTATTAGGGCTTCGTTTGTTTTGGTGTAAAATATTTTCAAGTAAAATGTTTTATTTATTTTTTGGTGTTTGGTTGTGTAAAAAATAAAGATAATATTTTTACATGTAAAATATTTTTCATTAATTGGATAAAAATAAATTACCTTTAAATCTTCCGTAAGTTATTTTCCGAAATGAACTTCACTACTTTCTACTGCAATTCTCACTACTCAGTTTCCTCGATCGTTAGTTTTGACTCATGTTCAATTCCAATATTCTCATATCTTTCCACCGTTTAAGCCCCCCCTCCCTCTCTACACCATTTTGTCGATTTCTGAAAATATTTTTCAAGAACCAACCAAACACGAAAAAATAAAAGTTTGAAGTTTGTTTTCTGAAAAAACAGTTTACATCAAAAATATTTTACATTTCAACAAACGGAGCCTAGATCTTTTTTATATGCTTAATTGGCTTGAATAATTTATTACTCTATCTATAAAGCGCATTGTGTTCCCAAGTGCCATTCCATCTGCTAATAAAAAAGAAAATTCAACTTGTTGCTAGTGGGATATAGGCTCCATTGTGATGTTTTGTGACGGTGCCAATGGTTCGTGTAGCCAGACACAGCACCTGAATGTTATGTTTCATTCTATGTTACCCTAGCTAACTCAGGTGCGAATATCGTGTGAATGTGTATCTATATATTGGGACGTCTCAAACTTGAAGACGGACGGCACGTAATCCAAATTTGGGTGATACGAGGATACATGACACATAATATTATTTTTGATACTAAAAGTTATGGAAGCAACAATTCATTCTTCTTTTTGTCATATTTATACAAAGAAAAGCTAGAAGTTTCATAATTGCGTTCTCTTTGAAACAGCCGTATCTGATCCCTATCCCACACTCGTGTCGTGTTGGCACGGGTACTTACCCAAATTGATGGATATATATATATATATTAATGAGTATGATGATAACAATTCTGTTTATGATAATAATTCTATTATTGATAATTATGAATCTGATAACGAATTAAGTTATATTAAACAATATTTAAATGGAAATGCTAGTCCTCCATTGAGGATGACTGAATTAGGGTCTGTTAAAATACCCCCTAGTCCTCCATTGAGGATGACTGAATTAGAGTCTGTTAAAATACCCCCTAGTAAGCCTATTCTCCCTAGTAAAACTACTTTACTAAAGGAAAAATTGAAAGAAGTTGATGCTAGGCTAAAAGCCAAATTGAAAGAAATTGATGATAATCTGAAAAATAAACTGTTTGATATGGATGAACTTTACGATGATTTCTATTCAAAAAGAAATAAACAAAAAAGAAAAGAATATAGAATCAAGTATTCTTATGTTCAACATGATCAATTGGTTGAAAAATGGGAAAACTATGTTAACACAAAGAACATAGGTGTACGGTTCTTTGTCTGGTTAAAACATATCCATGAACCAGGTCTTGATACCCCTAGCCAACCTAAGCTAGATGTAATTACAAAAACAAAATGGATAAAAACTGATAATACCACTATTAACTCTAGCCATCCGCCTTTGGATTCTATATTATTAAACCATAAAGGTTCAAGCATAACTGCTTCCCCCTTTAAATTGCCAACTGATAAGTCTGATTGCAGGCAAATTGTTGAACAAGTCAATTATACTAATCAATGTCTAAAAGTCATTGGAAAACAGCTTGATAAAATTGAATCTAAATTGGAAGATGGAACAGCTTGCTGCATTCCCTCTGATAGTAAAATAGAAAAACCCCTGATTAACCTCCCTGAAAAGAGGTCACCAATTTGTCTTAACCAAAGTCAAAATATCCAAAAAATTGAAAACATGTTAACAAAATTGATTGTTAAAAATGAACCAGCAACCCCTCAAATTGCTGTTGTTAATCAAGCACCTAGTGATGATTCTAGTCAATCCTCATCTTCTAGTCAATCCTCATCTACTGATTTTGAAATTGCTAAAATCCAGGAACAGTTTTCTGGTTTGAAAATGAATCACAATATTAAACGCCTAATTAACCCTGGCACTAGTATTACCAAAAACTGGTATTCTAGACCTACACCTGTTGATATGCAATATGAAGAAAATAGTTTTATGAACCAATTTTCTGTTTTATCTACTAAACTATATGAATGGAATATTGATGGTTTCAGTGAACATCAAATATTGGAAAAATTGAATCATATGTCTATGGTTGCTAATAGCTATTTAAGCAATACTAATCTGAATCAACCACAGATTGTTGAATTACTAACTTCTGGTTTCACTGGTGTATTAAAAGCTTGGTGGGATAAATATCTAGATGATGAATCCCGTCAACAAATTATTCATGCTGTTCAAACTGATGAAAATGGTATCCCTATTTTTGAAAATGAACATGGTATACATGATGGAGTTAATACTCTGATTTATACCATTATTAAACACTTTATTGGTCAACCTAGTAATATTACTTCTCGTATACATGATCAACTAAGCAATCTACATTACCCTACTTTGAGTGACTTTAGATGGTATAAAGATGTTTTTATCTCTAAAGTTATGTTAAGAGATGACTGCACTAAACCGTTCTGGAAAGAAAAGTTTATTAACGGTTTACCTAATCTATTTGCTCACAAAATACATGATGTCCTTAGTCAACCATCTGGTATAATTGAATATGATAAACTGACATATGGTGATATTGTTAGTATTATTCAAAAAGAAGGATTAAAAATGTGCATTGATATGAAAATCAATAAACAAAAAGATAAAAACAAAGCCAAATATGAATTAGGAAACTTCTGTGAACAATATGGTTTACCCCCTGTTGCACACTCCAGAAGGAGGAAAAAGATTGAAAAAAATGTTAAAAAACATAAAACTAGTAAACCCCAATCACCAAAAAATAAGTTTTATGATAAACCCAAATCCTCTGATAAAAAGAGAAAATCTTCTCATAAAAGGAAAAACACTGATCAAACCACTGTTACATATTTCAATTGTGGTAAAAAGGGACACTACAAGTCCGAATGCAAAGTCAAACAAAAAATTGATCAATTAGCAAGCTCTGATACCAAGACAGGGGAAGGCTTACAGGTACGGAGCAACAGAGACATAGTTAGTGCAGGGAAATCAGAGTAAACAGAAACATAAGGCGGCAGAGCCGTCCATCAACAGTATAATAAGGCGGCAGAGCCGACCATCAACAGTATAAGAAGGCGGCAGAGCCGACCATCGGAACAGAAAGCATATTAGCAGGTGGCAGAGCCAACCATAGTAACAACAGAATATTAGTAGGTGGCAGAGCCAGCCATAGTAACAACAGAAGGAATAAACATCAGTAGTTTATCATTGATAATGATCAGAGAGGATCAACTCATACTTACTAGTTTTAACAGAGGAGGAGGAAATCCTCCTTGGCAGGTTTAACAGGGGGAGGAGCCCGAAGGCTTCAGTACATCAGTATTTTAGTGGAGAAGAAGAGGGGGGAAAGAGAGAGAGAGAGAACCAAGTAATTGGAACTTGGTTTACAGAGCTTGCAAAGCTTGTTTCGTTTTTTCCAAGCTTGTTGAATACTAGAGCCAGTGAATCCTTTTATAGAACACAAGGATTGTGGCTGTTTACAATTATCAAGGGTGTACTGTGAGCATGTGATTGCTTTCGGTGGAAAGCAAATGAACAGTTGCGGGTATCATGTGTGAATAGTAAAAGTATGAATAGTGTACAGTGACTTTTGTCGGGTGAACAGTAGCCGTCTGTCGGTGAATAGTGCTGAATAGTGCTGGACAGTTGTTAATTATTTCTCTGCTGAATGGTTGATGAACAGCAGTGAACAGTGATGAACAGTCGTCAGGGCAATTATTCAATTTAGCAGGTGAGAAAAGCAGGAAAATTTGCTTTTATCACGTGGTTGAACAGATGATTGCCACCGGGGGTCATTAATGACTCATCCACCCATCTCTACCACTAGTCAGCTATAACCCATCCACCTCCCCTACAGGACACTACTCCATACTTGGCTCTGATACCAAGACAGGGGAAGGCTTACAGGTACGGAGCAACAGAGACATAGTTAGTGCAGGGAAATCAGAGTAAACAGAAACATAAGGCGGCAGAGCCGTCCATCAACAGTATAATAAGGCGGCAGAGCCGACCATCAACAGTATAAGAAGGCGGCAGAGCCGACCATCGGAACAGAAAGCATATTAGCAGGTGGCAGAGCCAACCATAGTAACAACAGAATATTAGTAGGTGGCAGAGCCAGCCATAGTAACAACAGAAGGAATAAACATCAGTAGTTTATTATTGATAATGATCAGAGAGGATCAACTCATACTTACTAGTTTTAACAGAGGAGGAGGAAATCCTCCTTGGCAGGTTTAACAGGGGGAGGAGCCCGAAGGCTTCAGTACATCAGTATTTTAGTGGAGAAAAAGAGGGGGGAAGAGAGAGAGAGAACCAAGTAATTGGAACTTGGTTTACAGAGCTTGCAAAGCTTGTTTGGTTTTTTCCAAGCTTGTTCGTTACTAGAGCCAGTGAATCCTTTTATAGAACACAAGGATTGTGACTATTTACAATTATCAGGGGTGTACTGTGAGCATGTGATTGCTTTCGGTGGAAAGCAAATGAACAGTTGCGAGAATTATGCGTGAATAGTAAAAGTATGAACAGTGTACATTGACTTTTGTCGGGTGAACAGTAGCCGTCTGTCGGTGAACAGTGCTGAACAGTTGTGAACAGTTGCAATTATTCAATTTAGTGGGTGAGAAAAGCTGGAAAGTGTTTTGCTTTTGTCACATGTTATGAGTGGTTAGCTGAATAATTGGTGCAACCATTTGCCTATGCAAATGGGTCTTGGGCATCTTGAAAGGCAGTTCCGTAAGGGTTGGATGCAGCCGATTCATCAGAAGAGCCTTCACTTTCTTCTTGACTGGCTTGGGCAATCAATTGCTGAGCCAGTACCAACAGTTGTGAACATTTCTTCTTGGACTTCGTTTGACGAGAAGAACCAGGTGTAGGGCTTCCAAGCCTGATTGTGGACATAGAAGGTGAATCAGGTTGTAGAGGTGCAACTTCCATCTTTACAGGTTGAACTGGAATTTGAACAGGTGTCAATGCTTTAGCTGGGATTGGTGCTTTGGCAGGAAATTCAATGATTTTTTGGTGGTTAAACTGGCCCCACCACTTCACCAAATATTGTCGTGAGACAATATTATTTAGCAGTTGGTATTTCCATTTCACGATCCAGGGAACTTTATATTTGATCACAAAAAGTAGGAGCACAGGAAATTGACTAGTGTGCCGGTTTACTTTGTATGCAGTGGAAAACAGGTTGACTTGGTCAAGCAGTTGAGCAGGGATGATGTCAGGTATGGCACCATATTGGTGCCACCATCGTGCAAACCATGAGGGGATAACAGATTTAAACTTGTGGTCAAACTGAATAAACCACGAATGGGAAAACCTTTCAGTTTCGTAGAGGAGTATTTTGAACCAGGATTCAATATAATCATAATAATTGTATTGAATTGGGTGATCAGGGAGTGTTCTAAGCAGGGAGGGGTGCCCCCATTCATCAAGGCTTACCATGCTGTGGATGTAGATAGAGTGGTAAATAACTTTACTAGGATCACGTTTATCGGTGATGGGTTTTATGGTAATAGATTGATGGTGCATTAGAATATCATTGTAGAAAGACAGGGTTTTATCTGGGTGTGTAGGGATGAAATGGCATCCAGTAGGGAAAAAGGCCTGAACTAGATCAACAGGGTCACGGATGTGTTTATGAACAGGTTCAACAGAGAAAAGGTTCAGGGTGGCTGGTTTAAGCATGTATTGAGTAGGGGTATGAGTTTGGTGACTCGGTTGACTGGTTTGAATAGTTTGTTTAGGGCGGAAGGGGTCATTTATGATATCGTTACTGGGTTTTGGCAGTGTTGCAAGGGCAGAACTGTAAGTAGGTTTAGGAATGGTTCCCAAAACTTGGAATTTGTTTTTATTGGGTTTTTCAGCTTGATCAGCCCAAGTAGGAAGGGTTAATTGCTTCTTTTTGTCTGTCATTGCTGCATCAAATGAACAATTGGTTAGCTGGATAAACATGCATTCTATTCTAATACCCAAAGGGCAGCAGTTCCTATGGTTCCTATATGTAGATTTAGCAGTGCTTGCTATTTGCACAAATTGCAGCTTCCTTTTGATCTCCCTCAGTGCTTGTGGTGCAAATTGATCAAAGAAACACTCAGCCTATATGATTATGCAGGTTGCAGTAAGAATTCCCTCGTAAGGAAGTCTGGAATACAGTTTTGATTACCTTTAATATATTGTATATCAAAATCGAAAATACTTAAGATAGATTGCCAGCGAGCAAATATTTGTTTGCTAGCAATATTTTGAACATCTTTTTCAAGAACATGTTTAGCACTTTTGCAGTCAACACGAATCAAGAATTTTTGATTTAGTATATCGTCTTGGAATTTAGAAACACATAAGACGATAGATAAAATTTCTTTTTTAATAGTACTGTAATTAGTTTGAGCACTATTCCACCGCCCGGAGTGAAAACGGACAATTTGTTCATCAGAGGTGGAATCAGTTTTTGCAGGAGGATACCACCATAACCAATTTCAGAAGCATCAGTTTGAATAATTTTGAAGGAGTTAATGGTGGGAATCCCCAAACAAGGAAGGGTTTTAACATGAGTTTTAACTCTTTTGACCAGATTAGTGTGGACAGATGTCCAAGGGGGGGGATTGATCTTCAACCGATCAAATAAAGGTTGACAGATCTTTCTGAGATCTTTGTAAAATTCAGCAATGTAATTAAGAGATCCTAAAAATCTTTGTAATTGATTTTTATCAGTAATTTGATCAGGAAATTTATCAGCAAATTGTATTGCCCTATCAATAGGTACAATTTTTGACTGGTGGATGTTATACCCTAAAAATCGTATTTTTGTTTGAAACAGTTTGATTTTTGGGGCAGAAATCACCAATCCATTCTGTTTAATAGTATGAACAAAAGAGTGCAAATGTTTCCAGTGTTCATCAATAGACTTTGAATAGATTAAAATATCATCAATGTAAACAATAATAAAATGACTAAATGGATTAAAAATGTCATTCATAACATTCTGAAATTCACTAGGAGCATTTTTTAATCCGAATGGCATGACATTCCATTCGTAATGGCCAAATGGGGTGGTAAAAGCAGTTTTGTATTTATCATCAGGGTGTATCTGGATTTGCCAAAATCCACTTTTCAAATCAAATTTTGAAAATATAACAGCTTTGCTCAATCTGTTAATCAGATCCTTTTTGTTAGGGATTGGATATCTTATCCATTCAAGGACATCATTTAAAGGCTTATAGTTGATAACTAAACGAGGGACTCCTCGTTCCTTTTCAGCATTTTTGTTGACATAAAAAGCAGGACAAGACCATGGGGACTTGCTTTTTTGAATAATGCCATTGGCAAGTAGAGACTGGATTTCCTGTTTGCAGATTTCCATCAGTTCATGGTTCATTTGGATAGGTCGAGATTTAGTAGGTATTCGGGATTCATTGAAGTTTTTAACATATGGTAGAGAAACAACGTATTTTTTCTTATACCAAAAAGCACTTGGAAGATTAGAGCAGACAGTTGCTTCCAATTCTTCCTTGAATTTAACAATCCGTTGACTAAGCTGATCAGTGGTCAACTGGTGTTCAACAAGTTCATTTGCAATTTCATCCTGTAAATATTTTAAATGGTTTTTCTTAGAATCAAAATAGTTTATTTGTTGGAGGTGCATTTGCTCAGGTGGTGTCAAAAATTTAAACACTACCTGTTGACCAAAGGGTTTAGTAGTTAATCCTTCTTCATTAGTGGTAAAAGGATATACTAAACAGATAAATGGTGTTCCTAGAATTAATCTATCAGTTAATTCAGGAGCCAAAACTATGGTAGTTTTAAAACAAACTTTATCCCTGCAAATATGGACTTTGGGTAGCTTATACTCAATTTCCATTTTAGTGTTATTAGCAGTGCTTAGCAAAGCAGTAGTTTTGTGAAAATACATTGTAGGTACTAGACCTTGTTGTATACAGTTTAAATCAGCACCAGTATCAAGAAGAGCATTTACTTCGATCTGGTAATCTTTAACAATTAATTTAACAGTGGTGTACCATTTTTGAAAATATTCTTTTTGGTCATCACCTTTATCATTAGTTTTGACACAAGAATCAGAAGGAGATTCTTTTAGCTTTTGGATCTCTTTTTTAACAATTTTAGCTTCTCGTTTGAGATCATTCACAGAAGTTTTAACAATTTTAGCATCTTTTTCAAAAGTAAGACTAGAACCTTTAATGGTGCAAACAGAAGATAAGATTTTGCAATTTTCAGTAGTTTTGGGTTTATAAAAATATTTTAACCAATCGAAAAAGTATATTTCGATATTATTGTTTTCTACATATTGTTCCCATTCAGATATAATGTTTGCACATTGTTCAGCAGAGTATTTGTTACAAAAAGCATCTTTGTTTTGTTTATTTTTTCTAGAATTGTAATCATTATATAATCTATCATAATCAATATCAAATTTTATGTGATTGCAGGTTTTGTTTAATACTCCTAAAGAAGGATCAATTCCACGTTGGGAAACAGAATCATTAGGGGTTAATTCATCAAGATCAGTGGGAGTAGGAGAACCTATAGAGGTCTCTTCATTGTCAAAATCTTCTTGTGCAGTATAGCATGGTTTACTAACCTGTGAACTGGTTTCAATGCCTTTTAGTTTGGGTTTTAACAAATGTTTATCATGCCTTGGAATGTTAGCAGAGCTACTTGACCTACTCAGCTCTTTGAGTTTTACAGGGGATTTTACCCGTTGTTGATCAACACTTATTCTTACCGTACCATCCAAGTATTGTTTAATATAATCAATTCGTTATCAGATTCATAATTATCAATAATAGAATTATTATCAGAATTATTATCATAAACAGAATTGTTATCATCATATTCATTATCAGAATATTCAAAATCAGACATAATGAGTATGAGCCTGGAGTTAACAGAGTAGGGGATTGGTGGATAAGATCATACCTGAACTGGAGAGGGACTGGTGGATGACTGATACCTGGATGATTCATTCCCTTTTGCAAAAGAAACTAATCTGAGACTTATATCTAAATTAATCTTTCTATTTAACTTAATTTTGAAATTCTTATGTCACTTCTGTATAGACCTATAACCTGTTTAAAACGGATCCTATATCTACTTCTCTTAGTTACTGGTTGTATGACTCCTGCAACAGATTTGCTTTGCAAAGTGGATCCTAATTACATCGTTTAGTTACTATTCATTTTTCTGCACATGCCCTGTCTGGCGGCGATCCGTTTGCCTCTCATGCCCTAAAACGCCTACCTGGCTCACGACGGGACTTATTGTTCAGCGGTGGACAAATTCCTTTGGGGCGGCAGGTTCCTGAATAGTAATTTCAACAATGGTTTTCAGGCTTTGACTTTGAAAACACCCGAATCATTGCTACAGTTGTCATCTTCCCAGTTTCTAATTGAAGAAAATCAGGCTTTAGTTAAAAACCTAGGACATCTACAGTTGTTCAAACTGTCTTCCAAAACTCAGAAAATAAACAAATTAATTAAGACATAAAATCTGCTGTGTCTTTTACAAACAAGAATAAACCATCCAGTAATGACTCATCCACCCATCTCTACCACTAGTCAGCTATAACCCATCCACCTCCCCTATAGGACACTACTCCATACTTGGCTCTGATACCAAGACAGGGGAAGGCTTACAGGTACGGAGCAACAGAGACATAGTTAGTGCAGGGAAATCAGAGTAAACAGAAACATAAGGCGGCAGAGCCGTCCATCAACAGTATAATAAGGCGGCAGAGCCGACCATCAACAGTATAAGAAGGCGGCAGAGCCGACCATCGGAACAGAAAGCATATTAGCAGGTGGCAGAGCCAACCATAGTAACAACAGAATATTAGTAGGTGGCAGAGCCAGCCATAGTAACAACAGAAGGAATAAACATCAGTAGTTTATCATTGATAATGATCAGAGACGATCAACTCATACTTACTAGTTTTAACAGAGGAGGAGGAAATCCTCCTTGGCAGGTTTAACAGGGGGAGGAGCCCGAAGGCTTTAGTACATCAGTATTTTAGTGGAGAAGAAGAGGGGGGAAAGAGAGAGAGAGAGAACCAAGTAATTGGAACTTGGTTTACAGAGCTTGCAAAGCTTGTTTCGTTTTTTCCAAGCTTGTTGAATACTAGAGCCAGTGAATCCTTTTATAGAACACAAGGATTGTGGCTGTTTACAATTATCAGGGGTGTACTGTGAGCATGTGATTGCTTTCGGTGGAAAGCAAATGAACAGTTGCGGGTATCATGTGTGAATAGTAAAAGTATGAATAGTGTACAGTGACTTTTGTCGGGTGAACAGTAGCCGTCTGTCGGTGAATAGTGCTGAATAGTGCTGGACAGTTGTTAATTATTTCTCTGCTGAATGGTTGATCAACAGCAGTGAACAGTGATGAACAGTCGTCAGGGCAATTATTCAATTTAGCAGGTGAGAAAAGTAGGAAAATTTGCTTTTATCACGTGGTTGAACAGATGATTGCCACCGGGGGTCATTAGTGACAACCAATAATCCATTATGTTGTCAAGATTGTGTTGTTCTTCAGAGGACAGGTTCTGGTAATAATCTTCTGCATCAGTAGCAGCATATGAAGTAGAGGTTGATGAGCATGGTTTGGCTATTTCTTCCTGGTAGTTGGCTACCAAATGTTTGTATTGAGTATAGAAGATAAATGGTACTTCCTTGATTGGTTCAGTGGACCTTATCTTCTGGGTAGAATCCTCACAAATCAAATAGTTGAGGACGTCAGTGTAATTGTTGTGGATATCATCTCCAAGATTGGAGGCAATGGACCAGGCTCTGTGATGCCTAATCAGAGATCGGATTGGATTGGAGCAGGGCCAGGGGATTTCATCTTCAATGAGTTGAATAGGAAGGTGAATCCTGCTGAATGGCCAGTTGACAGATATTTGCATAACATGTTGAGCAGGAATGATATTTCCCGTCATTGTCCATTCTGGCATTTTGCTTTTGATCAGAACTTGACACCGGAGAGCACCATATTTAGCAAAAAGGTTTAAAATGGAGACAGCCAGTTTTCTATTAACATAATCAGTCTGCTCCGGATCAGTGAAAATAAGTTGTCTTAAAAATCCGTAATCCATTAGGGTTAACGGAGTAATTTCAACTAATTTTCTATTATACATAACATTAATATTTTTGAAATGTTGCAAATGTATGCAGGCTTTTGGTATACTATAAATTAGGTTGCATTGGCAATCAATTTTATCCAAAGGATAATCAGAACAGTTTGGATTAGTTTTAGGGCACTGAACCCTATCCTGATGATTTTTGTAAAGGGCTTCCCAAGTTATGGTTAAGCCAGGAGTAGTTTTTCTAGATAAATCAGTCAGGGTTTGGAATAGAAATTCCTGAAAACAGTGGCCATCTTTTCTGGCACGATGTTGAATATTTTCAATCAATTCTGCAGGAAAATCAGCAGGGAAAACCATTTGGTTTTTCACAGAAATAGGGCCATGTGGGATGCTTTGAACAAGATTTGAGAAATAACTCCTCAAATTATCAATATGCAGCTTACTTCTAATGTTTTTATCTATTCTACTGGTGCTATTTACTAAGGCATTGGTTTTACCATCATCGTCAATATCATGAGTGGTAATACTTACACTCCCTACATGCGATGACCTAATGCAGCTTTCTAGTCCCGAATGGGAAGACTCACTTTTTTCTCCCTCAATGCAAGGATGAGAAAAACGTTTATATATATATATATATATTGGTTATGTTAGTACACTCCAAAAGAACTATAGAGAAATTTGCTGGAGTCCTGTTCCTCTTATTACGTGACATTTTATTAAATTTCATTGTGCTTGGGATGCCTAATAAAGATTCCCTTTTTCATTCCTTTTTGCAGTTATCCATCCAACGTTATACACGAAAAGATTCGAATTTGGTCTTGTGGACTCCGGCATCAAGGATATATAGTATCATTGATAGAAGACTTTGAATCAAGGATATTATTGATGCAAGACTTTTTTTTTTTTTTTGGTAAGTAAAAATTTTATATCACCAAAAAAAACGCGCACGAAGCTACAAGAAAACAACAGGGGCATCCCCCTGGCCACCTATACAACCAAAGGACCAAGAGACAACCAAAAAACAAACTCACAAGGCAACTATGAACAATGATTTATAGAAAAAATCCTAGAATCTAGAAGCCAATCATCGCAAAGCCTCCTGTTCTGCATGGAGAATTTGACAGCTGACCAAGAGCTAACCTTGGCTCTCACAGAGTTAAAGACTTCACCCACAAGCCCATCAACACCTTTGGATTTGCCTTGGAAAATCCTCAAGTTCCGTTCCCTCCAAAGAACAGCTTATATAGGGAATCCCTCAAACTTTTCCCTTGTCTAGACTGGACTGCCCATTCCAATTCCTGGGCCAAAGGCAGAACCGGCCTAGTAATCCCATTTCTAGCCAAAATTTGCCTCCAAATCATCTTAGAAATTTGGCAATCAAAGAAAAGGTGGCTATGGGATTCTATATCAACCAAGCAGAGAGAACAAAGAGGGGGCACCACCATACCCCAACGCACCAACCTGTCCTTTGTTGACAGCCTTCCCAAGATAGCCAGCCAAGCAATGAAACTCCATCTAGGCACACCTTGGCTGAACCACACAAGAGTATGCCAAGGTTGGAATGAATTCCTATGCCGACAGGCTTCCCAAGCTGATTTGGCGGAAAAATTACCATCAGAGGTTAAAGTCCATATGACCCGATCAGGAACAGATGGATTAGGGAGAAAATCAGCTGGAGTTTGCCTAATAATGTTCATAATGATCCTGTTGCGCTGCCTAGGCCATTTCCAGAGACCATTCTCAATAATGGAAGAAACTTTAGCTGTGAGAGCCCGTCCTCTAGGAACCACCACAGAATCCCCAAACCTTTGGAATAGAGCCCCAACTGGATGCCAGTTATCAGTCCATAAGAAGGTGTCCCTGCCATTACCAATAACATATTTCATCCACTCCTTACAGATATGTCTTAGCTTTAGAATTTTCCTTACTACCCAAGACGCTTCATTAGGAATTGGAATCCCCCAAAGGCTTTGACCTTTAAGGATATAGACATGAACCCATTTTACCCATAAAGTGTCAGCTTTTTTACTAAGAGCCCAAAGATGTTTCATGTTGATAGCTCTATTCCACTCTTTTATGGATCGAAACCCCAAACCCCCTTCATTCTTGGGGACACAAAGAGAAGACCAGCTTACCTTTATCCCAGTGTGCTTCAAATCTACTCCAATCCAAAGAAATGCACATAAGACACTCTCAATCTCCTTAATGATGTTTTGAGGAAGGATAAAAATGGCACTCCAATAGGTTTGGATGTTGAATAGAACAAACTGGACTAATTGAGCCCTGCCTTATAAGACAGAAATTTTTGTGTCCAGCTCTGAATCCTAGCCAAAATCCTATCTTTCAAAACAGCACAATCAGTTGAAGTGAGCCGCGTACTAATCAAAGGAACCCCCAGGTATTGGACAGGAAGTTGGCCTATAGGAATACCCAACAAATCAGAGAAAACCTAAAAGAGAGAAACTCTATAACATAAAAATATCAAGGACAAATGTGAAAATGTAGGAAGACTTTGAATCAAGGATAATTAGTGGGTTTGTCCCTTTTCTTCCACCTCTTTGAAGTAGTTAGAAAGAAGCCACCAATGCTAGATCCAAAGGCACATGTGAAATTGCACGACATTTTGTTTAATCGATAGCAGATATCATTACATCATGTATAAATTATAAAGTATAAATCACGGGACACTATACCAATTGTGTGAGAATCCACAAGATAATTAAAGCCATCAACTCAACTACAATAAATCCAACCCAACTACAACTCGAGTTTACGAGCAAATCTTGCGCACAAGAAAAAGAGAGAAACTCTGCAATAATATTGATGTAAATTAAAAGTTATGCCAAATCTTAGGTTTACAACCCTTTTATAGGGCAAAACCCAAAACCCTAATAAAAATAAGCTGAAAAATAAAATGTCCCGAAAATTGGGATTTTTCCTAAAATTGAAAACGGAAAAGAAAAACAGGATTTTCCCAAAAAAAAACCAGCTAAAAAGGAATTACGGTTTAAGAGTTACTCTCTTCGTCCCTTTTTAAGTGTACCACTTCGTGACTCCATCTTATTAAAAAGACATCATCATTATACCTTTCACATCAACTTTTACCTTCACTTTCCCTCTTTACCCTCTATGGAGATATCATCATTACATTTTTCCTCACTAACTTTTCAAAATGGAATCTACTTTTAAGGGTAAAATATAAAATTCACAAATTTTTATCCACTAACTTTACAAAATGAACACTTATTGAGGGACAACCCAAAATAAAATACTGGACTCTAAAAAAGGGACGGATGGAGTATTAACAAAACGAAACTTTCCTAAAACGGCAAAATAATGCAATTGAAGGACTAAATGGATGAATCGGGCCGAAATCCACCATGCGTCACGACCTTAGGGTGGTGTGTATTGACCGGAGAACGAAATTAAGTCAGCCCACCAAGTTTGGGCCTATTCCGAGCTCATCCGAATTTTGTCAAATCGGGTAATAAGAAATGAAACATCGTTTGGGCTTCCGAGGCTTGGCACGGTCCAACTGATCATGGAATTGGGCCTCTACATATTCTAAATCAATGGTAGAGAGAACTATCGAAGAGAGAGAGTTTCCCAGAACTCTATATGTTTTGTATATCTCTTGTTTATATTTTTTGTGTGTCTCACATGAATATCCTGCAGGAACTATCTATTGAGAGAGAGAGAGAGAGAGAGAGAGAGAGAGAGAGAGAGAGAGAGAGAGAGAATCCTAGATGCTTTAGAAGTCCTCAATCAAATTCTAAGAGATTAGAATCATTTCAACCTCTTCTATCTTATCTCCAAGATAAAATAGAACTCTCTAACTAATGGGTCATCGGGTCATGCCCAGATGGGCAACCCGATTAATTTAGTTCCAAACCGGCCCCAAATTCCAACATGGACACCAACAGAACATCCACGAGTAGATGCGCAAACAATTTGTATAGACCTGGGGGTGTGCTGTGCTGCATCCGGACCGTTCATCTCGACAATTAATTATCCAGATTTAAATAAAACTTTTCCGGAGAAGAATTTAACTTGTCCCCGGAAAAGTTTCATTTACATCTGAACCATTCAAAACACTTTTGGATGGTTGAGATTGTACAGCACACTGCGCAACACACTGCAGAGCACACCTCCCGGGTTGCATTTGCATGGCCTTGCAAGGATTTTCTCATTCCCATAGCATCAGAATCGAGCCTCACGGCTTGGTTAAGCAACACAAGTTTGTTAATATCCTGCATTTTCAACCAACAAGGGCTATTTCAGTTGGCCAGAATTCTTGCATTTTCCTAGAAGATCAGGAGTTCGAGTATTTCTACTTGCGTGTGGGAGTTCTTCCCGTTGAGATATCTCGTTTGGATTAGTACGTTAACTAGCTAATCTCTTGTGAATTCCGCTATGTCAACAATTAAAGAGAAATCCGAGCTTTTGCACCGTGGAACTAATAGAGGGTGATACTCGATTATCGTGGTATCACTCCATCACAGGAGTTTGTCGTTGATTTAGTATGTGATCGAGAGTTCGTAATCTATCCACCAAAGGTATGGTTCGGTTAAAGTTCATAAGAGGTAACCCGAATCATCCGCTTCCGTACTTAATTGCTATATATTGTCTAACAGTCTGAAATTTAGGCAAATGCATGGGTTATATTCCTGTTAATGTTATTGTTGATGTTATTGTCCACACTTTACACAACTGTACAAAGTTTTGGTTTGGTCGCCGAGAAAATGGAAGTTGAGAAAAGAAATTTGATGGCTTTAAATCCAAAGATGAAAGTTTAGACTTGTTAAGATTTGATTGGACTTTAAGTTTTGGAGCTCTATTTTTCAAATTTTTGGTATATATATAATACAAAAAAACCACACGCTCAAATCCCTCGAAAACGCCCAAACCGCATCTAAACTGATCCAACCGAACAACATACACTGTAACGCCCCGCTATTTTCTAAAAATAAACTCCAAAATATATTGTATTTCAAACACTTTCAGGCCTCATTCTTGCCAAATACAAATTTACACCTCTAAAACAATTAACAAGCCGCGAACTGAATAATCCTCTAAATACTCTAAAAATGTGAACTCTTTCAAGACTTCCAAATAATCCTTATGTGCTCCACTTCAATTTCTACTCCTCGTGTCGTTCTTCTTCCTTGGAAAGTTTCTAAGCAGCACCGAACTCTGTCAAATTATAAAATCTCCCCTGTTCGTCTGTCAAGTCTAACACATTATACCAGTGTCGCCACCAGCATAATATGTCAGGGTCACAAAAGTAACACCGTGAGCAATTAAACCCAATAGCTAACTCCTATCCCTATGTCCCATACACTAACAAAAATATCATATAATCTTTGTGAATGAATAATACAAAAGCTTAGCATTTCATCACACATAATCAAATCAATCTACAAAGCGTCAACGTGTCATCAGTGTCATTGTCATCACAGCGTATCGTAGTTCGTATCATCATTTTTCAAGTATCAATTTCAATTTTATTCCTCGAGCACTGGTTCCGCTGACCATCTTTCAGGACCTACCGGGCTCCCAGGCTAAATTCAGATTTTGCTACCCAAAAGAACTGATTCCGCTAACCGTCTCTTTCAGGACCTACCGGGTTCTTAGTCTTTAATCATTTCACATTTCTCATCACACACGGTACTAGTTCTGCTGACCATTCTTTCAGGACCTAACGGGCTCCTAGGCCACACAAGCACACCCGAGTCATGATTCCGCCGACCATTCTTTCAGGACCTACCACGTTCTCATGCTCACACACGCACACTTGAGCCATGATTCCGCTGATCGTCTTCCATGGACCTACCGGGTTCTCATGCTCATATAATCATTAATCTTTTCCAGATTTTTCGTTTCTCGTGTCTTGTACACATGCATCATTTCGCGCGTTCACATTATTCTTTCAAAACTTGCTACAATCATCTGATAACAATAAATCACTAACTTCATGCATTTGTATTTTCGACAACATTGAAAATTATACATGCAATTAATTAAGCATTACAACGATAAAATCAACTTTTCAACTTAAACAATTTAATCATGTGATATCATAAAAATAATAAATAAATAGTTAAACATATAGGTGAGTAGATAGGAGGTTTCTACCGTTCTTCTTGGCGGTAGCGGGTTATGGATTCGTCGGGTTGAAAAGGCGGGCGAGGTAACGTCATTTCGGCTCAACCGAAGAAAAATAAGAAAGTAGTTTTTCTTTTCTTTTCTTTTCTTTTTTCCTTCTTTCCCTCTTTTCTTTCTTCCTCTCCTTAGTTGTGTCGTGTGTGCAAGTGTGGAGTGTGTGTGGTGTGTTGTGTGGAGGGAAGGCAAGGAGACTTGTCTATTTATACTAGTAAGAGAGTATCTTATCATATCTAATAGAATCTAAAGTAGTCTTACCAAATCTAATAAAATCTAACATAATCTAATAAAATCTAAACATAATTAATAGAATCTAGGTCATAATTAGGAAATCAAATCAAATCTAGAAAATCTAAATCATACCCTATAGAATCGAACAATATCTTGTAATATCTTTTCAAATCTTATATAATCTAACAAAATCTAACTATAATCCAACCATATCTTGTAATATCTAATAAAATCTAACATAATCCAATAAAATCGAACATAATTAATAGAATCTAGGTGTATCTTCCAAAATCTAGGTAAGATCATAATCTTATAATATCTAAATAAAATCTTATAATATCTAGTAAAATCCAAACAAATCTTAATGAATCTAATCTAATTAAATCGAATCCAATCAAATCTTATCTTATCCAATATCTAAATCAAATCTTATCTTAACCAATAATATCTAATAAAATTCAATGCAATCTTATCTAATAGAATCCAATCAAATCTTATCCTAGATTTTAGGATTATGAAGTAGGGCTAGGGTTTCCTAGAAAGTTTGGGTATTATATCTGCAAAAATATTTCAATAAAATATTTAGTTTTATTCCGAAAAATTTGGCGTGAAAATTCGGGTCATTACATACATGGACGGATGGCGGATGAAAAAAATGACAATCCGTCCCTAGCGATTAGAATTGGAAACCGAACTGATCCGCCCAAGGCCAAAACCGATCCGCAAGCAACCCCTAATTATTGGAAGATAGGGAGTAAACTTATCTTAACCTCCCTTGTAGTATTTTTATTTTTTAAATCAAGAAATTCTGCTTTCAAAACTTTTGTTTGGCTTATTCATGGGAATGGTCCTTCTCAAATGACAAATCAGCTTCCGTCAAATGGAGGCGAGAGCATTCATAATTAATCGCAAGTGGTACTCGTATTAGTGGGGTGTAGCAGACAATAGGCGTCTACTAAGGAGGGCATCAGAGCCCGCTAGCTGTTGTGAAAGAAGTTGAAATGCAAATCAGGATCAGATGCTTTGATGTTGTGCTTGTGAATGCTCGATATGATGTACGTGCCAGTCTAGAGTAGTCCGGCCGACCTGAAATCATTACTCTTCATTCTCCCGTGCTCTAGCATTTGCGGTCAATCCTTGACATACTTGTACTGGGTGCCTGGACTAGAGAAAAGGTCGGATATAGAGAGAGTAGACATCCATGAGGCATGGCAAAAAGTGAAGGAAACCGGGGATTTTCCTCGACAAGGACTGATAATGAAGCCTCTTCGCCGACAATGCTAGTTCAATTGGATGCGCTATTTTGACGAGCCTCTTAAGGGGGAAAGCCTACCGCACATTTTTACCATACGTTTGACTACACCTCGTGTGGTCCCATAAAAATACAACAAAATATTTTTAAATTTGAAAATATTTTTCTATGAGACCCTGTAAAATATTAGCTCCAACGGATATCGGTAAGTATGTTTTCTGAATTCGAAGGGATGAAATTGAGCAATATATTGTGGCCCTTTCACAGCCCATTTTTATGATCCAAACTGTTTACGTTTTAGGCCAACAAGTTTATGACATTAACATCTACATCGTCTGTGTAAACTCAGGTTGATAAAATACCGGTTGTTATAATTTCTTTCGAGATAAAGAGTAATTATTCAGTAGTCTAGAGAACCGTCACGTGGTTCTCTAAACCACTTTACAACCACACGTTCATGTGGGGTCCATACACTCCGTGATAGACCTCACAGAAATGTGTGATTGTAAAGTAGTCTGGAGTACCACATGGCAGTACTCCCGGACTATTGCATAATTTCATTGAGATAAATGGGTTAAGGTGGTCAATCTTGTTATATGTGTTCTAAAACTAACGGTTAAGGTGGTCAATCTTGTTATATATGTTCTAAAACTAACGTGTTTTGAAATCATATCTAATGATATTCGATCAACCTGATTTTACGCGTGAACAATGTTTTCGGTAAGCTATAAATTACGGATGATTTGGATCATCAAAGTGAATCTTGAAAGAGCCCACAAACGGGCCAGACGGTCCACTCCATTGAGAGGAATAATGTTTAGAGACCAGTGAGAAAACGAGGGAAGGGAAAAGCATTAGGGCTTGTTTAATTTTGGGACAAAAAACTGGAGCGGGATATTTCATGCCCAAATAAAAAAATTCTGGAGGAAAAAGGAAGGGGCTATAGTAACGGCCCATAGCACTACAAGAAAATTTGCATTTGGTGACGAATGAAAATCGGCACAAATTGCATGTTTTTAGTTACAAATAATATAGGTGACGAAAAAAAATTGTCGGCTAAAGGTTGTCGGGGATTCCTACCTAGTGATGAAACTATTTTTGTCATCTATAGTGCCTTTTGGGCACGAAAAATTTCGTCACCAAAAAGTGAATAATTGGTGACGAAATTTTTTTCCTTGTCTATTTTTCTTTTTGATGACGAAATTTTTCGTCACTAATAATCGGTGACGAAAATTTTCGCCACCAATATAAGAAATCGGTGACGAAATTTTTCGTCGAAAAAGACATTTTCATATGGGAAAAATTCCTTCTTTTCTTGCTCTTCTTCATTTCGAACCCGAGTACTTTGAATTTTTCACGCAAGTTCCAACCAACTGCACTCAAAATTACTTCCAAGAAATATTTGGAATATCTAATATATAACATATATGTTTAACATGAAATATATATTTCAAATGTTATTTTAAACCTTTAAGCATTAAAATTAGTAATTTTGATAAACATGAAAGTTGCAATCAGAGTTTTTAGTAAAGAGTTATGTCCAAAATACATTTAGTGACAAAGCACAATTCATAAATTTCGTCACGAAAGGCACCCATTTGACGACGGAATATATTTTTCGTCACTAAAAGCGTTAAAATGGTGACGGAATTATTTTTTGTCACCAAAGTTAAGCATTTCGTGACGGAAAAAATATTTCATTACTAAATTGGTCTCATTTGGCAACGAAATATATTTTTTGTCACCAAATGATTATCTTTGGTGACGAAAAATAATCTCGTCACCTTTTTTAAGCTTTCGGTGACGAAAAATGTATTTCGTCGCCAAATGGGTACTTTTGGTGACGAAAATATTTTTTTCGTCGCTAAACAGGTGTAATTGGTAACGAAATTATATCGTCACGGAAGTTGTCAAAATAGTGACGAATTTATTTTTTCGTCGCCAAATATACTCATTTAGTGACGAAATTAAATTTCGTCGCCACCTTTTCGTCACCAATTTTCAATTTTCTTGTAGTGTAGAAAGCCGTGGCAATAGAGATGCTCTATACTAACGGTTCATTGAAAACCGTTGCTACATAGCCTGTTATAGTAACGCTGTAAAAAGTGTTACTAGACCCAATTTTTACCAACGGTTTTTTT
Organism: Rhododendron molle; assembly: GCA_025413875.1. Taxonomy (NCBI): domain Eukaryota; kingdom Viridiplantae; phylum Streptophyta; class Magnoliopsida; order Ericales; family Ericaceae; genus Rhododendron; species Rhododendron molle. Next base: position 44,579,202 of record CM046392.1, read on the forward strand.
AACCGTCGTTAACAAAACTGTTGGGAGATCCTGATTTTCTTGAGGCATCACCTCCGAAAGTGGAAGTTTGGAGGTGAGAAATTTTCATAAGGGTACAGAATTTGCAACTTTTAAAAGAGATTAAATTTTTTACAACGCCAGTGTAAACATTTGTTTCCTCCAAATTAATTATATTGCGCCGCGTCATCTTGTTTTATTAATTGTGACTACTGTTTTGCAACGTGGCACGATGTAATTGATTTGGAGGAAACAAATATTTACACCGACAGTATAAAGATTTTATTCTCCTTTTAAAACACTGAGCATGTGGTTGAGGGAGTTTCTCTGTATTCCACTTGATTATTTAGTTCACCGGAATGGGAAATCTTGTAGTGCAACCTGCATTGCAAGGGCTGTAGGGCGGTTGTTGGCCGATCTGGCCGTCCATTATGACGCCGACGGTTCGAATTTAATCCAAGCTTCTATTAATCTGAACGTCAATTGTTCGGATTAAAATTTGAGCTATCCATCGCGGTCCTACAGCCCTGCAGTGTAGCATGCATTGCAAGATCCCTCAACAACTTGTTTTTAATTAGTCGTTGTTTAAGCATAGTTGTTGGCGTATTATAACCAGAGCCCCACAAAAGAAAAAAGATGAAGTGTAAGGGAAGAGGTAACCTGCCAATGATGGATTACGCAAGTAATGAAGGATGATCGAAATCGTTATCTCTCCTCACCCCACCATTCTCTCCTTTTTTTTTATTTCTAAAATTCGGACCGTCCAAGACACATTTGGACAGTTGAAATCAGCAACGAATTCCATGTGTATGGTACTTGCTCGGCACCCAAAAACTTCTCAACGTTCACGGTCTCTGAAGTGTCGATCGGCTGGAGGGGTGTGTGTGTGGAGGGAGACAACTTTCTATTAAGGTGCACAAATCAGCTTTCCGCCAAACAAAAGTTTGAAAGCAGAATTTAAGCCAAACAAAAGTCTTTAACCTCCGGAGTAGTATATTTATTACTCCATTTAAATCAAGAAATTCTGCTTTCAATATCTATAGGAACCCTTTAGTGCAGCACATGTAAACCATAGCGAGTAATCTGTACTTGGGAATGGTTTTGGAAACTTAAAAATTCCTCTCTCTCTCAAAAGTCTTAACTCTTCAAATTAGTACTGTTCTTTATCATGAATAAATTATGTTCAACCCAACAACATTCCTGAGACACTTACTTGGCATCGAGCTCAAACAACGGCATATTTTGAATTTGAATTGTAAACCGTTCTATCTCCTTACTACTGAGTAATTTTCGTAGCAGTTTGCATATCGATACATGTATATCTTTGAATGCTAGTGTCACCTACATTACAGCATATTTTGAATTTGAATTGTATAACTCAATGTGCTCATAGAAGTGTCAAAAGTTCACCCATGTGGGGGCACAAAACACATAAGTCTAGCTGATTGGGTGTGATTCTAGACTTATTCGTCAAAATTTATGACTACTATTCGTTGTTTTTTTGTGTGCGGGCTAAGCCTTAGATCCATTAGCGGAAGTAAAATGAGATAAATAGCAAATCAAACCTTTGATTGAATACCTCCCTCAATGTACCACTATCGAGCTCCTTCAATATATTCTCTTCTGCCGATTAAAAAATGAGGTAAATAAATTGATAGCAATATTATCCATTAGTACAAGTCAACTATGAGAGAGGCTTAGGTTGTCAATGGACAGTGGAGACAAATGCCAACCAAATGCAGGTTTCTAAAATTTGAACCAGAGATTTTATCATCAGGTTATTAAAAGAGGTGGTTGTTGCTGTTCCGAAAAAGGAATTTATTACTCCCTCCGTCCCTTTTTAAATGTCCTGTTTCGTAACTCCAACTTATTAAAAAGACATCATCATTATCCCTTTCACATCAAATTTTTCCTCAACTTTCCCTACTTACCTATCATCATTACACTTTTACTCACTAACTTTTCAAAATGGAATCTACTTTTAAGGACAAAATAGACAATTCACCAACTTTTACCTACTAACTTTCCAAAATGGACACTTATTAAGGGACAGCCCAAAATAGAATATTGGACGGTAATAAAGGGACAGAGGGAGTACTAATAACAAACCAACCACCACCACATTATTTCTTAGCTGCAATAATTTGCATCCGTACACACACCATTGCTCTCTCTCTCTCACCACCACATTTGTATCTTAGCTGTAATAATTTGCATCCGTACACACACCATTGCTCTCTCTTTCTCTCTCTCTCTCTCTCGTTCTTCTTCACAGAGCTAGTTGATTCGTCCACTGGCCTGTTGGAACCCGGAATAATTTTCAAAACGGAAATTCATCTGTCGTTTAACATTTGAAGCTCCACAGTACTCCGGTTGGCTTTCTCTACCATCACTTTGCTCAGGTGAAACTAGTTCTTTTCCTCCTGCACGCAATCGAGTTTAACTTCTTGGGGTTCTGCCATTATTTTTTTTGTTTTGATCGAATTCTTGACTTCATTTCAATTTCTGAAGACTGTGAATCAGAAACTTTTGTGCAAAGGCCTGGGGCACCACGTGATTATGCCCCAGGCAGGGACGGATCTAAAGGTCGGTAGTGGGGTACGTGCGTGCCCCCACTCAAAATTATAACATTATATATATATATATATATATATATATATTTATTTTATATAAATTAGCATAATCATGAAAGTGTGTTAATATATAAACATACATATTTGCATATATCTCGAAAATATATATAAAATTTGTTTTATGCCTGAATTTCATTGCATGGTGTATTTATATTTGTTGTTTTACGAGCTATTTGTCTATTTGGAGCTATTTTTTTTTATGCTCATTCTTACCTTATTTAACTTAAAATACACATTATAAGATTTTGTATTTAGTAATGCATGTCTTAATTTTGTACAATCTTATTGTAGTTGACTAAAAAAATTAAACTTTCACTATTATGATTAGCAGGTCCACTAAGCTATATTTCTAGATCCATCCTTGGCCCAAGACATGGAATAATCTCTCCCTAACAAGAGTACAAGACCAATAATTTTATGATTCGATTTGCACAAAAGTTATACTCCATTTCCTGTCCTAAAAGTTCGAATTTAAAAAAGAAAATCACAGTTATCTAAAACTGATAAAGAAATATTTCCTGTTCTTTTTGTTAAACAAATGGTACTTTCCCCCTGAAACATTTCATTTCCTCTTCTTCTTCTTTTTTCACTTCCTTCTTTGGTAAAATAAAGATACTAATAACTATTCACATCCCTTTTTCTATAGGAAGTTACCTTATTAAGCTATACATAGGAAACAAAAACACTGGGTGTGACAAAAATGGTAACCAACAGCAGCCACTCGGCAGCACTCAGAGCAACACTAACATGGACCCCAAAATCGCTACCGGCTCTCCGCCAGATCCTGACCGATGAACCGGACATTCTGACGCGAAAAGACGTGCAAGGCAACACCATACTCCATTTCCTGGCGGCAGGCGGCAACGCCACCGCCTTCAGAGAACTGTTCAAGGGTGGCTTACTGACGAGGAGCAACGGGGGCGGTGGGGGAGAGCTGAGGACGTGGAACTGGAGAGGGGACACGGTGCTCCACGAGGCAGCCAGGTATGGCAGGGTCAACGTCGTGGAGATTATTATGGAGATGCAGAGAGAGTTGGTTTTGGAGCGCAATGCAATGGGAGGGACGCCACTTTACTCGGCGGCTGCGAATGGAGAGCGGGAGGTGTTCAACCTTCTCAAAGTGGCGGCTGCTGATGAGGAGCTGCTGAGGAGAGATGACGGCTGCACTATTCTTCATGCTGCTATAATGGGAGAACATTACAGTACCTTTTTTTTCTCTCTCTCCCGCTCTCTCTCTCTCTCCAGCTAGGTCTGATTAAAATTGCGGTTAATCTTTTGAACCAGGTCTGGCTATGGAGATTGTTGAAACATTTCCTAAACTTGCCGGAGCACATGATAAAAATGGAAACACTGCATTGAATATGTTGGCCAGCAAACCCGTTTCCTTTAAAAGTGGGTCATCCTATTGGCTTAGGAATCTTGGCAGTAGGCCCTTCATTCCCCTACAGTTCCTTTTGTGTCTCGTCTACCTTTGTAAGTCTTCTTCTTTTCTTTTCTTTTCTTTTTTTTTTTCCCTGATCGACAAAAGAAGTATATAAGGTTACACCGATAAGGGTAAATCAAGGGTAGGGGTGCTAATCGAGCCAAACAAATCAAGCACGGTATTGCTCAAGCTTAGTTTGACTTCTTATTACATGTGTTCAAGCTTGGCTTGAGCTAAAAACTTTTTGCGGTTAATTGTTCAAGCTCGACTCGAGCTTGAAATTTTGTTTTCGTGATAAACATAGCTTGAATTGTGGAATATGCAAGTCAATCTCAAGCTTTCAAGCATGAGCTTAAACTAGTAAAATTTTAAGCTTTCAAATTAGACTCCTTAAGTTTGAAAATGAAATAGGCTAATTTAAAGCAATAAATAAGAACTAGCATCATTAATGTTGGCCAAAAAAATTTAAAATCATAAAATTCAATTACTAGCTATATTCATTCAATTAAAAACCCTCAAACTTTTAAATTTCCATATTTCACGTATGATATTTCCTATTTGGATGCAATAGTATCGTAAAACTGAAGAAAATATACATATGAAAGGCCGATGCAGATTTCGTATTTTGGGACATTTATTAAATCTACCCCTATATCTGTAATATTTTTGAAATGACCTCTTTGTTCATGAGCTTAGATATCGAGCCAAACGCTCATATACTCAAGCTTGACCTGAATTCATACACAAATAAAAAAACATGATGGAGCTTGTCTTATATTTTCTTTAAACGAGTTTGAACAAGTCAAAAGTCGAGCCGAACTCAAGTTGTTTGGTTCATTTAGCGGCGCTAGTCAAGGGAAACAAAAAGAAGGAAACCGACACACTCTAGCTTCATAATATTGATACATTGTCACCATAGTATTTGTCTATAACTTCTTTAATTAAATTTAGGGATAGAGTTAGGGGGAGGCCAGTAGGAGCGGTGGCCCCTGCAAGGACAAAAAAAATTTTATTGTTATGTTAGAAAACAAAAATTTCCTATAAAAGTATGTAGGCTAGCCCCTGTTTAATATTTTGGGGAAAAAAGTCAAACAATATTAACTTTTGCAATACAAGATACCAACATTAATTTTTAAAGGCTAAAGGTTAAAACATAACAAAACATTAAATTTAAGGGTTAACATTATGAATATTTAATTAATAAACTCACAAGTTAATTTTCATCCCACAAAAATCCCCAATTGTTAAAAGAGTTTCACACATTTTCTTCTCTTCGCCCTAAATCTCCATGGCACACTGGACTTCTATTTCTCAGCACAAAAATTCCCAACCGTTAAGGCTCAGTTTGGATGACCGGAATCTTCAATAGGAATAGGAATGTGATTACTATGAATCAAATTTCTAGGAATTTTATTGAGTGGGAATAGAAATATGATTGCTAGGAATGAAATTCATAGGAATACGATACCTGAAGTAATTTCATTCCAGTGTTTGGATTAGTTCAGTAATCTTCTGCAGGAATCAATTTTTTTGGAAATTATCAAAGTCAATATTTCCTTTTTTTTATTGATTGAGCCAGGAATCTAAGATTCCCATGGGGTAAGAGAGGAATCAAATTCCCACTCTATCTGGTAATGTGATTCCTGGTCGGATGTGTCGTCAGGAATCACAATCCTATTCCTGTCTCTCCCAAACATGGAAATCCTGAGAGTGCGGCATCACATTCCTATTCATGTTCCTTCCAAACGTCGGAATCATGGAAGTATGGTATCACATTCCCATTCCTTCTCAAGATTCCTACCATCCAAACTGAGCCTAAGAGTTGAAGGCAGCTTCAAGAAAATAGAAACAAAAGAGAAGAGATTTTGAAAATCCTAAGTAATCTTGGTAATATCTAAGCAGTACTAGGTATGTTTTTGCCCAATTATTATTTGACTTCTTGTCCTTTTTTTTTGGTCATGCGAAAAATCGTACATTAACTTAGACAATCAAAGTCAACAAGCTAGATAAACGGCATACATAAAACTTCAAAAAGACTACAAGAGTCCTAGACTAGATCCTAAGATGACAACACCCATGGCATCGGCCAGGGCAAATTTCCTAGCTGCAAAAGGAATGAAGCTAGAGACAACTAAATCTTGATCTTGCTGCGATCCAAGTCTAGCCAGGCAGTTGGCAGTTTGATCTTGCTGCGATCCAAGTCTGGCCAGGCAGCCGACAGTTTGGTAGACTTCTAGTTCTAGTCATGCGATAAGTGATTTTTTTTTTTTTTTGCTCGGCAAACGAAACATTTTATAAAACTCGAAACGGGTACATTGAGGGAAAGTGAAATAAAAGAAAAGAACAAGATACTATCCAACCAAGGTTGGATAGAAAGAACGCCTAAAGATAATATTACAACTTCACTTTCCGAATTCCATCCAGATATCCTTTGAAGTCCTCCACTGTGTAGACCTTAATGTCAAATTTGGCATTCATCCACATAGCCACTCGATAAGTGATAATTGTTGACTGTTATGTCAATTTTCAATGTTGCTAGTTGTTTGGTAATGACATATTGTTTAGAAAAGCAATGCTAATGCTAAAGGCAGATTGCATGTTTTGAAGAGTACGTATGTGAATATGTGATTAAATTACTCCCTCCGTCCCTTTTTTAGAGTCCAGTATTACATTTTGAGCTATTCCTTAATAATTGTCCATCTTGTAAATTTAGTGGGTAAAAGTTGGTGCATTTTCTATTTTGCTCCTAAAAGTAGATTCTATTTTGAAAAATTAGAAAGTAAAATTGTAATAATGATGTCTTCATAGAGTGTAAGTAGGGAAAGTGGAGATAAAAGTTGATGTGAAATGTGTAATGATGATATCTCTTTAATAAGTTGAAGTTACGAAGCAGGACACTTAAAAAGAGACGGAGGGAGTAGTATTTTTGCGGGCCTGTTAGAATTATAGTGATTAATTTAGTGCTTTTAATAATGTGAAAGTGCGTTGAGTGTAATTGAATATACCTCGTTTTACTAGATAGCTTACGTAATTCGTTGTTACTTTTGCAATCTATTAATTTATGAAAAGCACAACTAAGTATGAAGTATTGTTTTTATTTTTTGGGGTAAATCCAGTATGAAGTATTGTTATTTTGCACTTTTTTTTTAATTTTATGTAATTATACATGTTTATTTTAATTTTTTGTCCCGCATACCTTGTGTAGTTAAATTCTTAGCTCCGTCCTGAATTTCAAGTATGAAGTGGTGACTATGATTGTTTTCCAATTTCAAGAGTGTCCTTAATTTTTACTTAAATCATTTTTTTTTTATAGTTGTGTCTTAGAATGTATTTGTATTTGTTTTTACACTGTGGCAGGCATTCCAATGTGGATAAATGATTCTAAACCTGCTGGAGATGTAGAGGATCCCGAGAGCAATAAACCTGTTATCTGCCAATCAAAAGGCTCTTTCGTCAAAAACATTATCTTAGGTTTGACTTATTTCCCTGCCTCTCCAAAAAATATCACAAAAATCTTGTATCTTTTGTGTGCTTCTCAATTTTCTTTTTTAAAAAATTGGACAGATTTGTCACCACAATTTTGCTGCACAACCGTTGGATCTTCCAAATTTTTCCTTCCTCTTTCATTTTCCCACCACAACCATGAACAAATTAAACAGTGTCAAAATCTTTTGTGGAGGGAAAGGGATAGCGAAAACTTGAAAGATCTAACTATGGTGTATAGTTGGATCCATCAAGTTTTTACTTTTCCTCCATAAAATCCATGAGGGCGGCGGCAAATTTGGCTCCCGTTGGCGGCCTTGTCGAGCGAGCAGTGACCGACGGCATAGAGGGCTGTGTTGGGGGCGCGAATTATGGATCTTGACAGTTTTCGGGCTACATCGGCGCACCACAGGATTCCGAATCAGATGGTATTTCGGTCCTTTCGGATGTCATGGTTTGTGATCTGTGGTGAAGCTGCATGAAATTATTAACTAGGATAAGCGAAAGTTGCATGAAACACGTTTAACACAGGAGTCTCACATGCATTCAAAAAGCTACAAGTAGCTCTTTTAAGTATTGCAACAAACACTCATCCATGACCCATAGAGAGAGAGAAAAAATGTTGTGAAAAATTTCGGCATATGCACAGAATCCAGTGAACAATCTCCATTGATAATGAAAAATTACATAATCAAAATACAAGAACAAATATGAAACAGATATACAAACTGAATTCCTCCTGAATATCGAAACCGAGTCCTGTGTCGAGTCACAGTCTCCTTAAGAAAGATTCGCCCCTACCGTGGGTGTTGTAGGTTGCGTCGGCGACTTTCTCCCAGGGTTAGCTCGGTTGAACCGCTAGCCGTCGGAACACCGCCGATGACCGCCTTGGCGAACTGACTACTGCCTGCCTCTCTCTCTCTCAAGAACGACTATTAGACTGCTGGAATGTTGTGTGTTAGCTCGTGCCTTCTCTAAAACGTGAGCCCCCCTTTTATAGAGTGAGGGTGGCCTATGTAACTCATGGAGATGAATGCAGCCATGAATTCTGCAAATGAATTTGCCAATGAATACATCCAATGAATAGAGAGGTTATGGAGTGAATAGCCATCATGGTGAGGAGTTACAGGAGTTACGAAATCAACACATCAATACGTCTATTGATTGTGGTGCGTCCAGATACAATGAATCCGAAACATGCACGGTTGCCTCGAGAGACCCTCCGGTAGCCCCGATTTCATTCATCCGAAATCCCGTAAATTTCCAACAAAAAAGTCAATTTTAAACTACGAGCTAGCCAAACGGGGCCTAAAATTAAGGACTTGTCGCTTATTTCTTTTCATTTGTTTTTCTATTGTTTAGTGGTGCCTTGGCTTAAAGGAGTTCATGAAGTAAAGAAAAAGCATGCATGTGCCCTGGACCTAGCCAAAAGGTTGATTGCAAAAGAAGAAGATTGGAGTCATTACACCAACTCATGTGAAAAGTATAATTGTGATGACGATGATGATCGGCCAAAGCCGATTAGAAGAAACCCGCTTCTTCAAGCGGCAGAGAACGGCATTCAAGAGTTGGTGGAAGAGATCCTCGGGAAATTCCCGGAGGCTGCCTACTGCGTCGATAGCTACGGGAAGAACATATTTCACATAGCAGTGGAGAAGAAAGACGAGAGAATGTACTGGTTCTTGAAGAAGAATGTTGCTAGAAAGGAAGGGATGATGGCAGCTCTTGATCATCGTAGAAACTCCATTTTGCACTTTGCAACCAAACCCGGTGCTAATCCTAGAGTTCTCCTTGGAAGCGTGAACCAGATGGCGTGGGATGTATATTGGTTCAAGGTATGAACCCTTGAACTAATTTCTTCAGTACTCACAAATTTCCCCCCTAAATTTGCTTTTGTCATGTCTTCGAACGGTGAAAGGCCAAACCAAAAAACATCATAGAACAAAAAATTACATAGAACCAAAACCCCGAATTTTTTTCTACCGATAAATTCTAATTTGGTAAGGGTATATACAACGAGAAGCAAAAAAGAAAAGACCAAAGCACTGGATATTGATACATGAAGAAAAGTGAAAGGCCAAACCAAAAAACATCATCGATCCAACAAAAAATTGGATGCAAAGTTAATTATAAGCCAAACTACCCCGAGCAGCCGAGGGTACTCAGCCTATCAAAGGCACAAAAAGTTGGCTATACCCTCGTGAATGAATATGTTCAATTTCTTGACATCAGCCTTGACTAGGAGCAGCAGCAAAACCAAATCCCCTTGCAACTAGACAAGGGCGGTCATAGGCTAAAGTCCGAGGTATTGCCACTTTAGGTCTCCAAAATTGAAAAAAAGAAAATGGAGCCCCACATAATATAGTAAAGGCAATGTTAGAAATCAATGCCTTTGAAGGTGACTTATAAAACATTGCTACTTCGAAAGTGGGCAGTATAGTATAGTACTACGGACTACTACATTCACGTTTTCTTAAAAAGTAAGAATTCTTAAAAGGGACGAACAACGGATCAATTTATACATAAGCGAGATAGTAAGCCTTCACGATATTCTAATGTATATTCATGCAGCTTGTATATTATGATTCTCCTCCTCATCTCCCGTGGTACCCAAACTCCGATGGGATGACGGCAACCGAGCTGTTCGAATATACCCACTCCGGCCTACGAAAAGATGCCGAGGAAGCCCTGAAATCAATGAACGGCAGCCTGCTCGTCGTCTCCGCTCTCATCGCCACCGTCAACTACGCCTCAGTTTTCACTCTCCCCGGAGGCTTCGACTCCAACTCCAACAGAGACAGCCAGGATTACGGCCGCCCGGTCCTGTATGGTACGTGCAAAGAGCGAGACCTGCTCCTTTTCTTATGGTTCTCTGGCGTTGCCTTTTACGCCGCCCTTTTATCGCTGGTGGAGATGGTCCTGATCCAGATGTCCAAGTTCGCGAGCAGCGACTTCTTCACTGCATTGCCCTTCAGGTAATCTACATCGCCGCTTATTCCATTTCGCGTTTGTTTTGTTGATTAGCCTCTGGTTAGCTCATGTGCTTTCAGGGATATGTATTTACTACTCCTTTCATCCCAAAATGTTTGTCCGGTCTGTAAAACGAGAATTCAAAAATACTGTAAAGCATTTCTTTCAAAAAAAATTTGAATTTTTTTTATAAATTAAAAGAAATCATCGATATCTAGTGAATTGTTAAAAGAAAATTGAATTTTTCCTTGCAAAAATTAAATTATTTTTACGTGTTCGTTTTGCAGATCGGACAAACATTATGGGACGAATGTAGTAATTTGTTTTGTTATTGTGTCTAGCATGCTTGGGGTCCTGGATTGGAGTTTTTTTCTGTGCTTTCTTGGCTTATTCTTGCTACTACATACTATTTCCTTTCATTTCCATCTAATATATACTAGTGTCGTTTTTGCTGATAAAAAAAAAAGGCTCATCCTCGCTATAATAGCGTTGTACGTCTCTGTCGTCTTCACGATCTTGGCCATCTTCGTAGCCTCCGACATCGTCGACTTCTACTGCAACATATTTATCTTCCCGGGGTCGGTCCTCGCAGGGTTAACCGTTGTTTTCATAGAGATCGTGTACCTGACTCTATGTCGCCTGTGTCTAGCGTTGTGTTGCTCACTTTCGCACCGAGGCCACATGTTTGAGGCAGTCATCTTTAAGCATGGTATTGAGGAAGCTAAGCTGTACGAGGGACTATGAGTAGGTGAGGCTGCATGCTGACCGATTAGCTAATTAATTCTGAACGCATTATCAAGTTGTAAGTAAATTTTGTTGCCGGTCAAAAAAAAGAAAACTATTTGATCATATCTGACTCTCGTGCCTCGAGATTATCACACAATCCTATGTATACTATGGCATATGGAGTACTTTGATGGGTGGTGTTTGTATGCGGCAATCGATTTCCTTGTTAGTTGATGTTGTGCCAACAATCTTCTTTTTCTTCTTCTTTGTCGATCTTCTATGTAGGGCAAAGTTCACTTCGACGCGCTTGTGATTTGGCCCATGTGCAATTACACCCCCTCTGGTTCACTTTGATTCATACGCACCCTGTGGTTTGTAAAAACTTGCAGATACAACCAATTAATGGAAATAATGCTTCCGTTGTTAACAGAAGTGACCAAAGGTCCAATATGCCCTCATGAATTCTTTGATTATTCTTCTTCCCAAAATCTAAACAATCCATCCCTTCTACAAATAAATAAATAAAAAAAAAAGATTGGATCTGAACCGTTGGTATTGTAGCGTTTAACGAATACTACATCCATACCAAAATTCAAGCCGATCGAAAAATGAAAACCTCATGGTTGAATAGAATTGATTATGAAGTAAATTTTCAAATTTAACTTTGCCTGCAACAACGATCCATTCACTGAGTAAGTGTCCGATCGATATGATTTTTTTATAGAGATGCTCTACTCTTTCAGTGGTGTCTCATTTATGACCCCGACACACTGCCACTGTTGCTTTCTAAACTCTCAGTCTACTCGTAACCATGTCGCTGTTGCTTGGGTGCCTAAATTCATAACTTTTGGCTACACGAAAAAAAAAAATGGGCTTATCACCAAAAAAAGGCCTTTCTTGTGAGGATCGTATGAGGATTTTCATGGGATTCATCTATCTCGGCAATCAATGGTTTGGATGTGTTTGTATTTTTTACCGGTAAAAATTAATTATTACCAATCAAAAATACAAATACATCTGAACTATTGATTGTCGAGATAGACGGTCTGGATGAAAACCCTCACATAATACTCACAGAGAGATCCTCAGAGTGTGTCAGCGACTCAACTGCGTATTTTGGCCTAATAAGCCAAATGACTATTTTTTTTTTTTTTGTCTTTATTCAATTTTTTTCACATTTATTCTTTTGTAAATTATTGCTTCATCATGATGAGAGGAATTTAAAAAGTAAAAAACTACGATTGAAACCCAAATTTTTTGAGGAAAGACAAAAATAAGCCAATTTTTCCGTCTTTATTAAAAAAATGGATTTTTGTCGTCATTTTTTTACTTTTTAGATTTTCTCGTCAGGACGGAGCAATAATCCACAAAAAATAGACGAAAAACTAACTAATGCGGAAAAAATTTGAATAAGGATAAAAAAATAAGCCATTTGGCTTATTATTCCAAAATTGGTACATGTAGCCGAGCTTATGAAGCCTTCAGCGACAATTGTGGCTTGTTGAGTCGCAGTTGATATACTTTCAGGGACAACAATGGTCTCTTTTTAGCGAAACTGTGTTCCTGCATTTCAAGTGGCTACAATAATAACCAAGCTCTCGTACTAATTTTACGTATAGGCCAGGCGTAATATGAGATCATTTAAAGTTTGGGCCCCCCAAAATTAAATAGAATTTGGGGGACTGATTCGTATTTATGATTCATAGGTTGTTACCAATACCTAGCAGTTCCGTTTTAGCATTTTTTTGCTAATTCTTTCAAATTTTCGCGCACACACACCTAGCAATTCCTAAGGGTATTTTCGTTTGGGAACAAATTGCAGTTTTTTTTTTTTTTGGAACAGTGAAATTTTTATTAATCAAATGTGTTGATGCCAAAATCCGAGCGGTCAATCCGAGCTCCACCTTGCTGATGGTTCCTGCAAGAAGTTCAATGACTGGAGGTGATTCCAGTCGTGAACCCTCCGATGGCAAAGTCAGAAAGATTGTTTTAGAGAAACTATTCACTCAGTATAATGGATAGGACTGAGAGCGTACCTTTCTGGCGTGATCTCCGTTGGTTATATACTACTGCCCATGATCCCACTGCGGGTGATGGCAGAGGAAGAGGTTGAGGGCGGTTATCCTGGTCGTGGGTCCCGAACCTCGGGGGAGCTGGGCGCCCCCCGAGGTCGTGGGGTGTCGCCATTCAATATCCCTGGAAACTCGGGGGACACTGCTTGGCTCGTGGGATCGTGGGGTAACTCGTGACTAGCTCGACCGATGCGGTCGGCTCCCGGCCGGTCGACCACACCGCTTGACGAGTGTGGAACGTGTCGAGCGGCCGTTGCCCGGTTGCAGTGGTCCGAAAACATACCCATCAGTAGCCCCCCACTCCCGAGCCGAGCGGCCCCTTGCTTGGCGACGGGAGTTTGGACACTAGCCGCTGCGCGAGTCACGAGGTCATTTAAAGTCCACGTGCGTGTCAGCCGCCAAGACGTCATTTCTCACCCTCAATACGGGCGTTTAAGCAACCTATCCGCTGTTTTGGGGAAGGACAAAACCGTCGTATGAGATAACTTGACCTGGGCCGTCCAACTCGCCCCACGTCGAACGGCCCTGATGGCCCACGGCTCCTCGCTCTCCGCGCCTGGTAAGGTATAAGAAGGGAAAAACTGTCTGCCGTTGTTATCGTTTCAAAGCTTGCTCCCTCCATTAACCTTCTCGCGTTTGTTCTTCTACGCTGGATCATCCGAGATCACCCATTCCTGGAGTCGGCGTTCCGTTAGCGTCTCTTCCCCCTTTCTCATCAGAAGTTGCCCTTCCTCTGGAGGCATTCCCGTCGATCTCCCGAGACCTTTCGTTCAGGGAGATCTTCGGTGCGTACAGATTGTGGTTTTGCTTAAGCGGTTTTGTTAGGCGTCAAGAACCTTTTCCTCCGCTACACGAGTACACTGGTCAACAGCATTTCCTGGAAGGCTCCCTGAATTTTTTCAATCTCTTACGGTTTGTGGTTCTGACACCTTTTTGGGGAAATCCCGTTAGGACCCTTTAACAACCAGTTGACCTCGACACCACTTCCTCCAGCGAAGGAATGGTGGATCAATGGGATAGGAGCGAGTGCGTTGTTGAAGTTGATGAAGTCGTCCGCACCATGCCCTTCAAGGCGGAAAGCATAAGCGGGCTGATATATGAGTCGGACCTGCCGTTGCTGAGGGCTGCGTACCAGATCCCGGAGACCGTTACCCTCCGCGCGCCGAACGCTGAGGACAGGGCGTGTGCGTTCTCGGAGAACGTGGTCTGTCTGTAGGAGGAGGCTTTCCACGCCGATCTGAGACTCCCTTTCCCGAGGATTGTCCGCGACCTTTTGGCCCGGCTTCGGCTAGCTCCGAGGCAACTGATGCCCAACGCCTGGAAAATCTTCTACGGGGCCCTGATCGCGTTTGAGGAGATCGGGGAGCAGAGTCGGTCGATGACGGTTAACGACTTCCTTAGTTGCTACTCGGTGAAGATGTCTGAGCCGGGCTTCTGGTTTTTTCAGGCGCGAGACGATCGACAGATCGTCTTCAAGCTGCCAACCTCCGTCAAGCGCTGGAAGGAGAAGTTCTTTTTCATCTCTGGCGAAGGATGGGAGTACCAGGAAACAGAGGTTGTTGGGCCCGTTACGCTGGGGATCAACCTGGTTTGGGGTGATCCCGACCTAAGCGAGATAGGGAGTATCCAGCCGGAGGCCGACGACCTGGAGGGCATAATCAAGGCGATAAAGAAGAAGTCGCCCGGGTACAGCGAGCTTGTAACCCCAGAGAAACTCTTCTCGCACCTCCTGGGCCCCAATCCGAAAGGTAACTTCTAACTCCCCTTTCTTCTCTTGCTTGTATTGATTTTCCTTGGTCAAGATTAAATTGGGCATGTCGCCGTACAGATGGAGCGGATTTCGATGAAGCCGCGTTGGGCAGGCTCCGAGGCCGCCAGACCATCAGCGCCGGGAGGCTGAGTGCCCCCAAGCTGAAGATTGACAAGAAAGTCCTTGCGGAAGCCATCCAGGCGGGCACCTCTGTGGTGGCGAAGAAGTTGGGTAAAAGGAAAAGAAGGGAGGACCATCCCGACGGGGGTGCGGCCAAGGTAGCCCGCGAGGTGCCGCTCGGCTCGGCCAGCAAGACCTTGAGCCAGGCCCTGCTGTTTGGGGGTGAATTAGTTCAATCAAAGGAAAAGATTATGCGCGGGCGTGCCAGAAAAGAACTAACTTCACAAATGAAATTATTCTTTTCAATGTGATTTGAAACAACTAATTTATATCAGGCAACTGTGTTATCTGTTCAATTACCTCAACTAAGAGGATTTTTCCTTAAAAATGTCGAACCAAGACTACGGGCTGGCTTTTCTCAAATCAAAAAAGATGAATGAACACAAACGAACCTGAATCTAATCGAAGGTAAGTTTGTATACAAACACTCTTAAGACCTTACTGAAACCAATGGAACAAATATAAGCACACTGAATTTAATCGAAAAGAGCTTACAACCAATTGAGATGATCGAGCACAAACAAACCTGAATGGAATCGAAGGCAAATTTGTGCACAAACACTCTTTGAATTTTTCTAAGACTAAGCAGAAATATAAGCACACTGAATTTAATCGAAGAGGGCTCATAAACGACTAATCTCTGGTAAGACAAAGACTGAAAGGAATAAGAAACTTGAATTTAATCGAAAGTAGTCTTACATGCAAACAAGTCTTCAACTTACAAAGTAAACTAAACTACGTCCTAAACTAAGATAAATCCCTGAGCAATCATATTGAGTATGAGTTGTCAGTGGATGAGTTTTTTTGTCGGTCCTCTATCTTCAACTTCTTCTCTTATTTATAGACGCCGAGTGTGCCTTCGAACTCCACGTCTTCAATTGATGCACATGTTCCTTTTCGAACTGCCCATGATCCCTTGAAATTCGGTTGAGTGGAGTCTTCGAACGGTTGCTGAACTGGTTCCTCTAGAGTTCTTCTCTCTCCACGTTTGCTAATCTCGATCATGGCTGTTTTCTGGATCGTGGGCTTCCTCTTTTTATGCAACGTGAACATGATCACTCGTTCTGAATGATTCCCTGCTTGATTCCCCATGAGACGGAGATTCAATCACCGTTGGATGAGTTTTAATAAGTAATCCACGGCTAAACCTAATTACCGTCTTAATTACCCTTAATTGAGACTCAAACGCTGCCGTCTCCCATCAAAACGATACCGTTTAGTACTAAAATAATATCGCCATTAACCCTATGATTCCATGTATCTCGGGCCAAAATGGGATATGTTCTGATAGGCCAAAGCATTGTTTGATGCCACGTGTAATTTTCTTATTGGGTGGCGTATTTTAGGATGTAAACACTTGCTAATCGAGGGTTTGGCTCTTGGACTAGGCACATGATTGTAGGGCTCTGCGGTCGAGCCGGAAAGCCGAGCGCCCAAAGAGGTAAGGGCGAAGAAGAAAGTGGGGTTCCATGCCACCGGTCAGCCGAGCTCCTCAGAGACAGACCCGTCAAAGTGGACCACGCAGGACTGGGCAGACATGTTTGGGCTGATTTATCCTGGTGGGAGCAACTTCCCGCGGGTACCTATTCTTGGGAATATCTTATACGACCCCAAGGCCTGAGCCAATTCCCTCAACGCATTCAGCACGCCGGTTTTCGACAACTTGAATGCATTGACGACGGAGCACCTGTGCCGGAACTTGTACCTGAACATGAGTCGAGTAAGCCCTTGACTTCGATTTCTCTTGGCATTGAATCTCTCCACTGAAAGCTTATGAATCGACCGTTTTCAACTTTTTGCTCCCTTGCAGGCGATCACTGAAACCGTGACGCTGACGAACAGGTTGTCGAGTCGAGAGAAGATGGCCTACGCAGCCATTGACAACGCCAAGGCCGAGCGCCGAAGGAGAGAGGACGTCGAGAACGAACACGCTCAGTGCGCCGACGTGCTGAAGCAGACCACAGAGGAGGCAACAAGGGTTGTCGAAGAAGCGCGGATCGGTCGGTCCGCCGCCGAGCAGACGCAGAAAATTGCGGAGGACAAGCTAGCGGCTACCGAGAGGCTGTTGGCTGAGGAGAGGAGGAGTAGGGAAGATTTGCAGGGTCAGTTGGATGCTTCCAAAAAGGCATCTGCGAACGCACTGGAGCAAAAGACCCAGACGATCCTCGAGTTGCAGAGAGACCTGGGGCAGAGCAAGGCTGCGCTCGGCACCGCAATCGAGAGCTTCAAAGCGTCGGCCGAGTACTTGACGGAGAAGACCCTTTACTTTGTTGGTGGGTTTGATCAGGCAAAGCAGGTCTTCCGGAAGAAGTTCCCCGAGGCTGACCTTCAGGGGATTGACCCAGAGCCCCCCTCCGATGGGGATACTACGACCGAGGCCGAGCAGAGCGGCGACGAGGAAGACCAAGATGATGCTCAGAGCTGATCGCGTCAGCCGAGTGCGGGTGTCTTTATAATTTATGTTTTTGCATGCTACTTGGAAAATGTTCTTTTGCTGTTAATCCTTGTTTGGATACGTTTCAAGTGTATGGACCGAGTGTTTATTGACAACAGTTAATAGATTAAGCTTCGTGGCAGATTATTACTCATGGCGCACTGGTTCATTCCTCCAAAAACTAGGTTCAATTAGCCCAACCGATGCAAGCGTGTTATCACGCCTTGGGAATCGGAAAGGATAGATGCTAGCCACCACTCACGTCCGTTAATCTAGCGAGTGTGACAACTGGTGAGGTAGTGGGGAGGCAGCGACCCTTCGGGTTCTGCCCTAAACGGACTTTTTAGATTACCGTGTAGAGTTATTGCCCCGTCTTTAAGTGCCCCTTCCCATTTTTTGGCTATAAAAGCCAACCTTCCACGGTGTTTTCACGCACCTTCAACCTTAAGCCATGGCAAGCAACAGTCGAGCAAACGCAACCGTGCAAGAGGACATTCGCGACTTGAAGGCTGCCGTGGAGGAGCTGGCAGGGAAGGTGGAGGCCCTAGCGGACACAGTCTCGGTTTGGGAGAAGACCGTCCGGATGATGCTCATCGTCAACTGGGACGCGCTTCGAGGAGGGCCTCTGCCAGAGCTCCCCTCTCCTCCCCGCGAGACCAAAGGTGGCCGTGGGAGTGGGTCCAAGTAATGGACTCATTCTTGCCACCGGTGGGGGTTGCCGTTTTGCTTGCTTCATGGCAGCCCCCATTTTTGGCTTTCAAGGGGCGGCAGGGTAGGGTAGCCCTTGTGCGGGCCTATATATGTCTAGTTCCCTTTTTTTTTCTTTTTTCTTTTTTTGTTGTAAGTCGGCCTCCCACAAAGGAGGCAAATATTTAAATAAAAGAAAAACTTGCTATAATGTCTGTCTGTAAATGTTCTATGGCCCTTTTGTTGCATGCACGGTTTGCCAAGGCAAAGCGAAACTCAACAAGCTAATAGAAATATAAGTGAGATAAAATTAGCCGGACGTACCCTGTGAGGCGAGATTGTTAGATCGAACATGTCTGGTCTATTGCTCAGTAGTGCTACAAAACATTGGAGTGTGAGGCAGAAGAGCGAGATGGGAGGGCAAGGCCGCTGGACCATTTGATCGGGAGTGGGCTCGACCGATCGTAGAAACGTGGGATGGGAGGGCAAGGCCACTCAACCATCGGACCGGAAGTGAGTTCGACCGATCGTGGAAACGTGAGATGGGAGGGCAAGGCCGCTCGACCATCAGACCGGGAGGGAGCTCGACCGATCGTAGAAACGTGAGATGGGAGGGCAAGGCCGCTCGACCATCAGACCGGGAGGGAGCTCGACCGATCGTAGAAACGTGAGATGGGAGGGCAAGGCCGCTCGACCATCGTGTGCTGAGTCAGCCAATGCTACGGTGCGGACATACGTTGAAAACCCAATGTTTTGAGAGATACGACTAACATATTTGATATAGGGAAAAGTCACAGCATCGTTTATTCACGGGTGCCTGGTGCAACATCCTGACTTCGAAATTCAATGAACCTAAGGGGAAAGTTGCCAAGATCCTAACTTTGAAAAACAACCTGTAAGCGGAAGCTTCAAACGTCCTAACCGTGAAATTGACCAACCTAAAAAGAAAAGTTAACAACCAGAAATTACTGATAGTAGGTTCGCAGGTGCTCAGCGTTCCAAGGGTGGGGCAGTTTCCAGCCGGCCATAGTGACCAACTGGTAGACCCCAAGCCTGATTACCCTCTGGACTTGAAAAGGGCCTTCCCACCTCGGGGCTAGCTTTGTCAGCTTCTTCATCTCTAAGATTCGTTTCAGCACAAGGTCTCCCACTTGGAACGCTCGGCCCTTGACCTTTTTATCGAAATGACGCTTGGTTCTTTGTTGATAAGACGCGACGCGGACTGCTGCTTCTTCTCTAACTTCCTCCAATAAGTCGAGATTCAGGCGTTATGCCTCCTCATTCCGATCGGACTCGTAGAACTGGACCCTGTAGCTGGGAAGGGCGACCTCCACAGGGATGACCGCCTCGCTACCGAACGCTAGTTGAAATGGAGTTTGGCCGGTCGGCGTGCGGACGGTGGTGTGATACGCCCAAAGTGTGCTTGGTAGCTGTGGGCAGCATGCCCTGGAATTTCCGGATTCCAAAAGCGAGCCTCCGGGAATTTCGTTTCCCGGAGCAAGGGCCCGTTAGATCGAGGGAGCGCGAGCGGAGAAGCAGGCGCTCGCGAAAACACAGAGTCGCCACTTGGGTTTGAAGGTCCGTCACCCAAGGAACCGTATTTCGAAGCACCTGCCGCGCTATTTGATTTGAAAAAGTGAAGGAACCAGTCCATCATAACCATATCTGGGTTCGGGAGCCAGGTTACGAGAGGGGAAGGGTTTTAAGGCACCCCTCTCGCCCAATCCGGAGATCGGTCTCTACTTAGGCATTTTGCAAATGTTTGTGATTCGAATTCTTCTTTAACCAATTTTAAGCCAATTAGGGCGGGGGAACAGTTAATCGGGGATTAAGACTGTAACAATTTGCAAGATGTGATTGAATATGGCATGGATGGATGGAAGACTATAAAAATGGGATGAAACTTAACCCTCTGATCAGAAACAAACCAAACAGCACATGGAATGGGTGTATCACACATGACAGCCACCTTTGCATGCATGGATCTTCGTGCATGCAAAGCCAACCATCGCGCGATACACTTACTCCCTCGCGCGAGAGTTCATACCTCACCACAGGTTGAATTTTATCCCCTTCTGGGCTCTGGAAGGACCAGTGCACACCCAGGAGGCAAACCAAGCAGTTAATATGGACTGGAAGTAAATAATTATTACAAATTATTACAAACAGAAGCTTAAATGAATGAAATACAACCCCTAAACAGAGGGGGTACCAAAACAAAGGCCAAGGGCCAAGCTGCTCATGCAAGGGCAGCTACTGGAAATCAGAGGACCGTCGCGCGCGACAGTGAGTCCTTCGCGCAAGTGTCCTGACTGGATTTTCAGGAATTGCTTTGCATGTTCTGAGCTCTGGGACAGATCCAGATACAACCCAAAAGCATTCCAACAAAGTAAATAAGCAATAAAAGCTAAACTATGTATTTTAACATGCTGAGCAGTGAGCTAAAAGGCCTATCATACTTCAAAACAATGAATGACATGATAAAACAAGAATAACCAGCACCCCCAAACCCCACGAGGACTGTCGCGCGAGACAAAGGACTGTCGCGCGTGATAGTGAGTCCATCGCGCGAGGGAGTTCTTGGCACGAATTCTTGTATTTCTGCTGACTTTAGGGCCAGGACTGGTATTGATTACCAGCCTCGGCCCTGGCAGTTCCCCTCAGAGATCAGAACAGGAAAAACGGTATGTATGCTATACCTTTGGTTGAGTTTGAAAAAGTGCTTGAACTTGAGTTGAAAGAGTGCTTGAACTTTGATTTGAGTTGAGGTTGAATGCTTTTGAGTTGTAGAAACAAAGTGTGAAAATTCGGTGTAAAATTTGTAACCTTTTTTTCCAACCAAGGTGTATGGATTTCAAAACCCTTTGTGTTTGATTTTTGTGAACCTTTTAAAAAGACTAACATAAGGGGGTATTTATAGGCCAACACCTTCCATTAATGGGAACCCTTCACTTTATTCTAGAACATTCTAGAATAGTCTAGAATAGTCTAGAATAGTCTAGAAACATGCCAATAATGGAAAGAATCTTCTAGAACATTCTAGAATCTTCTAGAGCCTTCTAGAATCTTCTAGAGCCTTCTAGAATCTTCTAGAGCCTTCTAGAATCTTTCCATTAATGGAAACCTTCCAAAAATGGAAATTTACAGATCGGTTGCAAATTTAACCAGCGCGTGCGGATCGAAAATCGGCGCATGCCAGTACGGTTCTGGGAATTTTTTAAAAAGTTTTGAAAACACTCAAAGCTCAAACATGCTATCACTGCCGGGGCGTTCTTGATCCATTTCATCATCGGGGAATCAAAAACCGTAAGTAAACTAATCTGGAAGCCCAGATTGGGGTGTCTACAGTAGCCCCTCTTTGACAGCACTTGGAGCACCATTGAGTTGGTACAAGTAACGTCAAAGAATTCTAGACACCCCTCAAGGCAATCCAGAGCAGAACATTGTAAAGTAAACAAGCATACTTACAGAACCTGATTGGTTGAATGGACGGACGGACCGTCACTGGGGATGGAAGTAGAAGTGGACGATTGCATCGCCGCTTGTTGATCGAATTTGGACAGGACAGGCTGTCGCTGCAGATTTGGACGGGACAGGCCGTCGTTGCTGGGGATCAAGCTATCCTCGGCACAAAGTATTCCAACAAACACGGGTAGGTCGTGTCAGGCAGGTTAAATTCCATCTGTTGGGAATCAGAGCCAATCTCCTTATCAAAGACCATCCGAGACAGAGCAATAAGCCTGCTGGAAGATGCACTTGCGGCTAGACTGAGGGTGATTGTCGTTCAGGACGAGCCAAGACGGACTCTCTGGGGAACAATCGATTCGCGGAAGATGAGCAGACCATTGGGCGATCAGCACATCGTCCATTCAGCCACAACGACGATACAATGATCGCCATCGATGGATTTGATAGGACTGCCTGCCATGAAGGCGGACGGGAAGATCAATGTGCTGATTGATCAAACTGCTTTGACAGGACCGGCCGTCGTGAATGCGGACGGGAAGATCAATGTGCTTATTGATCAAACCGCTGGGGAACTTTGACAGACCGGCTGCCGTTGAAAGCGGCTCCAGCAGATAGCATCCTTTGGTTTACGAACCGAGAATTGGACAGGAGAGATTTCTATCGCATCCGCTGACCAATGATAACAAAACCGCAGGAGATCGCATCGCATCCTTCGGCAAACCAAATCGAGAGTTAGGGAGATTTCCATCGCATCCACTAACCAACGATAACAAAACCGCAGGAGATTGCATCGCATCCTTCGGCAAACCAAATCGAGAGTTAGGGAGATTTCCATCGCATCCACTAACCAACGATAACAAAACCGCAGGAGATTGCATCGCATCCTTCGGCAGACCAAATCGAGAGTTAGGGAGATTTCCATCGCATCCGCTAACAACTTGAACCATAACCGCAGGAGATTGCATCGCATCCTTTGGCAAACCAAATCGGTATGACGGCAACCATGCTGGCCATCTTCCTGCTTCAACATTTAATATACACAATATGCAATGATGTATACGAAATTGAAAATGCAGATGCAAGCTAAGGGCGGCTCCTAGGAGGACAACGACGCCTAAGGACTACCACTGAGCCTCATTATTGTATTGTCTGTTACTTCTGAGATGCGCACCCAGATAGAGAGACATTGAGCGGGCTGACATGCCCCAGTTGATGGATTTGAGCTCGTGTGCCCTCTCTTCGATGCTTGGGCAGACGTGCCAAACAGATATGCTTTGCTTGGCCTTGGGCTGACGTGCCTTTGCTGCTTATGAGATTTCCACAGCTAGTGGATTACAAGAGCTAGGGTAGCAAATGTAAAAATTGTACTTTCTAGCCGCTAATATCTAATTTGCATTGACAAGTGACCTGAATTGACACACAGACATGCGCACATGTATAGACTCGCCTAGCTCAAATGAAAAGGGAGAAAGAGTCCCAGGGTACAATGCGGACCCTTTGACACATAGAACACAATGAAATTTTGGGCATTTAGCGGCCAAAACTCATAACATTCCTTAGACAGGTGAAACTGACACTTATGAAAGGTGCAAAAAGGTACAAAGACCTGTACAAACAAAACCGAGAAAAGCATCTCGACATGATAATTGATTGAAAAACTAGAAAAATGCCGCAAAGATGGACATAAGACACAAATGATGACTCATATAGGCCCGGACTGAAACCGACACCCCCGTGCAGTCACATAAAGTCCATATGACTTGCATGGTATGACAAGACTTGGCAAAAGCCCCTGGAACAACATTCGAGGGCAGTAGCAGGCTACCGCTGGAGTTGAAAAAGCACGCGCAGGACTGAAACCAACGCGAATCACATCGAACAAACGCACTACGGTTGCCTACATCAGACTTCGCTGAACTTAGAATAAACTGTGAGCCATTAGGCTTCTAGCATTTCGTTCTGTTTTTGATGCTTCAAATATTTTTAAGGCTTTATGCTCAGCCTATAAATAGAAATGGCAGTTTGCAATAAAATTGAAAGACAAAAGGTTTCCCCCTTCTGGTTCCTCCAATGCAGCTTGATCTGATCCTCTCCGACCTTTGATGTGTACTAAAATGTCAACCATGGATCCAATTGATAGATTTGTGACCGAGTCTCAAAGAAAGACTGCCTACGTATCCCAAGCTAGGGAATCAGGTCAGAACGTAGTTCAGGCTAAGGGTTAACTCTCGAGTATTTACCTCACCTTTTGCGCTCTAACTTTTGCGCTCTAACTTTTGCCTAGTACCGCCCATTCGGGTTTTCGGTCTAGCGAGCTTTCAAATATTGCCTATTCATTTTTGCCTAGACCCCCTTCATAGGTTTTCGGGCTAGCAGGCTGCTCTAACTTTTGCTTGGAACTGCCCACCCTTGGGGTTTTCAGCCCAACGAGCTTCTCTCAGGGAAAAGTTGCTTTTGAATTGATCCAGGTTGACCCAGGTATTGAACTTGTTGCCGTCGAGGTCGAAGATCTTTGGCCGCAGCCCCAGATACTATGGCTTTGATGACGCAGAGTCAAAAGTGCTTCGGTTGGGAATGCCTTGCTCCAGGCCGTTTCGTGCACTTCCTCATTTGTGCTTGGCGGAACGCCGCTGCTGCTGTTTTTTGAACACGGTACGAGGCTTGGAGCCTTCTGAGTCACTGCTTTTTGGCTTGGCACCCGGTAGCAGGGGATTTGATACTTTTTATCTCAAAATCAACGCCAGGCGTGTCTTTGCGAGACCACCCCAAGACGTTTGATGAATTCTTGGAGCCTGTCTGACCGGGCACAATGCTTTTCTGGGGGCGGTGTTTGGACCAATTTTGAACCTTTCGGGAAGTTATACTTGTCTTTCAAGTTTATTGAAAATTACTTCTTCTTTTAGTAGGCAGAGCACACCTTTTGTCTTCCCTTTTGGCGAGGGAACACATTTCCTTGGGATGATCCCATCGAAATCTATCCCTTCGTCGCCAGGGTTGACACAGTTTATTCAAAAGCCAACGAAGTACTAAGAAACAAGACAATGCATTTCATAAAAACCCTCGGGGTTTGCCAAGTACAGCAGACTCAAAACTTGAAACAAAAGCTACGACGTGGAGGGCCAAGAGGCACGAACTCCGACTCAGAGCCAGACTTTTAGACAAACGCAAAAGACTCTGTGTCAGACTCAGACATAACGCCAATGCAAACTAGACGCGGCTTTGAAAACGCAATATTTAAAAAGCTACCCGTAGCTTTTTTTAAAAAAAGAGATAAGGACCCAGCGGGTGTCAGGCCCAAGCAACAGCACTTCGGCTTTTTCAGCTTCTTCAACCAAACCTACTCGATGCTCCTTTGATCGATGGACCTCAGCCAGTCAATCTTCTCATTTGTAGGCCCCTCATCACTATCAAACCAGATGTCGGCAGTGAAAACCTCTATTGCCCAACTTACAGCCATCATGTTAACCTCCGGCTCGGACGGGATGGATACGATGGGTTTGGGTTGATTTACTGGGATGATATAGTGGCTAGGATTGAATACGGTGGAGCTCGGGTTGATTTGAGTGGAGGTGATAGATACCTGACCAACCAGAGGGTCAGACCCGTGTTGAGGCAAGGAGTTGGAAATAATGTTGGGCTTTGGCGGAACTTGGACCGTGCCATCATCAATAAGATCTTGAATCTCATGTCGAAGACGATAGCACTTGTCAGTGTGGTGGCCAGGCATTTGGTGGAAGGTACAGAAGAGGTTAGGATTGTAACCAGCAGGTAAGACTTTGGGTGGAGAAGTTGGGGTCAAAGGTTTGAGATGCCCAGACTTGACAAGTTTCTCCATCACTGCGGACAGAGATGCCTCAAATGCAGAGAAACTCCGAGGTTGGGTTCGGGCCCGGTAGCTTTGGGCGTTTTGAACCTGATTGATGTCGGCTGTAGGATTAGGGGAAGCAGCAGCGTTATCCCCACTTGTAGCCGTATTGGCGTAGTTGCTAGTGCCAAACAGTGTGCTACTGTTTCCAGAGTAAGCCTTCGGCTTTGATTTCTGAGGATTGGAAGAAGAAGACTCCCCTCTTGGCAGAATCCCACTTTGCAGCGCATCCTCGATGGCCAGGCCAGCGTCGAAGAAGGTTTCAAAGTTGGCGGACGCTTGAGCAAGCACCAGGTGCCTAGCATAGTCCTGCTGGAGATTGCGGGAGATGATGCGGAGTTGGTCTCTCTCGCTGGGGCGCTCAATCATTAGAGCGGCTTTGGCTCTCCACCGCTTGACAAAGTCCTCAAAAGATTCCTTAGCTTCCATCTTCGTGGATTCTAACTCTCGAATAGTCATCTTGAGCTGGGAGTTGTAGTTGTATTGAGCAATGAAGGCAGCCCCTATATCTTCCCAAGTCTTTCTCTTGGAAATGTCGAGCGACAGAAACCAATGGAAGGCAGGCCTTGAGAGAGTTTGAGGGAAAAGCTGAGACATGGCCTCACTTTCTACTTTGAGTAGCTTCATGGCGGCATGATAGCCATAGAGATGAGTCTTGGGATCACCGCTCCCATCGAACTTGACCAAGTCAGGCATTTTGAATTTGTCTGGCAGTTTAGCATTAGGGTACAGGCAAAGACGATCCAAGTCTATTCCGCTTGTGCTGATCTTTTCAGATTTTGTGACGGATTCTTCTAACTTTGCCATCTTGGCCATAAGAGCTGCTATGTCAGGGTTTTGAACAAGTTCCCTACCCGCAAGATTCGGGTTTGCAGCAGGCGTACGAGCCTTCCTAGGGTTGGGCTGAACAATGAGACGCCCCTCGTGATTCGGATCTGGGACCAAGACAGGCTGCTCCTGGTCGTCCTCATCGTCCACGCCTTCCTCTTTGAGTGGAGGTGGAAGACGAGTGTTGATAAGGTCATTGAGACGGGTGATGTTAGCATCGGTTTGGATGGCCTTTTTGCTGCATGATACTGGTCTGGAGGTTCATGAGCATGTCTTCCAGAGAAAGTGGTTGAACCTCCGGTGACTGACATGGTAGGTGATTCGAAGTGCTCGATCACGAGAAGATGGGGATGCTTTGGTTGCCCTTCTGTATAGCTGGTGGTGACCCCGATCGGTAGAGCGACCAATAAAGAACGTGGAGAGTCTTCCGTTATGACTGATTGGATTGTAACCTGACCAACCTTTGACTCGGATTCCGGAGGCGTTCCCAAGTAGGTTTGGCTCTTCCTTTCCGGTACTCTCTTGCTCGGTGCAATGGCTGAGAACTAAACGGTAAAATAAGTGAAAGCTCGGTGGTGTTCCTGCAGCAATTAGAATGCAATGCATGCGTCGTTGTCGGTGTTAACCACAGACTCTAGAACTAGAGACAAATCTGTCTCATGATGTTCGGCATTGCCAGAATCCTCAGAATTTCTTTTAGGGTGTATCCTTTGTTTGGATCAAACTGATCCTAAGAGATGTCAAAACAGACTAAGTCTTCGACTAGTCCCTTTTGAAGATTCAACTTTGAACTTGGAACAACTCGGTATTGATGGCGTGATACCTTTACCGGGGTGGCTTCAGCGACAAAGCACGTTAGCCGGAGCGGTGTACGTGCTGCGCACGATAACCAAAATGACATCAATATCACGACAACAACACTTTGTGGTTCATTAGGTTTGGTTGAATCTTCAACCGGGCATGAGCCAAGGATTTAATAAGGTCTGATTTCCCAAAGTCTCGCTGATCTAGGGACTTGAAAAATTAACAACATGCACCATCAAGATGCACGACTCTTCATCGGGTCTAGCAGCGTCCAAATTAGCATAAGACAAACTCGAAGAGAGACAACCTAGAAGCCGCCCTAAACATGCTCCTACGCAAAAACGACATGTATGTGTGTACAGTTCCAGAGACGAGTTTGCCTCACGAATTTCAGACGTTGTCAGAATCCTCAGAATTCTTTTCGGCGATGTGTCCCCGTGTAGATCGACAGATCCTAAAAGATGTCAAAATAGACTAAATCTTCGTCTAATCCCTTTTGAAGATTCAACTTTGAATTAGAAACAACTCGGTATTGATGACATGGCACCTTAACCTTGAACAACGTGGTGTATAGTGACAACGCACTTCAACCTGGGTGGCGCCAGTGACACAGCATCAATACTTTGTTGTTCCTAATTGTCGGTTGAATCCTCAATTAGGCATGAGCTGAGGATTTAGCAAATTTTGATTTCTCAAAGTCTCATTGAACTAAGGACTTTGCGATTGATAACGAACATTCGACCAGAATGAGCGACTCCTCATCGGGTCCAACAACGCCTTAGATAACAGCGTAAGACAAACTCGGAAAGAACCACCTTAAGCATGCTCCTATGCAAAAAGTGTATGTACAGTGCATGTGATAGGGAAAGCAGTAACACGTAATAGTATATGGGGTTAGATGCAAGAAGATCTTACCCTGTAGGTACTGCCTTAGTTTGGAAAGTGCTAGAGCTTTGTATATGCAAAGGTCGGTTTTGGCTTGTAACAGGTTCCTCGGACTAGGGCCACAGATATACCTCCCATCGCCGCGATATCGCTGAGCAATAGTCAAACGGTAGCATGACCCATCATCGTCGAAGGTTGTTGTTCATTCGAGGTCCCCGGGCTCCGGTGCCGGATTGCCAAAACGATCCAACGAGGCTTATCCCACATCGATGCATATGAATGCTAGAAATTGATTAAGAAGAAGAAGGATCACAATTTTGCAAAATGCCTTTTCAAGCTCGGCTCACTTTATTTAGTCCATTTTTAAAGGAAACTACGCAAGTGAACAATTGAAAAAGTCTCCAGGTAGGATTGGCCGGACACGAAGTCCTGTTAAATCACCATTCCAGCCTTCGGCAGCGCGAAGCTCACCGTTTTGACAAACTTTTAAGGAATTGTTCACAAACGTATTAAACCCTAAGTATGGATTAATATTAGTTCGATTATCCCCAGCAGAGTCGCCACTGTGGGTAGCATGCCCTGGAATTTCCGGATTCCAAAAGCGAGCCTCCGGGAATTTCGTTTCCCGGAGCAAGGGCCCGTTAGATCGAAGGAGCGCGAGCGGAGAAGCAGGCGCTCGCGAAAACACAGAGTCGCCACCTGGGTTTGAAGGTCCGTCACCCAAGGAACCGTATTTCGAAGCACCTGCCGCGCTATTTGATTTGAAAAAGTGAAGGAACCAGTCCATCATAACCATATCTGGGTTCGGGAGCCAGGTTACGAGAGGGGAAGGGTTTTAAGGCACCCCTCTCGCCCAATCCGTAGATCGGTCTCTACTTAGGCATTTTGCAAATGTTTGTGATTCGAATTCTTCTTTAACCAGTTTTAAGCCAATTAGGGCGGGGGAACAGTTAAGGGATTAAGACCGTAACAATTTGCAAGATGTGATTGAATATGGCATGGATGGATGGAAGACTGAAAATGGGATGAAACTTAACCCTCTGATCAGAAAAAACCAAACAGCACATGGAATGGGTGTATCACACATGATGACCACCTTTGCATGCATGGATCTTCGTGCATGCAAAGCCAACCATCGCACGACACACTACTCCCTCGCGCGAGTGTTCATTCAAACCACAGGTTGGATTTTGATCCCCTTCTGGGCTCTGGAAGGACCAGTGCTCACCTAGGGGGCAAACCAAAGAGTTTAACATGTACTGGAATTTAACTAATTATTACAAATTAAATTAAACAAAAGCCAAATAAATTGAAATACAACCCCTAAACAGTGGGGGTGAATAAACAGAGGGTTAAGCCTTGGTTACCATGCAAGGGCAATAACTGGAAAATAGAGAACCATCGCGCGAGCAGTTAGAACCCACGCGCGAGGATTCGGACCGGATTTCCAGGAATTGCTTTGCATGCCTCTGAGCTCTGGGACAGGTCCAGATGCAACCCAGAAGCATTCCAACAAAGTAAATAAGCAAGAAAAGCTAGTCTATGTGTTTTAACATGCTGAGTAGTGAGCTAAAAGGCCTATCATACTTCAAAACAATGAATAACATGATAAAACAAGAATAACCAGCACCCCCAAACCCCACGAGAACTGTCGCGCGAGACA
The DNA here is from genome assembly GCA_025413875.1 of Rhododendron molle. Lineage (NCBI taxonomy): Eukaryota > Viridiplantae > Streptophyta > Magnoliopsida > Ericales > Ericaceae > Rhododendron > Rhododendron molle. The sequence continues at coordinate 44,609,070 of CM046392.1, forward strand.
GAAGACTGGCGCGCGTGATAGTGAGTCCATCGCGCGAGGGAGTGCTTGGCACGAATTCTTGTATTTCTGCTGACTTTAGGGCCAGGACTGGTATTGATTACCAGCCTTGGCCCTGCCAGTTCCCCTCAGAGATCAGAACAGGAAAAACGGTATGTATGCTATACCTTTGGTTGAGTTTGAAAAAGTGCTTGAACTTGAGTTGAAAGAGTGCTTGAACTTTGATTTGAGTTGAGGTTGAATGCTTTTGAGTTGTAGAAACAAAGTGTGAAAATTCGGTGTAAAATTTGTAACCTTTTTTTCCAACCAAGGTGTATGGATTTCAAAACCCTTTGTGTTTGATTTTTGTGAACCTTTTAAAAAGACTAACATATGGGGGTATTTATAGGCCAACACCTTCCATTAATGGGAACCCTTCACTTTATTCTAGAACATTCTAGAATAGTCTAGAATAGTCTAGAAACATGCCAATAATGGAAAGAATCTTCTAGAACATTCTAGAATATTCTAGAACCTTCTAGAATCTTTCCATTAATGGAAACCTTCCAAAAATGGAAAGTTACAGATCGGTTGCAAATTTAACCAGCGCGCGGATCGAAAATCGGCGCATGCCAATAGGGTTCTGGGAATTTTTTAAAAAGTTTTGAAAACACTCAAAGCTCAAACATGCTATCACTGCCGGGGCGTTCTTGATCCATTTCATCATCGGGGAATCAAAAACCGTAAGTAAACTAATCTGGAAGCCCAGATTGGGGTGTCTACAGTAGCATGTCAGCCCAAAGTCCCTTGGCGTCATCCAGGCGAGCCTTGATGATCCCCAGTAGTGTCCGGTTAGTTACCTCGACCTGGCCATTTGTCTGAGGGTGACCAGGTGTGACGTATTTGCACTTGGTGTTGAACTGGTCCCAGAACTCCCTGATGCTGTCGTTGTCGAACTGCTTCCCATTATCCGAGATCACAGCGTGCGGAATCCCAAACCTGCAGACAATCTGCTTCCAGACAAAGCTTCGAGCGGCCTCTTGAGTGATTTTGGCGAGCGCCTTGGCTTCCACCCATTTCGTGAAGTAGTCAATCGCCACAATAGCAAACTTGTTCTGGCCTGCTCCCAACGCGAATGGGCCGATAATGTCTATCCCCCACTGTGCGAACGGCCAGGGGCTCTCCAGAGGAGTGAGCGGCTCTGCTGGCTGGTGGGGTATGCTGGCGAACCGTTGGCATTTGTCACATCGCCGAGCGAATTGTGTGGCATCCGCTTTCATTGTTGGCCAGTAGTAACCTGCCCGTAAGGCTTTGAAAGCCAGTGCTCTTCCTCCTGAGTGATTACCACAGATCCCTTCATGGATCTCTCGGAGGATGAACTGTCCCTCCACATCCGAGACACACCTTAGGTAAGGGTAAGTGTATCCTCGTTTGTAGAGAGTGTCTCCTCGCATGAGGTACCTCGCTGCTCGATGTCTTATCTTTTTTGCCTCCAACCGGTCGGCTGGTAGGCTGCCATCACGTAAATAAGCGATGAGTGGCTCCGTCCAGACGGCGTTGACCTGAATAACCTGCACGTCGCTCGACCCATCCTCTTCAATGCTTGGGCTTTCCAAGTATTCGATCGGCACAGACGAGGCAAGTTGGTCTTCCGTCTCAGTGGCCAGGCGTGCAAGGGCGTCCGCCTGCTGGTTTTCCGTACAGGGAACTTGCTTGAACTCCACATGCATAAATGCCGCTCGAAGTTTTGCTACGAGGGCGGTGTATTTCTTCATCTGCTCACTCTTGATGTCTGCGTCCCCGTTACTTTGATTGACGACCAACTGGGAGTCACTCAGAACCTGGACGTGGTGGGCGCCGACCTCGATGCAGAGCTGGAGGCCAGCGACAACCGCCTCGTATTCCGCCTCATTGTTGGTCGCCCTGAATCCAAAACGCAGCGTGTAAGCCACCGAATCACCCTGCGGGGAAATGAGCACGATTCCAGCTCCGCTGGATGTTTGATTTGCCGAGCCGTCGGCGTAGACCGTCCATACTTCACCTTGCGGCCTGTCACCTGCCGGTATCTGCATCTGCTTGTGGTCAGGCGTCCGTACTTCTTGCGTGAATTCCGCCAAAAAGTCTGCCATGACCTGACCCTTCTTCGCTTGACGTGGTTTGAACTGGATGTCGAACTCTCCTAACTCGATCGACCACTGGACAAGCCGACCGGAGGTTTCGGGCCTTTGGAGGACCTGTCTCAGTGGTTGATCGGTCAGCACGATAACAGTGTGTGAGCAGAAGTACGGCCTGAGACGGCGAACGGAGATCATCAGGGCGAACGCCAGCTGCTCAATTAATGGGTACCTGACCTCCGGTCCCCGATATCCCCTGCTTACGTAGAAAATCGGCTTCTGGACACGTTGTTCCTCCCTGAACAAGACCGAACTGACGGCGTGGGCCGAGGCTGATAGATACAGGTACAGGTCTTCCCCGGGAACCGCTCGGGAGAGTAGTGGTGGAGAGCCGAGATTACCTTGAGCTGGCAGAATGCCTCTTCACATTCCGAGGTCCACTCGAAAGCTTTCCTCAAAGTTCTGAAGAACGGGAGACACCTGTCGGTTGAACGACTAATGAAACGGTTTAGTGCGGCTACTCTTCCCGCAAGGCATTGGACCTCCTTGATGGTTGATGGCGAGCGCATGTTCAGGATCGCTTGAACTTTTTCCGGGTTGGCCTCAATCCCCCGATGACTGACCAGGAAGCCGAGGAACTTGCCCGCGGCTACTCCAAACGCGCATTTGGCGGGGTTAAGCTTCATGTTAAACTTCTTGAGAACCTGGAATGTTTCCTCGAGGTCAGCAAGGTGGTCAGCCAACTGCTTGCTTTTGGTTAGCATGTCGTCAACGTAGACTTCCATGTTTCGACCGATCTGGTGTGCGAACATGTGATTGACCAGCCTCTGATAGGTCGCTCCTGCATTCTTTAAACCGAACGGCATAACTCTATAACAGAAAAGACCTCGTTTGGTAATGAAAGATGTACCTTCCTGGTCGGCCGGATTCATGAGAATTTGGTTGTATCCCGAGAAAGCATCCATGAAGCTCAACAGTTCGTGTCCCGATGTAGAATCCACCAATTGGTCTATCCAAGGGAGTGGATAGCTGTCCTTCAGGCACGCTTTGTTAAGATCCTTGAAGTCGACGCACAATCGCCATTTTCCGTTCACCTTCTTCACTAGCACTACGTTGGCGAGCCAATCCGGGTATTGAATCTCCCGAATAAATTTGGCATCGATCAGCTTCTGTACCTCCTCCAGCACCGCATCGCTCCTTTCCTTTCCGAAGACCCTAGGCTTCTGCTTAACCAGCTTGAAACCGGGGTCGGCATTAAGGTGATGGGTCATGACGTTGGGGTCGATACCGGTAAGATCATCATGCGACCAGGCAAAGACATCCGCGTGTTGCTTTAGGAAGTCTATAAGCTGTCCTCTGATGCCGGGTCCGAGCGACGAACCGATGTTGACCCTCTGGTTTGCCGCCAGTTCTACCGTTTCCAACTTCTCCGCGGGCTCTGCCCGCTGATCGTCATTCTCATCCCGTACTTCGAGCGCATCTACCGCCAAGGTCTCTTTAGGTTTCTTCTCCTTTAGGGTCGCCACATAGCAATCCCTGGCCGTCGCCTGATCACCCCTCTGCTCGCCAATTCCCCCATCGGTTGGGAACTTGATCATGAGATGGTAAGTTGACGTGATCGCTCGCATGCTATTCAACGCCGCGCGGCCCAGGACAGCATTATAAGCGGAAGGACAATCGACCACCAGAAATCGTACGAGTTTGGTTACCCGGTTTGGGGTGTCGCCGAGCGTGACCGGCAGTTCTATGGCCCCTAACGGCTGGACCTTTTCCCCCGAGAATCCGATCAGCGGAGACCTGATCTGTTGCAACCTCTCCCGTGGTATCCCCATCTGACGGAAGGCCTCCACGAACAGGATGTCCGCGGAACTCCCATTGTCGACGAGGACACGACTTGTCCTGTAGTTCCCAACTGCTACCGTGATCACCAATGGATCATCATGGGGTTGTTGCACTCCCGCAGCGTCCGATTCACGAAAGCTGATTGGTCGATCCGCCGCTCGCCCTGCCCCGGATGGTCGATCGATCGTCACTGTTTCAAAGGATCGGAGCCTTCGGGCATGCGCCCGCTGCGATGAGTCCGATTCCCCCCCGCCAGCGAATCCACCCGAGATGACGTGGATTCCTCCGACCGGTGGTCGAGGTTGCTCCTCCTGTCGTGGACGGTTGGGCCGTTGACCCCGCTGGCACTCTCGGTCGGCTGGCCGAGGGCACTGCTCGCCTTGGTGAGCCGACCCCCTCTGAACGAAGCGTTGTAGTCGACCTCGTTGGATTAGCTATTCAACCTGCTTCTTGAGCTCGAGGCAGTCTGAGGTCTCATGGCCATGGTATTGGTGGAATCGGCAACACTTGCTCTGGTCCCTGGGGACCTCTGGCTCCATTGCTTGGGGCCACCGCAGCTCCGGGTCATTGACGAGATGCACCAACACGTGTTTAGGGGAGGTGTTGAGCACATGGACAGAACGTTGGCTTTGCCTCGTATTGACCATGGTTTGGACTTAACAGGTAAACTTTGATGGGACAAAGGAATGTCGATTCCCACAGACGGCGCCAAACTGTTGATGCCAAAATCCGAGCGGTCAATCCGAGCTCCACCTTGCTGATGGTTCCTGCAAGAAGTTCAATGACTGGAGGTGATTCCAGTCGTGAACCCTCCGATGGCAAAGTCAGAAAGATTGTTTTAGAGAAACTATTCACTCAGTATAATGGATAGGACTGAGAGCGTACCTTTCTGGCGTGATCTCCGTTGGTAATATACTACTGCCCATGATCCCACTGCGGGTGATGGCAGAGGAAAAGGTTGAGGGCGGTTATCCTGGTCATGGGTCCCGAACCTCGGGGGAGCTGGGCGCCCCCCGAGGTCGTGGGGTGTCACCATTCAATATCCCTGGAAACTCGGGGGACACTGCTTGGCTCGTGGGATCGTGGGGTAACTCGTGACTAGCTCGACCGATGCGGTCGGCTCCCGGCCGGTCGACCACACCACTTGACGAGTGTGGAACGTGTCGAGCGGCCGTTGCCCGGTTGCAGTGGTACGAAAACATACCCATCAAAATGTAAAGAGTTACAATAATTAAACAGGAGAAGAAGATGACATTCCAACTATGTTGGCACCCCATCCCATGACGGTCATATGCCACTCGAGGCCCAAGAGCGATTACAAGTGGGCAAGATACCAACCGAAATCAAAGTAGGGAAAAAAAGCTCAAAACATGAGCAACCCTAGTTCAGTTAAACAGAAATGAAAGAGAACTTCTATTCCATAAAGAGAACTCCTCGTGTTGTGATGTTTATGTGTGACGTTCGACTGCTGTATCTAAAGAGACAGATGTCAAATTATGCTTTTATTGACATCGAGATGTTGATTGGTGGAGTAGCCCCTAAATTTATTAATCAAGCTTGGGTGGCTTAAATGAGCGATGTGGGACAAGTCTAATAACATCGATGCATGATACTTACTTTAAAAAAAAAACATAATACTTGAGAGGTACTAGTAGATTTCAACTGTGTCTTTTTGACATCGATGCAAGATTGGATCCTTGCTTTTGAAAGAAACATAACACTTGCCACCAGCCTTGGTTATAATTTCACGTCATCGAAATATATTTTGGTGTGTAAGGCCCTGTTCTCCCTCAATTATTGTTCTGCAGTTTCTTCTTCTTTTCTTAATTTTTGTGTGTAAGATCATTTGTCTCGATTAGAGAAATCTAAAAGATAAAAAAAATTATAATCAACTTAATTTTGGTGTGATATGAAGATCCAGACTACCATACAAGATGGTGTGGACCCCTTGGATACTGCCATGTGGTGCTTCTGGATATTAATTTACAAGAAAACATACTCGAATGGACCCTAAGACTACCATAGAATTGTGTGGTGTTGGAGGACTGGGGTGGTGCTACACAGCATGTTGTGCACAATAAATCGTAGCTGCTCCGGTCTCGCTACAATGATCGGAATCGTTCACTTTGTAGACTTCGTCAAGTAGAACAAATGTATCAAAAATCAGTTCGATCGGATATCATTAAGTGTCTCATCCGAAATTTATTATCTTGAAATTATTAAGTGTACCAAAACATAGTGGATTTTATCTAATGTTTCGGATTCTTTTGTTTCAAGATAATAATGGTCGGATGAGGCACTTAATAATATCCGATAAAAAATAAAAAAGCTTAAAAGAATGGAGAAGTGGGCAACCAAGTTTGAGATTGAAGTTAGACATCTCAAACATCCGGACCGGCATTGCATTTATGTGTACATTTTTGGCCAACAATGAGGGTCTCAGTTGTAGATCCCTCGAATCTCATGTCAGGGTACATGTTTCATCTGTAATCATAATAACCCCAAACACTTTTGTCCATGATTTACGCCACCAATTTTGTCCATGATTTTCGGCAGTATTACTGTATTAGAACTATAGAGAAATTTGCTGGAGTCCTGTCCTGTTCCTCTTATTATGTGACATTTTATTAAATTCATTGTGCTTGGGATGCCTAATGAAGATTCTCTTTTCATTCCTTTTTGCATGTAGTTATCCATCCAACGTTATACACGAAAAGACTCGAATTTGGACTTGTGGACTCCGGCATCAAGGATATATATCATTGACTTTAAATCAAGGATATCATTGATGAAAGACTTTGAAGTGTGAAAATGGAGGAAGACTTTGAATCAAGGGTATCATTGATGCAACACTCTGAAGTGTGAAAATGCAGGAAGACTTTGAATCAAGGGTATCATTGATGCAAGACTTTGAATCAAGGATAATTACTGGGTCTGTCCCTTTTCTTCCATCTCTTTGAAGTAGTTAGAAAGAAGCCAACTTTGAAGTAGTTAGAAAGAAGCCAACTTTGAAGTAGTTAGAAAGAAGCCACCAATGCTAGATCCAAAGGCACATGTGAAAATGCAGGACATTTTTTTTTAATCGATAGGAGATATCATTACATCATGTATGAATTACAGTATAAAGTACAAATCACAGAACACTATATCAATTGTGTGAGAATCCACGAGATAACTAAATCAAGAACTCAACTACTATAAATCTAACCTAACTACAACTCGAGTCCACAAGCAAACCTTGCGCACAAGAAAAAGAGAGAAACTCTGCAATAATATTGATGTAAAAGTTAGGCAAAACCTTAGGTTTACAACCCTTCTATAGGGCGGAACCCAAAACCCTAATAAAAATAAGCTGAAAATAAAAAGTCCCAAAAATTGGGGTTTTTCCTAAAATTGAAAACGGAAAAGAAAAACAGGATTTACCCAAAAATACCAGCTAAAAAGGAATTATAGTCTAAGAGTTATTAACGAAACGAAACTTTCCTAAAACGGCAAAATAATGCAATTGAAGGACTAAATGGATGAATCAAGCCGAAATCCACCATGCGTCATGACCTTAGGGTGGTTTGTATTGACCGGAGCATGAAATTAAGTGAGCCCATAAAGTTTGGGCCTATTCCGAGCTCGTCCGAATTTTCAAATCGGGTAATCAAAAATTAAAGGGAAAATGACGGCCCAGGACGTGTTTTGATAATTAATACTTACCAAGAGCATGCTGAGAACATTTGTTAATGCTGAAAACATCATTGGTGGATATTAATTATCAAAATACGTCACTGGCCGTCATTTTTTCGAAATTAAACATTGTTTGGGCTTCTGAGGCTTGGCATGGTCCAACTAATCATGGAATTGGACCTCCACGTATTCTACATTAATTGTGAGAGAGAACTATCAAAGAGAGAGAGAGTTTCCCATAACTCTATATGTTTTGTATATCTCTTGTGTATATTTTTTGTGTGTCTCACATGAATATCCTGCAGAGATTATATATTGAGAGAGAGAGAGAGCATCCTAGATGCTTTAGAAGTCCTCTAATTCTAAGAGATTAGGATCATTTCAACCTCTTCTATCTTATCTCCAAGATAAAATAGAACTCTCTAACTAATGGGTCATCGGGTCATGCTCAGATGGGCGACCCGATTTGATCCCGGATCGGCCCCAAATTCCAACACGGACACCAACAGAACATCCACGAGTAGATGCACAAACCATTTGCATGGACCTGGGGGCGTGCTGTGCAACATCTAGACCGTCCATCTCGACAATTAATAATCCAGATTTAAATAAAACTTTTCAGGGGAATAGTCTAACTTTTTCCAGAAAAAGTTTCATTTGCATTTGGACCATCCAAAACACTTTTGAATGGTTAAAATTGCATGGCACACTGCGCAGCACACACTGTAGAGCACGCCTCTCGGGTTGCATTTGCATGGCCTTGCAAGGATTTTCTCATTCCCATAGCATCAGAATCGAGTCTCGCGGCTTGGTTAAGCAACACAAGTTTGTCAATGTCCTGCATTTTCAACCAACATGGGCTATCTCAGTAGGCCAGAATTCTTGCATTTCACTAGGAGATCAGGAGTTCGAGTATTTTCACTTGCGTGTGGGAGTTCTTCCCGTTGAGATTATTTCTTCCCCTAATGGGGGCTAATTTATCTCGTTTGGACTAGTATGTTAACTAGCTAGTCTCTTGTGAATTCCGCTATGTCAACCATTAAAGAGCAATCCGACATTTTGCACCGTGGAATTAATAGAGGGTGATACTCGATCCTCATAATATCACTCCATCACAGGAGTTTGTCGCTGATTTAGTACGTGATCAAGAGTTCGTAATCTATTCACCAAGGTCCGGTTCGGTTATTGTTCGCAAGAGATAACCCGAATCACCCGCTTCCGCACTTGCTATATATTGTCTAACAGTCCGAAATTTAGGCAAATGCATGGGTTCATTTTCCTGTTAATGTTATTGTTGATGTTATTATCCACACTTTACACAACTGTACAAAGTTTTGGTTTGGTCGCCGAGAAAATGGAAGTTGAGAAAAGATATTTGATGGCTTTAAATCCAGAGATGAATGTTTAGACTTGTTAAGATTTGATTGGAGTTGGAGTTGAAGTTTTGGAGCTCTATTCTTCAAATTTTTTGTATAAAAAAAAACTGCACGCTCAAATCCCTCTAAACCATCCAAACTGCATCTAAATCGATCCAACCAAACAACATTTACGAATGGGTGGCGGATGAAAAAAAATGACAATCCGTCCCTACCGAATAGGATTGGGAACCGAACCGATCCGTTCAAAACCGATCCGCAGGCAACCCCTAATTGTTGGAATATAGGGAGTAAACTTGTCTTAACCTCCCGAGTAGTATTTTTATTTTTAAATCAAGAAATCCGCAGGCAACCCCTAATTGTTGTGCATACCGATGCTCCGGACTATTAATAAAGAAAGCATGGTAATGTTCACAGAAATTAAATTGGGTCTCTAGGCCTGCTCTCTCTGATGCTATTTGGCTTTGATTAGTGGGCATGGTTCTGCAACAAAATAGGTATAGGAGGGCCACTGTTTCAGTGGTATTCTGAGAGCAGCCACTTTGTGCATATTACCAAAATGTTAGGTCTGTCTCCAATCCTCCCCCGCCCAAACCCCCAATGATTGAGGACAACATGGGTTCTGATGTTGATGTTGAAGAAATTCAGCTTTCAAAACTTTTGTTTGGCTTATTCATGGGAATGGTCCTTCTCAAATGACAAATCAGCTTCCGCCAAATGGAGGTGAGAGCATTCATAGTTAATCGCAAATGGTACTCGTATTAGTGGGTTGTAGCAAACAATAGGCGTCTACTAAGGAGGGCATCAGAGCCCGCTGTTGTGAAAGAAGTTGAAATGCAAATCATGAGATGTTTTGATGTTGTGCTTGTGAATGCTCAATATGATGTACGTGCCAGTCTAGAGTAGTCCGTCCGTCTGCTCGTGCTGAAATCATTACTCTTCAATCTCCCGTGCTCGAGCAATTGCGATCAATCCTTGACATACATATACCGGGTGCCCGGACTAGAGAAACGGTGATGCAGGGAGGCGTGTCGAAATAGAAGAACGCGCAACAAGGACAATCACGAATAAATTTGAACTAGAGATACTCTCTCTACGAACAAACAATTATGAGAAAACTTCTCAAATTTTCATTAATAATTCATAAAACAACTCCTTAGCCCTAAGTCTTACAACCTTATTTATACTAATAGAATTCATAACCCTAACTTTTTTAAAATCTAAAAAGGAAAATAAACATAAGAAAATAAAATCAATCCTAATTTTCCTTGACCAAGAAACCTATTCAAAATAGGAAAATTAGATCAAATTAAACTAGGAAAACTAAATACTTATAAATTATATTGACTAAAATAAAATATTCCTACTAAAATGCTAAACTCAAAATAATAAATTAAGATTCTTATATTTTTAGAATAATCAAAATATCGGTCTGCATCATCCTCCCCGACTTGAAGAAAACTCGTCCTCGAGTTTCAATTGTTTCAAATAATTGCATTCGCCTTTGTTGGTCTGCATCCATCTTGTATTTCAAATTAATTTTCTCGAACCGAAGTTTCAAAGAACAGTCTTCAAAAAGAACTGGAACAATATCCTTAGATAATTCTACTTGGTCTTCACCGAAAATCAACTCACTGTGCTCTGGAATCAAAAACCACGATTTCTTCTTTGTAAAGTCTTGAATAAATTCCCAAAAAGGGTCCACAAAGTTTCTTTGTATCACCGTAGTCTTCAAAAGGATTAATAACTTGTCCTTGTCTTGAATTTTGCAAAAGAACTTTGCATTGATTTCATTGGTGGAGTTTAGGCTGAGATCTTCCATATACGATGGATTAATATTTTCACCAACCAAAATAGAAGATAATCCTTCGTTGCACCTAAAGCTTTCATTAACACCACCGGGTTCAAGACCAACAATTGTTTTCGCTTGGGCAATATTTCCAGGCCCTTGGACAATATTTTCCTCTACAATAATTTCTTTTACCAGTTCTTCGTCAAAAAAACTGGTGGCTTATTCCAATCCACTAATGGATCCGGAATAATTTTTGATGTAAAGGGCCACCCACCAATAGTATCGTCCACCATATCAACCTCTAGGAATTTTTCTGGCGCCATACTGTAGTGGGCTGAAATATCCGAAGTCCAAAGGGTTCAAAAGGATCAACCCATCTTGGCCATCGTTCAGCTATCTCAGTTCGTCTACGTTCAAAAAGTATTATTGTCCGAACAAACGTGTATTTCTGGGTTGTTTGTCTGAAGAATACAAGCCCTATTGGAAGAATTGTGACCCGTTTATTCGGATCATCTTCCTCTTCACAACTACTGTTGCTCGGACAGACGATTCGGTTCGGTTGGACGTGTATTGTTCGGATAACTGCCTTTGTGGGAACATTCTAGATCCTTTCCACTTATGGCCGATTCTAGAAGTCTTCGATGATACGCAAGATGTCTTCTCTGATATACGAAGTGACATCTCTGGCCAATAGCGGCAGGCCTGACATTAGTCACTGTGACACGGCAAGATCTTCTGAAGGCGGCCCTCATTAATGTCCCTAACATGTGACGTCAGCCGAGCGTAGAAGTGCGCGTGTAGCCTACGCTCGGCTAACTCGCCGCTTCCATCCCACGCCTATAAATAGAGGAGTACTTCACCTAAGACGGGGATCTGTTCTGAGTAATCACACACGAAAAACTACTCTCTCTCTACATATGTTTTCTTACCAAACTTCTTCCTCCATATGCTAACTTAATCGTCGGAGCTTCTTCCCGGAGGAACACCCCCCTCCGGTTTGCAGGTACAAGGCGTTACACGTCATCGCTCCACGATTCAACAGCAAGCGAGAAGGGTTCAAGAGGTTCGAGGTTAAAACAGCCCCCCACAATTGGCGACTCTTCTGGGGAAGAAGAAACACATTTTTTGTTCTTCCTAGCGAAGTGTGGGCCTGTTCTTAACTCCAGTCTCTTCTCCACCCAAAGATGACCCAACGCCTACCACCACCTGGTCCGGAAAATTTCACCCTCGGTTTGACTGGGTTCGGCTCAATAAATAACGATCCCGGCCAAACTGCTAGGACCGTGGTGCCAGTTGCTCGTCAACTTTCATTCCCACAAATCGAGCTTGACATCGCTCTGGCGGAACAAAAACGCCAAGCAGCAGTCATAGCACTCCTACAGCAACGTCTAGAAGAGCGGGATGGAGGCACAATCGTCACACCAACACCTGGCCATGTTGCCGAACCAAGTCGGCCAAAGAAAGCGCACAAGCGGAGCCGAAAATCAAGAAAGGCAGTAACTTCCGAGCTAGCCATATCCGAACGAAGGACCGTCTTTGATAGGTTGGAACACCCGCCACGAATTCAGCCGAACTCATCTCGGCACCGCGTGGCGAGCATCATTCGGACCGAGAGTTCACGTTCCTCGGCAACAAATTCTACGGCACATTCTCACCGAACAAACGTCTCGGGAAAAACACAGCGCGTCCAGACGGTATCACGAGCGCGCAGACGGCAAGAGGCCAATGGATTTAAACGTCCTCCCAGAGCGTCAACCAGCTGGTCACACCGAGCGAACCGAATAGTCTAGATCCACGACCGAGCTTCAACACAACAAACAACATTCAGCGGGAGCGCGTGGCACTCGCCGGACGATGAGCAGAGGAGAACGCTCGGATAATGGAAATACAATTATTTTATATGATCAATTTACTGGGGCACCTATTGTGTATCAACCGGTTGGAGAATTGGATCCGCGGTTAGCTCGGCAGGGTGATTCAAGAGGAGAACGGCCGGAGCGGTCAGAAGGAGGCAGACCTCACCACAATGAGGCGAACGACCAGCCAAGACGCCGTCACCGAGAGCCAAGAGAAAATCCTGAAGTGCCCGCTCCGCAGTCAATAATCCTACAGGCTCCGGTGACAATGGACAACTCAAAGCTCGGAAAAGCTAAAGCATCCCCGTTCGTTGACGCCATTCAGCAAGAACGACCGCCGGAGCGCTTTACCATGCCGAAGCTCAAACGTTATGAAGCCAAAGAAGATGCTGTGGCGTTCGTTTGTCGGTTTCGGCAGACTATGAGCCTCCACAACTTCTCTGACGCACTCATGTGTAAGATCTTCCCCCTCACACTTGCTGAGCCAATAATGTTGTGGTATAACCAGCTCAAACCAAAATCCATCAAAAGCTTCAACGAATTGGAGTTGGAGTTCACAAAGCGGTTCGTAACGAGCAACATTCAACCCAAGACGCTTTCGATGTTGGTAAACATGAGAAGAGCAGCCGGGGAAACGCTTCGGGCGTACACTGAACGTTACTGGGAAGTCTACAACCTCATCCCTGACTGTGACCAAGGCGTGGCTGCGGAGTCATTCATGAATGGGTTGGATCCAACTTCGGCAATGTTCAGAGATTTATCTAGAAACCCGCCAAAGACAATGGGGGACCTGATGGTTATTATCGAAAAGGATTGCGTACACGAAGAAGCAGTGGCCGAGCGTAACGCTCCGAAGACAGCCGAGGCAAAGACCCAGGCTTCAGCGAAAAAACAGGTGGCCAACGTTCGGCACGGGCAAAACGGACAAGGCAGCGGAGGAACCGGGTAAGGAAAATCGAGCAACAAGTCTAAACCGCCCCAAACCCCGTACCAACAGCCGTGGCAACAGGAGAAGAGGGAACCCAGGCCGGATGAGTATGTGGCCGAGCAAACAGCTTTCACGGAACCAATTTACAAGTTATTACATACCATCGGCAAGATGCCATTCTTCGTCTGGCCTACAGGATTCCTCGGAACGGCGGGCACCGGGGCTGGATTGTGTTCGTTTCACAAAGAGCGAGGGCATTACACCACCCAATGCCAACCGTACAAAAGATACCTGGAAGAGCTTGCAGCAGCTGGGCATCTCAACCAATGGACCTTCGGCGCAATCCACTCCCTCCTCCTCCACCTCTTCCAGCGGGCAACATCGTTGGGGTAATACAAGGACTCGTCACCGAAGGAAAGGCTGCAGAACTGCGCTTGGAAATCGACAAAGCCGAGGTTGCTTTATCAGTATGCAACGTGGGTGCCTCATCCAAGAGAAAGTGGACGGATCCGAGCCTGGATGGAACAATCACCTTCACGGCCGAAGATTTGCGAGGATTACAGACACCACATGCCGATGCCCTTGTCGTGACCATAATCGTTGACAAATCTACAGTTCAACGGGTATTGATTGACCAAGGAAGTTCGGCAGAGGTTATGTTCTACTCCACATTCAAAAGCCTTGGGCTATCTCTTGATCGGCTTCGGACGGCAACCGCCCCGCTCGTCAGCTTCACCGGAGCTCCCGTATGGCCCCTTGGGCTGACAACCCTACCCGTGTGAGCCGGCTCCCGAGTGATTGATGTTGATTTTGTAGTGGTTAATTCACCTAGCCCTTACAACATCATTCTCGGTCGAACCTGGCTACATGGGATGAAGGCAGTCGCTTCAACCCTTCATCAGGTTCTGAAGTTCACAGGATGGAATGGAAGGCAAGAGAGCCTTCGGGGAGATCAAGTCCAATCCAAGAAGTGCTACATTAGCACCGTGATGAACAAACAGTGATTGCAAGAGGTACAGTGCATCGACACAGCGGATGTACCCGTCCTTGAAGATGTGGGTCTACCAGCCGAGCAACGGTCGGCCGAGGAACTGATTCGAATGCCAATAACTTCGGATGGAAGCCGGTACTTTCTCCTCGGCAGCTCGATGGTCGAATCCGAGCGTATGGAGATGTTCAATTTCCTTAAAGAGAACATCGAAGTATTTGCTTGGACTCCCAACGAGATGCCAGGCGTGGATCCAGCCTTCGCTGCTCATCACCTGAATGTTGATCCGAACAGACGCCCTGTTGTACAAAAGGTTCGTCGTTCAGCAGCACAACATGTGGACGCAGTGATGGCCGAAGTAGACCAGTTGTTAAACGCTGGGGCTATAAGAGAGATCCTATATCCAACCTGGCTAGCAAACTCGGTCGTTGTACCGAAGAAAAATGGCAAGCTCCGAGTCTGCATTGATTACACCAATCTTAACGATGCTTGTCCGATGGATCGTTTTCCCCTTCCTCGGATTGAGCAGATGGTGGATGCAACGGCAGGGCACGAGCGACTAAGCTTCATGGATGCTTACCGAGGGTATCATCAAATTGCTTTAGCAGTTGAAGATCAAGAGAAAACGGCGTTCATCTCTCCTCGGGGGATTTATTGCTACAATGTCGTTCCCTTCGGACTAAAGAACGCCGGAGCAACGTTTCAACGAGCAATAACTAAAATGTTTCTCCTAAAGCTCGGCAAGACGTTGGAAGCTTACATCGACGATTTGGTATGTAAAAGTAAATTCGGTAGCGATCACCTTCGGGATCTTGGCGAGATCTTCGCCATACTCAAGGAATATAAGCTTCGTCTGAACGCTGAGAAGTGTGCGTTTGGAGTTGGATCGGGTAAGTTCCTCGGATATATGGTCAGTCAACGAGGAATTGAAGCCGATCCGACTCAACTGACCGCCGTTCGGAATCTCCGAGCTCCAACAACCATTAAGGAAGTGCAACGGCTAACCGGAATGGTAGTGGCACTGAGTCGCTTTATTCGGCGATCCGGAGATCTTTGCAGACCCTTTTTCCAAGCAATAAAGACCAGTCGGCGCAGGTTTGTGTGGACTGAGGAATGTGATGTGGCTTTGCAATCATTGAAAACATACCTGGCGCAAGCTCCACTCCTCGTCACACCCTTGCCCGAAGAGGATCTTTACTTGTATTTGGCGGTCTCGGATCACGCTACCAGCTCTGTTCTTGTTCAGAAGGAAGGAACGGATCACTTGCCCATCTTCTTTTCCAGCAAATCGATGACGGATTCTCAAACGAGGTATCTGCCTATGGAGAAGTTGGCCTTAGCGCTCGTGTCAGCCAAAACGAGCCTATTGCCGTACTTTCAATGCCATAGGATTGTGGTCCTCACCGAGTTCCCTCTCAAGGCTGTGCTTCGGAAGACTGACTCTTCTAGTCGCATCCTCAAGTTTTCACAGGACCTGGCCAACTACGACATTCAATTCGAGCCAAGGACCGCCATTAAGGGACAGGCATTGGCAGACTTCTTTGCCGAGCTAACACCTGGTTTGCGCGACGAGGAAAACGAGCTGACAATGGCGTTCGAGGTAGCGAAACACTCCGAGGCCGAGAAGCTCGTTGAGTGGAATTCCCCTCCCCCTGAATCTCGTCGTGCTCGGTTCACTTTGGGAACAAAGAAACCGAAACACGAGTGGAAGCTCTTTTCGAGTGATGCTTGGAGAATGACGGTGGATGGAGCCTCCAACATTCATGGAGCTGGGGCTGGCATTGTCATCACCTCTCCGGCTGGCACCGTTCATGAAAGTGCTGTATCACTCGGCTACCCTGCGACGAACAACGAGGCCGAATACG
Organism: Rhododendron molle; assembly: GCA_025413875.1. Classification (NCBI taxonomy): domain Eukaryota; kingdom Viridiplantae; phylum Streptophyta; class Magnoliopsida; order Ericales; family Ericaceae; genus Rhododendron; species Rhododendron molle. Next base: position 44,625,482 of record CM046392.1, read on the forward strand.
AAGCTCTCATTGCGGGGCTGCGACTCGCTCTTCGGTTGGGGGCAGATTCTGTTCACGTCTTTTGTGACTCACGATTGATCGTAGGGCATCTCAACAATGACTACCAAGCCAAAGACGAGCGTATGAATGCCTACGTCAGCTACGTCCTTACCCTCCTTACACAATTTGGTCGAGTGGAAATAGAATGGATTGCTCGGGAATACAATGCTCATGCTGACGCCCTCGCGGGTCTTGCTTCAGCATACAAGACCTCAGGCGGCCGCACCATTGTATTTGACGAAGTGGAATCGCCGAGCTTCGAATCAGCCCTGTGCATGGTTAACACTATCACCCTTGGTCCTAGTCTGATGGACCCCGTCATTGCCTTCCTCAAGGATCAGGTTTTGCCAGCGGATAAACGGGAAGCGCACAAAATCAGGTGCCGAGCAGCCAACTATTTTTTAGATACGAGCAATAATTTATATCGCCGAACATTCACCGGACCGGATTTGAAAGTAGTACATGAGGATCAGGTGGAAAGCATCTTGGAGGAGCTGCACTCGGGTAGTTGTGGGGCTCACTCGGGTGGCCGAACAATGGCCCAACGTGCTTTAACGCAAGGGTACTGGTGGGTGAAAATGGTCAAGCAGTCCAAAGAATATGTAAAGCGTTGTGTTCGGTGCCAGTTGCAAGCTTCGCTCATCCATCAACCTGCTTTTCCCCTCAAGATGATTACGAGCCCATGGCCATTTGCTGTTTGGGCCTTTGATATCGTTGGTAAACTTCCGAAGGCCACTGGCGGATTTGAGTACTTGCTCACAGCTACTGATCTATTCACTAAATGGGTGGAAGCCGCCCCATTGGTCAAGACGGCCGCGGGGGACGTAGAACGTTTCATTTGGAAGCACATCATTTCCAGGTTCGGCGTGCCTTATGCAATTATTTCAGACAATGGTTCCCAATTTGTTGCCGCCGCAATCAAACACTTCTACACCGAGAAACATATCAAGATTCATAATTCCTCGGTCGCTTACCCACAAGGCAACGGCCAAGCCGAAGCGTCCAACAAATCTATCACTCGAGGGCTAAAGCGACGCTTGACCAGGAAGCTCGGTAAATGGGTTGAGGAGCTTCCACAAGTTCTATGGAGCTATCGTACAACTCCTCGGCGGTCCACCGGCCGAACCCCATTCTCGATGGCTTACGGAATGGAGGTTGTTCTTCCCTTAGCAGCATTGGTGCCCACGGCTCGGTCCGAAAATTTCAATCCAGTGGATAATAACGCTTTGGTGGGCGCGAAGGGACTTCGCCGAAGAACTTCGAGACACTGCCAACCTGCATCATGAAGCTTACCAGCGAGAGGTTGCTCGGGGCTGCAATAAAAATGTCCGAGCAAGACCATTTCAGGTTGGCGATCTGGTTCTTCGGATGGTCTCGAGGCCAACAAACTGACCAAGTTCAAGGATCCCTATGAAGGCCCTTACAGGGTAGTCCAAAAGATTGGTCATGGCGTCTACAAGCTAGCTGAGATGGATGGAACACCAATTGCTAACCCTTGGAACGCCAAAACTTCGAAAGTTCCATGGGTAGATTTGGAGTTCTCTAGTTCTCGCTTTTGCCTTTTGTTTCTTATTTTTGTGTTACTCGGTTTGTAAGCCCTCATGCGTTTTGGTAATCGGATGGTCTTTTTTCAATCGTTTTCTTACTCGGTACGTTTGGTTTCATGGGTATTTCACCTGGCCCGGATTCTACTCGGTCTTTTGGCACTTCCACCCTTTTCCCTTACGTTCGGCGTATTGGATCCGCCTTCGGGCTTCGGTAAAACGTCAATAACTCGTTCGGTTGGTGTGGCGAAATTCTCGTAGCCTGATTCCTCATTCCCATGTGCTGGGGCTCGGTGTTCTCTCTTTGTGTTTACCCACTCTTTCTGCCTTAGTGCCGCCTTGTACTTTACTCACGCCATTCACTAAGGCAGGGGGCTATCTACATGTATAAATGTGTGAATTTTTACATGTGTAAATTCAAAGTACAACACCCAACGTATAATACATAGTCCGAGCGTATGCTATCCAAACATTGAAACTATAATTCGATCCGAGCTAAAACACTTGACAGTTCAATCAGATAGCTTTGTGGGCAAATTGCTGACTACTTATGTTCATACACGTTTGTTCGGTGGAAAATATTCTGGGCTTTTAACAATGTTCGTATTCAAGTGAAGCCGACTTCATTCTGTACAAAACGACGAAACATAAAGTAACTGCAATAGATGTTGGCTATCCGAATAAAAAGACTTGGAAATTTCTTAAACAAACTTTGCAAACCAAATCAAACGAGTACTGAGGCATGGCTGTGGTAGATCGTTCTGTGCCATCCTCACCTGTATTAGTTACAAACTACGGTTCGACAAAAGCCTATTGTTCGGCGTCGACCGTTCTAAAATATTGTTCTTAAAAAAAAAACATAAAGGAAATGTCTCATGCTTCGGGAGTGGGGATGTTGGACTCGGGGATTGAAGCCTCAACGTTCTCAGCATCAGCCTCTTTGCTCACAGGCTGCTCGTCCTCGTCAGCAGGTAGGGGTGGTGCTTCGATCATGCCCCTCCTGATGTCGTCCGAGTCGAGGCCAGCTTCATCAAAACCTTTGTGCACGCCGAGTGTGAAGCTCTTCACGTGCTGCTCTTCTTTGATCTCATTCATAATCGCAAGCACCTCCTCGGCGGCGTTCTCCTCGGCCAGCTTGTATCCTCGGTCAAACTCCTCCTGGAGTAGCTTCTTCATTTCCTCCTCCATCTGCTTCTTGGCTTCAGCAAAGCCCTCATCCCTTCCCTCGGCCCTGGTGCGCTCGGCAACATCTTGCAGACCCTTAATCAAATCATTTTGATTAGCAATCTGCAGCTCCTGCGATTGGCACGGCCTCGGATTGATCAAAGCTCTTTTTCAAAGCTTCGGCCGCATTTTGGTAATGCACGGCCTTTTGCCTCAGCAGCTTCATTTGCTTTTCGTTGTCAAGCAAATGGAATTGAGCAGACATAATGGACTGCGTAGCCTGCAAAAGCCGAACACACATTCATGTAGCACAGAACGTACGAGTAACACAAAGGAATTTAAAGCCGAAGAAAAATACTTACCCTGCCTGCATGATAGAAATAATCAGCGAGAGCAGTTTTCAACGTCGGTGCACAGGGGATGTCCTTCGGCAGTGCAAGGCCAGCATGGAGGGCAAAGGCAATTGAGGAGTCCTCTTGGAGACTGTCGGTCTCAAGGACCTGCTTCTTCGATTGGGTAATGAAGCTCAGGGCCCAGGCAGAACCGACCTCCCGAGCACCCCTCTCACCTTCTTCGGCCCCTTCACCACCCTCAGCGCCGTCCTTCGGCAAGCCCTTAGCCGCCGACGGGTCCCGAGCGGTGACCTTGAATTTCTTGGCCGGAGCTTCCTGTGAAGACGTGGGGGCTGTAGGCGGACGTTTCTGGGAGAGAGAGGGTGGGATATCTTTTGGTGGCGATTTGGGGCTCGGTGCCGAGCTGGATCCACCAGCAGCTGCGGCAGCCTTCCTCTTCTCTGCTTCTTCCCTCTTCTTCTTCTCCTGCTTCTCCTGCAGAACCGCTCTTACTCCACGAGCACCAGCCATTTCTCCTTGTTCTCCTAAAGTTTCTTCGGAGTCACCTTCTGGCTCTTCGGATGCTGGCTGGCGGATAGTTCCTCTCAGTGGCTTCTCGACGCTCGGAAGACGTTCCGCGGGAAGCTCCTCGGTGTCAGATTCAGGTAAGCCCCCTCGGATTCGGCCGCCGTATGTTGGATCGTAGCCCAGGATTGTGGGGGCGTCTCTTTCGGATCTTGGGATCGTAAGGAGTGAAGCTGCAAGCCCACAACCCTGTGCTGCTCGGAGGAGTTGTTTATTGAGTCTTGGAACGTCTGCCGAACAAAAGAAGATCAGTAAAAAGAAGATACTTACAGAAATAGGTCTACCGAGCAATAAACCTTGAAAAAAAAAAACGCACAAGAATACTTACTCGGTTCTCCTCTTTGCGTACGAATGCCGTGCACGCCATACTCACCGGCAGGAAATTCGAAGTTGCCCCGGACTATGACATAGTCTGAAGCCCACTTCTCGGAGTTATACATTCCCTCCGGTATAATTTTTACCATGTTCCTTCGGGAACACAAGAAATATCGAGAATACCTAACGTTCCTGGACATCAGGTAATTCTCAAAAATGTGATGGGCCTCGAGGGGGAACATTTTTACCTCGGCCAATTTGATGATGGAGTGTATGATGCGGTAAGAGTTCACGCTCAGTTGGCAGGGGGCAAGGTCAAACCGAAATAGGATTTCCCGAGTAATTCTGTGAATGGGAAACCTAAGTCCACCCTCGGCAATGGCCATCAGGGGAACGGTAATAAAGTCATCACCGTATAAGATGCGGTTGCCTTCAAGGGGCATTATCTCGACGTTGTCCGGAACGTCGTAGTCTCGGAACATAGCAATGCCCTGGGCATCTTTGAAGCAGTCCCAGTACGGACAGGGGTCCTTCCATCTTCGTTCGGGAATCTCGTCAGGGTCTAACTGGACGATTTTCCTTTTCATCTTCGGTGGCTGCGTGGAAGATTCACCGAAGGCCCCCGTCTCGTCTATCCCCTCAACCTGACCCGAGGATTCTGCAACTGCGTCCTCGTGAGTGGAGCGACGCTCGGATTCAGCTTCCATGCCCTCCTCTCCCTCGTTGCGTAAATCCTCGGCTTCTTTCTCCGTGGACTCCTCAATGTCAATCACGGGAGGTGGACTCGCCGTTCGGACGGTAGGTGGGCTCATTGTTCGGAGTGGGGTCACTTGAACGGGGAAATCAACCCCAGGGACCCCCTGTGGCATTTGCTCCCCTTCCCGAACGCGATAGCCGCGGGCAGAAGATCTGATGATCCTAGCTATCATGGGGTCGATTGTCCTTCGGCCGAAGGCTCCAGGCGGCGAATCCATACCTAAAAGACAAGTGCACGGGAGAAGACCGTTAGCGAAGAGCGAGGTCTGGATCCTAAGGTGCCTACGTACGGTGATTCTAGGCTACCGAACGGATCTTCGGATCGTATACGGCTTAACTATACCGAGCGATGATTTGTCGGGAATTCTTATGGGTCTAAGTTGTTGAACCTTTGTTCGGAGTTGTCATTCGGTTACTGTCCCTATAAGCTTATTCCGAAGGAAAGCGTGGGTTAAATTCCTTATTTGTTGTTCGGAAGAACAAGGGTTGAAGATGCACATGCGTTCGGAAGAACACAAGAACATCTTCAACCATTTCTGGAATTCCAGAAAACGTTACAGACGAGATAGGAGAGAAAAAGCCCGTTCTAAGCCAAAACATGTCCAAAAACAATCAAAATGCATAGAAAAAGATAGAGAAACAAGAAATACCTGAAAAATGAAGCGAAATCTGTGATCAAACACTCGAAATCTTCGATTTTTGTTGGGTTTTTGGCTGGAGACTCGCTCTGGCAGATGAACGATCAAGAACGGAGGAAGAGAAAGTGATTTTCTCTCTCCGTCCGTCGCCTTTTATACCTAGGGCAGAACCCAGACCGGCGCCGAACCTTACCCGTTCGATTTTTGGCGGGAGATTGATGTACCGTTGGATGTTCGACGCGTGGAATCCTGATGCACGCGCCGAACCAGCGCTCAATGGTCTTGCGACGCGTGGCAAACTTGAAGTTGGCAGATGCAGGAGCATTAAATGCTAACTCAGAACTTGTCACTTCTGAGCTTCGGAAATTATTGGCGTTCGGACTACTAACTCTGGAATTCCTTCGTTCGGATAACGTTTCGTTCGGCCACTATGATTCAACTCCTCCGTCAATGCCGAGCATGCGAAGCAGGAGTTGAGGGGCTATTGTAGTGGGCCGAAATATCCGAAGTCCAAAGGGTTCAAAAGGATCAACCCATCTTGGCCATCGTTCAGCTGTCTCAGTTCGTCTACGTTCAAAAAGTATTATTGTCCGAACAAACGTGTATTTCTGGGTTGTTTGTCCGAAGAATACAAGCCCTATTGGAAGAATTGTGACCCGTTTATTCGGATCATCTTCCTCTTCACAACTACTGTTGCTCGGACAGACGATTCGGTTCGGTTGGACGTGTATTGTTCGGATAACTGCCTCTGTGGGAACATTCTAGATCCTTTCCACTTATGGCCGATTCTAGAAGTCTTCGATGATACGCAAGATGTCTTCTCTGATATACGAAGTGACATCTCTGGCCAATAGCGACAGCGACATTAGTCATCGTGACACGGCAAGATCTTCCAAGGCGGCCCTCATTAATGTCCCTGACATGTGACGTCAGCCGAGCGTAGAAGTGCGCGTGTAGCCTACGCTCGGCTAACTCACCGCTTCCATCCCACGCCTATAAATAGAGGAGTACTTCACCTAAGACGGGGATCTGTTCTGAGTAATCACACACGAAAAACTACTCTCTCTCTACATATGTTTTCTTACCAAACTTCTTCCTCCATATGCTAACTTAATCGTCGGAGCTTCTTCCCGGAGGAACACCCCCCTCCGGTTTGCAGGTACAAGGCGTTACACGTCATCGCTCCACGATTCAACAGCAAGCGAGAAGGGTTCAAGAGGTTCGAGGTTAAAACAGCCCCCCACACATACCTCCATGGAACTCAAGAAAGTTGGTCTTCAAACCATATTCCCAAAGTCGCTGATCATGATTTGAAACCATGACCGCCCTTGTCCTCCCCCTCGGTTGATGATTACCAGCCAAAGGTTTGGTGATAGAAACGTCATTCGACACCTCCTCCTCTTTTGGAAACCGAGGTTGAACCGAACGACGGCGAGACAGGTTTCCACCAACAGACAAGGCAGCAATCTGATCAGTCAGCGCTCCAAACGCCTCCTCCATCCATTGCTCAAGCTGTTGAAACCTCTCCTCCATCCGTGCTTCTCGTGCAGCTTTACTTTGATTATTTTTTTGAAAGGCGAAACAAAAATTTTATTAAACTGAAAAAGGTTTACAAAACAAGCTCTTGTTGGCAAGAAGCCAACAAAGAAAACACCCAATGGGCATAGCCCAAAACTCCTAAAGGGTCTATACAGATGAAAAATGTAAACCCTAATCCTCCCACAGCCACCCTCACTACTGCTGCCCACCACCCCAGACAAACCACCACTACACAACAAACCATAGCAGTATCCGGCCAAACAACCACCAAACGTCGTGCCACCGCCTCCCACCTTGCTGCCGCCCACAACCTCCACAACAAAACCAAAACCCCACGCTGTTACGAGAATCACACCAATTATACACATCTTCGACAACAGCATAACAATCATAACGAACTCCTTGTCGCGCCATGATCCGGAATCGAGCGTAGGCTCTGATACCAACTGATACAGGGAGGCATGATAGAAAAAAAATAACACGCAACAAGGACAATCACGAATAAGTTTGAACTAAAGATACTCTCTCTACGAACAAACAATTATGAGAAAACTTTTCAAATTTTCATTAATAATTCATAAAACAGCTCCTTAGCCCTAAGGCTTACAACCTTATTTATACTAATAGAATTCATAACCCTAACTTTCTTAAAATCTGAAAAGGAAAATAAACATAAGGAAATAAAATCAATCCTAATTTTCCTTGACCAAGAAACCTATTCAAAATTGGAAAATTAGATTAGATTAAACTTGAAAAACTAAATACTTATAAATTATATTGACTAAAATAAAACATTACTACTAAAATGCTGAACTCAAAATAATAAATTAAGATTTTTATATTTTTAGAATAATTAAAATATCAGTATGCATCAAAAGGTCGGATATAGAGAGAGTAGACATGAGGCACGGCAAAAAGGAAAGGAAACTATTTTGTCCATTTCTTTGAGAACAGTAAGAGCTTCCCCGACAAGGACCGATAATAAAGCCTCTGCCGCAGGTTTTCATTGAATTCTCAGTCAAACAAACACTTCAATGAAAAAAAAAAAAACCCTTCAATTTTCTTACTCCATTAATAACAAACCAACCCCCACCACATTTGTTCCTTAGCTGTAATAATTTGCATCCATACACTGATACACACACCATTGCTCTCTCTCTCTCTCTCTCTCTCTCTCTCTCTTCCCTTCACAGAGCTAGTTGATTCGTCCACTGGCCTGTTGGAACCCGGAATAATTTTCAAAACGGAAATTCGTCTATGTTAGAGATATGTAAACCCAATTTGGATATTTTCTTGTCTTATTTTTTGGGGGCTCTTTTGTAATTTTATGTATCTTTTGTATCTTAATTTGTAATATGTTTAAAAGTGGTTCTAGAAGTACTAGAAATATCTAGTGGTGCGTGTCTTTGTCTTTGTAAGTAAAAAAAAAAAGAACAAGAAGAAAAACGCAGACACAGAAAAAAGAGTGAAAAAAGAAAAAGAGTGGGTTGTGTGTGCTGTGTTTGAAGGTGAAGAAAAAGGCTCTGTAAAGCGTAATCAAGGGAAAGAAATCAGCATTTCTAGTGCCCAGATAAGTCTAGTTATTGCTGAAATTCTCTGCTCTGTTTTGTTGCCGAAAAACTGCATGTTTGTAGCTTGATAGTGTGCAGAAAATCTGATCTGTTACTGCTGCGTTTCTGCTGCGATTTTACTCGGTTTGTGACTGTTTTGTGGTGATATTTATGTGTGATTATTGGGCCCCTTATTCCCCCCAACAATCTGTCGTTTAGCATTTGAAATTTTGAAGCTCCACAGTACTTCGATTGGCTTTCTCTACTGATGAATCAGCTTTGTATCTGGCCCCGACCTATTCCTGCAAAGACAACGTGAGAGCCTAAGTCACCGGTGTGGTGGCGTGCCGACCACCCTCCGATGCCTAAGTCAGTAGAGAATATGATCTTATTGAGAGAATTGGGATTCACCGGTGTTAATTGGTCATACCTTATTTGAAGCTCTACCGTTACTTTTATAGGCATTTCGTAGGAGGTTGAGTCCTAGTAGGACTGTGTCCGGAGATCTGTTGGTTATCCGAATGGTGATCGTGGAGTCCTGCCTTAGCTAGGACTCCATACTCACCTAATATAGGCCGAGATTCATCATCCCTTTCTGGCCGTGATTTCCCTTGGGATTATCATGTACATCTTATCTATATTTTCACATTTATCCTATGTGGGATATCTTTTGTAGGGATAAGTATGCTACGTGAGCGTTACAAGTCCAGCCCTAGCTGGACTTTTGAGCTGGTCCGTAGACCGTGGTCCAGCTCCGATTGCCGGAGCTGGACTCTGGAGTTTAGTCCAGCTTCGTTGCTTGGTGCTCCTCCTGAAGGTGGTGGGCGAAGCTGATGGCTTTACTCCCCAGCTTCGCTTCTTTCTCCTGGTTGGGCTCTTTAGGTTTTTCCTTACTTATCAGGTACTCCCCTGTTCCCAAGCTGCAGCTTTGGTTTGGAGGTTGGGAACATTCGCTAGTGCTGCATGGCGGTTACCGCTTTTTACTTTTATGGGCAGTTTTAAATGCATGGGTCACGTCGTGGGCCAGGTGTCAAGATCTTTGAATCCCTGACGTAAGGAGGTGGACGACGATGATCGAGGAGCGGTTCTCGGGATTAATACCCATCTGTTAGGCTCCCCATTCCCGATTAAACTCTACCAGAAGGGTATTTGGATCATCCTTGCTGATTCTCGTGTGACTCCTTTCATCTCCGACTCCCATTCGCCGTTGCATTAGAGCCCGTTTCTTCTAGGTACGTTCCTTTCACTCTGCTGTTCTTCGTCTGTTGTTCACGCTGGATTCTTCTTCTGATATAGAGTTTTCAGACCCCTCGTGGAGTGTTCCAGGCGAGTTCATTTTATCTCGACTGATAGGGTTTTCTTGCATCAATCTCTGTTCCCCGATTATAGAGGACTTTGCCCCCTACTCTCTTACTCTCTAAAACAGGGTTTTCCGAGACTTGTTTTACTTGTCCGTTCGTCTTTACCCTAGGTTTTTGGTAGGAACCCTAATGTCCGAGGGCTTCGTAAATTTTGCTTCGATTCTCCAAGCCGAAGAGTCGATGGTGGAGGAGGGGAGTTCCCTGCGTCGGAGTAGTATTATTAGGGCCTCGCCTGACAAGGGTCAGTCGAGTAACGTTAAACCCTCATCGCCCTCTGCGCCTTCATCGAGGGGTCCCCATAGGGTCCCCACTTTTACGGCCTCTAATATTCCTTCCAACATTACCAACGAAGAGCTAGCTGTTCTCAGGGTTAGATATTCTATCCCATCGTCCGTTTCTCTTCGGAAACCTTCTGGGACCGAACGAGCATGTTCTTTTTCCGAGTACGAGACTTGCCTTTACGTTGGAGCTTTGGAGGGAGGTTTAAGGATTCCTTTCCCAACCGTAGTTAGGGACGTTCTGAGCTTTCTTGGTTTGGCCCCTGGCCAAATTGTTCCCAATTCGTGGCGTCTCTGGATCGGTTGTGCGGCATTATGGGGGGCGATGTCGGACGGTCGAACTCCTTTGACAAAGGGACCCTTCCTCAACCAGTTTTCCGTTAAAAAGGCCCCTGGTGGCGTTGGGTGGTACTATTTTGCAAAGAGAGCGGGTGAGGGGGAGCTAGTTACGGAGCTCCCTTCTGCAAGTAAGAACTGGAAAGACAAGTTCTTTTTCGTTGGGGGTGCCGGTTGGAAACTCCCAAATTGGGAGATTGGATCATACGTTCCTCGGATCCCAAGTGGATGGGGGGTCCCCATCACAAATTGTAAGCTGTTTGCCTTTCTTTTATCCCGTAGCTCTATAAATTTATTCATATCCTAATGAATTCTTTCTTTCCTTTGCAGCAAGAGGACCATTCCCGTTGACCCCTGCCTTGGAAGAGGAGCTGCAGCAAGCCCGGAGCTACTCAGTTCACACTTGGGATTTACTTGTGACCCCGGAGTCACTGGCTGCTTATCTCCTGGGCCCAGAAACCACTCGTGAGGCCTTAGCACTTCTGAAAGGTAGTTCCCTTTCTTGTTTGGTTCCATATTTTGGCTGACTTTTTATTGCTTCTTTCTTTCTTTTCCAGAGGGAGAAGGTGAAGACGAAGTCATGGCGCCAAAGATGGACAAAGCACTGCTGGCCCAACTGAAGGCTGAGAGGGCCAAGCAAACACCTGGGGCCGCAGCCACGAAGAGGAAGAGCTCCCGTCTTCAGAAGGAGCTGTGTGTGGAAAGCTTTCTGGAGGCTGATCTTTCGATCATCCCTTCTATTGACTTAGTGGTTGAGCCGTCGGTTAAGGGGGAACAGGAGAGGTCTAAGAGAAAAGGAAAGGGTAGCACTGTGGTGGGCACCCCTCCGGCCAAAAAGGCGGAAGTTTCTGGTGACCTTTCTACTCTGGGTAACTTCCAGTATGCCCTGGAGCGTGCCTCCGGATTGTTGTGCGCAGCTGACGAGGATTCAATGGCGGAGATGTCTCTTCAGTCAGTGGGGGAGCACATGCTGGTTGAGTTGGCCATGGTATTTCCCTTCTTCTTACTGCTATCACCTTAAATATTTGTTGTTTTCTTATTGATCCCTTTCTTTCTCTTCTTCAGGCTACGGCTCATGGCCGTTATCTCGCTTCCCAAAGCCATAGCCTGGGGAAGCAGGTGGTTACCCTTACTGAGGCCAACCTCAAGCTCACGAAGCAGGGTGCTTCTATGGCTATGGAGCTGCGGAAGGTGACAGATGAGAGGGATGCAATTCTTAAGTCGAAAAGAGGCTTGGAGGAGGAGAGGGACACGGCCGTGGCTACTGCTCAAAGTTTGGAGCAGAGAATTGCTGAAATGAGTAAAGAGCTAGAGAAGCAGAAGGCTATGGGCATGGGGATGCTGGAAAAGGTGAAGAATGCTCGTAAGGAAGCTGTCAAACTCTTCCTTCAGTCTCCAGAATACCGTCAAGATGTCACCCAGCAATACTTTGATGGGTTTGAAGCCATGAGGAGCCGGGCGGCTGCAGCTTTCCCAGATTTGGACTTTTCCAAATTTGAGGTTGATGATGAAGAAGGGCCTTCATGCTTTGACGGTGGACAAAAGGGAGGATGAAGCTGATGATACTGTATCTAAGGACACATCCGTCCCGAGGTCTTCCCTTGCATCCCTTCTCCAGACTCCAGAGAAGGTTTCTCTTGACACTCCAATCCTTGCTGCAACACCTCCTGGCCCGTCATCTGGTGACGGGCAGACAATTGATAACACCCTCCTGGGCCTTTGAGTGGCCTGAAAAACATTTGATTTGCTGGGTTTGTAACTAATACTTTTCGGAATACTTTCGTACTCTTGTACTTTTATGCTGACCTAGGAGTGGCCTTGACTCTTGTTTGGATGATTTTTGAAACTTTGTTCCACTGATGGATGAGGGTGATCTCTTTTTGAGATCATATTTTGGGAGCCCCATTGGGGCTGTTGGTTTTAATGGTATAGCAGGTGCTAGATTTTAACCGAAAGTGTGCTTTCAGTTTTGGGCCAGATTTTATGGCACTTTTTATGCGCATATATTGACTGTATGCTAATTCCTGCTTTTACCACAGTTTTAACCAAATACTTGTACTTGGTCTGTTTTGAACCTTTCATTGCATAGCTGTGCTACGTCTGTTTTGAAAAGTTGCTGGCTTGGAGTTTTTCCTTAACCTCTTCTTTTGTGTGTAGCTGTACTACATCTTTAAGTATGTCGGTTACTCCCCTAAGTGTGTTAATTGCTTGCGTCCAAGCGATTGGGACAATTATTGATGTTTCCCATGGGATACTTGATGGGTGAGTTGTGAAGCCATAGATAGCGTAACTGTTCTACGCTTGAAATCTTGTTCTAAGCTTTTTGAATTGCATAGCCTTGCTACGTCTTTTGAGCTGGGATATTTATCCTGAGCTGTTTAGTGTGCATAGCCTTGCTGCGTCTTTGAGGAAGTGATGTTCCCATTCCCCTAAGTATATAATTGATTTGATTTTCAAAGAATTGATATACTTAATTGAATTCCCGTAGGTGATTCCTTTGGTCTACAAACAACATTGTAGAATAATACAGCTGAGTAAGACGCGTAAGGTTTGTTTTGGGACAAGAACCCTGTATGTGCAGATGGCGTTCGTTTCGACTGCTCGAGGTGGCTGGGTTTATAACTTCCCATTATTCTAAGCGGTTGAGGCGGCCGTTTTAAGTGCGGTTTTAATGGTGATCATGCTGATTGGTGTAGCGAGCGGTTAATGAACCGTCTCATTATGCTATAAATACCAATAGTTCGTGTTTAACCACTCCCCATTCCACACTCTACTTCATAATGGCAAACAGCGAAGAAATCTACAAGTTATGTCAAGAATTGCAGAGTTTGAAGGTCGCCGTGGCTGGCCTTACGGCCAAAATGGAGGCCATGACGGAGTCAGTCTCCGTCATGGAGAAGACGGTCCGCATGGTGCTGATAGCCAACTGGGAGCAGTTGGCGGCTTTCCAAGGGCAGCCACCGCCGCCAGTCCCTTCCCCTCCAAGGGAGGATGGTAGTAATTAGGTTGCAACTTCGTGGGTTTTGTCCACGAAGTTTTTTATGTACTGGCTATCCACATCTCCTTAGAGATGTGGATTTAATAAATAAAATTTAAAAATTTTATTATTGTTGCGTCTTTTCCTTATCATGCATACAGGAAACGTAAACCTTATCATGCTTTAACAGGCAATAAATTAAAACGACTGTCCCTCATGGGGAGTTTATTGGCCTCTGGGGCTAGATAGGAGAACACATAGTCTTAAAACGAATTTATTGCTAGAGCTTTATTCAGACGAAGAGTTCTCTAAAAACAACTTCGATTTCCTAAAAAACAGAAACAAACGAATATTGACAAGCACCTACTTGTAATATTTTTTGAGATGCTCCGCATTCCATGAATTTGGCAGCTCCTTTCCTCTTAGGGTTGCAAGCTTATACGCTCCAGCTTTGATGTGATGTAGGACTTGATAGGGTCCTTCCCAGTTTGGGCCAAGCTTGCCCACCTTTTTCCCCGTAGGGTCAACTTTCCTTAGAACTAAATCACCAGCCTGAAAATCCCTGGGTCTAACCTGCGCCTTGTGATACTTGATCATTCTTTGTTGGTAGACTGCTATTCTGGCCATGCACCTTTGGCTTCTCGCAGTCTCTTCTTAATTCCTTTTTTGATAGTTCGATTGGTCACCTCCACTTGGCCATTAGCCTTTGGGTGAGCTTTGGAAATAGGGCCGTAGCCTTCTGGCCGCTATCACCATTGCAAAAGCTATCTTCTCAGCTCTGGGGTACCTCAGCTCAGCTCCTCGTAACGCCCTGCTGGTGTAGTATACTGGGAGCTGCATCCCCTGTTCCTCTCGTATCAGGACCGCGCTGACAGCGTGGGGTGAGACAGCAAGGTATAGAAGGAGATCCTCCCCGTCTTGCGTCCTGCTCAGCAGCGGAGGCGAGGCAAGGTATTCCTTCAATTGATTGAAGGCTGCCTCTTCGGCCGCAGTCCATCAAAGGCTTTTTTCAAAACCTTGAAGAATACTTGGCACTTATCAGTAGATCGTGAGATGAACCTACTCAGGGCTGCAACACGTCCTGTTAGCTTCCTTAATATTCTGGGGTGAGCGCATGGTGAGGATAGCCTGGATTTTCTAAGGATTGGCCTCAATACCTCTTTGAGACACCATGAAGCCCAAGAATTTTCCTGAGGATATTCCAAATGCACATTTGGTTGAGTTGAGCTTCATTTGATATTTCCTGAGGACTTGAAAAGTTTCCTCCAGGTCTGCCACATGGTTTAGTGCCTTGGCACTTTTAACCAGCATGTCATCCACATACACCTCTACGTTGCGCCCAATTTGGTGCTTAAACATTTTGTTGACCAGCCTCTGATATGTCGCCCCTGCGTTCTTAAGGCCGAATGGCATCACTTTATAACAGTAGAGCCCCCTGTCGGTGATAAACGACGTTTTCTCTTGATCGTGGCTGAGCATTTGGATCTGGTTGTAGCCTGAGAATGCGTCCATGAAGCTTAGGAGTTCGTGCCCTGCTGTAGAGTCTACCAAGGAATCAATTCTTGGCAGTGGAAAGCTATCCTTTGGACATGCTTTATTGAGATCAGTGAAGTCGACGCACATTCTCCATTTGCCATTGGCTTTCTTTACCATAACTACATTTGCCAGCCAGTCGGGGTAGAGAACTTCTCGGATGGATCCTGCTTGGATGAGCTTGTCTACCTCCTTGGCTGCAGCTTCATTCCGCTCCGGGGCAAAGACTCTTTTCTTCTGCTTAACTGGACGAACCGTGGGATCCACGTTTAGTTTATGGGTTATGACCCTTGGGTCAATTCCCGGTATGTCCTCGTGGGACCACGCAAACACATCCTTGTTGTTCCTTAGAAGCTGCAATAGCTCCGTCTTTGCTACTGAGCTCAGCCCTGCACCAATCCTCACTGTTTTGCCAGGTTGGCCCGGCTCCAGGAGCTCTTCTATAAGCTCTTCCACAGGCTCTCCTTGTTGAAGCTTTTCTTCATCTCGAGTATCGAGGCTTTCTATGGTCATGGTAACATTAGCACCTCTGAGTGAGGTGACATAACATTCTCGTGCTGCCTTCTGGTCTCCTTTTACGCATGCTACCCCTGTTGGTGTTGGGAACTTTATCATCAAGTGATGTGTGGAGATAATTGCCCCGATTTTATTCAGGGTTGTTCTCCCCAATATTGCATTGTACGCGGAAGGACAGCTCACCACGAGAAATCTATCATTCATGTAATCTGGCTTCCTTCCTCTCCCATGGTGACCGGTAAGGCTATTTGGCCAACAGAATAGACGGGCGTACCTGCGAATCCAACCAGGGGTGTAACAACTCTTAGCCTTTCTCTTCCAACCTTGAGTTGGTCGTAAGCATGGAGATACAGGATGTCAGCAGAGCTTCCGCTGTCTATCAGCACCCTTCGTGTGAGGTAATTGGCCACAACAACGGTGATTACCAGGGGGTCGTCGTGAGGAGCCTGAACTCCCTTAGCGTCTTCTTCTGAGAAGATTATAGGTATTTCCTCCGTTTTTTGGAACTTACTTGGACGGCCCACTGCGTTAACTTCCAAATACTCCTCCGTCCTTAGTTTCCTCAGGTGAGCCTTTCTGGCATTACTGGATTCTCTGCCTCCAGCAAATCCTCCATGAATGACCTTGATCTCTCCAATGGGACCCGATCGAGGTGCAGCATTATCTCTTCCGTTTTTGTTTGTATCATCCCGCTTTGACTGTTTCTGGTACTTCTTCGATACAAAACGCTGGAGTCTCCCTCTCTGGATCAACTCCTCGATTTGCTGTTTTAGATCTATGCAATCATCCGTGTTGTGACCGTGGTCCCTATGGATTCTGCAGTATTTATCCTTAGCCCTTTTGCTTGGATCAGACCTCAACTTTCCAGGCCACTTGAGGTCCGGATCGTCTTGGAGGTTGCTGAGGATTTGCTCTGCCGTGGCTATGAGCGGAGTGAACTGCTTGTACCGGCCTTGTGGCGGTCCTCCTCCCCTCTTAGGGGAAGTTCTTGAATCTACCTTCTTGCTCTTTGGTTCCCCTCCCGTCTTACGGGTAGAGTCCTTTCTCTTTCTATCTGGTGGTTGGAATTCTCCAACCTGTGATGGCCCTGCTTGGGGGTCAAAGCCATCACGGT
The DNA here is from genome assembly GCA_025413875.1 of Rhododendron molle. NCBI lineage: Eukaryota > Viridiplantae > Streptophyta > Magnoliopsida > Ericales > Ericaceae > Rhododendron > Rhododendron molle. Next base: position 44,642,059 of record CM046392.1, read on the forward strand.
TACGTCTTGCGTAAACGGCTTCTTCGGAGTTCATGTGCTTCTGTGCTCTGAGCATGAGCTCCGCCAGGGTCTTGGGTGGTTCTTGAGATAGGAGGTATAGGAACTGTCCTGGGTACAGTCCAGCTATGTACGCAGTTATACTCACGCTGTCGTCAGCTTCGTCTATTTGGACCACCTCCTTGTTGAACCTGGTGGTGAAGTCCCTCAACGATTCCCATCGTCCTTGTTTCACAGTCAAAAGATGTGTTGCTGGTTTGCCGTAACGTTGGCCAGCAATGAAGTAACTTACAAAGCTCGTGCTAAGCTCTTTGAAACTACGTATACTCCCGGGTGGGAGCTTATTGAACCATGCTCGGGCGCTCCCTTTGAGGGTAACAGGAAAAGCCCGACACATGACTTCGTCAGGAACTGCTTGCAGGTGCATCAGGGATTTTTATGTTTCCAAGTGATCCAACGGGTCCGTGGAGCCATTGAATGTTTCCAACTGAGGCATCTTGAACTTCCTTGGAAGAGGGCGCCCCATGACTTCGGCAGTGAAGGGTGAATCGGTATTTTGTACCAGCTCTTCCACCGTAGCGGGAGTCTGAGCCTTGACTTGCTTCATTAGCCCTTCAATCTGGTTCTGCATCTTGAGAATCGCCGCTAGTTCATGGGACGACTTCTCCAGGGGGGGCTTGCTATTTCTCTTTCGGTTTTGGCTTTCCTCCTCACTGGACTCGCTTTCCTCTTTGTGATTCACTTCCTCATGTTGACTGTGTTGTAAGTTCAGGATGCTGGGTTCGGAGATCTGTAGACGCAAAGCTGCGTTCTCCTGCATCGCGTTCTGCAACCCTTGGGTTAACGTTTTGATCTGCTCCTGCATTTAAGCGAATGCCTCTTGAGTAATCTGGTCGCCTCCTGTCTTACTCGCCCCGGCGGCGATAGCCGCTTCTGCTGCCTTGGCTGCTTCTGCTGCCTTAGTAGCCTTTTCTGCGACAGCAGCGGCCTTGGCTGCTCTTGCAGCCTTGGCCGTTTCAGCGGCCTTGGCGGCTTTAACTGCAGCGGCGGTCTTGGTGGCGTCGTCGACGCCCGTCTGAAGCCATCGTGGTTCTATTAGATCGGGTATCCACCATGCAAAACTATTCACCGTAAAGGAGAAAGTCGTTTCCACAGACGGCGCCGGTGATGAATCGACTTTGTATCCGGCCCCGACTGCTCTCGCAAAGACAACGTGAGAGCCTAAGTCACCGGTGTGGTGGCGTGCCGACCACCCTCCGATGCCTAAGTCAGTAGAGAATATGATCTTATTGAGAGAATTGGGATTCACCGGTGTTAATTGGTCATACCTTATTTGAAGCTCTACCGTTAATTTTATAGGCATTTCGTAGGAGGTTGAGTCCTAGTAGGACTGTGTCCGGAGATCTGTTGGTTATCCGAATGGTGATCGTGGAGTCCTGCCTTAGCTAGGACTCCATACTCACCTAATATAGGCCGAGATTCATCATCCCTTTCTAGCCGTGATTTCCCTTGGGATTATCATGTACATCTTATCTATATTTTCACATTTATCCTATGTGGGATATCTTTTATAGGGATAAGTATGCTACGTGAGCGTTACAAGTCCAGCCCTAGCTGGACTTTTGAGCTGGTCCGTAGACCGTGGTCCAGCTCCGATTGCCGGAGCTGGACTCTGGAGTTTAGTCCAGCTTCGTCGCATAGTCCGAGCTGGTCGACTTGGTGCTCCTCCTGAAGGTGGTGGGCGAAGCTGATGGCTTTACTCCCCAACTTCGCTTCTTTCTCCTGGCTGGGCTCTTTAGGTTTTTCCTTACTTATCATCTACCTTCACTTTGCTCAGGTGAAACTAGTTCCTTTCCTCCTTCAATCGAGTTTAACTTCTTGGGGTTCTGCCATTATTTTTCTTGTTTTGAATTCTTGACTTCATTTCAATTTCTGAGGACTGTGAATCAGAAACTTTTGTGCAAAGGGGGCTGCACGTGGCCTTGCCCCAGGTAGGGGACGGATCTAAAAGGGAGCACGTGGGGGCATGTGCACTCACTCGAATGTGTGCCCTCACTCGAAATCAAAAAAAAAATTTATATATATTTTATATAAATTAGCATAGTCATGAAAGTTTGCTAATATATAACCATACACACTTGCATATATCTCGAAAACACATATATAGAATTAGTTTAATGTCTGAATTTCATTATATTCTGCATTTATATTTGTTATTTTATGAGTTGTTTGTCTATTTGGAATATTCGTTTTTATTATCTTTATTTTTAATCGTCTGGGAGAAATATTTTAAAATAAAGTCATTAACAAAACTAGCTAGATCATTATAAAACTTGTCGATGTTCATTTAAAACATATTTTAGAATTTTTGTCTAAAATTTTTGTGCTCACTTTTACCTAATTTAACTTAAAATACGCATTATAAACTTTTGTATTTAGTAATGCATGTCTTAATTTTGTACGATCTTACTGTGGTTGACTTAAAAAATTAAACTTTCACCATTATAATTAACAGGTCCACTAGGCTATATTCCTAGATCCGTCCCTAACACAAGACATGGAATAATTTCTCCCTAACAAGAGTACAAGACCAATAATTTTATGATTCGATTTGCTCAAAAGTTATTTATTTTTTTTTATACAAATTTCCCCCCTAAAAGTTATAATGTAAAAAGGAAAATCATAGTTATCTAAAACTGACAAAGAAATATTTCCGGTCCTTTTTGTTAAACAGATGGTTCTTTCCCCCTGAAACATTTCATTTCCTCTTCTTCTTTTTTTTTTGCCATATGGAGTATTTTTTTTTTTTCAAACATTTGATTTGACACTCCCAACTTTCTTTCATTGTTTATTGATTCATTTCTTGGAACAAACGTGGTTGTGTTGAGCTGAGGGTTCTTCAAAAATAAATATTTATTTGTAATTTTCAAGTTTAAAAATAATAAATTTGTTGGAATAATTTTTTGCGCAATATGAATCTTATTTGATAGATCTTGATGAAATCTTTTGAACCGTGCAAAAATTCAAAAAATTATTTTTTTGAATTTAAAATTATAAATAAATACTTATTTTTTTACGAACTCTTAGCGGAACAGGGTTCTTCTCTTAACTTCCTTCTTTGGTAAAATAAATATACTAAAATACCTATTCACATCCCTTTTTCTCTAGGAAGTTACCTTATTAAGCTATACATAGAAAACAAAAACACTGGGTGTGACAAATGGAAACCAACTTCGTCAACAGCAGCCACTCGGCAGCACTCAGAGCAACACTAACATGGACCCCAAAATCGCTACCGGTGCTCCGCCGGATCCTGACTGACGAACTGGATATTCTAACGCGAAAAGACGCGCAAGGCAACACCATACTCCATTTCCTGGCAGCAGGCGGAAACGCCACTGCCTTCAGAGAACTGTTCGAGGGCGGCTTACTGACGAGGAGCAACGGGGGCGGTGGGGGAGAGCTGAGGACGTGGAACTGGAGAGGGGACACGGTGCTCCACGAGGCAGCCAGGTTTGGTAGGGTCAATGTCGTGGAGATTATTATGGAGATGGAGAGAGAGTTGGTTTTGGAGCGCAATGCAATGGGAGGGACGCCACTTTACTCGGCGGCTGCGAATGGAGAGCGGGAGGTGTTCAACCTTCTCAAAGTGGCGGCTGCTGATGAGGAGCTGCTGAGGAGAGATGACGGCTGCACTATTCTTCATGCTGCTATCATGGGAGAACATTACAGTACCTTTCCACCCCTCTCTCTCTCTCTCTCTCTCTCTCTCTCTCTCTCTCTCTCTCTCTCTCTCCAACTAGGTCTGAGTAAAATTGTGGCTAATCTTTTGAACCAGGTCTGGCTATGGAGATTGTTGAATCATTTCCTAATCTTGCCGGAGCACATGATAAAAAAGGAAACACTGCATTGAATATGTTGGCCAGCAAACCCGTTTCCTTTAAAAGTGGGTCATCCTATTGGCTTAGGAATCTTGGCAGTAGGCCCTTCATTCCCCTACAGTTCCTTTTGTGTCTCGTCTACCTTTGTAAGTCTTCTTCTTTTATTTTCTTTTCTTTTTTTTCCCTGGTCGACAAAAGAAGTATACAAGGGTACATCGAGAGTAGGGGTGCTAATCGAGCCAAACATGCTAAGCATGGTATTGCTCAAGCTTAGCTTGACTCCTTATTACATGTGTTCAAACTTGATTTGAGCTTAAAACTTTTTGAGGTTAATTGCTCAAGCTTAGCTCGAGCTTGAAATTTTGTATTCGTGATAAACTTGGCTTGACTTGTGGAATATGTAAGACAATCTCAAACTTTTAAGCATGAGCTTAAACTAGGAAAATTTTAAGTTTTCAAGTTAGACTCGTTAAGTTTCAAAATGAAATGGACTAATTTAAAGCAATAAAGAGGAGCTAGCATCATTAATGTAGGCAAAAAAATCATTAACATAAAATTCAATTCCTAGCTACATTCATTAAATTAAAAAACCCTCAAACACTTAATTTCCATATCTCACCTATGATATTTCTTATTTGGATGCAATAGTATTGCTAGATCTCGTATTTTGAGACATTTATTAAATCTACCCCTATATTTGTAATATTTGTGGAATGACCTATTTGTTCACGAGCTTAGCTATCGAGCCAAACGCTCATATGCTCAAGTTTGACTTGAATTCATACACAAATAAAAAAAACATGATTGAGTTTGTCTTATATATATTTTTAAATGAGTTTGAACAAGTCAAAGTTGGAGCGGAACTCAAGCTGTTTGGTTCGTTTAGCGGCCCTAGTCGAGGGAAACAAAAAGAAGAAAACCGACACACACTAGCTTCATAATATTGATACATTGTCACCATAGTATTGTCTATAACTTCTTTAATTAAATTCACGGATGGAGCTAGTGGGAGGCCAGTAGGAGCGATGGCCCCTGCAAGGACAAAAAAAAAATTGTCCTATTATGTTAGAAAACAAAAATTTCCTATAAAAGTACGTAACCCCTGTTTAATTTTTTGGAAAAAACTCAAACAATATTAACTTTTGCAATACAAGGATACCAACATTAATTTTTAAATGCTAAGGGTTAAAACATAACAAAACATTAAATGTAATGGTTAATATTGTGAATATTTAATTAATTAACTCACAAGTTAAAAAGTACATAAACACCCCCTCAACTATCACTTTTTCCTATGGAGACCCCCTCACATTTAAAAGCCCCCATACAGACCCCCTCAACTACTGAAAACGAAAAAAATGCTAACTCTGTTAACGGAATGGAGGAAATGACTAAGATACCCTTTTTTTATAAGGCAAAAGTACATAAACACCCCCTCAACTATCACTTTGTTCCACGGAGACCCCCTAACATTTATATTATATCCTTATTCTATGTTCTCATCATTTTTTTCGTTTTATACAATTTCTTTTTTTCTTACATCAATCATTTTAAAGAAAACCTTTTGTATATAACCATAAAAAATAGCTCAAAAACTGTGGAGCGACAGTTGCAAGTGCCGCGATGGTTCTTTTGTTGATAAGAAATGAGAAGGGAAGAAGACGAGGCAAAGGAGAGAGGTGTGGGAGAAGAGAAGTCGAGGCAAATGGTGGTGGTAGTCGACGGCAGCTGCTACGTTGCTTTACCCATCTCTATTTTTTTAACTTTTCTTTAGAGAGAGTGTGTATGTATTGAAGGAGAGAGAAAAAAAAGTCACCGGAACCGATGGTTAGTCGGCTAGGGTATAGAGAGAGAATAGCTTAGATGGAGAGGGAGAGATTACCTGTGATTGAGAGAGGGGAGGAGAATACAGTCCTTTTAAGTTTTAATCCAACCATTGATTTTAATGGTTGAGGTGAACTGTTTTTTTTTTAAATTGTTTGGGTGAAATCGGCCCCTATATATATATATGAACCAAAGTTTCAGATCTGTTTGTATATAGTAATTGAAGGCTGTTTGTAGATGGAAGAACGAGAAGGGTTAGAGGAGCTGTATGTATGCAATGCTTTAAGGGTATTTTTGTCGGATTTATGGATGAATGGGTTCATCACAAACGGTTTAGAGACGGAAGGGTGTCACTTGGGTAACGGAGATTAGTTGATGGGGTCTGTATGGGCGCTTTTAAATGTGAGAGGGTCTTCGTAAGAAAAAATGATAGTTGAGAGGGTGTTTATGTACTTTTGCCTTTTTATCCCACAAAAATCCCCAATTGTTAAAAGAGTTTCACACATTTTCTTCTCTCTACCCTAAAATCGACCTCTCTTTCTCAACACAAAAATTCCCACCCATTAAGAGTTGAAGGCAGTTTCAAGAAAATAGAAACAAAAGAGAAGAGATTTTGAAAATCTTAAATAATCTTGGTAAAATCTAAACAATAGGTATATTTTTGCCCAATTGTTATTCTAGACTTCTACTTCTAGTCATGCGATAAGTGATAACTGTTGACTGTTATATCAATTTTTAATGTTGGTAGTTTTTGGTAATGACATATTGTTTAGAAAAGCAATGCTAATGCTAAAGGCAGATTGCATGTTTTGAAGAGTACGTATGTGATCATGTGATTAAATTAGTATTTTTGCAGGCCTGTTACAGTATAACGATTAATTTATTACTTTTAATGATGTGAAAGAGCGTCAAGTGCATTGAATATATCTCATTTTCCTAGATAGCTGAGGTAATTCGTTACTACTTTTAAAATCTATTAATTTATGAAAAGCATAACTAAGTATATAGTATTGCTATTTTGCAATTTTGCAATTTTTACTGTTATTATTTACGTAATTATACATGTATATTTTAATTTTTTTATCCCATATACATGGTCGCCTTCGTGTAATTAAATTCCGGGCTTCGTCCTGCATTTCAAGTATCATGTGGTGACTATGATTGTTTTCCAATTTCAATGGTGTCCTTAACATATCATTTTCTTTATAGTTGTGTCTTAGAATATATTTGTATTTATAGTTGATCATATATAAGTTATAACCAATGATTTATTTGTGGTATCTTTGGCAGGCATTCCAATGTGGATAAATGATTCTAAACTTATTGGAGATGTAGAGGATCCCCAGAAGAATAAATCTGTTATCTGCCAATCAAAAGGCTCTTTCGTCGAAAACATTATCTCAGGTTTGGGAGTATTCTCTTTCGTCGAAAATCTTATATCTTTTGTGTGCTTTCCAATTTTTTTTTAAATAAATTGAACAGATTTGTCACCACAATTTTGTTTCACGGCCGTTTTTTTTTTATCGGCAAAGCAAACTTTTATAAAAACTCGACCGGGTTACATTGAGGGGGAGGCATGGAGCACAAAAATGCTACATTGCCAAAGAAAGTTACAACAGAAAAACCACCAACGGAGAGTTGGAGGACAAAAAAAACTCCTCAAAGATACAACTAGAGTTTCAACTTTCGAATACCATCCAAGAAGCCCTTAAATTCCTCCACCGTATAGATCTTGATATCGAATTTGGTTTTCATCCACATTGCCACTTTCGTTTTAATAGCATCCCCAATCTCCCTAATCACCGGAACAACATTATTGAAGACTAAGTTATTCCGTGTTAGCCATAAAGACCAAATGGTAGCGAAAAAGCAAGCTTCCCAAATATGTTTCTCCAATTTACGAAACCCGTTATCAAACCACCACGCAGCAAGGTCAGTCAGAGAAGATGGGCAAACCCAAAGCACATGCCACCAGTCCAATATAATACACCATACCCTCCATGAGACCGTACAGTGCAGAAACAAATGGCGGGGAGACTCCATCTGCTCAGAGCAGAACGGGCAAAGCAACAAAAGAGGATCCAAAATCAAATTCCTGCTATGTAACACCGATCTTGTGGCCACCCTACCTTGTAGTGCCATCCAAGAGAATACTTCCACTTTAGGAGGGCTGAGATTCTTCCAAACTGATCCAAGAATTGGGTTTCTTGAAGAGGTCTATCGCTCCCACTGCTCGTAGACAGATTTCACTGAAAAACGCATGCTCTCCTCCCACTTCCAATACAAGGCATCTGGTTTTGAAGGGTCCAGCATTACATGTTGAAGACTCTGGATTAGTTCATCCCTCTCATCCTCCTCCCAAGAACGTAAAGATCTCCTGAATTGCAAATCCCAACTGCCCTGGCCATTACCATCCCGCACAACACTAACCACATCATTTTTTTTGAGAGGAGAGAAGGTAGAGTCTTGGGTAGGCTTCACGAAGAACTTGATCCCCCATCCAGGCGTGGTTCCAAAACAAGATGTCCTAGCCAGAGTGGATTTGGAATCTGAAACCCTCATGAAGTAAAGGACCAATACATGAACTGAGGTTTCCAATGCAACATATGTCCCTCCAAATATTCGTAACGTGTCCTGATTCCGGCATTTGAGGTAGCCAAGTTGCATGTTCCAATCGGTATTTCCTTTTTATAACTTTCACCCAAGGAGAGTCCTTGTCCTCATGGAACCTCCACCACCACTTTGCCAATAGAGCCAAATTCTGTTGCACCATTTTCTTCACCCCCAGACCCCCGTCCTCCTTGCTCTTGGAAATGTAATCCCACTTGACAAGGTGCATCTTCCTTTTCTCAGAAGTACCCCCCCAAAAAAACTGCCTCTGAAGTTTCTCTAGTTTATTAGCCACTGCTATAGGCATTTTGAACAATGAGATAAAGTAGACCGAAAGATTGCGAGTGTTGGAATTAATTAACGAGAGTCTGCCCCCAGAAGAAATACACCTCCTCCTCCAAATGCTTAGGGCCCTCTCAAAACTGTCAATAACCGGCTCCCATGTCTTAAGTCTCCTCGGGTTAGCCCCGAGAGGCAACCCCAAATACTTGATAGGCAAAGATTCAATCTTGCAACCCATCACCTGAGCAAGAGCTTCCACATCTTGATTCAAAACCTTCACTCCAGAAAGCGAGCTTTTAGAAAAGTTAATCTTCAACCCTGACATTAACTGAAAGCACCTGAGGATTCTCTTGATATTAGCCATCTCCTCTACATCATTATTACAAAAAATGATGGTATCATCTGCAAACTGTAAGTGGGTAACAGTCACTCCATTAGCCCCAACCCTAGCACCCCTAATAATATCAAGATCTTTAGCTCTTTCCAGCATGAGGTTAAGAGCCTCCACCACCAGGTTGAAGAGAAAAGGAGATAACGGATCTCCTTGCCGTAATCCTTTTTGAGTTTGAAACTCCTTAGAGGCTGACCCATTAATCAGAATGGACATCGATACTGTAGAACAGCACTCTCTGATCCACCCACACCATTTTCCCCCAAAACCCATCTTCGCCATCATATCAAGGAGAAAGCCCCAGTTCACACAGTCGTATGCTCTTTCGAAATCTATCTTGAGAAGTAATCCCCCTTGAGTACCATGCTTCCAGCTATGAATGACCTCATTGGCAATGAGAACCCCATCTAGGATTTGCTTACCCTCAATAAAAGCAGTTTGGGACTCTCCAATAAGGGATGATAGGAGGCCTTTAAGTCTATTAGCCAAAACTTTAGCCAACAATTTATACACCCAACCCACCATACTTATAGGCCTGTATTCTTTAAAGGAGGTAGGGCAGTCGACCTTGGGAATCAGGGCAACAAAGGTAGAATTGATACCTTTAGAGAGTTTACCATTGGCATGAAACTCGTCGAAGAATTGGAGTACTAAGCCCTTCAGAAAGCGCCACCCTTTCTTGACAAATGAGAAATTAAATCCATCGGGCCCAGAGGCCTTGAGGTTACTACAATTTTTCAGAGCTGCTTCTATTTCCTCCACTGCAAAACGGCTTTGTAATTGATTTCACTACAAGAAAATCGAGATCTCCCAACGGTTTAGCTAGCAACGGTTCAAAAAACCGTTGGTATAGACGGTGTGTAGCGACGGTTTTTAAACCGTTACTAGAAACAGGACTATAGCAACGGTTTTCATGCAACCGTTACTAGATTATAAGATTATAGCAACGGTTTTCCATAACCGTTACTAAAAACCGGCCTCTAGCAACGGTTTTCCATAACCGTTACTAAAACCCGACCTATAGCAACGGTTTTCCATAACCGTTACTAAAAACCGACCTATAGCAACGGTTTTCCATAACCGTTACTAAAAACCGGACTATAATCGAGACCATTGATTTTGTTTTCCTTGTTTGTTGATTAAATCATTCTCATAAAAATTTGGCTTGATCGAGTCTAGTAAACTTCTTTATTGAGACAAAATTTCATTAGTAAAATAAATTTTTCTGCCCGATCAAGTATGTAACGATATCCGATTAATTTCATTTTCCGTATGAAGGATGTACTTTTTACTATGTAAAAAATAGATGGTTCTAATCGGGGGAAAAAAAAGTAGGTGTTTGTAAATAAACTGAATTTAAAAATTTGGGTTAAGAATAAATCTATAAAACTCAAATGACATAAGCTAACTCAGCTGGTTTGCATAGTATAAATATTAGTAGTCCATTGATATTACACAAGTGTTGGGCTAGTCCAGCTGGTTTGCACTCGCGCGCGCATGCGGGAGGTCCTAGGTTCGATTCCCAGGAGAAGCAAAACATTGTTGTGTTGCCACGCGGGTGACACATAGGCTCCACGTCAGCGACAGGTGGAGGCAACGTGGGTGCCACGTGGCGACAGGAGGGAGGCCACGTGGCTGCCATGTCATATTTTACCTCAGATTTTTAGAAAAAAAAAAACTTGCCTTTAGCAACGGTTACAAGCGTTGCTAAAGAAACCGTTGCTAAAAAAAAATCTGTACCAACGCTTGCCAAAACCGTTGCTATAACCCTACAGCAACGGATATCTCGCGACGGTTTAACCAACGGTTCTATAACCGTTGGTATAGCCTATATTGGTCTTTAGCAACGCGTTTTTGCATCTCTAGCAACACTTTTGACCGTTGCTATTGAACAATTTTCTTGTAGTTTGCTGCATCCTCATTCAGTTTTCGGAGAAAAGCTCCCCCCAATTTTGGTCTGATGCTTCTTTCCTCCATAAAATTGTTGCTGAAATGGACCACTACAGCTTCCTTTATTTCCTTAGGATCTTCCAACACTCTGCCGTTAAACTTGACTGATCACGGCCGTTGGATCTTCCAAATTTTTCCTTCCTCTTCCGTTTTCCCTCCACAAAACCATGAACAAATTAAACAGAGTCAAAAATCCTTTGTGGAGGGAAAGGATAGCGAAAACTTAAAAGATATCTAAGTGTGGTGAGTTGCATCCATCAAGTTTTTACTTTTCCTCACAAATCCATGAGGGCGGCGGCGAATTTGGAGGCCTTGTCAAGCGAGCAGCGGCCGACGGCATAGAGGGCGGTGTTTGGGGCAAGGGTTATAGATCTTGACAGTTTTCGGGCTACAACCGCGCACCCCAGGATTCCGAATCGGATGGGGTTTCGGTCGATGTCGTGGTTCGTGATCTCTGGTGGAGGGTGCAACAAGCAAAAGCTGCATGAAACACGTTATCACAGGACTCTCACATGCATTCAAAAAGCTATGACCCATAGAGAAATAAAAAATTCAGCTTAAAACTACAAGCTTGCCAAACGGGGCCTAAAATTAAGGACTTGTCTCTTATTCCTTTAAATTTGTTTTTCTGTTGTTTAGTGGTGCCTTGGCTTAAAGGAGTTCGTGAAGTAAAGAAAAAGCATGCATGTGCCCTGGACCTAGCCAAAAGGTTGATCGCAAAAGAAGAAGATTGGAGCCATTACACCAACTCATGTGGAAGGTATAATCATGACGACGAGGATGATCGGCCGAAGCCGATCATTACTAAAACAAGAAGAAACCCGTTTCTTCAAGCGGCAGAGAACAGCATTCAAGAGTTGGTGGAAGAGATCCTCGGGAAATTCCCCGAGGCTGTGTACTGCGTCGATAGCAACGGGAAGAACATATTTCACATAGCAGTGGAGAAGAAAGACGAGAGAATGTACTGGTTCTTGAAGAAGAATGTTGCTAGAAAGGAAGGGATGATGGCAGCTCTTGATCATGGTAGAAACTCCATTTTGCACTTTGCAACCAAACCCGGTGCTAATCCGAGAGCTCTTCTTGGAAACTTGAACCAGATGGCGTGGGATGTATATTGGTTCAAGGTATGAACCCTTGAACTAATTTCTTCAGTACTCACACTACATTATAAATTACATGGAACCCAAACCCCGAAATTTTTTCGACCGGCAATAATTTCTTGAGTTCTAATTCGGTAAGGGTATATACATTGAGAAGCAAAAAAGAAATGACCGATGCACTAGATATTGATACATGAAGAAAAGTGAAAGGCCAAACCAAAAAACATCATCAATCCAACAAAAAATTGGATGCAAAGCTAATTATAAGCCTAGGATTACACATATAAAATGAGCGAACTATATTGACAAACTGTTAGAATTGTGGCTCATATGTTTAATATGAAGAGATACAAAGAAGTTCTAGAAAGAAGGTCAGATACCGAAGCAGAGCGGAACGAGTGGAGCGGAGTAATGGCATCTGGCCCATCTCCGATAATCCAATAAAAGTAGATTGTGCCGAAGGCCCAAGAGTAAGGGTTCTATAAGTTGGGGGGTGCGGAGGGCTATGCCCCCGCGGTATGGTACGATGTCGTACAAGGGTATTTTTGGGATTCAGACCAAGTATCAGGTTAGGGTTAGAATAGAGTCACTATAAATACTCTATGTGTTAAACCCTAGTTGATAACTGTGATAATAAAAGAACAGTAGCCGCTCTCGCTTCCGTGGACGTGCTAGATATTGGGGAACCACGTATATTGTTGTGTTGATTTCTTTACTGTTCTTATACTCGTAAATCGTGTACGTGTGTGTGACGATCCTAATTATAAGCCTGGGATTACACATATAAAATGAGCGAACTATATTGGCAAACGAAGACAAACTGCCCTGAGCAGCAGAGGATACTCTGCCTATCAAAGGCACAAAAAGTTGGAATCCATAGGCACGTAAATGACTGGCATGTGAATGAATACCTCGTGAGTGAATATGTTGAATGTCTTGACACTTGACTAGGCGCAGCAGCAAAACCAAATCCCCATGCAACTCGACAAGGCCAGGCCCTGAGTTAAAGTTCGAGGTGCTATCACTTTAGGCTTTCAAAATTGGGAAAAAAATGGGCCCCACATAATATAGTAAAGGCAATGTTAGAAATCAATGCCTTTGAAGGTGACTTATAAAACATTGCTACTTCGAAAGTGGGCAGTATAGTATAGTACTAATTCGAGCTTGGAGGCAGAGTTGTGGAGCATTTACAAGGGACTGGGAGTCATTCGGGACAGGAAGCTGGAGAACGTCAAGATTGAATCAGACTCACTTGTAGCAGTGGACCTCGTCACGGAAGGAAACCCAGGCAATCACCCCCAGAGTGTGCTGATCAATGAAGCCCATTTCCTACTGGCTCAGACCAACACTACGATTGGGCATATTCCCCGGGCGGCCAACCAATGTGCTGACCACCTTGCTCGGATGGGGGCGGAACACACCGAAGACCTCGTCTTTGTTATGGACATGCCTATTGGAATGAGGGAATTTGTAATTAGGGAAAGCCTGAACCTCAGGCAAGTGCTTGACTAGATTGCGAGCTCTATGCTCCTGTACTCGAAGTCTTTGGTTGTACTCATTATGTAGTACTCTTGTTCTTAAGTTTTCTTGAATTTCCGTTTGACCCAAAAAAAAGTATAGTATAGTACTACGGACTACTACATTCACGTTTTCTTAAAAAGTAAGAATTCTTAAAAGGGACGAACAACGGATCAATTTATACATAAGCGAGATAGTAAGCCTTCACGATATTCTAATGTATATTCATGCAGCTTGTATATTATGATTCTCCTCCTCATCTCCCGTGGTACCCAAACTCCGACGGGAAGACGGCAACCGAGCTGTTCGAAGACACCCAATCCGGCCTACGAAAAGATGCCGAGGAAGCCCTGAAATCAATGAATGGCAGCCTGCTCCTCGTCTCCGCTCTCATCGGCACCGTCAACTACGCCGCAGTTTTCACTCTCCCCGGAGGCTTCTACTCCGACAGAGACAGCCAGGATTACGGCCGCCCAGCCCTGTATGGTACGGGCAAAGAGCGAGACCTGCTCCTTTTCTTGTGGTTCACTGGCGTCGCCTTGTATGCCGCCTTTTTATCGCTGGTGGAGATGGTCGTGATCCAGCTGTCCAAGTTCGCGAGCAGCGACTTCTTCACTGCATTGCCCTTCAGGTAATTACATCGCCGCTTATTCCATTTCGCGTTTGTTCTGTTGATTAGCTCATGTGCTTTTTTCTCTGCTTTCTTGGCTTATTCTTGCTAGATAGTACTGTATTTCCTTTCATTTCCATCTAATATGTACTATATTATTTTTGCTGATAAAAAAAATAGGTACATCCTCGCTATAACAGCGTTGTACGTCTCTGTCCTCTTCACGATCTTGGCGTGCTTCGAAGCCTACTACATCATCGACTTACGCATCAACGTATATGCCTTCCTGGGACCGGCCCTCGCAGTGGCAACCATTGTTTTCATAGACGCCGTGTACCTGATTCTGTGTCGCCTGTGTCTTGCGTTGTGTTGCTCACTTTCGCATCGAGGCCACATGTTTGAGTCAATCATCGTTAAGCATAGTATTGAGGAAGCTAAGCTGTACGAGACTACGAGTAGGTGAGGCTGCGGACCGATCAGCTAATTCACTCTGTTCAACTTTTTTTTTTTTTTTTTAAATCAGCGATTTTTTTTTATTAATCTTTGAAGTGAATATATGATCAACTATTTGATCACATATATCTCTCGTGGCTCGAGATTATCACACAATCCTATATAGCAAATCGATTTCCTTGTTAGTTGATGTCGTGCCAACAATCTTCATCTTCTTCTTCTTACTCGATCTTCTATGCATGTAGGGCAAAGTTCACTTAGACCTCTCCATGGTTTGGCTCATGTGCAATTACACTCCCTCTAATTACAACCTCTCTAGTTCACTTTGTTTCATATGCACCCCTTGTGGTTTGTAAAAACTTGCTAATGCACCCAATTACCGGAAAAAATGCTTCCACTGTTTACAGAAATGACTAAAAAGGTCCAATACGCCCTCATTTTCTTCTTTGAATATTCTTCTTCCCAAAATCTAAACAATCCATCCCTTCTTTAAAAAAAAAAAAAAAATTGGATCCGAACTGTTCGTATGGTAGAGCTAGCTAGCTTGACGAATACTACATTCATACCAAAATTCAAGTTGATCGAAAAATGGAAACCTCATAGTCGAATAGAATTGATTATGAAGTAAATTTTTAAATTTAACTTTACCTTGCATTTTACTAATACATTGGTGAGATACCTCCGTTATCATGAAAAGTGAGCGTTTACACCGGCAATTCTTTCTACAGTCGGTGTAAAACCCATTTTTCCTCCAAATCAATTACGTCGTGCCCCGTCATCAATATCATATATGTGGCGCGAAGCGGTTGGTTTGGAGGAAAAGTGACCTTTTACACAGGCGGTGGAAAGAATTTAATCTATATAAGAATTATTGTATAATGAAATGTTAGTTTATCTTTGCCCGAAAAAGCATGGAGTATAAGGCTCTGTTTTTCGATGTAAAATGTTTTTTATGTAAAATGTTTTTTCAGAAAACAAACTTTAAACTTTTATTTTTTGGTATTTGGTTGACACTTGAAAATATTTTTAAAAATCAACAAAATAGTGTAAAGAGAGAGGGGGGGCTTAAACGGTAGAGAGATATGAGATTATTGGAATTGAACACGGGTCAGGACTAACAATCGAAGAAATTGAGCAGTAAGAATTGCAGTAGAAGGCAGCGGGTTCATTTTGGAAAATAACTTACAGAAGATTTAAGGGTAAGTCGTTTTCATCCAATTGATGGAAAATGTTTTACATGTAAAACGTTTTCTTCATTTTTTACACAACCAATCACCAAAAAATAGGTAAAACATTTTACCAGAAAATATTTTGCGTCAAAACAAACGGAGCCTAAATAAATTAAACTTAAAAACAATCAGCACCGGTTTTCATATTTCTAAATTGTTACAACTTACAACATCGTAGACCTATGTTGGATAATTGGGATATTTTTTTGTTTTCCTATGCTGGAAAAAAATATCGAAAGCCCTCGGGCATTAAACTCCGCAGCGGTGAAAAATCGTCGTCTTCACAAAAAAATTTCAGGTGCAAATTGGATACCACGTGGTGGTACCTAGCACCCAACCGAGCCGTCCAAACGAGTTTTGGACGGCCGAAGTCTGAGCACGCTCTCTCCTACTCAGTCGACCACTCTCTCTCTCCTCTTTTCCTCTACTCAGATTTGGGCCGTCCAAAACACGTTTGGACGGTCTCGAATGTGTTGTGAAATTTTAATGTACTCGTAAGCGCACGAATCGTACCGAAGTATAGTAATGCAAAAGCGAGGTCGAACCCACAGGGACTTGTGATTTTTTTATAGGAAAACTAGATAAACTTAAATTGATTAAACCCTAACCTAGTTAACAAAGGTGTGATTGATTTTTAAACTAAGAATTTAAATAAAGCAATGACAAAATAATAATTAAACTAGCACGGAAAAATAGTGAGATTGCTGGTTGAGAAAAGTAACTAAGGTTTCGGAATCCACACCCACAAATATTTATCAACTAATTTTATGCAATGATTTTTCCTTTTATTTCTGCGCAATGATTTAGAAGCTAATCTTAACCACCATGGATAATGTATCGTTAAGCCCTTTTATTTATAACAAAAATATGTTCCTCCTCTGCTCCGCGAGTTTAAGTCAAAATCATCAACTGTATCCGCGTAAAACAAATCACAGTAGATATCCCGCACTTAAATATTAACAATGACAACCCAAGCAATTTGATTAATATGGTGATATCAAATCATGGAAAAAACCCATTCCGATTGAATCCATATCCGAGTTTCGACCAAATTAATTAATGAGATCAGAACAATAAACTATGAGAGCACATAGGAAAAATCAAGTGCACAAAACCAATCAATAAAATTCACGGGGTTTCATCCTCAACCCTAGTTGAGGATTTTAGCCTCTCATGGATGAAAACAAATCAAGCATTCGACTAGAATTCATGAAAATAATACGCTTACAATAATTTCTTTTGCTCCTTTATTTTTCTCTCCTAACCGTGCTCACTCGAGATCGCCGAGATGATGATGCTGCTGCCGCCTGGTGCTCCCCTCTCGCCGAAGTTCAATTGTATTCCGTGATATATAATGCTAGAAATTGACCTTAGGTAAATATAATTATTTCCTTCCCAAACTCTATTTATTAGGCAATTTCTAATATCATTCCTTATTTTGCCTTCCATTAGCCAGAATTCTTTCGGGAAGATTCCTTTGGATTGCACATTAACCACGAGCTCGGCTTTGAGACCAAATAATTGCGATTATTATCTTTTCCTGCAAAAACACAATTGTATAAGGAAAATGAATAAAAAGATAATAATACTAGTCAATTAAGCTTAATTAGGAACTAACAACATATAAAATAGGGGCCTCGAAGTGTCAGTATTTTGTGTTCATCAAATACCCCCAAACCTACATTTTGCTAGTCCTCGAGCAAAAGAAATAAAATTAAGACAAAGAAAAAGAACAATAATAACTAATCCTTCTTCGGAGGAGTCCGATTGCATTTAGCATATGCAACAAGCCTTTAAACCCCTAGGTTGCCCTAGTGGACGAGTTATAGTCTCGTGAGGGTTTGCCGTGAATATACCCACAAAATTCTTTTAAGAAGATGACACTCGATTAGAATTCCAAATCTTAGTCTATGGCCTCAAAAAGTAACTAGTGTGAGAATAACACAAGTTAGAGGCAAGATATTTCATCCATTAACAAAGTTAAATAAGTGAACATTCTAATCCGAATTGGCTCAAAAATGGTTCCTCCCACCTATATCTAGATAGAAAGAAATCACAAGGCATGTGTGTAAAGTGAAAAGTCACACAAAGATGTTCATTAACCTCGAAAACAATACACGCACCTTCAATACCTCAATACTCATCAAAATGCTCAGATGAAATTATAGCCCCTCCCCTTATTCCAATTTTCACTTTTTTCTATATGTATTTTTCCTTGTGGTTGTGCAATGCCTTGGTCCCTTAAGCTTTCTAATTGACCTTTGTAACAAGCTTTAGGCCAGTGACACCCAAACCAGATGGCTTTAGGGCACTAGATGTAGAGAACACCCCAACGGACTTAATCACTCGAGTCAAAGAGGCTACGAACCAAAGCTAACCACACATGACAATCGCGAAACTCTCCACCGTTTGACGCGAACACTCACTGCTTACTGAGTCAAGAGGCCCGGTTACTAAGTGAAAAGCTCGAAAAAGCATGCACTTATATTCATTTTTTTTCTTTCTTTCTTTCTTTTTTTTTTTGGGTGGGAAAAGGGCATTAAACATTATACTAAGATATTTGAGTCCTACTGAGGCATCAAAAATATATGTACAATACTCGAGATCAAATCCAACTCTAAGTGTGACAGTGCTCGTGCAAAGGCATGTATACAAGTGATTAATCGCTATCCAAACATAGATGAGACAAACCAAGTAAGTGCCTCTCATCAATGCCTATGTTCACAAGCTTAACTCTATCAATAAAATCATATCAAGACTCCAACTTGAGCAATAATCAAACTAGCACTAATCAAAAACCAATAACCACGTTGAAAGTCCAAATCAAGCATCCTCAATTTTCAAATTTTTTTCTTTTTCAAAAATAATAGTCCCTCCCCCAAACCTAAATGATGCATTGTCCTCAATGTAGCAAAGAGAGATAAAATATAAAAAGTTTAGGGGGTTACCTCACATGAAGAACAACTATTACCAGCATTGTCTGCAATTGGTTAGCGACACAAAAGAAAAAAAAAACGAGATGGAGAGAGAAAAGAAAAACAGAAACTAAAACACTGTTAGCAATAACAAAACAAAACAAGCAACTCATGTTTTTTTTTTTTTAATCCGCTTCTTGTAATTAATAATATAGGGGTCTTCCCAACAAAAACTATTTGGCAGAATCAAAATTAGTCTAGCAAATTGTTTAATCATGTGTGTCATGTGCATAGCAAGAACAAATGTGAGATCAGCATACCATGGGAATATGTGTTTGAATAACAATATTTGTATCAAAATTTTATGAGTATGTTTGGGAGTTTCAGCTTTAAAGACAAAATCATATTCAACTCCGCTATTGTCATTTATGTTGTCAACTTTCCTCCATCCATCTTGATCACAACGACTATGAATGATGATTGAATTACTTTCTATTGGCTCCGAAAATTCAATAGCAGGCTTAGATGGTAAAGGTTTCAATTCACAATCGGGCGACTCTATAATAGACAAGAGTGGTGGTGATAAAGAAGGCGGCGGAGAAACCTCATTAGATATCCACTCCTCAATTCTACACCATGGAGCACTGTCTACCAATGTGCGAATTTGCTCAATATCACAATTACTTGTAAAGTGATCTAAGTCGTCATGAATTGACTCGGTGAAAGTCCCTAGACCCAAACATACATCCTCGTTTTCTGACTCCAATGGATCATTCTCCACTGGTATGCTCATTTGCTTATCTAATTGTTCCTCAAACTCAAATGTAAGACCAGATTCTAAATGTTCCTTCTCATTGGGAAAGTCAAGGGTGATAGGTTTGACATATTGCCAGCTTTGATTAGCTATAGATTCACTATAAATCTCCTCTTCCTCAATCTCCCTCATTCGATTAGCCAATTGCTCAAATTGATTTTCTAATTTCGTGATGGCTATGTGAGTGGAATTTTTAATCTCTGTAATGGCTTGAGTATTCAAGTGCGTAGTACTTTTCATTTCAGCCATGAATGCTTTAAGAGTGTCCTCTAAGGATGATTGTTGTTGTGATGCAATAGATTGAAAATTCGGTTCATGATACACAGAAACTTGAGCATGTAAAGGCTGAGACTGAAGAGGATATGATTGTGTAGTGTAGGACTCAGTAGGATGGCTAAAATTCGGAAAATATTGATCATCATGTGCATGCAATGGTTGCCCAACTATATGTGTAGGAAATTGATTTTGTGTGTAAGAATAATTAAAATGATTTTTCATGTTTGGATTGCACGTCTCATGAAAAGGATGACCAAATGGACCTTTAAAATTATTTCGTGCATTAGCTTGCTCATAATAATACGTAGGACAAGTTTCTATTGTATGCCAAGTGCTATAACATATAGAGCATGCACGATTATGAACTTGATTGAAGAAATTCATGCTTCTAGACAAAATAAAAAGAACTCAACTACAAAATAAAAATAAAAATTTCTAGAACCGTACATGATGCGCTGAAGCACTTCCTACTCTAACAGTAACTCACTACCTAAAATTAGACTAAAATACCACGGTACTCAAAGAAAATTAACAAAACTAACTAAGAAAATTAACAAAGTGCCGGATCTATATGCAAATGAATGACAAAAATAAAAATAAAAAAAATGGTGGAGACAGTCGGGGAAAAAAAAAAATTGACTGTAGAACTAACAAACAAAACGAAACAACTGGCTGGAAAGTAGAATGCAATTTTTTTATTTTTTTTAATTTTAAGATCCAAACTACAACTAGTAGAAGGAAAAAATCAATTCAAAGTTTTTCAATTATCCTAAAAAAATAAAGTCCCCGGCAACGGCTCCAAAAACTTGTTGTGAAATTTTAATGTACTCGCAAGCGCACGAATCGTACCGAAGTATAGTAATGCAAGAGCAAGGTCGAACCCACAGGGACTTGTGATTTTTTTATAGGAAAACTAGATAAACTTAAATTGATTAAACCCTAACCTAGTTAACAAAGGTGTGATTGATTTTTAAACTAAGAATTTAAATAAAGCAATGACAAAATAATAATTAAACTAGCACGGAAAAATAGTGAGATTGCTGGTTGAGAAAAGTAACTAAGGTTTCGGAATCCACACACACAAATATTTATCAACTAATTTTATGCAATGATTTTTCCTTTTATTTCTGCGCAATGATTTAGAAGCTAATCTTAACCACCATGGATAATGTATCGTTAAGCCCTTTTATTTATAACAAAAATATGTTCCTCCTCTGCTCCGCGAGTTTAAGTCAAAATCATCAACTGTATCCGCGTAAAACAAATCACAGTAGATATTCCGCACTTAAATATTAACAATGACAACCCAAGCAATTTGATTAATATGGTGATATCAAATCATGGAAAAAACCCATTCCGATTGAACCCATATCCGAGTTTCGACCAAATTAATTAATGAGATCAGAACAATAAACTATGAGAGCACATAGGAAAAATCAAGTGCACAAACACTACAAGAAATTCGGGCTTTGCCAGCGGCCAAAAGCGTTGGCGAAGGTGTCGCAAAGCGCTGCTATAGACCTGCATGGCCTATACCAGCGCTTGGATAAAGCGCTGGTGGTCTACCGTCGGTATAGCCCTGTACCAGCGCTTTTTGCAAGCGCTGGTATATCGAATCTTGTGCCAACGCTTGCAAGAAGCGCTGGTATATCGAATCTTATGCCAGCGCTTTGTTTCCCAGCGCTTTTGGCCACTGGTATAGGCACACTTTTACCAACGCAAAAACATTGGTGTAGGTCTAATTTATTTATTTTTTTATAAACTTTTACTAGCGCTAAAAAACACTGGTATAGGTTCTTTCTTTTTTTTTAAAATATAATTTCTACACATTCAAATAACCCTAATAGAATAGATATTAGCAACTTTCGCCACATATATCACTAACTTTTCCTAAGAACTCAAAAATATCGAAAAACAAAACAATTCATTCTTCATTGGAGAAACAAATAATCCATAGGAAATACCACAACTTGAAGGTATGTTCCATAACATGTCAACATTCAAAAGTAGATCAAATGTTCATAACCCTACCAAAATATCACAATCCAACAAGTACGCATATTGCCTAAACTACATGGAATAGAAAACTAATCAAAAGTCGACGATGGCATCCTTAACATCTTTCCGAAAGAGCTTTCAAAATGACAGGTTGAAATCACACTTTGAGCTAGACCGTCCTATTACCTGCAATGTAAATGGCGAAGAATAAGAACCAAGATTATCTTTTAATTAACTCCCATGATATTATATGTAGCAGTCACTGCCCATAACGGGCACCAATTCTAACAGAATAGCCAAATCAGAACAACAACAAACAGACCAGTTCCATGACTTAAGAACGAAACTGGACAGTAATGGCAATAGAAACTGAACAAACGAACAGAAACTGAAACTGAACAAACAGAAACTGAACAAACAGCAACAGAAACTGAACAAACAGCCATAACAGAACAACAGCAAACAGACTAGTTCCATGACATAAGAACGAAACTGGACAATAATGGCACACAAGCAACTAAACGAACACTAATGACAGTAATGGCACACTCAGAAACACTAATAACATTTAGGGCAGCTATAATTCCACGGCCATTTACTTTAGTGCCACGACATCTTAACCAGTCTGACAACTATGCCCCTTACCTCTTACCCCTTTTCTTTTCTCATCCATATTGCCAAAGGGTAGCAAATCCTACCTTTATCTCCCACTTTTTTCCCTATGTCAAGCACCACCTCCTGTGCTCATAATTCATCTGCTCCTCTAACTGCCATTCATGTTTATCAAGCACACACCATCCCATCAATCCTTTCACCATTGACCTAAGTCATGTTAGTTAAATCCAATGAACGTGCACGATCTGCAGCTTCCCAAGATAGAATATGGAGATATACAAAAGCAAAAGTGGGTCACTGTTTTCCATTTTGTTCTAAATGACGAAAATCTGTTATTGGTATCTTCCTACTGTCTAAATGCATGTACAGAGTGTGGGTTCAAAGAGTGATTTGTTGCTGTTTCTGCTTCTCAAAACGAAAAAGAGGGATTTTTGGTACTGATTTGGAATGAAGGGAATCGAAGGATAGATCAAAGGAGAGAAAACCAGTCAAGTCCTGTGGTGTGTGCTCGTGAGAGAGAGAAGGGAGACGAGGAGATCATGGATTCGATAGGCAACTAAGCAATTCTGTTGACTATTTTGGTTGATTCGAGCACGAGGATGGTTGGAACTTGGAAGAGTGAAGGGAGAGTGAAGGGTTATGAGGACAAGGAAGCATTGTAATCTGACAAGGGTATAATAGTCATTATACTTCAAATGTCGGTGGTACTATATAAAAGACTCGTGGCATTATCATTAACCTAACATTTATGGGCAGAAACACTAATGACAGTAATGACAGAAACACTCAGAAAAACTAATAACATTTATGGCAGAAACACTCATGACAGTAATGGAACACTAATAACATTTATGGGCAGTTATGCCATTACTGCCCATAACATTTGCAACTGCAGAAACTGGACAGTAATGGCACACAAGGAACTGAACGAACACTAACAACAGCTATACCTGACAGTAACAAATTGAACAAAATGGACAGTCCAGTACAGACAGTGAACAAACCAAAACTCTTGGAAAATGACATCCAACATTGAAAAGGCAGTATGTTTAGCAAGTATGACAATGGCAGAAAGTGGGCAGGAATTAGATTTGGCTTCCATTGATTGCAGTATCGGCGATACGTACTTATCTTTGGCTAGGTATGATGAGGCTATTTTAGCTTAACAGAAAGCACTTGTGCTATTTAAGTCAGTCAAGGGGGAAAACCAACTGTCCGTTGCCTCAGTCTTTGTCCGTTTGGCTGACTTATGATGGGAAGTTATTCAGATTCTCACGATTCGTTGGAAAGTACTATTTCAAAGTTTAGGGAAGTCGGAGAGAAGAAATCTTCTCTTTTTGGCATCGCTCTGAACCAAATGGGTCTTGTGTGTGTACAACTTCATGAGATAAATGAGGCTGCTGAGCTGTTTCAAGAAGCAAGGAGTATTTTCGATAGTGAATATGGACCATATCACCCAAACACATTGGGAGTTTATAGCAATCTTGCTGGAACTTATGATGCATCGGGCTAGTATCTATTATTCATCTTTTTTCCTCTTCAAAAATCAAACACTTGTTTATGATGCCATACTATTTTCCTTGTTTATGCGACAAAGGGTTTTAGCAGTGAAACAAGATAAAGATCAGAAAATTCTGCACATTCTGAATTCCAAGTTTTTGTTTTTCTCTATACAGGACAGATGATGCAATTGAAATATTGGAATACGTTGTTGGGATATGACAGTAAGACCCAAAACGTTATTTCCAACTAAGTTATATCAAAATGACATAAGAAGTTTATAGATTGTAACACACATTTCCAACTAAGTAAATTTAGTTCATGTACAATGTAAGAATGTACCTCCATTAGAACATTCGATGTCATGACTTGCGTGCGATGATCTTTGATGTGCGTGTGGAGAATCCTGATCAAAGGAGCCATTACAACCGTCTCGAACCTAAAATATGCAATGGAAAATTTGCATAAGAATCTAAACAAATACATATGACTAACTTAACTGGTCTAATACTTTTATTGAACTAAAGTGGTATAATACATATTACATATTTCATCACGTTAAGAAAATGGAATAACCTGTAATCCAGTAAACTCAGGCATATGTCTCATCATTTCAGCCACTTGTTCTTTTAAAGTGCTCATTTCAGCCACTTGTTCTTTTAAAGTGCTCATTTCAGCCACTTGTTCTTTTAAAGTGCTCATTTCAACCGCTTGCGCATGCACCTTATCTTCTAGTTTACGTATAGTTTCTTTGTCTCTCATTCTCTCTTCTTCATCAGCCACATTAAACCTTGGGGAATTTGAGATCCATGTGAGAGACTAGGCTGTGGATGTTGCTCTATTTCACAAATTTCAAGTCGTCTTTTCTTTCCCATGCCTATTCAAACAAACAGTAGAAAATTCAGCCCCAATCCAATTGTTGAGCTTAATGGTTATCCACTCCTATGGTTTCTTCAAAGTAATCCAATTGAGAAAGCAGTGTTTTATTACAATAACAACCTCAAATAACTCTCGTTCGCTATTTTGGGAAAACTCTCACAGATTATGTGGTAACCTTCCACAAATTATTTCTATAGATCATACACAAAATCAGAAATACAGTAGCAGCAAACTTGACAAAAACTGAGACTACTACAACAACAAGGTCATCTTGAGGCAGTCAAAAGTGCCCCAATAGGATAACTAATGGGGCATTTCAGTTAACAGGGCAGTACAATGAAGTGCCGCATGTATCAAACTCATTCTTTCCTCACAGAGTTCTTTTTCTAAATAAAATACATCAAAACCATGTCTAACCAACAATGACTTCGACTAATAATTTTCTTTCAGATGAAAAATCATGCTTAACACAAACTTGCCATATTTCACGAAGGTCTTGAACTGATAAAACTTTTCAAACTTCAGAAGTGGGTACCTTGGGTAGGATATCCTGTAGAGAATGATGATCCTAATTAAGAGAGCCCAAATATGACCTGCACAGAGAGAAAATGCTGCCATCATTCTAAAAATTCCACACAGAATATTGATGAGAATGTTAGAATATGTGAACTGAAATAAGAAATAAGTGAACAACATAAAGTAGCTGATCAAATAATTAAAAAATAACATAAGGTAATCTTTGTCATCTAGAACAAGCAAAGAACCAATTATCTTGTCCTAAAGAACCAAACAACATGAGCTAGTTGACTGACAGACGATTGTCACAATTGAATAAACCATAATGATAGGTAGGTAGCTCAAAAAGGGAATCTGAAAGTATCCCGAAAAGAGAAATTAGCGATTCAAGCAAAAATGGCATCATATCTAGGACTTCTATCTGTCCTCTTGCATCTGCAGTAGGCAGTATCACTGGATGCAGATAGAGAGGGAAACAAAAATCTATTAACAAAACCCAAAAAGGTTTTTTTCTTTTTTTTGGTCAAACGGAAATTTCCAAAAAGGCTTTTGCCAAACCAAGAACCCCACCACATGCACAAGAAAGCCACTAGACGAATCATAGTTCATATAAAGCATACATAAGCAAACTGAAAGAATTAAGCACTGCTGATATCAACACATCCTAATTTCATCTTCTCTTCCTGCATGTGAGTGAACAAGTCATAACAAGATTGAAAAAGCATTAAAACATTACAGCGGTAAACAACTACAGTATCAAACAAATATAGCCTCTTATTGCAGCCACCATCAGGCCACTGATAATAAAACATAGTACAAGTACTAGGAGCAAATTGTAACTAAGGATGCAACATTAGGCCTAAAAGAGACGTTGTGTGCTTCCAATTGAGAAAAAGCAAAACCTTACACATGCATCGATGTTTTATGTTGTCTCTGGCAAAACCTTACACATGCATTTGAAACCTTCCCTATGAATCTACAAAGAAGCTCAAGGATAGA
This sequence comes from Rhododendron molle, assembly GCA_025413875.1. Lineage (NCBI taxonomy): Eukaryota > Viridiplantae > Streptophyta > Magnoliopsida > Ericales > Ericaceae > Rhododendron > Rhododendron molle. The sequence goes on from CM046392.1 coordinate 44,668,416, forward strand.
TCAATGGAGAAACACATAACGGAGAGAAGAGAAAGGGTGTGGAGGGGGGCGTTTTTTTAGCAGATGGGAGGGGGCGCTTGCAATCTGAAATTCATTCTGAACGTGTAAGGAAGGGCGCGAAAGGGAAAAGCTAAAAGCGCCAAATTTAAAAATTTAAGTAGCAGTTCAATTAAAACGCGAAAACTTTAAGAAACGGCACTGTATTGTTAAAGTAAAACAGGTCCATCTACTCAAATGCCCCTTCAGGTCAATTAAAACGCGGCACAATTTAGCAAGCGCCTCATTACACGGCTTACAAGGCATTTCTTTGAAACCGCCGCAAGATAAGTGCTAGGAAGGCGTATTCTTGACAGGATTTCAACAGCAACTGAAAGCTACAGCTCAACAGCACGTGACCCAGACTATACTTCACAGAGAACAACAAGACAATACCAAAACAGAACGGTACAGAACAGAACTGCCAGCAGCAGAATAGTATGCATCCTCCCGGCATGGGAACAAACCTTGACCTACTTCTACTTGATAAAGTTATCTGGACATCTATTGCCGTCTATAGTCTTTGTTTGAGTTGTTCTCTCTGTGTGGAAATAAGCATACTTTCTAATTTCTATTTCCTCTGTAGCTATCAGACAATTACATGGAGGAACTCTGTGCAAAAAACAAGGTTTGTTGAGCTTAATGGTTTGTTTTCTTGGTTCTTGTCATTTCTGTTACATTTCTGCAGCAATTGAAATTACAACATGGCCCACAATTGCATGGATACCAAAACTGAAAGTGACCATACCTAAAGTGTTCATATGGAACCAGACAAATGAGTTTCTTTCATGCCCTTTACATGTCTAAAACTTTACTTTTCTCATACCCTTCGAAAGTTCAGACTAACTATTTGGTCTGAAACTCAAAATTGAAGAGCAAAAGAGTTAAGCCAAAAAATTTAGACTTCACATGAATACTACTTCTAGCTAAGGTTTAAGCCTTCCCATTTGAAGCACAAGGAAGACAAGAGGGGTTGCCGGTCACCTATATACACATACACACACAGAGCTGAAATCGGTCACGGAGTCGAATATTGCAACCTAAACTGGTCGTTTGGAACAAAGATAAAACAAGGCATAAGAATATGATCTATAAAGGTAAAATGAACTCTTGCAACCAATAAATAGCTCCTGCAAGATTTATTACTAACTTGGTGATTTTTTTTTTACAGTTATGTGTCACTTTTCAGAAACGTAGACATCTAAATCTGAAGCTACAATGTCAATATCCAAGGATTATATTACGTTTAGTGGCATGCTCATAGTCAAATTATGAACTCTAACTTTACCTTCCTCTTTGTGAAGGTATGGGAAACCATAGATATGTCATGAGGAACATAAAGACAGGGGATTGGCTGGCGTGTAAATATGAAGCACCACTAAACTATCAGGAACCTCTTCTTGAATGCTGCCTAACGAAAGGACAGAGCCATATTTTCTGACTAAAAGCAAACAACCTATACCACTGACTGATCCACATTATAAATTTCAATCTACAGATTAACCTAAACATATTGTCGACATCCATCTAGAAGAATCCTAGTAAATTGGTTTTCTTTTTTTTCTTTTCTTTTATTTTTCTTCATGTTTTCAGTTTTTATGTCATTGGGATAAAACAAGATTAGTACATGCAGAGTCGAAATCAGTCACGAAATCAGTCACGGAGGTTTCAAAAAATGATCTGTATGAGTGCATTCACTTCATTTTGCATGCAATGGCCACTGTACTACGCTTAATATTGAACAAAACCACTGCTAAACCCTTCCCCCAATTTTCAAAGCCCTAATTTCTAAACAACCAAACAAAATCCCAAACCCGAACTGAGAATCTTAGTCCACCAATACATATGCAATGCTCAGAGAGAGAGAGAGAAAGAGAGAGAGAGAGTCGTACCTCAGCTATGGAATATACACCATGAGTATCTCCTGAGACCATCTAAATCTGGAAGAAATTGACTATCTCTGCTATGGAACACGAGGGAGAGAGAGAGAGAGAGAGAGCGCAGGAGAGGGAGCGAGAGAATTTCATTTGGAGGAATTTCGGTCGCGCCATTAATTTGGTGGAATGGTTCAGGGCGATGGGCGCCATTAATTTGGCGGAATTGGTTTCCATGGGAAATTTGGGGGTTTTAATTGTTTTGGAGAAGAACCTTGCTACAGGCACAGCCAATTTGTGCACAGATTGCGTAGTGAGGCTCATTAAGAGTCCCATACAAATAATTCGATCCGTTAATTATGTTTAAAATATTTTTTCAAGAGTCTCTGTGAAAAATTAGCTCAATCCGATACCTATAAATGCTTGATCTAATCATCTAACTTTTCATTAGGGTTTTTAGAGAATGAAAAGTTAGACGATTAATCAAGTACTTATAGGTATCGGATTGAGCTGATTTTTTGCAGGGCCCCTTGAAAAAATGTTTTAAACATAATGAACGGCTTGAATCACTTGTATGGGACTCATAGTAGGCCCCACATAAAAATCTATGCACAAATTTACTATGTCCACATACTTTATGTTTGGACGAACAAAATCTATTCTTATTCATTCAATTACATTTTAATAATAGTCGATCTGAATCATTAGCATTTCACGTCACACTAATTCCATCAGTATCACCTAAATCGAAGATCATCGGATATCGACGATCACCTAATCGGACAACATTTGATGCATCCTGAGGCATGAAAGTGCTAGATTGCAATATTCAACTCCCCACATGAGTCTTTTTCATTTTAATCAAAACCGTCCATCTTTTACATATTATGGAATACATCATTCATATCCAAAATGAAGTCAATCGGGTGTCAATACACACTTGATCTAACAAAAAACACATTTTCTTAATGAAATTGTGTCTCAATAAAGAAGCTTTTGAAACCCGATCGAGATAATTTTTTTACAAGAATGATATAACCAACAAGGAAAACAAAATCAATGGTCTGGATTGTTGTAATTGTGTCATGATCGAATAGCTATCATATGTTCAAATACATCACAAGACTTAGTTCATAAATAGTTACATTGAACGTATATAGTTTAAAGGTTGTTACCAACTAAATTTGTACAGTGGTCGATCCGAACCGATAGGATTTCACGTCTCACTTATTCCATCATTGTCACCCAAATCGGTGATCATTGGATATTGGCTACCATCAGATTGGGAAACATTTGATGCATCCCAAGTCATTAAAAATATTAAATTGCAAGACCCGACCTCGAAAGATTCTTTATTTTTCAATCTGGACCGTCTATCTTTTACATAATATGCAGTTTATCAATCCTACCAAGAATGAAGTTGATCGAGTATCGCTACACATCTGATCGAACAATCACAATCATCCAAACACACAAATTGCATCCTAATCAACGAGCTTTCCAAACCCATATGAGTCAAATTTTTACGATAATGACTTAATCGATAAGCAAACCAAATCAATGGCTTCGACTGTTAAAATAGTTTTGTCATATTCAGATTCACTAAATAATAGTATCAAAGAATATTAGAAAATGTATAACGTATAATATAATTAGACATTGTTTGGTATCTTCTTTATTTAAGCCTATTCCAATGCTTTTTCTTGGGTGATAGTAAATGAGAGGTCTATTCCAGCGCTTTTGTTGGGTTGCTGGTAAATGTCCGGTTAATTCCAGCGCTTTTACTGGGCCGCTGGTAAATGTCCGATCAATTCCAGCGCTGGGAAATGGTCGGTCTATTCCAGCGCTTTTGATTGGGCCGCTGGAAAAGCCTTATTCTAGCAGCGGCTAGAAAAAGCGCTGGTATAGAACTCCTATTGCAGCGCTTTTTCGAGCCGCTGGTAAAAAAAGCGTTGGGAGATCCCATTTTTCTTGTAGTGAAAACCAATCAATAAAATTCACGGGGTTTCATCCTCAACCCTAGTTGAGGATTTTAGCCTCTCATGGATGAAAACAAATCAAGCATTCGACTAGAATCCATGAAAATAATACGCTTACAATAATTTCTTTTGCTCCTTTATTTTTCTCTCCTAACCGTGCTCACTCGAGATCGCCGTGATGATGATGCTGCTGCCGCCTGGTGCTCCCCTCTCGCCGAAGTTCAATTGTATTCCGTGATATATAATGCTAGAAATTGACCTTAGGTAAATATAATTATTTCCTTCCCAAACTCTATTTATTAGGCAATTTCTAATATCATTCCTTATTTTGCCTTCCATTAGCTAGAATTCTTTCGGGAAGATTCCTTTGGATTGCACATTAACCACGAGCTCGACTTTGAGACCAAATAATTGCGATTATTATCTTTTCCTGCAAAAACACAATTGTATAAGGAAAATGAATAAAAAGATAATAATACTAGTCAATTAAGCTTAATTAGGAACTAACAACATATAAAATAGGGGCCTCGAAGTGTCAGTATTTTGTGCTCATCAGAATGCGTTGTTGGGTACCACATGTACAATAGTCGCTACTGGACAACGAAATGAATTTTGAAATTTATTAACATTCTCTAAAAAAAAAGGTACTGTCAATAATCCTGCAGGTATTGAAACCATTAAAAGGACACTCAATAATTTATTGGGTACTGTTCAAAGTACTTGAAATACGGGAAAGAAATACCATTCAGGTAATATTTTCCAAGGCGGTTGCAAATGGATCGGTTGGTCCACCAATCATTGATAGTTCTAAAACTGCTAAACCTATGTTACATGCAATAGTACCTAGAATGACTACCTTATTCACATCCAAAAATTTCTCCGTGTTCACAATTGTTTGTGTCGTGTCATGGGAGGGCGAGGGGTTGTGGGGGAGGTTCTTGGGTGTATTTGTGGTAGTCTCGAATGATTCCGATGTCTAAATTTGCCCAAATAAAGTTCAGATTTCCCCATTAACACAGGGAAAATGGAAAGCATATTTAAGGACGGGATTCAAGAACTTAAGCCGCCCGCCCTGAACAAATAGGAGGCGCCCGTCCAATAGGAGGCACGGGTGTCCACATGTCGCAAATAAGCTGAAACTCGAAAGGATAGAGCAGGGCCACATGTCGCACATAAGCTGTGGCCAAGATATGCTAAAACTCAAACGGATAGAGCAGATGGTTCAACTCCCTTTTGTCGAGTATTTGGCCAGGAAAATTCGTTCAGGGCCGGCCAAAGAATTTTGGAGGCCTAAGGCCAACCCCGAATATGAGGCCCTCAATAATTATTTAGATCAAATATAACTAACTATATAGAATAATTTTAAAAATGAATTAGAGAAAATCGAATGGATAGAATTAGGCCAATATGGGGACAAAATATGGTAAAAACTTGCTCTTTTTTTTTTTTTTTGGTACTTCGGAATATGGTACAAACTTGCTAATTGTAAGTTTAAAAATTGTTAAACACGTGTTCACACAACTACAAAATATACTTACAAAGATGATTCGGAAAATATTCTTATTTCATAATCATAAAAAAAAAATGTAAACTTATTAAACTGAGAGGATTTCGAAATGAAAAGGAGAAGGCCCCTGGAGATTAGGCGCATGTACGTAGGGGTACTTCAATAAAAAACAGTTCAACAACTTCAATCCCAAAAGTTTCAACTTTCAGACCATGTTGGTTTTGAAATTTTGGATTTTGGGTAATGGGTGAAGAAAGATATATAGAAAAATGAGAGTACTAATAATTAAGAGAAATTTTATTAAAGACCGTACGTAAAAAAAAAAAGTTGAAATTTGAGTCCCAAAACGAACATGATCAGACCAAGACTTTAACACTCGACCAAGCACAAAGATGCATGTACAAGCTTCCACCATGCCAGTTTGACACTTGGTGAACACTGCTAACTTTTTAATAATAGTAGAAAACCAGATATTGTTTTGCGCCCCGAATTTAGGCTGGATTTTTTTTTTTTTTTTTACGCAAAAAAACTCAAACTGATTAAAAAAAAAAAAAGGCTAAACATCTGTAGTAGCGAGACCAGCAAGCTAATGGATTTGATTTGTCATTCGACCGCAACCATCGCCGCCTTTCTTCTTCAGAGAACCATCTCCGGCCATCCCCACTGTCGGAATCTAACTCAGTACCTCAATGATGAAGGAAAAGCCGAGAGAAAAAGAGAGAGAGAATAACACGAAGAAACTCTCAGATCAATTTAAGATATGAGAGAGAAAACCTCACTGCAAATGAGGAGTTATTGAAAGCGAGAAAAGTCATAACTTTGGAGAAATAAAAACACACATCAAGGGGAAATCCGTTCCCCTCCCGTTGTAGTGTAAGGGTGGTGAAATCTCTAGGGGGAGAGACGTGAAGGAAGAAAGAGGCGGCTAGGAAGGAAAGGAAGGAAAAGAGGCGGCTATGGTTTTTTCAAAGAAAGGAGAGTTCTTTTTTTTTTTAATAAAAAAATTCATTAATCTTTAAAATTGTTACAAAGACCAATAGAAGCAAAGATATATAACGGCATCAAATTCTTAACAAAGCTAAGAAAAATATTATACCCAATCCGAAACCTAAACCTTCGATTGGCAAAAAACTAACAAAAAAAAACTCAATAAGACAAGCACACACCTAGAGGACCGAAGCCTAAACACGAAAGGGAGAGAGAGTTGCTTTTGTTTACTAGTACTCCCTCCGTTTATTTTTAAGTGTCCCGCTTCGTAACTCCAACTTATTAAGAAAACATTATCATTACACCTTTCACATCAACTTTTACATCCACATTCCCTACTTACTCTCTATGGAGTTATCATCATTACACTTTTACTCACTAACTTTTCAAAATGGAATCTACTTTTAGGGGCAAAATAGAAAATGTATCAATTTTTACCCACTAACTTTACAAAATAGATACTCCCTCCGTTCCTAAATAAGTGTCCGGCGCGCAAAACTAGGCCTTACAAAAGATGCATGTTTTTCGTTAAAAAATCTAATTGTTTTCCACAATCTAATAGAACCCATTGCCATCTATTGATTTGTGAAAAAATTTTAATTTTTTTAACAAAGCAAATGCATTTTTTTAAAGGCCTAAGTTTGCGCGTCGGACACTTATTTAGGGACGGAGGGAGTACTTATTAAGGAACAGACCAAAATAAAGTACTGGACATTAAAAAAGAGACGGAGGGAGTAATTCTTTTCTTCCACCCTGCCAATATATGTCTGGACTTTATACTCTTTGTTCGACAATGCAATAGAACCTTTATTCTGCGAGAATTCTCATCCGATGTCTGATGGATGGAAAATTATTCAATGATTCTGGGGCACCGTCACGTGGTTCCCGAATACATAGCAATGCCCAAACACTCTTGTCCATCATACATTTTTGTGGACGCAAAATTGTGTGGTGGATAAAGATATTGAGACACCACGTGGCGGTGCCCTAAAACCGTGGAATAATCACTTGTGGGTCACCAAAATGTGTTGTGCATAAGCTTGGGGCACCACGTGATCATGCCCAGGGGATGTAATAATCTCACCCTAACAAGAGTAGAAGACCAAATACATGCTTTGTGTAGTTTATTATATTTTTTTAGGTAATCATGTCATTTTTAAAATTTCAAAGCTATTTTTCATCAGTAACTTTATGATTTGATTTGCAGAAAAAAGATATTAATATATTACAGTTACATTTTTTTTACAAAAAATTTCCCCCCAAAAAGTTATAGTTTAAAAAAGATCTAGAAAATCACAGTGGTACTTCCACCTGAAACATTTTGTTTTCCATTTTTTAACACAAAGTCTAGAACCACCGTGCAGTTCCACCACACAAGTCCACGGCATGCTACGATGAAACCGCGCGGTGATCTAGACTGACTGTTTTTGTTTAAACATTTGATTTGACACTCCCAACTTTCTTTCATTGTTATTTGATTCTTTTCTTGGAACATTAACGTGGGGCTTTATTCTCATTCTTCTTCTTGACTTCCTTCTTTGGTAAAATCAAGATACTAATCCCTATTTACATCCTTTTTTTTCTGTAGGAAGTTACCTTATTAAGATGTGCATAGGAAGTCATTACTTTATTAATAAGTTAGCTTAACTTCCTTCTTAATTTGGTGTGTGTGTGTGTGTGAGTGTTTCCAATAAAAATGGTTACCAACTTTGCCAACAGCAGCCACTCGGCAGCACTCAGAGCAGCACTAACATGGACCCCAAAATCGCTAACGGCGCTCCGCCGGATCCTGACCTACCAACCGGATATTCTGACGCAAAGAGACGCGCAAGGCAACACCATACTCCATTTCCTGGCGGCAGGCGGCAACGCCACCGCCTTCAGAGAACTGTTCGAGGGCGGCTTACTGAGGAGGAGCAACCGAGGCGGCGGTGGGGGAGAGCTGAGGACGCGGAACTCGACTGGGGGCGCGGTGCTCCACGAGGCAGCCAGGCTTGGCAACCTCAATGTTGTGGAGGTCATTATGGAGAGGGAGATAGAGTTGGTTTCGAAGCGCAAAGCGTTGGGAGAGACGCCGCTTTACTCGGCGGCTGCAAATGGAGAGGAGGAGGTCTTCAACCTTCTCATAGTGGCTGCTGCTCATGATCGGGAGTTGCTGAGGAGAGATGATGACTGCACTATTCTTCACGCTGTTATCATGGGAGAACATTACAGTACCTTCTTCTTTTTCCCTTTGTCATTTCTACAATACTGCCAATATACACTCATGTTTTTTTAGATTGTTCATTAACCATGTGGGAATGCTCATTTAAAAACTTAAGCGAGTAGAGAGAGGGGTCTAAGACCTTATTCTTTGTAGAGGAGCCGTGAATAAGTTATTTACAGGGGTAACAAATCTCAAGCATTCGTTTTGATATTCAATAGTCCGAATTTTAAAAGAATTCTTTCAGGAAAGAGTTAACTCTTCCAGAAGAGTGTTTTCAATTCAGCTCCGTAAAAGCATATTTACGAAAACCTCCATAAAAAAGTTTCTCCGTTCTTTACATTTTTAACTAACTAGGTCTGATTAAAATTGTGGCTAATCTTTTGAACCAGGTTTGGCTATGGAGATTGTTGAATCATTTCCTAATCTTGCCGGATCACAAGATAAAAATGGAAACACTGCATTGAATATGTTGGCCAGCAAACCTGGTACGAATCAAACCGCAATGGAGGCTTTGGAGGATTGTTTCGAGACTCAAAGGGAGACTGGATCCTTGGGTTCTTTGGTAAGCTCGTCTGCGACTCTAGCCTTGAAGCGGAACCCTGGGGAATTTATAGAGGCCTTACTATTATCCTGGAGAAAAGTTTGGCAAATGTTACTATCGAATCAGATTCTCTTGTGGCTGTTGAGCTCATCAATGAAGGCAATCCAGGTAATCACGCTCAAAGTATCATTATAACTGAAGCTCATGGGTTGCTAAACCGCACGGACACCAAGTTATCTCACACTTACCGCAATGCCAATCAATGTGCCGACCATCTTGCTCACTTGGGAGCCAAACAAAACGACGAGCTGATTATTGCAGTGGCTACCCCCATCTCCCTACGGAAGTTCTTGATAAAAGATAGCATTCTTCTTAGGCAGGCTTTAGATTAGTGTTCTTTGGACTTATCTCAGGCCTTCTTATCCTTTATCTTCGCTATGACTCTTCTATGGTCCTTGCTTTTTTAGTTATTTGAATTTCCGATGTACCAAAAAAAAAAAAAGCAAACCCGGTTCCTTTAAAAGTGGGTCATCCTATTGGCTTAGGAATCTTGGCAGTAGGCCCTTCATTCCCCTACAGTTCCTTTTGTGTCTCGTCCACCTTTGTAAGTCTTTTTTCTTTTCTTTTTTTCTAATCAAATTTTGATGATTCGAGCCGCTCAATGTAATCAAAACGTGATTTTAAAAGTTTTTGCACGAAATCAGCAAAAAAAATGATCGGGAAGGGCTTCATCCGAACAGTTTTTTATTGAACGGTTCAATAAAAAACTGCTCAAATCAAGCTCTTCCTGGTTATTTTTTTTGCCAATTTCTCGCGAGGACCCTTAAAATCACGTTCTGAACACATTGAGCGACTCGGATCATCAAAATTTTATCGGGAACTATGAAATTAAGATTTGAGGGGTCATTAGGGGTCCCTGAAACCGCCTTGTGTATATATATATGTGTATATATATATAGACTAACTTCAAAATATTGATGCAATATTGTCATCATAGGATTTGTCAAAGAGGTACTACTGTTACCATAAGTTTGCACATACAACAAGGGGTGTTACAAAAAATGACGGATCAAAAAAATCAGAAAAAATCGATTGATCGGTTCGATCGGTTTTCGGTTGGGGTAAAGCCAATTTTTTCTGACCAGTCTGAACCGAACCGAAATCAGTTCGGTCTCGATTTCCTAGAATTTTTGCCGAACTGAATGACTATATATTTTATATATATTTATATTATATATTTTACATGAAAATGTAAAAATATTTATATAAAAATAATTTTATAGATACTTTTTATGTATATCTTACTCATATACACTTTAAATTAAATGGAAATGTTATATTTTGGGCGGACCGAAATCCCCAACCGGACCAATCCCACCCCTAACCGAACCGAGCCAAACTCAACTCCGCTCGGGATTGGTCTTGAAAATATTTGAACCGGACTGAATATGTCTTCGAAAATTTCTCCTCGAACCGAACCGAAATCACCCCTATATACAACCCAACTCTAAAACTATTAATAGTGTTGGTGCAGTCAAACAAGAAGAATCCTTGCATTTAAGTTTTTAACCATTAGGAACACTCCTTAACATTTTGAAGTTTGCACTTTTGTTTTCTTTAGCACCAGGGACGGAACCAGGAATTTCACTACACGGAGGCGACTATGTACACGAGACCAAAAATAAAGAGAAACGTGCATAACAATATATGTGAATACATTAAAACTCAAAAATGTACAAAATAACAACACTCCATACTTAATTCTGCTTTTCATAAATTAATATATTGCAAATTAAAGCATTTACGACTTACCTACCTATCTAGTAAAATCAGGCATCTTCAATTGCAATCGACACTTTTTTATGTCATTAAAAGCATCGATGATAGAATCAGCATCAAATCTTTTCGCAATATCCTTCTCTATGTAAGAGATTTAGAAACTTGCTAAAAGTTTATCCCCCATCGTGTTGCGGAGTCTAGTATTTAAACATTTCATAGTTACAACTTAGATTTCAGCAAGATTACTTAGGGTTCCCAAAATCTCTTGTCTTAATGTTCTATTTTCTCGAAACTGCCTTCAAAGTCTAAACGATGTGGGATTTTTGTGCCGAGAGAGAGAGAGAGATCTGGTGTGCCTGGAAATTTTTTAGGCAGAGAGAAGAAAACGTGTAAAATCCTTTTAACGATTGGGGATTTTGTGGGTAAAAATTGGGAGTCAAATAATTGAGTACTCACTATGTTAACCTTCAAATTTTATGTTTTGTTATATTTAACCCGTAACGTTTAGAAATTAACGTTGGTATCTTGTATTTCAAAGGTTACTAACTATTTACTATCATTTGATTTTTTTTCTCCAAAATACTAGAGAGGGGCGAGCCTCTATACTTTCATAGGAAATTTTTATTTTACATATAATAAGTAGAGTTTTTTTTTCTTCTTGCAGGGGCGACCGCCCCTACTGGCCCCTCCCTGGCCCCATCCCTGTTTAGCACAATATGATTGAATTTTCTTTATTTCCTTTCTTCTAAAAATTTGTCCAGTGATCCAGGACTTAATTTGTTGATTGTGCGCCTTTCAAGTTTTGGTAACTTGCCAAATTTGAAAGTGTACTGACCGGTGTGTACTGCTTGCCAAATTTCAAAATATTATCTTATGTTTTGCTTATCAAAATATATACTATGAATAAAAGATTCCAAATCCTGAACCGCTCAATATATATATTTGTAGTTGTATAGTTGTGTCTTAGAATATAATCATAATATAGCATTTGTATTTGTCTTCCACAAATATAATTTATAACGAATAATGATCAAAATATATATATATATATATATATTACGTACTCTCGTTCATGTATAACGAACGATTTATTTGTTGTAACTTTGGCAGGCATGCCAATGTGGATAAATGAGTCTAAACTTACTGAAGATGTAGAGGACCTCCAGAGGAATAAACCTTTTATCTGCCAATCAATAGGGTGTTTCGTCGAAAACATTATCTCAGGTTTGACTTATTTCCCTGTCTCTACAAAAAAAAAAAAAATATATATATATATATATATATCACAAAAATCTTATATCTTTTGTAGGGCTTCTGAACGAACCAAACAGCTCGAGCTCGGCTCAACTTTTGGCTTATTCGAGACAGCTTTCGAGTCCAGGTAAACTCGGGAGATGCCACTGTATTTTGGGAACATATATGTTTGGTTAGGTGAAGCCTCATTGAAACAAGACTATCCCAGATTGTTTTCTTTATCTACCCAAAAAGAGATGTTGATCTGTAACTTGAAGACTGAGGGGTCTTGGGATTTAATGTTTAGGCGAGAAATGATTGGTCGAGAGAAGCAAGAGATGGATAACTTGAAACAGAGACTTCAACGAGTTATTCTAAACCCCTCGAAGCCTAATACTTTGCAGTGGAGGTGGTCGGGTGATGGAATTTTTTCTGTCAAGTCAGCTTATGAACAGTGGGAACAACAAACTCATCCAAGCAATCAACTGTTGGGTTCTTTATGGAAGAATTTGGGCCCTCCTAAGGTGGAAATCTTTGCTTGGATGGCTGTTAAGGAAAGGGCAGTAACCAGGTCAGTCCTTCTTAGTAGAAACCTGATCAATGAGATTCATTTAGCTTTGTGCCCCCTATGCTCTTTGAGCCTTGAAACCCATCAGCATTTGTTTCTCCAATGTCACTTCTCGTGGAGTGTTTGGTCGATAATTTTAGATTGGTGGAATATCAAATGGGTTTGTCCAAGCTCTGTACCCGAATTAGCTAAATGGTGGTTTGATAATGGATTTTACAACCTGGAGAAACATATATGGGAAGCTTGTTTCTATGCAACACTATGGTCTCTGTGGTTGGTAAGGAATAAAAATATCTTCAACAACTCTACGAAACAAGTTTGGGAGGTGGCGGATCTAGTCAAAACTAGAGTTGCAATGTGGATGAAGGCGAAATTTGACATTACGGTCTACACCGTTGAGGAGTAAAAGTTATTCTTAGATGGTATCCGGAAATTGAAATTGTAACATAGTGTTTAGGTGGACTTCCAACTGTCGGTTGGATGTGGTTGCAAATTTTGTTTTTTCCTCAATGTATTCCGTTCGAGTTTTATAAAATGTTTCGTTTGCCAATCAAAAAAAAAAAAAAACTTTTGGCTTATTCAAACTCGTTTAAAAAAAATTTAAGTCAAGCTCAATCACGTTTTTTTGTTTGTTTATGAACTCAAGCCATGCTTGAGCATATGAGAATTTGCATGGCTCGATAGGCTCGTGAACAGAGAGTGACTTCCATAAATGTCACAAATATAGGGGTAGATTTAATAAATGTCCCAAAATATGAGATCTGCATCGGCCTTTCTTATGGATATTTTCACCAGTTTTAAAGTACCATTGCATTCAAATAGGAAATATCTCATGCGAGATATGAAAATTTAATGGCTTGGGAGTTTTTAATTTAATGAATGCAGCAAGTAACTAATTTATGTTTATAAGTTTTTTTGGCCTAAATTAATGACGCTAGTTCTTCTTTAGGGCTTTTTAAATTAGACCTTTTCATTTTGGAACTTAACGAGTATAGTTTGAAAGTTTAAAACTTTACGAGTTTACGCTCATACTTGAAAGCTCGAGATTGGCTTGCTTATTCCACAAGCCAAGCCAAGCTTATCATGAGCACAAAATTTCAAGCTCAAGTCGAGCTTGAACAATTAATTTCAAAAAGCATCAAGATCAAGCCAAGTTTGAACACATGTAATAAAGAGTCAAGCCAAGCTTAAGCTATATTGTGCTTAGATTGTTTGACTCGATTAGCTCCCCTAATCTTTTGTGTACGTGCTTTTCAAAAAAAATTAAAAAATTTGCATGTATAGATTTGTCACCACAATTTTGTTTCACAGTCGTTGAATCTTCCAAATTTTCCCTTTCTCTTTAATTTTTCTCCGCAAAATAGTGTCAATCTTTTGTGGTGTACAGTTGGAACCATCAAGTTTTTACTTTTCCTACAAATATATGAATTTAATACAACTTAACAGTCATATCCATGCGCGCGCAAAAAAACACACCAAGGAAACGGTCATAGTTAGGGGTAACTTAATTATTAGTCCTGATTTGGATTTCTTCATGCAGTCAAATTTGAAATATTAGCTTTCCATCCTGAAATTCAAATAAACCCAACAATACTCTTATTTATCATTTTTCCATTTTTATCTTATCGTATCTTATCTTATCCCCTCTCTCTCTCTCTCTCTCTCTCTCTCTCTCTCTCTCTCTCTCTCTCTCTCTCTCTCTCTCTCATTTGAAAATACCATGAAAACTAATAATAAGTTTTTGCAAAAAAAATCATGAAAACTTAAACGGACCATTATATAAAATCATGAAAATAATCATGGTTTATTTCAAAGCATGAAATAATCGAAAACTTAATTTAAACCATGATTTTTTCATGGGCTAACTATGTACCAATAGTTGTCCAACAGATTTTCTGATTATTCAAATGACCCATCAATAGGACAATAATCATGGTTTATTTCTGAATCATGGAATGTTTCTAAACCTTGGAAAGTGAAATAGTTTCTGCAAACATACCATGAAAACACAAATATATCATGAATGCTGGAAAAATATTTGCAAAGGAAATGGAAGCATCAAAACTTGTAAAACAGTATATCCAAAATGAAATACAACAAAGGAGAGAGTGTTAGAACTACACCCCATTGGATTCACACGCCTCCACAATCCGATCAAACTCCTTAACACTAAGAGCCACGGGCTTCTCAAGAAGCACGCGTGCTTCTTCTTCTCCGCCCAAAAGCTTCATGCATGAATTATTAGCTAGTATAAGTGAAGGTTGCATCAAAAACACGTTTAACATAGCAGTACTCTCACATCACATCACGTCACATGTATTCAAAAAGCTATAAGGCGGTGTTTCACTTTTCCAAAAAGTACTTTTTTTCAAACGAACGTAATTTCAAACTCAAATATAATGAAAATGAAAAATATGTTTTCAAGTTTTTTTTGCACCGTTTAAAAGATCTTAATGAGATCTATTAAACAAGATCCATATTAGTACGAAAATTATTAGCGTAAACGCATGATTTTTGAGTTTGAAATTATCTTCTTTTTCAAAAAGTATTTTTTCCACAAAAGTGGAACACCCCCTAAGTAGCTACGTCTTTTAAGCATTGCAACAAACACCCATGACCACGGTTTTGGAAGCGTGATTGAAGACTTACAATCACGGCTAATAGCTGTGATCTTTAGGCAATATTGACTTGTCTATATGCTTCTCTCTTATTACTTAATTTTCTTTTGTTTTTCTATTGTTTAGTGGTGCCTTGGCTTAGAGCAGTTCATGACGTAAAGAAAAAGCATGCATGTGCACTGAAACTAGCCAAAACGTTGATTGCAAATGAAGAAGATTGGAGCCATTACACCAACTCATGTGGAAGGTATATTGATTATGACGACGATTATGATCAGCCAATTATTACTACGGGAAGACACCCGCTTCTTCAAGCGGCAGAGAACAGCATTCTAGAGTTGGCGAAAGAAATCCTTGGGAAATTCCCAGAGGCTGCGTATTGCTTCGATAGCAACGGGAAGAACATATTTCACATAGCAGTGGAGAATAAAGATTGCACCATGTACAGCTTCTTGAAGAAGAACGTTGCTAGAAAGGATTGGATGATGGCAGCTCTTGATCATGATCAAAACTCCATTTTGCACTTGGCAGCAAAGACGGTGCTCATCCTAGAGTTCTCTTGGGAAACTTGAACCGGATGGCATGGAATGTATATTGGTTTAAGGTATGAGCCCTTCTACTAATTTCTTCACTACTCACACTACTTTCTAAATTACCCAAACCCCGAAATTTTTCGTACCAAACGTACGATATTTTGTAGCACACAACATTCTGTTTTTACTTTTGTTGACACTACGAGAACTATAAGCTTTTCCGGCACTCAAATCCCGGCATTTGTAAAAAAAACCCCAGGAATGATTAAAAAAGACAGGCCAGCAGCCGGAGAAATCTGTTAGAATAAGTAATTTGTAATCTTCTAAAATAATGTAGAATGAGTATTTAAATATCTATGTTTAAAATAATTAGAAGTATGTAGAAGTAATAATTACACTAGAAGATATTTGTATGAGTATGACTAGATGATTCTAGAAGGAGTATGACTAGATGATTCTAGAAGAGCATAAAGGAGTATGACTAGATGATTCTTCAAAATTGTGTAAATGGAAACAAACATGGATAAGAGTTGGATAAATTTGCCTAGGCTCGATCCAAGATATCTACAAGGGGTTACAGATTTCCTGGAATTTGCTTGTAAGAACATTCTTGATCGGGAAACAGAAATTGCATGTCCGTGTAAGAAATGTCATAATTTGGCTAGAAAAAACATAGATTTAGTAAAGCAACATCTTGTTGTGAATGGATTTACTCCAAGTTACACCGTTTGGATTTTCCATGGGGAAAAATCACAACCTACAAATTGTGGTGTTGAAAATAATGGATGTGGCAATTTTAATGGGCAAGATGAGATGCAAGAAATGGTCCGTGATGCATTTGGAATTCTGCCAATTCAAGCCCACGATATTGATCTTGATCCACCTCTAGGTGATGGACATAATCTTGATCCACCTCTGGGTGATGGACATACTCTTGATGAAGAAACTACCAAGTTTTTTAAGCTTTTGAAGGAAGCTGAGAGAGAGTTATACCTAGGGTGTCAAAAGTTCTCATTGCTCTCATTCATTGTGGCATTGATGCACATTAAGTGCCTATGTGGTTGGAGTAACAAGTCTTTTACCATGTTGCTTAAGCTGTTGAAGAAAGCCTTGCCTGAAGGTGAAATATTGCCTAATTCTTTTACTGCGAGCAGACAACTATTGGGTGGTTTGGGCCTTGAGTATCATAAAGTTCATGCTTGCCCTAGAGATTGCATGTTGTATTGAGGTGAAGATGCAAAGCGAGTTGATTGTAAAGTTTGCAATGTTCCTAGATATAAGCCAGAGGAGCAAACAGATGGATCAAAAAAAGAGGCAAAATTCTGCATAAGATTGTTAGGTACTTTCCATTGATACCTAAGCTAAAAAGATTGTACTCGTCCAAAAAGACGGCTGGCTTAATGAGATGGCATGCAGAGAACCCAGCTCCTATTGGCATTTCGAGGCATCCTGTTGACTCCAATATATGGAAACTCTATGATAACCTCCATCCGTATTTTGCTCAAGATCCTCGCAATGTCAGGCTTGGGTTAGCATCTGATGGTTTTAACCCATATCGTACAATGAACACCACTTATAGGATTTGGCCCGTGATGATGATGACATACAATTTACCACCTTGGTTATGCATGAAACAACCTTATATGATGTTGACACTACTTATTGATGGACCAAGGTCACCTGGAAATAATATTGATGTATATTTGAGGCTTATGGTAGACGAGATGAAGGAGTTGTGGGATGTAGGTGTTAACACTTATGATGCATTTGGCAATGAGATGTTCAAAATGTGAGCATTAATGTTGTGGACAATTAATGATTTGCCCACATTAGCTATGTCGTCAGGTTGGAGTAGAAAAGGTTATCTCGCTTGTCCAGTTTGTCTTGATGAAACTTGTTCACGTTGGTTAGTTAACGGGAAGAAGGTATGTTATTTAGGGCATCGTAGATGGTTGGATAAGGACCATAAATTTTGATATGAGCGCATGTCTTTTGATGGGACCATTGAACTTCATCCTTGTCCAACTCGTTTATCTGGTCGTGAAGTCTTCCTGCTAACTATGTGAATAAATTTGGAATGGAGGGGGATGAAGATTTTCCTGTTACAAAAAAAATGCTGAGAAGGTGTATGGGCTTTGGCCTAACTAATCAAGAGTACTTGGATCTCTCTCTTGCACATTTACAACTTAATTACTAGGCCTTAGCCGTAGATTTAAGGATGAACTCAAGTTCTTATGACTGTCCTAGCTGATAATTGTGTTATTTTGGAGGCCCAAGAGAGTCTGTCCATTTGTTGCTTGGTACAATACTTTTGAACCACTTTTAGCATAAAACAAGGTCAAGCTTGAATTGTGATAGTGGCTTCTTATTGGTTCTCAGAGTTATCATGTGTTATTCAGTCAGTGTTCAGTGAAGTCCATGATTTACATTCCAGATGTCTTATCTTGTTTGAAATGCCACTTGTTACTCTCCTTAACTATTTAATACTTACAGTTGCTGTCGGATTCCTCATTTTCTGCGTGTTAGTAGTGATGCTTAAAGTACAGGACTTGGCTTATGTTTGGTACTGTTTGTTGTTAACTACGACACTTGACAGTGTGTTATTGCAACCAAAAAGAAAATAGTTTTAGAAGTCAAAAACCTTTTGTGGTTTTGCATGTATGAAATGGAACCCAATGCATGGCTGCCCCCAGTGGCTTTGGCTCGGCGTAATTTTGGACAGGGTGCTGACTGTACTTGAATGATTATGTATTATGACAAATATCATCATGTTGTGGTTTATCTTAATCATGTGAAGGCATCAAGTTTATTGATTGTGCATCAGTTGGCATACTTGTCTGTACGTTCTAGCCTTTGATAAATGCAGTAGGGTTTCTATGTTTTTCACCATTGGCTAATGCCTGGAAGTAATGGTTCTTTGGCTGGTTTAAGCTTGTTGAATATTGTGTCATGATGCTTGTTATGAGTAAGCTGAGAGCAGAGCAAGGATGAGGGAAAAGTGGTCAATATTGCATTTCTTGAGGCCTAGGTTGGAAGGCCACCTATGTAGTTGAGAGGAATGGTTGTTTTTAGCACCATCTGTAATTGTCTTTTTAAGTGTTGTTTTCAACCGCAGCTGATTTATCTCTTAGTCTACAACTTCAGGAGTTATAAATCTCAAATATTTTTGTTTTTCCACATTGTTGTTTACCTTATCTAAATCTCCTTCCAATGTTTTGCCTCCTGACCCCAGATGCACTTTCCTATGCTCTCTCCTCCGAAATTTTGTGATTGTATTCCCTGACGCAGCAGTGGTTTAATGATCTGGATGAGGTGTCAACGTTTAGACCCCAAGTTATTCATCTCGTCAAATGCTTCTGACGGGAGTGATCTGACCACAACAAAAAAGGGTGAGAGCGAGTTAGGAAAAGAATTTTCATCATGTACACTTTTCAAATAAAAAATACTTACTCAAGTGCTTGGACATCCCTCTCTTCCAGCTTAAGGTAAGCTTTCCTTCACTGCTCTCCAAAACAATAAGGTCTGATCCTAGACCTCGAACAACCATCCTTTCGAAAATATAATCAAAATCCTGCATATGGTAAAAAGGCCACTTCGTAATGAACTTCTTCACAAGTAAGTCTTTCAATGCATTCATCTCAAAAGGTTCAAATTCGAAAGGAAGCTTTTCACGTAGAACATCTTGAAGAGCATTCAGAGAGAACGCATCAGCCAAAACAATCCTAGATAGCTCTTTTTTTGCTGTTTCAAACTTTACCCTCAACTCTTTTATTTCTCCGCTCACACACTCAACATTTAGAGTCTCGTTGTCGCTCTCTTCAAAACTTCCAATATCTCCAAAATTACTTGTCTCAACTCCTAGAAAATCTTGTCCAACCGTCAGTACTGCTATAGTAGGTCTTTCTTTAGCTTGTTCAGTGGCAAGTGGTGTTTCTTGAGTAACAACACTATCGACCAATGGTGTTTCTTCTTCTGTAGCTGGTACTTCTATATTTACCAAAGGTTCTATAGTAATAACTCCACCATTTACAGGAAGTCCAATATTAGTATATTGTTCAGAGATGTGTTAGATTACTTCTTCAGCAACAGGTAGTTCTCCAACAAGAGGAACTTCAATATTTCCACCACCTGCACCAGCTAGTTCTTCTATAGCTGGTTGTTCATCAACAATATTTTGTTCTTGAATGACTACAGGAACTTCAATATTTTCACCACCTGCACCAGCTAGTTCTTCTATAGCTGGTGGTTCATTAACAGCATTTTGTTCTTGTATGACTACAGGAACTTCAATATTTCCACCACCTGCAGCAGCTAGTACTTCTATAGCTGGTTGTTCATCAACAATGTTTTGTTCTTGTATAACTTGAGGACCTTCAATATTTACAACGCCTCCAAAACGGCCCCGGCCCCTTCTTCCAAATGGATTTTGAACATTGCGAAGCCCTCCACCTCAAATTATTTGAGTGATAAACAATCTTGCTCGACCAGACGCTCTCCGGTTGCTCGGAGGCCGTCCCGATTGGGCAACTTGAAGGTCTTGAGCAATTTGTGGCAAAACAGCAATTTGCTCCACATGTTGTAGGATAACATGGTCTTCAGCAATTTGTGGGTTAACAGCAATTTGCTCCACCAATTGTGGGATAACATCTCGAGCGACTTGAGCGTCTTGTGGTAGGAAAACATGGTCTTGAGCAATTTGTGCGTTAACAGCAATTTGCTTCACCTGTTGTGGGATAGCAACTGGAGAGACTTGAGCGTCTTATGCTGGAAAAACAGAGTCTGGAGCATCTCGTGGTGGGGAAACATGGTCTGGACTGTAGTTATGTTATTCTACATTTTACTGTTATTCTACATTTTAGTGTGGACCTAATGCTTAAGTCGTATGGCAGAATCATGGTTGATTTGAAGCAGTTGAATGATTTCTTACAAACCAACGGCGGTTGTTTTGAGTTTACGATCCAAGCTATCAATCTCTTATTGCAACAAATTCAACCCGATCAAACTTTGAGTGTCACGTCTGATGGAGTGTCCCTTCAGCCCGTGCCTCAGGATATGTCAGAAAATGATGAAGGCGAACAAGGACATATATACAAACAAGACAGTCCAGACCATGTTTCCCCACCACGAAATGCTCCAGACTTTGTTTTTCCAGCACAAGACGCTCAAGTCTCTCCAACTGTTATCCCACAATAGGTGAAGCAAATTGCTGTTAACGCACAAATTGCTCAAGACCATATTTTCCTACCACAAGACGCTCAAGTCGCTCCAGATGTTATCCCACAACTGGTGGAGTAAATTGTTGTTAACCCACAAATTGCTGAAGACCATGTTATCCGACAACAAGTGGAGCAAATTGTTGTTTTGCCACAAATTGCTCAAGACCTTCAAGTTGCCCAACCGGGACGGCCTTCGAGCAACCGGAGAGCGTCTGGTCGAGCAAGATTGTTTATCACTCAAATAATTCAAGGTGGAGGGCTTCGCAATGTTCAAAATCCATTTGGAGGAAAGGGTCATCTCGGAGGCGTTGTAAATATTGAAGGTCCTCAAGTTATACAAGAACAAAACATTGTTGATGAACAACCAGCTATAGAAGTACTAGCTGCTGCAGGTGGTGGAAATATTGAAGTTCCTATAGTCATTCAAGAACAAAATGTTGTTGAACCACCAGCTATAGAAGTACTAGCTGGTGCAGGTGGTGGAAATATTGAAGTTCCTATAGTCATACAAGAACAAAATGTTGTTGATGAACCACCAGCTATAGAAGAACTAGCTGGTGCAGGCAGTGGAAATATTGAAGTTCCTGTAGTCATTCAAGAACAAAATATTGTTGATGAACAACCAGCTATAGAAGAACTAGCTGGTGCAGGTGGTGGAAATATTGAAGTTCCTCTTGTTGGAGAACTACCAGTTGCTGAAGAAGTAATCTAACACATCTGTGAACAGTATACTAATATTGGACTTCCTGCAAATGGTGGAGTTATTACTATAGAACCCTTGGTAAATATAGAAGTACCAGCTACAGAAGAAGAAACACCATTGGTCGATAGTGTTGTTACTTAAGAAACACCACCTGCCACTGAACAATCTAAAGAAAGACCTACTATAGCAGAACTGACGGTTGGACAAGATTTTTTAGGAGTTGAGACAAGTAATTTTGGAGATATTGGAAGTTTTGAAGAGAGCAACAACGAGACTCTAAATGTTGTGTCTGTAAGCGGAGAAATAAAGGAGTTGAGGGTAAAGTTTGAAACAGCAAAAGAAGAGCTATCTAGGATTGTTTTGGCTGATGCATTCTCTCTGAATGCTCTTCAAGATGTTCTACGTGAAAAGCTTCCTTTCAAATTTGAACCTCTTGAGATGAATGCATTGAAAGACTTACTTGTGAAGAAGTTCATTACGAAGTGACCTTTTTACCATATGCAGGATTTTGATTATATTTTCGAAAGGATGGTTGTTCGAGGTCTAGGATCAGACCTTGTTGTTTTGGAGAGCAGTGAAGGAAAGCTTACCTTAAGCTGGAAGAGAGGGATGTCCAAGCACTTGAGTAAGTATTTTTTATTTGAAAAGTGTACATGATGAAAATTCTTTTCCTAACTCGCTCTCACCCTTTTTGTTGTGGTCAGGTCACTCCCGTCAGAAGCATTTAACAAGATGAATAACTTGGGGTCTAAACTTCGACACCTCATCCAGAAGTCCAAGCGAGCCATTAGGAAAATCTTTGGATGTCCTTGATAGATTAATTGAATTCCGCCGTGGATTTGGATTTCTTGCTACGGGGCAGTACGCAAGAGTTACAACTGCATAACTGTAAGGATATATACATCGAGAAGCAAAAAAGATAAAGACCAAAGCACTAGATTGATATATAATGATACATGAAGCGAAGTGAAAAGCCAATGACATCACATTTACTATATGAATTTTGGCTTGTCTGCAGTCCAGTTTTGGACTACAGAGGTGCGGTTTAAGGGATCGCAGTCATTGGATGAAGTTTTTAAGGGTCTAGATTTGTTTTTAATTTATGATTGGTAGTAAACGATTATGACCGGTAATAAATTCAACAAATTTGAACCATTGATTTTCAAGAGGAATGGTTCCGATTGAACCGCACGGCCTTCTCTGCAGTTTTTTTTTTTTTTTTGATCGGCAAACGAAACTTTTATAAACTCGGAAGGGGTACATTGAGTGGGAACGAGAAAGCATAACACTTACTCGACCGCGAAAGAAAACAGAAACACAAACAAGCATCCAATAGAGAATTGGATGAAACAACACCTAAACAAGACCGATAATTTCACCTTACATATCCGTCAAGATAGCCCTTAAAATCCTCCAGCATATATACCTTAATATCAAACTTCGACTTCACCCACATCACGATTTTGGTTTTAATAAGCCCGCAACTTTCCCCCCTTGAGTGACAGCATTGTTAAAAAATATAATCATTTCTCGCCAACCATAAGGACCAAAGTGTAGAAAAGAAAATAGTTTCCTAAATTTGTTTCTCCAGGTTACCAAAATAATTATCAAACCACCAAGATGAAAGGTCTGCCAACGATGATGGGCAAACCCACCTCATATGCCACCACTCCAAGATCAAAGACTAGACAGCCCAAGAGAAATGACAATGTAGAAATAAATGATGGGGAGTTTCATATACAAAGAACACAATGGGCAGAGAACCAACTGATTCTCAAGCATCAAATTTCTACTCAAGAACACCGAACGAGTAGCTACCCTATCTTGCACGGCCATCCACGAAAAACTTTCCACCTTTAGAAGGCTAAGGTTCTTTCACAACGCTTCCAAAACCTAGTTCCTTGACTGTTCAGTTTGTTCCCACTGCCTGTAAACTGACTTCACCGAGAAACACTTATCTGAGGCCCATTTCCATTGTAGAGAATCACGATTGGATGGATCCAGAGTCACTACACTAAGTCTATGTAGGAGGTCCTGAAGTAGTAGCTTGTCCCTATCAAGCAAATCTCTACTGAAGTGCAGATTCCAACCCGAACTACTGCTACCCTCTTTCAAAGCACTAACAACCCCATCTTTTTGGGATGAAAGTAGAATAAGATGCGGTTAGCACTCCCTCAGAGCTCTATCTCCTATCCAAATATGGTTCCAGAAAGAAATCCTGTCCCCCGAGTTAATTTGCACTCTAAAACCCTCCTGGATAATAGTCCCAATGCTAGAGGAAAGTTCTCCAATTGAACAAATATCCCTCCAAATATTGGTAACCTGTCCAAAATTTGGCAAACGAGGTTGGCAACAATCTTGGGCCAAGTTATATTTCTCTTTAATAACCTTCACTCAAAGTGAATCCTTATCCTTATCGAAACCTCCACCACCACTTAGCCAGAAGTGCTTGGTTTTGGATCAGCAAGTTCTTCACTCTCAGTCCTCCATACTCTTTCTTCTTACAAATCAACTCCCATTTGAAAAGATGTAATTTTTTCTTCTCAGCCGTATCCCGCCAAAAGAACTGTCTTTGTAATTTCTCAATAGCCTTTGCTACAGCCACTGGCATTTTGTAGATAGACATGAAATATATGGGCAGATTGCTAACAGAATGATTAACTAGCTAGTAAGTATAAGTTTGCCTCCTGTCGAATTGTACCTTCTATGCCAAACACTTAGCCTCTTACCCATTTTCTCCACCACTGGATCCCAAGTCTTGATTCGATTAGCATCCAAAGGCAATCCCAAATATTTGATAGGCAGCTTTTCAACTTTGCAACCCATAACTTGAGCAAGAGAAACCACATCTTGATGAACGATATTGATACCACACAACAAGGTTTTAGAAAAATTTATCTTTAACCCTGACATAAGTTGAAAACATCTAAGAATTCTATTAATGTTAGCCACCTCCTCTTTGCCATTGTTGCAGAACAAAATCGTATCATCCGCGAATTGAAGGTGAGATACAACAACCCCGTTAGCCCCCACCCTTACTCCTTTAATGATGTTTCTCTCCCTCACTCTCTCCAGCATGATGTTGAGAGCTTCCACCACAACATTGAAGAGAAAAGGAGACAAGGGATCCCCTCTAAGGCCTTTTTGCGCTTGAAACTCCTTAGAAGTAGAACCATATATTAATCCTGACACAGACACTGAGGAACAACATTCCTTTATCCACCCACACCATTTCTCCTCAAAACCCATTTATGCAAGAAGATCTAACAGAAAATCCCAATTGATGCAATCGTACGCTCTTTCGAAGTCAATTTTAGCCGGGTTCTTACTATATCTTCACTCTCCTCATACATACCTTATAGGCGCCTTTTGAGTTTTGAAGTCTTCAATAGAGTAGTCAATGATAACATTCACCTTTGGACCGGGGATTCCCTCTCAACATTGCAGTAGGGGCAGAGGTAGTGTAGATCAACAACAACAATTCCTCTACTAACTAGATCAGCAATGCATGCATACCATATTTTCCTTTTTATTTTTTTGCGTTGTTCAATTCTATTTATTGATACGAACAGTCATAAACCACTTTGCCTCGGTAGTTTGTAGGTTCCTCCGGCACATATAATGGAGAAATAATTTTTCTCTTTCAAATTGCCTGTCCCATCTTTCCATTTTGAAATTGTTACTTTAAAAAGTAAAAAAAAAAATTATTTTAGACTATGCTTTCGTAACAACTGTGATTGTAAATCATATAAGAGTGTAAATTCTGTCCGGATGAGCCAGAAAAGGGGGGTTTTCTCCACCCCCATGGGCCCTCTTCGCATATTTTTTTGGGTAATCCAAACCGTGCATCTTACAGGGCCTGTAAAATAATATATCTATACAAAAAATCAGTTTACCCAGACATCGATAGGTATGTCAATAGTTGAGTTTTTAGACAAAAAAATGAACTGCTATGGACAGTCTAACTTAAAAAACAGTTGACAGATCTTGGCCATCCATTTTTTCATCTAGAAATCAATTTTTGACATATCTATCAATATCCGGACAAGCTGATTTTTTGCGTAAATACATTATCTAATAGGCCCAACAAAATGCACAGTTTGAATTATTCAAAAAATACGCAAAGGGGACCCACGGGGGCTACTGGCAAAAAACTCCCTCTATCTGGCTACAGAATTTAATCTCATCATATATATAGTGGCAATGTTAGAAAATCAATGCCTTTGAAAGTGACTTATAAAACATTGCTACTTCGAAAGTGGGGCGTGTTGATCAAAAAAAAAAAAAAAAAGCGGGGAGTGTAGAATACTACATTCACGTCTTCTTAAAATGTTAAAATTCTTAAAAGGATCGAACAATTGATACATAAGCGAGATAGTAAGCCTTTGCACTGTATATTTTTGTTAATTATCAACTCATCTAAAATCTTAAATATTTATATTCTCAACACGCTCTTCCATGTGTTGCCAGACTTTCCTCCATAAATGGGTTAAACACGTGTAAATTTTAATCATTAAGTAGGCAGTGAGTTTCAAACCCTGGATCTATTAATTGTCTGCTATGATACCACATTAAATTGTTAACCACCAATTCATCTAAAAACTTAAACTGTTAGAGAGATGGATAACTTTATTATTTATATTCTCAACAATATTCATGCAGCTTCTATGTTATGATTCTCCTCCTCATCTCCTGTGGTACGCAAACTCCGGCGGGAAGACGGCATCCGAGCTGTTCGAAGATACCCACTCTGGCCTACAAAAAGATCCCGAGAAAGCCTTGAAATCAATGAACGACGGCATGTTTGTCGTCTCTGCCCTCTTCGGTGCCGTCAACTACGCCGCAGTTTTCACTGTCCCCGGAGGCTTCGACACCGACAGAGACAGCCCGGGTTCTGGCCTCCCGGTCCTGTACGGTACGGTCAAAGAGCGAGAACTGAAGCTTTTGTTGTTTTACACTGGCACTGCCCTGCTTGCCGCCGTATTATCACTGGTGGAGATGGTCGCGATCCAGCTAAACAAGTTCACGAACAGCGACTTCTTCATGGCATTGCCCTTCAGGTACGTACGCCGCTTATTCCATTTTGGGTTAGCCGCTGGTTAGCCCATGTGCTTTCAGGGTCTTGTATTCTCTGCTTTCTTGGCATATTCTTGTTGGATGATGTTATGGTGTTTTCGGTCATTTTAAGGACACCGTAAATTTTGGCATAAATTCACCATTGTGAGCATAATTAAAACTCATTACAAGCATAACATAACCCAAACAAGTCATAACCAAGAAATATCCAAAAAACCAACCAAGACATAACCAAACCAAACCCAACCAAGGCATAACAAACAAGTTATGTCTTGTTATGATTATGTTATGCTTGTAATGGATTTTGGTTATTCTCATAATGGTTTTGTTTTGCCAAAAGTTACGGTGTCCCCAAAATAACCGGGGACACCGAAGTCATTCCCATTTCGTTTTATTTCCATCTAATATACATTGTATTTACTGATAAAAAAAAAAAAAAAAAAAGGTACACTGCCGCTATAACAATGTTGTACGTCACTGTCCTCTCCACGATTGCGGCGGGCTTTGAAGCCTACAACATCATTGACGCACACGCCACCGTCCCCAATTTTTTCTTCGTGGTGCCGGCCATTGTAGCGGTAACCATTGTTTACGTAGACGTCGTGTATCTGCCTCTGTGTGGCCTGTGTCTTGCGCTTCGTTGCTCACTTACGTGCCGTGGCCACATGTTTGAGGCTTCAGCCATATTCTTTAAGGGTAGTAATAAGGAAGCTGTACGGGACGCCGATCAAAAAAAGCAAGAAAAAGAAAAAGTTGTACAAGACTAAGCCGTGAGGCTGCGATCAGCTAATTCATTCTGTTAAAATTATTTGTTCAAATCTCTCATGGCACGAGATTATATCACACAATCCTATATATATATATATAAAAGCTAATCAGTTTTCGATTTCTTCTAATAAATTGTATGAATAGAATATTGATGGTTTAAGTGAACATCAAATATTGGAAAAACTAAACCACATGTCAATGTCTGCTAATAGTTATTTAAGTAACACTGATTTAGATCAACCACAAATGTAGATTTATTGACCTCCGGATTTACTGGAATGTTAAAAGCCTGGTGGGATTAATGGTGCTGATAGGCTCATAAATGTTCACATACGCGCCCCCTAATTTATCATTTTTAAGTTTATTTGTGTTATTTCTTGGAGCTTAATTCTTGATTTTTGTATTATAGGTATTTTGGAGAATATATTTGAATACTTTCCAGGTCAGAGCTAAAGTTACAAGAATTGGGTCATAAAAATGTTCCACCTGTGCACGTATTGTGAAGGCGTAATTGGTAGCAGAAGAATAGAAGTTATACATGTTATGTTGTTATTGTGGGCCCTCAGGCTATTATTCATTACACTTTATCTTGACTTAGTTTACCGGCTTGGACTCAGTAAAAGAACTAGGCCTAACGCATGGCCCATAGCTTTGACCGGAGGAATAGGGTTTTATATAATATAAAGGGAGGCAGCAGCAGCTTTGAGAAGAAAGGAGGGAGAGTTCGGCCGAAAGCGAGGAAAAAAATGAAAAGTTGCGCACAGGAGACGAAACAGAAAGAACGGGGCTGCGATCACAGTGGTGGTTCCGCACTAAGAAAGGGGTTACGCATATCGTCAGTACACATCCCGAATTTTATTTTACTGCTTTAGATTGATTTCTTCAGAGCATTGTTTTATTATTCTTTTCAAGTTTTATTCGAAGTTTTGTTCAGATCTTCGCACTCCGGTAATTTGTATTGATTTCTGTTCTTTATTAAAGTTGTTCGTGGATCGTATCTCAGTATTAATCTTTCGTTTAATTTTCATTCAAAGCATGATTAAAATTAGATTTTTGTGTTTTTCATTTAACATGAGTGAGTAGTTTTATAGAGTGTGGTCGCGGGGCTAGGGCGCCCCGTGGCTAGACTAATCAATGTTTACCTCGGGTTCAATAAAACAGAATTTTTAAGCAATTTTAGGATATGAAAACTTTTCTAACGGACAAATCCCGGGCATTGCTGGAGTCCTTCTTGTAAGCGGGGCGAAGGATTCCGAAGCCTTTCTCTCGATTGCTCACGGAAACTGGTGACAGGTGGTGTGCATTTGTTAGGGAACCTTTTCCTATTCTAAAATCAATTATTTAAAGGAATTGTGACCCGAGTGGACATTGGTTAGGGCTAGTCGCGGACGCTGGAGTTCCCACGGCTGTACTCTCCTTTTAAAGCCATATTTAATTAATTTAGTTTGGTAATTTAGTTAGTAAATCAACCTCATTGAACAAGGGGTGGCTACCTAAGAGCCAAGTTAAACTAGAATTCAACACTTTTGAGTCAAATACCGTCCGTCCGTCTGTCTCTGTGGTTCAACTCCGATACTTTCGGATATTGTGCTACACCGGTCGAGAGTCCTACACTTGGGACGCGTCTTTATTTTAATTCACCCGGTCGGTCAAGCAGGTGCCTACCAGTAAATCTTGTCGATTCCTACCAGTGAATCTTGTCGATTGCAAACAGACAAACATCCATCAAAGCACTCCACTACGCACTACTTGGCTCTGATTATGAGATAAAAGTCACTGCTCTAATAGATACCGGAGCAGATCTAATTTGCATCCAAGAAGAAATAATACCTAGTCAATATTACCAACGAACAACTGAAAAATTAAGTTCTGCAAATGGTAGTAAAATGTTAGTTAAACATAAATTACCCACAGTCAGTATTTGTCAAAATAATGTCTGTTTTAAAACTTCATTTGTTTTAGTAAAAAATTTAGCAGATAAAGTTATTCTAGGAATGCCTTTTATTTATTTACTTTACCCATTCATAGTCAGCTTTGATAAAATTACATCTGTATTCTCTGATCAACAAATAAATTTTGATTTATTATCAGCACCAGATCAAAATGATTTGCAACAATTACAAAGTTGCTCTATTAACCATTCTGATTTCTCTACAGATGACTCACAACAGTCTGAATTTTGGCACAACCAATTGCCAATCATCCCTGAGGGATCCAGTCTCAAGTTTAAAAAATTAAATCATTTACAAAATATAGACGAAACCCAACAATGTCTCCCAGATGGAATCTGGAACTTGTGTGGGGAGTATCGTCATAATATACAGTTCTTAGATAGTTTAAATTGCCTGAATTACTATTTTTGTGAACAAAATCTAATTTCGAAAAATAATGATAATACTTATGCCTCAATGGCCTCTGAGTTGAATCATTTATCAAATAAATTTTCAAAATTGTTTCAAGAAAATATTAAACTTCCGGCTAAAAATCATATCATGCATCATGATTTGAAAATTACTAAAAATGAGTGTTTTACATTGAGGGAGCAAAAAAGTGAGATTAATTTAGTCAGAGACATTAATGACCAAGACTTAGCAGATAGCACCAATAACTTAGTCAGAGATATTAGAAGTAAGCAGCATATTGCCTCTATGAGGAACTATTTCTCCGCTCTCCTTAAGAGTCTGTTTCATTAAAAAAATCAAATAATTTTCCTAGAAAACTTTCCTATTGATTTGATTAAAGATATTCAGCATATGGCCAAAAGAGATGGCCACTATTTTCAGGAATTTTTATTCCTAACACTTACTGATTTATCTACTAAATCTACCCCTGGTTTAGAAATATCTTGGGAAACTCTTTACAATGAAGACCAAGATAGGGTTACTTGCCCCAAAACTAATCCTATTTGCTCAAATTACCCTTTGCACAGGGCTAATTGTTCGTGTAACTTAATATATAGTATCCCAAAAGTTTGCATCGATATGTAGTGATGTGAAATTTTAATGTACTCGCAAGCGCACAAATCGTACCGAAGTATAGTAATGCAAGAGCGAGGTCGAACCCACAGGGACTTGTGATTTTTTTCTAGGAAAAATAAGTAAATTAAACTGACTAAACCCTAACCTAGTTAACAAAGGTGCGATTGATTTTTAAACTACGAATTTAAATAAAGCAATGACAAAATAATAATTAAGCTAGCACGGAAAAATAGTGAGATTGCCGGTTGAGAAAAGTAACTGATCGAGGTTTTAGAATCCACACCCACAAATATTTATCTACTAATCTTATGCAACGATTTTTTCTATGATTTCTACACAATGATTTAGAAGCTAATCTTAATCACCGTGGATAATATATCATTAAGCCCTTTTTATTTCCCGTCGAAAATATGTTCCTCCTCTGCTTCAAAAGTTTAAGACAAATCACAATAGATATCCCGAATTTAAATATTAACTTTGATAAACCAAGCAATTCGATCAATAAGGTAATATCAAATCATGGAAAAAACCCATTCCGATTGAATCCATATCCGAGTCTCTACCAAATTAATTAATGAGATCAGAACAATAAACTATGAACGCATGTAGGAAAAATCATATGCATAAAATTACTCAATAAAACTTATAGGGTTTCATCCTCAACCCTAGTTGAAGATTTTAGCCTAACATAGATAACAATAAAACCTTACAAAGATTTCTTTTGCTCATCCTGTTCTTTTCTCCAGCCGTGTTTTCCTTCTTGCCGAGATTGTGCTGCCCATCTCCCTCCCTTTGGCGAAACTCTCTGCTTTGTTATATATAATGCTAGAAATTGACCTTAGGTAAATATAATTATTTCCTTTTCAAACTCTATTTATTAGGCAATTTCTAATATCATTCCTTATTTTGCCTTCCATTAGCCAGAATTCTTTCGGGACTAGATTCTTTTGGATTGCACATTAACCACAAGCTCGGCTTTGAGACCAAATAATTGCGATTATTATCTTTTCCTGCAAAAACACAATTGTATAAGGAAAATGAATAAAAAGATAATAATACTAGTCAATTAAGCTTAATTAGGAACTAACAACATATAAAACAGGGGCCTCGAAGTGTCAGTATTTTGTGCTCATCATGCAACATTTCAAAAGTATTAATGTTACATATAATAAAAAATTAATTGAAATCACCCCAATGACCCTATTGGATCATGGGTTTTTAAGACAAATTATTTTTACTGATCCGGAGCAGACTGATTATGTTACCAGAAAACAAGTTGTCTCCATTTCAAATCTTTTTGCTAAATATGGAGCTTTACGCTGCCAAGTTCTAATCAGAAGTAAAATGCCCGAATGGACATTCACTGGAAGCATTATTCCAGCCCAGCATATCATGCATATATCAGTCAACTGGCCATTCAGCAGGGTTCATCTCCCTATTCACCTTATTAGAGATGAGGATCCCTGGCCCTGTTCCAAGTCAATCCACAGTCAAATTCGTCATCACCGGGCTTACTCAATTGCAACAAAACTAGGGGATAATCACAATGATGATCTCCATGTTTATGCAGACCCCAGATTGATCTATTTAATATGCGAAGACTCAATCCAAAAGATTCGCTCCACTAAACCTATTCAAGAAGTCCCATTTATCTTCCACACCCAGTCCACACCATTAGTGGCTAAATATCAAGATCAACTAGTCAATGCTCAACTAGTCCACACTAAAGCTATTGAATGCACTTCTGAAGACGGAGAGGATTATTGGCACAATTTGTCCTCAAAAGAATTGCATAATTATGGTAACATGATGAAATATTAAACCCTACCTTTCCCTGTTCAATCACAAGGGAAAAGAAGTCATTACCAGCAGCACCATTAATCAAAGCTGGCATCCTTATTACCAGCCTCGGAAGAAAAGATCCAATCATCTTTTCAACCACCAGCAACTAGTCATCTTTTCAACCACCAGCAACTAGTCACCTGATAACTTTCTACTGCTCAAAGACCAGTTACTAAGAGCATCCACAATGTAATAATCAAAATCAAAATGTTGTTAAAATTAGCAATGTTTGCTAAAAAAAGTGCTCACATTGTAATAACCAAACTTAGCAACCTCTTAGCAACTCATCAAATTTTGGGTTTTGAGTAATCAAAACTAGCAACCTTTTTGCCAATAATCAAATCTAATAGTCCCCATATTTTTTCAATCAAGTACACTCATCATTACATAAATACCTTTTCTCTCTCTCAACAATGTTTCCAAAAAATTATTTTTAAAAACTTTTTTTTTCAGAAACTTAAAAAAACTAGTATTTACAAAAAAAAAAAAAATTTAAAGTGTTTTGACACAAAAACTGTTTTTTCAAAACTGCTTTCTTTTTGAAAAAAAACTATTTTCAATTTTTTTTCACTAAAATATTTTCTTAAAAAAACTGCTATTTTTTTTTTTCAAAAAGAGTATTCAAATTATTGTCAAAGTCAAAGCTGGCATCCTTATTACCAGCCTCGGAAGAAAAGATCCAATCATCTTTTCAACCACCAGCAACTAGTCATCTTTTCAACCACCAGCAACTAGTCACCTGATAACTTTCTATTGCTCAAAGACCAGTTACTAAGGGAAGAAAGGTTTCAATCAACTTTTCTAACCAACAGTTTATCCTCAGCAACCTCACAAAATAAACTGTCATCATTATTAATCAACTGACTTTTACAATTCAATCACCAATAGTAAAAGTTACTGTTCATCGACGGTCCACTGTTCACTCAACCGACAGTTACTATTCAAATCACTATTCACCTTTTACTGTTCAATCACAGGAAAAGGTGTCCACTCAGTCACTATTCATCCTTTTTACTGCTCAATCACGGGAAAAAGGACAATCAACTATTCAACCAATCATCTTTTCAGCCGAAAGCAGTCACATGGGTCCAATAACCCACCGAAAGCATTCACGTGGTCACAGTAGACCAATAATGAATTGTAAACAGTCAGCAATCCTTGGTTTATAAAAGGATTCACTGACTCAAGTTAGAAATAAGCTTTTCTATCTTTTCTTCAGTTCTAATTTCTTAGTTCTGTACTTTGCAGTTCTCTCTCTTCCTTCTTCCCCCAGTCACTGAAGGTACTTTTATACCTTCCTGTTAAAATGTTAAACTGTTTTGGTTTTACTTTCTCAGTTTCAGTAACTGAGATTGTAATTGGTATTCAATGAATTGTTGATTATTCATTTGTTTGTCTAATGGTTGGTTCTACCACCTAATTTATTTATTTATGTTAATGGTCGGTTGTGCCGCCTGTTAGTGTGTGCTACTCTATCTTGTTCTTCTGCCTGTGTCTGTGCTTCCACCCCCAAATGGTAGATTGATATAGGTATGTTTCACAGAGGCAGCTCTACGGTAGGTTCTATCAAGTAACAATTAAGGAATTAAAATGTTAGTGTCAAGAATTGAATTAGCAGTGTAAAATCTGGATTAAATTATTAGTTTAAAGTCTTTAAAGCCAAGAACCAGGGATAGATCATTCAGATATAGCTAGTCAAACCAATTCCTCCTCCTCTACAGGCTCTAAATTAAACACAATGAATAGATTATTTAGGTGTAATTCGACAGCCAGTTCTTCCTCTATGGCTTCGTTATCATCTATCCCAGACAGTATTTTTGATTTTGAAATTGAATATATTAAAGACAGTCAAAATTCAATTCCACAATCCATTCAACCAAGTCAGCCAAAATGCCCTCTTCAAACCTCTACGCCAACAAAACATATGCTTAAACCAGTAACCACTAATCTTTTCTCTGTTGAACCAGTTCACAAAAATATCCAACAACCCATTGAACTAGTAAACTCCTTCTTCCCTCCTGGATGGCATTTCATCCCTGCCCACCCTGATAAAACATTATCTTTCTACAGAGATATTCTCCTACTCCATAAGTCCATTTTGATTAAACCAATCACTAATAAACACAACCCCAATAAAGTGATCTACCATTCCCTTTATATCCATAACATAGTCAACCTTGATGAATGGGGGCATCCCTCTGTCCTTAAAAAACTCCCTAATCATCCTATTAAGTACAGCTATTATGATTACATTGATTCATGGTTCAAAATACTCCTTCATGAAAATGAAGCCTTCACTCACTCTTGGTTCATCCAGTTTGATCACAAATTCAATTCAGTAATCCCATCATGGTTCAATAGATGGTGGCACCAGAATGGAGCCATCCCTGACATTCTTCCTGCTGAACTAATGGATCAAGTAAACTACTTCTCCACTATGTACAAAGTTACCAACCATACTAGTCAATTCCCTACCCTGTTGCTCTTCACAGCAAAATACAAAGTACCATGGATACTCAAATGGCGATACAATATCGCCGACAAAACAGTCATCCGTCAGTACTTAGTAAAATGGTGGGGAGCATACAACCACCAGAAGATCATTAACCAAGTTAAAACAGAATTTCCAGTCAAGGTGCCAACACCAGTAAAAATTACTGGTCCAGTAAAAGAAATTCAACCGGTCAAACGGGAAGACCCTCTTATCCAACCAGATTCACCCACAGTCTCGACTATCAGGCTTAACAGCCCTGCTCAAAGATCATCCCGACCATCCAAGTCCAAGTCAAAATGCTCACAATTGTTAATGTTAGCCCAGCAGTTAATTGCTCAAGCTAGTCAAGAAGAAGACGACAACTCTTCTGAAGGATCAACAACATCCAATAAGAATTCGTATGGATCAGCATTCCAAGATGCCCAAGACTCATTTGGGTAATAGTTATCATCAGTCAACAGCTGGCATTATTATGACCAGTCCCAGTAATCAATCAACTAACTTTTACTTTCAACGATTGAATAGTAAAAGTTACTGTTCACTCAGTACTATTCACTACCGACAGGACACTGTTCACTACTATTCACCTTTTACTGTTTAATCACGGGAAAAGGTGTCTACTCAGCAACTGTTCATCCTTTTACTGTTCAATCACGGGAAAGGACAATCAACTGTTCAACCAATCAGCTTTTTAGCCGAAAGCAGTCACGTGGGTCCAATAACCCACCGAAAGCATTCACGTGGTCACAATAGACCAATAATAAATTGTAAACAGTCGGTGATCCTTATTCTATAAAAGGATTCACTGGCTCTAGTCAAGGATAAGCTTTTCTTTTCTTCAGTTCTAATTTCTTTAGTTCTGTACTTTGCAGTTCTCTCTCTTCCTTCTTCCCCCAGTCACTGAAGGTACTATTATACCTTCCTGTTAAAATGTTAAACTGTTTTGGTTTTACTTTCTCAGTTTCAGTAACTGAGATTGTAATTGGTATTCAATGAATTGTTGATTATTCATTTGTTTGTCTAATGGTTGGTTCTACCACCTAATTTATTTATTTATGTTAATGGTCGGCCGTGCCGCCTGTTAGTATGTGCTACTCTGTCTTGTTCTTCTACCTGTGTCTGTGCTTCCGCCCCCAAATGGTATCAGAGCCAAGTAGTGAGTAGTGGATAGGGATGGTTGATTAGTTGTGCGTTAAGTTGGTCTATCCAGTGTTCTTGGTGTAAGGGTTTTTAAACTGATAAGTTAATTCTGATTTTATGCTAGTAATTCAATTCTAGGAATTAGTATTTTATTTCTAGCATTGTTACCAATTGGTAGGCACCGCGTTGTTAAAGGGACACCGATTTAAATAATGAATTAGGAAATTGGAATATTCCCAAGATCCCTATTAAAGAAATTTACAAGTCTAGTTTCTTAGGAGACTTCTTCAGAACTGATCAAATCGCTAAAACTGTTGAACAGGTTTATGCTATTAATAAACAAGAAGAAAAATGTTCACTTCTTAGTACAGAATCTATTAAAAGGCATCTAGAAAGAGGATATAATTATATTCACGTAGGATTAATTCAAGTTGCTATTAAACCACTAACAAGGACAGGATTAAACTCTTCAATTTTATTATCATTAAGAGATAGTAGATTTACAATTTACAGTGATAGTTTACTAGGATTAATGGAGTCAAGTCTGCATAATGGTCCAGTTTACTTTAACTGTTACCCTGATTTACCCCGTAGTTTAAAGGATAAAAACATATTAAAAGCATTGACATTAAATATTCAAACTGCTGGAGCAATTACTAATATGCTTGAAGGGAGTCACCCGATTGCTCTAATTTACCGTATTTATTACAAATGTATGAAAACTAATTTAAACATTCATGCTCTAATAAAAAGCCTAAAAGATAAAACTGTATTAATCCAAAGTAATACTAATGTCAATATTCAAGTACCTAAAACTATCTCTTGGAAAGATATTAAATTACCCACTAGTTGGATTAGTGAAAATGAAAGTTACCCACAAAAAATACAAAATGATACTATTGATCTAGATTACATTCAACAATATTTAGATGGCGGTGTTAGAATAAGCTTTGACCAACAAAGAATAAATCCACCACTCAGAATAAAAGAATTAAGCCGATCAAATAGTTCAGTCAGCATAAATGGGCAAGATAAAAATTTAATTGACCCCAATATTAAATTAAAAGGTATTGAAACAAACTCACAAATTAGTAAACCCTGTTATTCAGCACAGTCACAATTTGAAGATGAAGACACCTCCCAAGGGTCTCCTACCCCTACTGATTTTGACGAAGTAGTACCAAATCATACTAATGCTCAAACCCCCATTGATCCCTCATTACGAGTATTAAATAGAATTATCGAAAATGAAGATAAATATACTAATATTAATTTTGATGAACTATATGAAGAAGTTAGATCAAAAAAGAATAAACAAAAAAGAAGAAATTTTAGAAACAAATATTCATCTAAACAACAGGATAAAATTATTGCTAAATGGAAACAATTTATAGAAGATAAAAATATTGAAATCTACTTCTTTGATTACCTAGAACATTTCTATAAAAAAATCAAAAACTAAAACTTTATCTTCTGTTCACACACACTACTTGGCTCTGATATATATATATATATATTTATCCTATGGGTATGGCATATGGAGTGCTTTGATGGATGTTTGTCTGTTTGCAATCGATTTCCTTGTTAGTTGTGTTGAAAAATAAACTTGTGTTATTCAATAAATATAAGGAGTTATATTTCCCTTGTGTCATTTCATGTTTTGCTGGTGGGAGTTATATATACGGGAGTTGTAAAAATAATGGAGTTCGGGATTGTGAAACGTCCCTATTAAGAGTGTGGTGGGTTACATTTTGTGTTTATATATAACTTTGCATGTAATCTTGTTGTCAAGTGTGAGTGAATAAAGTATTCCAAGTGTGTAACATCCGTTAATTTTATTATTTATAGCCCTTTTTGCCGTTTGGAACAAAATGTAAAAAAGAAAAGAGATGGTCCCACATTACCATGTCTTGGACGTGTGGCTGGAGAGGAGGTGACTAAGTAAATTGCCTTGCCTTCATTTTGACACCTAATACCCACTATTGTCACATCATGCTTTAGGAAGCCAATATAACCCACGAGGCAAGAGTCTTGTTCTATTTTGGCTGTGTTGCACCGAGAAAATCGAGAGAGATGTAAGTAAATATATTTATCTAATTGGTGTGAGAGGTGGAAGAAAACAGTGGACACTTAGAGTTGGAAAATTAAAAAGTTCAGATCATTTGGGCTCCATAAGGATCTGATGGTAAGATGCATGGAGTATGGTGACAATGGAATTTCGGTATATAGTTCACAGTGCCAAGATTGTATTCAACGGCCATGGCCTTGATTTGAGGTACCAGATAGTATGCAATATATTTCTAGCTAAATCTCTTTGCAAAGAGTATTCTTTGATTCTCTCTTATTTGTACTCATTTGATGTCTAAATATCTTGATTCAATTATTGTCACTTCTTGTGTCGTGACATAAAGGAAATATTTAGCTGAAAGTCATGGAACTGATTGGTACATGTTTAAGCCTATCGGGTCACAGAGTTATGAAAGATGTATGATTGACTATCCTACGGGGAGTCTAGAATGATTCCGGGACCCAAGTGCCCAATACAGAGTTTAGACCTGGGTGGTGCTTGGCATGTTATCGAGATGAGCCGGGTATAAGGCTACAAATGAAAAACGTTCAGAATGATCCTACTTGATTTGCTATCCTCGTTTATTGAGCATATTCTTAACGCTAACTATGTTTATTGTCCTCGTATTGCCTATACTACCCGCACGTTTTATATTTTTCAGGTGCAGAGCAAGTTAGTGGGGACCCGAGTTGGAATATTGGAAGGTTTTAGTTTTAGAGATTTTATAGAAATCTGTATCATTTGGAGGTTTTTAGGCCCACCATGTATATTTGTTCTTGAGGACTTGTAATTATTGGAGATGTGCTTATTTTGAGACAATGTAAAAATTCGGGTCGTCAAAAAGTGTTCTCCCGTATTATCTTCTTCATATTATGAGTTTGTGTGTGTATGTATGCGCGAGCGCTCTTGCCTCCAACAAGATGATGTCGTGCCAACAATCTTCTTCGTCTTCTTTCTCGATCTTCTATATGTAGGGCGAAGTTCACTAATACCCGTGTCTTGGTCCATGTGTAATTACACCCTATGTGGTCTGTAAGAAATTGCAAATACACCCAATTAACTGAAAAAAATGCTTCCGCTGTTAACAAAAATGATTAAAGGTCTAATACGACCTCATTTTCTTCTTTGATTATTATTCTTCCCAAAATCTAAACAATCCATCCCTTCTACAAAAAAAAAAAAAAAAAAGGAATCTGAACCGTTCATATTGTAAAGCTTAATGAGTACTACATTCTTACCAGAATTCAAGTCGATCGAAAAATAGAAATTTCATGGTCGAATAGAATTGATTATGAAGTAAATTTTCAAATTTAACTTCACCTTGCATTTTAACAAGGATCTGATCACTGAGTAATTGATGTCCGATCGACATAATTTTTTACAAAAATGCTCCTACTCTTCGATTTTGTGAACGGAAGTGAGAGCATATGCAATTTTTTACAAACCACAAGGTGTGCAGATGCAACAAATGAACCAGAGGAGTGTAACCACAGAGGTTATAAGTGAACTTTGCCCTTTTATGTACTCCTACAATTAATAGTGCTAATTCATGCATATCTTCTCCCATATAACAATGAGAATATGATAGGTTTGTTTTCTCAAAAAAAAAAAAAAAACGAAGAGAATTAGATGGCCATAACTAGGCGGTGTAAAATCCAACTTTTTCTTCAAAACCAATCGCATCGTGCCACGTCATCAATCTCATAAACGTGGCGTAACACAATTTGTTTGGAGAAAAAGTGAGCATTTACACCGACAATTCTTCCTACTGCAGGTGTAAAACCTACTTTTCCTCCGAATCAATCAAAACCAAGCGGCCCAGTAAACTTTTGCGAATTAAGAGCATCTCCAATAGGCTCGGTTCTTCTCCACTTTCGCCTCTTCCCCGAGTGAAACCCCTCAAAACCCTCGGCCAACAGCCTCGTCTCTCCGGTGACTGCTACAGTACCACGTTAGGGCCAACGAGGCTTTTGAGCCTCGCTTCTCTCTCTCTCACACACCCACACATGTTGGGTCTGGAAACCCACGAATTGGATATTTGACGGTGAAATTGAACTCGACGGCGAGGTGTATTTCTATGGTTTTGTGGGTTTTCGACGGTGAAATTGATGGCGACACTGAAATCGATGGTGGGTTTGTGGTTTGTGGGTTTTCGATTTTGTGGATTTGTGGGTTTTCGACTAATTTGTGGGTTTGTGAGTTTTTGAATTGATTTGTGGGTTTGTGGGTTTATGATTCCGGTGCTGATTTGTGGTTTTTGACTTGATTCAGACGGTTGGGTATGGCTGGTGGTGGTGGCGGCGGCGGTGGTGGGATGGTGGTGACGGTGGGAAGGGGTTTTGTGATTTTGATTTTTTTTAGGTGTTTTGGGATTTGAGTAAGCATTTGCTTAAACTGTTGAGAGAGGGGTGTATTTTGTGAGTGGTCAAACTAGAATTTTAGTGTTTTGAATAGTCAATTTGCTTAGGATGCAACTAAGGCTGTTGGGGATGCTCGAAGTGGGCTACTTGACATCCCATCAAAACGATTGGCACCTTTGTGAACTTTTCGGCCCCGTAAAGTTTTGTTTCCCGTGAAGCTCATTGGTCTTGGGCCAATATTCAACAAAGATTATCAAAATTTCAGAGTAACCTCATTTCTCGTAACACCTAAGTAGTGCATTTTCGATGCCATTGAACCAAAGGCCTTCCGGCGAAAGTGGGACCAATTACCTATACTTTTTTTATACATAGACCGAAACAAGAATTTACCCCAAAAAAAAACAGACCAAAAGAATAAATGTCATCCATCTATATTATAAAACAGAAAGGTGTTTGTCCTACGTGGCACGACACCCATGTCGCATCCTTTGTCCTAGGTGGCACTCACCACGCATCAATCACATATGTTAGAATCAGTTAAATTTCATAATTGTAGTTCTCATCCTTTCCTAATTGATAATTGATTGTAATAGTATCTACCTAATAGTTGTCATCCTTTCCTAATTGGAAATATTCCTAAATAATATTCTCTCTCAACGGTTCGGATTTCTCCCTAACACAAATTTTATCTACCCATACAAACTAATCCAACGGTTCAAATTTCTCTACCCTTCACATACAAACTAACTGAATTTTCGTAAATACTTTACATTTTCTGGAATAAATGGTTGAGTACTGATTCTTTCAGTTTTGGTATTTAATTTTCTGAATTTGGTAATGATTTAATTTTCCCGTTGAGTACATAGATGGCCTTGAAAATA
The DNA here is from genome assembly GCA_025413875.1 of Rhododendron molle. NCBI lineage: Eukaryota > Viridiplantae > Streptophyta > Magnoliopsida > Ericales > Ericaceae > Rhododendron > Rhododendron molle. The sequence goes on from CM046392.1 coordinate 44,709,803, forward strand.
TTAGGTTAGTACGAATAGGGCATTATTTGCTAAGTACACACTAATGAACCGATGTGTTTGAGTCACTAGCTAGCAAGTGCCGTAGGCACGAGTAATTTCAACCGGGGTGCGTAGTGCCGTAGACACGGGCAAGCACTAGTACTAGTATAAAACAGAGCGGTTTCTGTTGAAAATGTAGCATATAAATAAGAGCAACTTCTATAACCGTTAGATCACTCCATGTAAAAGTTATAGTTATCGGATCATTTCTTTTTTAAAAGATACAGAGAATATTCTTTGAATAAATCTCTCTCTCTCTCTCTCTCTCTCTCTCTCTCTCTCTCTCTCTCCTCACTTTTTAAGCAATATATCTCCATGTAAAATAATGTTGCCTTATATGATCAAGTGAGAAAATATATCAAAATGGTAACCAACACTTTGTGGAGATTACAACTATTCCGCAGAGCAGTCGGGTAGTACAAATAATTTATTTAGGTTGAGACTATGATACACTCTGATGTGCCTTTAGGCACGGGCATCCGATCCGCTAGTCTATATTATAAAACAGAGCGGTCTCTGTTGAAAATTAGGCATATAAATGAGAGCAATCTCTACAACCGTTAGATCACTTCATGTTAAATTTACAGTCATCGGTTCATTTCTTTTTAAAAAGATATAGAGAATATTCTCCTAATAAATCTATCCCTCTCTATCCTCACATTTTAAGCGATGTATCTCTATGTAAAATAATATTTGCTTATATGATCAAATAGGAAAACATCGCAAAATGGTAACTGACACTTTGTGGAGATTTACAACTATCTCGTAAAGATGTCGGATAGCACGAGCTATTTATTTAAGTTGGGGCCATGATACATTCCGACTAGTGCACACCATAAAACAAAAAATAAAATGGTAATTCACATTGTTCTCCCTTAAAATTCGTGATAAACGCACTGCACATTAATTTCGAAAGTAAGAGAGACGATGTATCAATAAAACAAGAATAAAAGGAAAGCAAAACCTGCAAAAGATGAATGCTGACAATTGGCTTCGCCCGGGTTCGAACCGGAGACCTTCAGTGTGTTAGACTGACGTGATAACCAACTACACCACGAAACCATTTGCTTCCCTATCTCGGAAATTAGGTATATCTATCTATCTATGTATCTATCCATGCTGTTCCTACCAAAGCTAAGCCTTTTCCGTCAGAACAATCATTTTTTTTGTCACTCCCTGCAAAAACCCAGTCTCTCTCCTCTCCTCTCCTCTCTCTATCTCTACCATGAAACCTCTACCAAGTCAAAAAAATTTAAAAAAAATGTCTTACCTGGATGATGAGTCCGAATCCCTGTTCGACCCCTTTTCGGACAGGCGCATGTTTCACCCCCCTCAGCTGTTCAAAAGCTGAGATGGGCCGAACACTTCTTTCTCAAAGCAACTTCATTTGAAGCAAAAAGTGTTCGGCCCTTTTGAGTCGTTGATTAGCGAGATCAACAGCCGAGAGGGGATCTCGTGGCCTGGATGATGCCTTCTTAAACTAGGCATCAAATCATTCATGTGGCCCGAATTGAAGTTCAAGGCTCTCCGAGTAACCCAATACAAGTACCACGAATCAATGGTATGTTCAGATTCACTTAAAACTTATGAATTCATTATGTTGATGGATCTCTGCAATGTTCAAAACCACTGTTGGGGCAAGGGTGGAGCCTAATTCAATGGATGAATTGTCTTTCATTATAAGTTCTGAAGCCTTGCATGCAAGAAATCATCGGCATGCAACAGACCATGGTTGGCTATTCAGTGACTAAAAGTTGAAGTTCGTCTCAGAATCCTAACAACAGAGGAGAGGCATTCTCAGAAACTTAACAACAATGGCAATAGATCAAGGGGCAGAGCCTAAAAAGGTTGGAAATAGACCAAGGGTCCCCATGTTAATAGAAAGAGGGTAGTTTTGATGCATCCATGGTTACACTCCTCCTCCTCCCTCCCAATTGGTGACTTGATTCTGCTGTACCAAATCATATAAACATTCATTTGAAGAACGTTAGTTGCTATGATCCCTATCATAGTCTTAACAAGTTAATGTAAGTGATGATCGGAAGTCTAACTTCTTTTTGCAAACGAACCTGTAGTGGCGGCAAGGCCCGCAAATATGAGATTTGCTGCTCCGGGACCATCCATTGAAATTGGTTCCTAATTGAGGCGAGACTACTATTTGCAGCGATTTTATACTGTCTCGTGTTGGTTTATATAGGTTGCGTTTCATTTTTCTGGTTTTTGTTTTCTCTAATACAGAAACAAATTCCTTTCGGATCCTTATTTGGTATCCCATAGTCAAGTGCTATCCTAGGATAAAACTCTCCTAACAATTAGTTGCCGGCATATGTTTCTCGTTGTAGCGTCTCTAGTGTACAAAATACCATGCGTTTCAAAGTATGGGGTAGTAGTATCAAGACTTTCAAGAAAGGGATCATAATCGATCGAATGCCACAGACGCCCAATATAGATTCTGCACGTGTTCTCTATGTCAAACTAATCAATTTCAACAAAATTTCCTCCAATAGCACCTATAAGTGAGTGTGCGCGTGTGTGAATGCATAGAAATCAATCCATTGGAGTTGCTTCTTGTACATGTGTATGGGTTCGTAATGCATGTGCATATTAACTCTCACATTTCTGCTATGAGGTTGTGTTGCAAATGCCTGATAACTTTGAACCCAAGGCAGCTATTCTCTTGTGTGATTCTGAAAGCAAATTTTTTCCTGTGCCTGGTCCATTTTCCTTATGGACTGTGAATGTACTCGGGGTTTTTTCATTTTTAGATGATCTTATGTATTGCTTTTTCAGCTTATGAGGATCATGTTGTCTTTGATTCAATGTTGGGTGTCCTTGGTGGATTCGTCATCAAGTTTGTCTTATAGTTTCTTGTATCCTCATCAGATGACTGCACGAGCAGTTCTAAATGGGAGAGCAGGTCGCAAAAACTATAAACTGGTTCCCTGTTCGAAGAAAAAGAAGTAGGGATGGCAAAGTGAACCGAACCGATGGGTGTCTGAACCGTAACCGAAATTTTTTTCCGAACCATATCCGAAAAATTCCCCGTGGGTATGGGTATGGTTGAGGCCTTGGATAACCGAACGGGTATCGGTGCCGGTATGGTTCAACAGATCCCCGAACCGAAACCATATAATTACGAAATTACCCTTCATATATATACATACACAGGAGTTAAAAGAGACCAGTAAAGGTGTCAAACGTGCCGTGCCGACACGGCACGACACGGGCACGACACGGTTAAATGTGGCACGGCACGGGCACGGGCACGGTCGTGCCCTGGCACGACACGAAAACGGCACGGTCTTAGTGAGCACGGGCACGGGCACGGGCACGGTCTTGGCCGGGCACGGCACGACACGACACGGTTTTAGTAGGCACGCAAACTGGCACGGGGCACGGAAGTTGGCATGGCACGGCACGACACAACACGGTTTAGCCGGGCACGGGCACGGGAACGACACGATAGTTGAACGGGCACGGCACGGCATGACACGGGTTTAACGAGCACGGCACGGCACGACACGGGTTTGATGGGCACGGGCACGGGGCACGGCACGAAAGTTGACGGGAACGGCACGACACGGGCACGGTTCTAGTCGGGCACGGGAACGGCACGACACGGGCACGGTTCTAGTCGGGCACGACACGGGCACAGAAAAACAACAAAATAAATAAATAAGCCAAATTTTTTAGTTTATAAAAAAAACTACAATTTCTATTCGGTAAAAATATTTGATTACCTTTACAACTAAGATATTTAGTTTTAAAAAAACTATTTCTTAAAAAAATCATGTTTTTAAAAAATTTTTTTACCTTTAAAAAATTATCAAATTTTATTCGGTAAAAAATATTTGTTTTGTTTTTGTTAGTGAATAGGCTTTGGACAATTGGTTTGTAAATTTAACATTACAAGATAACAAGTAAAATTAAAAAACTTATGAAAATATTTTTGGTGCAAGAGTAATTTAATACGAAAGAAAATGTGCAATAGTCGTATAACCCTAGATCTAACGAGAAATAAGAAAAAAAATCTGAAACTAAAAATAAGAAAGAAATACATAGTAAAAATAAGGGGAAAAAAACTAAAAAAAAAACCAAAAAGGAATTGGCCATACTAGGACTTGAACTCAAGTCCCTTGGTTCTATTATACACAATCAAACCACTATGCCACCAATTAACTTGTGTTATGAATTTGAAACATTAATATATAATATATAGCTCTATTATATAAAAACAAGACCATCAAGCAGTAGCCACACAATCGCAATGCAATCACGACGATCAATACTATTCAATGCGTTCATTTTATTGTGCTTAGTGTTTTAATCATGAGATCTAATTTTTTCCTGCGTTGGATTTTGAAATCTCTTTCATCGGCACGCTGCTTCATTGTTTGATTGAATTCTTTTTACGTCCAATCAATTATGTAACGATAAGCATTTTACTTGATTATTGGCATGAATGATCTAATCCCTCCCACATAAAAGTTAGATGGTTCCGATTTTTAAAAAATAACATAGGCGGCCCTTAAGTAGTGTATTATAGGACTTTAATGCCTGTAGAAGCACCGAATGTGTTCCGATCATGTGGTTTCCGACATTCGATTATCATCTATTCAGGTGAGAATGATAAATTTGATAAGATGTTAAATCGTAACGGTTTAGATCGAACATTCGGAAAAAAGAGTATGCAGCTACCTTTCAAATCTATACATTGAATTTAGTTGGTTATGAACTAAGGTATTCTGCTATAGTCTAATGTACGTTAGCCACACGATTACAAAACAAATATGACGATCCATTCCGTTCATTTTGTTATTCTCTATGTTTTAATGACTCTCACCAATTTTTGGGTCTATCGGGTTTTAAAAACTCCTTCATCGGGACGTATATTCATTAACAGAAAAACGAACGTTATGAACAATCAAGTATATAACAATAACCAAATTACTTCATTTTTTGCAAGAATGATATAATCACTCTCACATAAAAGATAGACGGTTCCGATTTTTAAAAAATAGATCGGGCGGTCCTCGAGTGATGCATTATAGGACTTTACGATAATTTTCCGCTATTTGGTGACATGGTGCACACAGATTGGGGTGTGACATATGTACACAATAACACCCATCTGGGGTATATATAGAAAGCAATCGGCTGCTAGGGCAGCACAGCTCTCTCTCTCACTCTCAGTTTCTTTCTCCGTCTCTCACCTCTCACTCTCTGACTCTCTCTCTCTCTCTCACAACGGCTCTTTGCCTCTCTCTCTCTCTCTGGTCCTCAACGGCTCTCTGCTCTCTCTCTCTCAACGTCTCCGGCGGTGAGTCGGTGCGACGGTGACTGGTGTAGAGCTCCATAGCTCTCAATCACACGATTCACACTCGCATCGGATCTGAGCAGCCACACACACTGACACACACCACGGTCAATACCGATTACCGACCCGACTCAAGTGAAACCTAGAATCTAGATCCAGAACTAGATCTGACTTCATCTGAGTTTGCTGTTGCCGTTGCCATTCAGTGGTCCAAACCCTAGATCTGACTCCGACCAGCGGTTCAAGCGTCTTTTTGTCGGTATATCTCTCTCTCTCTTAAACGATCACTTAGGCGTATAACATGTTTTTGCAGTATCGTCTGTAGTTGCTATCATCTTTTTGCAGTATCGTCTGTAGTATCGTCTTTTTGCAGTATCGTCTCTCTTTTAAACCCTAGATCTGACTCCGACCAGCTATCATCTTTTTGCAGTATCGTCTATAGTTGGTTGTGATGACACAATTTGGATAAGTGTTTTAAATGCGTGTGGGAGTGTTGAAAAAAGAAAAGAAATAGGAATAGAATGGATACTGGTGTGGGGTTAAGTTGGTTTTAAGAAGGAAACCATATAGACCTGTTTTTGCACATGTTGTGTTCTGTACAATGGCCAGTATTTTCTTAGCTAAATTTTCATTTAGCTTTTAATCATGAAAGTATGGGGGTTACCTGCTGCCGATGTATTTTTCCAACAAATGTTTCTCATTTCTGTTGAAAATGAGAAGGATGCAATTGCAAAGAGTGTTTTTGTTTTTCTAAAACAGTTTCTGAAAAATGCTTTCAAAAGAATGATTTTTGAGTATTGCAGTACTTGTGTGTGTGTGTTCTGGCTTGGTTACATTTTTCTTGATCTTTGTGTGTTAGTAGTTCGTATTTAGCTTGGTGGATACCTCTAACCTGGTTTTGATGCCAAACCTGAGGTGTAACGAAACCAGGCTAAATATTGAGTTTCTTTTTAGTTAGCAGAGCTTATTGAATTGCTTAACCGAGGTGGTTTTTGCCCCTGCAGACAATTTGAAACATGACTGAAGTTGATATGCCATCTATGTGCAACACAATTGCATTTCTGTAGTTTCTGAGGTTTAGAATGCTATACTCTGCTGTTACCATGCTATTTTTTGCAGTTCTGAGGTTTAGAAAGCATTTTACTGCAGATTCTGAGGTTTAAACACACGTATTCTGCACGTGTCCCATTATCTTTCATATTTGTAAGTCACCGAAACTGCCTCCTTGGTATTCTCACTTCACTTGAGCTACTGGAAATGAAATCATATTTTGACAGAGAACAAATAGTACTTGTGTGTGTGTGTTCTGGCTTGGTTACATTTTTCTTGATCTTTGTGTGTTAGTAGCTCGTATTTAGCTTGGTGGATACCTCTAACCTGGTTTTGATGCCAAACCTGAGGTGTAACGAAACCAGGCTAAATATTGAGTTTCTTTTTAGTTAGCAGAGCTTATTGAATTGCTTAACCGAGGTGGTTTTTGCCCCTGCAGATTCTAAGGTTTAAACACACGTATTCTGCACGTGTCCCATTATCTTTCATATTTGTAAGTCACAGAACTGCCTCATTGGTATTCTCACTTGACTTGAGCTACTGGAAATGAAATCATATTTTGACAGAGAACAAATATTATTTGTTTGGTTTCGTATAACAGAGAACATTGACAGATGGATTTCTTTGTGTTTTTTACAGATGGATCCTGACCAGATACATTTAGGGGGATGTGATCACGCTGACTCTGAGTCATCTCATGATGAACATGGAGCAACTCCTTCAATTTCACCCCCGCAAACGGGTTCCGTAGGTGTAGCTGCTTCAAACACTTGCAGCAGGTTCTACTTCTACAGGTACTGGTGGGGCAAAAAGGACTCGCCTCACTTCATATATATGGGAGCATTTCCATAAAGTTGAAAATTTCATAGATAAAAATGGTATTAATATAGGACAGAGAACTGTATGCAATTATTGTGGTAGTGATTTTAGCTGCAATAGTAACCATGGCACAGGGTCTACTGATAGACATTTTCAAAACAAGCATAAAAAAGATTTAGAAGAAGGCAGACTAGGCAGTAGTGGACCAAGTGGTGGTTTGTCAAAATTTCAATATTCGAAACCTAAAATGAGAGAAGGATTGGCCCGTTACGTAGCTACAGCAGAACAACCATTTACTTTTGGTGATGATATTAGATTTGAATATTTTGTGAAGAATTATCTTAATCCTGAATTTTCTAAAGTTTCTAGAAATACAACTAGAAGTGATTGTTTGGGAGCTTTTGGAAAAACTAGAAAAGAAATGATAACTGAAATTAAAAAGTTTGATAGTACAATCTCTTTTACTTCTGATATGTGGACTGGTGTAAATGATCTTGGTTATATTTGTGTGACTGCTCATTATATAGACTCTAGTTGGATTTTGAATAAAAGAATTATTGCTTTTCGTTTAATGGAGCACCCTCACAATGCTAATCAGATTTTTCAAAGTATAAGTGCTGTTTTTAGGGAGTTTGAAATTGTTGATAAAGTTTTCAGTATTACGTTTGATAATCATACTGCTAATACCGCTGCAATTGAATTGTTCAAGGTAAATATGCCAAACTTGCGTTCTAGTCAATTTTTTCATATGCGCTGTGTATGCCATATAATTAACTTGGTTGTGCAAGATGGTTTGGAATCTATAGCACCACAACTAAAAAAAATTAGAACTGCTCTTCTTTTTATTGCTACTTCCGGAGTTAGGCGACAAGATTTTGAGGCATTGTGTAAGATTTACAACGTCAAACCAAAAAGAATAAAACTTGATATGAAAATTCGTTGGAATTCAACCTATATTATGTTAAACTCTTGTAGGAAACACACTGCTGTGATTACTGCTTTTGTTAACGCCAGGTCTGATTGTGGTTTAACTGATTCTGATTGGAAAATTGCTTTTGAGTTCATGAAATTTTTGAAAGTATTTTATGTTGCTACCTGTGCTCTTTCGGGTGTTCGTTATCCTACTTCTTGTCTTGTGCTTAATCACTTGTATAATATCAGTTTCACTTTTAATTCTTATAGAACAGAAACAAATTTCACGGCTGCTTGTATTGAAATGGAATCAAAATTCAGGAAATATTTTGAGAACATGCCAAAAATATTTATTGTAGCTGCAGTAATGGACCCAAGAATTAAGTTAGAAGCTGTTAATATGCTCTTAGAAGGAATTTCTGATAACTTAATGATTACATTACCTTCTCGTCTTGAAGTGGATTCGCTATTGACTGATTTATATGCTTCTTATGAGTCTAAGTTTGCAAGCACTACTACGACTACGAGTACTACTACTGTTCCTTTACCATCTACAAATAGTAAGGACCCATCCTGGTCTCTCATTTCCAAGAAAGGTAAAAGTGCAAGTTCACGCTCTGAACTTGTTAAATATTTAGAGATAGAGCATCTTACCGAAAATGACAACTTAGAAAATTTTGATATCTTACACTGGTGGAAAAAAAATGATAGGACATTTCCCATTCTTTCCATCATGGCACGTGATGTACTAACAGCTCCTGTCTCTTCAGTTGCGAATCTGCTTTTAGTGCAGGTAAGAGAGTGTTGGATGAGAAGCGGAGTAGACTAGCTCCAGACATTTTGGATTGTCTCCTATGCTTAAAAGATTGGGAGGATGCACGTCTTGGAATTCAAAAAAAATCAGCCAAAGATGAATTAAGAGATTATTTTTCAGACTCTGATATAGATTGTGATGATTAGGGGAGATGCACTACTAATGTGATGTTGTTGGTAACTTATGACGGCCTTAATGGCAACTTAACGTTGCTGCAACTTCCAGGTGATGCTATTCTTTATACATCAGTTAGTGTGTGTGTGTATTGTTACCAAATGCCCAAGAAACTGTAACCATTTACCGGCTATGATGATAAAAAAAAAAAAAAAAAAAAAAACTAACATTTGAAGGGTACGGTTAGGCAACTTATGAAGGCCTTAATGGCAACTTAACGTTGCCACTTGCCTCCATGTGGCATTCTTTATTCTGAGCCCAAGTGTGTTTAAATTATTACAGTTTTCTGGGCATGAGTTCTTTTGGCTATGATGTGTGAAAGCTGAGCCAAAATATATGAGTTCCTTCCAGTTTTCAGCTTAAGAAAAATGGTGACTGTTTAGGTTGGTTTTGGCCTTGTATCCGATTGCTATATACTGCTGCTGCTGCTTGCTTTTGCTATGATACTTGATTACCATCAGAGCAGCCTCCATTTGTGTTGTTCTGCTGTTGCTGTTTTTCTAACGTCTCCAGGTTGCTGTTGTTTAAAGGCTGCCTGATGTGGATGTAACTCATTATGAGAACTTTCCTATTGCTGCTTATTGATATGCATTTGGTTCTTCAATTGTGGGCTCTGTTTACTGCTTATTGATAGCAAATGATAGCAAAATAGCTGCTGTCCACCACGTTTGCTGCTGTCTACTTTACTTAGTTATGATGAGCATTTGCTTTGGGTAATGCTTTTGTAATGTTGACTGACTGCTGCTGCTGTTGGAACCTACGGCTGCTGTGATCTGCAGCCACTATTTTCACTGTTATGCTGCTCTACTGTTCTGGGCCAGTGGGCTACATTCAACTTTTGTAAATCCCCTCTTTTGGCATGCATTTCCATAAAGTTGGAAATTTCAAAGATAAATATGGTATTGATAAAAAAAACAAACTAACATTTGAAAGGTACAGTTAGGCAACTTATGAAGGCCTTAATGCCAACGTATGAAGGCCTTAATGGCAACTTAACGTTGGCCTTAATGGCATCTTAACGTTGCCACTTACCTCCATGTGGCATTCTTTATTCTTTATTGGCTTTGATGTGTGATAAAGCTGAGCCAAAATATATGAGTTCCTTTGGCTTTGATGTTATTCTGAGTCTGTTAGTCTGAGCCCACGTGTGTGTGAATGGCCTTGGCGGGGTAACTTTTATTGCAGCCAGCCATGAATACTTTTGGGCCTTTGGCTATGATGTTATTCTGAGCCTGTTATTCTGAGACCAAGTGTGTGTTTATATTTGTTGCAGCCAGCCATGAATACTTTTGGGCTTTTGGCTATGATGTGTGATAAGCTGAGCCAAAATATTTGAGTTCCTTCCCGTTTTCAGCTTAAGGCCTTGGCGGGGTAACTTTTGTTGCAGCCAGCCATGATTACTTTTGGCAATGATGTGTGATAAAGCTGAGCCAAAATATATGAGAAATCTATGGGTAGTATGCATCTGTTTTTCTGAAACTTCTGCCTATTACTTGGTAGTTCTGCCTGTTACTTTTGGCTATTACTTGGTAGTTCAATTGTTGCGGCCATTAGTTGTGTTGCTGTCATTCGTTCTTACTATTGTGTAGAAGGCTGTTACTGCTATGACTGGCGTTTGGGTCTGCTACGCTTGCTGCTGCACAGCTGGTGGTTCATCCACTGTAATTGAGCCTTATGGTCTGTTTCGTATTGAAATATGTGATGGTGGTCTTTTCTTATTGAAATAGTTGTTAATGGCCATGGCGGGGTAACTTTTGATTGCAGCCAGCCATGAATACGTTTGGCCATTTGGGCCTTTGGCTATGATGTTATTCTGAGCCCAAGTGTGAATATTATTATAAGCAGGCTATGGCATGGCTAGTTGGTGCAATTGGAAACATGACTAAAGTTGAACCAAGTGTGTGTGTGTGTGATAAGGTCAACCAGTCCAGACAAAGTCCCAGATAAGTTGTTTTGGTCTTTGTCTCTCAATTTTAGGGCGAGTAATCAAGCCATTCCACTGTGTTAATTAGTTGGAATTTGGTATGGCAGGGCTCTGTGGTTGATGGCTTGATGCAAGGACAAATGGGGAGTGTTGTTTTTTGAAGAAGCTTGATCTGGAAATGGAACCAATTCATGAATGGATCCAGTGAAGATTCAAGAACTTGTTTTATATTTCAATGGTGTTGTATTTGAATGTTTAACTGTTTAAGTCAGGCTTATTTAGTATTGGAACTTATCTTTGTAAGACTAAGTGATGGTGGACGTGTTGATTGGAACTTATGTTTGTAAGGTAGTGGTGGACCTGTTGGTTGATTTGATTTTTCTAAGCTAGTGTAACACTGTAACGTCATCTTGTTAAACTAATCCAAACCCTTCGTAGACTAATCCAAACCCTTCGTAGATCTTGTACACAGGTGCTTCGTCTTCTTGTTAAATTATACTAGAAGTTGCTTCTCTTTATTATTTAAGCATCTGTCAGTGCCTGATATTACTGGATGAACCATAGGGTGTTTCTAGCATCTTAGAAAAACTTCTACGATCTGAAAATAAGGATGATGCTTTGCTCGCAATTCAAAATAGCTTTTGATCTGGTCGAGAATGAGCATGGCACGACATGACACACGAATAAGGACCGGCACGGCACGACAAAAAAGGCACAGCACGACACAACCCGCCAAGCACGTCCCGACCCGGCAAAAAAAAAAGAGAAAGAAGAAGCACGGCACGGCACGACCCGACAAAAAAGGCACGGCACGACCCGATCCGACCAAAAAAGGCACGGCACGACGGGACACGATTAATTAATCGGGCACGGCACGACACGACATGATTTAAAAAAGGCACGGCCCGACACGATTTAAGTAAATGGGCCCGGCACGGCCCGACACGATTGAAAAATAACACGGCACGACACGACACGATTTAAGTAAATGGGCACGGCACGACACGACACGATTGAAAATGGCACGGCACGGCACGACACGATTTAAGTAAATGGGCACGGCACGACACGGCATGTAACACGGTTGGCACGGAAGTTGAATGGCACGGCACGGCACGGCACGACACGTTTGACACCCCTAGAGACCAGTGGTCGAAGTGCACATGTCCAGAAATTTAGGGACCAAATTGTTGCATGTGTTAAGGTCTAAGGACCTGGAATGTGATAACCTTTTTGTATAAATTTATAACAGTAGTCAGCAGCTCACTCCCCGCAGACCTCAAACCTCTGGATGGCAGTTAAATGGAGGAACAGTTACCGTTTGCTTCGTGAGAGGATTAGCTACATGCAATTTTGAAGGATCATGTGGATTGCGAAACAGCACTAGACCATTGCAGGTAGACAAAACCCGGTTAGGAAACATAAAATTTCTCTCTGTAACTATAGCACTCATTTTCCCAAACTCTGCAAATTCAACAGTATGTGGAGTATACAAGTCTTGCATTAATAAGCCGGTACTGGAACGAAGGAGTTGTTCCTTGCAGAAGAGACGATCGTAGATGATTTTATATACCACTGCCAACAAACGTACCTTGTTGAATTGTAAAGAACATGGCCGGAATACAAACAAGGATGTAGAACATCAGCTCATCAGGCAGGGAAGATTCACCGCTGGTCTTCTTTCAGGCTCTTGTATCTCATTTGCTTGTGCTTATTCAAAGATGGAGTATAAAGTGTTGTGCACCTATGGGCCTGATGGGGGCAAACACAACTGCGTGATGTTAACTCTGGGCAAAGATCATGCATGGAAACCGATTAACCGTCAAAAGTTGTCTGATCGAGGTTGGAGTATGGTCAGAGATTGTCCATTATCTGTAGGACAATTTCTCTACTGGGCTGATCATCGAGAACAGTCTGTTGTTGCTTTGGATGTGGAATCTGCATTATTAATTTATTGAGTTTCCTAGCACAGCAGTTTGGAGTTTTCATACTCGTACTTCTATCCTTTATGTAGATAGAGAAAGAACTCTAAGATGACTTATTGTAGAAGATTAGTGGATAATGTTGTCTCGTCTGATCCTATGACTGGTGAGCGGAGGATGCTCTACAAAATCGACTTTGGTGCTCAAAAACATTTATTAACCGGCACGGATCATGCCTCGTTCCCTCCTACAAGGGATGAAGCACTTTTTTCGGCCCCAGTTGCTTGAGTGAACAAGGGTGATGTGCTGGTTTTGTATATTTCAACGCCATCAGGTATTGGAGGCTACTAGTTTGCTTTCAATGTCAAGACTGGAAATTTCTTCAAAGTTGGGAGTTAGGCGTATCGTACCCTGAAGGGTTTTTGTCGTGCCTTGAATCACCGACACCCACCGAGGTAACAATTCACTAGTAGCAGTAGTTGTAGTGGCCATATATCAAAATCTGTGTCTTAATGTTATTCATTTTTTGTTGGTACTTCGGAAATTCATGTCGATCTTAATGTTTATTCGTGTCAGCATTATCTATTCCTGAACTTCCTGTGTTTGTGCAAGTGACAGCGACAAGTCGTTTGTGTTTTCTCACTCTCTTTATATAGTATCTGTTTTGTTCAGTTTAACAAATCTGGATGATTGCGAATCGTAAAACTTGAGATTTAATTGTATGCCTTCTCAGATCCGGTATCGGATCTCGTCTCTGTTACTATTTGGTATGAAGCTGTGTTGACTAATCTCACATCTGTCATGTTAAGGCTCAAGGCCTTTGAAGCCCACTCTTGTCCAACTTTCTTGTTTTAAACAGGAGTCTAGATTGCTGACTGCTATGAAATGCCTGAAGTTTTAAATATCAGTTGTTATATAGGAAGCGTGCTCGGTCCGTACGTATGTATGTATCGATTCTTGCGTTTATCGATATATCGCTACACCGTAATCAAAACTATGATTCAAAAAATAAAAATTGCATTTTGTATCGGTTAGTTTCTGTTACACAACGGTTCCTTTATGGTTCGCGGATCGGTTCCTAATTGCTACACTAATTTGCGCACTCTAAATTTTTTTCCAAAAATAATTTTTTAAAATTCAAGACCATTATAAAGGCGATTCCCACTACGTAAGGTTTGGTATTTCTAATATCCTTATGCTGGGATCAATACTATTATGTGTTCTGATCAGCGTCATCGAGTCATTCAATCTTTAACCCTTCCTTACATTTCATATGTGTCCCCCACCTTTCGCATCACCCTTGCCTTTATCCTGTAGACTTCAACCTTACATTTAGACAATTTGTTCGTGTATTTATTGATGAGTGAAACGTATGTGCAGAATAAATGATTCAAACAACCGTTGTGGGCTCACGGATAAACCAAAAACTTGAGGTATTCGGTTTGGAGGATAGAAGTCTTGAAATTGGGTGAGGTTAAGAGAGGCTAACATGAATGCTCGAGTGCTGAAAAAGAGAGCCTTGGCAAAGCGTGAGGTTAAGGGTAGGTTTGGATCAAAAAGATTACTTTTTTTTACTTATTTTTTTAAAAAAAATTATGAGTTTCGATTAAAATTTTATACTTTTTTGATTCCTCTCGCCAATGCAAATCAATAAGTCACAAAAGTTTAACACAAAATTAACAAATACGATTTGAATAAGAGAAAATGACGACCCAGGACGTGTTTTGATAATTAATATCCGTCAAGGATAAGTTAAGAACATTTGTTATTACTGAAAATGTCCTTAGAGGGTAATAATTATTAAAACACGTCCTTAGCTGTCATTTTCCCTTTGAATAAAGATAAAAAAATAAGTTACTACTATTTAATTTTTAAAGCCAAATCCACCCTAAGTACCGATTCCTCTTTCGACAAAAAACTTGATTTGACCTATTCTCTTTTCGCCTTCTCCTTTTATTCCCACTCCGAATATTGGTACCGATCTTGGCTACCGGAAATGTACGGACTCCATGCCATCTCAGATCCTAAATGAACAATAACAAAGACATTTATAATGTAGAGAATAATTTCCTAACCCCTACATAAAAATATAAAAAAAATAGCTTAAAAAGTGGACTAAAGACTTTACCAAACCTAATTTGTGGACTAGAGGAGTTATGAATTTCAAAAGTGGACTAAAACGGATTACAAATATGCTATAATGGACCCTAAATAAATTAAGAAGGGCAAAGTTAAGAAATTATTCTCGACAAGGACAATATTTCAAAGAATATCTTGCCCTTTAAGGTGGCGACGTAAAAATAAAACGGCAAATTCAATTTGTTTGAGTTTTGAGAAGAAAAAAATGAATACAATGAGTTGTAATAAATAGAGAGAGATAAACGGAGAAATTTATTGAATAACGCGCAGTGAGTAAAAAAAAAATACACTGCACGTTAATTTCGGAAGTACAAAGAAGCACAACCTGCCAAAAGAGTTGGGTTAGGACGGTTGGCTTCGCCCGGGTTCGAACCGGAGACCTTCAGGGCCCGATTGGATGCGGTATGAGTTTTGGGTGTATTATTTATGAAGGGGGGATAAAATAGTCGGGGGTATTAATTAAGAAGGGAGGGTCCACATTGATGTGACATTTATAGAGGGGGGATTAAAAAGTAGATGGTTTGGATGATGTATTAGAAGGAAGGGTATATGATGTAAAAAACTGTCAAATGACTCTTTTGCCCTAGTGCAGTTCTAAACTTTATTATGCCTAACATTAATTATATAATTGTAAAACTTAATATATTTAATTATTTTTCGACAATTCTAAGTTATAATAATTTACTTCATTAACCAATTAAATAATTTAACAAATTTGAAAAATATAAATTTCGTTTTTTTTTTAAGTCGGGGAACTTGTAATACACATGATCACACATGTGTTTTTCAAAATTATTTGTGACCATTGGATTGCTCTTCATCATTCTACACCATTTATTTGTGTTGGTTTCAACTACACTTGATAATTTTCCCATTTTTCCAACTTTGATAATATCGACTGCCTTTCACATTTTCCCAATTACATGTATACGGAGAGAGAGAGAGAGAGAGAGAGAGAGAGAGAGAGAGAAGACAGACAGAAGTGTAGAAGAAGGAGGCTAGGAGGAGGAGGAGCGGCCCCCGATTGTCTCTCTTCCGATCTGTACACAATCCATCCCCAATTTGGTGATCGTCTCTCTCTCCGATCGGTGGGTTGTCTTGTCTCTCTCTCCGATTTGTACACAACCCACCCCTAAGAACAGGTACATCTCTCTACGTATACATACATGTTTCGTGTGTGTGTGTGTGTGTGTGTGTTTATGTGGTGGTGCTGGTTGTGATCTGTTGTTGTTGGTGTCGTTCTTCTTCTTCTTGTTTCTCTGTAGCAAGTAGAGGGAGGGAGAGCCGTTGGGGGAGGGGGATGAGGAGGGGTGTTTTGGTCAAAAATCAAGTGTATACACCCGGATTAGCTATTGCTACCTGGGAGGGTAGCAATAATTTATGGCTGTGAACGGTGTATTAACGAATACGGGGATTAGTTAATACAGGGGAAAAAATAGATGCCAATCGGTGTATTCACCTGTCATCCGGGTGTATTGTGTAATACACCCACCATATACACCATCCAATCGGGCCCTCAGTGTGTTAGACTGACGTGATAACCAACTACACCACGAAACCAGTTACTCCCATCACTCGGAAATTAATTATATCAATCTATCCATGCTGTTCCGATCAAAGCTAAGACTCTGTTTGGTACTTACGGGAAAAAAATTTTCTTTTCCATTATTTAGTTAGAGGAGAAATTTTTTTCCCCATTATTTAGTTAGAGGAGAAAGAGGGAAGAAAATGAAAATTTTAAGTTCAGTGAATAGTAAATTTTCTCTGTATTTTTTCTCTCATTTTTTACCCATTTCTTTTTCTTAGTTTCCAAACAAGCCCTCGGACTCTTATCTGCTTGGAACTTAAGAAAAAGAAAGGAAATTTAAAAAAAATTCCCTTCCATTGTTTGATTGGAAGAAAATTAAAAATTTCAAGCTCGGTGGATAATAAATTCTCTCCCATTTTTGGCCTTTTCTTTTCTTTTCTTTAGGTTCAAACAGGGCTTTAAGCCTTTACTGCCTTGTTCCGTTTGGTTTTTTTTTTTTTAAATTCCAACTCAAAAAATACTAATTAACTCTACTTCTAATCATTACTCTTTACTTATTACACATATCTCTAATCATTATTCTCATTTATCTCTCTATCTCTCCACTCATTACCCTTATTTCCCTCTACAATCATAATCCGACAAAATTTCTCACCTAAGCAGGGCATAAGCCTTTTCCATCAGAAGACTCAGAACGGTAAGATTTAAGACCCCCCCAAGAAGATCAAAATGCCCCCAACTCCCATTCTTTTACCTAAATTCTTTTTTTTAATTCCATAATTCAATTATCTTATTTATTTAATTCATTTTTATTTATTTTATTACTTATTCAATTTTAATTTGGTTAACTCAAATAATATTTTTAACTAAAATATATTTTTTACATTTAAATTTGACTTTATATTTATGTTTCTGTTCCCTTGAACTTAACTTAAATTTGAGAACTTTGTCCTTATTTGAATTTTTTCCGCGTGTATTAGTCTTGCGTTATTGATTCGTCTCGACGAGAAGAATTGAAGAAATATTTTTGTTCTTTTCCTTTTATCCAAGAATTTTGAAAAAATAATCACTTTTTAGGTAAATACTTGGGTAAAAGTAAAAAAAAATTACTTTTTCGATTCTTCTCGTTGAAACAAATCAATAGCCTACAAAAGTTTAACGCAAAACTAACAAATACAAAAAAAATTCAAGTAAGGACAATTTTCAGGTTTAAGTTAAAGTTAAGAGAATGGGGCCTGAGAACTTTATATTATTTTAATTTGTCTTAACAATGAATAATAAATAAATATATATACACCATTTATCTATGAAAATTGAAACATTTTCGGTTCAAACAGAATAAATATATCGTTTTGTAGACACTCTAATCTGGGCTTCCAGATTAGTTTAGTTACGGTATTTGATTTCCCGATGATGAAACGGATCAAGAACACTTCGGGAATGTCGAGTGTTTGAGTTTTGAGTGTTTGAAGAACTCTTGAACCTAACCTAGCCAAAAACCACATCAAAAAGCCAAACATCAATTGTCGCGCGAGTGTTTAGAACCATCGCGCGAGTGTCAAGCTGCCAGGTGTGGTCAACAGTCAAAACTTGACCGTTGACCATCGTGCGCCAGGGCGCAACCGTCGCGCGCCAGGTGAACCCTCGCGCGACTGTTTGGAACCATCGCGCAATGGTTCTTTCCTGTCTCTATCACCTTTTTCAGCTGGGCAACTTAATCACCAAGTAACCCAAATCCAGCCTCGTGGACTGGCTGGGCTTCTCTCCTTGCAAGCTTTCCATAAAAGGCAATTTGGCCACCAAGCCAAGTTAACCTTCACTTGGTTAGTTTTTTCTCCTCCATACATCATTTCCACCATTTTCTCCTATAAATACCCCCCCATTATCTCTCTTTCAAAGGGTTAACAATCTTGGGTTCAAAAAAAAAAAAAAGAAGAAAGTATCAAAGTTCAAACAAAAATGGGCTACACATCCTTGAATACACTTGATACTCCATCACTCAAACCATTTTCATACACTCATTTTACAAGTTCTATCACTTTATTCAACCTCAATTCAACTCAAAACTCAAACACATTTCAAACCTCAAGAACCAAAGGTATAGCTTACCTTTGTTCTGCTCTCTGTTCTGATCCCTAAGGGGGGCTGGCAGCGCCAAGGCTGGTAATCAATACCAGAAGATCGTAAGTTCAGAATCTCTAAAGTGCTATTGTAACAACCCGGATTTTCGACCGTAATTTTTTTTTTAAAATAATATTATTAATAGCTTTTAAAATAATAATAGCATTATTTTCCCTAATTACATCCTTTTAATAAAAACATTATTTTGTTAGATAAATACTTATAATTATCTAATTCTATTTTCCTTAGTTACATGCATGCATACACCTTCCCAATCTCTTAATCTCCTACTCCTACTTAGTCTCCATTTTCTCCGTAACCCAAAAACCGAGCTCCATTCGTCCATCTCGAAACCCAATTCCGTTAGGACTCTAATTAATCAAAACCCATCCAATTCTCTTATAACTACTCCGACCCTAGGACACGCACCATATTTTTCACGCCCTAATCATCCAGAAAAGAGAGAAAAATCGAGAAAATCGAAGCTCCAATCCATGGAGTTCTAGAGAGAGAAAAGAGAGAGAGAAAAGTGGGTTTCGTACCTAGACCCAACTAAGATCCAATCCGATCATCCCGAACTCTTTCTACAACCTAGAGCATCACCAAACATCAATCAATTTGGAGGTTCCCGATCAAGAAACCCGAAGTTCTTTCCAAATTGTCAAGTTCGATCGAATCAAATCCAATCCGATTCGAGGTATTATAATTCGATCAAAACCTCTTCTAAGTATATTTAATGTTTTAGACATAACCCAATAGCTTCGTGACCCCATGCATCGAAAACCGTGACGAAAGACAAAAAAACGAAAACTGCTATGGACCTTGCGGCCGCAACCTTCGAACCGCAAGAACCAGCCGCAAGGTCAAACGGTCAGACCTTGCGGCAGCCGATGTTTTGGTTCAATTCAACCTTTTGACGTCCCAAACATGGATTTTGAACCCCGAATTATTTTTCCTAGGTTACCCACACTCTAAAGATCATACCTTGTTAAATTCTTATTTTATTTATTTATTTATCTATTTATTTAATTTATATTCGTAATCATATAAAAGTTTATAAACTACTCTATAAATCCCCAAACTATTTTTCCTAGATTCTTAACACATTAGATATCATAACTTACTAACTTCATATTTTTTTTATGTTATTAGCTATTTATTCTATTTTTAATTAAAGATACAAACGAAAAATAGTTACGACCTTACAAATAATGTTTTTAACATCTAAACTACTTTTTCTAGACTTCTTACATCTCAAGGATGATATGTTATTAAAATAAAATTTTATTTACTTAATTAACTATTTATTATTATTTACGCGTTGTTTCTTAATAATAATACTTTAAAATATTATAAAAGAGGTTAATAATTCCGAATAATTTTATTTAGACTTCTTACGGTCCTAAGATGATACTTTGTTAGAATAAATATATTTTTAATTATGTAATTATTTATTATCCATTTATTCTTCTTTTGCCTATTAACTAAATCTTTTTATTTAAAATAATTCCGTGAGCATCCAAACCCAACTTTTAGCACTCGAACTTATTATAGATGACTGTTAGGACCTTTATTAAGGTTACGATAATTATTCTAATATTTTTACCTAATTAATGTATTTAATTAGTGTTTAATTAACTTAATTACTTATAATTAATTAATAAAAGCCTAGAAAATTATTTTTAAAGTCTTATATAAAATTTCTTATATTCTTATTGATATTTTGGCCATACAAGATTAAAGGCAACGGCCCAATCATAAAAAGTCATGTGATTGCATTACCTAATGTTTGTTTTGATCTGTTTGTTATTCGTTTTAATTATTATTGAGAATGATATTGTGTTGATGCTTTTTAAATGTTAGATTGGACCCTAGAGACATGGGGTGGTATCCGAAATAGAAATCACGAGACGATGCTAAGTAATGGATAAATTGTGAAGTTTCTTTCCTTTTAGAAGGTTGCCTGCAAGCGTGATTTGAGATCTGAGGAGATTTGTGATGTGATTTAAAACAGCAGAGTAAGCCCTGAGATGATTTAAGGCACAGAGTAAGCCCGGATGCCTCGTGATGATTTAAAACCGCAGAGTAAGCGGAGATGATTTAAGACCGCGAGTAAGCCCGGTGATGTATGTGATGATTTAAAACCGGTAAACCCGGAGATGATATAAAACCTGGCGGATAGTCCGGTGATGTTTTGATAAAACCGGGCGGTGGTCCAGTGACGTTTATGTTGATAAAACCTGGCGGTAGTCCAAAGATGTTTCTGTTGATAAAACCTGGTGGCCCAGCGATATTTGTGATGTTAAAACCTGGCGTGTAGCGATATTTTTGTGATGTTAAAAACTGGCAAGAGGTCCAGCCGATGTTTTGTTGACGATAAAACCTGGCGGAAGCCCCGTGATGTTTGTTGATAAAACCTGGCGTGTGTCAAGTGATGTTTTGTGATGGTGTCTGCTTGCGACCTTAAACAAATTGATGATGTCTGGCGTGGGTCCAGTGAAACAAATTGATGTCCTGGCGTGGGTCCGGTGGAACAAATTGATGTCTGGCGAGAGTCGTGGAACAAATTGATGTCTGGCGTGGTCGGTGGAACAAATTGATGTCTGGCGTGGGTAAAGTGGAACAAATTGATGTCCTGGCGTGTGTCAAAGTGGAATAAATTGATGTCCCGGCGTGTGTCCAGTGGAATAAATTGATGTCATGGCAGAGTCCGGTGGAACAAATTGATGTCCTGGCGTGTGTCCAGCGATGATTGTGATGTGGTATATAAGATAGGCGAATCCTAGTTGTGATTCCATGATAAGCTATCCCCCTTGTTGTAGTATTGTAACTTAGGTTATCTACGGCAACAAGGAGTGATCTCGTGGGACCGAGCATGGCTAATATTGGCGGTTGAGGGAAAGATCTCGTAGGGAGATGTTGGATTACACGTTAGGTTAATGGATAGTAATGAACCGGTTTATGTGAAAAATCTCATTTACTTATTCGTATCATTATTATCTTGTTTGCTTGCTAGTTCTGAGGGGAGTAGTTGGGTTGGATTATTCTATTGGGTGATTTATCACTCACGGATACGTCTGTATCCTGGCAAATCGATTGTTTCGGCGATCAATTTGCTAGAGGGCGCAGGATTCAATGGAAGAGATTCAACGATGATGCGATTCGAATATCAGTAACGAGGATCGAGGATGCTTAGGATTCGTATCAAGATTAGAGTCAGTTCTGAAGTTGGTGTATTTTGATTCCGTAAATCTATCTTGAGATTGTATTAGCAAAATCTTTATTTTGGAAAATTATATTTATTTAGCAATATTTTCTTAAGAAATTATTTTATTTTGCGCCCGAAAAGTCAAGGCGTTACAAGCAGTGACTAAAGAACCCTCGCGCGATGGTTCTCAAGGCTCGCGCGACACTTTGTGTCAATGTGAGAATGAACCAAGTAGGGAAGGGTATCTTGGTCTTTGTGTTTCATACATAGTTTTTACTGTTTTGAAGCATATTTAGGTTTTTAGATCACTTTGCAAGCATGCTAACAACCAGTTTACTGTTTTTCTTAGTTTAAACTGCTAGATGTATTGCATTTCTGTTGGAGCATCTCTGAGATTATTTTGGACCTGTCCCAGAACCCAGGAGGAGCAAAACCAAACACTGAAGGGTGGACCCAAACCCTCGCGCGATGATTTCAAATCCGTGCGCAATGGTCAAGTGGAGCGTTGACCATCGCGCCAGGACGCAACTGTCGCGTGCCAGGGCGCAAACCATCGCGCTCCAGGGAGAACCCTCGCGCGACAGTTTGAAACCCTCGCGCGACGGTTTGTCTCCAACCAGTAGCTAGCCATTCATATTTAACTTGATTTTAGGCCTCTATTTTTGTCCCCTCACTGTTTAAGGGGTGTTTTAGTAATTTTATGACTCTATAGCCTTTTAGAATTGTTTTAAATTGTATATTATAACTGTTATAAACTGCTTGGTTTGTCCTGGGTGTGCACTGGTCCTTCTAGAGCCCAGAAGGTTTGAGAATAAGAGCTGTGGGCTCAACTTGTAAAATCCCAGAGCAGTCTGTTCTCATCCTATACTAACTGCTCATCCATGCCATCTATCACATCTTGCAAATTGTTACAGTTTTAACCTCCTATATAACTGTTCCCCAGCCCTAATTGGCTAAAAATTGGTTAATAACAAAAAGAATCACATGTTTTCAAAATGCCTAAATAAAGACCGATCTCCAGATTGGGCGAGAGGGGTGCCTTAAAACCATTCCTCTCTCTTAACCTGACTCCCGAACCCAGATATGGTTATGACGGATTGGTTCCTTCACTTTTTCAAATCAAAACAGCGCGACAGGTGCTTCGAAGTACGGTTCCTTGGGTGTCGAACCTTCAAACGTAGGTGGCGACTCTGTATTTTTGCGAGCGCCTGCTTCTCCGCTCGCGCTCCCTCAATTCTCGGGCCGCTTTGGCAAGACGGGGAACGAAATCCTCTTTTTCCCAAGGGCATGCTGCCCACACGTTTATATATTACTCTAATTTTCAATTCAGTTGAACCAGTGCGAAGATCTTACTTTTTTTATCATTTAATCTTAAATGGTCGTTACGAATTTTTTGCTCTAAGGCAACTCAACGAGTACTCTAGAACTCCTTATTTAATTTCAGGACTCTCTAAGGGTGCTCATTGAAAGGCTTTAAAGCCAAAAATCCATTATGACCATTTATGATAAAATAACAAAAAAAATAAGATCTTTGCATCGATTCAAACAACTTAAAAATTGAAACACTGAATTTCATAACTAAATTTTTTAATATATAAACTATGTAAAAAAATAAGTGTTCCAATTTTTAATCCGTTTGAACCGTTGCGAAAATATTATTTTTCTGATCATTTCATCATAAATGGTCGTAATGAATTTTTGACTCTAAAGCCTTTTAAAGAGTACCCTAAGACTCTTTATTTAATTTCAGTGCTCTCTTAGGATGTCTATTGAAAGGTCTTAGAGCCAAAAATTCATTATGGCCATTTAATATAAAATAATCAGAAAAATAAGATCTTTACGCTGATTCAAATAAATTGAAAATTGAAATACTTAATTTTTTAACTATATTTTTTGTAATATATAAACGGCGTAAAAAAATAAGTGTTTCAATTTTTAATTCGTTTGAATCGGTGCGAAGATCTTATTTTTTTTATCATTTCATCCTAAATTGTCGTAATAAATTTTTGATTCGAAGATCTTTCAATAAGCACCTAAGAAAGACCTGGAAGTAAATAAGGAGACTTAAGGTTCTCGTTGAAAGATTTTAGAGTTAAAAATTTATTATAACCATTGAGGATAAAATGATAAAAAAAAAACAAGATCTTTATACTGATTCGACCGATTGAAAATCAGAACACTTAAATAATAGTATTAAATAAATAACAGAAAAAAATATAAAGATTATTAAGTAAATAAACGAGGAATAAGAAAAAATGGGATTAAGGTAATGCTTTCTGGGGGGCGTGCCGGGTATTTTCCGAAGAGGGGAGGTGGGGTCGGGCGGCGTGTGTCGGGAGGTGTTGGGAAAGCAATCTACTAAGATATTTTTTGGTCACTCTCTCTCTGCGGAAACCTAGTCCCTCTCTCTTCCCCATCGAAACCTCTACCAAGTCGGAGAAAAAATGTCGAACCTGGACATGTCGGTCGACGACATAATAAAGATGAACAAGAAATCCGGCGGCGGCGGCGGAGGAGCTAAACCTAGAGGAGGCGGAGCTCGTAACTCCGGCCCGGGGGCCGGACCCGCCCGTCGACTCCCGAACCGGGGCGCGAATCGAACCGCTCCGTACGCACCCAAGGTCAGTTCAAACGCTCCGAAGTTCTCGCTGTATGTGTAGATCTGTGTGTGTGGATGGATATGTAGGAGGTTGAAGTTGTGGAATGTTTTGACGCGTTAGGTTCAAGCGCCGGAGACGACGTGGAGGCACGACCTTTTCGCGGATCACGCGGCGGCGGCGTACGCGCCGCTGGCCGGTGGTGGTCGAGTGTCGGCGATCGAGACGGGGACGAAGCTGTTCATCTCGAACTTGGATTACGGGGTTTCTGGTGAAGACGTTAAGGTAGTTTTCGTACTCTTTACCAGTTTTTTAGATATGGTTTTTGAGTCAATTTAATTTACGTTCTGTCTTAAATTCTTACTTATGAGCACTGCAGTGCTTAATTGGTGTAGAGAGGTAGTACCTGTTTGATTCCTAGTTATTAAGGAGCCGAGCTGAGCTTCTTAGTGTTCAAGCTTGTAAACGAGCCTAAAACTCGAATCCTTACAAGCCAAGTCTGGCGAACTTACTTAACGAGCCTCATTACCTGAGTCGAGCCTATACAAACGAGCTGAACTGAGCTTTTTGGTGTCGAGCTTAAAACACATGCTCAAGCTCGGCTCAATTACTAAATGAGTCAAGCAGAGCGCAGCTCTCGGTTCGTTTGCAGCCCTAGTTATTACTGTCTAGTACTTCTCCATGGACTTACTGTACTCCCAAACTGCAAGAGTTGTTACTCTTTTCTTGTTTGGAGCCATGTTTTGGCTCAAACCTTCTTGTCAACATGCTAGTACTAGGTAAATAATGTATTGACTCTGTGTGTATCCAGAAGTGTGTGGTAGGCTTATTGATAACATATGTTACCGGGACTGGGTGTGGGTATCCGTTGCGGGTGTGTGTCAAATAGTCCAACTCATTCAATTTCCATCTCAAGGACTCAGGGATACGCCAAAACTTTCGAATTTCTGACAATTTCTTAGCGTAGTTCTTTTATTTTCTTGGGTAAATGGGGTTTAGAAAGTGCTTTAGGGCAGTTCATTCAAATTACAGGTGTTCAATGTGTAGTTATGGTAAGTTCAAATTATGAAATACATTTTCTAGGACTATGTCCAACTAAATGTGTCGAACACAAATCTCATACCCTCATCCAAGTGTCTAGTGTCTCGCACGTTTATACATTAAGGTGGATTGATCTAACATAGATGATAACAATGGAAGATTGGTCGAGTCTCTTATTTAAATGTAATATCTAATGTGTGAAGTGAGTGAACTCTTAAGAATGACCAATTGGAAACACACAAACACGAATAGTTGCCCTGATAGCAAGCAATCAATCGAACTACCGGCCGGCACAAAGGACTCTGCTTTTCACTCCCTCTTCCGTCGCTTCCCTCTTTCCAGTCTACTTATTCTATCTACTATTGATCATGTCCGATCTCCTTCTTACTAGAGGCGGAAATCGTCCTCATGCGAATCTAAGCTGAAGGTAAAGAATCGTCCAATCTTATTTATTCCATAACACTTTGTCAGTGGTTTTCGTCTAAGTTGTAGTGTTTTAATATTGCAATGTAAAAATACAGAAGTACGCTAGAAGTTTTGGGATAGCCCCCTGCTGTAGAAATGTGAAAGAGGAACTCAATTATTGAACCTATGCGTTTCTACTACTGTTTTAAATTCTGGGGTTTGTGGTTATATACTACTTCTCAATTAGCTGATTGTTTTATGAAGTCATGAAGGAAGTCATGGAGTTAAAGTTTACGAGTTAAGGTAATGATTGCTTTAGATATGAGTTGGTTCATAGCGCATATGACTACCTGCAGTTGACATGCGATTCGTAACCCAACAAGGAGGTAGATTGCCTAACATTTCATTTTCAAGAAACCTATAGATCGGGGAAATGACCAGATGTCATAGTTTTTCATTATACATGTGCTCAAGGTGGGAGAAAGAATGTGGATAGTTGAACATAATGAAGAAAGTAAACAGTAGCTTGTGTATTTTTCTTACATTGCCCTGGTTTTTCATTATACATGTGCTCAAGGTGGGAGAAAGAATTTGGGTAGTTGAACATAATGAAGAAAGTAAACACTAGCTTGTTTATTAATCTTACGTTGCTCTGGGTAATACTTTTAATATGTCCATCCAGTTACTACATACTACAGGTTTATTTGATACATGTACTAGTTTTTAAGGTTTTCACACAAACTTTGGTCAGAGTTAGGCCAATATCACTGTGCTAGAATCTTGTGCTAGTCTGGCTTCCTTATGCTAACTGTGTGCATAAATCTAAATGAATTAGTTGCATATTAGGTATGTGGTGAAAAAAACCTGGAGTTTTTTATTTGGAATTTTGCTGTTAAACTTAAGCTTACAAAACTGCACATTGTGTATGAGTATCTGCACTCTCAACATGACGTGGAAATCATATGCGTCCAAGAACTAGTGATAATTGACGTAAGAGTAAGAATTATCATTTACCATTCAATGTATGAGTTTTTTTTATTATGTTACTTTGTTTGGTTTCATTTTTAAGCATTTTGAATGTTTGCTGCTAGTGTGTGGACTAAAACACATTGTTTGAAGTTGAATTTTTTTAGTTATTTCCTTGATTACATTGAATGGTAACTGATAATTCTTTATGTAAGATCAGATTTTTTGAGTTTTAGCACTTTTTTTCCCCACCTATTTATTAATAAGCTACGAACGTTGTGGGTATCATGTGGTTCGGTTAGAAACCAGACACCATATGGTTTGGTTATGGTGCACCAAAAACCATACCTGTCGAGCATGAGTGTTGGGTTTGTGTGCAACTAACCACTTCAGGTTTTGGTATTGAGATGCCAAAATTGAACAAAACCTACCCATTGCCATCCTTGTGAAGAACAGTTATGTATATATAGTTTTGCCCCTATGATTTAAACCCCTGGGGGCTTTGGTATTATTGTGTTCGTGTGTTTATTGAGCTTTCATGGCAACAGGGGGGGATGGGGAGGGTTTTTCCATGCCCTGACCCCGACCTGAAAGTACCTCATGGGCCCGAACCCCGATGGGTAATTCTTGGGTGCTCCCAACCCCGCCCCAGTTGGGGACAAACCACTGGACCGAGAGAAGTTATGGTGATGGTAGAAAGCTGTTTGGTTATGTGCTCAAGATCATAGGTGCCTTGGCGCAAACAGCTTTATACCATCACCAGAATGGCAGAATTTCTCTTGGTCCCAATGGTTTGTCTATTCTCTCCCCCTGCAAAAAAATATATATATCATTTTTATGGGAACTGGGGGTGGCCCATGCCATCTTCCCCCCTCAAGAAGCTCCACCCTTGGCCTGGAGTATTCGTTATTTGGAATTTTACTGTTAAACTTGAGCTTTAAAAACTGCACTTTGTGTACAAGTACCTCCACTCACAACATGAGGTGGAAATCATATTGCATCCTTGAACTGGTCATAATCGGTGTAAGAGTAAAACTAATGGTGGAAAGAACACCCTCCTTGATTATATGAAAATTTGACGAAGGCAAGTGGTGAAAGTTAGTGTTGAAGGTTGGTTATAAGCAGGTTTTGTGGTTAATGTAGAACTGGACCACAACTACTAGGGTTTGCAATGATAATGAGGATTTGTTGGTTTAGCTCAACTGCGAAGCAAGAAGTTCCAATGATGGTCTGGGGATTTTTTTTATAGAACTTGGTATCTGGCTCAATAGACTGTCTCATCATGAGAATCAATCAACCGTCCACTAGTGGGGGGCCAATTAAAATCAGGGCAAAGCCTGCATGGATTGGCCAAATACAGGGGATGGTCTAATAGGAAAGACACTCGTACATAATTTGAAAATAAGAACTATGGTAAAATGGATATGTGCACATAGGTGTTAATGATTCATTACAAAAATGAAAGCTTAGCCTTAACAAAGTAAAAGTTTGTAGCCTGATTGGTACGAATCTCAACTAGCTTGTATGACAACATATGTGGGTAGTTCGAGATTCTGAGCCCTTTCCCGGTCTATGATTTAGAGGATACACAAATTGAAAACATCAATTTGGGACACATCCATATAGATATTATCCTCAAGTTATTCATAGTTACTTGTATAATTGCCATCTAGCAAAAGGTGAATTGCAAATGTGGTTTTATATTAGTTGAACGCAACAGTTGTGATAAACCTTGATTCACCTATAGATTCGTATCGTTTTTACGTGAATCGTGAATCATGAATCAAATCGCGAATCGTATCATGAATCTTACAACTCACCATTGATTATATATGAACCTTGATTCACCTATAGATTCGTATCGTTTTTGCGTGAATCACGAATCGTATCGTGAATCGTACGATTTTGACAACCATGGTTGAGAGATGCTTATTTCAAGCTTGGCTTGAAGTTGAACTCGTTCATTCTAAGCCAAGCTCAGTTTAGTCTACATTCAGACTTAGATGATCATATAATCTTAGGACCAAACAGCTGAGCTTTGCACTTGCCAAGCTTGATCAGTATTCCTGTGTTTGTGTGTGTTGAACTATAGTTGTTGCCCATGAACCGTTTTATCTAATTGGTAGAATTTGAAGTCGCAAAAGCTTTATGTTGTCCTTAATGAGATTGTTTCTGTGCAGGAGCTCTTTGCAGAGGTCGGGGACGTAAAACGATATTCAATTCATTATGATAGGAGTGGAAGATCAAAGGTACCGCATCAAGTTTGGCGTACTATGGTTTTCCAGGAATTGTTTGTGTCCTGTGTTGTTAAGATACGTTATTTCTATTAGGGAACGGCAGAAGTAGTTTTCTCACGGCGAAAAGATGCTGAGGCGGCTGTCAAGAGATACAACAATGTTCAGTTGGATGGAAAACCTATGAAGATTGAGATTGTAGGGACAAATATTGCAACTCCTGGTATTCTACCTACTCCAACAATTGGCATGTTTGGGGATCAAAATGGTGCACCCAGAAGGTTTGCTCTTCAACCATACCCATTATTTTCTGATCCTCAAATTGTTGCATGTTTTGATTGCTCATAGTCCAAGTCTTTGATATCCTTACAAGGATCTGAAACCATTACCTGATGTTGGCATCGAGATGTTCTAGACCTGAATTAGCTGTAATGCATGAGGGCAAATATAACAAGTCTATTTTCTAGTAACTCTTGAACTTTTACCGTTACCCAAGTGAACTCCTGTTTGATTACCGTTTTGTTTCAATGGCACGTCAGTGTTTTTGGCATTTTTGAGACAAATATGCCCTTGAACGGATCTATATACTTCTCAACCCTTCATTTATCCTCAGTCATCATCTCCTCCTTCCCCCAACACCCCTCTGTTCTCTCTCTCCTACGGCAGCCATGCAAGCTGCCAACAGCAGCACCAACACCGCCGGCTACCAACCCAATCAAGTAAAAAGATAGATCGACTTTCCTCGATCGAATCCAATCAAGAACAGTTATATCTTTATCTTCACATAGTAAGAAGTAAGAACAAGTCAAAAGATTTCCTGTTATTCTGTTTCAGGGAAGGAGTCAATCATTGAACCCTAACCGCATGTAGTATAATTTCATGGGTCTGGGAATGATCTGCTAGATTTGTACACAAGCTGAAGTTTGGAAAACAAATATTCTAATGTTTCCTGTTGTGACTCGAATTATGGGACCGGCATGCTAATGTTTGTAAGGGCTCACTAGTTGGCCAAAATACGGGCTTTGTGTAGAGCCAGGTCTTCTTCATGTTATCACTCTTGCTATGGGCGCTGGTAGTGGTTTCATATGTTTCCATCCATGATACAAGGAATATGAAATACATACTCAAATAGTTCTTATGACCCTTGTTGAATATTAACACTCACCCCATTTGGACAGCCTAGCTCTGGTCTCAAATGAAGATAAAATGAGAAAATTTGGGGAATCTTTTTATGTACTCTCTTGACAAGCTTCTGTTTGGACAGCCTAGCCCTGGTCTCAAACGAAGGTTTTCGCGCTTATGTAAGAGTACCTGTGCTCTACTGGTAATTTGGGGGCTTAACTAGATAGGCTAAGTTGAAGTATTGGTTGCTTGTTAACCTTGGTTAAGTAATACCTTTTGGGCTTAACATAATGTAGAGATTTCAGTTCCTCCTTGCCCACCGACACGGGCTGGTCATTGGTGGAAAGAGTTCCTGGGATATAAGAGCATGGCCAGTTTGTCATATGTTTTTCCGCTGACTCTTTTTTCGTCTCGGTGGCAATCATTTTTAAAGGATAAACATAAATGGTACGGGAACCACATTTAGGTACACCATCAAATGTGTAACCAATGGATAAGTGGAATGGGCTCAAAGCCTAACTATCATATCCCCAACCAAATTCATGGATAACGAATGAAATGACCCCAAAAGGTGGTAGTCAAATGTGGTCATGCTGTCACAGTAACCTTGCGTAAAGGTAAATTCTCTCATCATGTTTGGCACTACACCATGTGTCATTGTTACTTTATGTTGCTTTCAATTACCAGTTGAAATATGTACTTCCATGCCATGGCCAGCTCTCTACGAGGCTTTTCTGTCTGGCCTTCTCAATGTGTTTCTTGTATTAAGAATCTAAGGCATTGCCATAGTTTGGAGTTAAATAGGAAGTACAATTTATGCTGGACCTGTAAACTCAAATTTAAGTAATGTGGTTTTAGGAACAAAATTTTTGCTCTTTGATGGTGGATGGTGAGCCTCTATTGAACTCTTGTTAATTATTAGTCAATATCTTTCAGAGAAAATTTGCCTCGTAATAGAATCTCTCCTTTTCTTTTGAATGTTGTTTAGTTTCGCTTCTAGTTTAATCTTCTTTTTTGTGGAGGTAATTAATTTGATGCTCCTATCTATTGTCCAATGAGAGCAGTCAAGGGCGAGGTGGTCCCACTGGACGACCTCGGGGTGGCGGCCGAGGCTTGGAGAGGGGCCGTGGACGTGGTAGAGGCCGCGGTGGCGGCGGCGGCGGCGGCGAAAAGGTATCCGCAGACGATCTTGATGCCGATTTGGAGAAGTACCACGCAGAAGCTATGCAAACGAACTGATTGCAGCAGGTACCGTAATCTTCATCGGCTTTGGTCCTGGCAACTGGCTGTGACTTTTGTGTTTTACGAACTTTTCGCCCGTTAAAATTAGATCTATTTATCCCCGCCTTCTACAACATTTGTGGAGAAGGAACTGCAATGACAAACTAGTTGTTGGATTTTGTTGTGAAGTTTGTGCTGCTTCTGTTCTGGCTTGAGTATTGGTATAGAGATTAATGAGTGATTGTTGTTTGTACCTTATATATCACCCAGTTGATTCATTTCCCCTTTGTTTTCTCTGCTATTTCCTAGTTTTATGTTTTTGTCCCCAGGCATTCTAGTTTTATGCTTTTCACAGGGCTCTTGGATCGGTGTTAAATATTTCAAATGTTGAGGCATAAATGGCTGTTTGATTAACTCACCCAGATTCTTTTTTGTTCCTTGGTGTTTTTTGATCTCACACTGCACGGTGTAACAATTTTGCATAGTCTTTTTGAGTTTCTCTTTTTCTTACCCAAATGAGAAAAAAATTCAAATCCAAACCCTTTTTCTAAAGCCCTTCTTTCAAAGTTTCACTTTTTATTATTTAGAGGTATGTCATTTTGACCAAATTTTAGAGGGAAAACATAAAGACCAATAAAGTTGGGTAAAAATAACAATTAGCAGTGGGAAAGAAGACACGCAAAGAGAGCTTTGGCTCAAAATTTTACTCAAATTTGGGTTTTAAAAAAAAAATATTGCAGTCAATTTAGCTGTCCATCTTGACAATGGACGGTTTGAGATTTTATCCAAATAATAGATGATTGAAATTTGTAAAAGCTCTCATTAAATTTAAGCTATCCATACTACACAGTATAGTATGACGGTCCCCTCCTAAAAAATGAGTCAGGGCTGGACTAGTTTTTAAACATTTTAACTCAATCAATGTAAAAAGTTCAAAAAGAATTAACAAAATAAGAGGAAAATGTATTTTGTTCAAAACCTAGTTCTCATATTTTTCTCATTTTCTTTCTCAACCAAACAAGGGTAGTGGAATTTTCTTTCTTTTCCATTGATTCCAAACAGAATCTATTCGTAGCCTTGTCTGGAGGAGGAGCCTTCTGCTGACAAAAACCAATCCAAAGGCCTAATTGAGACTCCGTTCCAAAAATTTTCTTAAAAAATAAACAGTTTATTTCATATTTTTAAATTCAAAAATAATGTAAATAAAAAATAATTTTTTAATTTTTTTTGCACCGTATTAAAGATCTCAATGAAATCTATCAAATAAGATCTATAGTGATAAAAAAAATATTTACATAAATACATAATTTTTGAGCTTAAAATTACCTTCTTAAAAAATAAGTTCTTATTTTGAGTTGCAAAGCAGAGCCTGAGTTACACTTTCTGACCAGCCATTAGATTTTAATTTGCCAAACCCCAAGAGGCTATACATCTTTCAGAAATTAAAAATAAAAAATCCATAAGCAAGATCTCAATCAATCACTGCTTTCACCTTGAAAATTTCTGGGGTAGATTTATCCGTATTCACAAATTATAGAAGAAAGCCAGTGCGCAAGAGATTTGTTCCTCAATTTGGATCCAAAATAAGGGCAAATGCATATATAATTCATGATGAATCGAAAGGATTCCACAATTACAACCCTCCAAAACTAAACCCTAGAAACCAACAATTCACATCCTAAAACAAAAACTGCTTCGAGAAACTACTAATGGATCCTAAAAGGCCACCGAAATCAACCGCCGAACCCGTACAGAGTCCTGCCCTGCCTCTTCAGAGCATAGACCACGTCCATCGCCGTCACCGTCTTCCTCCTTGCGTGCTCGGTGTACGTCACCGCGTCGCGGATCACGTTCTCCAAGAATATCTTGAGGACGCCGCGAGTCTCCTCGTAGATGAGCCCGCTGATCCTCTTCACGCCGCCACGCCGGGCAAGGCGGCGGATGGCGGGCTTCGTGATCCCCTGGATGTTGTCGCGGAGCACCTTCCTGTGCCGCTTCGCTCCGCCCTTGCCCAGCCCCTTTCCGCCCTTTCCTCGGCCAGACATCTTTAGAGAGAGAGAGAGAGTAACGATTGGGTTTTTTTGAGAGAGAGAGAGAGAGTTTGAAATGGGAATGAGGAAGAGATAGGTGAGGTTGGGGGTTTTATAGGGAGGGGCAGGGTTTTTTTATACAAACGTGAATCGTTGGATTGAGAAGCGTAATCGACGGTGGGCGATGACGATCCGTGTCATTTGGTTTCGACGGCGGTAAGCCGTTGATAGTAGTTAGATCGACGGTGGATATTTTGTTTTGCGGAGTACGCGGATTGTGGTTTTTCTGGGGGGGCTCGCCGTCCGTTTTAAACCTTCGGAGCACAACTAATCCAATTGTTTTAACCGAAAACTTGAGGTCAGACCTAAGTTGGCCTATAGTACTACTCCTGCTACGTATTTATTGGATTTTTCTTAAATTCGTCGGGAAATGATTTTGTCACTCTTTTTTTTTGTTAACGTCACTCCCTTGTAAATTTATTTTTGCATCAAAAATATACTTGTAGGGGAGTGACATTAACAAAAAAAAGAAGTGGCAAAATCAGCAACCTATTCGTATCGAGAGAAATAAAATAATAAAATAAGTTCAAAAACTAACCTTGAATTAAATAAAAAAAATGTTTCAATAATAAAATTAGGTCAAAACTAACCTTAAACATTTCTTTTCTTTTCTTTTATCCAAGCAAAATCTTTTCTACTGTTATTTTTGGGACAGCGGTTTGAACCCTCATCAAATTAATGCTCATTACTTTGACTTTGACTACTAACTGAGCTAGGAGACAACCTCAATTTTCTCTTCTTGTCACATACCGAGGTTAATATTGACGTAATTTAATTATTGAATTATTCTTTATTTAATCAAAGATAGATATGCAATCAAAGAAGTAGGGGAAAATTGGGTAACCCAAATAGACTAAGACCATGCTGATAAAAAAATACTCCAGACCAGAGCATTGTTACCCAATCTTCCCTTTCTCTTCCAACTATTCAACCGGCCTCTATCGTCATCAGAACACATCAAAGTTTATCTTTGATTGCATAGCAATCACACAAGTTCTTCTACATTTAGTTGAGAAAGACAAGAGGACATGCGTTCCCATAAAATTTTAGTCAATTTTACGAAGATAGAATATTAAGTGAGAAAGACAATTTTACAAGTGGCCAGAGACTGGGACTTATCAGACAAGGGGAGTTCTTCAAATATTTATCGGTGGTTGAAGAATGGGCTGTTGGGGTGGTAGACGCGTGGTGGTGCTGGTGGTGGAAGTGTTCTAGTAAGTGCGACATATAAAGGAGACAAGAGTAGAGACAAAAGATAGAACTAAATAGGGAGGTCTAGTTAGACTTGCTACAAATTCACATGAGGGAGTTATTTATCTTTCAACAACATTCCATTTAACTACTTAATCCGGGTTAGCTCCGTTGACCATCTCAGTACAATTTCATCGTTCGTGACCTCAATGTAGTCGCTCTGCATGTTGGTAGAGCTTGGAAAAAAAATGAAAATTAATGGGGTGATGTGGGTTTTGCGGCAAGTCGTCTGGATGGTTCCATTATCAACGGAAAACTCACGGTGAGCTTTGGTTCCGCCAATGCAATAGCTCACGGCTCTTCTCATGGCAATTAGATCGCTTACGTTACATCATTTTAATGTTGTATATTTACGTTTTGATACTGTCTCAATGCCGTCTCACAGAGAGTAAGAGCGTCTGATGGTCGTTAAGAAGATAGAGTTTCATTTGCGAAAATTTTCGAGGGATAGAGACATCTTTAATTTTTTTTTTTTTTTGTTATGTCAGAAATTCAATTAATTAAAAAAAGCAAGGTCCACAGTAGAGACATAACAAAGATAAAGGATAGAATAGCCCGAGATAAATCCAAAGAGCACTAATTTAAAGCCTGCCTAAGAAGAAGGCTATCTTTAATTAAGAACTTCCGTATGGAAATGAGGGTAGTCACTGCAATAGTCGGCTCGTCGTTTTGTTCGGCTCCCAAGTGAGCAAGATGGCCGGCACATTGATTGGCATTGCGGTTAAGTGAGGGATAGAGACATCTAATTCGTGATTTACAACATCTCGGAAGTGTTACAGCAGGAAGGCCATCGATCAACAATGCTTACCACTGCAATTGCTGCAGTTTTCATAACCAACTGATCATACGTACTCTGCAATTGCTGGAATTTTTCCCACTTATGAGATAGAGAGAAAATGGGGATGAAGTGCCTTGCCTATGCAATACAAAAATTTGCGCAAGATCGCGTCATTTGTCCAGAGTCACCGTCTGGATGCTCTTAACACCCATTCCTCTACCTCAGAATCTGAGATGCTCACATTTAGTAGCCGGATCATGCACAACGACGCAATTATCAAGTACATGCTCTACTACTGAGCTAATATCCTGTCGTCCGAGCCTCCCAGTGGGGGTCTACTATGCCAAAAACAGGAGAAACCCATCCCTTTTTTTGTTTCTCTCCGACAACACGTGATTGGCAAATGGTTCTCATTTCATAGTGTATGTGAACCTAGGACTCTGGTTTATTTATGTAGAGATAGAGCCCACAAGATGTGTAGTGTTGAAGAGTGCTACTATTACACTATGTCATGGTGCTCCCTCCAAGAGCACCCTATAATTTTTTCAACGAATCACAATAGCTCACAGCGGGGCGAAGGACAACACGTCGCACACGAAACGAGGCACGCAATGGTAACCGGTAACTACTCGCCGTTAGACTCCAAACAAACCGGTCGAGCTCGGCTAGTTAAGGAAAGGGCGACTCGCTCAGCTCGCCTAATTTGTAAACATTCGAGCTCTAAGCGAAATTTTGATTCATTTGTTTGGATTCAAACTTGAAAAAAAAAATTTTAATTCAAAAAATTCTCATTACCCATATCTGCAATTATTATCCTAATTTCTCTCTCATCTCTCCAATCATTATTCTAATTTCTCTTTCTATCTCTCTTCACTCAATACTTCTATGTGTAATTATTATCATAATTTCTCTCTCTACTCATTATCTAAAAATCAAACCCAAATTTTTTAAAAAACTCATCGAAACAAGGCAAGAAAGACCCGAGAGAGAGATAAGCAATTCGATCTGTGGCCCGTTTTCTTCAGGCGAGAATGGAGTCGGAACTGGCCTTTCTTGGTCGGTTTCGCCATCACCGGCACCATCATCAGCAAGCTATCTCTCGCGCGCCCACCGCCCCCCCCCCAAGTGCAATTTTGTTCACCCTCTTTTACCCTCCTCCCTATTGGTTGAAATAGTGTGGATCCCACCACAATGTAATGTCATGCTTACCATGCAATACATTTTTTGGTAAGCATGATCTTACTTTGTGGTGGGATCCACACCATTTTAACCAATAAGAAAGAGGGTAACAAAACTAATTTGCTGATCTAATCGGATAATCGACTTGTGTTTGCAGAAGAGGATGCTAAGAATTCCCCGTGCGTGCGGAGGCACAAAAGGTGAAACCTCCGATTTGCCCCTAATTTACATCGCAACCAGTTCTCTCCATTGTGGTCTGCGTGTAGTTTAGGTACTCTATGCTATCTTTGGATCCATTTTCATAGGTTTCACAAATGGATCGATATAGATATGCATAAATGCGTATATTTACTTGCTTTTATGCGTTTGTATGTTTGCAGTGTTCTAAAACAAGGAATTAATTGGCAATTAATCATTGGCGGGGTCTATCCAATTAGGTCTGAGTAACGATTAATTGCCGATTACAAATTAATATGCACCGATTAATCATTCGAAGGTGGTTGACCGCCCGACTAGCGCCTAGTGACTTTTAGAACATTGTCTGTTGGTAGACTTATTAGGCTCGGTTCTTGTAAAAAAAAAAAAAATTCCATTTTCGTTTTGGAGGAGATTACAACACTCAACTCACTTTCTTTCCTGCACTTCTAAAGTACATGCCCAGGAGAACAATACAAGCCCAAGACATAAAACAACGGAACAATAATGTCAGTCAAAACAATGAAGTCTTATTAATGTTTCGGATAGTAAATGGAAACTCATAACATTAATCGCGCTTTATGAATGAAGTCTATTCTTCATGGATGGTCAACGTAGCAAAAATCAGAGCTGAACTTCTAAAGTATAATAGATTGACGTTCACTTCCGACACAGAACACAGTGTCGAAATTGCTTCCACCTCTCAAGCATCCAGAAACTCACCTTCAAAGACCAGAGATTTTCACCCATTAACAAGCTTGAAAGCATCCACAAGAGTATAATACAAAAGTGACTTAATCTATCAACAAGGAAATCCAGAAAACAGATGTGAAATCTGCAAAAAAATGTTCGATTAACCTCGGAGAGTTTTACCAGTGGGCAAGAAGTACAGAAGTATGATGGCCATGACATACCTTAATCATGGACATCCCTTAAAAAAACCTAAAAAAAATGCTCCCCTAGTCCCACAATATATAAAACTCTCAAAGACTCAAACCAATTAGTGGACAACAATAGTCAGTAGCTGTCAAGTTATGGAATGGGGAAGCGGCATGATATTAAGTGGTGAATGGTGCTAAAGGCTTCCCATCACTATATTGTTTTCCCTGGTTAGTTTGAAAGATTGAATGAGGGAGGTATATTCCTCCTCCCATAAAGCCGAAAAATGGGCAAGCAACATAATATAAAGTGGTGAAATTGTGTCAAAGCCTTCCCATGTCTCCTATATTCTTTCCACCCAACCTTACACAACTTGAAATCCCTTCCCTCGGTATCCACTCCCCTTCCCCATTTCCTCCATTACTATTGCGTCAAATTAACAAAAATAGGATGGTAAAGCAAGTAATTCTTTACCAACCAAATTTGAAGGGTAACAAGATTTAAAAGTCAGTTGCAACTCATAAATAAACTCATATCTCCTCAACAAGCTGTAGTAAGACTTGCTTCATTTTAAAGGGCTGGGAAAAAAAAAAGCTTTATTCCCAACAATTTGGATCACCTACCTGAATTCATAAGCATCAATCTGATTACAAAAGAGCATCTCACTAGTTACATTTAGGGCAACCATTTTACTATTTTAATCTATGTCATTCTCTGTAGTCTTTACCTCCACTTTTTCCTTTTGGAACTCTCAACCTCTATTCACATTGCTCCTTGTAACCTGTAAGTCACACTAGTTAAGAATTTCACCATGAGGGCTAGGCTGCTAGCAAATGTATGTTACATAAATTCATTGTCCAGTTTCCATTTCCTAATGCCAAGACCCATGCGACGACTTCCGTTGCAATACCCAACTCATCTTGTTGTGTGTTATCAACTTATGTTATATTTAATAGTAGTGTACTGACGTTTAGGTTGAGTCTTACAGTTTGAAGTTTGAAGTTCGAACACAACTATGTTCATTATCAAAGACTACAAGCAGACCTCTTCTGAATAAACGTTCAAGGATTAAACACATGATTTAGCACAATCAAGAACTGAAGCACCTTAGAGAGGTCTCACGTTCAAATCTCAAAGATTAACTTCCGGATTAGGCATAGCAGAAAATATCTTTTAGATGCACATATCCCTCCAACAACATAAAAAAGAGACTTAAACACCTTGCAGACTCTTATACAAGCAATACTTGGAATCCTGAATTCCAAAAGACGCGACTCCAAAGTTGAAATGTGGAGGATTGGTTGACACTTGGCAGTTGGCTCAAATCTAGAAGGATAATTGATGATGCCTTGGAATGGCATGTGCCTTGTCAAATGTTACTGGTCGTTGCACCTCCCCCACCAAACTGCTATATAATCTGATCTTTTGTGTAGTGTTTGCATGTGGTGGCAAAGCCGGAGTGATTGTGAGAGCTGTGGGTGTGCAACAGTGTGTCCTGTGTGTGGGAACTAGAGTGCAAGAAAGAAAGTGAGTTGAGTGTTGTAATCTCATCCAAAACGAAAATGGGAAAACAGTTTACAAGAACTGAGCCTAATAAGTCTACCAACAGACAATGTTCTAAAAGTCACTAGGCGCTAGTCGAGCGGTCACCCACCTTCGAATGATTAATCAGATTAATCGCTGCAATTGAAGACCATTCCAGTACTAGATAAGCTTTATGTACATGAATCCAGTAACTTACAAAACAGCCCCTGAACCCCAAAAGAACTAGTTAGCTATACAACAGTACACAAAACGGGCAATCTAATAAAAATAGGCCATTTTTAACTCATCCGTCGGAAGTATCTTCACTCTCTTTATCAATCTGCCAACAAGAGGAAACCATTTCATGTTAAAATTCATGAAACCAAAAGGAAGGGTAAAATGTGAAAAAGAATTGCTTTCTTCTCCTCACTACTTTTACGCTGTACATAATTTCCCACAGTATGGCATTGACAACAGTAACAATTTCCTCTTAGTTGAACCATCCAATGCCAAACGTACAACAAGAGTCAGCCTAACAGGGAAACACATTCCATTTGCGGTTTACATATCCGTTTTTCTTTCTTTGAATTCAGGTAACTTCTACGCTGAAGTGTTCTGTTCATTCGTCGGGTCCTATCCAACTCATCTTGTTACTGCCCAATCGCAGAGTTTGGACACACACAGGGTCTGAATAGGTGGGTGAATAACTTTGAGTTTCAATACCATACACCAAGATACGTAACTCACTTTTGTTCCTTCCCCACACAAGGGAAAACCTAAATACAGGGTGGCATCAAAAGAGGTCTTCCCGCTAAGTGGTTAAGAGATGATGACCTCTAATTGTGTTATGCCCAATAGCTCATCTTTCCTTTTCAAAGAGATGATAACACTCTTAAGCGTTTTATGACAACTCTAAGTTCCCCACAAGGTAGATATCAAATTGTACTTGCCTTGCAAGGAGGGTCTCTCAGAGGAGCTGTCCACTGCGTTCATCGAAGTTTCCCTCGCTTTCTTTGAGGTTCAG
Organism: Rhododendron molle; assembly: GCA_025413875.1. Classification (NCBI taxonomy): domain Eukaryota; kingdom Viridiplantae; phylum Streptophyta; class Magnoliopsida; order Ericales; family Ericaceae; genus Rhododendron; species Rhododendron molle. The sequence continues at coordinate 44,750,276 of CM046392.1, forward strand.
ATCTACTCCCTGCCAACAAAGCAAGCCACCTTTAAAATAGTTCTCGTGGAAATGGTAACAATCAATAGTTGCCTTATATATTGCAAGACAGTGGAATTGAAAAAGTAAAAAAAGCAAGCATGTTTGGAAATAACTCTGTTACAAAAAGAACAAATCCATCAACTTTTGGACAAACTGGAGCCGTACCATTTAGATATTCTCTTTGCCCAAAAAGAAATGAAAAAAAAGAAAGTACGAAACCTTATTTGTCAATGGAAGATGTGATTTACAAAATCCTTTCTGCAATTCAATTGACTTGTAGACTAAGAAGCTATGGTAGTATTTGATAAGACATTCTCCCCCTCACGTATGAGTGGTCCACCCATGGTAGGTTCAATCAAAATTACACTCCCATGCTATGAAGCACGGATACTCTATTTTGGCCTCCGTATCACGTACCGTACGCGTATTGGATACGGATACGCTCGGATACGCTCCGGATACGTATCCGATAAGTTTTTTAGAGTATCCGATATTTTATTTTATTTTTTGGTATTCGGATACGCTAGGATACGTTTCGGATACGCACGGGGTAAAAATGTTATTTCTTAAAACATATGGGTTAAAGTGCAATTAGGGCTATATATATGTTTTTTCTACCCTATCGATCAGAATCAGAAACGATGCAAATATGCAACGAAGAAAAGACAGGAAGAAAGAAGGTGATTTCCTCTCATCACTCTGTGACCTGCTCATCTCTCTCTCCTCCCTTGTCTCTCTCTCTCGTCTGTCTCTTCTCTCTCGCCTCTCATCTCTCGCATCTCTCATCTCTCTCGCTGTGTTGTGTGTATATACTATATACAGTATATATATATATATATATTACATATATATCTTGCCTCTCTCTCTCGTCAATCACATATCTCTCTCTCTCGTCAGTCACAACACACACACACACACACACTCTCTCTCTCTCTCTCTCTGTCTCTCTCTCTCTCTCTCTCTCTCTCTCTAAGACTGAAACCCTCATATATTACATTATTACATATATACTCTCTTTTTTTAACAATCAGTCTGAGACTTTTCAAAATTATATTTATAATATATATATATATATATATATATATATATATAGGAATAGTTCAATGAACACCCTAATAAAATACCCAACGGGGACACCCAAAATCTCAATCTGATAGTTCCCGATTGAATTTTTATGATCCGAACCGCTCAATGTGTACAGAATGTGATTTTAAGGGTGTCCGCGAGAAATTAGCAAAGAAAATGACCGGGAAAGGCTTGATTTGAGCAGTTTTTATTTGAACCGTTCAATAAATAATTGTTCAAAGCTGTTCGGATCAAGCCCTTCCTGGTCATTTTTTTTACTGATTTTTAGCGTGTACCCTTAAAATCACATTCTGATCACATTGAGCGGCTGAATCATCAAAATTTGATCGAGAACCATGGGGTGTTTTTTTAGGTGTCCCCGTTGGGTGTCCCCGGAACCGCCTCCATATATATATAATATTTTTGATTTAATTTTACATTCAACGTATCCCCTAACGTATCGTATCCTACTTTTTGGAAAAATCACGTATCCACATATCCGTATCTCGTATCCGTATCCGTGCTTCTTAGCTCCCATGCATATATCACTATAAAACTATCACGATGCCCAGTCAAAGTCTTTGATCTCTCGCTTGAAATAAATGTTTTTGGGAACAAACCTCTAGATGGTTCTACGTCACGAGGGCCTTGTTGAATTCCAGTAATTTGATGATCCTGAAGAACATATAGAGTGCAAGTGAAAAGAAACAGAGAGTAAGTAAAGTTAGGAATATGCAATCCTAGTAAGCGGCAAATTGGTTTGAAAAAAAGGTAACATGCTTAGGCAGCCAAAAACTAGATGATTCCCTTTGAATTAATCAAGGATATTGGCTTTACATATAGCCAATTGAAGAAGATGGATCCAAGTAGCCCCTTCAAGAGATTCGATTAGACTTCAGAGCTTGTGAAGAAAATAAAGTTCCGCAAAGTAAATGGCAACGTATGTGCAGGAAAAATACTCCTTTTGAGTAGAAAACAGGAGAATTGAAGGGTATTATAGAACATTGTTGGTTACATCAAAACAACACTAGTACCCTAGCGATTTACAGTTTGGAAGCCACATGCTTGCATGGGCACAAGTGCAGAATTGTCAGGGCAGGCATCTGTTTGCATGAAATTAGGGTCCCATCAAACCAATGAAGTAAAGCGAAGGAAAAAAAGTCACAAACCCCATCATAAATCACCAATTGGTTCCGCCAGAATTCTAGGGTGGGTAGAAGTAGTCTTCCTGCAAAACATCCAACACCACTGAGTACATAGGCAAGAATGAAACTGAAAACAAAATAGTCTAGTATCAAAGGTAATAAAAATTACAATTTATCGTTACATGCTTGCAAAGAATATTAGGGCCACAAGAAGAAGAGCAAATTGGAATATAACTTTTTGCGTCCAAATGCCCCTCCTACTCGAAAACAATAACGAAAGGGATGTACACACTAGAAACCACATACACAGAGAGAGAGAGAGAGAGAGAGAGAGAGAGAGAGAGATCTAGATGATAAAAAGGCCTGCGTTACAAATAATAAACAGGACCCTGGAGGTCATCATATACTACACCACAAACCTACCTGATCTAGATCTTTTGAAACTCGAAGATTCTGGAAACACAAATGTTATTTTCTCAGTTCCTCTCTTGGTTACCGGACTTTCCTGAATACAAACAAGAAGATTTTGAAAAAGAGTCAAGAAACATTAAGGAACATAGAACTCCAAAAAAAAAAAAAAAAAACAGTTAGAACTCCAATGCATCTTTCATATATAACAATGCACGTTGGCGGATATCTATACACTTTTTACGGATATCAATACACAGTTTTGCTATTATCCAAAGCCCAATGGGCTTTAGTTAGCATTTTCCAAATATAATAACTTGGTTTAAGAAATCAATTTCCAACAAGAATAGATATCCGAAGCTCAGAGATCTCATAATTGTAATAGCTTAGCCAATAGAACTGCTGCACCTATATCGTAGACACATCATTACTTTCGAATCACTTGCTGAGCTTAGCACAGGCATCTCAACCAATATGCAAAAGTCAACCCATGTTCTCGTAAAGTTAATTAGCAAAATTATGCAACGCAACCAATGAAGTTAGTACAATTCACAGGCACAGTTTATTTGTGGCTTCGGAGGTAATACTGGAAGCCTCTTATCATCTGCACCTAGTCGGAAGCTTCTCCTCAGAACAAAAGATCATCCTACATCAAAACGCGTACTGATATTGCACCTCTGTCAATATACAAATCACTCCACTAAAATCCAGAGGCACCTCAATCAAATTCGAGGGCCAAAGCAAGATCTCTGAAAGTTAATTAGCAAAGCATATGCAACACAAGCACTGAGGTTGCAAAAATGTGTAGGTAGAGGCTCATTTTCTTTAGCATCTCCAATCTAAGTAATATGTAAGTTTTATTAACAGGCATGGTGCAATTGCCATGATATCAAGCTAGAAGAAAGAACAAATCATATACAACAGACATACATCTATACATTTATTCACACATTAGCAAGATTAGCATCCATATATCAAGGAGAAAAAAGCAATTCAGATGATGCAGAATTTCAGGGAACAGCTTACTAACATATGTCAATTTTCTTTTGGTTTTCACCCTAGATTTGCTTGCATCCTTAACATTAGTTTCTTTCTTGCTACCTGCAATTTTTAAGTCATCTATCTGGTTCGCATCACTATGTCCAACACAAGACCTCAGTGTTTTGCTTGTGTTCTTGCTCTGCTTACCAGATTGACGGGCAATGTTTCCATCCACCTGTTCATGTTTTTCATCAGTGTTAGCTAAACAAACGTGAAGTTGCGGTGAAAACCGCAGTCACACGACACATAATTGCTTACAGTTTCACAATCTGTAGGCTGAAGTCCAACTGCAGATGGAATAGAAGTGCTTCTATGCCCTGATGTTCTCTTTCCACTTATCGCAGCATTTCTCATATTATTTTTGCCCGATGAACCACAAGCCAACCTATTTTCTTCATATTCTACCGACTTGACAGATTTTGGGTCACCCTTCAGCTTACTCTTCATTTTACTTGACGAACGGTCACGCGTTCTTCCTGCAGACAGACTAAGTCCTTCAAGTGAAGAGTCGTTACAAGCACCATCTTGGGGTATATAATGTCCCTTTTCTACTGAGCTCACATCCATTTTGTCACTGGTACCGTGCCTTTCTTCACAAAAAGTTGCTTTATTTGTGTTTGGAGTTCCATCACTAATATCATCTTGGAGTTTATGGTGTCCCTTTTCTTCTGAGTTTGCATCCATGTTGTCACTGGTACCGTGCCTTTCTTCACTAACCGCTGCTGTGTTACTGTTTGGAGTTCCGTCACTAACATCATCAGCAGCTGCAACAGAACCAAAAGTTTCAGCAAAATAATCCGGATAAAACGACATGGTAGAACTTCAGGTTAATTTTCTCTGTTCTCTGACAACCAATCTCTAGTGAACAATTTGTCAGGGTTCATATGTTACTTCCTGAATCTGTGGATAACTTGTCACAACCCAAGGTTGAAGAAACATCCTTATTGCTACGTTCTTTCTCCAAACAATTCTCAGCATACTCCTCCCAGTTAGTAGGGAAACCAAAAACAAAATGACTGAACACCTGTTCAGATTGAGAGCTAAAAGTTAAAACTTCAATTAGCATGTACTAATCCAACCACAGTACTAATAAAAAATGTTACTGGAACATAAAATTTGCTTCACTACCTGCAAGAAATAATAAACTTGCCGCATCTTACATTGTGTTGCTAATCTAATAAAGCCTTGAGCTATGTGAAATATTGTGTTTTGACTTTCAACCCAATGGCATGTGCACATGACCCAGTAGAGAGGGATACAGAGCGAATTCTTGCATGCCAGTAAGGTGAACAAATAAAGTAGGGGGTTTCATCAGTCCACCTGCTATCTTTTATAGCAGCTGAAACCTAGTAATAAGAAACAACAAACACGAATATATGACCTGGGATCCCAAGACTGCCAAATGCCCAAACCCAGTGTTAATGCAACTGTAGGACTACAGAAAAGCCCATAAGTGTCACTACACATCCTTTTCAACTAAGGACTCCGCAACCCAAGACTGGCCTTTTGCCATTTCAGGTTTCCCTTCAGAAATTACTCATCTTCAAGCCACGCCTACGAAGTGTCAATTCAATTTTCATTTCAAGTGACACTAAAAGGACATAAATTGCTTCACTATTTCATCCACGAGACTGCCTAATTGATAAGCTCCCCAATCACCATCCTTATTGCAGCACAGCTGTGCCATCCTAAAGTGTTAGCACACTTATCTGCTGAACCTACAATGAGTATCTTTAATCCAATTTCCACTCCACAGTTTCTTCATACAACAATTTTCAAAAGTTGCACAACACTAATAACCTTCAAAATAAAATGAACCTAGATTTGGCTGTCTTGCTTGGGAGGTTTTACATCTTACAACTTTATGGTGAAGGTCCAAATACTTTTGACACAACTGTCCCCTAATGACATCTTGATGTTTTGCAAGTTGAAAGGAAGCCACAATGGCGAGCATTAATTAATCCCTTAAGAAGAGGAAAGTTGGGGGGAGGCTGATCCTCTAACCCTGTTCCCTTCTTTAATCTGTTTTGACAATCACGCATGCAGAGCAAAGCGAAGAAACACCACTCTTCTATTCTCCATTTGGTATTCTTAGGCCAAGGCATTATCCATCCTTCTGTTGACTATTCTTTCTCATTAAAGTCCACATTGCAGTGACAAAGAAAATTGACTATTGCTTGATGCATAACTGAATCTTGATTCTTTTGAATTCTTCCAAGTTCCGACCCATATGATGCTTTGATGTCCTGCAGACAACTGGGATACAAAACCAGTTTACGTACCTCATAGGGAAATCCATTTTCTTCTGTGCGAACCTTGTTTAAGCAGCTATCAATAAGAACATATATCCCGTCAACTGTTTCAAGAGTTAATGGGTCACTTCTGTTAAGAATAGGTGCAGAGGTGAACGCTCGCACAGCCTGTTTCCTGCTGCACAAAAGAAAGCACATTATGAAAATCGGGAATTCTTATGTCTGCTGATTTTTCAACACAACTTGTTAAATAGAAAAGGTATAGCAAGTCGGAACAAGAACGTAAGATATTATTACTTTTTAATACGTTACAGCGATAAAAATGTGATTGGCTAGAATTTTAAGTGATCATTGTACGGAAAACAACAACTACAACTAATAATGTGCCAACAAGATAGCAGCAGTGACGGTCCCAAGGGGGTGCAAGGGGGGACCCGGGCCCCTGCGCAACTCCTATTACGCTCGCGTATTGTATAGTACGGAAAACAACAACTACAACTAATAATGTGCCAACAAGCCAACAAGATAGCGGCAGTGACGGTCCCAAGGGGGTGCAAGGGGGGACTCGGGCCCCTGCGCAACTCCTATAACTCTCACGTATTATATTAATTTTTAGCTTAATTAGGAAAATTTCTATGGGATTAGCCCTGAGGGTCCTTTGAGCGAAAAGTATTTCTCAAAATTTCTATGTGGGGGTAAAAATTCCCAAAATTTCAAGTTATCTTATTTTAGGTTGCATGTATAAAATTAATTGGCGGCTGTGGACATACACATAGTACCATCTCTACTCCGGACCTTAGCAACATATATTTATAAAATATATTTTCTTTTATCAGTATGAAAATACAAAATAAATTTTCTATTATCAATATGAAAATACACATGATATATTCAGGCCCTGCTAGACACAAATCCTGCGTCCGCCAGTAGATAGCGGCAACTATTTTATACTAATAAAGACCTAAAACTGAAAAAAAAAGACTTACTCTTGAGAGGTCAGTCCTGCAACGGCAAGTCGCTTCCCTTGGAAGTCCTGTTCAGACTTGATCAACCACCAATCTCTCAAACAAACCTTTTTTCAAAAAAACAAGAGAACATATTTATCTTACTGCTCACGATTCGATAGTGGCTTAAGAGGAATCTGACTTACTGTCTTTCGAAAGTACGACGACGACGACGGCGGAGCATTGTTGGCGGCGGAGTCGTCGGCGTTGGATGCAGAGGCGGTGGCCATGGGGGTAGAGCACCGTCGGTCCGTCTTGGAAGTTGGGGTTTTCGTTTTTTTTTTTTTTTTTTTTTTTACCACTTGGGTATTTATTTGGCAAGTCTGGTTCGCGGGAGAAATTTCGAGTATTTTTTATGCTGAGCGTATATATCAACGTGGTGTTGGTTTGGCACTTTCTAGCCATTCAATGCTTTTTTGGATGACTTAGATTGAAATCTTTTCTCTCCTTTCATTTTTCTTTTTTCTCTCCCAATTCGAATCATTCAAAATCGAAATAAACGGTCTCGATACACGAGCAGGTACCACGTGATACCCGCTCGGTACTAAAAAATTTCTCGGTTTGCGGGCAGTTGTGTACGCGAAACCAAACTGCAGAAACAGTTGCATTTCAATCCTTCGTCACGATAGTTTAGGGTGCGTTTCAGTTAAACTAAATGGACCGTGTGTCTTTTTGCTAAACTAAATGGACGCTCGTGTTTTCACGGATTTTTACATAATTGAACTAAAATATCATTTGGCGGAAAAGACTCGACTATTTAGTTTAGCAGAAATACAACATGGTTCGAATTATGAGAGTTTTGTGATGTGAGATGAAGTTAATTTTTTTGCATATGTGTGGTAATTCACATGATCCAAAGATGGCCCAAGATAAAACCCAAAGCACCTGGACTGTATGGTGCAGTCCAAACGGGAAGGGGTTGTGAACTCCTTCTTCTTCCCTCCCACTTAATTCTCCAGAATTATTAGAACCAAATTGAATGGATGGAGCATGGGTTTGACTGTTTGAGATGGTATGCGAGCCGGAATGACTCGAGATTAGAGGGGGACATCGTGTCGTGTCATCTCGTATTTGAATTCTTTCAGTTTTAATCCGACCTGTTTAGTTTTTCGTGTTATCGTGTTTTATGTCAGAAATAGCTAACCTTAATCAATTATTTACCCGCTATTGTGTTGGGTTTTTGTATCGTGTCGGAAATTCGCACCCCTACTTAGGACCTTAATGAAGAAGACCCGATGCGGAATTGGTGGAACACTCGGGTCGGAGTGTATTAGCTTATTCGGGTTTTCATGCAAAGAGCTTGGCATGTCTGGATGCATTAACATGGTGTTTCGATCATAATTTTCTCCGCGTCAAACCCGCAACGGACTGCATTGCATTACTACATGCAATTCGCCCAGACAACAAGCAACTGAATGCCTGGGTGCAATCGGCTGTATCGGATATTATATAGATCCATGTTCGATGTTCGATGTTCAATGTAATTTCCTTTCGCATAGTTGATAGGGCTTTCGTACCCGAGGCTCATGTAAAAGCAGTACGAAATAGGGAAGGCCATGTTTCTCTCCTGATCCTACCGTGTAACTGTTGTTAATATGTTTGTGGTGTTTGGCTTCAAAAATGAAAAATAGCTCAAATTTAACACTAAGAACTCCACATTACAATGAAAGTGGATTCAATAACTAAGTTAGTTGATAAGGCTTTCGTATCCGATGCTCATGTAATAGCAGTACGAAAGAGGGAAGGCTATGTCTCTCTCCTGATCCTACCGTGTAAGTGTTGTTAATATGTTTGCAGTGTTTGGCTTCAAAAATGAAAAATAGCTCAAATTTAACACTAAGAACTCCACATTACAATGAAACTGGATTCAATAACTAAGTTAGTTGATAAGGCTTTCGTACCCGATGCTCATGTAATAGCAGTACGAAACAGGGAAGGCTATGTCTCTCTCCTGATCCTACCGTGTAATTGTTGTTAATATGTTTGCGGTGTTTGGCTTCAAAAATGAAAAATAGCTCAAATTTAACACTAAGAACTCCACATTACAATGAAACTCGATTCAATAACTAAGTTGATAAGGCTTTCATACCCGAGGCTCGTGTAATAGCAGTACGAAACAGAGAAGGCTATGTCTCTCTCCTGATCCTACTGTGTAATTGTTGTTAATATGTTTGTGGTGTTTGGATTCAAAAATGAAAAATAGCTCAAATTTAACACTAAGAACTCCACATTACAATGAAACTGGATTCAATAACTAAGTTAGTTGATAAGGCTTTTGTACCCGATGCTCATGTAATAGTAGTACGAAACAGGGAAGGCTATGTCTCTCTCCTGATCCTACCGTGTAATTGTTGTTAATATGTTTGCGGTGTTTGGCTTCAAAAATGAAAAATAGCTCAAATTTAATACTAAGAACTCCGCATTACAATGAAACTCGATTCAGTAATTAAGTGTTCCTGGGTCTCCTCCTCCCACGGCGCCCTCCAACGCCCCCGTGTGAATGAATAGTATTAGAGGGTCTTAAAGCACCACGTGGCGGCCGGTGGCAAGAACTGAATAATTGCTACATCAGAGTTGATAGAAACACAAGACAACTTGCTTACGCCACAATCTCGCCTTCAAATAAGGTTGAAACACCCCAAGCATAGGGCTAGGTCGTCGATAGCATAATAACCGAAAAGTCTGGGATCGTACCCACAGAGAATCGAATATAGCTTAATCGGATTGTAGATTTTCTAAGTAATGGATTTTGGCGTTTAAGACGACCAACTTGGTTTTACTTTAAACGAAAGAAATGCTAAGTAAAAAAACTAGAAATGAATTTTATGAACTAAAAGAGGCAAGTCTAGGGATCATCTAACCCTTGACAAAGGCCGTTACCGGTTCTCAATTATAACTCAAGCGATAGTCACAACCGCGTACTCACGCCCGGAGGATTTAACTTTAATGACTACATTTATCAAAAGATGTGATCATCCGAAACTAAACCAATCTATTTTTGTTAATGTATCTAACATGTAGGAGACCACGAGCCCTCGATATGTTGCTTACCAAGACCGCTTGACTAAACTTCATACTAAGGAGTTAACACCACTCGCTTAGACCAAAATGGCTAGGTTAATCCAATTTCGAAAACCATGATTTTAAGCCCGAGGGTTCAAGAACCAACAACAGCCTAAGTCTTTGGGAAAGATTAGCCCAAGACTTAGCCAAAAGACTACTCAACCATAGCTAAAAGACTAGACATGGTAAGAAAATGGAGCGAAAGATTTAACCGAAGAAAACGTAAATAAACTTGATTTATGTGGAGATCCAAAGCGTAGTTACAACATTAATAAACGAGAAAATAACATACGACAAATACTTACTTGAGTTCTTAAGGAAATTACACTTGAGAAAAGCTTAAAAGCTATGGAGATTTCCTAGGAGAAAGAAAGACTTAGGCCTAAATCTAACTAAAATGGCCTATCTATCTATAAAAGGCATACAAACCTATTTATAGGGCTTGTAAAATATCCCTTACAAAAGATCAAAAAGTCCCTAAAAATACCCAAAAACATTCCATAAGTGGAAACTTTTCATAAATGGAAGGTCGAAAAAGGTTACAAAAATCTGCAGATTTTCCCAAGTTGTACCGGTACTGAAAATGCCTCAGTACTGGTACAAGGCCTTCAAACGGGCTAGAAAAACTGAACTTTGGACACCTTGTACCGGTACTGGGAGTTGGCCAGTACCAGTACATGTTTGACAAATTTTTGGCAAACTTCGCTGGCTCGCTCCGGATACTCCCGAACTCAAATTTGGGTGTCTTTGGACCGTTGGAAAGCTCGTTGAGTCTACTTTCTAACCCAAGTAGTTTGGATCAAAAGTAGTTTATACATCAAAAGTTATGACAATTCTACCCTTAGCTAGTCGGAAAGATGAATAGCTTTGGTAAAATCCTCACTTCTCCTTTAATTCCCTTGACTCTTGGGTGACCCGAGCAACCTCCAAACCATCTCTTCATGACTCTTCGGGGCACCACAACATGGTGGCACGTGGCCTTGAGCACTTGGTTGCACCCGAATCATTCCTTGGCGTTCAAACGCGCCTTATTTGCACGGTTTACCTGAAAATACTAAAAACACACCTTACGTGCAATATCGCTATAAAAGCTAAATAGACGCAAGATAAAACAACATAAAAACGGGATTAGTCGCACCAAATATCTACAATATTGGGTGCTCATCACAACTAAAAGCCTAAACCATTCCAAACCCTGCACAAAGAATATCCTCGATGATAGGACCACAAAAAGGTAGTCCGTACAAGGTTTGGGATTTGATTAGAGATACCCAACTATTAACAAGATGCTTAGACTAAATACATCTGATATGCATCGAGCGCTTTCAGACACATCTTTGTCCAAATATCTCATATATCTACTCCAAGTTTCCAATCAGGTTACAGAATTACTTATCCAGGCCATTCATCGATGATACCACCGACAATAGAGTATTCATTACTTTACAATAGGAATACTTGCCAACAATTTCTTTAAACCATATTGATTATTGAACCATTTAGACGCAATCAGTTTTGGAATTTTCAGTGTTTCTCATGTATAGACAAAAGCAAAAGCATCAAGAACATGAAAAACATTATTCGTCATCGAAATGAAATGTTAAGTTGTTCAATACATGAGTTGACACATACTCCGGTAAACGACCCAAAACAAGAACACAATGCCACCCCATCCACCACCACTATTGTTGATGTTGGAATAAAGATGTCAACATCAACACATATTTATATACTCCTATTAGGAAACAAATTCGAGCAATTGATAGGTCTGGGGACGAGAATGACACTTGACAAATACATCAGGGATTTGAAATGTAAATAAGCTACATACTATCACGGTATAAATAAATTGTTTGCAGGGTTTGCTATCGGTGGCTGTAGTTTAGTGGTAAGAATTCCACGTTGTGGCCGTGGAGACCTGGGCTCGAATCCCAGCAGCCACACATCACACCCCCTTTTTGCATCCTTTTTCCTATTTTCTATCTTTCCAGCACCAGACGACGCCGTTTCTCCGTTTTCCATCTCTCACCCTTTCTCTCCCCCTCTCTCTCTCTCTTTTTTTTCAATCGATAGAATAGATCATTTTATATTAGGTATGAAGTAAAGAGCACAAACTCCGGATGCTACATCAATTTTAAGAGTCTACGAGATAACTAAATCCAACATGTTAACCAATGCAAGAAATAAGCTCATTATAGGATTGGACAGAAACAAATAAAGAAAGGGAAAATGACGGCCCAAAATGTGTTTAAATAATTAATATTCGCCAAGGACATTTTCATCATTAATAAATGTTCTTAGTATACTCTTAGATGGTATTAATTATCAAAACACGTCTTGGACTCCCATTTTCCCATAAAAAAAGGAAAAAACCCTCTAAGAGAAGAACACTCACATGCAGATGGGGAGACTCAAACTATTGACCTTCTAATGAGGCGCAAGAGTCCTGACCAACTAAGTTAGTTCCAATTGATTAGCCGATCAAACATATACATTGGTTATGTTCTTTTTAAATTATAAGTGTGGAATTTATTTTGATATTTTTTATTTTTCGTAATTTCTTTTTGTTGTAAGTTTTGGGATTAATCGTTCTTTTCGACGAGACGAATCAGAAAAGTATAAAAAAAGTATGAAAGTACGAACCAATATTGAAAGAATTCAAATAAGACGCCATTTTAGACAAAAAGACAGCTATTTGGTATTTTTTTTCGTATTTTAATGAACTTTTTTTTTCAGTCATAATTTTGTATTTTGTACGGATGATTAATCTAAACAATATCACTTGAATCTAACAGAAATTCAAAAACTAACAAAACACAAAAAAAAAAAAAGAAAAAGAAAAAGAAAAGAAAAGAAAGAAAGAAAGAAGGAATTTATTTATTTATTTATTTTTTAATTTTAAGTTAAAATGAACGGTAAAAAGAATGAACCCATAGTCGGTCTCGCTTCAGAATTCAGATACTGATTCAGAAGACTAGAAAGCCAGAGTGGTATCTGCCAATCGCAGGTCAAACGTAAGTCGTTCAATCGCCTAGGGTTTCCACACGTCACTTGAATTCCATATGGTTTGTTGTTCTTGTTTTCTCTTTCTAGGGTTTCAGGGGACTCTTTTCCAACTGAAGAGTGATATATATTCTTTTTTTGTTTTCCTTTGTAATTGTGGCGTGATTGAATAGAGATACAGCATGAAACATTTGAAAGTTTCCTGCTTTTAAAGCAGTGCGTATGGTGCGATTAAGCGGTTGACTCAATGTGTGGAGTGTGGTTCTTTGGTGGTTGAATTTCCTCGAAATTGCAGTAAAATTTGGTGAATGGAATAATTCGTGTACATGCTCGTGGAAATGGCCACTCTCAATCACTCATGCAATTACTCAAACGGTTTGCGTGTGCGTATTTGTATATAAAGCGTAGACATTTGTGTGCGTTATTATAAGTGATGTAGTTTTTGTAAATTGGACAATGGGTATTCGTATGCTGGGCTCAGAGAACTGAGGACAACATGTCTGGGAAGGACTATGGACTGACTGGCATGATATGCGTCATAAGAATAAGATCAAAATTTTTGGAACTCGCTATGCACCTGGAGGAATCTATCATGAATCCTAATGGCCGGAGTGTATGTGCTTAGAGAACAGAGTACAAGATGTCTAGGAAGGACTATGGACTGACTAGCATCAGAGCGTCACAAAATATTGAGTGAGAATTTAGGAACTTTCTATGAACGTGGAGGAATCTAACATGATTCCAAATGGCCGAAGCATATGGGTTCAGGGAACTCAGTGCAACATGTCTGGGAAGGACCATGGACTGACTAGCATGAGGCGCGTCACGAAAATAAGAGTAAGAATTTCGGAACTTACTATGAACCCAGAGGAATCTATCATGATTCATAAACATTGATGGCCGAAGCATTTGTATGGGGAATTGCAGTGGGAGAGGTGGTGTAGTTTTTCTCGCTTTTTATGATGAAGGTTTACTTATGACCAGAGAATTATGCCCTGCATATGGTATTTGAGGCCATCTTAAATTCCTATCACACATTATTTGTTAATTAACGGCCATATTACCTGTTGCAAGGTGTGATTGCACACTGCCAAGCACCCAAAACTAGTACCACCATCACTATGTATGACATATATTCACGTCATTATTGTATGGGAGATAGCATTGTAGTCTCTCCTAGTATGATTGATAGTCAATAAGTTCTGTTCATGGCATATGTTTTTCATCCCCTTTTGTTGCAGATTAAAGCATACTATCATGTAAAATTTTGTCTTGCCTTATTTTTCTTCTGAAAACCAAAGTGGGCTGGTGCAGAACCCGGATTTTCTTCTTGGAGTTGCCAAGAAAGAGCCTATTCACTATCCTCCCGAGACCCTCTGTTGCCTCATACAAATTTTGATATAATGCATGCCATGTATAATAGTCCAAACTACAAAGGAATAGACACAAACACCCAAAATTTGTATTGTCGCACCTCTCTGGCTGTCTGGCACTAATATTGGGTTTTATGTGTTACAAATGTCGACTATACATGGGGTTCTTGCTTCAATTCTTTTTCACTAAATATGGAAAGTGCTTTCTATCAATGTTGCAAACAGTGAGGGAAATAATTGAAAGAAATGGTGATCATTTGGTAATATTTTGGGTACAAGTTGAAATTGTGGAAAAAATCCTCTAGAGGGAGATCTATTTGTGTAGAGTCGTAGACGGATGAAATAGGAAAGTAGGAGCCATTAAATAGGAAAGGATGGCTCGTAAAATAAAAAAAGTACAGACATATTCAAATCCTAAGGTGGTGCCAATTTTAGATCCTGTGGTTTGGCTTTCCCACCATATCCCTAGTTGGTCTTTTATACTTTGGCTGGTTTGCAAGGTAGATTGGCTATGAGGGATAGATTGACTTCTTGGGGAGTAGCTTCTGATGTTAGTTCTGTGCTGTGTTCAGGGGGCATTAAGGTGCACAACCACTTATTTTTCTGACTGCCTTTTTGCAGGTCAAGTGTGGCAACACTTGATGAGCAAATGTGGTATCTATAGGACTGTGTCTGACTTTGCTCACAAGAAGGAGTGGGCTAGTCAGAATGCAAGGGGCAAGTCTCTCAAAGATGCTGTTGATCCTAGCATTTTGTGCCACAGGCTATGATATTTGGGGTGAAAGAAATCCAAAAGTTCTCAGCACGGAAATGGATGTTGTAGGTTATAAGGAAGATTGAGAACAAGTTGAGAGCTTGCTTGGCTTCTTGGAGACAAATTGTTCCCTTAGTTCGTAATAGGGATCTTGGTGATGTTTGTTGTGAATAATAAGCTTTGCATGTGGTATGTATTTTGTGTCTGTGAGATCTGAGAGGCAGAGAGGGAGTTAGGATTGGAAAAGAAAGGGAGGGGGGGCGGGGGCTGTTGAACTAATTACAGAGATACACACACAGACGGTCAAGGAGATTGAGTGTTGTAAGCTTTGTGTGAGAGGGTGAAAGTGTGTGAGTTTGAAATTGTGCAAGAGTTTTTTATTTGATTAAATAAACCATGAGCTGTGAGTTTGTGTGTTATCTCTCTGTGAGTGTGCCCGTTGCAAAGAATTCCCACCAACAATGTTTGGGGCTTGTCAAGTAATTTAGACATCATAATCTCGTTTGTTTGGCTGTGTTTGTTAGTGTTGTAGTTGCAAGCTGGTGCAGTGTGCAGTTGCTGTTATGCTTCTGGTTTGTATAAGTGGATTGTTTATTAGGATACAAGGGTTTGTCCTTGCCCTTTGTTTCTGCTTGGGTTTTTGGTCTAAT
The DNA here is from genome assembly GCA_025413875.1 of Rhododendron molle. NCBI lineage: Eukaryota > Viridiplantae > Streptophyta > Magnoliopsida > Ericales > Ericaceae > Rhododendron > Rhododendron molle. The sequence continues at coordinate 44,766,055 of CM046392.1, forward strand.
AGGAATTAAGTTACTAAAAAAATTGGATAAGTGAGGGTTTGGCACCCCCATAGTAGATGGTGGTTCAGCCCATGAAAGTGGGAGTCCTTGTCGTGTGGGTTTAGACCTTAACAAAGTGAATACATATCCCCTCCCAACACGTTCTTAAATGTGCCTTGACAGGGATTTCTCTTTCTTGGTTTGGCATTATATGAATCGCCTAATTGGTGCAATTTCTGAGATATGACGGACAAACGCTCTGTTGACCATTTGGCCCATATCATTGGTGCAATTTCTGAGATATGATTTTATTACCTATTAAGAAATGCTCATTTGACCATTTGGCCCATATCCTGTTTATTCCTTGTTTCAGATTTACGTCTAGTCAATTGGTGCAATTTCTGAGATATGATTTTATTACCTATTAAGAAACACTCATTTGACCATTTGGGCCATATCCTGTTTATTCCTTGTTTCAGAATTACGTCTAGTCATTGTCTAGATCTATCAATCTGATGAATTGCTTTGGTATCCTTATGGATCTTGTTGTACAATCTTAGATAAGTAACCCAACGAAGCAATTCCTTTGATGCAAGTTAGTTTCAATTGTGTCTTTTGTATTGTTATGCCTTCTCTGAATGATGGTCCTAATAGCTTTTACTCTACTTGCAAGGTTGCTTCAGATGATTGACGATCAAGACCTTGGCTTCTTTGCTAATTTTCTCGGCATATTTGTTTTTGCTCTGGTGATTGCATATCATTACGTGGTGGCTGATCCAAAATATGAAGGCAACTGAGGGTAAAGTTTTGGTCTTTGCTGGTGGGGATGCCGTGCCATTTCAGTTTTGTTATGTAAGCAGTTTCACAGATGGATTTTTTTGTTTTGCTTAATCCTCTGTCTGCAACTGAAGTCAATAACCTGATTTAAAAGGACATGTCATATTGATATATGTACATGTCAAAGACTTCCATTGATCCTTCTCTCTCTGGCCTCTGTGTGTAGACACACACACACACACACACACACTCATATGCACACAGAAACATATATATTCATGTACATGGACACGGACACATAATATATGTACGAGTGTGTGGGCATGCGCGCTAAACAAACTCTGCCATGTCATCGTGAGATGTCTACTGCCTTGCAGGCTGGTTTCTTTTTGTTCGAATCCGGAGTTAGCTAACTTTTAACTGCACAATTTACTTTGAGCAGAATAGATACATTTTCACGTTTCTTAATTTGTGTTCTGTTCCTTTTTTGAACCCACTTCCGCACCTCTGGCTCTGGCTCTTACAACAACAGCAGCAACATAACATAACCCATCTAGTCCCCAATCATTGGGGTATGATTGGAGACAGACCTAATCTTTGGCAATATATGCACAAAGTGGCTGCTCTCAGAATACCTCTGGCTCTTACTGAAAGAAAATCTATTATCATTTGCAGCACTACAAACACATTGAAAAATAGGTTAGGACAAAATTTTACAATTTGGGGTCAGTATCAGAAGATTATGTGGCTTTCTAATAGCAGCCATCTTCTGCATGGTTTTATTGTTGTCCACCTTTGATCTAATCTCATGAGATTAAGCCCAGTAGGCCTGCTTTAACCTGTCCCCAGACAGCCAGCTTTCACCAGGGTGCTGGCAAGTTAATCACTGATGCGTTGTGTTTGGTAGCTCACCGAATCCATGAGAGGCAGTGTTGCGAAATTTACTCAGGAAACAAAACACTAATTTTACGAGAAATTTTGTAGAAATTCATGCGAGTTGAAGGATTCTCCCACTGAACCAATTCTTTTATTCCTTTCTCAATCTCTTTTGTTTCCTTCATTAAGCCACTGATGCAAAACCGTACGGCACTTTGGCGAAGAGCCATTTGGCTCGCTCTTCTCTCCTCACCACCTTTATTAGCCCATAACTTTTCAGTTACTTCGTTTGAGTGATAGAGGAAGAAACTTGCAATCTTCTCCACGTCAACAATGCACACATCTTCATTTGATGATTTTCCCAACTCAAGATCATCATATACCTCCTTGTCTTTTCTTTCAAACACAGAAAAGGACTCGATCGAAGTTATCTTTTCAAGGAAGTGCAGAGACAAACTTACACCTTTCTTGAAAAGATCCAGGTCACTGTTGATCCGTTCTTGGAGATCTATCCAAGCAACTCCACATCTCCTTGATTCTTCTACTAAGGACTCCATTTGAACAGCCATGAAAAGTTGAAGATCCACCATCTTAGATATCGACATGAGCAACTTGTTATAACATGCAGTCCGAAAGGGCAAGAACCAGAAATTAGGCTCCAATTCGGATTCTCCAGCAAACTTCTTTAATTGATTCACATGAACTTTTAGCTTCTCTTGCTTTTCTCTCAGTGTCAGAAAGACGATATCCATGTCTTTCTCGTCGGGAGAAAGTCCCACTTGCCCAATGCCTTCTCGGAGTGCACCCAAGCTCTGAGATAGTTGTTTTTTCGTTAGAGTTGCTGCTCTTGTGGGTTGCAAGAGAAGTTCGACTATGATGAAACAAAACAATCCAATGAAAGCCTCTGTGAGTCTGGTAATAGCAAATTCGGCTGGAAGGCCGTAATTCTTCCTTCCTAGGATCAGTAAGGCTCCTATAACGGTTGAAACCCCACCGGCTTGGCTGTACATTTTACTATGCCTCAGAAAAGTCGTGAGAACTATCCAAGGTAGGAGGGCTAAAATTCTTAACTCCAGACATTCGCTGAAGAAATAGCAACCCAGAACACCATATACTGACCCCAATGCTGTTCCTTGTGCTCTAGCATTTGCTTCTCTAAACGTCGCTTGTCTTTGGGCGGAAAAGCTGATAGCGATGGTTAGGCCAGACCAGTATCCGTTTTCCTTGTTGAATACCAAACCGAAGAAAACGGCAAGGCCTAGAGAAATCGAACACTTGAATGCAAAAAGTAGTGTTTCATTCTTTGGCCAGATCCTTTTGAACATGTTTTTGGCTTCTTGTACTGAATTTCTGGATTCTTCATCCTTTGATTTTTCGACTATGCGTGTTGGATTTTGTTGAGTGATGGTTGAGTCATCTAGGAGGAGTTCTATACAAGAAAGGAAGAAAAAAAATGCTGTTTGGTTTCCACTGTTTGGATCTATGACTTTAAGGGAATCAAGGAATTTGTTGAAAAGCTCTCCCTTTGTCGGCTCCGGAGCTGTTGATGCATCGAGAAGTGTGGGAATACACTTGACTTGCTCTAGTTTTTGGCCAATTTGCCCTTCCATTGCTAGTAAAATCTCTTGGAGCTCTTCATCAATGAAGGTAATAGGAAAGGAAGAGCAACAAGTTAGTGCCATTTCCATTCCTCTTATCTGAATTTCAATGTCTTGCAATCTATCTCCTGGCTTTCTGAAGTGGGGCTTCGGCCTGATTTGATGTCTCTCCCATTGCACACTTTCCTGTTCAGAAGGAAATTTATGCTTTTTATTTTTAGCCTCTGCTAGTTTTACTGGAGTCAAAAGGATTTTCAAGAGAATTTTCAAATGAAACTAGGAGAACTGACACATATGGGACACCATCTGGGATTCTGAACGAATATTGAGTGCAACAATGGCATCATAGTACTTGTTTGGCATCAGGCAATAAAATACCATCTTAATTAACCTTATCTCCTGCTAACTCAACTATGTAGTCTCTACTGTCATAAAGTGGAGGGCTCATGGAGCGCTCTTTGGGCGTTGCCCCAAAGGGCTCTCCACCACAAGTGCTTGGACTCTGCATACTTTATGGTTGGCTCCATGTCAATGTATGGTGCAGAGTCCCTTGGGATCGTATTCTAGGAGCACTGATTAAGTTTTTCCTGTAATGTGAGATTTCTCACAGGTTGGTCATGCTGTCCCGTGGTATCAAATACCCAGAAATTCCATCATTAGGAAAATCCGAAAATCGTTAGTATGGGTTAAAATATCTGGAAAAAAATGCAAACGTTGCTCAATCCCAACTGTTCTCAATACCATTGTTTTGTAGTATATCTTGTTTTGTAGTATTCTAGTTTGAATGGCAGGCCAGTCTATATTTCTTGGTTTTAATAGGACTCCTAACAAGCGTTCTTTCTATCTACTACTTTATACAGCCAATAAGTAGGTATGAACTTTTTTTTGTATGTTTTCCAAAAAGAGCGTGTAATTTAGTATGAAACAAACCGAAAATCACCAAATTCATTCTTCTTGCTACTCTCAATGGCTTTCTTGGACGAAAATATCATTTATTCTCAGCTGAGAATTTGGAATGAGAAGGTATGGCGAAGTGAAGATGATGGTTTTTGATCTTTACCTGTATGAGTTTGATACTCTGAAGAAGCTTGGCTCCTGTTTCTTGCAAGGGCTTGGCTTGGGATATTGTCTCCAATGCAATTGTGGTATTTTGTGCAGAGAATGCCTTCATTAGGAGGCTAATCCTTTCTGATGCATTTTGAGTGTACAATCTACTCAGTTTGTTTACCTGTAACAATCAGAGAATGATGGCAATCAATTACTGCTCATGGATGGGATATTTCCAGTGTCCAGCTAGAATTATTTTATTTGGATATTCACATTATTATGAAAAATAAAAAATAAAAAAGTAGAAATAAACACTATATATATATGAATCCGGTTCCGGTGAGGGATCCCTCATTTTGTTAAAATGCGGGACTCCCCCTTCCCGATTGAATTTCGATGATCCGAGCCGCTCAAAGTGATCAGAACGTGATTTTAAGGGTCCCCGCGAGAAATCAGCATAAAAAATGACCGGGAAGGGCTTCATCCGGGCAGTTTTTTCTGAACGGTTCAGAGAAAAACTGCTCGGATGAAGCCCTTCCCGTCTATTTTTTGCTAATTTATCGCGAGGACCCTTAAAATCACGCTCGCACATTGAACGGTTCGGATTTTCAAAATTTGATCGGGAAATGAGAGTCCCGCATTTTAGTCCCTCACTTTAATCCCTCATTTGAACCGGATCCTATATATATATATATATATATATATGTAGAAGTAAAGCAAAAAAAGATATCATTCTTGGTTCTGTATGGTTGGCTAAAAGTTACAGAGTAAAATTCGAGGAAGGTCCTCTTATGGAAAACTTATTCAATGTAGTCAGAAATATGCACTGGTGGGGCACTATAAAACAAAGATTCCGGTGATAGTCGAAGGGTATCGACCCATGACTTTATGGTTGTTGGCGATGCGACGGTGGCTGAGCCATCCTGTGAAGATCTTCGATCGAAACCTTCGCATCTACTTTTTCTAGAGGATGAACCACACCTTTGCTATCGCCCATTGCTACTACTCAACCTCCGTATCACATTGATTCTTTTTGGTTGGAGTATTTTTGTACCTATCTATGATTGACTAGAAGAGGTGGTCTCTGAGTATATTCTAGGAAGAAATTCCGTATAAAAAAAGTACGAACATAAGATATTTCGATTGGGAGATTAATTTTTTTTTATCTTTTAAAAAGGAACTCTATTTTGGCCTGGATCAACTAAGATATTCCTGTTAACATAGAAGAGTTTCGAATATTCGAGTTTCACAGAGAGACGAACTATATAAAACCTAACGCGGGCTTGCGTATTACATCATGAGAAACAAATGGAGGCTTTTTTAGGTTTGGAGTACTATTTTTTTCATCCACATAAACATTAGGTGAACATTACTCACTTTTTCATAAAGATTATGCTGAATTTTTACTTCGATGTCAGAAACGTTCATTTTTGTAACACTTCAAAGCAAGTCATTCCTGTTTTGATAGGTATTTGATTAACACGTGTCTTGCTTTAAATTTGTGGTCTAGAATTTAAACAAAAAGGGAAAATTTTTAAAAAAACCACTAAACTTTCAAGAGCTGTACAAAAAAACACTTCGACTTTAACTAATGACAAAAAGACTCTTGAACTTACCATTTCGTTAACAATAAAGTCTCCGCCGTCCAATTCCGTCAATTTGTAACGAATGGAGTTAATGGAAAGCATTAACCTCTTTTTTTTTTTCTTTTTACTTTCAAAAATTACTTTTAACTCTTTCTTTTGTTTTAGTAGTAAATAAATAGACAATAAAGTTCTTTTTTTTTCTTACTATTTATCAAAAATTACTTTAAAAAAACCTAGTACTTTTTACTCTGTTTTTTTTTTCTTTCTTCAAAAATTTGAAAGTAAAAAGGGGTGGGGAGCTTGAAGTAATTTTCGTAAATAGTTAAAAAAAACAGGGGTCAACGTAATTTTTGAAAAATAGTTAGAATTTTTTTATTGCATATTTTTTTTATTACTAAAAAAGAAAGAATTGAAAGTAATTTTTGGAAGTAAAAAATAAAATAAAGGTTAAAAAAGTAATTTCAAAATTCTGAAATTGGGGCTAGTTGTGGGGTTGATTGGTGGTGTGAGATCAAATTTCAAAAAAAAAAAAAAAGAGGGAGAGAAAGAGAGGGAAAGGTAAAATTTGAAAGTAAAAAAGTGGGAGATATTTTTGTAGATAGTAAAAAATAGGGTTAAAGTAATATTTTTTGATAAATAATGAGAGAAAAAAAACTTTATTGCATATTCATTTATTGCTTAAAAAAAGAGTCAAAAGTAATTTTTTGAAGTAAAAAGTAAAAAAAAAAAGGGAAGGTTAACGCCTTCCGTTAGCTCAATCCGTTACAAATTGACGGAATTTGATGGCGGGAGCTTTATTGTTAATGCAATAGTAAGTTTAGGTGTCTTTTTGTCATTAATTAAAGTTCAAGTGCTTTTTTGTAAAGTTCCTGAAAGTTCAGGGGCTTCTTTAAAATTAGATAGTTTGATTAAGTATTTACTGATATCTAATTGAGATTTTTCTACAGAAATGATTAAAAGATTAAGATGATAAAACATAGCTTTGACTATTGAAGTAAGACATAGTAAGTATGGATCCTAAATAAAGTGGAGTAGATAATATTCACCATATTTCTTAGTTATTGACCAAAATTTCCTTAACATGCGTAATCGTGCGAGTTGACTGAAATTTATAGTAATTAAAAAAAAAAAAAAACTACTGTTTGATCCAAATAAAAATAAAACTATAAATAATAAAAAGGCTCCGCCACTGGCCCTCTATATCAATGCTCCATCGATTTCACACCACTAAAATTAAGGAGATTTCTCAAAATTCAACTTTCTCTAGTGCAAGGAGGAAAAGAAATTAAACCGAGAAAAAAAAAAAAACTGACCCACAAAACGTGAATTTGGATGACTACTTTTTTTTTTTTTTTATTTCTTTCTCTAGTGCTAGTGCAAAAGTGGAACCTTCCATATCCGTTATGATAGGAAACACTTCTCGGTGTGAAACGTAAGTTTTGAGGCTGACTCACATTTTCTAATTTGCTTTCAAATTACCCCTTCACCTGCCCAAAGAAACTACCATTAAATTAAGAAAGAGAAGAATTGTCACCCAAAGTTCCTTCTCGATCCCCTCTTTTCTACCTTCACATATTCCAGTTTTCAGTGCAGATGAACCTTGATTCAAGAATTTTCTCTTTTCATCTTTTACACGACTTGATGCCACGGTTTGACACGCATCGCATGTACCCAGATGTCTAGTAAGCAATAGAGATAACATTATAGTGATCGAATTTGATGAACATATGTTGAGCACAATGCGAATTCTCCTCGATGCAATGGTGAAATAAACTCCACCCATGATGTATTTTGCCAAAATTTGTAAATCCATTAGTATTATAGGTGATCAACAAAACTAAAATAAATCTCATGCACCAAAAAAATTTCAAACCTGATGTATTCAAAGTTGGGAGTTTTTACGAAATAGGATACCATCAAGTCAGAGTACCTCTTGTATAAACTTTTTGTCTTAACGGAATTCTATATATTTTTCGTCACCGTTAAAACTAAAATTTTGAAGCCGCCCCTAAAAAAAATCAAAGCTTTCCGTACACCACAAAGATGTTCTGGGATTGAAGTAAAAAAATATTTCCACCCAAACAAGCATATCCTCTGGGATTAGAGTAAAAAGATACTATTTCCACCCAAACAAGCATATCCTCTGGGATTAGAGTAAAAAGATACTATTTCCACCCAAACAAGCATATCCTCGATTTAAGTATTAGTAATCCTTTTCTAGAAATCGAATGGATTCGGTCTTATAATAGGTGGAAAAAATAAGCACCCGAGATCACGCATGCATGCAAGTATTACCTCTGCATGAGCTAGACGAGGGTATGGCAACAGCATAGCCAATACCGAAGCCAATGCCCCGAGAGCCGTACTAGCCGCCACATGGATCGGGTGCATCACAACCCCAGCCTCCTTACCGTACACCACGGCCCCAACATACACAATCACAATCTGTCCAAACGCAATCCTCTTGGTCATCAAGTGGGACCACTCCGGCACCGCCACCATGAACGCCCCCACCGCCACGGCGGCTGCTGCGGCGGCCTCGGAGAAGTGTTCGGGTCCGATGAGCCAGAGGCTCGCTACGGACGCCGGCAGGACCTGGGCGGTCGCCAACAGGGCATGCCAGCATCCCTTTACAGAGTCGCCCACTGTCCCGTCCGACACGATTAGAATGGCGGTCACGTAAGCGAAGGCCGGAAATGGGAGCTGGGTGAGGAGGGGTTCGGGGCCGTAGAGGGTGGTGCAACCCACGATGGCGCATGCCAGGGCGGTCCGAAAGGCCGAGCCCAGGCGGGTCCGCCAGACGGCCCGTGCTCGGTCCTCCTCCGCTGTCATTGCCGGAAAGAAATTAGCTCTTCCAGTAGAAGAAGCAGGGGGGAATGAAAGAGGCTTGTGTAGGGGAAGAGTGTGATTTTTGGATGAAGTCAGAAGCAGGGGATGAAGAGGCTTTTATAGGCAAAGAGAGGACAAATTTTAGGTTCTGTTTGAAACTTGCAGAAAGAAACGGGAAAATAATTAAGAAGGAAAATGCGAGAAAGATGAAAGAAAGTTTTTTACTGATGAAACAATATGTATCTGCATATCACTTATAGGGTGTTGTCAGTAATGAAGAAAAAAATTAAGTTGTGGTTAATTGGGGTGTATAATCTTAAATTTGTTTTGAGAATAAGTTTTGTCTGGATGAGGCGAAAACCATAGGGTTTCCGCCACTACCATTTGTGGGCTCTACCGTGCATTCATTGCAGTAATATGAACCGTTCATCATGTAGTGCCGGCAGAGTAACATATTCACGCAAAAATATCAGCTTGATCGAACATCGATAGGCATATCGAAAGTGAAATTTTGTTTTCTAAAAAGAACGGTCTGGATTCTGTCAATAGTTTTTAAGTTAAAATGTCTATATATGACCGTCTATTTTATAAAAGGAAATTCAATTTTTGATACACCTGTCGGTGCACGATCAAGCTAGTTTTTTCTATGTGAAAACAATATTCTGCGAACCCCACAAGATTAACGGTTCAAATTACCACAATAAATGCACTCTGGGATCCACATGATTTCCACCTCATCTGGAAACAACTTTTTCTCATTTGTTTTTGGTCATTTTCTTCCTACAGGTTTATTTATTTATTTATGAAAAGCTTCTTCCTATAGGTATGGAACTAGTGTTATGTTATACCTCATTCCCATTTTGAGAGAAACAACAATGACAACATCTGAACTCGGTGTGGCGACTCACGCCTAATTGGAAGCAATCTCATACAACCGAAATCGGAAAAGATTTTCTCTGTTTGTCAGTGGCGACGGAGCTGACTTTAGGCTAAAGCTCGTAAAGCTTTAGGTCCCTAATTTGTAACTAAAATTTGAGGGCCCCAATTTTATACTGTAGGTTCATATAGTAGTTATGCTCTCAAAGAAAGTGTAATGAGTTCCAGGTGTAAAGTATTTTTTTCCGGAAAGTATATGAGTACAACAAGTTGTGCACAGACACTGCTGCGCACAACACGATTTTGAACCCATCTTGGATTCCACAAAGATGATCGAAACCACTTATTTTGTTCAAAATATGTTGTTTAGGGTCCTTGTAAGAAATCAACTCCATCCGATATCAATAAAGACATTTACGAAACGTTCACCTTTGCTTCAGAATTCAAGCCAAATTTTGAAGCAAAGTTGGACGTTTCGTAAATGCTCTTACCGATATCGGGTTGAGCTGATTTTTTGCCCGGACCCTAAACAAAATATTTTGAACAAAATGAGCGGCTCCGATCATATTTGTGGGAGCCGAGACGGAGCCAAAATCGTGTTGTGCGCTCTGTCTGCATAGCTTGCTGTACGCGTAGCAGGTCTCATTTTGTCCCCCTCAAAGTATTTTTAACTATGCAAAGTATATTGACACTTGAGGGTTCATTTGAAAATGTTCGCTTTAGGTCCCATAAATTTCAGAGCCGGCTCTGGGTGCATGGCGACGCCTGGGACAATAATTTTTAGAAAGTAACCATAATGCTTCTCTCTCTCAAATTCTTGGATTAAATATTCTTATATGACCCCATTAAACAAAATGGTAAGAATTAAATATTAGATTATGGGGTTAATTTAGAATTTTCTTTTACTGAAACTATAAATATTTTTATTCGCTAGTTTGGAGTGAATTTATTAAACAAGCGAAATAATAAGGGTTCCCAAATTTTGTGGTTGGGGAAGAACCTAACTCATGGTGGGCTTACTTCCACGTGCGCTGCCGGTCTTTTGATCATGCATCTTGCTCCGGCGGGTAGTGCAGGAATATTCCGGTTTGCTTCCATATAGGGGTGGTAATCGAGCCAAAAAAGCTGACTACAGTATTGCTCAGGCTATACTCAACTCATTATGTGCATTTAAATTTGGCTCGAGCTTGAGAATTTTTTGAGAATAAAATTTTCAATCTCGTCTCAAATTTGGAATTTTGTGATTGTGATAAGCTTGACTTGGCTCGTGGAATGTGCAAGTCAATCTCAAGCATTCAAGCTTGAGCTTAAATTCATGAAGTTTCAAAATCCTCCATGAAAAAGATGAAACTTTCATTAACAAAAAGCAATTTTCGTCTTTTTCTAACTAAACCTTAGAGCATCTCTAATCCACTCGTCTAATTTTTCTTTACCGTATGTATATTTTGGTGACCTATGTGACATTTTTTATGACACATTTTTATAATTTTTAAAATTGCTCCTTAAACTTTATTACGAGTTTGCAGTGCCTTAGCTTGGGGGAAGCACAGTGATCCCAAACTTTCGCATAGCAAAACTAAGTTCAATCTTGTGGTGATTACAATATAAGCGAAAAAGCTAAGGAAACTAACGAGAGGAACCGACGGGCATGTGGATCTAATTTGGGTCCCGCATGGATGATCTGAGCCGTTCAATAGTTTAAAAAAAAAATTGAGTCAGCCTTGTGAAAAATCAGCTCAATTTGATATGTGTAGGTGCTCGATTTAATCTTCAATTTTTTCATGGATTCAAAATCTGAATGAAAAATGAAAGATTAGATCGACTGCCTACACATATCGGATTGAGCTAATTTTTCGAAGGCCCACTCGGTTTTTTTTTTAAAAAAAAATTATTGAACGGCTTGGATCATCCGTGTGGAGCCCGGAGTGGGCCCCCATAGCTGTCGGTTGCTCCCGTCGGTTTCTGTAGCAGAATTGCATTATAACAAGTGAGAGTTTTACTCGGATATTGAAGAGACTTCCGCGAAACAAGCCAAAAATTTAAGGCAGTCTTTGTCAAAGAAACAAGGAGTGAATTTGGGGTTGAGGACTATGGACAGTCTCTGAACCCTTTGTTAACTAACATACTAATACCCTGCTAACCCCTTCAGATGAAACTCTCCGCAGCCACATGACCTTGATATTCTCTTGTTGAAATCACACAGATTTTGATTTTTTTTTTTCTGTTCAAAAGAATGATAAAATATTGGTTTCACTTGTCATGGACTTAAATATGGAAACACGTATATAGACAGATATCCTTGAGGGGATGGACACAACTACTTAACCCAAAACATAGGGTATTGGCACAGCCTCAGGTTTTCTAGTGCAGGATTCCGTATTCACTAAGGTAGGGTACAAAACATTAAATTTTAGTAGTATGTTTTTTCTCTACCACCACATGCTCCTAGTAATGCCCTGCTCATGCAGAAATGTGTGGTTGTACTCACCCACCAAGTACCTCCATTGATGGGGATGGCAATGGAGTCGGTTTTTGGAGGTGATAATCAACCGATTGGGTTATGAGTGGAGACAACATGACAAACCTAGCACTCTCCTGCAGGTGAGACTCCCGATTTGCACTTGGGGAGAAAATAGAGGATTCATAACAAGTGGATCACAACGAAATGAGGTGCAATTAAGGCACAAACAAAGGGGCAATCAATCAAAGAGAGTTTGTCCAAAAGCCTTTGGAACTTTAACTCTGATACCATGTAGAAACTTATATCCAAGTTCCAACCCAAGAGCTTAAGCTATTTTTTTGGAGAGGTCCTAACATTATAGGAGTACCCATTCATATCCAAGTAATGTGGAATTGTATTTTCTTAACAGTATGAGCTATTTTATTTCACTTTTGGCGTTCATTATGTGTGATATAGAAATGAGTAATTTTTTAAAATTTTCCTATAGAAGTATTCTAAAACCATTAAAACTATGGGTATGTACACCAAATATACATTGATCGGAGCCGCTCAATTTATTTCAAACTATTTTTTTGAATCTTCAAAAAAATTAACTCAATTGAATATCAATAATGGCTTGATCAATTTTTGTTCAATTTCCTGACAAAATTGAACAGAGAATTGATCAATTCCTTATCGATACATTTGAACTGGTTTTTTTATAAGGATCCCAAGGGAATATTTTAAATAAATTTAGTGGTTCCGATAATTTGCGTGGGACCTCGAGACGAGTCCACACAACCCGATGTACATTTTTGGTGGGATACAGGGGTACTGTAGTGCAAAGGTGCACTACAAGATTGTAGTGCAGCATCCGAGCCGTCCATCTCAGAATCAAGGTCCTAATTTCATCTCGAAACACCTCTGCACTACAGGACCCACAATTCCGCATTTGGCGTACCCCAAATGGCCGGTGTACCCATAGTTTGATTCTAAAACTATGTATTCAACATGCTCAATAATTTTTTTTAATAAGAACTTCCCAGAGTTGATATGTATGTTGTCACATCCTTGATAAATTTTGCAACCTCAAGTGGATCATAATCGCTTGTATTTCTCTTTCATAATTGGAAGTAGGGTGGTGAATATTCTTCAAATTCCTTGTTCCTATTCTCCCGCGTGTTAGATTAAATTTCGTAACCACAAGTGGATCATAATCACTTGTTTTTCTCTTTAAAATAATTGGAAGTAGGGTGGTGTATATATATATTCTTCAAGTTCCTTGTTCCTATTCTCCCGCGCGTTAGATCAGCGTAACACAAAAGAAAGGAAGCTTTGTGACATTCCCTTGTGGACACCGCCAAGTAATTGTGATTTTGACTATTAAACCTAATGGATTTCTCATACTGGCAAACTCTTATTTTAGAAAAGAGAAAATAGAAAGAGAAATTAAAATGTAACTAAAAAAATCACAGGGGAGTAGAATGAGAGAGTGGAGGGAGTGTGGCAGAGGATGAAGCAAATTTTTTCTTAATTTTTCCGCAATTAACTTGGGTAGTGATTTTACTACACCTTTTTTTGATAATGCCCCACTTCTGCAAATGTATTTTTTGGTGCAAAAATACACTTGCAGAGTGTGGCATTATAAAAAAAGGGGTGTGGCAAAATAATTTCCCATTAACTCACCAAAAAATACACTTGCAAGGTGTGACATTATCAAAAAAGGGTGTGGCAAAATAATTTCCCATTAACTTTTAGATGTCGTTTAATTTTGTCAAAATAATATTCTTGATATTTGTGCATGCTTTAGCTGCCGACGTACCAACCGATACCAACAAGGAGAGAGCAAGAGAGTTGAGAAGACAGTTCTGAGCGAGTTCTCTTTGTCGGTTTTGTGTATTTTTTATACACGATGAGTTTGACTAAATGGGTATGAAAAAGTAAATATTTATTTTTTATGAGATCATATGTTCGAATTTTACAGAGGCTAATTCCTCTCATCGAGACGAATCAATAACTTACAAAAGTTTGGCATCAAACTAACAAATTCAAAAATAATTCAAATAAATATAAAACTCTCAGATTTAAGTTAAGTTCAAGAATAGAGTTTTCCTAAGCTTTTTGAGGCTTTTCTCATTTCATCCTTATTCAATTTTTGTTTGGCTTTTGTTAGTTTTGTGTCAAAATTTCATGGATTATTGATTCATCTTGACGAGAGGAATCGAAAAAGTATTTTTTTTCACCCAAATATTTTTGGAAATATCCAAGATAAAGCCCAAAAATCTTAAAAAGTCGGCTGTTGAGGATTTGTCTTGGATATTTCAAAAAATATTTGGGTAAAAATATTTTTTTTTTGGGTTTTCGATTTCTCTAGTCGAGACAAATTAATAATCCTCAAAATTTTAGCGAAAAACTAACAAATGCGAAAAAAATTCAAATAAAGACGAAACAAGAAAAAATCCCCAAAAGTTTAGGAGAACAAGGCAGACTCGTCTTTCTTAACATATTTTATGGCGGCTTAAGTATTTAAATGGTCCTTACAAAATAGTGTCGGTTTCAATTTCGTCCTTGTAAATTTTTTAGTTTCAATTTCACCCTTCCAGTTTGTGACGCATTTCAATGTTACCTTTTCCGTCAACAAGCGGACGGAAGTAGCCTACGTGGATAACGGGAGGCTAATGTGAGACCATTTTGGACACCAGGGCAGTTAGTATGTCTTTCCCACCCCACTCCCCACTCATTTCCCCCCCATTTCCACCACCCTGTAAACCCTAATCCTATATTCCCAAATCCCCATCAAAGTTTCACCCTGTAACCGTAATCCTATATTCCCAAACCGTAATCAATTCTTTGAGGGTTTTTTTTTTTCCCTCCATTTGTAGGAAGGCAAAATAATGCAAATTTTTTGTTCGGGTTGATGATGAAATCTGTGAGCGTGGGAATGAAGATTGTGATTCCTGCTCTAAGGGATGAAAAACCTGGAGTTAAAAGCGAAGCTGAAGGAGTACGTATGGAGAGGAAGGTGAAACAGTTGAAGGCCAGGCATGGAGAGCAAGCTGAAAGAAGATAAGCAGAAGATGAAACTGCAGCTGCAGAAACATGTACGAAATGGAAGAAATTTTGGAAATCGACCACCACCGTTTTTGGCTGGGGATGTCGTTGCTCTGTGTTGCCAATTGGTTTATGTAGGTTGTTTGTAAGCTGTTATTGTAGTTTTTCACAAGGACGAAATTGAAACCGAGACTATTTTGCTAGGACCATTCAAGTTTTTAAGCTATATGATAGCTGTTATTTTTTTGTCTTTATATTTTTTTCCGCATTCGTTAATTTTGCATCAACTTTTTTTTTGAAAATTATGGATTCATCTCGAGGAGAGAAATCTGAAAAGTAAAAATTATGTTCCAAACTAATCCATGAGGACTAGTTTTGCATCCGGTGTGCTTTGAATTAGTATTATTTTTCTTTATTTCATAAAATTTAAGTTTGAAACATAATTTTTTACGTTTTAAATTTCTCATAGCATCAAAGCATCTCTTGGAGGACAGAGCTTAATTAAATTAATACTAGCTCTTATAGTATCAAAGCATCCAAGAATCTTGAACTTGACTACTTTGGATCCACATTGCCATCCTAGTTAGCAAGCGCAATCACTTCATCATCAACGGGGAAGGCTCTTGTCCAGTTTTTCTCAGTCTAGTTCGGGGATTAGTTTAGGCCTTTGTGGGCTCATTTTGTGTCCATGTGATCGAGCTAATTTTTCACAAAGATGACAAACTCGACGTGCTCTGCAAAACGAACAATTCTGATCATTATTGTGAGTCCAAAATAGGCCCACAAAGGCCTAAACTAGATCCCAAACTGGACAGAGGGAAACTCGACAGGAGCCTCCCCCATTCTTGAAAACTGACTCCACTACGCACCATCCATATTGACCACAGAACAGCAAAAAATATAGCCTCCCAGCAATGTTTTCCCACAAGGTTCGGGTTCAAGTCTCGTCAGAAGCATTTGGAGTTCAGAACTAGTTATGAACAGTTTTTAAATTTTCTGTGAACTAACTAACTCCTCCACTACCCCCCTTGATATATACAATATTGGAAAATCAAAACCTGAGGGTTGAGGTAAAGAAATATCCAATGCTTACGTATTTAAGAAATATCTCGCTTACGTATTATTAGGGAAAAAGTAAAAAGATGAAAAGGAATCCTAAACATCCATCACTTTGATTTGGAACACGAGTAACAGAAATGCTTATGGGATTATTTATTTTTTCAAAAGCAAAAATTTTGTGAACGCAAACACTGATCAAAGATGTCCCTGCAGCCGTTCAATGTTATGAGTCTCACATGCATCTAACGGCTGCAGAGCTATCTGTGGTCGGTGTCTGTGTACGTGAGTGCATGTTTATGAGAATTTTTTTTTTTCCAGATTTTGACATTCTAATTTTTCAAAATTAGTTTGGAGTGTTTGTCAAAAATTTTAGATAACCAATTATCGGATTCTACAGATTCTGAAAAGCTAGAAAATGAATGAAATTTTCAAAATTCCTAAGCAGAGATTGGGTAGCTTTTGGGATTCTGCAAATTTTCAAAAAAGGAACGAAGTTCTCATAATCTTGTAACTACAACAAACAGGTTTTTCAACTTCTATCAGAATCCGAAATATAAAATTTGCAATATAATCTGAAGCTAAAATATAAAATCAGAGCAAACATGCTACTGCTCTTACCATAATTAATTTATTCTCCCTCCCTCCCTGCATCTCTTTAATATATACATGTACCCTAAAAATATTGTGCAGAATATTAGAACGAGAATTATCCATGAGGCCACCCAACTTTACAGATCAAAAAACACAGAATGCTTATGCTCTTCATTCCTATCGTTGAAACCATATCCCAGAGTTGATTACTTTTTGCTTATTTTTTTTCTTTTTGAGTGCAATACCAACCGGTAAATCAAAGATATTCGATGAAAGAGCTAGATGTTTATATTTGGATTCCAAACTTCGTATAAAGGTGTTTGATTCTAACGTTGACCATAATTGAGCTCCCTGCAAGTGGGCAGTAGGATTGAGCCCCTACGATGAGGTATGCGTAAGCTGGTCTGGACACTTGAGCATCAAAAATAAAAAATTCCTAAAAGCGAAGTGGTCGAGAGAAAATCATTTTCCTTTTTTTTATTTTTTTTCTGAAGGACAATCTTCATGGCTCTAAATGATCGTTATAGATTAGTGTGGCCGTAGGGGTGAGCATGGATTGGCCTGGTTTTGTAGTAATCCAAAAATCAAACCACTACCTACGGATTATAAATTTGGAGAACCAACCCAACCTATAAAATTCATAAATTAAACCAAACCAATCCAAACCATTAAAAAGCGATTCACTTTCGATTTTGAACCACGGTTCGCTTGAAATTGAAATATTATCTTCATAAACTATTTAAAAGACTTGAAAATGACCTAGATAAGTTAAACCAATTAATTATATTAAAACTAGTTATATTAAAATTGTCAAAACTCGCTAGCATCAACCAACTAAATAAGAGTAGAATATAAGTAATTAGTGAAGGAATAAGCCAAGAATATAGTATTACATTAGAAAATTAGTACCTAGCCATGTATATTTAGTGTGTTTAAGTTACAGGAATATGCTATCATGTATAGGAATTTAGGGAATTAATCCTGAAAGTGAAAGAATAAGGTGGTGGATTAGAGTATTAGATTCGTTACTTAATTTTATTCGGTGTATCTAAACAAAATATGTCTATATGAATATACTATACAGTTTGAATCGGTTTGAAACGAGAACCATTATTGTAAATTCACAAACTAAACCATTTAACACGGTTTCTATTTTTTAAAACCGAGACCAAACCACATTACTAATTAAAAAAACCATGCGGTTTGGATTGGTTTGAACTAGATTCACGGTTTGAAGGTTATTTTGCTTTCCTTAAAATGTGGGTGTGTCGTTGGACTTGAAGGGGGGGGGGGGGGAATTGATATATGCGTGTGTAGAAGAGGATGGGTGTACTCTGTGTGGGCCCATTATAAAAATATATATTTGATCCGGCTATGATGTCCCGGTCTGGTTTTGGGACATCTGCCCCATTTTTCTTTAACTGTTGGAGTGGTAAGTACGGCCATATATTGTGGTAAATATGACCATACAATTTGGTAAGTGTGAGTATAGATTGTGGCCATACAATGTGGTAAGTATGACCATATGTTGTCTTAAGTGTAATTACACATTGTGATAAGTATAGCCATGCATAAATCGTGGTAAATATGGCATGGGAAAAAAAATTATAAAACCATCTTGTTTTTGTGAGTGCTTTTGATCTAATGGCTGAGACATTTATACATTTTTCAATGTAACAGTTCAGATTTATGGGGGCAGCCATGCCCCAATACCCAACTCTGGGACATCACAGAAAAATTAAATTGAGGGTCGTTTCGCAGCTTTCGGCCCTGTTGTGGATTGTGGAAAACAATCTAGTTTAGGACTCTTTTAGGAAAAGTCATGAAAATCATGCTTAAAGCAACCTCGAGTCAAGCAAGCCCTAGTTTGGCTATCAGTCTTTTTATCCATCTCGTAAGGGGGAAAAAAAAATTGATCTGTTTCTCTCTTATCTTTTTATCTATCTATCCGATTTAAATTATTGATGAATTCTAGAGTTCCACAGTTAGTAAAAGTAATTCCCTTTCTTTTTTTTACAAAAAAAGGAAAAAAAAAAAGATTTTATGAATCAATGGAAGAAAGTTACAAAGATTAGAAGGAAACGAGAAAAAACACAGCATCACAACCAACGAATCAAGACTCTAACGAGGTTGGCACCTAGGCCGAGGACAATAATATGACACTCGCTACCATAAGAGGGAAAAAGAGATGGTGAGAGACCAACCCAAACAAAAACAAAAAAACTTTGACCAGTAAGTTCCTTCCTTTAGGAAACGGCTTCCCAGCAGTTTGGGAGCAAACTGCAGGGTGAGCAGTTTTGCATTTCCATTGCCCTTTCCGGGCCTCGATTGATGATCGGTATCGCTTATATAGAAGAGCTCGGCGAGTACTTCCATCATGCAAAAAAATCATGTAATTCGGATTCCAATCAGTATCCAAGTCAAAACACGTTTCTCTTTGAAAAAATGTACCATGCACGCCGGATTAAAGCCATCTTCACCCCATCTGTTTGAAGATAAACGTGCTTCCATCGGACATTGATCGGAATCCGATTAACATGGTATTTAGTGTGGTTGAAGTACTCGCCGATCGAGGCCCAGAAAGGGCACTGAAAATACAGAACTGCACACCCTATAGTTTGCTCCCGAAGTGCTGGGAAGCCGTCTCCTTCCCTTATCCACGCTTGGTGACGGAGAACACACGAAAGCATGGGTTAATATTCCGCTTGCCACACCCCTCGTGACCACTCAAAGTTTTAGGCTTAGCGATTACCTGGTACGTGGGACAAAAAAAAACAACATCAAACCCGGGGGAAAAAATGGACGTGGAATCGGCCTCGTATAAGGAAAAGGAGAAAGAAAGTACGTTTGTTGTCTTTGGACGTACTATTTCGGATCAAAGTCTTTGCACATGCCCTAGTCATTTGAATGGGACGGGCCTGTCATCGACCAAGCAAGCCAATTGGAAAGGAACATCCAACGACGCCAGGACAGAGAATTTACGTTTGGTGATTCGAAATTTAAGTCCGCGGAATCAATAACTCCAATTGGTCTTCAATTCCGCGGGTACTGCAGTTTTGTTTTCGGAATCTTTTTCCTTCAACATCATGATGTTAGTAACCGAAGGAATATCGTCGAACACGACAGTCATTAGAAGATCGGGTGTCACATCCTTCCGTACATCCGTATCCGGCCAAAATAGGGAAGCACTGTAGTTTATCTTATTAGACGTGATGGCAGCACAATACCCCAATGCTATGATTCCCAGTTAACTTGACAACGGGAAATAGGGAAGCTACCTCTAATGTTCCATCTTTCCATTAATAAATATTCCATTATCGATTGGCAAAAAAAAAAAAACTAGAGCAGGTAGGTTCTTATATCTTCTTTTGGTAAGTTCCCACACTTTTTTTTTTTTTTTGATAGGCATGCTCTACACTTATTATCTTGGTCATAACTAAACAGGACTTTGTGTCAAATTAATTACCTTCTTTTTTTGACAATGCAATAAAAAAAAGTAAAAAAAAATAAAATCATGCAATCACGATTATGAATTTTTATTTTTTTTAACAATGCAATCACAATAATATCATTTCAAAAGGCTCATCGGCACTTACAATCGAATCCATCAAAAGTTACAAAGATAAGAAAATCATGTCCATCCCAACCAGCAAATATACAAATTACGTTGAAGGGATACCTCTAATTACTTCCACCAAGGCAAATACACACATTGCACTAGCAGAGTCGACACTTCGCGATTGTGTCGATCATTAGAGCCAGCCAAGGACAAAGAAAAAGACACTCAAGAAATCACAGATTCCAATCAATGCATAATCACAAAGCACTGTGGATTCCCAAACAATCACCTATGATCAGTTCAAATAATGTAGTACAGTACAAGGTGCCTGATGGCAGGTCAGTTCATATCATGCAAAAAGCATATTATGAGGTGCCCAAATACAAAAATGTGTACACACAAATAGCTTATACACCAAGGGACAATATGATTTATGACAATCCCACTAGAACCCACGTCTAACTTCGTGTCAATCGTTAGAGACAGCCAACGACAAAGAAAAAGGCATTTAAGGAATCACAGAATCCAATCAATACGTAATCATAAAAGCACCGTGGATTCCCAAACAATCACCTATGATCAATTAATGTAACAGTACAAGTTGCCTAATGGCACCGAAGCTTTGATTTCCCTTGTGGTGTAACAGTACAAGTCGTCCAGCGTACGTGAAAGAATGTAGGAAGGAAAGAACGTAGGAAGGCGGTGCAAGCCTGAATACTTCGGGCAGATCTGGTTTGAGATCTTTAAGAATAGTAACAAAAGGAGTGGAGGCGAGGACATGCATGGAGGTCTGCGCGCCTCAACATCCACCTTCGAGGGACTCTAAGATTCGCCGTGTCCATTGTTGCCTTTTTGTATAGTTGGAGTCGAGATTCTCGACGTAAATTCCTTGACGTACATACGAGTCATTCGGAATGAGTCATGGATGCCTATAGGGGACCTTTTTTTTTTTTCGGGTGGTGGCCTTTTCTAATTCTTGTCTACCCAACTGGAGTTCCCACACGGTTATTCTTTTGAATATGCATACTTCGCGTTACATATCCGAAAATTATGAAATATTTTCGCGGGTAGACGGCCAGCGACAATGGAAAGTAAACATCCAGATGTATGAAATGGATATATATATGTGTGTGTATATGTGTATATATATATATGTGTATATATATATATGTATGTATGTATGTATGTTGAGATAAACCAGAGAGACCGTAAAGAAACCATAAAATACGATCTTATTTTTTTTAAGATCGAACTCGATTTAATTTGAAATTAAGCATCATCTGGGTACAAGATTCTCAAGGAAAACCAACAAAAATGTCAGAGCTTGTGTACTAGGCTAGAAGTTGAGAAATATCCGGACTATTTGGCCGGATTGACTATTTGTTCGGACTACCTAACTCGGGACCTGTGCGATGGTCCTAGACTTTTTGCTCGGGACTAGGTAATAGAGTATTTGGTAGGCGCACATATCGGACTATTTACTGGCGGCCGCGGCTTAATAGTTCCTCTGCAGCCGAACTACATACTCATGGACACCCCAACTCTACTCATAATTAGTCATCGTTCCCCAATTACCCTTCCCCACCCCCAAACTTGGGTGTTAAAAGGAACTTTGAAGTGCAAAATAATAATAATAATAATAATAATAATAATAATAATTTTGTTAACTTTTCCTATCATCCATCCAATTTTATCAACTAAGAATGACAAGATGACTGTTAGTGGAAATACAAGAGGGAGAGAAAGACCGAAATTGACATGAGATATGATGTTGAAAAATGACAAGAGAATCATGAATTTTAACTGATAAGAGAAAGGTATAGCCGGAATACAGTTTTAGTTTGGTGCTGAGTCCCATAATTCAAGTGCCGGTGAGCGGTAGCACGAGCATGAAAGTGCCTTTGAAATGCATCCTAAACTACTAAAATGTGTGGGGCGATCGAGTGTGCGAGTGCGGGGTATTTTGAAGGAGGACGTGACCAAGGATTGGTGAACTGTCCATCAATGGTATGAACCTACAGCAACTAGCATGCCTTTGGTTCTCATTCAGTATGCAATGTTCAAGTGAAAAAACAGAGGTGGATACGGAATCCCAATTTCTTTTCAAGTTTCACTTGGACACTTTCAGTACTCAATTGAGTAGATACCGTAGTGCAATCGGTGTCCCGAGCCATCTTGCGCACACATCGGACTAATCCCTACGGCCTCTCCCAATGTCTTTTCACACGCTAATTCTCCTCTTTATGGTGTTCACCCTTCAAAGGTTTAGATTATCCACT
The DNA here is from genome assembly GCA_025413875.1 of Rhododendron molle. Taxonomy (NCBI): domain Eukaryota; kingdom Viridiplantae; phylum Streptophyta; class Magnoliopsida; order Ericales; family Ericaceae; genus Rhododendron; species Rhododendron molle. Next base: position 44,788,602 of record CM046392.1, read on the forward strand.
AGTCCTATGCAAGTGCTTAGTTGCTTTCTTTTCATTATCGACATCCAAGCCAATAATCAGAGTAGATGACGGGAACAATACCAAATGCATATACATCTGGAATCAATTCCAGTTCGTGATGCTACCCAAATGGTACACTTGCAAATTGCAATAGTTGTGAATGACCATGCACTGAGTCAATGGGGTGGAAAAGAAGATCTCTAGGTTCCAACACTTTACTGTTTTTTTCGGGTTCCTTCGGGGACATCCGACAACATTGGAACGCTCTACTTTTTGGGTCGGCGGCTCCGCGCTAAACAGGAAAAGTTGCCCGATAAACCTGAATATATTCATATCCTGTTACGGGTAAGCTGCCGATTGCTTTTCACTTTTTAATTAGTTCAAATCATGGAAAAGGATCAGGTGCCCAATTGCATAATGAGTTCGCATCAGAAATATCTTGACAGAAGCTAAGAATAGCTTTCCTAGCATCTATAATGACATTGGAGATTTCCACCCTCCATTCTATTGTGCCTGCGGAAACAAAACTTAGAAGCCGGGTACATTGCGAATTCCACAAATCGAGAATAGTGTGGATTATCAAACACCTACATTTAGGAAGTCAGTCAAGCCTCCAGAACGCAACGAAACCATTCGTTTAAGCCTCTCTATAACTACCAAAGGCACCCGGCATTGGAAGTTTACAAAGGGAATCCTGGGCACATAAGTACGTAGGAGCAATGGTTACTGAGGACATCTCCTTGGACAGCCCGGTTAGGTGAGTTCTTGCTACTTATGGTATCAAAGCCAACCTGTGCTGATGACGCCGGGGATCAAAGACCATGCTTGAAAATCACTCCTCTAGGTGCAGGTGACGCTAGTGCTCAACCACTCGCGGGAAAAGAGAGTTCAAAGGGCGTGGCCGATTTGGAGGTTGCAGCACTGGGAAAACAAATTGGGCCAAACATGCTTCCTAACATAATCGGCCTCCCAATCACAAGTGGGCCGTGCAATTTACTTAAAGTTGTACCCTGGGAAAAGATGCATCGTACTTATATCAATTTTTACTTAAGAGAGATATGAAAATAAATTTTGTAAGGATTTCTTGAGGATTCCTAGCCTAAGCAGGTCCCATTTTTAGAGGACTTCTTGAGTTCCACACGTGAAACTCTAGATCCTTATTCAAAGAACTTAATGAGTACTTAGCAGCCTTAGCTTGACGTATTCCCAATGTGTAATTTAGAGAAATAACGTGTTCGCCTATCAGGGTTGTGCCGTAGCTATGGTTCTCAGCTTAGACGTGCTAGAATTAACGGAACGGGCTTGATGGAAGTAGTGGATTCAGAGCTTTGCATCGCTGCACCCTCAAATCATCATTTTCTATCATTTGATTTGAGCAAGCAATTTCTAATACCTGTACAAACTCAGGAAACAAACTCGCAAAGCGACTGCACAACCACTAGTTTGTGTAGAAGAATGAAAGAGGAAGGCATGACTCCGAAAACTCTCGTTTTTGACACACGTACGCCGTGCAAGGTGCGAATGCATTGGCAAGTGTTGGTTGGTTGAGTACAGGTGTACCAAGACTTGTATCGTCTAACTTGGATTGTGATTGCCGGGAATGTTGACTTCTAACTCTTAGAGCGATTGCGTGTTGTTTACACCCGTTTTTGGCACCAAATCCTGGGCTAGCGTTGGAGGGCCATTTAATTATCTTTTAATTAAATTGGGCCGAAAAGTAGAAGTGTTCCAAGCTAAAACTAATGGGCCGAGTTAATCCCGTTCAGGCCCAATTAATTTTGGTTGATTCAGTCGTGGGCTTAAATCTTTTTGGACTTATTCGTTTTTAAATAGGCTTATGGACCATGAAGAATGAGAACATTCTGGAAAAGAAGAAAATTGAATTGTATGTAAGGAGGCCATTAAATTGAGATTAAATGGCCCATGATTTTCTACATTACGTGTATTTCCCATAAAAGGAGGAAGTGGGCCACCAGATATTCTTTCCAGAAGGGTCAAATGGCCCACGATTTCCAGAAGTGCATGGCCAAGAGAACATGGGCAGTTGTGAATTAACCCACGACTATCAAATAACCTCCTGAAGCTCACAAAACCGCCAACAATCTGGTTAGTGGGACACGTGGCAACGCAGTAAGAAGGCAGGAATTCATCTGCATGCAAAAGCTGTGGAGCATCTAAGCCTATAAATAGAAGAACTCAAGAAGGAAAAAGGGTCCACACACCAATCAAAGCTCAACGCTTAAACTAAAGCCTTCCCAGCGAAGCAATTATCTTTCTTGCACCCCAATTTCTATCTCTCTTGTACCTCCAACTTTATTATTATGACATAATAGAGTTATTCCTATCTCTCTTGTATCCCCAACTTTGTTATTGCAAAAAATAATAAAGTTATTTCTACGATGTTCTCTATTTTTTCTCACACGGTTGGGAAATTTTAAGTCCACTTCGTTGTGGCAAACCACGAACCCCTTTGTGGCCTCACCCTTTGGGTCACACGCAATCGCAATACATACGAAGTCAGATCGAGGCGCTCACGCCTTTCATACGTTGGACGCCGACAAGTCCTGGCACGCCCGCGCTCAGTCCTTGAGCCATTTCCGAGCCAAACATCTTTTTGGCACGCCCCGGTGGGACCCCAATCGTTTCAAGGGGTATCACTGATAAGCCCTTAATAGTGTAAATAATAGGGCTTATCTCTCTCATTTTTGTCACACACAAGTGCATAACTTGCTTGATTTGAACGATATTGCACGAAAGGTGTGTTTTTGGCGTTTTCAGGTAAATCGTGCAAATAAGGCGCTTTTGAAGGCCATAGATAGCCCCAAGTGTGTCCAAGTACCCAAGACCACGTGGCGCTCCACGACCGAGTCCCAAAAGTCATGAAAAGAAGCTTTAAAGCATACTCGGGATGTCCAAGGGTCAAAGGAAGTGAGGGAAATGTGAAGATGTTACCCAAAGCAATCCATTTTCCGACCAGCTGAGGGTAGAATCGTCATATCTTTTGATGTACAAATTAATTTTGATCCAAACCACTTGGGTTAGAAAGTAGACTCAACAAGCTTTCCAACGGTTCGAAGAACACCCAAATCCGAGTTCGGGAGTGTCCGGAGCGAACCCGCGAAGTTCGGGAAAAAAAGCTGTGAATACCTACCGGTAGCTATTAATACCTACCGGTAGGAAACCCGATCAGTGAAGCCACAATGTTGCTCCGAAGAACTCCTACCGGTAGAAGTTCAATACCTACCGGTAGGAGCCCAGTCTGCAAATGTTTCGGTGGCAATTTTGCAATTATCTTGGATGGGGGCTATATATACTTCTTATGCACGAAATTAGGGATTCTCCTCCTTCCCTTTCTCTCTCTACCTCCCTCCTTAGGTTTTTCTCTCAATCCTCCATGGATTGAGCTTAGATTTCCATTTCCCATGTAATTTCTTCAAGAATCATGTAAGTACTCTTAATTTCAATACATGTTTTAGTTGTTAATCTCGTATTTCACCATGTTTCTAGCATTTCCTTCATCTTTCTTGCTTAGTTCATCTCAAATGGAGGGGTAGCCTCCTTGGCTTGGTCATGGGGTGATTTCTACCCCATAACTTGGGTAGTTTAATGGCTTCTCTTATTTCTTGTGCTTAATGTGGTTTGTGAATGGATTAAGTTCATTTTTATGTAACAAAACTTAGGGTTGTTAACCTCTTTGATTATGTGTAAGCAAGGACTTGATCTCTTGCCACACATAATGCTTGGAGCTATGTCACTCTAGGTGTTTGCCAAAATGCCTCAAAGAACTTGTTGAACTCTAATCTTTGGTCTAAACCTAGAGATGTTAATTTCTTTGATTGGGTGTAGACAAGTCTCTTGGCACACCCAATGCTTGGAACCATGGCTCTCTTTGTGTTCGATAAAATGCCTAAACGAGTTTTCATCCATTTCCAAACCCCGTTGTATGAGTTAAACTTAATTTTCATGGTTAAATCTTCTGAGTGAGGTCAAATGACAATGACTCTCACTTGAGTTATCAAAGAGAAGCATTGAACGGCCTAAGTTATGGGCGGAATGAACCCCTAGACCTTGCCGCTTTTAATTTCTAGTCAATTTTCGCTTTCAATTAAAGTTAGGAGGTAGAGAGAATTTTCATCACTCAAAAGTTGGCCGTCTCAAAGCCGAACTAAAGGTTGGCGGTCCTAACGCTAAAAATCCTTCGTAAATCAAACCTCCGGCCTAGCTCCATTGGCTCCCTGTGGATTCGACCTCGGACTTCCGAGTTTATTATGCTACAACCGACCTAGCCCTACGCTTGGGGTGTTCTTAATTCGACACACATTAAGGTCGCAAGCAATCACGCCGATTCATCAGCATGTCAATTCAATACATTGAATTGGATGTTGAAATTCGGCGTCTTAATGAAGAAATTCGTTGGCGCGATGATAAAGTCGACGAGCTTGAAGATAAGATCTACCGTCTCGACCTAGAGAGGCTCCGACTCAATCATATAGAGGATGGGTATATCGACACACAAAACTCCTACATGGATGCAATTCGAAGGCTTGAAGATGAGGTTGACAGGCTTGAAGATGAGGATCGCCAATTACATCACGAGGTAAACCGTCTCTTTAGTGCTAAGTCACATGGCTATTCACATATCATGTCTTCAGACCTGCCCGAACAGCATGAATTTCAAAATGGTGGGCTTGATGATCCTCCTGCTCAGACCTTTAGGGGTGCTCAGACCTTTAGGGGTCAAATTAAGGAAAGTATGAGCACTCAGTCCTATACCGTTGCATCCGACGAAGTACTCTCACAGGAGTTCATAGATCCCTTGCATGCATCCTTGCGTGAGATTGAACAATTGGTAATCAAGTCCAAAAAGGCTCTTAAGGACTCCAACAAGGCCTTTGAGGACTCTGACAAGGCCATTGAAAAGTTAAGGACTGATCTTCAAGATAAGGAGTCAACTCCTCTCCCACCACGAATATCACAATTTAGCACTTTAGGCCAAACTTCAGGCCTGAATGTCTCTAAGCAAGCTTCTAACAAGCACTTCAGACCTCCAGGCTTCTCTCAGCCCTTAGCTTCTAAAAGCCCTACACTCGGGGGGCAAGGAGGCCAAGGAATTGGACTCGGGGGGCAAAGGTCTCAACAAGCTCCCAGCAAGCACACCAGGTCTCCATGCTTCTCTCAGTCCTTAACTTCTGAAAGTCTTGCACTCGGGGGGCAAAGTTCTCAGCCCAGTCCTTTGAGGATTCCCGGACGGCGCCAAGGCCTGGATGATACAGATTGTGGCAACAGTTTCAGATCTGAGCGCAACAGCCAACATTCAGGAGTGTTCCAAAAACTTTTGGATGGTAAGCTCTTTCCATGCCTGGAGGAGCGAGAAGATAGGTCTGTTTCAACGCAAAAGGAGCAAGATCTCAGACCTGAGATGAGTCAGAACATAGAAAGTCCTATTATGAGGCAAGATCAACCCATTCTGTCCTCTCAGAAGCTTGCTCAAGTGTCTGAAGAGCTACCACATCCAGATTCAGTCCTAAGCAGTGAGCAGATAACAGATACAAATCAAGACCGATCCAGACCTGCTATCAGTCCTATGGGTAGGACTGAATCGGATGTTGCACCCATTCTAGAGCAAGAGGAACAGAAGGAAGAGGAGGAAAGCAACGACACTATAGGGCTTGATACCGATTCATTTGTAATCGGAGATCCCCCTCCTCCCCCGATTCATGAAGGCCTTTTTGGCATTGTCCAAATTGCTAAAAGGCATTACAAGCTTAGGCCAATTTTAGGCCTTAAGTGTGTAGAATCGCGTCCACATTGGATTTGTGGGGCACACCAAAAGCGAGTATCGTTCACTTGGCTTACACAAAAATGCCAAAATGGTGTCAAGAAGGGCTAAGAACAAAGAACAGTCCTTCATGGGCCGAACAAGCACCTCAAAAATGTTCGGCCATGGCCTATCAGTCCTTGAGTAGGCCTCATCAGAGTTTTACTAGGCCTTTTCCGAGAGGTGGAGGCCCTTTTTATTTCATGCCTGAAAGTTCAAAGCAGAGGTTCAGGCTTTCAATCTATTTTCAGTCCTTCCCAAGCCTTTTCAACGTTCTATGGTTTCTCTACAACCAGGCCTGGACATAGGACTCTATTGGTGTAAGCAGGCCTTTTCTATAGGTACGAAGGCCTTTTGAGCTCTTTGTCTAGGCCCGAGCCAATATCATAAGCAATTAAAACAGAAGTTCAGACCTTTCCGTAGGATTGAATCACTATTATGAGCACTCAAAGTTGAGGTTCAGTCCTTCCAGTATGAGGTTCAGTCCTTCCAGTATGAAGTTCAGTCCTTCCAGTATGAAGTTCAGTCCTTGCCAGGCCTTTTTTTAGTTTGATCGTTTTTCTACGATTAGACCTGAACACAGGCCTTTGTTGGTGGAAATAGGCCTGATAAAGGGTGGGAGCATTGAGATTCACCTTTGAGATAGACACGAGCATCATCAAATCACTCTAAGAAGCCCTGAAGGATGCAGGATGAGGCATTTATATCTAAGAGATGCCTTTGAAAGGCCTGTCCAACAAAAGTCAGCTGGTAGACTCCTTCTAAGGTCTGAATTCAGATAATTTTGTCAAAGGTCTGAAGGAACATGAAAAATGCCTAATGCCTACTAAGTCCATAGGCAAGGTAAACAAAAAGAGATATGCTACAATAGAGGTCTGTTTGGATGCCAAAAACAGTTTCATTTTTTATACACGCCTTGATCCTAAAAGTAAAGAATCAAGGCACGGGGGGCATTGTTTACACCCGTTTTTGGCACCAAATCCTGGGCTAGCGTTGGAGGGCCATTTAATTATCTTTTAATTAAATTGGGCCGAAAAGTAGAAGTGTTCCGAGCTAAAACTAATGGGCCGAGTTAATCCCGTTCAGGCCCAATTAATTTTGGTTGATTCAGTCGTGGGCTTAAGTCTTTTTGGACTTATTCGTTTTTAAATAGGCTTATGGACCATGAAGAATGAGAACATTCTGGAAAAGAAGAAAATTGAATTGTATGTAAGGAGGCCATTAAATTGAGATTAAATGGCCCATGATTTTCCACATTACGTGTCTTTCCCATAAAAAGAGGAAGTGGGCCACCAGATATTCTTTCCAGAAGGGTCAAATGGCCCACGATTTCCAAAAGTGCATGGCCAAGAGAACATGGGCAGTTGTGAATTAACCCACGACTATCAAATAACCTCCTGAAGCTCACAAAACCGCCAACAATCTGGTTAGTGGGACACGTGGCAACGCAGTAAGAAGGCAGGAATTCATCTGCATGCAAAAGCTGTGGAGCATCTAAGCCTATAAATAGAAGAACTCAAGAAGGAAAAAGGGTCCACACACCAATCAAAGCTCAACGCTTAAACTAAAGCCTTCCCAGCGAAGCAATTATCTTTCTTGCACCCCAATTTCTATCTCTCTTGTGCCTCCAACTTTATTATTACGACATAATAGAGTTATTCCTATCTCTCTTGTATCCCCAACTTTGTTATTGCAAAAAATAATAAAGTTATTTCTACGATGTTCTCTATTTTTTCTCACACGGTTGGGAAATTTTAAGTCCACTTCGTTGTGGCAAACCACGAACCCCTTTGTGGCCTCACCCTTTGGGTCACACGCAATCGCAATACATACGAAGTCAGATCGAGGCGCTCACGCCTTTCATACGTTGGACGCCGACAAGTCCTGGCACGCCCGCGCTCAGTCCTTGAGCCATTTCCGAGCCAAACACGTGTGATCCAAAGGGTAAAAATCACAAGTTGATTCGTGATTTGCCACATGGTCGTAGACTTAGAATTTCCTAGTCATATAGGAAATGGAACGTAAAGCGTAAACTTTATTATATCGGAATGACAAAGTTGAGTACAACGGGAAAGTAAAATCCAAATTACTTGAAGAAGTAAGTTGAATGTGGTTGAGTACAAGGTACTCGGATATGTCTACTTTGCTGAAAGTAGAAAAGTTTTTGAAGCACTGGGCTTAATTGGTGCTGGACCCATTTTTCTTCTTTGAAACTAGTATTTATAGACAACCAACGAGCTGGTCCAGGTCTAAATGGTTTTTCCGGCCTTCACCACAAGCTGCCAAGTGTCTCATGTACCTAAATTAACTCCCCACTATGGCAGTTATGAGTAATTTGCAGAGGTTGAACTTGATCCTGAGCTGACTTAATAACTGCCCCACTTCCTCTTTTTGTGCAAGTGCTTTGCCATGTGGCCATTTGACTAAGTCAAATAGCCCTTGAACTTGGAGGAAAATAACTGCCTTCAGAGAATAACCAATTCTCTTTGGATTGTGGGCTCTGTCTCTTGATCCAAATCGACTCCATCTTCTATGGGCCGCATTTCCCCTTGCATGAAGGAATAATTGGGTCCAAGAATACCACAAAACCACAGCCCAACAAACCTTTTAATCTAGCAAACCCATGAACTGGGTCCAATTTAATTAAATGGCCTTTCACTACTAGCTCGATCCGTGGTGCCAAAAACGAGTATAAAGACTCACAAAACAAAAGCAAGATATATGAATTAATATTAAGTGGGGCAATCCAAATATTGGGGCTGGCACTTAATTCAAATCCTAAGGTGATGCATGCCAGTTTTAGATCCTGTGGGTTGGCAGAACTCGGTTTGGTTTACCCACAGTATCCCGAGGGTGTAACTTACGATGTTAGTCGTGTGGTGTGCTCAGGGGGACATTAAGGAGCACAAACCACTTGTCTTTTGACTGCCATTTTTGGGTCAAGTGTGGCGACACTTGATGAGCAAATTTGGCATTCCGAACGCAAGGGGTGGGCTATTCAGAATACAAGGGAAGTCGCCGACAGTCTTTCGGAGATGTTGTTTTACTGTCTATTGTATTTGGGGTAAAAGGAATCTGAAAGTTTATTGGGTATGCAGACAATCTTCAGCAACGCTAGAGGAAAATGGTACTTTGTGTTTCGCCATGGGGAATGTTGCCTTTGAGACTGATATATTTATAACGTAACGCTGATGCATCAAATTGGTATGTCGTTTATTTTTTTTGAAACGGCAAAATATTTTATTTGAAAATTTTGATAATGGGTACATCAAGTGAGAGAGGAGGGGAAATCAAAACACCAAGAGGGACAAAGCCCAAACAAACGGACCAAGTCCGAACACCTAAGGGCCATAAACTGCCCAGATCAGAAATTACAGCCCAATAAACACAAAAAGCTCAACCCAAACCAAAAAAATGGGTCGAGCCCAACCCAAGAAAGCCCTAAACCAAACCCTAACCTAAAACTACTCAGTTTCTGCCGCAGCCAACCACGCTCCAATCAACACCACTCAGCCAGCAGCCACCACGAAACAGGGAAGCACCGGCAATGCGTTCTGCCGTGAACCCTAACGAGTGGACAACACTCGTTGTTGATGACCGCCAAGAAACCGCCACTCCAGCCCTCACGAACAATCTAAGAGCCCGTTCCGGAAACCTTCTTAAAAAATAAGTACTTATTTCTCATACTTCTTATTCCACCTTCTTATTTTTCCCAAACAAAAAGTTTCTTTCACATTTTCAAACTCAAATAAAATGTAAATGAAAAAAAAAATTTTTTTTTTTTGCACTGTATTAAAGATCTCAATGAGATCTATCAAATAAGATCCATAGTGGTAGGAAAATTTTTTGCGTAACCCTATTTTTTTGGACCTGGAAGTTTCAAACTGAAATAGTGGACTGTTGGTACAGTAAATGAGAGCCGGCGGACGCAAACCGACCGGCAGCCGCGCCGGGCCGTCTCCGGCCGCCGGACGGCCGATCCGAGCCGTCCAAAAATTCTAAAAATTAAAAATAAGGGGGACCACGCGGGAATCAATGGCATCCGAGGTGTGTAAGGTGCTAAGATCGAGCAATATTTTTCCATGTATATATGAGTAACAATATGTTTTGATACATACACGAATACAGATTGCTCGGATCAAGCACCCTACACACCTCGGATGCCATTGATTCTCGCGTGAGCCCCCTTGTTTTTGTTTTTTAGAATTTTTGAACGGTTCGGATCGGCCTTCCGGTGGCCGGAGACGGTCCAGCGTGGCCGCCGGTTGATTTCCGGCCGTGGGGTGCTTGATCCAAATTCTTGGTTGCAAAATAAGCAGCCTCAAGTTCTGGAACGCCCCTTCTTTTTGATCAAAAAATAAGAATTTTTTTCATTTTTAGAACAGGCTCTAAGACACTGTCCACCGGAGTTTCAAAACATTACCGCAAGCCGCCAAAGCCCCCACGCACCTCCAAGACTCCGAGCAAAACTTATTAATCAAACGAGTTAGATACATTCTCACATTTCTCAATTGGACATTGGTTCCTTCTTTCAACCCACCTCGGCCCCTCCGGCTAGAACTGGAATTCTTGTAAGAAAATTTACCGATAGATTATTTGAATCATAAGCATATATGTTAGATTACGTGCTTGGATCTATGATCGTAATCACAGAAGTTTAGTAGTATGAACCGTGGGGGGAGGCCTTCTACTCTGCCCTCTTGCCTTTAGTTGCATGCTACGGCCATCTGCAGTATAATCAAAAGTCAATTGTTTTTAAAGTTAATAATGTTGGTGCAAAAGATGGCTCATAATGGTATAATCAAATTTAGCAACATCCTTAGAAATAATCAAATTTTGGGCTTTGGATAACCAAAACTATCAACATTTTTCAATAATCAAAATTTGTGTACTCCGCACCACATAAGTTAGCTAGTTCCAAAATTTGTATACACACGTGTTTCAATTGGTTTTTTTTTTTTTCTCTTCTTCGCCTACTCTATATTTTTCACTTCAACCACAAACTATTTTTCTTTCTTTCTCTCAAAAAGTGAAGCTCATATATGTCAATCATCTACAATTCAAACTAGTTTAAGGTATTTCACTCTTATTTCCCGTTTCCATTTTTTTCCTCCAAAAAAATTCATAATAAGAGGGAAGAAAATCACCGATTTTTTTCCCAAAATTAAGAGAGGAAATCGATATGTTTTTGCCAAAAAAAGTAAATAGAGGAAAGTGAATGGTAGGAAACAGAGGGGGAGAGATAGTGAAATTGTAGTGGACCCTTATTTTGGTTATGGACTAGAAGTGACCATTGTGAAACTCAACATTGTTAAGCTTAGTAATCTCTTAAGTGAATAATCAAAAGCTGATGTGTCAACTTTTGGTTATCATTTTTTGATTATACCATTGTGGATGACCTAAGTCTACTAGGGAGACTACGAAATCGATCATAGAGCAAGTAAAAACCCCTATAAATAAAAGAACTATAATCCTAATTCAACAAATAAACTATGTTGTCCAAATTAATAAGTCAAATCTTGCAATTCTACGATCATATCCAATGCTACAAAGTCGCTAAAAAATTGGTTATGATCAGGCTGTTGGCAATTTCTCCACTGATCATGGTGTTCAGGCCATAGGCTATCGGCGACGACAAACAGGACGGATATGATTGGCAGCTCCCCAAAATCGTTTGAAAGGCTATGATGCTAAGTTCACTCAGGAAACAAAGCGTTGATTTTCCCAGCAATTTCATAGAAATTCTTGCGATTCGAAGGATTCTCCCACTGCACCAATTCTTTTATTCTTTTCTCAAGCTCTTGTGCTTGCCTCATTAAGCAACAGATGCAAAACCTTACGGCACTCAGGCATAGAGCCATTTGGATCTTACTTCTATGCTCACCTTCTTGATCCCAAGGGAGTGACTCAAAGGACCTTTGAGTAACTTCCTTTGAGTGCTGAAGTAAGGATCCTACAATCTTCTCGGCTTCCACGATGCACACATCTGCATCAGATGATTTTCGCAACTCAGGACCATCTTCTATCTCCTTCTCTTCTCTTTCAAATACGGAAAAGGACTTGATCAAAGTTACCTTTTCAAGGAAGCGCAGAGACGAACTCGAGTCTTTCTTGAAAAGATCCAGGTCGCTGTTGATCAGTTCTTGGAGCTCGGACCAAGCAACTCCACATCTCTGTGATTCTTCTACTAAGGACTCCATTTGAACAGCCATGAAAAGCAGAAGATCCACCATCTTAGATAAAGACATGAGCATCTTATTATAACATCCAATCTGAAAGGGCAAGAACCAGAAATTAGGCTCTAATTCGGATTCTCCAGCAAACTTCTCTAACTGATTCAGATGAAGTTTTAGCTTCTCTTGCTTTTTTCTCAATGTCAGGAAGACAAGATCCATGTCTTTCTTATCGGCAGAAATTCCCACTTGGTTTATGCATTCTCGGAGGGCCCCCAAGCTCTGAGAGAGTTGCTTTTTTGCTAGAGTTGCTGCTCTTGTGGGTTGCAAGAGAAGTTCGACTGTGACGAAACAAAACAATCCAATGAAAGTCTCTGTGATTCTGGTGATAGCAAAGTCATCTGGAAGGCCGTAATCCGTCCTTCCTAGGATCAGTAAGGCTCCTATAACTGCTGAAACCCCACCGGCATGGCCATACATTTGACTGTGCCTCAGAAAACTCGAAAAAATTATCCAAGGTAGAAGGGCTAAAATTGTTAACGCTGGATATTTGCTAAAGAAAAAGCAACCAAGAACACCATATACTGACCCCAATGCTGTTCCTTGTGCTCTAGCATTTGCGTCTCTAAATGTCGCTTGTCTTTGTGCTACAAAGCTGATAGCGATGGCTAGTCCAGACCAGTACCCATTTTCCTTGTCGAATACCAAACCAAAGAAGACAGCAAGGCCTAGAGAAATCGAACACTTGAATGCAAAAAGCAGTGTTTCATTCCTTGGCACGATCCTTTTAAATAAAGCAGTGACTTCTTCTTGTACTACTGAATTCCTGGATCCTTCATTGTTGGATTTTTCAACGCTACGCATACGATTTTGTTGAGCGGTGGTCAAGTCGTCTAGAAGGAGCTTTATGCAGGAAAGGAAGAAAAATGATGTCCGGTTTTCACTGTTTGGATTTATGGTTTTAATCGAATCAAGGAGCTTGTTGAAAAGTTCTCTCCCTTTCGGCTCTTGAGGTGTTGATGCATCGATGACTGGTGGAAAAAACTTGGCTTGCTCTAGTTTTAGGCAGATTTGCACTTCCATTGCTAATAAAATCTCTCTTAGCTCTTGATCAATGAAGCTAACGCGAACAAAAGAGCAACAAGTTAGCGCGGTCTCCATCCGTCTTATTTGAATCTCAATGTCTTCCAATCTATCTAATTCTGGCTTTCCCAAGTAGGGCTTCGGCCTGATTTGGGGTCTCTCCCACTGCACACCTTCCTGTTGAGATTGAAATTTTTACTTAATTAGGCTATGCTAGCTTGTACAGCTAGCAATCAAAATGGTTTTCAATAGAATTGACAAATATAGGACAACGTCAGCCGGGCTCTCCACCACAAGCGTGCGGACTCTATATACTTTGTGGTTGGCTCCACTGTCCACACCAATGCGGGTAAAGAGTCCGGAGCATTGGTAATTTTTTCCTTGTAACGCGAGCTTTTTTCGATAGGTGATCAAGCCGTCACATGATATCAATTTCACCTGCGCTCAATGTTGGTCCACAAACATTTTGGAAAAAAGAATGCAAACATTGCGCAATCCCTGCTGCTTTGAGTGGTCAATACCAGGGGCGGATTGAAACGGGGGCACGTGCCCCCACTCGAAACTAAAATAATTTCGTTATACTTCTGTATATTTAGCATAATTATGAAAGTGGGCTACTATACATTGCATATATCTTGAAAATATACATATAGAATTAGTTTTATGTTTCAATTTCGTCATATGCTGCATGCATTTATATTTGTTGGTTTTCAAACTGTTTGTCTATTTGGAACGGTTCTTTCTTAATTGCATTTATTTTTAACCGTCTAAGAACAATATTTCAAAATAATGTCATTAATAAAACTATTTCGATCATTCTAAAACTTGTCGATGTTCATGTCAAACATACTGTAAAAATTTTGTCTGAGATTTTGTGCTCATTTTTACATAATTTAATTGAAATTATGTGTTATAAACTTTTGTGCTTTGTAATGGTTGCCTTAATTGTGCACGATTTTATTGTGGTTACTAGAAAAATAATTTTTCGCCATTATGATTAACAAGAGGCCCCCACTAAGTTACATCCCAGCTTGGATCCGTCCCTAATCAATACCATTATTGATTTGATCATATTGAATGTACCATTACGGAGTTGATACTCTGAAGAAGCTTGGCTCCAGTTTCATGCAAGGGCTTGGCTTGTGATATTGTCTCCAATGCAATTGTGGTATTTTGTTCAGAGAATGCCTTCATTAGGAGTCTAAACCTTTCTGATGCATTTTGACTGTACATTCTACTCAGTTTGTTTGCCTGTAATAAGAAGAAGCACAGAAATAATTGAATATAAAAAAAAAAATTTGTATACATGTTATTTGAATGAGTTTGAATGAGTGTGTGTCAATTCTTCTTATGTATTTGTGTGTGGTGGAACCGGTGGTGGTGGTGGTCGCTGGAAGTGGAAGGTGAGGCTGGTGGGCGCATCAGTTCGTCCATCTCCTCTCTCTCTCTTTGTCTGTGTATGTTAGGTCCAAATCTGTTTTGGGAGACTTGAATTTGCATTCGCTTTTTTTTTTTTTTTTTGGCTTAAAGCTCACGCCACGTCAGCGTCAAGATTTTGGGAGGTGGCTAGTTTTGTGCTCCCCAGACTTATTGCTTTCGAAAATAAAATTAGTCTTTTAAAATAAAAGTAAAAATCTGACATTGTCTTTTAGAAGAATATACACTTTTCAAACTATGGCTGAATATACTAGTTCAATTTTTTTTAATGGCAAAAATATTCATCACCTCATCATTTATTATTGTATTTCCTTTCAAAGAAAAAATCTCGTACGTGTTGGCGTAATAATCTCTCATTGGCGTGTCGAAAATTAGCAGGTTGAGCATCTCCGATAGATCCCTCAAACAAAAAATTAATGTCAAAAAGAAGAGTAATCATGCATGAAATATCAGTAAAATGTCAATAGATTCCTCAAACATCAATAATTAATTTGAAGTCATGAGTTCTTCAAATTTTCTTGTTCTTTCTCTTCAAATTTGAAGGATGCTTCTCACCACTAAGTCATGTACCCTTGCTATATATTTTTCTTCTTGCAAACTTCAAGTTAGCTCCATCACCGTTGCAAAAAGAATATACCCAAAAAATGCATTTTTATATATATTTTTTTCAACTTGCCAATATTCGTAAATCGGTTTCTACATATTTCACAATTTAAGAATAATCTTAACTCTTGTCTTTCTCTATTCACTTTTTTTATTATTATTTCAATTTAAGAAATGAATTCCCGATGTGATCAAGAATAAGAGAAGTTGAAGTGGGTAAGATCGAATTAATTGTTCAAGTATATATCTGAGTTGCAATAATAAGTTCTCCTATTTGTTCTGTAAACCTGATAATATCAATTATTAACATAGAGATAGATACATATTTTCTAAAAATTGTAGTTGAAGTAGTTAAGCAACAAGGAAGCTAGAGTGGCCAAAAAAATAAATTAATGGGAAAGACATGTCACATTTAGATAATAAAAAAAAGGCTGAAAATATGGAAAAAGTAAATCAAAATTTATTGAGAAATTCATCACATCGAGATTTTAAAGTATGGTAATGAAGTATAATTTTGATGCTAACTTTGAAGGTATATATCTAGCTAGCTAGTGGATCGAGATGTTTTTAAGCATTTACAGTGGATTCTTCAAAACTTTGCACCAAAATTGTGCTTTGCTACCTCATGCATACAACAATTTGAAGGATGACAATTTGTATTGCACTCCTTATATAGACCCTTCAAACATTTTTTGCTCAATAAAAAAATGATAATCTTTGCCAAAAAAACAAAAACTTAAAGCACAAAATTAAACAAGACAAGTAAAAGGTTAGCCAATAAAGTAGTACTCCTAGCTTGCATGGCATTTGAAGGATGATGATGAGTAGTAGTAATATATATTTGAAGGGTGGAGATAGTGTTTGAGGTATCTGCTAGCTAGAGCATTCAAAAGGTTGAAAAACTTTCAAATATTTTGTTAATTATCTAATGTTTGAGGGATGTGATGAAAATGTTACGGCCGGTGACAAAAGGATGTTATGGTGACAAAAGGATGTCAAGAACACAATGTAAGAGCATCCACAGTGGAATAAGTAAAACCAAGAATTGTTAAAGTTAGCAATGTTGGATCAAAAAAGTGCTCAAATTGGAATAACCAAACCTAGCAACCTCTTAACAACTTATCAAATTTTGACTCTACAATAATCAAAGCTAGCAATGTTTTGTCAATAACCAAATTATATCTCTCAATCAAGTACACCAATATTACACAAAAATCTTCTCTCTCTCTCTCTCTCTCTCTCTCTCTCTCTCAAAACAATGTTTTCAAAAAATAATTTTAAAAAACTGTGTAACTTTCAGATTTTTTTTTTCAGAAACTTTTTTTTATAGAAAACAAAATTTTCAAAAATTTAAAAAACTGTAAGTAAATAAAAAGTGTTTTTCAAAAAACTATTTTTTACACAAAATCTGTTTTTAAAAAACTGTATTTATAGTTTTTAAAATTTCAAAACTATTTGTGTAAATACAATTCTTTCAAAATTTCTAAATTTGTATTTACAGTTTTTAAGTGAACAAAGTATGTATTTTTTGAAAAACTGTTTTTTGTTTCAAAAAACTATATATATTTTTGAACTGTTTCTAACATAAATTATTTTTTCCCTTCAAAAACCGTTTTTTCAAAAAATATGTATGAAATGAAGGGAAAAAGTTTGGAGGGCCCATTGGTTTTGATTATGGGCAAAAAATAATCAATGTGGGATTTGACATTGCTAATTTTAGCAACCTCTAAATGGATAATCAAAATCTGAAGTGACATGTTTTGATTATTCACATTTGCTTATTCCACTGCTGATGCTCTAAGGTGATATATATCACTACGACGAACTAATCATTTATTCCTCAAGTACGGTCTCAAATAGAAATTTTAATTAGTAATATCTGCTTGACGAATTCCTAGTCCTCAAATAATGGGTTGTCTCAAGCGTAGGACTAAGATCGACGTAGCACAATATCCGGTAAGACCGGAGTCAAATCTACAAAGATGGTGATATTTGCTGACTCAAAACTCGGGTTGTTATTATTTAAACTAGCTCTTAGGTAGCCACCCCTTGTGTTCGATTGCTAAGATTGACTAAACTTAAGAAATTGTTTGATTTTTTTAAATAATTAAAAAGAAGGTACAATCGTAGGGTTCAAAGCACTCACAACCAGTCTCGGATAAAAAAACAATAACTGTTTGATTCAAATAAAAATATAACAATAAATAATAATAAAAAGGCTCCGCCACTGGCCCTCTACATCAATGCTCCATAGATTTATCTCCCCATTTCAAAAACCTTCTTAAAAAATAAATAGTTTATTTCACATTTTCAAACTCAAAAATAAATTAAATGAAAAATAAATGTTTAATTTTTTTTACATCGTTTAAAAGATCTCAATAAGATCTATCAAATAAGATCTATATTGCTAGAAAAATTATTTGCGTAAACACATAATTTTTGAGCTTAAAATTGTCTTCTTAAAAATTAATTCCTCCGTCCCGGTTTGTTTGTTCCCTTTTTGAGACCATTTGACCTCCCAAAGAATTGTTTATAATTTTCAATTCGTAATGTTTTTAATATGCAATAAAGATCTTATTTGATAGATTTCAATTAGTTTTATTATACAAAATCTTCAAAATCATAAAAAAAAAACATTATAAAATGTAATATATAAGTTTTTTTTTTTTTTTTTGCTCAGCATATAAGTATATTTTTGAAAGAAACGAATTTCGAAAATTGAATAAACTAATAGGAATGGAGTGAGTGCTTACTTATTTGGGTTTCTGGACCCACCAAGTTTCTCAAATTCAACTTTCGTGTGCAAGGAGGGAAAAAAATAAACCGAGAAAAAAAAAACAACTGACCCACAAAACTTGTCAAATATGTGAATTTGGATGACTACTTTTTTTTTTAATTTATTTCTCTCGTGCAAAAGTGGAACCTACCATATCAGTTATGATAGGAAACACTTTTCAGTGTGAAACGTAAGTTTTGAGGCTAACTCACATTTTTTAATTTGCTTTCAAAATACCCCTTCACCTGCCCAAAGAAACTGCCATTAAATTAAGAAACAAAAGAATTGTCACCCAAAGTTCCTTCTCCCCTCTTTTCTACCTTCACATTCCAGTTTCCAGTGCAGATAAACCTTGATTCAAGAATTTTCTCTTTTCATCTTTTACACGATATGACTCACGGTTTGACGCGCATCGCATGTATCTAGATGTCTAGTATGCAATAGTGATAACGTTATAGTGATCGAATTTTATGACAATATGTTGAGCACAATGTGAATTCTCCTCAATGCAATGGTGAAATTAATAAACTCCACCCGTGATATATTTTGTCAAAAATTGTAAATCCATTACTATTATAGGTGATCAATAAAACTAAAATAAATCTCACCAAAAATATTTCAAACCTGATGTATGCAAAGTTGGAGTTTTTAAGAAATAGGATACCATCAAGTCAGAGTACCTTTTGTATAAACTTTTTGTCTTAATAGAACTCTATACATTTTTCGTCACCGTTAGAATTAAAATTTTGAAGCCGCCCCTAATCAAAATCAAAATTTTCCGTTCACCACAAAGACGTTCTGGGATTAACGTAAAACAATATTTCCACCCAAACAAGCATATCCTCTGGGATTAAAGTAAAAAGACACTATTTCCACCCAAACAAGCATATCCTCGATTTTAAGTATTAGTCATCCTCGAATGGATTCAGTCTTACAATAGGTGGGAAAAATAAGCGCACCCGAGATCACGCATGCATGCAAGTATTACCTCTGCATGAGCTAGACGAGGGTACGGCAACAGCATAGCCAATACCGAAGCCAATGCCCCGAGAGCCGTACTAGCCGCCACATGGATCGGGTGCATCACAACCCCAGCCTCCTTACCGTACACCACAGCCCCAACATACACAATCACAATCTGTCCAAACGCAATCCTCTTGGTCATCAAGTGGGACCACTCCGGCACCGCCACCATGAACGCCCCCGCCGCCACGGTGGCAGCGGCGACGCCTGCGGAGAAGCGTTCGGGTCCGATGACCCAGAGGCTCAGTACGGACGCTGGCAGTACCTGGGCGGTCGCCAACAGGGCATGCCAGCATCCCTTTACAGAGTCGCCAAGTGTCGCGTCCGACACGATCAGTATGGCGGTCACGTAAGCGAAGGCCGGAAATGGGAGTAGGGTGCGGAGGGGTTCGGGGCCGTAGAGGGTGGCGCAACCCACCATGGCGCATGCCAGGGCGGTCCGAAAGGCCGAGCCCAGGCGGGTACGCCAGACAGCCCGTGCTCGGTCCTCCTCCGCCGCCATTGCCGGAAAGAAATAAGCTCTTCCACTGCAGTAGAAGAAGCAGGGGGGAATGAAAGAGGCTTGTGTAGGGGAAGAGAGTGATTTTTGGATGAAGTTAGAAGCAGGGGATGAAGAGGCTTTTATAGGCAAAGAGAGGACAAATTTTAGGCTTTGTTTGAAACTGTAGAAAGAAACGGGAAAATAATTAAAGAAGAAAAATGTGAGAAAGACGAAAGAAAATTTTTACTGATGAAACAATATGTATCTGCAGAGAAATTATTCCTTGCCTCAAGGGCGCGCAACACGTCATTTTATTACAAGTGGTGCCTCTCACCGATCAAAATCTACCCTATTGACTTTGTGTCAGTACTTTTGCCACATTAAGAGCATATGCACAAGACTAGCAAACTGGTGTGTTCGATTGTCATTTTAGTTTTGTTTAATTTTGTTTTTCAATCATTACTTTATATTTTTCTCAAATTATTATCATATATCTCTAATTGTTAATTTCATTTCTTTCTTTATCTCTCTCCAATCAGTACCCTTCCCTCTAATTGTTATCCTATTTCTCTCTGTACCTACTACCAAAACTAAACTAAACTAAACTGTCACTTAAACAAAACAAGATACTTTTTAGCTATTTTACTTATTTTGGACACCAAAGCCACCTTGCATCAGCCTAGGTAAAGTAATAGTAGCTATTTTCCCTTTACAAAAATCCTCTCCACGAGTACTGAACAATGTTCAAGAGCTATTCACTAAAAAATAGTATTTTTTCTCTCCACCCTACCACCTTTTCATTCTCTCTCTTTCTTTATATATTATTAAATACTCTCCTTCTTTAAATATTATTAGATAGAGATGATTATAGAGAGAATTGGTGTAGAGTTGAGAGAGATTCGAGTAGGTAAAATGAAAAAAATAGAGTGTTGGGTAGATAAAATACCTCTTGCTTGGTGTACATTGTGGGCACACGCCCCTAAAAATCCCGCATTTTCGGTTTGCGAAAAGTTCGGTTTGCGCCCTTTTTGTTTGAAAGCATGACGAAGTGCTGTTTTGAGAGAGTCGCCACCCGGGTTTTGCAGAAAACACCCAAGAAACCGATGTTGAAAACGCTTTTGTTTACGTTTGTTTGATTTGAAAAGGCTTGTAGACTGAACCGTCGTCACCTTCGATATCTGAGGTTCGGGAGCCAGGTTACGAGAGGGGAAGGGTTTTATGGCACCCCTCTCGCCCAATCCGAAGATCGGTCTCTACTCAGGCATTTTGTAAAACATTTGCATTTTTCTCTCTTTTAATCATTTATTTAGCCGGGGAACAGTTAATGGGGATTAACAAATGACAAGTTGTATTTATATGGCAAAATGTGATGTATGATTTATTAACAATGTATAATAGATTGAGAACAAGCATTTCTATCAGTGTTTTGAGCAAACTGGAGTGCGCTACCATGGGGTAACTTTCTTGCGAGCAGCGTATCGGCATGCAGGTTTGACGGTGCATGCTAAGACAACTAGCGCACGCCACCCATGATGGCGCACTGCAGTGAACTCAAACTCACAAACTCTGTTCTCAACCTCCGGGCTGCGAATGGACCAAAGGCACACCAGGACAAACCACGCAGTTCATTATCACAGCTTATATACAGTTATAGGGCACAGACTTTTATGTAATTAATGGACTAAAAACCCCATAAACAGCGTGGGGGATCGAACAGAGGCCTAGAACAAACCAAGAGGCAAGGGCCAGCCACTGGATCCTTAGAGCAGGTGGCGCACGTCAGTCATCTAAGCTCGTGCGCCACTTGTTCCATTCGTCCGATGCT
The DNA here is from genome assembly GCA_025413875.1 of Rhododendron molle. Taxonomy (NCBI): domain Eukaryota; kingdom Viridiplantae; phylum Streptophyta; class Magnoliopsida; order Ericales; family Ericaceae; genus Rhododendron; species Rhododendron molle. Next base: position 44,809,821 of record CM046392.1, read on the forward strand.
TGGCTTTGCTTCATCTGGGTTCTGGATTAGGACCAGAAGAATCCCAGAGGCCTTATTAAATAGTTTAAACAGATAACAAAGCTATACAGCTCTAAGATATGGAAAGCAGTAAACTGGTTATTAGCATGCTAGATGGTGATCAGATCATATATACAAAACAGAAAGGAGTGGACTGGGGTCCCCACACCAGCCTTGCCATGCAACCACAAGTGGCGCACAACATAGGATGACTGGCATGCGCCACATCCCACTGAGCACGATCCTTGAACCTTTGCCAGCTTTGGGCCAGGACTGGTATTGATTACCAGCCTTGACCCAGCCGGCGCCCCTCAGGGGTCTGGACAGTTAATAGAAACAAAGGTGGTATACCTTTGAAACGAGGTTTGATGGATGATTTGAGCTTGAGCTTGGAATAGGAGGATGGATGGAGGATGGAAATGGTGATGTGGGTTGTATGACTGATTTTCCTTGCTTGGTCTTTCAATGGATGAAAGGGAAGCAAGGAAAAACAAGAGAGAGGAAGTGGGAGAGAGTTTGGGAGCTATTGATGAGTGTAACCCTTTGCAAATAAATGCAAGGGGGGGTATAAATAGGCCAGGGCAGCAGCTTGAGAAGGCTGGGATCAGCTGAGGCCTAAGGGTTTGTTTGGCTTCCAAGAGTGGGGGAGCCTCCCATGCATTAAATGCATGGGACTTGCCTTGATGGAGGGTGTAGGAGAGAGGGGGAGACAGTTCTGGCCGAGATAATCATCAGGAGAACTGTTGCACACGTCAGGGTGGCACAAAAGTCCCGGACAAGTGGTTTCCAAAAAGGTGATTTGACTGGGAATAAGTGGCGTGCGCCACTTGTGAGAGGCGTGCGCCACTGGAATGTAGTTCCATGCCCGATGATTGACACGTGGCAATGCACCAGCGTGCGTCAGTTGATTACTGGCGTGCCGAAGCAAGGCTTTGTTGAGGCCATTTGGTTCTGGCTTGAAGGGTTTGAAAAAGGGTTTGAACGAGGTTTGGGACGCTCAGAGCTCAAACACACCATCAACCTTGGATGTTCTCGACCGTTAATCATCATGGGGGAATCAAAGATCGTATGTAAACTAATCGGGACAGCCCAGAATAGGGTGTCTACATACATGCTCTAAATAACCCGTCGCTTGACGGACAAACGAGGCAAACGGAAATGGAACAGCGTTAAAGCCTACCTACCCCTTGTCAATACTTTTTTTTGAGAGAAACTTTATTCTCGGCTTTGCTCAATTTCATCCGTTCATTGGTTCAATCAATGGTTGAGGTGTGTTTTTCGATTTTATTTTTACCGGTCAGAATTGATTTTCAATTAATCTGGACCGTCCCAAATACTTTTGAACGCGCGTGATTTAGCGCTATAAATCTTCTTTACGGGACGCCCCGTAAAGAAGTTTCTCTCTTTTTTCCCTCCACGTTTTACCGTTAACTAGATACGAAAAAATACCCATTCTCCAAAATCTCTGATTGTTTCATAATTTGTATTTGTTCGTCATTAGTGATGAAATACCCATTCTCGATATTTTTATTCATCGTGTTACAATTTTTTGAATTAATCATCTATCTCTCGTGTCTACAAAGCAAATATATGACTTGATAAGTGCCAAAATACACATATTTTGGCCCTCCAAACTATATTTATTAGTCATTTATTTTAGTTACTTGATAATTATTTTGTCCCTTTTATGTTTATAGGTTGCTCGAGCCCGATGTCTGAGATTTTGGATAAAAGCAGAAGTTAAGAGAAGAGTTGGAGTTAAAGTACAAAGGGCTTGAAAGTTGAATGTTAATTTATCACCTCCAAAAGTCCAAAGGGCCTTTATGTTATTTGGTGCCCTAAAGCCCTACTTGGCTACTTCTATATAAGTCAGTGAAACACTACTTCGGCGGCAGCTTTTTGCTGTGGAAAAAAAGGCCGCAGCTTGGGACGAGGCAATTGGTTTCGGTACTGCCGAGAACAGAAGAACAAAGAACAAAGTTGCTGCTCTAGACAATGGAGACTACTTCAACATCTTTTGATTCTCACCGGTTTATGGGCAACTAATCATCTCTCTTAGGGTATAGATGAAACCCTAACCAAGTAACTATATTTTTATGTTGATTTTGGATTTCGATTGCCGAAATGATGGTTGTATAACATTGAGACTTGTTTTATGATTCGAACTTATTTTTCCAATCTAGTTATATGTGTTAGTTTTCTGTGATTGCAAATACATAGTTATGCAACGGTATTCTTTGTGCATGAAATTGAGAATTAGAATAATTTATGCCTAGGAAAGACGAATCGTGCCTAGATTAATTAGTTGTAGAATCGATGACGATTCGTGCCAACCGAAGATAGATTATGTCCAATTTTCAATCACATGAAATTTTCTTGGTGATATCACTAGGGCTTGTAGTTTTTAGTGAGTCAATATCATTTTGGTAGTCGGTTTCTTAAATTAACATAATCACGTGGTTACGAAGTTAGGGTGGATTCAAAACCCTAAGACTTTTCCATATTCGAATTCAACGTCTTTCTTGCTTTTAATTACTTAGATAATTTTAGTTAATCAAAATCCAATCACTATTTCTTGAATTGAATTAGGAATTAATTTTAGAAATACAACAACTTAGCCTTTTGATCTCCGTGGTACGATACCTTGACTTAAACCACTATTCTATTTGAATTGAGGTTTTCGCTCGGTTTTAATAAATTATTTTTGGTGTGAAAAACGACCTACCATGACTCAAAGCAAAAACAGAGTTAACTAGATACGAAAAAATACAAAACTTGCTTTTAAATCAAGTTATACTTATACTTCAATTAAGTGATCGGTTTAGATTCTTTAATTGAGTGACCAGTGTATGCTTATAAATCAATGACAAGTTAAAAATACCGTTTGAAAGTTTTACTTATGATATTGCGCAGACATTGCCTACCTAGTGAACAGTACTCGCCGGATTACACCGAGCCACTGCAGCAATATTAACACTTCTGTAAAATATCGATAGCTATGTTTTGGGGAGACTTCTTTTTAAATATGAGGTTTGCAGAGGCTTGTGCACGGTACTTTTGGGAAACATATAAAGAAAAAAGATCAATAATCAAGACCCATAAATTTCTACGGGCGTAATTGAAGAGAAAACGGCAAAACATGGAGGGAAAAAAGAGAAAAACTTTTTTACGGGGCGTCCCGTAAAGAAGATTTATAGCGGTAAATTTCTCTCGTTCAAAAGTGTTTAGGACAGTCGAGATTGAAAATCAATTTTGACCAGTAATAATTACAAAATTAAATTTTACCAGTCAAAATTAAAAATATATCTCAGTCATTGATTGTTCAAATGAACATGTGAGATTGAGCGGAATTGCGAATAAATTTATCTCGGGAAAGAATGGAAGGAAAAGGTAAAGCAAGAGAGAGATAAGCCAGAAATTAAAATTGAAAAGACAAGGGGTAGGTAGATTTATTGTTGTTCCATTTCCGTTAATTTGCCTCGTGTGTCTGTCAAGTGAGGGTTATTTATGCGGCAAAAGTACTGATACAAAGTTAATAGGGCAGATTTTGATTGGTGAGAGGCACAACCTTAAAAAATGACGTGCTGCGTCAAGGGCAACGAATAATTTCTCGTATCTGCATATTAGTTATAGTGTGTTGTCAGTAATGAAGAAAAAAATTAGGGAAATAATTTTGCTACACTATTTTTTGATAATGTTACACCTTGTAAGTGTATTTTTTGGTGTAAAAATACACTTGCAGGGTGTGGCATTATCAAAAAAGGTGTAACAAAATCACTGCCCAAAAATTAAGGGTGTAGTTAATTGGGAAGTCTTCCTCTTGTGTATAGTCTTAAATTTGTTTTGAGAATAAGTTTTGTCTGGATGAGGCAATAATCATGGGGTTTTCGCCACTGCCATTTGTGGGCTCTACCGTGTATTCATTGTGGTAATATGAACTGTTTATTTTGTAGTGCCCGCAGAATAGCGCATTTACGTAAAAAATCAGCTTGATCAGACATCGATAGGCATATCAAAAATTAAATTTTGTTTTCTAAAAAGAACGGCCTGGATTCTGTCAATAGTTTTTAAGTTAAAATGTCTATGACCGTCTACTTTATAAACAAAAATTCAATTTTTGATATGCCTATCGATGCCCGATCAAGCTAGGTTTTTTTTTTTTTTTTGTGAAAACAGTACTCTGCAAGCCCAACAAAATTAACGGTTTAAAGTAACGCACAGTAGAACCCGCATGGTTTCCACCTCATCTGGAAATAACTTTTTCTCATTTGTTTTTGGTCATTTTCTTCCTACAGGTCTGGAACTAGTGTTAGGTTACCTCATTCTCATTTTGAGAGAAACAACAATGACAAGACCTGAACCCAGTGAGGCTGACTCTTGCCTTTAATTGAAAGCAGCTCATACAACCGAAATCGGAAAAGATTTTGGCCTTGTTCGTTTAGCATATTTACTTTGTTTTCCAATCATTATCCTATATCTTTCTCCAATCATTACCCTATTTCTTCAATTATTAATTTCATTTATCTCTCTATCTCTCTCCACTCATTATCCCTCTCTCCAATCATTACCCTATTTCTCTCTCCACCCACTACCAAAACTAAAATACCCAAATGTACTAAACGAACAAGGCCTTTATCTGTTTCCCAGTCGCGACGGAGCTGGCTTTGGGCACAGATAGTGCATACAACGCGATTTTGGATTCATCTTGGGTTCTATAAAGATGATCAAAACCACTTATTTTGTTCAAAATATGTTGTTTAGAGTCCTTGTAAAAAATCAGCTCCATCCAATATCAATAAAGATATTTACGAAACGTTCAATTTTGCTTCAGAATTCAGGCCAAATTTTAAAGCAAAGTTGGATGTTTCGTAAATTAATGCTCTTACCAATATTAGATTGAGCTGATTTTTTACGCGGACCCTAAAGCATCTCCGACCATATTTGTGGGAGCCGAGACGGATCCAGAATCCAGATCAAGGCCCGGTTCGAGGAGCAATTCAAGACTGGGAAGAACCGGTGGTTCTTTTCCAAGCTCCGGCTCTGATTGGTTTTTTGGTTGGTTTCTGGGTCTGAGCCTAGTTGCTAGTATAAGGTAAATGGGAGTAGGTTCTCAGCAATATTTCTTCTAACTAGCATTCCAACAAATAGGGGGAAGAAAAGAAATTTATTTAAAAAAAAAAAAAATATGCAGTTGACAGAACCTACTAGTATATAAAAAGTTATGGGTTCGACTTAAACCGTATAAATATTTCATTTCTCTTCTCTGAGGTTACATTAGAATAAGTTTGTGAGTTTCTGATTTGCGTTTTGAATTTGAAGTTTGAACTTTTAAGGTTGTTAGTATTGGTTAACCGGAATTTGCACTATGATAGTTGCGTTGTTAATTGATTCAATCAATTTGTCTATTACTATTGTATTGAGGCATTGGCACTTTGGAATCAACTCGAGAATATTATCTTATGCCAAGGTTTCATATTCAAATGGAAATTCGTGATATTGGATAAAAGATGTTTGAGAACCTACTCCGCTTCAATTTAGACAACATCCACTTCGTATGTAGGTAGCTTTGCCATCTTCCTAAACAAAAATGCTACACGCACAACCATTGTGTATGTGTTGTGTAACAAACTCTGGCCGTCTAGAAGTGTTTGGACTACATTCCTGAACCTTATCAAATTTCAACATGACGATTAGCATTGGTCATCACTATGAAAAAGACACTTCCCGATAACAATTCGCCCAATGAGCACGCGAAAACGTGCGAAGCACGGGCATTACACTATATTAAGAAAAATAAAAAACAAACTTACAAGGATTTGAGTCGCAGTCACAATTTTTCCCATTTCCTTCTTCTTTTGTTGATTGGTAGTAGTATCTTGGATGAAGCGGAATAAGTGATAAATGAGGGGGTCCATGTGTAATTTACCCTATCTAGATATCGCGACTACTAACCCTAAAAGCCCTAACTCAACCACTATATAAATCCTCAACATTCCCACGAAGGGAAATCCTCAACATCCCACGCCACGAAGAGAGAGAGAGAGAGATGAAAATGGTGAAGCCGAACAAGGCGGTGATCCTCCTGCAAGGCCGCTTCGCGGGGCGCAAGGCGATGATCGTCAGTCCCTTCGACGACGGCACCCGCGACCGCCCCAACGGGCACTGCCTGGTCGCCGGCGTGGCCCAGTACCCGAAGAAGGTCATCAGAAAACACTCGGCGAAGAAGACGGCCAAGAAGTCCCGCGTCAAGGCCTTCGTCAAGCTCGTCAACTACAACCACATCATGCCCACTCGCTACACCCTCGACGTCGATCTGAAAGATGTTGTTTCCGTGGATTCGCTTCAGTCGAGGGATAAGAAGGTGACCGCGGCCAAGGAGATCAAGGCCCGCTTCGAGGAGCGGTTCAAGACTGGGAAGAACCGGTGGTTCTTTTCCAAGCTCCGGTTCTGATTGGTTTTTTGGTTGGTTTCTTCTAACTAGCATTCCAACAAATAGGGAGAAGAAAAGAAATTTATTTAAATAAAAAAAAATTCTTTTGACAGAACCTTAGTATAGAAAAAGTTATGGGTTCGACTTAAACCGTATAAATATTTCATTTCTCTTATCTGAGGTTACATTAGAATAAGTTTGTGAGTTTTTGATTTGCGTTTTTTGGGTTTGAAGTTTGAACTTTTTTAAAATTGTTAGTATTGGTTAACCGGAATTTGCACTATGGTAGTTGCGTTGTTTATTCAATCAATTTGTCTAGTATTGTATTGAGGCATTTATCAACTCGAGAATATTATCTTATGCCAAGGTTTCATATTTATATGGAAATTCGTGATACGGGTCAAAAAGATATTTGAGACCTGAAAAGGTAAATATATATAGGGTATCCACTGGCTTAGAACATCTCTAATCCAATACTCTATTTGAGAGTATTAAAATACTCTATTTTATTTATAAAGTGATTTTAGAAAAAATTACTATTCCTATTTACGCCAACCACAAATTCTCTATTTTCCCCTCTAAAATCACTTTACAAAAAAAAAATATATTTTTTTATACTTTCATACGGATATGGTTGGTATAAAAATTTAGTAAGAAAAGCTTACAAGGACAAAAATGTCTTTTAAAAATATAAATAGTGTTATAGAGATGATCCTCTATATTTTCTCTTACCCTCTAAATATTGTGGATCAAAATCCAAGACTCTCAAATGGAGGAGAGTTGAGAGGATGGGTTAGAGCATCTCCAATCCAGCTCTATTTCTCTAAAATAAAGGATGGATGTGACACATTGAGGGGATATTTTCTAATTTATTTCACTTTTTCTTCACTTTTTGTAATTTTCGAGGGACCCACCGTCCTTTTTAGAGTTTGGTCCTCCAAAAGTAAATTTGGTCCTCTAAAAATGGAGGATCAAAAGTAACTTTGGAATACAAAATTCCTCCATACTCTAAAAAAAGAAGATGGATTCTTCAAAAATTCTCCCAAAAAGTACAAAAAGTGAAGAAAAAAAGAAATAAATTACAAAATCTCTCCTCAATGTATCACATCCATCCTCTATTTTGGATGGATTGGAGATGCTCTTAGAGTGCTTTGATACTCTCAAATAGAGATATAGAGTATGGGTTGGAGATGCTCTTACAAAACTTTTGACTTTGCTCTTTTTTTTGCCAATATCTCTTTTGGGGTCTAAAGAGATCCAAACGATTCGAAAACCAAAACGAACCCTTAACGGCTTTTTTGCTCTTAACCTCAGTTGCATGCCATGTAGGTATGTAGACACCGGTGCACTACAAGAGTGTAGTGCCTTCGGGTACCACGCAGATCCCAAATCTTTGCAAAGCGCCTACCCCGTGTCCACTTTAGCATTGCAAAAACTGAGGTCAATCTTATATGGTGATTGATTACATTTTTGGTATCCTGTGATGTGTTGCGAATGTAGTAATAGGCTACAGATAATAAGATGACCTATTCAACCAATGATTCTGGTTATAAATCAATCACCCGACAATCAAAATGTTGTCACTCGACGTGATTAAGGGGGTGTTCGGCCATTTGAGCCAAATGGCTTTCCCGTCAAAAAAATTGTCCTTATTCAAACTTTTTCCGTATCACGTGGCTTATCATCATTTTTTTTGGAGATTATTGCATCCTCATGACAAGAGGAATCTAAAAAGTAAAAAAATTTAGTTGAAATCCATTTTTTTTTGAATTTTGACGAAAATTGGCGGGAAAACCACTTATTTCGTCTTTATTCAAAAAAAATTGGATTTCGACCAAAGTTTTTTACTTTTTAGATTCCTCTTGTCATGAGGATGCAATAATCTCCAAAAAAATGATGATAAACCAAGTGATACGAAAAAAATTTGAATAAGGACAAAAAAAATTTGGCGGGAAAGCCAAATTGATTATTTGGCCGAACACCACCTAATTGTCACGGTATCATAGTTTTAAATATCGGCCGGTTCGTACCGAAATTTGAGAATTCCGGTTCGGATATAGGCCGGTATAACGGGAATACTGGAAATCACAAGTGAACTGGCCGATTCCCGATACGTATCGGTCTGTAACGAATTCTTGTGGACCGGTTCGGCAAAAAAAAAAAAAAACAGAGCTTCCCGCCACGGGATTTTCAAGTTTTAAAAATTCACGACCGCGACACCCGATTCCCGCGACGTATCACCAATACATCCCGATACCAATATACCGCGACCGATACCGCGATTTAAAACTATGCATGGTATACATGCAAGAAGCAAAATTAAGGCAGTCTTCGTCATGCAATCATGCCTGTTAGACTCTCAATAAACTATACGCAACCAGATGACGTTGACATTCTACTGTTGAAATAAATAAATAAATAAAAATTCAAAAATTTCTTTGTTTGGAAAATCCTATGAGTCGGCATCTGTGCCAATACGACCTAGTCTTCAATCCCTTTCCTTTTCTCCTGCGAATGAATCTGCTGCAACAGGCTCTAATGTAACTAGAGAGGAATGCCAGAATGGTAGACTTCTCCTCTTTGTTTTGTATAGAGGATATTCGATTGGAAGATAAGGTCAGCACAAGGAGAGAACGCAGTTGAAACCAGAAAGAATCTTAGCAAATGAGCATATCCTTTTCTAATCCAACACTTATTTAAACCAGAAACTAGTCCAGATAACAAACGGGCTCTAGAAGACGAGGAGTACAACAAACATAGATCTGAAAATGCAAGGGAATGAATCTACAACAACTAGCATATGCCTTTGGATACTGATTCAGTATGCAATGTTCAAGTGAAAACAGAAGTGGTCCGGAATCCCAAACTGTTTCAAGGTTCACTAGGTCACCTTTCGGTGCTCTATTAAAATAGACAAGAAACCTGAATACACACACTAGACGCACAAAATTCCAATCCATATCAGCTTTTCACATTTGTTAGACATGGAAATAAATTGGAAGATGTCAACTAAGAGAGAGAGCGAGCGAGAGAGAGTGATGACATAGCCATGGAGTGGTTAGACAAGTGTCATAGGCTTTGGAAGCCTACACCAAAGGCTAAGGATAGCACGAGCATCAAGAAGGCTTTTTGGTCCAAAAATAAGTGTCCTTGGTAGTTGGTAGTTCAAGGGTCATCTATGGTAGTTTGGTAGGTCATCATGAATTAAGCGTTTGCATTAATATTCATTGATAGTTGAAAGGGTCATCATGTATTTAGTGTTTGCATTAATACTCATCTAGGTGCATTAAACACATGCTAGTTGGTTCAATATACACATATATCTAGGTTTAGCCTCACATCTTTTTGGATGTATTCATTAATTAGGTTCATTTCATTTAGAGTTCTAGGAATTCGAAGAGTCTTTCCCCTGGATTATAAATTGAGATGTAATCTTTCATTTAGAATAGAGTTGATTATTGAATTGAGTTTACAAGGTTTAAGGCCTTTGTAATTGGGGTTTGGGCTGCGGTCCGTCCTTGCAGAAACTACCTAGCCCTTGTGAGGGTGAAGCACATCTCTCTTTCCCTCTCAACTTCTTCTAATCTCTCATTTCTTCTACTTTGCGCACTTGTTCAAGCAATATTCTTATTTCCCCACCCAAAACCACCACAATTTCAGTTGTAGGCTATACACTAAGGGTTCTAAATCTGTCCTACATCAGAGAGAGAGGAGAGAGAGAGAGGGGGGCTGAAAATTGAAAAGGGAATTTGGTAAAGGCTGACCAATATTAAATCTGAATTCATATAATGTATTGCGTGTTGGTTCAAATCATCGAAAATGATCAGGTGCTCAATATCATATGAGTTCACATCAGAAATATCTTAACAGAAGCTAGAATAACCTTCATAGCACCTATAATGACATGGGAGATTACACGGCACATCATGCCAATCCTCTCACAGCTATGGGATTTGTTTGTTCCGACATACAAACGAGGTCAACAATTTCATAAGCGGGGTTGCCCTCCATTCTATTCTGCGAAAGGTGACCGTACCAATTACCATTTACCAAACTTATAAATCAGGTACGTTGTGAATCCCAAAAATCAAGATAGTGTGGATTTTTAAACTACTACCTGTCGAAAGTCGGTTAAACCTCCAGAATGCAAAGGAATTATTGGGCCTCTCTATAACAAACAACGCCATCCCACATTGGAAGTTCGCATAGGGAATCTTGGGTTTCTAAGCAGGAGCAGATGACACCTCCTTGGATAGCCTTTGTAGATGAGTTTCACTGGTGGCTACTTAAGGCAAAAGTCAATCTGTGCTCATGACCGTGGGATTGGAGACCATGCTTGAAACTCACTCCAGTAGGTGAAGGTGACGCTAGTGCTCAATCCTTGCGACTTGTGAGGAGAGAGAGTACAAAGGGCGCGTCCATTGAAAGTTTTCATTGGGAAACAAATGGGCCAAGAAGCATTCTTCCTAACATATATTATACTTGTACGGTACGCACTGAAACTTCAATACAGGACCTTTCTACTATGATACAATGTAGACAATCCACCAAAAACGTACTAGAGAGTATTTAACTTTAGCACTTGACATCAGTACGAAATATCATATGCTGACTCCAAGATGCAATAAGAGTAAAGCCGGTGGCCAGCTATTGCAGAAATCCCCAAGGATTTAGAGCACATATATCGATCCAGTGGTAGTTGAAAACCATTACATCATGCTTTCCCTTTCAAAAGACACAAATTCATTTTGTATGACAAAGCCATCAGAAAAAAATGCAAGCATGAAACTGAGATGATACCAGCCTTGAAAGAAATCTAACGAGTACCAATGGATCAGCAGACTACAACTTGAGGCTAAAGAACTAGCAGAAGGGTTGAAGAGAACACCCTTTTTTTTTTTTTTTTTGTACTTTTGTTCTTATAGACAGTGTACGTACTTTAAACTTCTCATCCAGCTTTTGGGATGTAAGGTCAATTCACTTCCGGCAGTGTATTTGGGTATGCCGCTGGGTTCCTCCTTCAAATCGAAGAGTGCTTGGGACTCTGTTGTGGAAAGATTTGAGAAAAGATTGGCGAGCTGGAAGTATCAGTACATCCCAAAAGGAGAAAGATTAATGTTGATTAAAAGTACGCTTTCCAATTTGCCTACGTACTTTATGTCCTTGTTTCTTATTCCGGTTTCGGTTGCAAAGAGACTTGAGAAGATTCAAAGGGGCTTTCTTTGAGGAGGCGTAGGGGATGAGTTTAAATATCATTTAATGGATTGGGATACAGTTTGCACTCCTATCAGAAGGGGCGGTTTGGTAGTGAGGAGATTAAAGTTGTTCAATCAAGCCCTGTTGAGCAAGTGGCTATGGAGATTTGCATGTGAAAGTGATAGATGGTGGAAGAAGGTGGTGGTAGCAAAGTATGGATGCGAATGGGGAGATTGGTCTTCTCTTAATTTGAGTTTGCCATATGGGGTGGGGCTATGGAAGGGTATCATGATTGGGTGGGATGATTTCGCAAAATATATCCGTTTCGTGGTTGGAGATGGGAGAAGGGTGAAGTTCTAGGAACATGTGTGGTGCGGAGACGTGAGATTTCGGGATGCGTTCCTGAGCATTTATTTGTTGGCAAGTGACAAGGATGTTCCCGTTTCGGCGTGCTTTCATTTCCATGAAGGGGCGATAGTATGGGATATTCATTTACGAAGGGATGTGAATTATTGGGAGGAGGAGTTGATGGTCTTGCTGTCCTTTGTATATAGTATCCAAGGGATTGGAGAAGGGAGTGATGAGCTTCGTTGGGATCTAACAAAAGCAGGATCCTTTCAAGTGAAATCCTTTTATCAAGCGCTTAATGGTGGTGGTGGTGATTCATCCTTTCCGTGGCACACGGTTTGGAAAACTAAGGCGCCATTGAAGGTAAGTTTTTTTTTGTGGTGTGCGGCCCAATGCAAAATTCTAACGATCGATAATTTGATTAGAAGGGGGAAGATCATTGTCAATTGGTGTTGTATGTGTAAACGGGATGCGGAGACGGTTGACTATCTGCTTATCCATTGTCCAGTGGCGTGGGAACTTTGGTCTTTGGTGCTTTCTTGGTTTGGGATACAGTGGACTGTGTCTAAAAATGTGATGGAATTTCTAATTGCTAGGAGGGGAGTTAGAATGGGTAAGAGAAGGAAGAGTTTGTGGGCCATGATCCCGCTTTGCTTGATGTGGGTCTTATGGCGTGAGAGAAATTCGAGAGTTTTTGAAGGGGTGGAAAAACCTCTGTCTAGGATAAAATCTTTTTTGCTAAATAGCTTGTACAGTTGGGATAAGGGAGAGTGTTATCCATCCCTTGACCAATTTTTAGATTGGTTCGAGTTTTTCATTCTCTTGGCAATGTATAGGGCCTTTTTGTTCTGTGGCCTTCTTTTGTATATGGGTGGCATGCCCTTTATGCCTTCTTTCTAATATAATTATTTACTTATAAAAAAAAATAGACAGCGTACATTACTTTATAGACAGACACGCCAGACCGTGTTCATGATTCCGTAAGGATTTTAGTCACGACAGCGTCATTTCGAACTTGATTTCCCTTTCATACTGCAGGGCATATTAAGCAAGATGGCAACAAAACCAAAAAGATCAGGATTCCTACCATGTCTCGTATGCTTCCTTGCCAGCATAAGACTTGCTCACAGAGCAAGTCCGAGGGAGGAACAGAAGTCGGGGAGAACGTCTTAAATCAATAAGGCCAAATTTTCTGGAAAAATAATAGAGGCCCTAGGCAGCAGCCTTGTTGGGCCGGCCCCGAAGAGAACTTTAACTACAAAAAAAAAAAAAAAACTATAGAATTTTATCTACCTATCTATTGCCTTACAACTCGTGCAAGATCAATACTATTACTCCTTTAAAATGAAGAAAACACACTCTTAGGACAGAGTAAGAAGAACTTGGAGCATAATCGCAATATAGAGTGAAGAAAAAAAAAATCATACAAATTCATGATTATATAACTCACATTCTGGACTTCTGAATTCAGCATCAAATTTCATATCGTTTACGATAATGGATAACATCATATAGATATGTTCAGACTTAGGATGAGTTCTATCATGAGCAATGAACCTGTGGAGTATTCCACATACCTCTACAAAGCTAAAACCTGGAGACTTCTTCAATCCTTTTCTTTCCATGGCTTCTCTCATTGTTCTTGCTTCATCCCAGCGCTTGATACCTGAATAAACATTCGACAGACCAATATATCTACCATCATGTTCCGGCTCCAACTCAACAAGCTTCCTTCCCACTATTTCTGCAAGGTCTAATTTCCTATGGTTCAAACAACCGTTAAACAACGCACCGAACATGGAAGCCGTCGGTTTGATTGGCATTTGATGTAAGAATTGGTATGCTTCCGTTAATTGGCCCGCACGAGCCAGAACATCTACCATACAAGCATAGTGCTCATTCTTTGGTGTCATTCGTTCTTTATTTAGGGACTCAAAGAAAAACCAAGCTTCCTTCACTAGCCCTCCATGAGCACAAGCACTCAACAAGCACAAGTACGTGATTTCATCTGCAATGATTCCCGCAATCTTCATTTCTGAATACAAAGCAAGCGATTCCATCACAAACCCATGAGTGGCAAGCCCTCCAATCATTGCATTCCAAACTAAAACGTCGGTCTGATTCAGTGGTACCCCACGAAACAGTACTAAAGCCTCCTCTATCGCACCAGATTTGGCATACATGTCCACGAGGGAGGTTCGCAATTCAAGAGTTAAAGGCAAAGCATTCTCAATCATATACCGATGCGTCTTCCTCCCGATCTCAAGAGCACCCAGGTGGGCGCAAGCACACAAAACACTCACCAAAGTCACCTCGTTCGCCTCTGGCCCCACAACCTTCATTCTCTGGAAAATCGCCAAAGCCTCTCCGTACTGCCCACCCTTAACATACCCATCAATCAAAGAGCTCCACGACACAACATCCCTCTCAGGCATTAACTCAAACACTTCCCGCGCCAGACCCAAGCTCCCACACTTGGCATACCCGTCCAACATGGCGTTCCAAGAAACTGAATTCTTCACAGGCATTTCATCGAACAGCTTGCGCGCGCGCGCTACATACCCACAGGAACCGTACATATGGATCAAAGAATTCGCTACAAATCTATCCGATTGAAACCCAGTTTTTAGAACGATCCCATGTACAGAACCCGCAAGTTGAGGGTCTCCCATTCGGGCAGACGCCTTGGCGAGAAAAGGGTAAGTTAAGTGGTCTGGTGAGACACCAACTCGCATCATATCGACGAAGATGGCTATCGATTTACTTGGATTCTTGCTTTTGGAGTAACCCCTTATGAGGGCATTGTAGTTGAAGAGTGTTGGATGTTGGAGTTGGCGAAAAACCCGATAGGAGTAGTCGACGTCGGGGGAAACAGAGGTCGCGGCGAGAGACAGGATTCGAGAGGGAAATGGGTGGTATTGGGCAAGACCAAAGGCAATGGCCAAGGAATGGATTCGCTTAAGCTCGGAGATGGACTTGCATTTATCGAGGAGAGAGATGAGAGTCTGAATCAGATTGGCATTGCTACTTAACAGGGAAGCATTCAACATTTACAATTTGAGTATGCCCACAAGTTTCAGTGGGCAAAGACCATATAGTTCGAAGTTTCCCCCCTTTTCATTCTCCTTCCTCCGTATCTATGTAACTGTTTCATTTTCTCTTGGGGTAATAAATTTCACTAATACCCCTTGAGGTTTTGAAGGAATATAAGAGAGATAATTTTACGTACTAATTCATCTAGACAATTGCTGACTAGACAGAGGCATAATGGCCCTTTAATCACACACAATACCCCTTGAGGTTGAGGTTTTCTTAACTACGAACCTGCACCGAAAAATTTCTCCTTGACTATAGATACTCTACTCACGTTTGAGAAATAATAATGAACCTTTTGTGGTTTCTACTTTCTATGTTCGTTCCACAAATATCCAAGATCAACAATCGATTGTTAAAACATGTAATGGAATGACCAAATGTGACTTGTATCTAAAGATTCACCATTTTTTATGGTAAAAAGTAATAAAGTCTATCTAGCTCTCACTTTCTTTGAATCAAAATCACTACTGTATTTTTTACCCATTAAAAACACAGTTTCGATCAAAAAGGGTATAATTATCAATAGCCCTAATTTTATGTTTGTTGAAAGAGTTGTTATGGTCAGAAACGACAAATTGGGCCTCCATAATTATTTTTCCAGAAAATTGGGCCTCCATTATTTTTCCAAAAAGTTGTTTAACATGGTAGTAATTGTTTTAACATGTTTTTCAAGTTCTACCTACTGTACCCATACTTTGATAACAAACAGCTCTAGTTTCCCTCCAAATAATTGATCTAATCAAACACTAACATCCTTTCCAATCAATGTAAGGCTGCGTCCTTCTGAAATTAACTTAAACTTAACTCAAATCTGGGAGTTTTGTCCTTATTTGAATTTTTTTCGCTTTTGTTAGTTTTGCGCCAAATTTTTGTGGATTATTGATTCGTCTCGACAAGAGGAATCGGAAAAGTAAATATTTTTTACTTTTACCCAAGTATTTTGAGAAATAACCACTTTCTAGCGCAAAACTAACAAACGTAAAAAAAAATTAAAATAATGACAAAACTCTCAGATTTAACTTAAGTTCATAAGAACGCATACTAAGTAGTAATAATCAGAAAAACGCAATCATGAGTTGGAATCCGAAATAGAGAGGCACATTTTCTTAGTAATCAACTGAAATGACACAAGAGAGTAGATCATATTCTCCGATCCGAGCACGATGTCTCAATTAAGACATAATGTACAAAATTGAGAACACCCTCCATATCGCACTGCAATCCGGTAGCATTCAATCGACACCCAAAATGCTGCAGCTACTTTACACCAACTGGGAGGAGTCACGATCACGAGTAGGAATTAGGACTAGAGAGCCATATTTTCTCAGTAAAGCTGCAAATGAACCGAGCTGCTCGCGAGCAGCTCGTGGCTCGGCTCGTTAAGGTTCAGTTTGGCTCGATTCGTTTAACAAAAGAACCGACCTCGAGCTCGAGTCTTAGGTTCGCTTGCTAAACTAGCCAAACTCAACACTCAAAAGCACGACTTGGCTCGCAAAACCATTCCATCATGCTTTCCCTTTCAAAAGAGACAAATTCATTCTGTATGACAAAGCCATCGGTAAAAATGCAAGCATGAAACTGTGATGATACCAGCCTTAAAAGAAATCTAACGAGCACCATGGGATCAGCTGACTACAACTTGAGGATTATGAACTAGCAGAAGGGTTGAAGAGAACACCTTAAACTTCTCATCCATATATTTATCGGATATACTTTTGTTCTTATATAAAGTGTACGTTACTTTATAGACAGACACGCCAGACTGTGTTCATGATTCCATAGGAATTTTAGTCACGGCAGCGTCATTTCGAACTTGATTTCCCTTTCATACTACAAGGCATATTAAGCAAGTTGGCAACAAAACCAAAAAAGATCAGGATTCCTACCATGTCTCCTATCCTTCCTCGCCAGCCTAAGACTTGTTCTGTGAGCGAGTCCGAGGGAGGAACTGAAGTCGGGGAGAACGTCTTAGTTCCTTCTTTGATGGAGTACCTTTCCTCTTCAGACTTCTACTACGTTCACCATTGCCTGTAAAGTTTCCTGCGACATCAGACTACAGCTTCAACTTCCCAAATTGTGTATGCAATTTAAAATAACACGCCATGATTGTCAGCTAAATCATACGAGTAGAATAGTACTATTATATCAGAATATCCTCAGCTTACTGAATGGAATGCTAGGCAAAAACTCTTATATTAGTGGGTGAAGGACCCAGGACACCAGTCCAGCATACAGCTACATCATTTATAAATCAGCATAAGACCTATATTTATTGATAAGGGAATATACTACGTCACCAATGAACACCCTGTTCCATTCAAAAGTGTGGAATTATTGAATTGAGCAACATTGAAACTGAGACCAGCAATATCCATGATGAGGGTAATTTAGAACATCTCGAAAGCAAATGGTAGTCCACCACGTTTTGCCATGGCACTTAAATCGAAAAGACTGGAGAAGCTAGAGGAACAACCGAGTTTAACAAGGCAGCCTATTTTCATTCTCAAACTATTGAAAAATGTTTGCCCAGCCTTCTGACAATTTCAAAGGTTTCATTGCAAGTCCTTGTCTCTAACAGTTTCAGAGAAGAGCTGTAGTTAGATAAATTAATTTTCTTCTCTGAAAAGAAAAACCACGCACTCACACTGCATCCTTACATAAGCTGATGGCTGTCGAATCCACATTCTGCTAATATCAAAGTACTCTATTGTAACAATCCGTTGGGAGTCCAAATATTGATCCTGGGTAAATAAATTGGAGTGGCGTACCCTATTGTCATGGGTGAGCTCTCGTGATTGTTACTTCCTCAAATATGCAATACATAATTAAGGGCCATATAGTAAATCAAAATAATCAGATTTGTAAAACAACACAGTTAAAATTGAACACATATGCAATTTCAGGTAAAACAACACAGTTATACACCAAATCTTTTGGTACATGTAGAGAACCTTCAGTTTTTTCAGTGGCCTTCACCACACTGGACATCTTTCCTCCATTTGGATTTTCCTCAATATGGGGTGAGTCACCCTCAGCTTCAAGTGGTGAAGAGGACCAGTCTGTAGTTCCCAATACAGAGCTCTTGGCGCCAGCGACATTTCCTTCAAATGAATTCAACTTTGTGTTTCGTCCTAACATATCCACTTCTAGTCCTTGTGTTGCTTTCATCGACTTAATCCCATTCTCCACATGAACTGCTGAACGAGTAAACCTGCTCCTGCTAGTTGAATTCCTTAAACGATTCCTCTCAAATTCATGCATCTTATTGCATTCCTCTTTTTGCCTTAAGGTATTCATATCATGAGTAGGTAATAACTCAACCAGAAAATCATTTCGTGAAGTTGCCAATTTCTCATCTTCCAATGTAGACCGTTCTAGGACTGCAAAGTCTGCAATGATATGTTCAGAGTAATCTCTGACAGAATGTTTACCCGATTTATGCTCTTCCATTATATGTTTAGCCTCCACATCCTGAGGTTCTTTAGCTTTACAAACTGACGAACAAGTAAACCTTTTTGGGCCGGTTGAAGGCTGTAACTTCTGTTCATGACAACTACCATCTGGAATCCCTGCACCTTTCTTTATTGTTGAACGAGTTAGCCTAGTTACTTTAGGTGGCTGGCTTACCTTCGTTTTGGATACTGTGCATGCAAAACTGGCCCTAGAATCAGGAAGTTGTGAGGTATTACTTCCAGTTCCCTTCTCCTTCGCCAACCTTATGGAAGAAGCACCCATCACCATAAATTGAGTATTTCCTGAAGCACTAATGGTTGAGATGGGCGAGTTTCCATCGTTATTTGTCTCTGGTTTCAATGGAACTGAGGTAGCTATTTGAGGCATTTTTGACATTAATGATGCAAAAGCAGCGCGAGCAGCAAGTGGATTCAGTGGAGGCCGGCATTTCAACAGCTCCTCTTGAATGGATGGAGCTGGTGGTGATGGATCCTTCGCTTCCATTCCTATTTGCAAATTTTTTGCGCTCCGAGTAGTTCTCTTCAAGTGATTATCGCCAGGAGGAGCTTGAACATGTGACTTGCTTAATTTGGATGCAGGAGCTGCCGTATACTGATTTTGTTCTTCGTAATCAACTGCATTACGGTAAGCAGATTTAATCGTAAGATACTTGCAAAAACAAAAAATGAAAGGTCTGAAGATTCATAGCTACAGTAAGAGGAGAATACCCGGAGGCGAGATAGAAGTAAAGAAGGCAATTTTTTTCCTTCTTTTCGGTGGGCAATGCATAGGGACGATATTTATTAGTTCGGAACATGATCCTTCAAACTCATGTGAAGATATCAACCAAGGTCTCACCCTCACAGGTCTAACCGCCTAAAATCTAAAAACTAAATCAGTTAAACAATGAGCGTCTTCAGTGAAAGTAAGATTTTATTTTGTCTCTTTGCAAGTACTAAATGTTGTGGTGGGAACATATATCAACTGGGTAATTAATAACTCATAAATAGCATAAATAAGCCATACGAGTTACAGAATTCTGATTTAAATAACAAAATATTCAAAAGGCCACATTGAAAACTAGGAGAAATGTACGGGATGACTCGATACACTTGAAACTAGGAGTCTGCAGATAGAGCCAAGTTTCACGTGTAAAATACAAAAAGAATTTTGCAGTGAGAACCTATATAGCTATTCACAGATCCAAGATGAATACAGCAGATTCCAGTTTTTTTTTTTTTTTGTGATCATCAAAGAAGATCCAAGTTGATCACAATAATTTGGCACTGACTGTTCCCTTAGTGGAGCCATAATGTGCAATACTAAGCCACACTGGTACTGAGAAATAGCAGCAATCTCCAGCAAATGTGACAACAGGTTATCAATTTAAATCTAACACCTCCATGCATATAAAGTGTGATATATAATAACGATACTCAATGGAGAAGTGAAGTCATGGATACAAATGCCCACCTTCCACACAAAACATAAGTTTGCCTGCAACTCTCTTCTTTGGCATATCAGTTAAACTACTGATAATCTCTCTCTGTTTCTCCAGCAATTCGTGAAGATAGATATCAAAGTCCAGGTCTGCTATGAGGGGTGGTAATGGAGATGGATTGGAGTGACCCATGCCCTTCCCCAGCATACTCAAGAATGCTAAAACAGTTGGATGCTCATTGATGCTTTTTGCAGCCAGTTTCATGACTGAACTAGAGGGGACAGTTAATGTTCCTTTAAGGTCTTGGTGAAGCCATCTGATCACAAAAGTACATCTGCAATGGACCTTCTTTGAGTGTCTTACCCTTAGGACCTGATAATCATTGCGATTGCAATGTCAACTGAATCTTGACGCAAAAAAGAAGCAAGAAAAAGTAACACAACTTTTTACGGTAGCTGATAAAAATAACTGACTGTAACAGGATTCAAACGGATACTTGGGGGGACTAATCCGAGTTTTCTACATAGCAGAGATCATATGTACTACCCAGGAATATCAATGGACTCTCATTTGACTTTGTTTTATAACCTATTCATGCAAAACAATAAAAATATTTTCTAAAGAATAGTCAGCTGATTCTGTATCCTCGTTTGGGGATATGATAAATCCACTTTACAAGCCTAAAACAAGTTTCATTGGCCCCACAGCTATGGCAGGATATTTAGATCAAACAGATACGCTACTGCTTTCACAAAGATGCTGCCAAGAACCAAGGTCAAGATTTTCACCCACAATGGGAAATTATACTTCCCCTCAAGTGAGTCTAATCATGTTTCCTACTCATCCTCTGAGAGAGAGAGAGAGAGAGAGTACCTTTTCTACCTCAGCATCAAAGGAGAGGCTCTTAGATTGTGACTTTCGGGTAGAAAGAACATGGTCACCTTCCTGGATGTGGACACAATCATCGCCATCTAGAGGGATAGAACGAATGCGCAGACGCGCAATTGCTTCTTCTTCACTAACTATAATGTCTTCTGAATCCGCGTTCCCATAGTCCACAATTAGTTCGATTCCACTGGAGCTGTGCATGCAACGTTCCACGTAGTCTTTTTAACGCTCCACATTGTTCCATTGAATATGGTAAGTTAACCATAGCAAACCAAGGCAGCTATAGAATATTCGATTTTACTTGATATTCAAAGATATCTAGCATCTCTTTCTCAAATGGAATTATGAATGATAAAGTTATAGATATCGTAACATATAGAAAATCCAAACAATAAATATGTACAACTGAAGAATTGGTGAAAATGTAGTAGTTAGATTTACATAGTTGCCCATAAGCCATAAGCAGCACCATAGGGATTTATTGCAATAATATAGTTCCTCTGACTTCTCCAATAGTTAGTCATCTAAAGATGTCAACACATCGACTTATTTTTTGAGGTAGGGGCTATTGCTTTGTGCAACGGAAAGAACTCAGCCTACCAAGCTGAAGAATTCGAGTTCAAGTATCCAATCTACCCTCCTTCTTAAGGGGGCAAGCATTGGGGAATTGCCTTATTATGTTATTGTCTTTAGCATATCCATTTATGCCCAATATTTCATTAGTTACTGTTTTTTGCTCGGTTTCATCAGTTCTTGTTTCCAAAACCTTCACCATAATTCAAATACCAAAAATAAGATCCTCACCATGTTTTCATTTAAATGATACTATTCCAAGCCATTGGTAATCCTGTATTTAATTTAGATGTGTAGGATGGTTCTGTCTTAAATGAGAAGAGGTTCCAAGGGTAGCATGTGGTTTTCAATACTCTTCTCGAAATCATTACATTAGCTATTTCTCGTGTGGCATTCCTTGTTAGTAGATTGTTCTCTTCTAAACAATATCCTAATTTGGCTTAGATTAAATATGTTTAGACAAATTGCCCCAACTTTTGTTAGAGACACAAATCGTTGTTTCACATGGTAATTGGGTAATTGTTTTAACATGTCTTTCAAGTTCTACCAACTGTACCCATACTTTGATAACAAACAGCTCTAGTTTCCCTCCAAATAATTGATCTAATCAAACACTAATATCCTCTCCAATCAATGTAAGTAAAAATAATCCGAAAGGATGGTTCAGAAGAATGGCTCCAAGCCCGATGACTCAATTCCAACATAATAACAACATTCAGAACATCCTATATGGTGCAAAGGATAACATCCAATCTGCAGAACTAATGCGAAAATCAAAGTATCCAAACTCGGTGCTGCAGCTATTTCACTTTTACACATACGGCGAATCATGAGTTGGAATCGAAATAGAGAGGCAGATTTTCTCAGTAAACAAACAAAATCAACTGAAATGACACAAGAGAGAGTACATCGTATTCTCCGATGTCTCAATCAAGACATAATGTACAAAATTGAGAACACCCTCCATATTGTACTGCAATCCAGTAGCATTCAATCGACACCCAAAATGCTGCAGCTACTTTACACCCAAACTGGGAGGAGTCACGATCATGAGTTGGAATTAGGACTAGAGAGCCATATTTTCTCGGTAGAGCTGCAAACAAACCGAGCTGCTCGCGAGCAGCTCGTGGCTCGGCTCGTTACGGATCAGTTTGGCGCGATTCGTTTAACAAACGAACTAACCTCGAGCTCGAGTTTCACGTTCGCTTGCTAAAAGAGCCAAACTCGACACTCAAAAGCACAGCTCGGCTCACAAAAACTCAGCTCGTTTAAAGAAGCTCATTAAGTAAATTATTCAGACTCGGCTCGTTAAGGCCGAGCTCAATTACAAACGAGTCAAGCTCAAGCTCAATTTTTAGGCTCGTTTACACACCTAATCCAAATAAAATAATAAACAAACGAAGCAACAAAGAACGCAATGGAGAGAGAGAGAGAGAGAGAAACGAACCAAGCTATTATTCGTGCTCGGGTTCGTTACGTCAAAAGTTGATTAAGATCGGTTTGTTTACCTCTTACGTAAACAACACATAGATTTTTGAAACTCGTAAGCTTCCAAATCAGGCTCAAACAAGCTACTAGTCAGCTCGTCAGCTTATGATGTGTAAAAATAATTCAACCTATCCATTATCGGTTCATGTTCGGCTCGATTCTATAGCTCATTTTAGGTCGGCTCTTCTTATAAACAAGCTAAGGTTCAACGTGTTTTGAAGCTCGTTAAGTTTTTAAACTAAGCTTGAACGAACAACTAAACTCGTTCGGCTCGTTTAGGACCCCTAAAAGCCAGAGAGCGGAATTGAAACCTGAGAGAGACACGGCAAGGGTGCCAAGAAGAGTCCTCTTTGCGCAGGGCTTCGAGCTCGACGGCGGCGACGTCCGTTGCAGTAGTACTGTCATCGTTGCGATTACGAGTAGCGGCCATGACGACTGGAGAGAGAGAGTGATCGAAGGAAGGTCTGAAAACCTCTGAAATTCCAGAGTCGAATTATGTCACGCTGTGGAGAGACTGTTAGGACTTGGGGAGTGGGGCTGTTCAAGCGTGCGCGTATTTCGAGGGTTTCCGCCTCCTATTGTGGGCTCCATCGTGCGTTCATTGTTCCAGATCGTTCATCTTGTGCAACTCACCAAATAGTGTGTTTACGCACTACATCAGGTTTATAGAACATTCGTACGTAAATCAAAATTTGATTTTTGGTTTATAAAACGGACTGTCATGCACATTTTAACTTAAATCCTATTGACAGAATCCAAGCCGTCCGTTTTATAAATTAAAATTCAATTTTTGATATAAGTATGAATGTTTGCTAAAATTGATTTTTCGCGTGAATGCACTATTTTACGAACTCTACAAGATGAACAGTTCAGATTACCTTAATGAACGCACAGAAGGGTCCACAAATAGCAGTGACAGAAATCCTATGGTTTCCGCCTCATCCGGACGTAACTCACCCTCTTTTATTTTGTACCCGTCCTAAAAATAGAAAATGTTTTGGACACATATATGGAGACAAATAAAAATAATAAAACCGTATGGGTATATCATTTGATCTTGCACCAAATACTAGCGCAAAATCTGTGCTATGCACGGACAAGAAATATTGACCCAGTGCTATTTTAGTGATTTGATTAATAATAAAACCATTTGCATTCTTAAGTGAAAATCTTGACATATTTTGAACCTGTGCTACATTAGTGATTCGATTAATAAAACAAAATCTTACCGTATGGAGTATATAGTTATCGCCAAGAAAGATGCACAATGTTTCGGAAAATCCATTCCATCCACACTTTTTCTATTTTTTTTTTGGGTTTTGTCCTAAATTCAAAATTTTTTTGCATTTATAAGTTTTACGACTCATTTTTTTATTTTTTCGATTCGTCAAAAAATTCAAATAAGGACAAAACCCAAAAAAGTCTTAAAAGTACCTATTGAAACAAGGTCTCAATCTCAATGCAGTCCTTTTAACTCTCCCTTCCGGCTGCAGCCGAAATTCAAAACTCAGCTTCGGCCACTGCGTATTGATTCAAGATCTCTTCACACCACTAATCATCCTCTTACCGGACCATAGGCTATACCAAAGAAGGGAACTATCAGTAGCAAAAAAAAAAGGGTCTCTTCTAAGTTTTTTTTAAAGTTGAGAAGCTGAAACGAGGGCCCGTACGTACTACACAGTACTAGTAAGCATAGATATAGATAGATACTCCATCGAAAAGGTTAATAATCTACCTACACAAAATCATGGGCTGAAAAAAACACAAACAGTTTGAACTGAATCCAACTAAGATCCAATTATTATGATTTATCAGAAAGTAGAATGATGTTACCAAGCGTTGCGATTACACTTACAGCAATTTCCTCTGGTTATTGCATTCGCGACAAAAACTATATGAAGATTAGGAACGAATAACACACACACACACACACACAAAAATTTTTGAAGGGAAGAAAAAAATGGTGACTCGTGAAATCACTGTGACAAGAATAGGTTCTCTTTTGTTCTACTTTGTCCTCGTAATAACCCTGTGAGTTAGATCCACCAGGGCCCGCCTTGATTTTCGAACATCCTCATCGTCACTCTCCGGAAGAGAATCAATTGCGGCAGAGGCAAGGGTGGCGTGCTTCGCCGCTAGCTCTCGCGTTCTCTGTATTCCCCGGCTCTTACCAAGGTAATCAAGAGCCTGCAAATTCAAATTGAATATGGAATTCCACAGGTGAAAAATCTAGTAGGTTAATTTATGCAAAGCCAGTTTCCACAATCAATTAAACAAATAAAAATGTAATTCCTGACCCTGAGCAGATCTTCCAACACAATCGCTAATCAGAGTCGTGATATCTCTGGTGTAAGAAGCCTATTAAAACAAGTGATATTTCTAGAAATTCAGCAGATTTGTGAAAAGGAAGGAAAACGAAAGCGAGGGAAATCCTGTGGCATAACAATATAATATATATATATTACCAACTCATTTTAATTTTTATTATCATCCAGCTTACACATCTTTCGTTATCTTTTCCCTTTCAGTTTCTTTTCCATCCACAAATCTGGGTGTTATGGTGAAGTGTTAATTGTAGAGAAAAACCACGTTGTACAGATAAGATAGCACTAGAAGAAAAGTAGTTTAATTCAAGCGAGGATAGGAGGGAGGACGGTACCACAAACAAGGAATCGCTATGCCTGAGCGTGTACATACGCACTGGGGTTAATTAAACGATACATGCACAAATGCCTATGTACGTATAGTATGCTGTTATCTTTGACGTGTCCATTCCATGCTACATGGATCATGCAAATTATGTTCTGTACACTGTACCAAGGAACTTACAAGATCCACATCTGCGGGGTTGCGGAATCCCCGATCAACAACTGCTCGCAATTGTGGGAACTCCTCCATAGCATACAATATGGGAGCCGTTATAATACCCTGCAGAGCATTTAAAATTTGCTACAGTTATAGTTCAAAATTCCCATTGGCATTCTTCATTCATATGCTATCACCGTAGGCTAAAATTTCATAGGAAGAAAGCAAGTAAATCATTTGACAAATTCAGCGACATGTACTGAAAACGGAAAATAGAAACCCCTGTACTTGAAGGGTAGGCCATGTCCAAATGCAAACTTAAATGCAATAGGAGATCTATCTATCAGTGTTCGCACACAGTGATCCTAAAGATTAGGAGACAACTTTGTGATAAGTTCAAAAAATTAACGCATCAAGGGTGCATTGAAAGCAATGAGAAACGTGTGAACATGGCAAGCTTTCATCACCACCACCACCTCGGCTACAACAACCACCACCACCCGCTGCCATCACCACATTCTCTCCACCACATCAACAGTCATCACCTCTCTCCATCACTATCAGCTTTGCTATAATAACCACCAGCTCCACTACAACAGCCACCACCTCTCCACCACCATGACCCACCACCTCTCCACCGCAACAACGAACCCACATCTCCACCACGACTACACCACTGGCCACCATCATCACCACCAGCACCATGCCTCGTTGCCGCCATCCTTCCACCACCACCTTTTCTATAACCACGATCACCATCTTCTTTCTACCACATCAACATATGCAGTCACCACCTCCCATGACCACCATCTCTCCATCACACCCACCACATGCAGTCAACACCTCTCCAGCACCACCCCTGCATCACCATCGTCTCACCACCACCCCATTACCTCCATCACAAACACATGGCGAACATTAATAAAACTGAAAGAGTAATTAAAAATAATGTACATAATCTATTGATTGTTATATTAAACTATATTTTAACTCCACTCTTTTTTTATCAAACAGCTTCTCAACTTTAAAAAATTCAGCATTCAAATTTCAGCAGTTAATTTTAAGCTTTTAGTTTTCAATTTTCAGCCTTATCAAACGGCACCCAAGTGCATTTATAGGAGAAAAAAAAAGTGGGAAAAATCTTTGCCTGTCTCTCTATCTGAAGTATCCCTCACCAATTGTCTGACAATATGCAAAGGACGAAATGTCAGTGAAGTATACTAAGTCGCCAATGTTGAAGAAAGATAAACAGAAAAGTAAAAGAAAAGGGCCAGGGGCAGAGAAGTCTAGCAAGGTTTATGGGGGTGAATAAGTTTACATGGGCAAACTCTCAAATTTCTTTTGCTGCTTTCCACCATCTTCCCATCCCAATGGGGAATTTTTCAACAAATCCTGAGTCAATGCAGCAAGTTTCACAACCCAAATTTTTTCAACAAATCCCGAAACAGTTTTTAAGGTACTTTTCCAGCAGTATACTGTCTACGGTTCCAGAGTTTAGTTGTTCAAAGAGCCATTGAGGCCACCACTGATCAAATAAGGCATGGGATCAGCTAAAAATGTCATGTCTCTTTGCCATCTGAAACAACCAGCTCAAAGTCTGATTGTTTTTTTTATTTTTATTCTTTGCTAGAGCTACAACAAATTTTTTACAAGGGAAAAGATATAGAGAACAATAACGATTCAACTATGTACCTAAATGAACTAAACTGCAAATTTTTTTCCTTGCAGAAAATGGAACACTTCTCATGCGTTGAGGATATGTATAATACCTGCAAATGCATTTTTCCAGTAAACAGAAGGAATACAATTATGCAGCAATCACGCAAAGAAAAGTTATGGAAAACTTCTCAAAAACGTTGAGGATACGTATAATACCTGCACATGCATTTTTCCAGTAAACAGGAGGAATACAATTATGCAGCAATCACGCAAAGAAAAGTTAACTTACGTGACGGATGTCAGATAATGAACCCTTTCCAAGGGAAGTTGACGTGCCAGTGAAATCAAGGATGTCGTCTATTAACTGAAATGCCAATCCCTGGGGAGAAGAAAGGATAGATGCAGAAAAGAAGTTGGTTCAAAGGTAAAAGAGAAAAGTACTCCCTATGCAAGTTGGGTAAGGGGCAAATTTTAAGGAAAGCAATTAAGATGCCATTGACACTTCATAACATTGCATTCATACTTCATAACATGCCATTCACACCAGACTATGTCAGGATTACCCTGTCTTCTGGTGCATACTCTGATATGATTCAAAGAAGCTGCAAATTACCTAGGGAAGTATTCAGGAAGCATGTAAACATGATGCAGATAGAACATACATCAGTAAGATATTACACACCAGATTCTTCCCATATTCATAAGCCAACATTGAAACTTCTGTAGTTTGCCCTGCAAGAAGGGCTATTGCTTTGCAGCTCTTTGAAATCAACGACGCAGTCTTGCAGTATGTCTTTTGCAAATAATATTCCATACTGCAACAAAAATAATCACTTTAGAGGGATTTCATACAAGACCAAATATCAGGACAAGCAATAAGAAACCATTTAAATTCATGTTCATAATCGAACAGAAAGTACCAAAATGATGCAGAGGAAAAATTGGCAAAACAGGGTAGAAAGCTGAAAAGACAGTAGAAACGAAACAGGCCCAAATTTCTCATGTTTTCAATCAAAAAAAAAAAACTTTCTTTTCATGAGTCTCAGATTTCTTACACGCTAATGTATCTATTGCACTCATTTATATTGCATTACATAATAGCTTTCTTTTCATGAGTCTAGGATTTCTTACACACTAATGTAAAAATACTTGTCCGCATTAATACCGTCAAAGTATTCAGAAGTCTAAAGGACTGTAATTACTTCACCACTTAATTCAAAATTAACGCTCTCTTAGGCAATGCAATGGATAATCTAACATATTACTTCAGCTTATAAGTCCCAACTAATGGGAATAACATTGCACCTTTTGAATTCCAGAAATCTGAAATGGCTAAATTGCCCTCGTAATACTAGCAACTGCTGGCTGCTTAACAGCACCAGGGAAGCCATTTTGGTGTTATTAACAAAAATAGGTGCTCCCACCCAAAGCCATAAGTCTGCACCTGATTTCAATTATTTTTCTTTGGATTCTGTTGATCCAACACAGAAAACTGTCCTTAACAAAACCAAGTCAATTGGAGACAACAAGCATAGTTACGGTCCTGATTCACAATAATCAATTCAAAACATAATGGCCCCATTTTTAACCATTCGTGCAATTCACAGACCAACTATTCAAATGAAATTCTCCATTGTGCTAATCCTTCTGATGATGAGAGCTGTTGATACTCATATTGAGTTGCATGCTAAGTTCTGTGCTTCGGATGGTGTTCCTATTAAGGTGCATGCTGAGTTCTCTTGATGCTATTGCGAGCTAGTTGGCTAATTGGTTTATCTCACTATGATTCATCCTGACATTGCGTGTGTTGTACACGTCAGTCAGTTTGTTTCTGCTCCTTGTTCTACCCATTGGGTTGTTTTATTATGTATTTTGCACTATATTTGCAGCATTATTTTCCAGTGTCCACCACTTCATTATTTACAAATTTGACCCTTCAGTCTTATGTTGCTGCTGATTGGGCAGGAGATATCTCTTATTCCAAGTCGATATTTGTTTTTACTGCGTTTCTGGGTGACTCACTTATCTCTTGGAAAAGTAAGAAACAATCTATTATTGCTCGCTCTACTGGCTCAAGCTACTGCTGAAATAGTTTGGCTTCGCGGCTTCTATCAGATAAGGGCATTTCTCTTGAGTCTTCCATTCAGATTGCCCAAACCTCCATTATCCATGCTCTTACGAAGCATATTGAGATAGATTCATTTCGTCCATGAGCATCTACAGTCAGGCACTATTAACCTGCCGCTTGCTTCGTCCTCCTTGCAGTTAGTTGGCTGATTTTTTTCTCCAAGACACACCACTGCTCCTTTTCATTTCCTCCTTGGCAAACTCACCATGCTCTCTCCTCTTTTCCGTTTCCAATCATTAATGTATTTTGCCTTTTTTGGGGTTACATTTTAAATTAAGGTTAGTTTGGTCTTTTGATCTTGCTAGGCATTTTTCCTTTGGGCATTAGGGCTAGCCTATATATTCCATTTATCAACCTTGCATCATTGGTCTTTTATGCAATACAATGTCTTTGGTTTACCAATTCTATTATGGAGAGCCAATCAAGCTTCCAAAACAAGGACTTACAATGATAATATTTCTATTTTCATTGTCCTTAGAGGTAGTGGGGAAATTTTCCACTAATCGATAAAAACAAACTGGACGTGGCTGGCGCGTAGTTACCGTTCAGCTGGAAAACGTATTGTTATGCACTTGGTCTTATTGGATTTTGCATCACAGATTATACAGTGCATAAAGCATGAAACTCGAAATGACCGCAGTATAGCAGTGTACCTACAACGTTGCTCAGATGTAATTGTCATTTGCATGGTCTCCCCTGTAACAAGATGCTCTACAGCAGTTGCTAGTAATGATACAACCTGATAAAAACATGGTGACTAGGATAAGAAATGCAGTAAATCCTACTTATACCAATGACAATGAGGATATGAAGTACGTAATAATCAAAGATGATGCATTAAGCTGTAAGCGTCTAGACATACCATAAGGAACTGGAATTTATTAGTTGCTAATACTTTTGACGTAGGGCCATAGTTTTAAAAACTGGCCATAACAAATGTTTCGGCTGGTTCATAGCAGTTTTTCAAGGGTCCAGTTCGGATACCCACCGGTATGGCGCTGGGACCAAAAATCGCATGGTGAACCGACCGGTTCCTGCTCCGTAGCGGTTTGCAGCGGTTCTCTGGACTATAGCGGACCGGTTGGGTTGTAGCGGACCAGATCAGCAGAAAGAAGAGAGCTGTGGTTTGCGTGTGAAGGAAATGATAGATCGGAGAGAGGTACCTCTGATTCCGACTTCATCGCTGTAGAATTGCGGGTCTTCACTGCAGCGATGGAGGTTTGGGTTCAAAATATTTTGAGAGAGAGAGAGACAGTATAGTATTTGAAGTAAAAGTGGAAGGCAGCTGCCCAAACACGAAAGTCAAGACACGCAAGTGATTGTGGGAAAATGATTCATGTTTGTGTGATTTTCTTATTCTACGCACTTAAAGTATATCGGCTTTGTTCGGTTAACCGTTTAGTTTTAGTTTTGTTTTCAATTATTACCCTATTTCTTTCTACAATCATTACCCTATTTTTTCAATTATTACTTTCTCATCTCTTTCCAATCATTACCCCTATTTTCAATCATTACTCTATGTGTGGCCCGTGATCCCTGGTTCGGGTCCTTCCTCCTCTGGTTCAGGGGTTGTCAAGCTGCTTCCACCTAACCTGCACCACGAAGCACGACTAAAGACCACACCGGAGGAGCCCCGGAATGGCCCTCCGGCGCGAGGATGAGTTTTTGTGTAGAGAGAGAGAAGGAGCTAGGGTTTTAGTGTGGAATGGCTGTGTACCTTTTAGGGCTGTGAACCTTTGGTATTTATAGAACCTTCCTAGCTTGCTCTCCAAGTTCATACACGTGCTCCGCACGAGCTGAGTGACGTCATTGCTCCGGAGCACGTCATTCAGCTCGTGCGGAGCACGTGTATGAACTTGGAGAGCAAGCTAAGAAGGTTCTATAAATACCAAAGGTTCACAGCCCTAAAAGGTACACAGCCATTCCACACTTAAAACCCTAGCTCCTTCTCTCTCTCTACACAAAAACTCATCCTCGCGCCGGAGGGCCATTCCGAGGCTCCTCCGGTGTGGTCTTTAGTCGTGCTTCGTGGTGCAGGTTAGGTGGAAGGAGCTTGACAACCCCTGAACCAGAGGAGAAAGGACCCGAACCAGAGATCACGGGCCACACACTCTATTTCTCTCTCTACCCACTACCAAAACTAAACTAAACTCTCAACCAAACACAACCATCGACATTTATGTTAAAAATACACTAATAATACTTTTCAAAAAAAGAAAATATGTTGGTATGTCCTAAGATTGGTTAAAATGTCACAAATTAAGCCAGTGAGGGGGGAAAAAGTGAATTATCAAGTTTTTTACGTGTTGCTAATGAATTTAAAAAATTCACAGCAACTACACCCAATTTCCGCCACGTATCGTTCGATACGTTGGCTACCGCTACACACTGCTGCAACTGCGACCGCTATTTAAACCATGTGTAGGACGATCAAGAACAAGATATAAAAAGAACCCTAGGCATCCTATTGCCTAAGCACCCCTAGATATCTCTGTGCCCTAGGAAAAAATGATACCCGTGTATCAAAAAAAAAAAATTTCAAACTTAAATATACTTCATCAACCAACTTAAACATCATATGTAGAGTCCGTAAACAGGCTCTTCCAAGATAACGAGAAGATAAGTAGCATATATTTAATGGTTGGTGAATCGTTGAAAAATGAACATTAAAAGTAGTGCACGATGGTTGGATGCATACGGGAAAATATAAAACTAAAAACAAATAAATGCATGGGTGCCCAACTACCATTAAAAAAGCTATTGAAGCATGGCATTTGGAAAAAATCAGCTTAGTGCAATCTCAGTCTTAAATTCAGACACCCATGCTACCGAATTGGAAGTTCAGAGGATAACAAATCCACACGGGAAAAAAAAAAAGCTTCAGGAGGAGAGAAGAATACCTCTGTGTTATTCAAAGAGGCAAGGGCTACACAAGCTCTCGAAAGCAAAAAATCCCCAGCCAATACAGCTAACTGCAAATTGAAAAAAGAAAAGCCATAGAAAAGGAATTACGTCACCAATTCTCCACAACTTGTGCTTTTCCAGAAAATTGATGGATGCACTCTCAGAAGTAACACAAGAGGAACTTAAAACTATTCTACCTTTTCATTTCAGAACCATACAAACGAAAGAGGAAGCATAGTTACAGACAAATACTCCTAGTTTAGCAAATAGATCGACACAATCAGGAACAGAATTGCAAATTCAATTAATTGGCTTCCTGATGCAGAAGAACAAAAGAAAACAACATATCCACGATAAAAGAGAAAAAAAGATACCTTATTCCCCATCACAAAGTTTAATGAACCAATGCCACGCCTTGTATCTGCATCATCCAATATGTCATCATGAAGAAGGCTTGCCACCTAAGATAACGCAAGGGAAAACAGCTTTAAAGCAATAACGAACGTCTTGAGTTCAACTCAAAGTGGAGTATCTATCCCTTGTTAGGCCAGGGATCAGGTGATTCTTTTTTAAGTCATAATGAATCCAAACATGATTACGCAACATGCTAGGACGTTCCCTTTAAGAGACGTGTTGCGCCTGCCTTCGGGTGCTTCAAAAAATGGGCAAGGGGCACCACATCAACACCCAGGTGCAGTGATAAGTGAGCAAGGGTTCTTGAGCGTGCCTGGACGACCGCGGGTAAAGAAACTAGCCTAGGATAATGGGATTCACTTATAGGGACATTAACGGGTAAGACTAGGGAGCTAGTTGATACCATGCTTAAGAGGAGGATTAGTATAACTTGTCTTCAAGAGACTAAGTGGGTAAGGGAGAAAGCTAAAGAGATTAAGAACACAGGATATAAGCTTTACTGTACGGGTAAGGATAGACATAGAAATGGGGTAGGTATCGTAGTAGATAAACACCTAAAGGATTCGGTAGTTACAGTCACGAGGAAAGGAGATTGGATTATTTTAGTTAAGCTTGTGATTGAAGAGAAGATAGTTAATATTATTAGTGCTTACGCACCCCAAGTAGGCTTGGATGATCTTACTAAAGAGCAATTTTGGGAGCAGATGGATGACGTGGTTCAAGGATACCTATTGGGGAGAAGCTATTTATATGAGGCGATTTCAATGGTCATGTGGGATTGCATAAGCAATGGTATGAGAAGGTGGGTGGCTTTGGATTTGGTGACCTAAATGAAGGTGGTAGAAGGATTTTGGACTTCGCAGTAGCTTTTGACCTTATAGTTGGGAATACTCTCCACAGGAAGTGAGAGGAACATTTAATTACTTTTAAGAGCGGAGCCAATAGAAGCCAAATCGACTACTTTCTTGTTAGAGGCGCAGATCGCTTGATATGTAAGGATTGTAAAGTCATTCCCAATGAGTGTCTGGTGGCACAGCATAGACTTTTGGTGTTAGATATTTGTCTCAAGGGGTATAATAGAAACTAGATGCCCACGGACTAAATGGTGGCTCCTAAGAGGGAAGAAATTAGAGGTGTTCAAGGAAAGAAAGTCCCAAGAAGTGAGGTGGAAAATGGAAGGCGATAGTGATAGTATGTGGAATACAATAGCTAACGGTATTAGAAGAATATCGAAGGAAGTTCTTGGGGAGTCGAAGGGACAAGGTCTAATTTCTATTTTCTATTTTCTATTTTCTAAGGAGACATGGTGGTGGAATGATGAGGTTCAAAACATGGTAAAAGCCAAGAAGGAATGCTTTAAAAAGTGGCAGAAGGACCAGAATGAGAAAAAATTTCAGGGTTACAAGCAAGCTAGCAAGACCAGTAAGAAAGCTGTTATGGATGCTGAGATGAGAGCCTATGAGGATTTCTACACTAGACTTGATAATAAATATGGAGAAAAGAATATTTATAAACTCGTCAAGCTGTGAGAAAGGAAAGCTAGAGACGTCTCTCAAGTTAAGTGTATAAAGGCCTCATTTGATAACAGTGATAGATGGTTAGGATTCATAAGGAGATGGGATTAGGATAGGGATTGGTAATGAGAAGGGATTAATAATGAGTACGTTTGTTTGAGATGGGATTAGATGATGGGATTATTAATATCATGTTTGTTTCACATGGGATAGGATTGGATTATAGTATTAATTGTCAATTTTGCCCATATGAAAAACTGAAGGATAACATATGATTAAAAAATTAAATGCTCCAATTTTCAATCCGTTTGAACCGTGCGAAGATTTTATTTTTTTGCTCGTATTATTCTAAACGGTCATAATTAATTTTTATGTCTAAGACTCATATAATTAAGTTTCAGCTTTTATTTGGGACCCTATGGAGAAGAAACTTAATTATGAGAGCCTTAGAGAAAAAATTTAATTATGACCCTTTAGGATAAAATGATCAGTAAAATAAAATCTTCGCACGGTTCAAATGGATTGAAAATTGTAGCACTGCATTTTTTAACCACCTGTCAATTTTTTGTCATTCAATGCTGTGTTTAGATGAGTTTTTGAGAAATTTTTGAAAATTTTTGGGGGTTGATGAGTGGAGAGAGAAGTAAGAGTAATGATTGAAAGTAGGGGTAATAAATGGAGATAGATAGAGAGAGAAATGAGAATAATGATCGGAGATAGGAGTAATGAGTGAATAGTAATGATTGAAAGTAGGGGTAATGAGTATTTTTTGAGTTTGAATTGTTTTTTCAAAAAGGGAACCGAGCAAGGCACAAACCATTCAACCGCTTTTCAACCAAAAAAAAACAATCAACCATTTTTTAATTATTTCCAACTATTCAAGCCAAAAAAATTTAGGTGTACTAATTACTCCCTCCAATTACTTCCCAGTTCCCACCAAAAACTGGGGAGGAGAAACCCATGGGATTGGACTACCAATACCAAGTGGGAGAGGCCATTGGCAATACCCCTCAAGGCTAGGCTTCCTAATCCATTGGACTCATAGTCCAAACCAATTTTTCGTTATCAAACATGGTATTGTGAAACCCATGGGATTGCTAGTCCAATCCCAAGGTCTAATATGCTTAACAAACGGGCCCAAAGGTATTGATTCGGTGGTGTTGGTAAAAGACGAGGAGAACAAGGATAGATGGAAGTCGTATTTCGAGAAGTTGTTAAACAAGAAATACAAAAGAGGCTCTAGTGAGGAGGAAGTTGATGTACTTGGCAAGAATATAGAATATAAGTTCTATCGGAGAATACAGAAATCTGAAGTGGTCAAGGCTTTGAAAAGGATGAAACCGGATAGGGCCTTAGGACCAGATGGTATCCCTATTGAAGTGTGGAAAAGTCTAGGTGACTTGCGGGTGACAAAGCTGTTCAACAAGATTATTATGAGTAGAAAGATGCCCAATGAATGGAGAAGGAGCACCTTAGTACCTATCTATAAGAATAAAGGGGACATTCAAAGTTGCAACAACTATAGAGGTATTAAGTTGATGAGTCATACGATAAAGTTGTGGGAAAGAGTTATTGAGCATTGCTTGAGGATTGTGACTACGGTGTTCGATAAACAGTTTGGGTTCATGCCCGATAGATCGACCATGGAAGCTATCTATCTATTAAGAAGATTAGTATAAAAGTACATGGCAAAGAAGAAGAATCTCCATATAGTTTTCATAAACTTAGAAAAAGCCTATGATAGGATACTTAAGAGACATCATATGGTGGGTTCTGGAGAAAAAGGGAGTGACAAGTATATCGAAGTGATTAGAGACACGTATAAAGGTGTCATCACTACCATTAGATAACCAGTAGGAGAACCGAGTGAATTTTCAATCCCAATAGGATTGCACCAAGGGTCAGGCTTGACCCCATACCTCTTTGCCTTAGTTATGGATGAATTGATTAGACAGTTTCAGGAGGATATCCCATGGTGTATGTTTGTTGCAGATGATATTGTCCTCCTAGATGATATGGTGTGCACATTTAGTGGTACCAGTAGTGCGCATGAAGAAATAGTGATGATCCAAGACCAGCAGATACCAAAGAGTGATCATTTTAAGTATTTAGCCTCAATTACTAGTAAAGATATAGAGATTGCAGATGATGTGACTCATAAGATCCAAATGGGGTGGCTCAAGTGGAGAAGCACTACTGGTGTACTATGTGACAAGAGGATACCCACAAAATTGAAGAAAAAATTCTATAGAACTACCATAAAACCAGCAATACTATACGGAACAAAATGTTGGCCTATCAAGAAACAAAAGGTGGATGTAGCAGAAATAAGAATGTTTAGGTGGATGTGTGGTAAGAGTAGACGAGACAGGATTAGAAATGAAATGGTCCGCGAGATGGTAGCACCTATCGAGGAGAAGTTGAGGAAAAATAAGCTAAGGCGGTTTGGACATGTCTACTGTAGACCTATAGATGCAGTAGATAAGAACGCAGATTAGATAGTTTTGGGTAGTAACGCTGGCTTTGGGTAGTAACGCTACAGGGAGGGAAAGACCTAAATTGACATTAGATGCTGTTGTGCGTAAAGATACGAGTCTAATGGGTTTGAATGAACAAGTAACCCTTGACAGACCTCAATGGAGGAAAAGGATTCATGTAGCCGACCTCAATTGATTGGGATATAAGGTTCGATTTGGTTTGGTTTGGTTATGTAAAAAAAAAAAACTCTACTACAAGTTGGACTTGTTAGAAACTTTCGTCACGACGTAGGTTTTGTTTCTGGAAAATGGCTTCAAGGGGCCTCAGAAGGAGTCAGTACAAAGGAGGACCAATGGTCTGGTTGGAGCTATTTACACAACTAAATTGAGATTTGTTCAAACCAACAATCAGTTTTTGATGAGCTTACAAAAATTCTCCAAAGCAAAAATAGAGTGGGATGGGTCTATTAAGAAGACAAAAAAAGATAGACGAGTTGGAATAACCAATTATCCTCTCGACAAGAATTCTCATCTGGCTGGGTATGAGAGGAAGATAGAAGAGAACGAAAGGGAAGGAAAATAACACGATGGTTCAACCATGTCTTTCGTAATCAATTCACCCTTGATGTGAGGTTTTCAAGCTCCGCAAAAACTATTCTTGTGCAAAGCATAGAACACAAGCAGAAATTTTTGTAGTTCTGCAAGGCATAACTACGAACTCCCTCAAGAAAATGTGATGTCATGTTATTTGTCTCTTGCATGCTTAGCTTTAGGAGTCACTAGCACCTAGTAATTTCTAGATTTTCCGTATACAAGCCATCAGGTTTATATTTTGTTTCAATTAGCTCCAAAATGTTCATTGAAGTCGTCAATTTTTTGTAGTCTTAGCCTAAGTAGTAGTAGAAATACCAAAAGTGTAATCTTAGCCCAAGTAGTAGTAGAAATACCAAAAGCTAAAGACTTGCTCACACACGCGCACAGATACATGAAGCTTTCACTCCAATGAAGCTATCTACTATGTAGCACCAACATGTGCATGAGACACCATACGACAACCCGGCCAGTAAGTTTCAAAGAATTGGAGGGCACGACATGTCGAGCTAAAACATTCAAAAACATGTACATATGGTATTAGTATGTGACTAAAAAATTAAGGCTCTTATTATCTTTATTATGTAACACCATCCATACCTTAAATCATATTTATCAATACATCATTCACGAAAGTATTTCAACAACGCTTCATCATTTATGCGTCTTTACAATTAATAAGCCATCATCTGTCACGCCAAAAATAAGAATTAATTAGATGTACAATTTTAGTTAACACCCACGACTTGTATGGCATAAGTCCCGAGAGTATCTTGACCATTGTTTAGATTAGTGTTTAAAGGAAAACGTTTAGAAAAAATAGGACACTTTTGATTCGAATGTCGAAAAAATTTCAAAAGAGTGTCCGGCTATGAAGAACCAACGCACCTACTGCTTGCCGTACCCGGACTCGCCAGGAACATGTAACATTCCACGAACAAGCGACACGCCAGGAACACACAGACCCCGTTCGTTTTGGGATTTTGAATTTGTAGGTAATGAGTGTAGAGAGAAATAGACTAATGATTGAAAATAAGGGTAATGATTGGAGAGAGACAGAGCGAAAAATGAGTAATGATTGGAGAGAAATATGATAATGATTAGAATCCAACATCAAAACCTTTACACGAATGGGATCACGGGGACACGACACTTGACTTGTTATTTTAATTATTTTTACATCGAAGACACACGGAATACACATAGAGAACACTCGTGTATGAACTTGGACATGAATAGAAACATGACAGGGATCAATTCATGTGAAATTATAAAGGAAGAGAGAGACGTGGAATGGGAATCCTCAGGAATAGAGTTATTTTCTCAATAACGTGAAATATAAATACGACACAATAACCTAATTGCACTATGGTCCTAGAGAATGAAACTAGTTACACAACAGAACAAATAATACACTAATTATAAATACACCCATAATCTAACACTCCTCCTCAAGTTGGTGCAAAGATATCTATTAAGCCCAACTTGAACACAATAGAGTGAAAACTCTTGCTACCAAGCTCTTTTGTGAATATGTCAGCTAACTGATCTTCAGACCTCACAAACGGCATACATATCAAATCCTCATTCAGCTTCTCCTTGATGAAGTGTCTGTCAATCTCTATATGCTTCGTTCTGTCATGCTGAACAAGATTATGAGCAATGTTAATGGCAGTTTTATTATCACAGTAGAGTTTCAAAGGACCATTATCAGAAATTCCCAAATCAAGTAATAAGGTTTGGAGCCACGAGAGCTCACAAACAACATGTGCCATAGCTCTATATTCAGCTTTTGCACTAGACCTGACGACCACAGATTGTTTCTTATTTCGCCAAGTAACCAAATTACCCCCAAGGAAAGTACAGTAGCCTGAAGTAGAGCGTCTATCATCCACAGAACCAGCCCAATCGGCTTCTATAAATGCCTCTAACCGTAGGTGACCATGATTGGAGAACAAAATTCCTTTTCCTGGAGATGATTTGAAATACCTCACGATACGATAAACTGCATCCAGATGTGAAGTACGAGGGTCATGCATAAACTGACTAACACCACCCACTGCATAAGTAACATCCGGTCGAGTGTGAGCTAAATATATCAGTCGACCTATAAGTCGTTGATACCTCTCCTTATCAGTGCGCGGGATCCCCCACATCTCCACTAAGATGATGATTCGCCTCAATAGGAGAAATTACAGGTCTACAACCCAACATACCTGTTTCTTCTACGAACAAAAAAGTTTGAACTAAAGATACTCTCTCTACGAACAAAAAATTATGAGAAAACTCTCAATTTTTCATTAATAAAAAACAACCACTATGCCCTAAGACTTGCATCCTTATTTATAATAGTAGAACTCTTAAACCTAGCCAACATTCCTAAAATACCAAAAAGGAAAATAAGACATAAGGAAACAAAATGAACCCTAATTTTCTTGATCAAGTAACCTACAGAATAGGAAACCTCAATCAAAAGAAAGGGTGATTTGCCTTTATATCCCTTCGACTTATCCTGAAAGTTCAACTTAGTCCTTTTAGTTTCAATTTCACCCAAATAAACCTTCGATTTGCAAATTTATTTCAATGTGATCCTTCCGTTGGCCCCCGTTTGTAATTTGGACGGAAAAGCACCATGTGCCCATCACGTGAGCTACCCCGAGGGGCATATTTGCCCATTCCCCTCCATTTTCACCCCTGCAGACCTCTCTCACTCTCTCAGCACAGGTTAGCATCTCTCTCTCTCTCTCTTACTGACGCCCCTCATGTCGAAAGTAACGGCGTGGAATCCTCTGCGGGCTAGTCTAAGTGCGATGCCTTTCATCAGGCCTTGACATCCGCCCAGCACCGAGTAGGGATGGACCAGCGCTCCCCCCTTTCCCAGCCCCTTGCCT
This sequence comes from Rhododendron molle, assembly GCA_025413875.1. Taxonomy (NCBI): domain Eukaryota; kingdom Viridiplantae; phylum Streptophyta; class Magnoliopsida; order Ericales; family Ericaceae; genus Rhododendron; species Rhododendron molle. The sequence continues at coordinate 44,850,135 of CM046392.1, forward strand.
CCCTTCCCACAACCAGACATTTTTTCTCAGAGAGAGAAGAAGAAATCTAGGGTTTGTTTCGGAATTTGGGGGATTTGTTGGATTTGAGTTCTAGTGAGAGATGAAGGTGCTCTGTGAGGGGTATTTATGAAGGGGTTTGAATTGGGGATCTCGGTTTGGGTTTTCCTCTTGTGTTGGTGGTCTGAAGATCCTGGTTTTCCTCATGGGGGATTTGATTACGACAATGACGGAGGATTCGATGGGGAGTCGGAAGATGGACACGTGGCCCTGTTGAATGCTTCAGATGGCCGCCGCCATCAATGTGGTGGAGGCGTGGTTGCTGCGGCGGCGATGGCGAGGACTAATTTTCCGGTGAATGTTGAGTGTTGTGTGTGTGATTTTCGAACCTAAATTATGGGAGAAGGGGACTTTGAATTCTTTGGCTGCGAATTTGAGAACTGCAGTGAACGGGGCTGGGGACACTAACCTGGAAAGGGAAAGTGAGGACCCAGTTGGTGGTGGGAACCGGTTGGTGAGTTACAGTGGAGATGGTGTTACTCCAATGGTAGTGGCTCGGGTGGTGATGGAGGTACACGGTGGTGGTGATGGTGAGATAGACTGATGCAGTTCGGTGGAGAGTGGTGAGGAGTGGAGGTGGAACCGGTGGTGGGAAATGGTGATGGTGGCAGGTGGGAATGGAGGTCTACGGTGGTGGGCGGTGAGGAGGGAATGGGCAAATATGCCCCTGGGGTAGCTCACGTGATAGGCACATGGTGCTTTTCCGTCCAAATTACAGACGGGGGCCAATGGAAGGATCACATTGAAATAAATTTGCAAATCGAAGGTTTATTTGGGTGAAATTGAAACTGAAAGGACTAAGTTGAACTTTCAGGATAAGTCCAAGGGATATAAAGGCAAATCACTCCAAAAGAAACTAGGAAAGTAGATACTTTTAAAATAATTTGACTAAAATTAAAACATAATGAATTATAATACTAAGCCTTAATTAATTAAAATAAATTACGACTTTCTTGGAATTCACCCTGAATCACTAACCCTCTAATCAACCATAATCTCCCATCAACCTTTTCGACCTCAATTTAAAACATAATAATACTTTAACTTGTTTCCCCCATAAGTTCCACCAGCATACTTCGTTAATCTGAGGCAATCTTTTCACCTCAAAAAGCCAAGCCATTTCAAAATCTGTTGTCCATATTCCGTAGATCCAACAACATTTCACCTATGCTCTAAAGATGGAGATCCAAGAATTATCCTTAAACCTTGGACCTGAACAAACTTTCCAAGCACCGCGTTCACTCTTCTCGTCATTCCATTTTCAAGAGCAATTCGATTTTCAAGAGGATTGCTAGGAGTCATCTTAAAATATTGGTCACCCAAGCATGACAATGTAATCTTGTGCATGAGAGCAACCACTTTGTGGAAATAATGCAAAAAATTAGGCCCATCTCCAATCTAACACATCCCAACGCCCAAGATTGAGGGGTCAACACTTGGAAAAGTTCAGTATTCCATCTTTCTTCTTTTTTTTCCTTAAAGCACATTGAGCGGACTTAACATCAGGAAAGGAATTACTCAAAATAAAAAGGAAGCAGAAGAAAAAGAAAAAGATCATTTCCCTCCTCTTCTTCCACCTTCAGCAAGCACTGTGTCAGATTTAAGCCCCTCGAACAGTGACTCGACTTACAGGGTAACCTTTAACAAAACTAAACTCTATACCTCTCTGCTTAAGCATAATTCCGAAAGCAAAATGTATACCCCTGTGCTGGATTTAGGTTCTGAACAGAACTGAAGGATAGCAAGCAAAGGGGTAAGAATTAGAAAGCACATGAATTGGAATACCTTAGTGAATGGATGACATTGCTTCGACCTAGCTTTCTATCGAGGTCATCTAGTGGGACAAAGTAGGCCAATGATGCATCTTCCCGTAAAGTTCATCTTCCATGGTCAACACATAGTTTGCCTTTGTAAGGAAAATGGTGGTGTCATCTTAAAGTATATGAATGGGAATCCATCCCCAAACAGACGAAAATTCTAATCAAGTAACATGGATCTATCCCCCATAATTGATAACTATGTAACCCACTTATGGATTAAAAAATCATAGCCACGTCACAAAACTATGCTGTTTTCACTTTACGAAGAAACTTGAGGGAAAAAAAAGAGCAAAAAGAATGAATTTGTTGGGTGGTGGTGGGGTTGGGGGGGGAGAAGGAGAAAAAGAACGGACATGGATCATTTCTGTGATTTCAGCGATACGCTGTTGTCTTTTACGGAGTTCTTCTGATAAAGCATCAACCACCGCATCATCAGGAGGCCCAGGTATATGTACGTTCAAAGCAGTTGCCATCAACAGTAAAACCTGCACAGCAATAGGTATCTAATACTGAGTGGACGGAAATTATGAGATCATAACAGCTAGACCAGAGTAGCATAAAGTGTACTGACAGACAGTCTCCAACAAATATTTTTTATTCAAAAATAACTAAAACTTGCAGGTTAAATTTCTTATCCAGTAAAATGCATATGATGGATCTACAAGGTGCTAAATGGTTGAAACATGGATGTTAATTAAAAGGACCTCCCTTGAGTGGATACATGTACCCTATCATGGTCTCTGAACCTTAGAATAACTCTTAACAAGTCAGAGAAATACATCCTTCGTATCGTTCGAGCAATCCTTTTGACACATAAGAGGAAATATTGCGAGCAGAGAATGAGAAGTGCAATGTCCCTTCTATCTAATCAACAGAACAAGTCTTTCATCAAATGGATGTTGCTATTTAAAATGATTAATTACCACACAAAAAGGATTCAATCCAGTGAATCCACACTTCTTAAGCATCATTTCACCTGCTTTAATCATAATACTTCATAGTTCATATGACTTTTGTTCTGAAAAGAAGCAACTACGAGGTTCTTTTTGCATGCATCCTTAGAAAATGATTGGCAAGGAAGGAAGTTGCACTTCAAGAATATTAAATGAACCTGTTGGTTTAGACATGAAAATGATATTTCATGGTTAGTTAACTGAAGACGTTATCATTGCCACATAAAAGTCTGTTAACTGAAAGGCCACAATATTCGTTGGGGCCCCCCAAAAGAAAGAACAAAAGCTACCAAAGCTCTATGATGTATGTGGGTGGCAACGAACCGCAGATACTCCATAAAAGCCCCCACACGGCAGGGCACATATGAGATATGGCTGAAAGTATTCATCATTTCTAAGAAAAAAACGTTCAATTTTGGATACAGCACAGATACGGCAGAAAAGTGTCCATCAATCTTATACCATTGGTCGAAATCGCTTTCCTTCCACCCCCAGTTTGAAGAAGTACTCGGCAGCTGAGGCAAGCTTTGGTACCTGCATGCATCAGACCGAAGGATTATCCCAAAAGGTTACATCTCCATTCTTTTCATTGATACATGATCCAGAAACAGGGGAAGCGAGGAATGGGTACCTCAGCAACTACCATTGAGCGCAACCTATTAGCAAGGATGGATAGTTCATGTTCAACAAGCAAAAATGGGTCCAATTGATCCTGAAAGGAAAGAAAGGGAGGGGTGAAAAGAAGAAAGAAAAAGAACACGAGAAAAGTTTGGCAACAAAAAATGTTGGATGATTTACTACAAGAATGACAAGCTACACCAAACCTCCACTACAGAGCTGCTCTGGTGATGAATTTGCCGCCCAATGGCATGAAAACCACATGAACCCCAATAATAGGTTTCTCTACATCCCCCATCCTACTAATCACCAGAAACAAAAACATTAAAGGAGAAACGATCCCACACTGGTATTCAGAATACTGTACTCTTGGAAACAACAATGACAGCTGAAATAACAGCATGAACATCATAGTTTCTGGATAAATACCATCGATATTTTAGAGAGCAAAGCGACTTCTTACAAAACACCACAAGTAAGCACAAAATAGCATTCCGCAGGGAGGGGGAGCAGCACTATCCACAGCCCACATTCTTGCATCTATATCGCGTAAATGCACAAGCGGTTGCTTGGATGCAGTCAACAATTATATACACGGGCTTCAATTGAGCGAGAGAGGGAGAGAGAGAGGGAGAGAGACCAGAAGCTTAGATCGATGTTCTTTCTTTCGGTAGCAGTCCATACATTGTATGTATGCCATGATACACTTTCAACCATAAACCTTTGAAGTAAAAAGTATTTACACCAGAATAAAATTAAAATTTCCAAATGTAACGCTGCCGTGTCCTCACGTGTGTCCCCTTCCCTGCCATGTCCGACTTTAAAAATCAATTAAATTCAATGGACATGCCACACAGCATGCGCCGTACCTATTTGGGCGTGTCCCTGGAGTGTCCGACACGGGTACGGCGACCTCCTAGGGTTGTTAGTACTTCATAGCTCGCCATCAATACAAGATTAAAAAAAAAGGAAAAAAAAAACCCATGCCTTCTACTCATTCCTAAAACTGATAAATAAATTTAAAAAAAAAAAAAAACCATTCCCTTCTACTCTTTCTTAAATCACCATATGAGACATTTGAGGAGATATCCTCAAAGCTCTTCCCAGCCACTTGCAAGTTGCCTTATTTTTAAACCACAAGAGAATAGACCAAGGATAAAACCAAGCCAAACTCAGCGGCTCAGGCTTGTCCCAATCAAAGGAGGTTGTCTCCATAAATCCTTCTTTGCATTCCACCGTGTCAATGAATATATGTTCAATACAATTTAACATATATATGTCCTTTTTCACCATGAGGCCTTTCCCTCGCAGTTTGAATTTCCATTACAAATAATCCTATCACTCTTCTTATGGTTACATCCAATCTTATATGGACTCTTCAATCCTCCCTAGAGTGCTTGTGCCACTAGTGGTGACAACACTCGTGCCCAAACTATACACTTGGGTACCTTCATCTTTACCAACACTTGAAGGAAATTTGTTACATTTGATTGGAAAGGTGAACTTCTAGTCTCCTTACCAGAAGGCAATTAAAAGCCCACCCCAAATAAATAAAACTAAAATAAAACAACTGGTAGTTAGTTAAAGTTAAGACAAAATTGACATCTTACGGCAAAACAGTAGCTTATAAAATCTTATATACTTAATTGTCCATGAAATGAAATATCCACGAACCAAGCGGATGTCACCAACTTCTGGATGCAGTTATTTTTTACGTACAAGGTTTTAGGGAGATTTCACGCCTGGACACACTTGCAACCAAGTAACACAGGTTACCTATATTGGTCTTGAATAACCATAGCTTGTTTTCCCTCAATTTGTCCTCAATTATCACAACTCGCGCCGTTCCACTAAACTGAATGCCCCAAAAACGCATTGGCAAATGTAATGGTAAAGATACAGTAGTTAGCTCTTCAAGATATGTAAATATATATTTTTTGGTGTTACACGAATTTTGATCAATTGGCATAACTTAAATTCTTAACAAACAGATTAAGTTATAACACGTCCGTATATTACCTTTCTCCATTCTTCCTCAGTTTTCTAAGCAGCCTAAACAAATAGCAGCACACATAAAAAAAATTCCCAGAAAAATCTGCAAAAGTGCGAGTGGTAATGTTACCTTTCGAGTAGAGTCCAATAGAGAGTGCAAGTGACCAGATGGGACCATTTGTTGATTCTTGCTTCCAAATGAGAAGAGCCATCGACTGCGGTTCAAGCTGGTTCTCGAAATCCGAGACAATCCCCTAGAAAATAACATCTCCTAGAGAAAGAGAATGTGGCGCTTCACTGTCGCAGAGAAAGAGCGAGAATCAGAGAGAGAGAGACTCACCCGTGGTTCACTGACCGTGAGTTCGCGGTGATTTTGGATATTCTGGTTCACTACATCACTGTCTCAGAGAAAGAGCGAGAGTCAGAGAGAGAGAGAGAGAGTCACTGTTGAAATCGGCGAAATCGCCATCGTTGAAGGGCTGCTGTGCTGTGGCCTGTGAGTGAAGTCGCGGTTTGAGAGAAGTGGAATGAGATGTGATTTGATATTAGCCTATTAGTATTAGGGTCTGTATTTTAGGGCTTGTGTTTTGAACACATATGAAGTTAACAAAGTACTCCCCCCCGTTCCGAGTCCCATTTTCAAAATCTTGCCATTTTTTATTTAAATTAAAAAATCAATTACTTTCCGTATAGTATAATTTTTAAAAAATTTTTGCACCATATTAAAAATCTCTATTAGGACTTTAATTTGATGCAAAACAAAAAATTCAAAAATTATAAACGGAATTAGTTAATTTTTTGATTTAAAATTGACACGACTTTTTGTGGTGAACTCTCAATAACAGAGGGAGTAATAAATATAAACCTTAATCATAAAAAGGAACCAGGTTGGTTGACGTTGGGTAAACCGATGGTAGCATAATAGTGAGAGAAGTTTGAGGTCTAGAAAGTCTCCCTTGTAACATTTTTTGCCTACACGTATACACCTGGTCCGGTGCTAAATACGCATAAATCGAAAACCGAATGAAATTTAAAATTTTCAATAATTTCAAATCCGACAGTAGATGTTGGGTAACCCGACGGTAGTGCAATGGTGAGAGAAGTTTGAGGTCTAAAGTTCGAGCCTCCCTTGTAATATTTTTTGCCTTCACATATACAACCGGTCCCGTGCTAAATACGCATAAACCGGAAACCAAACCAAATTTAAAATTTTCAATAATTTCAAATCGGACCAGACCTGTTGGGCCTGAAAACCGTGAAATTGGGCCGGTTCGGAATCGAATCATACATTGGAGGGAAGTAGAATGGTGAACAAAGGAGAAAAACCCTAACTGATGAGATTGAATCAAGATTACGGGATCGGCAGTCGAAGGGAATCAATCTTTATGGTATATGTCAAGGAAGGAAAGAGAGATTGAATGAGTCTTTGGAAATAGGTGGGGATGGAGGCTCAGTCCAAGAACACTTTGGTGAGTGAGGTTGATTTGAACTTGGGATGTATGTCTCACATGGAGGATTGTGTTATTTCCAATGGGGTAGTAGAAGCAGTTGAAGGGTTACCTAGGTGATAGAGCGTCTTTTGATGCTATCTTAAGATGAGAAGGGTGATTGAGGCTAAGTTCGATAAATTGAACAATAAAAACAAGAAGGGCCCGTGTTCCTCAATGTTTATTAAGGAAGTCCGCAAGATGTTAGATGTAAGTTCTACTTTGGGGTATTGAAGTTAAAGGAGGGAGAAATTATAATATGAAGAAATTTGTAGAAATGCACGAGGAAGAATTAAAAGAAAGGATCCATGTTCTAGATGATTTTGAGGAAGAGAATATTTCGGAGGACGATGTTGATTTTGAGCATGATGCCTCTCTCTCTCTGGCTTTTTGATTTCGAGATTGGGCTGGTATGGGGTGTTTTGCATATTCTGGTTTTGCTCGGTGGCTTTTTGGTTTCGGTTTTGACTGCTTTTTTGGTCAACTTTTCAACAATACGATTCGTAACAATTTCATTATGATTAATAACATTTTGGTTCATTCATAACTTTTATACTAAAATCGTAAACTTTTTAGCAATATTATTCATAACATTTTCTCTATAAATTATAACATTTTGGGGTGTATATGATACACACCTAAATAAGGAGCGTGTATTATAGCATTTCCCAAGAAATATACATACAAAATATATGTAGTATCTATTAAAAAAAAAAAAAAGAGTTGTATACGGGGGTGTTAAGATCCTTCATTTTCCCATTTTCCATTTCTCATTTTTGGCTTTTGGGTGTTTGGCACCCTGTCGGCGAAATGGCTTTTACCAAAATGATTTTCCCGTTTTGAGCTTTCCCATGCAAAAGGCAGAAAGTGGGGAAGAGGAGCTTTTCGGATTCTCTGTTTTCCATTTTCGGTTTCAAGCCACTCCAAAAGACATCCATACCCTCCCTGTTTTGGAATAATTCCAGAGAATCCAAAAGACATCTGCTCCTCTCTTTCACTTTACTCAGCACATCATCTTCCACCACACAAGACGAGAGAGGCATGAGCAGAGGCTGGAGGGGTTTGTCGATCTACACACAGTCCACTCACCTTCGCCCATCGTCGTTGAAATTGTTCACCTCTTCTTCATTCAACCCACTAAAATATGGGGGAAAATCCCATGTAATTTTTTGTTGAAGGAGGATTTAGATCTGGGATTTGGGAGAATTTTAAGTTTGTGGATATAGATTTGGGTTTCTCCCTAACGAACACATCTCCCTGGTGTTTTTTTCTGAGCATAATCCAGAAGGGTTTTTACACTTATGAGCCTCACAATTTAGGGTTTCTTTACCATCTGGGTTTTTTTCCCTAATGACCACATACGGCTTTGTGGGTTTTTTTTCCCTTTTAATTATTGTGTAATGTTTAAGAGTTTAAAGTTGCCTGTTCATTTTTCTTTTAGTTTGTATGTTTTTTTATTAATAATAGTTTAAAGTGTTTTGTTTTTTCCAATTACCTAGATTTAACTTAATTGTTGTTTTAAGCAAAAAATGAAAACATTGTTGGAGGAAAGTAAGAATAAAAAAATACTTGAAACAATTAAAAAAAAGAAGAAGAAGGTAGTTCGACACTTTCAATTGAAGTAGAAAGCAATTTCAAAATAAAACTTAAAAAAATTGATTAAATATTATTTATACACCATTATTAATAACCAAGGGCAATATAGTAAAAAATCAACCCATAATTCATTTACATCCCATATCTCCCAAACACTACTTTTGCCACAAAACATATTCTGTACATATCATCCAAACACTCTATAAAATCAAAATACATTAAGACTACAATCAAAAAAGTCAAAAAGCCAAAAAGCTGAAAATGTAAAGCCAAAAAGTAGGCTCTCAAACGTAGTAATACATAAAACAGCTTCATTGCTCAGTGAAACTATCACTATCCTCCCACAACCAATATTAATTTCTGAAGTGATTTATGTTAAAAATCATATTAGATTATTAACCATCAACTCATCTAAAAGTTTAAGCTGTTTAGAGAGATGTGTAAATTTATTATATTCTCAACAAAAACCACCTGTCAAAAGGTTTCCGATGGCCAAGAAATTTGAAGCAATATTGGGATTTTTTTTTTCACAAAAAGAGAGTAGAGATCGGCCTTACCGATAATGATGGTCTGGTGAGAGAATGGTTATTGGTGTGAGGAGATCTCGAACAGATAAGCAGCGGCCAGAGCTCAGTTTCGAATTTGATGAAAGTAGCGGGGAGGGAGAGGTATGAATTTTAGGTCTTGCTATTAGCATAATAGCCCTAAGAATTTTTATTTTTTTTGCCAATATTAAATACATCAGTGTAGGGTGAAAGTAGCGGGGAGGGAGAGGTATGAATTTTAGGTCTTGCTATTTTAAAAACCATAATAGCCCTAAGAATTTTTATTTTTTTTGCCAATATTAAATACATCAGTGTAGAAAAAATGGGCGGTTAGATTCATAGGAACTTTCAAACACTACCTTGATTGTAGGATTGATAGACAAGGGTTGAATACTTGAAATTATAAGGAAAATTCAAATTTGGACTAACCATGATATACTCCTCAGGTCCGGGAAATCCTGTAGTGCAAGGTCCTACAAAATATCCTGTAGAGCGCATACATGCCATCGATCTTGATAATGAATGGTTGAGATATGATTTTTAATCATGATCGGTAAGAATAATTTATTATCGGTCATAATTGTTTTTAATCTGAATCGTTGATTGATGATCAACGATTGTGTGCCGCCCTGCATGCGCATTACATGGGGGCACTACAGCACTCCGGATCCTAATCTTATTAGTGTAGAACTAAACTTGCAAAGCATGCAGATCTTTTAGGTAATGGCCGGCAATGTGATGTCAAAAGTAACATTGGCACGACTAGAGTACGAGAAAGAATTTTGTGGGCAGCATGCCCTGAAATTTTCGGATTCCAAAGCGCAAGGGCCCATAATCGAGGGAGCGCGAGCGGAGAAGCAGACGCTCGCAAAAACACAGAGTTGCCACTCGGGTTTGAAGGTCCGACACCCAAGAAACCGTGTTTCGAAGCACCTGCCGCGCTGTTTGATTTGAAAATGTGAAGAAACCAGTCCGTCATAACCATATCTAGGTTCGGGAGCCAGGTTATGAGAGGGGAAGGGTTTTAAGGCACCCCTCTCGCCCAAGCCGGAGATCGGTCTCTACTAAGGCATTTTGAAAACATTGTGATTCTTCTTCTTTTTAACCAATTTTAGCATTAGTATGGGAACAAGTTAATCGGGATTAAAACTGTAACAATTTGCAAGATGTGATAGATGACATGGATGAGCAGTTAGTATAGGATGATAACAGACTGCTGTGGGTTTTTACAGGCTGAGCCCACAACCCACAACTCTTATTCTCAAACCTTCTGGGCTCTAGAATGACCAATGCACATCCAGGACAAACCAAGCAGTTTATAGTAGTTATAATATACAGTTTAAAACAATTCTAAAGGCTATAGAGCCACAAATTTACTAAAACACCCCTTAAACAGTGAGGGGATAAAACAGAGGCCTAAAATTAAGTTAAACATGCATGGCAAGCTACTGGTCGGGGACGAACCATCGCGCGAGGGTTTCAAACTGTTGCGCGAGGGTTCTCAGTGGACCGCGAGGGTTTGTGCCCTGGCGCACGACGGTTGCACCCTGGCGCAATGGTCAATGCTCCATTTGACCATCGCGCGATGGTTCCGAGCCTGTCCCTTTGAGATCACCTTCCGGTGTTTGGTTTTACTCATCCCGGGTTAGGATAGGTCGAGAATGATCCCGTGGGTGCTCCAAAATATGATTGAAATCTGACTAGCAGTTTAAGCTAAGGAAAACAGTAAACTAGTTGTTTAGCATGCACCACAGTGATCTACACCTAAAACATGCTTCAAAACAGTAAGAACTATTTATGAAACACAAAGAACAGGACACCCTTCCCCACGAGGTTCATCATCACACTGACACAAAGTGTCGCGCGAGTGTTAGGAACCGTTGCGCGAGGGTTCTTGCTCCACTGCTTCTTGTAACTTTGCTGACTTTAGGGCCAAGACTGGTATTGATTACCAGGCTTGGCCCTGCCAGTCCCCCTCAGGAATCAGAACAGAGAGCAGAACAAATGTAAGCTATACCTTTGGTTCTTTTGAGTTTGAAAGGTGTTTGAGCTTTGAATTGAATTGAGATTGAACAAGGTGACAGAACTTGTAAAATGAGTGTATAGAAGTGGTTTGAATGAGGGAGTATCAAGGGTATTCAAAGTTGTATAGTCCTTTTTGCACTTGAACTTTGGTAGCTTTCTTTCTTCTTCTCTTCTTTTGAACCATAAATTGTTAACCCTTTTTTTGGAACCCTTGATAATGAAGCACCATGGGGGGTATATATAGGAGGAGTGGTGGAAATGGTGTATGGAGAAAAAAGAACCAACCAAGTAAAGGTTAACTTGGCTTGGTGGCCAATTTGCCTCTTTTGGAAAGGCTGCAATGAGAGAAGCCCAGCCAGTCCACGAGATCTGGATTTAGGTTACTTGGTGATTAAGTTGCCCATCTGAAAAAGGTGATAGGGACAGCCTTAGAATCGTCGCGTGATGATTCCAAACTGTCGCGCGAGGGTTCTCCCTGGAACCATCGCGCGATGGTTCCAAACGCTCGCGCGAGGATGCGCCTTGGCGCGAGACGAATGCGCCCTGGTGCGGGTCAGTAGGGTTTTTGGCTTTTGGAAGTGGTTTAGGTTAGGTTAGGTTCAAGAATTTTTCAAACATTCAAAACTCAAACACCTATCATACTCGGGGTGTTCTTGATCCGTTTCATCATCGGGGAATCAAATATCGTAAGTAAACTAATCTGGAAGCTGTTTACACCATAATTTGGCCCAAAGCGATCGACTAGGCCATATGGTAACACGATTGTCCAATATGATTGATCGAGTCATAAAGTGACACGTGGTAATAGTAAATGGACTGATATTTAATAAAACATTATGCAATGGTTATTGACAGATGTGTTGACGGTTAAAGAGATAGTGTCTAAAATGCGGGACACGTGTCCATCAAGGAAGTTACAAGCTAATCATGGACCAAGCAGTTGACAGAGGCAGTTGAAAGGGACGCCTACAAGCGAAGATTTAGGAAGTGTAACCGCCTGATTCAAATTTCTAGAGGGAATGCCGCCAAGTCCGAATCCCTAATCGAAGTGGAGCCTATAAATACAAGATGAGAAGACGAATTTCACACCCCCACTCAATCGCCCAAAGACTTCTACTTTTTATCTGTACTTTACTTTTATTGTACTAGGAGTAGTTTGTAACTTGAACCGTCTACCCGGCTATTCGTTATAGTCGACTGACTTCTACTTTGAGAAGTAATAAAGTCCATTTTGTTACTTTTCTTCCATCTCCATTCACTTCACTAAGTTTGCTTCCAAAGAAGTCCTGAAACACGGCAGGGAACCAAACTCCGCCACCACAAACACCCATATTCCAGCACTCACCCAATTACTAGTCGACTCATCGACTACGATCAAAATTTAGACAAACAGAAGCCCAAATTGACGTGTCTACAAATTTCAAAGCAAAGTACTGCACACCGATTGGAAAGACACTTTGCCAAGAGATTGTGAGCGAGCTGGCAAATTCTTCAAACGAGACAACACAGATTTACCTTATTTGACTCCTAGATGCCGTCCTAGCTTGGAACAAGAACTAAACACACGTACAACTGTCCCTCTATCCGCACAAAATCAACAAACGGTTACCCAATCGGTCACAAGTTCATCATGCATGCCAAAATCATTCTCTGCTCCACATAGTGTTAGGAAAACCTATTTTACTTTTTTGTCCCTCAAGACTAAATTCGTAAAAGAAAAATTCTAAAATCAGCCCATTAATAATAAGTGTGTGAATGTATATTAAATGGTGTAAAAATACACAGAAATATGTGTTTTTCTTGTCTTTTAGTGTATTTATCGTCAGCCCAGTGGGGCTGACAATAACAAGACCATTCATAAAATGGCATTTTCGACGCAAAAGTCCTTTTTATTATTTATTATTTTTATAATTTAGTCACTAATTGTTAATCATGAGTTCACAACTTATATTGATCAATATATTGTTCTTTTCCCTTTGATCAATCTATATTGGCCTTGTTTGCGTAGAAGTGGGTCGGAGGCCAATTTAAAGAAGTTGGTAAACGTTACTATCGGCGAAGGGCGGAGCAGCATATGGTTAAGTGAGATCACTTAGGTCTTGTTTGTTTAGCAATTTTGGGTATTTTAGTTTTGGTAGTAAGTGGAGAGATAAATAAGATAATGATTGGAGAGAGGGGTAATGAGTGGAGAGAGATAGAAAGAGAAATGAAATTAATAATTGGAGAAATAAGATAATGATTGAAAAAAGATGTAGGGTAATGATTGAAAAATAAAGTTAAAACAAAGTAAATATGGGAAACGAACACTTATTTTTGCATTTTTTCATTATTTCAGATTTTCATTTCATTTTATGAATATGACCTTACAGTTCTTGTGAAATTGCCCGAAGCATGAAGTGACGCCGTTGAAACTATAACTTGGCCCTCCTTAGACCATCCACAGTAGTATAATCAAAAGCAAATTGTTTTTAAAGTGAACATTGTTGTGCAAAAGATGGCTCACAATGGTATAATTAAACTTAACAACATCCTTAAAAATAATCAAATTTTGGGCTTTGGAGTTTGGATAATCAAAACTAGCAACCTTTTTCAATAATCAAAATTTGTGGACTCCACACCACATAAGTTAACCACTTTCAAAATTTGCATATATGCGTATTTCAATTGGTATTTTTTCTTCTCTTTTTCACCTACTCTAAATTTTCTTCACTTCACCCACAAACTATTTTTCTTTCTTACCCTCAAAAAGTGAAACTCATATTTCTCGATTATCTACAATTCAACCCATCATCGCCGGGTTAAGGTATTTCATTCTTTTTTCCCGTTTCTATTTTTTTTCTCCAAAAAAAATCATAATAGGAGGGAAGAAAGTCACCGATTTTTCTCCAAAATTAAGAGAGGGAATCAATATATTTTTGAAAAAAAAAAAAACGTGAATGGAGGGGAGTGAATGGCAGAAAACAAAGGGGGAGAGAGAGTGAGATTGTAGTGGACCCTTATTTTGATTATGGACAAGAAGTGACCATTGTGAAACTCAACATTATTAAGCTTAACAACCTCTTAAGTGAATAATCAAAAATTGATGTGTCTAACTTTTAATTATCATTTTTTGATTATACCACTATGGATGGCCTTATTCCGCTAGAATTTAGGTAACCATCGGTGAATTAGTGTGGATAATGCAACTTTATGCAAAAAGTTAGATTTTTGCTGTACATTGTGAATCTATGAATGCACGTTTACAATGCATATTCCATGACTATTGAAACATTTTTGGCACATCAAACCGTTGCCGAAAGGGGCAGTCAATTAGTAATAATTGTTTTTGTTAACAATACACATCCAGTTTTTAATTGGTATAAATACAAAGAAGATGCGAGAAAATTTCAAGTTATTGACCCCAATGTTTGAGAAATTTGGCTTCCCTCCTACTGTCAAGTAGATTGAAACAATTTAATTCGGCTTAAACAATTTTGCTGGCCCATAGCTTTCGGAAAATAATTTTCGCACTCCATGTTTTATAAAACCACTTTGAAATCTGTCTTTCAGTATTTGTGTCAAGCGTTATTTTAAGTATTAAAAAATAATACCCCCGTTCCAAATTGGTTGTACTATGCGGAAAAAGGGTAATTTTTGAGTTAAAAAATAAAATACTCTTACTTTCATGAATAGTTTTTATTTATTTATTTTTTTTTGCACCAAATGAAAGCACTTAACGAATTATTTAATTTAGTGTAAGAAAATTCAAAAAACAATGAACAAGTAAATTTTGTATTCTTTAATTCAAAAATTGTACGTCTTCTTTCATGTATAGAGTATAATAATATATAAAAGCGCGGGCCGAGTAAATTTTGAAGTGCATCTGGTTTGCCAAATCTTAATATCCTAACATTTTTTTTTACTGAAAAAATAGGTGGAAGGAGGCTACTAACGCAACATTTTTCTTCGAACGTGATCATAAGAGCTCCTTACCCGACGTAAAATATCAAAACCACGAATTGTTAGAGCATTTGGCAATCCAGCTGCAGGCTGTAAAGTCAAAGAATCTAAGACCGTTGATTCCTTTTAACTATCGTAAGGCCACGATGAAGCCAATAGTGTTTCCGAACATTCTAGAACACACACTCCACACGCTGAGTACTCCTATTAATACGCCCAAAAAAAGCCCTAGTCCTCCCTCCTAAAACCCTAGTCAAATTTCGCGCCTCTCTCTCTTTCTCTCACTTCTCTCTCTCCTCTTAACAGTCGCCGACGCAACCGAGGAGAAGAAGAAGGAGAAGCAATGGCCGGAAAGGGAGAGGGACCAGCGATCGGTATAGATCTCGGCACCACCTACTCCTGCGTCGGGGTCTGGCAGCACGACCGCGTCGAGATCATTGCCAACGACCAGGGCAACCGGACGACTCCGTCCTATGTCGCCTTCACCGACACCGAGCGATTGATCGGCGACGCCGCCAAGAATCAGGTCGCCATGAACCCCATTAACACCGTCTTCGGTATTACTCTCTCTCTCTCTCTCCTCTCTCTGTGATTTATTCTGCTTGGATCTAAACATGTGACGTTAAAGTGTATGCATATATGTAGTTTTGTTTGAATTTTTTGGATCTGTTGGTGCCTCTTTGATGCTACTGGATCTACTAGGTTGCGTTAGATTTGTTCTTTTGTACTGCTCATATGCAAGTGAAAGCGATGGTGGCGACGTGTAGTCATCTTGGCTTTACAATGATTTCAAGTGTGTTTTTTTACTTTATGGTCGGTAGGCGTGTAGATCTATTTGGACTTAGCTTTTTGACCTTTTTTTTTTTTTTAAATTTTCAAATTTCAAATTTGTATCTGAGGCTTAAAATACTTTTGGAAACATGTGGAACCCACATCCACGTCAAGAGAGCAAAACCTCCTGTAGTTACAGAGAAATTATTCAATGCCCCTGAAGCACGGTTAAGCACGAATGTCGACCACAAATTGGTCACTTGTGCGTAGATCCCACACTGATGTGTGACCCAAATTCGTACTCAGGGTATTGAATATCCTCTCGTAGTTACACAATTCTCGTACCATGTTTAGATCTGAAGGGTCAAACACGCCCATGTCACCTTAACCAAAACAGAAGACAGAGAAGCCTGCCCGAGTCTTTTTCAGTTTGAACTAATTAGAGCATCCCCAACCCACACTCTTTCAAAATTTTGAATCAAGTGTGCGTTTTGTTGGATCTACGGGGTATTTTGAAGATCTGTTATTATTTTTATATTTACCAGCAATCTAACCAGATCATCAAAGTTTTACTTATTTAATTTATTCAGTATTTTTTCGAACTAAAGTATATAAGGGTAAAAGGATTTGGGGCATTTAAGGCACTTGAAGAGTGAGAAGAAGTCTTCAAATTGGGTAGAGTAGACTGAAGAGTGATTACGTAGAGCATCTCGATGGAAGGTAGCAACACAAAAAACAGACTACATTTGAAGAGCCACATAAGCACATAAGCAAAACACTAGAAAGAAAACATGCTACACTATTTTGGTGTAGCTCTCCCTCTCTTTCTCCAACTTTGAAGAGAGAAATAGCCTATTCAGATTGCCACCTCACCAACTTCAATGCTTATTATTGGTGGATTGTTGAATTCTTTGGCAAAGTGGGTCCTTTAAAGTTAAAAATTTGAAGAGTCCTTGGAGTTCATAACTCTCCAACTTGCCACATGGGTCACCTAAGTACATATTTGATGTAAAATTTTGCTTATCCCTTGGAGATGCTCTTAGGTGAAAAAAAAGAGTTGGCTCTTCTAATTAGTTAAAGATATAAGTTTGAACAGTGGGTTGGAGTTGCTCTTAGTTGAAGATGTGATATGAACCCTTTGATAGTGAATTGTACAAAAAAAGAAAAAAGAAAAAAAAGTTTGATTCTAGTAGTAGAGGGATTATTTGCTCTGGGGGTGTGCCCCGTGGCATTGAGTGGAGTATTTCTAATGACGCTACCACAATTTTTCATGTTTTATGTCCTATCTACGCCCCCCATGATGGATAGAAAGCATTGTCAACTACAGCCAACAAAATAAACTTCGGACTATTATTTTGTTTTACTTATTTCCCCTTGGGTGAAAATGACTCCCCGAGTAATTTACATACCAGTGTTTATTGATCAATATTTTAGATCTGCTTAAACCTTTCTTTAGTTTTAAGCGTTTATGTGTTACTTTGGTAAGTATTCTACTGCTTGATTTGTTCAACTGCTTTTGTTAGTTTAATTGACCTTTTGTTGAGCTGCTTTTAATAGTTGAGTTGCTTGGTTTGTATTCTCTCATGTTGATAAGGTTTGTTTAGTCATAATATTAAGCACGGTACTACGGATTGGTTTCCACAATCTTTAGGAATAGTAAGCTGTTATCTATTAGGGCTTAGTAGGTAAACTTGAGAACAAAAATATCAAGACTCGTTAAGTGTTATTTAAAATACCTCAAAACACTCATCTTAGGCGCTGGAGAGACCTTTGTGCCTCAGGGAATCTCTCAATTCAGATTCCAGTTATGGTAGACTAGTTGTCCGAGGTGGCACTCCTTTATTTGTTTAGTTATTTGATAAGTTCAGCCTCGTGTGGGGCTTACTTGTCTCTTGTATAACATTTATCCATGCATTTTGTAATCAAATGGTTGTCGATCGCTCTATACACAAAGGATTGTCTTTTGCGTGGTGGTTGTTCGTCTATAAGGTTCTTGTTGCTCATTTTGTCAATAACAATTGCCGCAAGTCTGTTAAATCTTGGACTGGAATTTTTACAGAAGGTTTTTTCTCAAGCTCTGAAACATTAAACATCTATTTCTTTTCCCCCTTGCATAATTTTGCCTTGGATTTCTGAGTATGTTTGCCTTATCGCACTGGTTTTTCTTTTCATTTTGAGCCAGTGTTCATATTTTCCTAATGCATGGCTGTTTTATCAACAGGATATACAGTTCATTTATCTGTTTTTCCCTAGTTATGATATAACCTTATTGCATGCTCGTTATCCTTTGACAAGTTTGTTTTGACCTTAATGAAAGTGATAAATACTTTGCAGATGCTAAGAGGCTAATTGGTAGGAGATTCAGTGATGCGCCTGTTCAGGGTGACATGAAGTTGTGGCCTTTCAAGGTCATTCCCGGACCTGCTGACAAGCCCATGATTGTCGTCAGTTACAAAAATGAGGACAAGCAGTTTGCAGCTGAGGAAATCTCCTCCATGGTTCTCATTAAGATGCGCGAGATTGCTGAGGCTTTCCTTGGTTCAACTGTGAAGAATGCTGTGGTTACTGTCCCTGCTTACTTCAACGATTCTCAACGTCAGGCCACAAAAGATGCCGGTGTAATTGCTGGTCTAAATGTGATGCGTATCATCAATGAACCCACTGCCGCTGCCATTGCTTATGGTCTTGACAAGAAGGCTACCAGTGTGGGAGAGAAGAATGTCTTGATCTTTGACCTTGGTGGTGGCACTTTTGATGTCTCCCTCCTAACCATCGAAGAGGGTATCTTTGAAGTGAAGGCCACTGCTGGAGACACCCATCTCGGAGGTGAGGACTTTGACAACAGAATGGTTAACCATTTTGTTCAGGAGTTCAAGAGGAAGAACAAGAAGGACATCACTGGCAACCCCAGAGCTTTGAGGAGGCTAAGAACTTCCTGTGAGAGAGCAAAGAGGACTCTTTCATCCACTGCCCAGACCACCATTGAAATCGATTCTCTTTATGAGGGGATTGATTTCTATTCCACAATTACACGAGCAAGGTTCGAGGAGCTAAACATGGATCTCTTCAGGAAGTGTATGGAACCAGTTGAGAAGTGTTTGAGGGATGCTAAGATGGATAAAAGCACGATTCATGATGTGGTTCTCGTCGGTGGGTCTACTAGGATTCCCAAGGTGCAACAACTCTTGCAGGACTTCTTCAATGGTAAGGAGTTATGCAAGAGCATCAACCCTGATGAGGCTGTTGCTTATGGTGCTGCTGTCCAAGCCGCTATCTTGAGCGGTGAGGGTAATGAAAAGGTGCAGGACCTCTTGTTGTTGGATGTCACCCCTCTCTCTCTTGGTTTGGAAACTGCTGGTGGTGTTATGACCGTTTTGATTCCTAGGAACACCACAATTCCCACAAAGAAAGAGCAAGTCTTCTCGACCTACTCGGATAACCAGCCGGGTGTGCTAATTCAGGTCTATGAAGGTGAGAGGACGAGGACTAGGGACAACAACTTATTGGGTAAATTTGAACTATCTGGCATTCCCCCAGCTCCTAGGGGTGTCCCACAGATCACAGTGTGCTTTGACATTGATGCTAACGGCATCCTTAATGTCTCTGCTGAGGATAAGACAACTGGGCAGAAGAACAAGATTACCATCACCAATGACAAAGGAAGGTAAATACCCCAGCCACAAAATACTACGGTCTGGGATAATTAATTCTAAATTAAAGTGATGGACTCTTAGTACGTAGTTGCCAACCAAACCCTCCTGTCTCTAACACAAACACAAACACGCATTTGTCTCCCTATCTTTTCTCCGCTTATATCCTTGTTACTTCTTTTAGGTTCATCCATGGTGCAACCATAACTACCTCCACCTTAAATTGAACATGCATTAGTGGTAGACACACATTGGTGGACATTGATGCACTGTTTTAATTTCTCGCTTTGGTAGTGGCTTTGGTCTACATATGGAACATGCATATTTAAGCTTACGATATATTCTTATCATCATATATCATATATACATTCTACAAAAATAAAAAGCTGAAACTCAGGATATACTTTTATCTCATTTATCTTTTTCATTGCAAAACCAAATAAACCTCAACCTTTCTCACATACATGCTCTGACATTCTAACTCTATATTGCTTAACATGAAGGCTCTCGAAGGACGAGATTGAGAAGATGGTTCAGGAAGCAGAGAAGTACAAGTCAGAGGATGAGGAGCACAAGAAGAAGGTGGAGGCGAAGAATGCCCTGGAGAACTACGCATACAACATGAGGAACACCATCAAGGACGAGAAGATAGGCGCAAAGCTTCCACCGGCGGATAAGAAGAAGATTGAAGATGCTGTCGAGCAGGCGGTGCACTGGTTGGACAGCAACCAGCTGGCTGAGGCAGACGAGTTTGAGGACAAGATGAAGGAACTCGAAAGTGTCTGCAACCCCATCATTGCGAAGATGTACCAGGAGGGTGGTGGTATGGGCGGTGACATGGGTGGTATGGATGATGATGGTCCTGCTCATGGTCATGGTGGTGGCAGTGGAAGCGGCGCTGGCCCTAAGATTGAGGAGGTGGATTAAGACTATGGTAGGTTCCTTTTGTCACTGCTCGGTTATCTTTCTTTTGGCTAGGGAAGAATTTATGATTTTTTCCAACATTTCTGTTATTTTGTCTTTTGGATGCGTAAGATTTTACTATTTTTTGCCAGCATTATTGGCTGTATTTGAGGCGCCGAACAAGTTCGTGCGTTTTCCTCTGGGTTTGAAACTCTCTCAATCCAATACAGCTCGACATTGCCCGATTTTGTATTGGGCCGTTTTTTTGTCATCACATCTGAGTTGATTTAATACTTCCGCTTGATTGTTTTGAGTTCATAGAAAACATGTATAGACTGATTCCTACAGCCTACGGGATTTTGGGTAACCGAATTTAGACAGGGTGAAGTTGCAGGGTGAAGTTGGAACAGCCTGGAACCGAATTTAGACAGGGTTCCTTCCTTCCTTAATTGGGTGGCATTCCTTGTTATGTTAGTATGTTTTTTAGTCACATGCTGGAGATTTTTCCCTTCCAAGTTTCATATTCAGTTGGGAAGGGGAGTCACTGTGCAGGGCTAGTGCACCTTCTAATCAAAGGTTGCTGTAGTGCGTCAATTCAATTCAATTCACTACGAGCTGTATTTGTATTATTTTTTTGCTTAACTCGGAAGAAAACTGATTTTATTCCATAAACGATAGGTGGGGGGGGAAGAGGAAAAGAACGCATCTGAAAGCATGACATGACAGGAAGTTTAATACGCAGTCTGAAATAATAGAATCACACTCTGCATATGTCCTGTCTCGGCAAGGCCGGCTCATATATTTTAGAGGCATGAAGCGAATTTTTTATATTAAGTCTCTTATATATTTATGAATTTCTTTAAAAAAATGAAAAAGTATAAAGATAACAAAAAAAATCAAGCTAAAAGGATACAATTATGATAATATAAATATAAAAAGATATGGTTGTAAGAGTTTTTGAAAAAAATTAGATACAATTATGTTTTTATTTGAAAACATTTTAATAATGTACGTTATATTATAGTGGAGCCTTAATTTTGAATCAAAATTTGGGGGCCGGAAGGGATCGCTTCTCTCGCCTGTCCTATAAGTCGGCCTTGTGTCTCGGTTGAGAGCCTGGACAACTTGCAGAGCATCTGACCTCCCACGATAACCTGGGGGAAATTTCATTGTGTCACGATAGCTTGGATGACTTGTACGTATTTGATTTAAAAATTGGTCTAGGGTTCATTATAGCATGTTTGTAACCTCTTTAGTCCACTTCTGAAGTTCATAACCCCTCTAGTCCACTAATTAGATTTAGTAAGGTCTTTAGTCCACTTCTTTTAAAAAAGAAACTAAACCAAGACAAAAATGCCCTTTTATAAAAGTTGTTGCATCTCCCCAACCCTAATCTTCCACTCCAGACGTCTTTGTATGCGTCTCTCTCTCTCCCCCCCCTCCACCAGCAACAACCGTCCAGCGAAAATGAGAGTGCATTTTGATCCACATCGGACAGGTCGGGATCCAAGTTGGAAACGCCTGTTAGGATCTCTACTATCTCGAACATGGCATTCAGGTAAAAAAAAAAACTCAACTCCGTTGAACTTTCCGTTGTCTTTGACGCCATTTCGTTTTGATTTAACCGATTCAAGTTTTTTTTTTTTGTTTTTGGTTGTTTTTACGTAGCCCGATGGGTAAATGCCGAGCGACAAGACGGTGGGTGGCGGTGACAACGCGTTCAACATCTTCTTCAACGAGACCGGCGCCGAGAAGCACGTACCCGCATTGTCTTCGTCGATTTGGAGCCCACTGTCATCGACAAGGGCAGGACCGGCACCTACCGCCAGCTGTTCCACTCTGAACAACTCATCCTTGAACCCATCGGCGGCCGTATTGTAAGTGTAGAGAACCCTCATCGACGATTGGTGGCCGTCGGACGTTGCTGGGCTCACGTGCACCAGATTGGAGCTCTTCGTCGAGATCTATCAGTGGCCTTTTAGATGCAATTTTGTGTTCTTTCTTTTTCAAACGAAATGAGTTTGTGTTTGACTTATATAGGTGTAGATCTATGAACTCTTTTATGTAGTTTGCTGTCTTCTTTCCCCTTTGATTAGTGGTGTTGTTCTAGTGGTGGTATTTAGCAAGATTCCTTCTCAAAGTCACCAATGAGTCTTCTGCAAATCAATCAAGGTTAATGCAACTTCCTGCTTCAACATCAAAGATCTCTTTCATGTTTAAGGTTATAGTCTATATCTTGCACTAATTTTGAACAAAATTGGATTTTCGACTTGTTATGTGTGTGGAATTTGTAGTTTCAGTCGATTATATAACGTTATTTCATTTTTTCATAAACGTGCTTTAAAGTTGGTTTGTCTATCGTATTAAGAAGGTTGATCCGGTTTTTTATTTGTTTTACTGGAGAGAAATCTGGAGTAGTAAAAATAAAAAATATAATATTATAAGAAGGTTGATCCGATCTTTTGTTTGTCCCGTGTCCAATAATCATCAGATTTGGAGGTTTTTGAATAAATACATAAGGTTATATGTGTGTTTTTCCTAGGGTTAGAGTTCTAAAGTTTTTTGAATAAATATATAAGGCTATATTTGTGTTTTTCATTAATCACTTATTGATTTGGTCTGCGCAGCGATCTCTCCGACTAATAACGTTATATGTTATATGTGACAATTTGCACTTAGTACCTAATTTTGTCCTGCAAAACTCCAAAAAGAACTACTCCCTCCGTCCCTTTATTATTGTCCAGTATTCCATTTTGGGCTGTCCCTTAATAAGTGTTCATTTTGTAAAGTTAGTGGGTAAAAGTTGGTGTATTGTCTATTTTGTCCTTAAAAGTAGATTCCTTTTTGAAAAGTAAGTGAGTAAAAGAGTAATGATGATGGGTAAGTAGGGAAAGTGGAGGAAAAAGTTGATGTGAAAGGTATAATGATGATGTCCTTTTAATAAGTTGGAGTTACGAAGCAAGACACTTAAAAAGGGACGGAGGGAGTAATAACGTTATATATTCTTTTATTGAATAGGTCTGCGCAGCAGCCTTTCAAAAGCACATATGGATATATCCATATATTATCAGAAGCAAGTCGAAGAGGCCGCTGCGTGGACTAATTCAATAAGTGATGGACAACGGATTATATAATGTTATATGTGAATTTCTATCATGTGTAATATATGTCTTTCCTAGGGTTAGACATATAATATTATATCTCGTTTTTTAGATATATTAATATGGTTTATGTTATTTTGAATATGTATATATGTAGATACAGAGGTTATGAGAATGCTATTCGGAGGCAAAAAATCAAAATTTTGAAGGTTTCGATGAAGGTTTTGATGAAGAAACAGTGAAAAAATGAAACTCAACCCCCCTGTGACCTCATCAACATTCAACTTGGAATTCAAAGCGCGACTGAAAATAAGGATAATGGTGGCATGATATGTGAACATATAATATAATATTATTTTTTGAGATATATAATATTGTTGGAAAGATATGATATTGTTTTGAGAACATATAATTTTATGTCATGTTTTGTGAGATTTAGAGGTACAGAAGATCAAATATAATGTTATATATTCTATTTTTTGGTAAGATTTAGAACTACAAAAGCTCACATATAATGTTATATGTTATGTTCTATTTTTTTGTGAGATTCAGAGCTGCAGAAGCTCAAATATAATGTTATATGTTCTATTTTTTTTTTTTGTGATATTTAGATATTCAAAAACTCACATATAATGTTATATATTTTGTATGGACTAGCATATAACATTAAAGACTAAAAACAAGAAAAACCAAAAAGAAATGTTGCATGTTAGGAAATTTTTGCCACATACTGTTGTATGTTAGGAAATTTTTATCACTCATATAACGTTAAAAAATCAATAAGAAAAAAATAGGAAAAAACAAAAAGAAAAATTTGTCAGATATATAACGTTAAATGTTAAGTGTAGCGGGTTCAATAAAAAAATCGAGAAAAATGAAAAAATACTTTTTTTGTTTCACATATAACGTTATAGTGGTGTGATGGCAGTGGCGACGGTGGTGGTGGCGGCGACGACGACGACGGTGGTGGTAGCGGCGACGACAATGGTGGTGGTGGCAACGACGGCTTAATTGCAACAAAAACGAAAAAAAATGAAAAAAATACATTTTCGTATTAGCCAAACAAGGCCCTTGTTTCTTAGGTGGAGTATTTTTGTCATTAAAATTATTAGTGGACTTAATGGATTATAGAATTTAGAAGTGGACTTAGGGGGTTTGGGAAGCGCTATAGTGGACTTATGAAAAATTCTCCCCTATTTGATTTGTTTATTTTATAGATATAGATTTCACTGAACATTGCGTGTCAAGAAAAGAAAAAAAAAATGTACGCTACGTGTCTTGAAATTAAAGATAATTGGGTATTAACAATATAGTACATGAGATAAAATAGTCTTCCCAATAATTAATCATGCTGAGACTAAATATTTGGAGATTTTATCTTATCCCTAATAACAATTCAAACAAGTTCTTGTAATTTTGTAATAAAGTTTTTAGTAAGAGCGTGAAAATATCGAAAATCTATCGACATCAAATCTGTAGAGAGTGTATATATATATCATTATTAAAAAATGTTACTCCGTATTGAGCAAATCAAAAGGATTGTCGTGAAAAATACCACACACGGTACATGGTGAGGATAATATTTCTTTAAATAGATGACAACAATTTCAAAATTTTAATATTTCTTTTTATAACAGGATGATTTTCACTACTTATTTGAAAAAGTCTGGTTTTGTCCTTACTTGAATTTTTCTCGCGTTTGTTTGTTTTGCACCATTTTTTTTTTTACTTTTTGATTAATCTCGAATCAGGAAAGTAAATTTTTTTTACTTTTGCCCAAATATTTTAAACAATAACCACTTTTAAATATAAAAATTTTTACTTAAAAGTGGTCACTGTTTAAAATATTTGGATAAAAGTAAAATCCTTTAAGCCACCAAATATTCGCTTTCTCTCAAAATTTTAGTCCACTAAAAAGATCTTGCAATTGTTGAATAAACAAGTAAAGTGCCCTCGTTCATAATTAGCTTTTAAAATTATCCACCAACTTAAAGATCTTTAATAAGAAGCTCCTTTTGAATTTCTGCTAGAAAAGTTCAAAAAAATTACTTACAGAAGTACTCTATTTTTAATCCGAAATTAGAGTCTTTCGTAGTAGTTATCAAAAACTTTAGGACAGGTGGAGTAGCCAATATAAAGTCCACAATTTAATCATGAATCCAAGAGAGAGTGAGGAAGAGATAGACATGAAACTCCCTTTTGGAATGGCACACAACCCCACACATTATGGAATTGACTCAACTTGAATTTCCTTTTTAAATTAGTTAAGGCAACACAAATGTTTCTAAAATGAGTTGGAATGACTATAACTCATTTTCCCCATAGAAATGTGTTTCAAAAACATATGAAATACTAATATTAACTGATAAACACATTTTTTGACCGATGTTTTTGACAAAAATGTAAAAACTGAATATCAATACCGATTATCAGAATTGGGCCCGAAAAAGACCAATAAGGACGGTCTAAGGCCCCGTTCTGATAAGATTTTTATTTTTTAAATACTTATTTATTACATTATGAGACATGTCATTCTTTCACAATACATCACCTTTAACTAAAAAATAAGTACTTGTTTGTTTCCCTTAGTGGAATGGTGCATAAGAGCATCTCCATTGTGATAAGCAAATGGGTGTGGATAAATAAATTTAACAACAATGCTCAAAAAATACCCAACATTGTAATAAACAAAGTTACAAGTCTTTTAGCAAATAACCAAATTCCACCCATTTTATAACTAAACTTAACAACTTTTACCAATAACCAAACTCAATAACTCAAAAACACCCTACCTTGAAATCGTCCCATCGAGACGAATAATTTGGTATGCTTGGGTGCGTGATTGAAACTCGTTTGCAATTGGACAAATGTGCATGGTGTGTTGTGGGTTTTTTTTTTTGGTTAGGGATGAAAAAATAAGTTTAATTATGAATTAAATGAATAATCAAATATTGACGTAACACATTTTGATTATTACTGGTGGGAATGCTCCAAGTCCTTTAGGATGTGATTCTAAAAAGTCTAATTTTCCTTGCCCCAAATCATGGTCCCCTACTCTACCCACCTGCAGTTCCCTACCAAGAAAAAGACTCAAAACACATATTGACTCAGACTCCACAACGAATCACCCAAATGCCTTGGACCTATTCTCTCTACAGTTTTTACTTCAATTATCACCCATTTCCAACAGTTACCCACTACCATTGGCTTCACTTATGTTAGACAATAATGGTCCCCATCAAAGATAGGCAAAATCCTTGGGCAAGAAACCAACTCCCCTGGTTCCATGAACAAGGTCATATCTAGGACCTCATTTCTTACTTTAATCGATATCTTGTTGGCTGGTAACTGAGTTGACTTCCCTAAGAATCCACACCCATCACTTATTTCCAAGCCTGTGTATATAATAAGAACACTAACATTTTGGATAAGCAGAAAGGGGAGGTCAAATCTTCTGTAATCGAACAAGCGTCTCTACCTCTATACTCGTGCACAATAGTCTCTTTTTGGGAAGAGGATATCATCCTTTCTTTTCTTTTCTTCTTCTTCTTCTTCTTCTTCTTAATAACTCATAAATTCAGGTAACTTATGCGCAACTCGTCACTAAAAGACTAATCAACACCGTCCACTAAAGCAGACCAATTAAAATCAGGATAAAACTATGTGTATACTGGCCATACGAAATTAATAACACCCAATAAGTTTCGAACCAGAGACCTAAGACGGATCAAATCTCCAAATCTCAAGACTTGACCGTCGAAGGGACACCATCTAATTGGTAGGAAAAGGGATATTCATCAAACAAGAAAATTTGGTAGTAGTATTTTGGATTTGATGCTCATCCACCGTCATTAGAAACATGGAATTGTTTTGTTTGCCATAAAAGACGTTCTTAGATGATATAATAAGAGCTTCAACGAGTTCAACAGATAAAAATATGGCATATGCCCAACCAAAAAACATAAGGAAAAAAGCATAACAAAAACGAAAACTGATAATAAGGTCAAATTATAAATCTTGCTCTGCCATGCCAAGAATGCCAAGAACAAGCAAAACCACAACGACGAGCATCACCCAGAATATATGACAACCACAACCATAAAGCAAAACGATGTCTGGACCGGATGAGAGTGCCCACAGATAAGTGAAACTAGACATGAACAAGGCATTCATACAGGAGTAAATATGAAAGTGACTACAACCAACAGAGAACAAAAGCCATAACAACTTACGTAATAGTACAAATGGAAAATGGAGATGCATATTTTGTCCACAGATTACACCATTCCTTATATAAAGGTTAGTAAACAATGAAGCTACACCAATTGACCATCCTTATGGTTTCAAAAGGTGCCCATTTCATGGCAACACAAGATCATTTCTCCCAGGATGAGCGAAGGCAAACGCGAACCTCGTGTTCTTCGGGACCCACATGGAGTTTCGGCACCATAATCTCTAATGCAGATCCTGGTCCATCATAGTAAGCTTCTATATTAGCACCTTCAGGGATTCTGGTGGAAAGTGGAATCTCTCTAACAAAGTCACCTGGAGGGCAGTGCTCAGAAGAGGGATCCGTAAGCTTGAAAGTCCGGTCCCGCCTCTTGATGCATGGCACGCGAGAAGTGCTTGAACAAGATATTTTAATGATCCCATGAGTGAGGGTGTTACGCCACGAAACTTTTACCCTTTCGAGATCCACAAAAGGCAAACTGACCATGATCAAGTAACCCTCTTCGTCTTCATATATGGTTTTTGAAGCTGTAACAGGCCCATAAACATTCCTCATCACCCCAGTGAAGTCATTCAACCAGTTCGATTCATGAGGGTGAATTTCCATGCCCACAACACGCTCAGTGTTAGGATCAACAGCCAAGTAACATTCAGTGTTATCGCCCCCATTTGGGAAGAACTCCTTCCGCCTCTTGCTAACCGGTGACAAGTCCATTGAATCACCATTACTAGCGTTAGAGGGCTGAGTTGACAAATTCAGGCTGGATCCATTAAGCTGTTTCTTAGGGTTTGGAATCGGGTTACTCTTAATCGTAAGAGGAGGCCTTTCAAGTTCAAATTCGGTGTTTGGAAGGTTTCTCCATGAACTGAACTCATAAGCTTCCTGCGGAATTGCAAAATTCAAATCCCTACCCGTCAGTTCCACCCACCTTTTCCTCTCATCCTCATCAAGACCCATGAGATCAGGGGCATGGACGACTTCAATCCCATGGACACACTGGGGATTCGAGAGCCCCCTATAATGCTTCCTTTGCATCCTATGAGAACGAACAAAACCCTTATCCACACTAAACGGAAACGGACGCTCTCCTTGCCTAGAATGGCCATTCATGTAACTCCTCAGCTGCATCTTACCCAATGCATTCTCAGGCCTGTCCTTAAAAACCCACATGTACAAATTCTCCATATCGTGCTGAACCATGAAAACATCAAGCTGGAGATCAGACTTACCAAACCCAGAAACCCCGTTACTATCTCTTATTATCTTTGCCTTAGATTTCTCATTTAAAACGGGCTTGAAGTAAGAACAAAAGAAAAACCAAGCGCCCCAGATGCAATCTAACCGTTTTGCGCCTTTCCGTCCGACCTTGGGAACACTGAGGAAACTCTCAGTCTCATACACTTGTGGACCCAACCCAACATCAAGCATATCACAAGGGTCTGAGCTCCACGGCTGTGGAGGCGGGCTGGGCTCCGCAGAAAGGGGCAAATTGATGTCAGGGGGACACATAAGAGCACCGTGGTGATTCAACTCAATGTCGTGTGATGAAGAGCCGCTTGAATCCATGGACAGAAGGGTGGACAGGTGGTGATTCTCCATAAACAGAACTAAATCTACCATCTCAAATGGTCTCCCTCGGTCTCAGGAGACGATCCACAAATGGGTTTTGAATATTCATCCCAACAGAACAAGTGAACAAAATAACAGCCCCACAAGCACCACCATACTATCACCAGACCACAACCTCCCCAACACCTACATCAAAAACCCTAGACCTATTCTTCACAATATTATTTCCCACAACAAACCCCCCCAAAAGCCATCAAATTTAAGGAGAATATCAAATGCCCAGTTTATTAGTCGGATTTGAGTATGGAATCAAGGAAATGAAACGAGATATAGAACCCCCAAATGATCAAATCAAAAATTGGGGGAGAAGAAAAAGAAGGTAACTTTATTGAGAGAGATTTCTGGAGGAATCAAGGAAAGAGGAAACAAAAAGAAAGAGCACATCTCCTGAATCTCTGATCATTATTACTGAGGATGGTAGAGATATACAACAAACGCTAAATAAAGATTATATCTAACCCTAACCCAACAAGCCCCCTAAACCCTCCAAACACAGGAGGGAAACACTGAATCAGGCCCATCCAATCCATACCCTTTATTACAAGGAGATAGATGTACAAAATCAAAGGCCCAATAAACAATTAATTCCCACAAACAGATATGTATTTTCTTGATATATATATATATATATTTTTCCCAGTGTATACAAAAGCTACCAATCTATGAATCCAAGGCCAAGGAAGAGGACCAAATCTGAGGAAGAGATCTTTGAAGAGTACCTTTTGGGATAAGATTCGACCACCAAGAATCCACATAGACTTGGGTTCTGAGAGGAATCGATGGTCTTGACGATCCTCATCTTGTTCACCATTCAATCCACTCTCAACCACTCTCCCCTCTCTTTTGTTTGTCACTTTCTTGATTACCACACAGGAAGCTAAGACATTTACAGGGTAGAGAGAGAGAAGGGAGAGAGAGAAGGGGGAGAGAGAGAGAGAGAGAGAGTGAGAGGAGGAAGGGATTAGGGGAGTAGGATTCTGCCCTGATTTTGGAGTTATATAATAAGTAAAGGGGGGTTTTGATGATTTAGGTGCTTTTTTAGTCGTAAAGGCGTTTCCTAGGTAATCAGCCACTGAAAACGGTGACGGAGAGCATCTCACCTCCGTACACCATCTTTCAGTACCCTTCTAAGCTTGATTTTTTTTCTTCATACTGGTTTCACCATCTCAAAATATTCTCTGAATCCATCATTCGGCCCCATTTCTTGCTAACTTTTTCTTAGAGTACAAAGTATACTACAGGAGAACTTTTGTCGTTTTCCGATAGCTATTTCATATTTGTAATTAAGTTGTTTTCAATAAATTAAAAATTGTAGAAAACGTGTTGGATTAATGAAAAAAAATGTGTTGAATATTTTAGTGGAAACAATTTAATTTTTAATGAAAATTTTGAGTTTAGTATGAACAATTAAAGCCAACAAGTTGTAGCGAATGGAAACATGGCCTTTGTGATGGTAAAAGAAAAGATGTTCTTGTAAAGTAATTTTGAGACAAAATTAACAAAGGATGTTGTTCATCCCATGTTTTCAAAAGATATTGGACCGTACATTTTTAGATCTCGTCAAGAATATCACTATTGTAAAATTTTATAATCATTGGACATCATTTGATATGTTTATGAAACACGTTTATTTTGAGAAAACGGCAAATTTCATGTGTGTTTTCCAATTTTCTGATTTATCTCTTCGAGATAGATCTACACAACTCGAAAGGAAAGCTACTTTCATGATAAAGACAAAAAAAAAAAAAAAAAGTACGCAATAATAGAGTTAGACCCAACCATCCCTTAAAAATCATACCATTCCAGACCAAAATGGGATTTGGCGTAAAAGCGGACAATATTGTACAAAGGCAGGGGCAGGTCGTTACACGAAATTTAAACCCGCATGTTTTATTTGTTTCGCCAGAGTAATACCAATCAAATACATCAAATATATCTAGCAATAAATGGTTGCTTTTTTTTTTGATATGTAGATATCAATCCAGTATGAAACTCAATCCAGGCAAACCATTGAGTAATAAGGCCTTCAATGGAGAGGATTTGGACTAAATCAATCATTTATATATAATTTATAAAGAGACAGTGAATATTCTTAGTTTTTTTTTTTTTTTTTTGATGTTTTAGTATTTTGTCAAAGTGTTAGCAATTAATCCGTCGTCGTTCTTGACAAAAGAATCCAAAAAATGCAAAAATATGGACTGCAATACAAAACACTTCAAAAAACCAGGGACGTGTTCCAGCTTAGCTTCATACAGATCTTGAGGGAAAAAATTCCTCATGCCCCATGCTAAAATCTGGTGGGTTTTTTTTTTTTTTTGGGGGGAGGAGAGGGGGTGAAGCTGGAGGTTTTTCATGACACGAAGAACGGAAATGCTGGGACACGCCTCTCGATCACTTCATCACTCTCTAAACACGCCCTTCTCACAAACAGTGGACCGGGAATTGGGCATTTGACTTGGTCATGTGTAGTTTAACTATTGCCATTTTGGTGGAAATTAACATTTTTTTTTTAATTTAAATTTATTGATTTTCTAAGTCTGAGTCAAAAAGCCTTATTGATAAGAGGAAAAAACAACTTGTTTGACAGACATATAAGAGACTAACAGACAAAAGCTCCTTTGAAATTGTGGTCGGAAGGATAGCGTTAGCGAATTCTCCACGCCTCTATTGATTGGTGGGTGTGGCTATCACTTTTTTTTTTCCTTCCTTTCTTTCTTTCTTTTATAACCAGGTGTCCCGTTCAACAAACCGTGTCGAAAAATGATGTGGCTCGGTAACGAGTGCATTTATAGGTAATTAGATTGTGTGAGTTTTTTTTTTTTTGGTGTTATACAATATTTGTGTGATCCAACAGTCGAAAATGCACTCAGCACAGAGGCACACAATTTTTCTGCACAGAAGATCTAGGGCCCCGGTTCAACTTAGGGATTACGAAAGTAACGACCGGACAAACTCTCTGGTGGCTCGGGAATGGGGGGGGGGCTATAGTGCACCCGCTGCACTACACCGTGTAGTGCGGCCGATCCGACCGTCCATCTCGTTGCGGACGGCTTGGATTTAGTCCAAACTCTTACAAATCTTAGCCATCCATTGTTCGGATGAAAATCCGAGTCGTCCATTGCCGAGATGGATGGCCAGATTGGCCGCACTACACATGGAAGGTGCACTACAGTATCTCCGGGTCCGGTGACCCCAAGATTTGAAATGTTTGGTTTTCGTTTGATTGAAACATGCTCATGGAGGCTATAAATCTTTTTTTCCTCCCTCCTAATAATCCAACCAAAATTTTGTTCAAAAAGGAAAAAAATTCAATAAAGTGGTGGGAGGAAATTAGGAATCAAAATCTTTGTTGAATAATTCGCAGTTATGAGACTCAAATAAAAGCATATTTCGAGGATTACATACATGGATGGATTAGCCAGGTGAAGGGCACCCTCGTAATCAGAAAATTAAATCCATAAAATTGAATTATTAATTAAATATGGGAGTAAGATCTTCTTGCGGGAACCGTAAACGTATTCGATTTTCTCCAAACCCCCAACCCGCATATGACGTAAAATAGGATCCACCATATATACAGTCCTAACAATCTGAGTTGATCATTTTTACGTCCCGGTGTATATAACTCACCGATACAACAACTCAGGCTGATCGAACATCTGTGAAGGCTTCATCAAATTATTTTTATACTTAGAGTAACGGACGGTCAAGTTAAATTGTCAGCTGCAACGAGATAAAATTCGTTCACTGAAATGTATATGGATATCCCACATTGACGCAATTTCTTACGCGGATGACGTACGTACATATCGAATACCGGTAATATCAACCTTTAAGTAAAATCGTGGTGGGTCCCATTTTGCATCACACGTTCTTAAGCGGATGGCGTACGTACATATCGAATACCGGCAATATCAACGTTAAAATAAAAATCGCAATGGGTCCCATTTTACATCACATGAAAGAAGCGTCTCGTGTGAGATTGACGCCCGCGTGGAGGTTGAATATTGGGGTGAGATTTTTTGTTTTTTTTTTTGCATGAAAAGAAATGAAAATGACAAAAGGGACCACTCCGACACTAATAATAAACACACAAAACAATATAAGCCACTCTTCATTGAAATGTGGGATGGCCTTTATTGTTTAGTGCGTTTTGACGTGAAGCTCATAGTTAGATACATGTATCATATAGGCCTAGAATTGGCATATAAAGCAAAAAGGAGGCTTCCAACTAATTAAATCATGTTTGGAAATTTTCCCTTCAATTATTGGTATATAATAGTATCAAAGTAATTCACGTCTTTTTCCAATACCACTAACCTAACTATATGGCAAAAAAGGGGAAAAAAATAAAAATAAAAATACACCCACTCATAATGGCTGGCTCCCACATCGGGAGTTTGGGTTTGTGTGTGTATGTGTTTATAGGGTTCACTCTACCTCTCCCTAGTCAGCAATTGCCTAGGTGAGTTTGGTAGGTGAAATTACTCTATTGCCCTCCCTAAAAAAAAAAAAACAAGTACTAGCTTCATAGCTTTGTGATTTATCCTCTTTCATCTGCGTGCAATAATGCAGTTAAAAAAAAAAAATCTGCAATAATGCATGGTGGTTAGATATAAAAATAAAAAGTGCAATAGAATTGTGCTTACAAAATGAGTGATTTGGGTTTTCAACACGAGGTGTTCGATCATAGACTGTTGGAAACAATTTTTTAGTCCCCTAGCCTTGTCCAATATGGATTGTACTTTTTAAATCTCAGTGATACTTTTTAGCTAAATTTATAGAGATAATTCTCTCATATATTATCCTCATTCAAAATTTGTCCATTACACAATAATAGCTTGTAATTTATCCTCTTTTATGTGCAATAATGTAGTTAAAAAAAAAAAAAAACTGCAATAATGCATGGTGGTCAAATACATATAAAATGTGCAAGAGAATTATGCTTGCGAAATGAGTGAGTGGTTTTCAATACGAGGTGTCAATAGAATTTTGGAAGCAATACTTTAGTCGATCCCTTCGTCCGATATCATTTGTAGTTTTTAATATTTGTGATATTTTTTGGATCTGTCATGAAGCTAATGTTTCAGTAAAGTGGGAATACAAAATGAAGTAATTCAAATAATCTTAATAATTTATTTTTTGCAGTAAATTAAAAGTCATAATTAATTCTTGAATTCATGCAGAAGTTGAAGAAATTGTTCGAGAATTTATTTTAACT
This sequence comes from Rhododendron molle, assembly GCA_025413875.1. NCBI lineage: Eukaryota > Viridiplantae > Streptophyta > Magnoliopsida > Ericales > Ericaceae > Rhododendron > Rhododendron molle. Next base: position 44,884,673 of record CM046392.1, read on the forward strand.
TTTATCCAAAAAAAAAATACTAGCATAATAAAAAAATAACAAACAACATGCATGAGACAAAGAGAGTACTTGTTTTGTAAGCCCAATCCAAAAAAGGAGTTTTGCATAGTAGGATATGGAATTGGAAAAAGGTGTTTTGCATAGTAGGATATGGAATTGGGGTATGATGTTGTGTAGTGGTGTGTGCGGCACCGTAGTGCGCACCTTCGAGTAGTCGGGTAGTGCATCCGACGGCTCGGATCTCATTTTGGCAATGAACGGCTCTCGATCGTTGGTTACCGAGATGAGATCTGAGCTGTCGAATGCACGATCCGACGGCCCGAAGGTGCGCACTACGGTGCTATGCACCTTACTACACAACACCAACCCAAAGTCCTAGGTTATGTCACATTGGAACAAATAAATCACTAGGAATACCCAAATTGAACAATTGTAACTCTGGCAAGTCAAATAATAATAGTCACAGTAAATTTTTTACATCTTACTCAAAATTGTTTTGTTTTATAGTATTCTCTCCATCTCATTTTATAGACAATAGATACAAAAAAGACAAAAATAGTAATGGACAAATAAAATGAGATGGAAGGCCAGTAACAAGGGCCTTCGCCACATTGCTTTGGCTAACTTCATAGTATATGTAGGTTGTCCATCACACATATGGACGGGGGCGTGCTGCGCACCTAGTGCACAACAAGGTGCTGTGTGATCTCTACCGTCCAAAAGTTTTATGAATGATCCAGATTTTAAAAAACTTTTTTGGGGATTAACTCTTCCACGGAAAAGTTTCATTTTAATCCAAACCATTGATTACTGAGACGGATGATCCAGATGGTGCACAACACACGCTGCACAGTACAGTCCCCGCTTCCCACACACATATCAGGTAAATAATGAGTCTAAGCTCTTGAGACAACCTCAAATGGGAGTGGTGTGTGGAAAACTTGCTAGGAAGATTAAAACCTCTGTAACTCTTCAACAATAACAACATAACATAACTTATCTAGTCCCCAGTCATTGGAGGTATGGGCGGGGGATGATTGGAGACAGACCTAACGGTTGGCAATATATGCACAAAGTGGCTGCTCTCAGAATACTACTGAAACAGTGGCCCCTCTAAACCTCCAAGAACCGAGGAGCTATATGGACGTTTTGTTGTAGAACCATACCCCTAAATCAAAGCCAAATGGCATCAGAGAGGGCAGACCTAGAGACCCAAATCAATTTATGTGCACATTAGCATGCTTCCTTCATTGATAGTTCAGAGCATCGGTAAAAGAATTCAAGGCACCATGTAACTCTTCAAGGTTAAAAGAATTCAATACCTTTCTTTAAGCTTGTTAATCTTTTTAACTTATTTACACTATTTTGATGGCATAAAGTATAACATGTTATGGCAAACTTTTTTTTTTTTTTTTTGCGACTTTAAAGGCACTGTTCGTTTTGGAGTTTCAAAATTTTGGACACGGTCTCCAACAGATTTTCTCTATTTATCTCCATCCATTCATTATTCTAAAAAATCTCCCTCAAAATCCAAACTGAATAAGGCCGCTTTACGTAGATTGATTTGCACACCTAATACACACGGTGTGCACACGAATATCACTTTTGTAGTAACCTTGTCCTTATCTTGGAAAGAGGATCTTCTTTGGATAGAAATGGTTTAGATGCTGCCTCCACTAGTCCACTTACTAAAATTGCAACAAAAATGATACGGACGCAGATACAAGTGCATAGACCTAGATATAAATGTTTCTGAAATCGTTCGACGAGTGTGGGCTCCAGATCTGTCACGTGGGACCCATTTGCGGTGGACGATTTTAGAATATATTTTTGTCTGAATCTGTTCAACTCATGTCAGTGACTGTAGCATTTGCTTAACTAGCAAATGTTACTAACAGTAACAGGTCATGATAGATAGCCTAGTGGTAGATGGTCCAGGAGGTTACAATTTCAAGACGCACGAGCGTTGCCCCTGGCCGGGTGCCGTGCAACCCTATTGGTCCGATCGTAAACTACTAATGCTCGTTGAGGCAATGAAAACCTAACGGTGATTAATCCCGCATGAGACCCCCCACAGGAATTGTCCCTGTGGTCACATCCAAGAAATTTCTCTTTCAAACAGTCGCCTCTCGCTTTATGCTTCGAAAAAAATGGCAAAGGTAAAAGTGGACTCTTACTCGGATTCACACGTTCTTACCACTCCTTAACTATTCTTTCATTAGAAAAATCACAAGCAATAGATAGAATAAGAAAAAAAAAAAAAACAATCACAATAACCTACGAGGGACAACATATATAGATAGAAACTAGGTTTCACAATTATATTTTACAAGCAATAGGGGATAAAACAATGAACCCAACTCAAATTTTCAAATAACCCACTTGTATAGTTTAGGAGAAGTGGACCTGTTTACAGAAAAAAAAAAGGCACAATTTTTAATTCCTTTAAACTTGGAAATGGTCAGAGGTTGTTGTTCCTCGGGTATCACCTCCCAGTTTAATTAGGTACCAAGTACTAATTTTTAGTTTATTTATCCACTTTTGAATCATTAATTTATCACAAGGAGATTTTTTTAAAAAGGGGGATGGATTTTTCTGCAGTTTGGGGATGAAAGTGAAGGCTCTGTGGTTGGGGCAATTTCTGGCCCAATTATGGGCCCGATTCAATGGTTGATAGAGCTTGTTGAGAACCACAATCCAAACTAAAATGATACTGTTCGGATTTTCGATAAGTAATCGATCATAATAAATTTACCTTACACTTCTTTTAAAAGCGGGTCTCATCTAGTGTGCTGCTGACCCCATTTTTTCCAAACTAAAATGATCCTGATCAGATTTCGATAAGTAATCGATCAAGAATAAGTTTACCTTGTTTTTTAAAAGTTGGTTTCATCTGGTGTGCTGCTGACTCCATTTTTTCTACTAACATATGTAATCCGATCAAATTATTGACCAAAATGCGATCAATGTGATTTTCTTTGTGATTGTAATTCTCGACGAGCTCTACGCGATGAACGATTTTCGATCACTCAATTAGACCCATCATCGGGCCCGAAAATGCCCTAGGGCAATTTACCTCTAGGTCCAGAAAATAGAAAGTAATTCCCACCAAGTTTCCTCTAATTAACGAAACACTAAAACCCTATGAAAGTGCCTAAAACCCCCAATACTGAAAGTGCTTAACTCTTAGGGCACCCTATGAAAGTCAAACCTCAGTGCCCTATAAAAGTGCCTAAAACTACAGTGCCGATAAAAGTCCTAAATCGCTAAAACCACTTATAATAGGAAAGTGCAACAAAACTCACTGAAAAGTCACTAAATCTAAACCCCATGGCTGGCTCATGAAATCACCCAAACCTAAACTCAGTGCATTAAACCCTAGGGTATCCTAAAATCTAAAATCTTAAGGTCTTAAAACTGCAAGTGCCTAAAATCCTAAAATCACAGTCTTATAGATTTTAGAGATATAGTCTTAAGTGCTGTTAAGTCAATAAAACTAAGATACCCTAAAACCCTAGGGTGACATTTCTATTAATGGTAAATGTATTTTTGTAAAAGTGGACTTAGTGGTAATTAAATGTTTCATCTCTCCTTAATGGGAATTAAGTGTCACTTTTCTATACTTAGAGGTAATTTTCTCAATGCCCTAACTACATATTGTGCAGTTTCTTCCCAAAGTGCTGAGAATTCATCTCCAAAAAGAAATATCTGGAGTATTTTCGGTCTGTGATAGGAGGATAATAAGAGGACAATATGAGAGTGGGGGCCACAGTTTTTTTCCCCAGCCAACTGGCCCATGTACTTATAAATGGGCCGGTCCAATGACGGACATGTTTGAATGAAGGTCCGTACCATGAGACTAGTATTGAGACTCGACTCGACTCATGCATTATGCGTGCTAAGAGCATTCTCATCAAATTTTGGGCCAAATTTAACTTCAAAATTACTTTTCTACTTTAGCTAGTCACTTTTTTAATAGAACATTGGCTCTTTATCTTAACTTTACTGCATTCAAACTATTTTCTCTTTCGATCTTGTTACTATGAAAAAGTCAGAAAATATTAAACGACTATATTCTAATGGTCGTATTTTCAACGGTTATATGTCCAACTCGCAATCGAGCTTACGGAATTTATTCAACGCCATAGTTGCAGCAAAGATAGAGGAACTCATTCTCAACTCGAGTCAGACCTCCTCGAGCACTTGTGGGAACTACATAGCCGATCGTAGGGCATTACGATTCTAAATTTCCCCTTGCTTGATTTTCTCCGTGGTCATTTTAAAAATTTCATGTGTGTTTGCAACTTTGAAGTGTGTCACGTTTTAATTTTAGTTTGTGTGCATGTATTCATTTTGTTTTGGTCATGTTGCTGTGTTTGGTTTGGTTTTTGAAATTTTTTTTGAAAAATAGTAGGGGTAATAAGTAGAGAGAGATAGAGAGAGAAATAGTAGAAGTAGGGAGAATCTAGTAGGTATTTTTTGAAAAATACTTTTTAAAAAGTGAAAGGAACAAGGCACAGTTTTTAGAAGGTTTAGTATTTTGTGAATTCATTTTTTAAATTAGTGGATTGCCTCCCATGCATTTAATGCTTTGTAGTAAAATAATATGATATAATTTTTTTTTTTTCTGGTAATGAAGGACTAAACATAAATTACAAAATACAAATAAGTCTGGGGTATTTAATCCTTACAGAGTTTACATTTAATTGAAATAATAACAAAGACGGAATAACAGTAAAAGATAGAAGCGCACTCCTTGCTAGCAAGTCCGCACAGCCGATTCGCCTCCCGGTACTCATGCTTGAGGTTTGTCACCGTGAATCCCTCCCATTAGGAACCTACAATCAGTTATAAAATTGCTCAAAAGATTAGCCGTTGACTGGTTTCGGTCTTGAATGGTATTGATCGCTGCAATAGCTTCAATACAAATAACAATATCGGAATAGTGAATATCATTGGCAAGTTTGAGGCCATCCCCCTTTAAGGCCCACAATTCCACTGCCAAGGTCGAGCACCTCCCAATTTCTCTTTGGAAGCCAATAATAAAACAGCCATTGTCGTCCCGAATGTGACCCCCGCAAGCGGCATTACCTTGAGAAATCCACTCCCCCATCAGTATTAAGCATCACCATCCCAAATTCGGGAGGTTTCCACCCAACCCAAACCGTGGATGGACTGGAAGTCTGCTCAGCATCCTGGGCTATAAAGTGCCATTCTGAAGCCCAAGCCGAAACATCAGTGTGGTTAAATTTTTTTTGTTTTGTTTTGTTCCAGTGGATCGTTATGCGTTAAGGACCGAAAAAGGAACCTATTCCGGTTGTTCCAACTTCCAAATACACCAAGAAGCCAGACGGAAGATTATCGGCCTAGGCAATCCCGACGGGTGGGTAAGCTTGGGCCGACAATTGGAGTGGAGCCACATGGGAAGAGACTCAGAAAGGAAGTGAGGAGAAAGGGAAGGGGCCAGGGGGAAGGAGAAGATTCCAAACAGAGCGGGCAAAGCAAAGGGACAATCACGGAGCACATGAAGGTTGCTTTCAACATGATTCAGACAATGCTGATGTGAACAATGGAGAAAAATCTTAATTACCGATAAGCCATAAATAAAGTTTACAGTGCTCAAATTTCCACCGTCCAAAGGTGTTCAAGACAATCCTAATTGAAAACAATCTCTGCAGAGCCATGAATAAGTTTCTCTCATGAACAGTGACGAGGGCAAAAAAAAACGAGCCACCGTAGCAAATGTAAAAATTTGGCAAGTGGACTCCACGTTTGAAGAGGAGGTAATTACCGTTAGCGTAGAGCACCCCTCGTAAGCAAGTCGGCTACCCCATCATAGGCCTCCGGCGGGCACAAGGCTGATGTGAGGCCAATTTCTGCCCTTGTCTCGTTGAAGTGGCTTATGGGGCAATTTGCATTGCCTTGCCAGATGCGGATGCTCTAAGAAAACGCGTGTTTGGTCATCAATTCTTTGTTCTTCAGATATCACTCGGTCGAAGAGGGAGAAAATGGTACATAACTTTAGAACACAGCTCCGATCGGGACAGTGTTCAATATCGTTCAGTGCATATGAATTTACATACTTAGAATTTCGAACTATCCCAGACACAGCCCAATAAATTGTTTTGTTCAATTATAAAATCCAAAACGGATTTTGGGCCGTGTGCGGTGGGGAGTGCCAGACTGCCAGTATGATAGAATCCTTAAACATTAGTTAGATACTCTAGGTCCGCCACTGCATCTCACTCTACGTATAAGCATGTGAAATAGTTTTGAGAAAGGTGGAGTAGAAATTAGTCCGATACGCATGCAAGTTGGCCCGGGAGTCCATGGAGGGAAGCTTCTGTCCGGTTTTTCCTTATCCAGTTTTGGGCCCGGTTTGGGCTGTTGTCCTAGGCCCAAGACAGTGATTGGAATTATTCATTTTGTGGAGCTTGTTATTCAGGTTAAAAATTAACTTGATCGAACATCGGTAGATACGTGATCAAAATAGATTTGTACGAACAAAAAATGGGAAATTTAAGTTTTGAATTATTTTTTTAATCCCATTTTTCTTCTACAAATCTATTTCGATCATGTATCTACTATGTTTGATCAATCTAAATTTTTACGAGAATGACAAATTTGACGAGCTCTACAGAATGAAAGATTCTGATCATTAATGTGGGCCCATTACTGTGCCCGGAATGGACACACAAAGGCCCAAATTGGACAGGAGCCAGCTCCGAGTCCATGAACCCTGGATGGCTGGATTACAGGAAAACTAAAATAAAAGGCGTGACTTTAGCGTGCTTGAATGCGCGCAGTAACGTCAATCATTCATCAATTCATTCATTTGTATTTTATTTATTTTTATCTGTTCAAAGGAAGATGCTACAACATTTATTTATTTATTTTTATCATCGTAAAAGGCCCAAAAGGGTTACGAAGACCTAAAGTTCCGAACACTCTGTTGGGAAGAAAGATTCTCAACTTTTGAGTCATCTATATTTTGTTTGTGGTACGTCGGAAATTCTTGTGTCATCTATATGGATTGAGCAGAATCACACCAAGTAAAATAAAACAATACCCATAGAAGGAGAAATTTTTTAATGCCGGATCAGTACCACGTCACCCGAAAATTCGCACACATTGCTGCTCAAATTTTTTGTCATCTTCCTCCACCGTTCAACTACACAAAGTTTCACCCATCCAAATTACTAATTGAGCCTTGGTTTTTTTTTTTTTTTTGAAAGGCAATTGAGCCTTGGTTATACATCAAAAAGTATCCTAGAAGAATGTCATTTTCGTGCACATGGTAAAAGTATCACTGGCATTGACGCGACGTTGACATCTAAAAAGTTTGAAAAGTGCGCGCGTGAGGTATACAAACCAGTGGGTGCAACATAGCACTGGTTAGCATTTGCCTAATCTAAATAGCACTGGTTAGCATTTGCCTAATCTAAATGGTACTTTCTTACTTTATGACCAATTGGATATGATCGTCAATGCCGGAAACTTAGAGTATTTGCTCCACACTATTAACCGGTAGAATTGACGCTCATCACAATTCCTAGTGAGAGAAACTCCCACCTCTCTCTAGAACCCCTTTCCAGATCTGCCGTTTGGGGGGGGAGGCTGCCGCCTCCTCGCCTCCTCCCCCCTCCTCCTCTTCTCCCTCGTCCCTCCTCGCCTCTCTCTCCTCTCACCGTTTGTGCCTCCAAGCCCCAGCTTTGGGGCGGCGGTCTTGTAGCACGGCGAGGTCCCCGCACCGGAGTGGCCGGCTTTTGGTGGTTCCCTCGGCTTGCCCCTTGCCTGGCGTCTTCAGATCTGGTCTTCTTGGGCCTTCGGTGAGTTAATAAGGTGTGCGGCTGGGCTTGGGGCTCCAGTTTTTGTTTGTTTCGTTCTTTTTCCGGCTGGTTTCAGTCCGGCTTGTTTACCGGCTTTGTCCGGTCTGGGTTTCCCCCAGATCCGGTGGGGTGCGGTGGTGGGAGAATAAGGATAGGATGGTCCGGTGTTGGTGGTTCTGGTGTTCGGATGGCTGGTGTTTTGGGGGCTGGTGGGTTCCGGTGGTGGTAGTCTGGTTTTGGGCTACAGCAGATTTCGGCTGGATGAATCTAGGTTTTCGGTTGCCGTGGTCTGGTGGTACTCGTTCTCTTCCTGATCAGGCAGGCGTTCGTCCAGGAGACCTATTTCATTTTAGTTGATTTGTTGTTTAGCCTTCAGATTTCAGCAATACTTATTTGTTTACGGGTTTGAGCTGTGGATCCCTTAAATCCTCTGTTATCTGGACCGAGATTGGTTCTTACGTACCCGCGTTATCGCGGGGCCTGCTTCGGCAGTAGATGCCTGAGATCAACGTTTAGGTTGCTTTGGTTCTTTCCTGTATTTGTTCTGAAATCTGTTTGCCCGATGGGCTTGTGATGAATGAATGACCTTTTCAAAAAAAAAAAAAAATCGGTAGAATTGATCTATGCATATGCGTATTCTAAAGGCGTATTTTACTAACTAGAATAAATATTTATTTTTCAAATAAAAAATAGTAGTAGTATAATATGTTATGAGAGAATAGATTTGTTCGGAGAAGGGATTATTCTTTAATAATTCACGGTGGATTATTCTTTGTCCTTATTCAATTTTTTTCTCATTTGTTAGTTTTTTGATAATTTTTTAAAGATTATTGCTTCGTCAAAACGAAAGGAATTTAAAAAGTAAAAAATTACGATCAAAATTAAAATTTCTTGAATAAAAATAAAAATAATCCAATAAAAAACTAATAAATACAATTTTTTTTAAATAAATGCAAAAAATAATTCTAAATTATTTAACCGAACAAAACCTGATATTGATATTAATATTGATATTGATATTAATATTGACATTGACATTGATATTCATGTATGTAGGCTGTCTTTCACTAATACCACCTGTACAACTTTTGCAGTCTCAACAACACGACAAACACATAAACACACTGTGTAAACTGCACGTGTTCAAAGAATTTTCCTTGCAATGAAAAAGTACTCTTGAAAAACGTATTAATATGTACTAAGAAATGGATGACTGAAAACAACGAGTTGAATCTTAATCGAATAGTGGACGGTTTAAATTTATATGCAATTTGTATGCATTTAAATTCGATTCAAATCGTTTGTGCTGAGATAAACGGTTAAATCGACCGATTTACGTCCACTTAGCCGTTAGCCGAGAGCTGATCGGCAGCATATCGAGATTGGTTAGCTTGTCCTTGATTCAAATGAAAAAAAAATCGAATGGATGATAAAAGGGTGAGACAGAACTTCTCTAGGCGGGCTAAAAGAACAACACACCGCCCCACTCCAACTTCACAATGAACATCCCAACATCACCTCTCAAGCCGCCCCTTCCTCCACCACCACCACCGGCGGCTGCGCACCATTCTTGGCTCTCCGACTCGTCCCCTCTCCTCCCTATCATCACCATCCACGCCCTCGTTATTATCATCGTGCTAATCTACCCCGCCTTCTTCGCCATAAGGTGCCCCACAACCATCTCCAACAGGCTTCGCCGGAGCTCGGGCAGACCCGCCGGGAATTCGACCTCGACCCGTGTTGGCACGAACACCGATGCCCTGGATCAGCTGGTTTCAAGCGTGGCATATAAGGAGATGGCGGATGCTGGAAAAAACTCCGGCGGCTGCGAGTGTCCGGTGTGTTTAACGGCGTTTGTGGATGGGGAAGTTATAAGAGAGGTGAAGGTATGCAAGCACTTGTTTCATGATTCTTGTATTGATGTGTGGCTCCGTGCTCACTCCAATTGCCCGGTTTGCCGGGTTTTTGTCGGTACAAAGCGGTACAAACGGCCAGTGGTGGGCGGCGGCGGCGACGAGGATTTCCGGCAGGGTTTGCCTGATTCTGCCAGCTTAGTTTGATGTTCAATTAGTAATTACAGGTTTTGATTTTGGGATCACGCTAGTGATGGTCAGAGTTAAAGAGATGCAGTCTTCTGTAATTTGGCAATCATGACTTGTGTTCTTGATGTTGACAAGTCATTATACGTAAGTAGTATATTCTAAAAGAAAATGATAACCCACGGCAGCCCCTCCCACTACACCACCCACCGCACCTCGCCGGGCTCACTTCGGCCACCGTATGGTCAATCCGAACTGTCCAAAAATTCTAAAAAAAACCGAGTGGGCCCACATGCGAATCAACATCATCCGACGGGTGTAGGTGCTCGATCCGAACTTCCATTTTTAACGGATCGGATCATCTGATTTTTGAAAGTTCGGATCGAGTACCTACACACGTCGGATGCCGTTGATTCTCGCAAAGGTCCACTCGGTTTTTTTATATAGAATTTTTGAACGATTCGGATTGGCCGTCCGGTGGCCGGAGTGGACCCGACGAGGTGCGGTGAAAGGAGCTGCGATGGGTGTATCATTGTCCATATTCTAAACATAACCCATAAATTTTATAATAATTTCTTAAATACAACATAACAAATATTCATAATCTTTCAAAATTGTCCTCTTCCCTCCACCACCACCAAATTCTCCATAACCACCGAGGTCTACCACCCCCACGGTAGAATTCAACCCACTGGGAAAGCTTCGTTTCCAAAAGCACATCCAAAACAGAATTCGCAGAGCCTAAATTCGAAGCTAAATTGTTAGCAGTAGTACACGGAAATGTCGGTCCAAGAATATCTCGACAAGCACGTCCTCTGTTGGAATATCTCTACAACCACTACCTATAACAACTTCGATTTTTAGTAAATAAAAATTTCATTTAAGTATTTGCAATGTTTTTATTAAATCTTGAATTTGTCTTATAATTTTTTTTATAATAATCCGTCATAATTAGATTTAAGAATTATAAAAATTAAATTTACTTCGCACCAGATAATCTATTCATTTTTTAAAGACAAGTATACTTGTAGGAACACTTGTATATCTTTTTAGAGAATGAAATAAATTCTTAAAATTTTATTTCTTGGTTAGAAATCCTACCTAGCTATCAAGTATAATTAATTTCTAATCAATTAGTTGGAGAAACTTAATTACCATTTCAACCTAGTTACATTCTCCTAATCCAAGATAAACCTTTTCAACCATCCTTAAACCACATAAACCATTCCAAATCCTACTTGAACCTTTGCAACCTAAGAAAATAATCATTTTGCTTCCATAAGTAGTATTCCTAGACTTGTCATGCATGCAAACCTAAAAATATTAGATTTGAACCTACTTACTCTTCAATAATAACTTTCCTCAATTTTTTTTGTAGGTGTTCATGCATGCAAGCCTAGAGATATTAGACTTGAACCAAATTACTCTTCAAGAATAACTTTCCTAGATTTTTGTAGGTGTTCATGCATGTAAGTCTAGAAATATTAGACTTGAACCTAATTACTCTTCAAGAATAACTTTCCTAGATTTTTGTAGATATTCATGCATGCAAACCTAGATTTAGACTAGAACAAAAAAAAGAAAGAGAGAGGGAATTTTCGGCTAAGAGAGAGAGAGAAAGAGAGAGAGGGGGTGATCACTGTCTTACACATTTGAGTGTAAGACAAGTACACCATTTTAGGCTCCTTTAAATATAACCCTAGCCATTTATTTTCTTTTTTCTTGCAAGCAAACTCTCCTAGACAAGACAAGACCAAAACCCTTCTTGATAAACTAGATTTTGTTCTAAAAATAGAAATGACAAGTGAGGGAAGGCTATGGCATGTTTAAAGCCAAGATTTGGCAAAACAATGGAGCAAAATAAATGAGAGAGAGAGAGAGAGAGAGAGAGATAGAGAGGGAGATAGAGCCGACTAGGAGAGAGGGAGGGGGAGCTCAATGTTTGCTATAAATAGCACCCCACTCTTTCCTTAAACTCACACCTTCAATTCCTCCACTTCTCTCTAGAAAATTTTATTGTTCTTGAAGTAGTTCTTAGAGTTCTTTCCTTGTTCTTGAGTTTTCAAGAAACTCAACCAAAACTGCCACCATACCCCCACCCAACCCCCCTCTCAATCCAAAAAATTTAGTAGTTTAGTCTAGATTTAGTTTCGAGAGAAAAAGAAAGTCTTTTTTTTCCCTCTTTTGAAGCTACCATAAGTTTACCATAAGAAATCACTTCGTTCGATAGCCACATTCACCTTCCGTAAGCCGACGTATTTTCTTTTTTGTAGTCATACCATCTGCCAAGAAGAACGGTAGAATATTCCTACTTGTTATTTCTAAATATAAAAAAATTGTATGTTACTTTGTATGTTTGAAAAAAAAAATGCATGTTAAGTTAAAGTACTAATAATAGATAGCAAACTTGTTTTACAAAAATTTCAAAATGAAATATGATCATATTGAATATCTCGACTTTTATTCTGAAAAATATATGTTATTTTGAACTCTCCAAAAAGGAAGAAAGAACAGATTTTTAAAATATAAGGAATAATAGTTTGATTTGTAGTGTGTTCCCTTGAATCTTATTTGAGATGGTTATGAGCATGTATACATATTTTTTTTGTTCTTAATTTACTTGTCTTAATGTTGAGTTATGTGCATATCTTGATGAATTTATGGATTAATTGATGGATTAAACATGAAAAATACCATAGAGTTGAATGATCTTGTTATTTTAATTATTCTAGTTTAGTTTCAAGATTACGATCAATGATGCATGTTTAAGAGACACCGTATTTAGTGTTCTTATGTGGAAAGTTCGACTGCGGAGTCTTTGCATGAAACGAGACACAAAAATCTAGAGAGTCTAGAAATATGACACGTAGGGGGGTTAAAAATAAAAAGGTGTGTTTTTCAATATATAGATATATATATATATATATATATATATATATATATATAGAGTCCCCTTCTAATAAGGACTACCTTATTTTAATAAAATGCGGACCTCCCTTTTCCGATCGAATTTCGATGATCCGAGCCGCTCAATGTGTTCAGAACGTGATTTTAAGGGTACTCGCGAGAAATCAGCAAAAAAAAAGACCGGGAAGGGCTTCATCCGAGCAGTTTTTGTTTATTTTTTATCGAACGGTTCAAATAAAAACTGCTCAAATCAAACCCTTCCCGGTCATTTTTTTTGCCGATTTCTCGCGGGTACCCTTAAAATCACGTTCTGAACATATTGAGCGGCTCGGATCATCAAAATTCAATCGGAAAATGGGAGAAATGGGGAGGTCCTTATTTTAACTAAAATAAGGACCTCTTTATTTGAAGGAGATTGTATATATATATATATATATTTGCGACCGCAATGTGGCCGGATTTGATAGCCTATTGTGTGTGTTGCCAATGGGACCGGACTTGATAGTCTCATTGGAGGTGTGACTTGGCTATCCGTGGAGAGAAGCCAATGTGATTGTTTTTTCAAAAAGGAAAAAATATTTTTGCGACTGCAATGTGGCTAGACTTGATAGCCCATTGTGTGTGTTGCCAATGGGGCCGGACTTGGTAGTCTCTTCGGATGTGTGTTTTTCAAAAAAAGAAAAAAAAAATTTTGCGATCGCAATGTGGCCGGACTTGGTAGCCCATTATATGTGTGTGTTGCCAATGAGGCTGGATTTGGTAATTTCATTGGAGGTATGCCTTGGTTAACTTCAAAACTATTTTTCTACTTCTACTTTAGTTAGTCACTTTTTTAATAAAACATTGCATCGGCCTCTTTTTTAATGCTTTGTAGTGTAATAATATAGTATGATTTTTTTTTTTTGCTAATAAATGACTAAACGTCGAAATACAAATAAGTCTGTGGTATTTAATTGTTACAGAGTTTACATTTAATTGAAATAACAATAAAGACAGAATAACAGTAAAAGATAGAGAATCCAATAAATGGATCAGCGCACTCCTTGCTAGCAAGTTCGCACAGCTGATTCGCCTCCCGGTACTCATGCTTGAGGTTTGTCACCATGAATCCCTCCATTAAGAAACCTACAATCAGTTATCAAATTGCTCAAAGGATCGGCCATTGACTGGTTTCGGTCTTGAATGTATTGATCACTGCAATAGCATCAGTATAAATAACAATATCGAAATAATGAAGATCATTTGCAAGTTTGAGGCCATCCCTTAAGGTCCACAATTCCGCTGCCAAGGTTGTTACCTTGAGAATCCACTGCCGGACTGCCCCATCGGTATTAAGCATCACCATGCCAAATTCGGGAGGTTTCCACCCAACCCAAACCGTGGATGGACGAGTAGTCCGCTCAGCATTGTGGGCTGTAAAGTACCATTCCGAAGCGCGAAGCCCGAGCCAAAACATCAGTGTGGTTTTTTTTTTTTGTTCCAATGGATCGTTATGCGTTAAGGACCGAAAAAGGAACCTATTCCGGTTGTTCCAGCTTCCAAATACACCAAGAAGCCAAAGGGAAGATTATCGCCCAATTAAGGCAATCCCGGCGGGTGGGTAAGCTTGGGCCGACAATTGGAGAGGAGCGACTCGGGAAGAGACTCAGAAAGGAAGTGAGGAGAAAGGAAAGGGGCCAGGGGGAAGGAGAAGATTCCAAACAGAGCGGGCAAAGCAAAGGGACAATCACGGAGCACATGAAGGTTGCTTTCAACATGATTCAGACAATGCTGATGTGAACAATGGAGAAAAATCTTAATTACCAATGGGCTATAGATAAAGTTTACAGCGCTCAATCTCGACCGTCCGAAGGTGTTTAAGACAATCCGCATTGAAAAAAATCTTTTAACGGTATCGTTAAGAGATTGTTTTCAATCCGGATCGTCCAAGACACTTTTGAAAGTATGAGATTGCACGAAGCCGTGAATAAATTTCTCTCGTGAACAATGACTAGGGCAAAAAAACGAGCCACTGTAGCAAATGTAAAAATTTGACAAGTGGTCCCCACGTTTGCAGGGGTTCAGCTCAGCTCCAGTATTTTTCTAGTAGTATTATGTTTTGTGCCCGTCCAGAGCTCGTAACAATGATCGAATCGTTCAACTTGCAAGCTCGTCGAATATATCATCCACGCCAAAAATTAGCTTCATCAAACATCAATAGGTACATGGATGAAACAGATTTGTACATGAAAAAAGCGATGACAAAAATTAAGTTAAAATTAATAATAGCCCATTTTTTTCATGTACAAATCTGTTTCATCCATGTACCTATTGATGTTCGATGAAGCTAATTTTTGGCGTGGATGACATATTCGACGAGCTCTACAAAATGAACGATTCCGATCATTGTTGTGGACCCGGGAAGGGCCCACAACGGGCCCAAACTGGACCGGACTGGAGCTGAAAAATACTGGAGCTGAGCTGAACCCCGTTTGCAGAGGCTGATGTGAGACCAATTTCTGCCATTGTCTCGCTGAAGTGGTGTATAGGGCAATTTGCATTGCCATGGCAGACGAGGATGCTCTAAGAAAACGCGCGTTTGGTCATCAATTCTTTGTTCTTCAGATATCACTCGGTTGAAGAGAGAGAAAATGGTACGTAACTTTTAGAACACAACTCCGAGCAAGACAGTGCTCAATATCGTTCAGTGCATATGAATTTACATACTTCGAAGTTCGAACTATCCCAGACATAGCCCAATAAATTGTTTTGTTCAATTATAAAATTCAAAACGGATTTTGGGCCTTGTGTGGTTCCGGTGGGGAGTGCCAGAGTGCCAGTATGATAGAATCCTTAAACCTTAGTTAGATAATCTAGGTCCGCCACTGCATCTCACTCTACGTATAAGCGTGTGAAATAGTTTTGAGAAAGGTGGAGTAGAAATTAGTCCGATACGCATGCAAGTTGGCCCAGAAGTCCATGGAGGGAGGCTTCTGTCCAGTTTTTCCTTATCCAGTTTGGACTGTTGTCCTAGGCCCAAAACAGTTATTGGAATTATTCATTTTGTGGAGCTTGTTATTCAGGTTAAAAATTAGTTTGATCGAATATCGTAGATACGTTATTGAAACAGATTTGTACGAACAAAAAATGGAAAATTTAAGTTTTGAATTATTTTTTTAATCCCATTTTTCTTCTACAAATTTGTTTCGATCATGTATCTACTATGTTTGATCAATCTATTTTTTTATGGAAATAACAAAGACGAGCTTTACAGAATGAAAGATTCTGATAATTGTTGTGGGCCCATTATTGTGCCCGGAATGGGTATACAAAGGCCCAAACTGGACACAAAAACTACCGGACAGGAGCCAACTCCGAGTCCATGAATCCTGGATTATAGGAAAACTAAAATAAAAGGCTTGACTTGTAACGCCCCGATTTTTCGGGTGCAATATAAAATAATTTCTATGAGAAAATTTTGCTAAATAAATATGATTTTCCAAAATAAAGCTTTTGCTAATACGATCTCAAGATAGTTTTACGGAATCAAAATACATTAACTTCAGAGCTGACTCTAATTTTGATACGAGTCCTAAGCATCCTCGATCTTCATTACTGATATTCTTTTCGTGTCGAACTGCATCATCGTTGAATCTCCTCCATTGACCTGGCCTTTCTAGCAAATTGATCACAATCAATTTGCCAGGATCTGACGTATCCGTGAATTGATAAAATCACCCAAAGAAATAATCCAACCTAACCACCCTCTTACTTTACAACTAGCAGGTAAACAGAATATATATGGTGCTAAAAAGTAAAACAGAAGATAATTCACATCACATAACTTGATTCATTGCTATCCATTAACTTAATAATGAAATCTAAGATCTCTCCACGAGATCTTTCCTCCCCAACCACTAGCCATGCTCACCCCATGAGATCACTTCCCTTGTTGTCGCAGGAACACCTTATATACCTAGTGTGCACCCCAATAACTACAACAAGGGGTAAGCTTATCATGCCGGAATCACAACTAGGGTTCGCCTATCTTATAAACTACATCACAACCATTTCACAATCATCACTGGACACCCGCCAGTCTATCAATTCATCACTGGACTCTCGCCAATTTCAATTCATCACTGGTCTCTCACCAGTTTCAATTCTCATCACAATCTCATCATTTCTCATATCACGCCTGCAGGCAACCTCTAAACAGAAAGAAACTTCACAATTTATCCATTACTTAGCATCGTCTAAATGATTTCTATATCGTATACCACCCCATGTCTCTAGGGTCCAATCTAACATTCAAATGAAATATCGATACAATATCAATCAAAATAGTAATTGAAAACGAATAACAGACGGATCGAAACAGTTAATAAGCAATGCAATCACATAACTTTTTATGACTGGGCCGTTGCCCTTAATCTCGTATGGTCACAAAGTCATTAAGAATGTAAGAATTATTTAATTAAAATTTAAAAATAATTTTCTAGACTTTTGTTAATTAATTATAAGTAATTAAGTTAATTAAACACTAATTAAATACATTAATTAGGTAAAAATATTAGAATAATTATCATAACCTTAATAAAGGTCCTAACAGTCCTCTATAATAAGTTCAAGTCTTAAAAGTTGGGTTTGGATGCTCACGGAATTATTTTAAATAAAAAGATTTAGTTAATAAGCAAAAGAACACTAAATAGATAATAAATAATTAAATAATTAAAAATATTTTTTTATTCTAACAAAGTATTATCTTAGGACTGTGAGAAGTCTAAATAAAATTATTCGGAATTCTTAACCTCTTTTATAATATTTTAAAGTATTTCTATTAAGAAACAACGCGTAATTAATAATAAATAGTTGATTAAGTAAATAAAATATTATTTTAATAACATATCATCCTTGAGATGTAAGAAGTCTAGAAAAAGTAGTTTAGATGTTAAAAACATTATTTGTAAGGTCGTAACTATTTTTCGTTTGTATCTTTAATTAAAAATAAAATAAATAGTTGATAACATAAAAAAAATATGAAATCAGCAACTTATGATCTTTGATATGTTAGGAATCTAGGAAAAATAGTTTGGGGATTTATAGAGTAGTTTATAAGGTCGCAATGATTTTTAATTTATAAACTTTTACACGATAACGAATAAAAATTTAATAAATAGATAAATAAATAAAAAAATATTAAATTAACAAGGTACGATCTTTGGAGTGTTAGAAACCTAGTAAAAATATTTCGGGGGTTGAAAACTAGGTTCGGGTCGTTTCGAACGTTTTTTATCAATTCAATCTACCAGATAAATTAAACTGATATAATTAATAGTTTTGATACTAAGATGATATTATTTTGTAAAAAATAATATCAATTCAATAGTTTTTTATAATATTAATATCAAGAAGATTTTAAAAATAATATCAGAAGGGTCATCTTCTATGTAAATAATTACAAATAGACTGTCGAGTTCAAAAATAATATCAACTTGGTGAATCTGGCCGAAAATTCTATTTTTTTCGTTTTGGCTCGGTTTTTGATGCATGGGACCAATTGGGACATAGAGTTAAGCATATAAACACAATATATACTTAGAGGAGAGGTTAGAATGAATTAAAATACCTTGAATTGGATCGAATTGATTTTCGATTGAAACTTGAAAATTTGAGAAGAAAGTTTCGGGTTCTTCGATCGAGGGACCTTGGGTCCGAATTGGATGATATTTGGCGATGCTAGGAGTTGTAGGAAGGGATTGGAATAATCAATTCGGGTTTTGGTTGGTTTTTGATCACAAACCCACTTTTCTCTCTCTTTCTTTCTCTCTCTAGAACTCCATGGATTGGAGCTCCGAATTCTTGTAATTTTCTCCTCTTTCTGGACTAATGGAGCGTGGGGAATTTCGTGGTGTGCCATAGGGTCGGGGTTATGGGGTATTTATAAAAGAATGGAGGAGAGTTTTCATTAAAATTGGGTTAAGAAAGTTGTATCCTTTTAGGACTAGGATTCGGACGAAATATGTACGAAAATATGATCCCGGAGAAGGTAGGAACGGAGTAGGAGAGTGAGAGATGGGAAGAGTTGTACATGCATGCAATTATATGTATGTATAACAAGAAAAATAAATTTAAATAGAATAGAACAAGATAAGATAATTATATGCTAAACTAATTTTAATCACCAACAATTATTCTAGGTTTTAGTTTAATCTAATTACACTTTTAAATAATTAATCAATTACTATCGACTATTGGATTAAAAGTAATTTCTTTATTCGAAAAAAAAATTGGGTTGAAAATCCGGGTTGTTACATGACTTTAGCGTGCTTAATTGCAGTAACGTCAATCATTCGTTTTTATTTAGGCTACTGATTTTGTCACTTCCTTTGTTATTTAATGCCACACTTGTAGAAAAGTGGCGTTAACAAATAAGGGAATGACAAAATCATTTCCCTTTATTTATTTATTTTTATCTGTTCAAAAGAAGATGCTACAACATTTATTTATTTATTTTTATCATCATAAAAGGCACAAAGGGTTACGAAGACCTAAAGGCCAGAACCCTCTGTTGGGAAGAAAGATTCACAAATTTTGATCATCTAAAAAGTAAAAAATTATGATTAAAATTTAATTTTTTGAATAAAAATAAAAATTTATGAAAAAAAATTAACAAATGCAATTTTTTTAAAAATAAATACAAAAAATAATCCTGAATTATTTAGCCGCCTGATATTGATATTGATATTGATGGATGTAGGCCCGTCTTTCACCAATGCCACTCGTACAACTTTTGCAGTCTCCAACGAGATGACAGACACATTTACACACTGTTTTTCCGCTTGACCAAAAAAAAACAAAACACATTTACACACTGTTTTTCCGTAATAGGTTTGTTAATTAGGCTCCGTTCCAGAAATCTTCTTAAAAAATAAGCAGCTTATTTCATATTTTCAAACTAAAAATTAATGTAAATGAAAAATAATTTTTTAATTTTTCTTGCACCGTATTAAAGATCTTGATGAGATCTATCAAACTAGATCCATATTGGTAGGAAAATTATTTGCGTAAACACATTATTTTTGAGTTTAAAATTGCCTTCTTAAAAAATAAGGACTTATTTAAGGTTTCGGAACGGAGCCTTAGTGTGTTAATTGTGTTTGTTAAGACTTAGCAAATAAAAATGTATTTTTTGTGCTATAATGCTTATGTGCTAGAGTCTGCTAAATCTAGTAGTGTATTAGCATGTGTGCCAAATTTGACAAAGATACCAGCAAACAATAAGTGGGTTTCACTTCTATAATTCAAATTTCAATCATAAAATATAAATATCCACTACTTCTACATACTTGTGGGACCCATTTTTATTCTAACAAATATTTTAATGTACAAATTTACCAAACTCATTGTGAATGTTTTAACACACTTCTATGTTATCAATATTTAACACACACTTGTGGGATCCATTTTTATCGTAATACATTTTGTAACAAATATTTTAAGACGCAAATATATCAAAACCCATCGTGGATGGATGCTCTCACGTGTTCAAAGAATTTTCCTTGCAATGAAAAAGTACTCTTGAAAAACGTATGAATATTAGTACTAATAAATAGATGACGGAAATCGACGAGTTGAATTTTAACCGAGTACTGGACGGTTTAAAATTATCTGCGTTCAAATTCGATTCGAATTGTTCATACTGAGATGAACGATCGAATCGACCGCTCTGCATCCACTTAGCATTTAGCAGAGAGCTGATCTGCAGCATCCCGAGATTGGTTAGCATCTCCTTTACTCAATTGGTTAGCATGTCCTTTACTCAAATGGAAAAAAATCCTATGGATGATTAAGAGTGAGACAGAACTTCTCTAGGCGGGCTAAAAGAACAACACACCGCCCCACTCAAACTTCATAATGAACATCCCAACATCACCTCTCAAGCCGCCCCTTCCTCCACCACCGGCGGCTGCGCACCATTCTTGGCTCTCCAACTCGTCCCCTCTCTTCCCTATCATCACCATCCTCGCCTTGGTTATTATCGTCGTGCTAATCTACGCCGCCTTCTTCGCCATAAGGTGCCCCACAACCATCTCCAACAGGCTTCGCCGGAGCTCGGGCAGACCCGCCGGGAATTCGACCTCGACCCGCATCGGCACGAACACCAATGCCCTGGATCAGCTGGTTTCGAGCGTGGCATATAAGGAGGCGGCGGATGCTGGAAAAGACTCTGGCGGCGGCGGCGGCGAGTGTCCGGTGTGTTTAACGGCGTTTGTGGATGGGGAAGTTATAAGAGAGGTGAAGGTATGCAAGCACTTGTTTCATGATTCCTGTATTGATGTGTGGCTCCGTGCTCACTCCAGTTGCCCGGTTTGCCGGGTTTTTGTCGGTACGAAGCGGTCCAAACGGCCGGTGGTGGGCGGCGGCGGCGGCGACGAGGATTTTCGGCAGGGTTTGCCTAATTCTGCCAGCTTAGTTTGACGTTTAATTAGTAATTACAGGTTTTGATTTTGGGATCAAGCTAGTGATGGTCAGAGTTAAAGAGATGCAGTCTTCTGTAATTTGGCAATCATGACTTGTGTTCTTGATGTCGAGGAGACTCTTTTTTTTCTTTCCTTTAAAAAAATTATAAGTTTCGATCATAATATTTTATTTTTTTGATTACCGTCGTGGGGACGAATCAATAAGTTATAAAAATTTGGCGTAAAATTAATAAACATAATTTTTTTTAAATAAAGACAAAAGAAGAAGAATTTTATTTTATTTTTTAATCCAAAACCACCTTAGTTGAATTTCTGTTTTACCTGCTCCTCTAGAGCAAATTTTGTACAAGGATTTTCCTTTGGTCACTTGATATAAATAATATAGGACAGGACTATTTACAACCACAAATTCATTATACTTAACATGTTTTAAACTTAACCCATAAATCTTATAACAATTTCTTAAGTGAAACCTAACAAATATTCATAATTTTCCAAAATTGCCCTCTCCCCTGCACCACCACCAAATCCTCCATAACCACCGTGGTCCACCACCACGACGGTAGAATTCAACCCACTGGGAAAGCTTCGTCTCCAAAAGCACCGCCAAAACCGAATTCGCAGAGCCCAAATTCGAAGCTAAATTGTTAGCAGTCGTACACGGAAATGTCGGTCCTAGAATATCTCGACAAGCACGTCCTCTCCCGGTATATCTCTACATCCACCACCACTCCAGACGACCCACCGCCATCACCAACTCCAGTCACTGCCATTACCGCCCCTCAATTCCAGTTACAACCAGTCACCGCCATCAACAACACCACACTACTTGCCAAAAAAAACGACAAATAACAATTGGACACTCAATCCCGAAAATCGCTACCAAAATCGGAAATTAACTTTCAAAAATGTCCACAAAATTCATATTCTAATATCCGAACCCTTTATAACGCATCTTGAAGATGCATCATGTCTTTTTTTTGGGGGGCGTTAAAAAAGCAAATTTTGAATGCATCATGTGTTCGTATTACGCATTTTGTGAATGCGCAATTAACATCACGCATTTTGCTAATGCGCTATGGGACTGGTTTTTGCAGTGGCAGCGGTAGCGTCATCGTCGTTATTTTCGGATCTGGGTTTTCATTTGTTTTTTCCCTGGTCAAAAGATTATCGAAGATCAAGCTTTGAAAGGAGCTATCCATACAGTAACGGGGAGAGAGAAGTGGTGGTATCAGGAACTGGTTTTTTCCCGACGGTGGTGGAGGAGTGGCTGTCGTGGTGGTGTGGTGATGGTGGTGTGGTCTGAAGTGGTGGTAACGGGGACATTACAAATAAGCAAACCTCTACATTCCAGGTCTTTCACCAGAATGCCAACTCGAGGGTTGTTTTGTACTTTTGGTTGTTTGAGTGTTTGAAAGCCAAACATTATAAAGCATTATCAGAAATGAACTGGAGTCTGCAATAGTCAATACCTACTACTCACCTAACTAGAGATGAAATGGGCCAATAGAACTTTTGGATGGGACACTCTCATTTAATTCGGATTAAAAAAAAACAGAAATCTCATTAATTGAAATTATCCCAAAATTGTGCCTTATGAATTATGTTGGGTTCAATTCACAAAAAAAAAAAAGAAAAAAGAATTATGTTGGGTATTAAATGATAGGAGTTTTGATTATGTTGGCGAGACATTCCAAACAGTAATTTTCCATTCACGAAGCACCCAAAAAGAAAATTTACTCACTTTATTGTTCTTCATAGTTATTTTTTGTTTTTGTTGATTGAGGAAACACAAACATGGATATATAATAGAAAGAAAACTAGGAACCAGGAAACCCACCCACGACTCAAAACACGATAAAAAAAGAAAAAGATTGTGTGCGGTTGGTACTACTACTAGATAGAATGCTACCTGTAGCATCTTTTTTAATTTGCCTATAGCATCTTTAATTTTGCATACAAGCCCTTTAAGTTTCTTTGAATACCTTTAAGCATCCCCAAGCTTTTTTAATTCCGCATCCACATCCAATTTGGTTTCAGAGCCTGTAGAAAGTTAGTTAAGACAACCTTAGTTTAGTGATCTTGAGTAAGCATATTTAGTTAGTAGTTTTGTTTTAATTGTTTTAGCTAGTTGTTTATGAGTAAGCAATTTACAGATTTTAGAGCAGTTTAGTCAGATCAACAATAGACTTGATAATTTAGATAAGAAACTATTCAGAGGAAAGATAGTTCAGAACTTAGATTATATATAAGAATCTTAGTCAGATATCATTAAAAGACTTAGCAAAATAGAGAGTAATCAGAATAGAATTCAAGATAAATTACCTACTAAGCAAGAAATACAAGAGTTAACTAGTAAGCTAGATACTAGACAACCCAAGGATATAGAACATGAGACTAAACAGCTTATAGAAAAATCAATAGCCCTTCAAGAAGAGTTTAAAGAGTTAATATCGTAGGTTAAAAAATTAGCAAAGAGTTAGGTTTATGAGTAGAACAGATAATAATTATTTAAGAGCTATATCGGGAACTTTTAGTCTAACAGATAAGTACGAACCAGAAGGTTTTACTACGTACGAAGAAGCAAGCAAGTCCGATCTCAAATAACTCGTAAGCAGAATAACACAATACTTGAATTTTTAATTATAATAAGCAACAAGTTAGATAATACAACAGAACAGGTCTTATATCTAGAAAAAAGAATAACACATCTAGAAAATAAACCAATTAGCATTGCCCATCAAGAACTAGAACAAGAACCGTTAAGTAAACTTAATCAGTCAAAAATTTCTGATTACATTAGAACTAAAAAGGCGTGGTCAACAACATTTAGATCTAATAGTGATAGAGTTAGTGGTGGTTTACTTCAAAAGGTTATAGGAAGAAAGATAGGAAAATCAAATCAGGTTAGAAACAGTTATAATAGACATTGATAGTCAAGTAGAAGCTTTTAGAACCAATAAATTAGAAGTCATCAAGCCAGAAATTTTGTATGGAAAAAATCATTTACTTAGCAAGACACAGCTCTACCAGCATTATAGAGAAGAATCTGTATGTGTAGGTAATGAAACCGATATCGTACTGTTAGATCTAATCAGTGATGAATCATATAGGAAAATAGCTAGACAGAAGCTATGTAGAATTCATTTAGGATTAATAATAGCAACAGGAATAAAAGGATTAAAACAAGAGCAGGCCTAGGAACTAAATTATTAGTTTTGCATATTAGATACTAGACATACTAATGATGGTTGAGCATTAATAGGCAGCATGGAAATAGATATGAATAATAATCAAGCTATAATATATTGCGCACCTGATTTTCTTATTAATACTGATAATTTCCATAAGCACGTTAAAATAGGAATAATGAGCAGAGGCTATAATATGATTAAACAAGATAATCTTCTAGTTTGTATAGGTTTTGTAGGAAAACTAAGTAATACTAGTCAAACTGAGCATAAGCTTAAAAATAGAACAAGCCCTAGAAATTTTAGGAAGCATAGGCATCCAAGCTATACAAGCAAAGGTGTATGATCCCATAGAACTAGCAGGACTGGAATGGAAGATAGGATCCTTTTTGCCCAAACCTAGTTACGTACCACAAGCTAATAAAATGTATATTTCTGAAAACGGAGAAGCCCCATCTTAGATTTAATAGTCATAAATATCAAGCACTAGATAGAGAAGAGGATAGCGAAGTAAAAGTAGAATCTTCTAATATGGTAAGGGAAATTAGAGAATTTACTCTAGACATGTTATCCCGATGAGTCGATCCAGCGAAGCACCCAATCAAACTGAGAATAATTTTAGAACTTTAGGAAAAATAATTCAACCAGATAGAGACATTAGTTTACTACCAGCAGCTAGATCAGGTTTAGTATTAACCTTAACAAATTTTGATCCTCAGTTATGGAGAGAAGTAATTGGTGTCTGGGAGATATCAGCAGTAAGAGCACTAAGAGAATTAACCATAGATTATGATAATCCAAACCGTACTCTTTTTTCTTTGGGTCAAACTGAATGGAGGAGAGCAATTTATTTCCCATGAGGATCCCTCATTTTGATTTTGTTTATATGCGCACTTTTCATTTCTTGGTTATATTTTGGTAATCCAAATCGTTTTAATTTGCTTGAAACATGTTTTTTTAAGGAGATATTGAAAGAAATTAGCTCAAAATATTACCGAAAATTGCTTGATTCAAACATTTTTTCATAAAGTTTGACAAAAACTATTCGGATCAAACACTTATCGATATTCTTTTGAGTTGATTTTTTGAAAGAACCCTTAAAAACATGTTTTAAAACAAATTGATTGATTTTAATCATCAAAATATAATCCTAAATTAGAAGTGTCACACCGTAGAAAAAATGAGAGATCCTTTGTAGGAAGCTCACTGAAGAGCAGAGTTTACTTCTACGCTAAAACTCACCCAAATCTATCAAACCCCCCCCCCCCCCCCAAAAAAAAAAAAAAAAAAAAAAACATCTCTCTCCTCTTCCCCACCGAATTTCCAATTCCGGCAAAGGCTCTTTACCTTCTTGATCCAACTCCCCAAAACCCTAACCCTAATTTCCCATGAAACGATCCCACATTCACCTCCCTCGTTGCCTCACCCGAAAATGGCTAATCCCCGTGCTATTCACCTCAACAATCTCCCTCATCTCCCTCTTCATCACAACCCTTCCCCACCACAATCCAAACCCTAACCCCAACCCGTCCATTCCGATTTCCGACTCGAATTCCAACCCCAGAACGGGCCCGCCGGAGCTGCCCCGGTTCGCATACTACCTCTCTGGAGGCGCGGGCGACGGGCCGCGCCTGAAGCGTCTGCTGCAGGCGGCGTACCACCCGAGGAACTTCTACCTGCTGCACCTCGACCTCGAAGCCTCGGACGCCGAGCGGCTCGAGCTGGCCAGGTACGCGAGGGCGGAGGAGGGGGTGCTGAGGAAGTTCAGGAACGTGATGGTGGTGGGCAAGGCCAACCTGGTTACGTACAAGGGGCCCACGGCGATCGCGTGCACGCTGCACGCGGTCGCGATACTGTTGCGGAAGGGGAGGTGGGATTGGTTTGTTAATCTCAGTGCGTCGGATTATCCTCTCGTGCCGCAGGACGGTTAGTTTTGTTCTTCGTTGGATTAGCTATTGATTGGAGATCATTTTTATACCAGCTTTGATTGTATGCTCGTCTTGTACATTTCTCGATTCTGTATATGGTTAGTTTGATGATGTTGAAACGAGTATTGGTATAACCCCTAGGGTTTGGCCTGGTGGTCAAGGCCTTAGACTTAGGGGTTTGCTCTCTCATAAGATCTCAGCTTCGAAACCTTTCAGGTGCTATCAACTCTTTTAGGACTAGTCCATATGGAGCATTTGCTCTGGCTTTAAGTGAGGCTCCGCTAGTGAACGGTTGGTTTATGGTCCAAGGATTAGTCGAAGTGCGTGTGAGCTCGCTGGACACCTAGTTATCAAAAAAAGAAAGAAATGGGTACTAGTAAGGGCATTACTTGTTAATGTGAGAGAATTGAGTGGGGTTTAGTGGTCCGTGTATGATCAACGTGATTTTTGATCTTGTTGAAGTTCTCAATAAGCTTTCACAAAATGAACCGTTTCGATCATCAAAGTAGGCACATGATAGGCCTGCTCCTCCGCAAGCCTATCGCATGCCTACTTTGATGACCGGAATGGTTCATTTTGTGAAAGCTTATTGAGAACTTTAAAAAGATTAAAAATCATGTTGAACACTTGCATTGGACAACTAACCTTACAAGACAGGTGATATACTGTTCGGGTGTTATACTGGTAATTCTGCATTATTATTCCGGTGAGATGGCTCGTCCTATGGGATTATAAGTTATAACCCATCACAAGTAGTCCGGCCTACCAAACATGGCCAATTATGTGTTGGAATATGATTATTTGGAGTTAGGGGAATAGTTGATGACGCAAGGAGAAAAATGGTTTGTGATTTAACCACAAACTCCCTCTGGAATCTGGATAGAGTAACATGTGTAAAGTGAGAGAAATGAGCTTCAGTTCCTGAAGAAGTTCAAATGTTGCATTTTATGGGTAGGGTTTAGCAGGAGAAATGTCGTTTCCATGTCTATTTCTCAATTTATGGCCTGAAATATTTGGTCCCATTGGGAACAAAAGAAACTCATTTTACAGGACTGAGAAGTTGAATGGGATTAAAGTTCTGAAAGTTACGTTCACTTCATTTGCTGATGGGTGTTGAACGTACAATGCCCTGGAAGAGGTGACAAAAGTTGCCGACCATGCACTTGTTGCTATTGAAGAAGGAATCTGTTCATTTCATAGTCCTGCAAGCATTTCTGGCTAGTATATCTTGCTAAAGGTCATAGGTAATGGGACACAACAATTTTTTGTTTTGAGGGAAGTACCTCTTGTCACTTGTAATGCTCTTATCCAATCGAAAACTACCCTAAGGAGTAAGGAGGGCTATAACCTGAAGAAGATCTCTTGCAACCATAATGCCCTTACCTATGGGAAACTATCTTAGTGTACTCCTCACCCTTTCTCCTTTTTGTTGTTGGGTTGGGGTGCTACCTATGTGAAAAAATAGTTGCTGTGTAAGCTTAACTCAATTGCTTACCTTGGGTATTTGTGGCTTCAAAATCCTTAGTAGCTCTTGCGTTGTCCAGCATTGTGAGACCGCATTTCTTTCTTCTTTTTTGAATGGGATTAATGTAGATTGATCGAATTGCAAGCTTCCAACTTTAAAAGTCTCCCTCCTATATAAGTTTTTCTTGGTGGTCACTTCGGCATTTTCAAGTCTTTTCTAGTTTTTTGCCCTTATTCTTGTAAGTGAAGCATTTTATTACAAATTTCAATATCTGGCATTGTCTTTTTTTTTTTTTTTTTTTTTGTATCAGCAATATCTGGCATTGTCTTTAGGCTTTCAGGTGTTGTATTGGGCTTTGTCCCATAGGCTGTATTTTCCAACTTTTGGTTGGAACCCCTTCCCTTACCCCTAATACATTGTTACTTTTGCCGATCAAAAAATAAAAATAAAAATCTGCCATTGTCAGTCTGGCTATCGATATCTAATAATTGGACCACTTTACTATGTAGTATTGGTTTATGGATTTTGTAATAAACACTTAATTCCTCTTGTTCCAGATCTCCTCCACATATTCTCGTACTTGCCTAGGGATCTAAACTTCCTTGAGCACACAAGCAATATTGGCTGGAAAGAGTGAGCATGCAATTCCTGTCTCTGTACTCGTCCCTATAGCCCGTAGAGAATTTTCATCTGCTTTTTTTAATTGCTCATGCTGAGATGATCATTAGGGGCTTTCTGTTTTATGCTTTCAGGTTTCAAAGAGGAAGGCCTATCATTGTAGATCCAGGCTTGTATCATTCAAAGAAATCCGGTGTATTTGGGGCCAAAGAGAGAAGATCTTTGCCTGCTTCGTTTAAGTTATTCATGGGTACTTCCATTATTTTTGTTTGTATCTGCAATTTTCTTATTTGCGGTTTGATTATTCATGTGGATAGGATAACTCAAGACTCGAGTAACTCTTCTACTGTCTTTTTCACCTTCACGGACCTCTGATATCTGCATGGCTATGTGGTTTTATATGCTGAAAGACACGCAAGGAGTTGTACAAAACTATTTTTAACAAAATATCTCTAGTCTTGTAGTTTCAGATTTTTAATTTGCTAAAACTGATTTTGTAGTCCTCAAATAAGAAAATCAACTTCTATATCTGTGTTGCTAGGGTCTGGAAATTAAATTGCTTTTAGAGACGGAGGATTGATATTTACTCCTTTGTCCTGTATGGACTGGACTCAGAAAGTGAAACCAAGTGAATAAGAGAAGGGGCAAAGTTTTATGCATCAAGTTGGGTTAATTTGAGTCAAATATTGTGTTAACTTAGCTTTTGGCAAGCTGCAGAAATGCCGATTTAGGTTTTATTAGGGTTTTGCAGTGGTCTCATAGCCTCATAAACTTATTGGACTTGCTTCGTTATGGATTATAGATGGGTGGTTCCCATAGTCACGTAAATTATTGGTCATCTTTATAAGGTATATCGTTTTTGGATTTTTGGTGATGAGTAACCGTGGAATGTAGGAAAACTTACGGAAGACCCGGGGATACCTGCCAGTTGCAACCACCTATAAGCCACCTCAGTTAGGCCATTACCAACATGATCCGAATGCAATACCTCCGGATTTATGGCTGGTCCAAGTGTGAACTTTAGATCACTTGACGTCTCTTTTTCCAAAAACATCAACTGATTCAAATACTTCATATATGTTGTGACATTTTGAATGAAGCTCTTACCTTGACTCAAAAGGAAAACTTGTCACATTTCTAACTGTTAATTTGTTCTCAGTTGGATCTCCCCCTCATCATAACCCTTCCAATCCAAGTGAAGGCAGGACATAAGAGTCTAGGTTTCAAGTACAACCACATCGGGGATTTACCTGCTAAAGTCAATTCTTGAGCATCCATTTCCTTGTAGATTTGTCCTTGTTTTTTGGCATGAATGCATCTGGGAGTCATGAAGATGGAGTTCTGAAACGTAATTGTGTTTTCAACATTATGCTTCTTTATCTTGTCCAGAACTATGTACACTGTTAGCGCAGATGAATCTTTTTCCTGTGTATCCACCTTTTAACTTCAAACTTCCCCATCTGCAGGATCTGAATGGGTAGTACTGAGCAGATCGTTTCTCGAATTCTCCATATGGGGTTGGGATAATCTCCCGCGCACTCTACTTATGTATTACACGAATTTCATGTCACCGCAAGAGGGCTACTTCCACACCGTGATATGCAACCACAAAGACTACCAGAACACCACGGTAAACCATGACTTGCACTATATAAGGTGGGATGATCCTCCGAAGCAGCAACCGATGAATCTGACGTTAGGTCATTTTGACGACATGATCCAGAGTGGTGCCCCTTTTGCTCGTAACTTTGCAAAAGATGATCCGGTTTTGGACAAAATTGACGAGGAAATTTTGAGGAGGCCGGATGGACAATTTACGCTGGGGGGTTGGTGCGTGGGTAATTCTGCTAGAGACAACGATCCTTGCGTGGTTCATGGGAGTCCAAATGCAGTTAGACCTTCTGTAAGTTCGAGAAGGCTAGAGAAACTTATTTTGAAGCTTCTTGATTCCGAAAATTTTAGGACGAAACAGTGTAACTAATTCTGGCTATTCTTCATTTTGCCACTATTTTCTCTCTCTCTTGGTTGGTGCCATACTGGCATTAGAGCATCGCCAATGGGATGTATTTTAGATGGGGATGTGGATAGTTATTTTAGATGTAAAAAGTGGTTAAAAGTTAGTTGGATATAAAATAGAACTCATCCCTCTCCAATGGTGAGATGTAAAAAACTAAAAAAAGGGATGGATAATTAACTAACTTCTCCTCCTCCTTAATTTTCTCCAACTTTCTTAACCCTAATTCAAATACTACTTCCGTTGAAAAATAATTTTGGTATCCCGTAATTGAGGACTTAAAAAAAATTTATTCTGAAATAAAAAAAATACTTCCGTTCCATTTTTTTTTCCCGAAAAAAGGAAAAAGAATTATCCAGACCCAACTTTACTCTTTCTTTTTTTTTTTTCTTCAACAAAAAGAAAGATCCGAAAAAAGGAAAAAACCCAACTTTACTCTCTCTCTCTCTCTCTCTCTCTCTCTCTCTATATATATATATTGTCAAAAGTATTGTCAAATTTATTGTCTCTAGAACCGGCCCTATATATATATATACGAACAGAGCAGAAGAAAGATCCAGACCTTTCTCTAAAATCAATTTCGGCCAGCGACAGGGTTTCGGAAGGTGTAGACAAGAACCGAACTCGTACGGCGACGACGATCCAACCCCTCTCTTAAATCTATTTCCGGTGGCCTTCCGGCGTGTTCTTGCGGATTCCGGCGTGTTCTTCCAATTTCCGACGACTTTCCGACGAAATTAAGTAACCTCCAACTGTCCAAAATTCTGGTACAATCAGTTGGGTGATGACCTGTCAATTATAACTGTAGTCAAATGGGGATGAAAATATCCATCCCCTTTTCCATCTCTGCCATTTTACATCTTCGAAATTCCTATTTTACATCCCTATTGGAGCAATTTTTTTTTTACATCTGGGTTGTATTATAACTTTTTTTTTTTTTTTTTTTTGAAAATGTCATGATATCATATAACTCAAGACATATCCTTGGACAAAACAGACTCAAGCGCGGGCGGAATACAACCCGAAAGAAAAAAGTTCGAAACTTTTCTACAATGGGATGCAACCCAATGAGTTGCCTTGTTAAGGTTTCTACCACACCACTGAAAAGACCAACGGTTGCAACCAGCCCACTTCCTGATATCGTTGACAATTACTTCAATCTCCCAAGGGCACTCAGTTCTGGAGTTAGAAATGTATCGGAAAAAGGTTTTGGCAGTCGGTCTCAAAAATCACATAAGAGTAACCTTGTTCCATTGCCATGACACGGCGATTCTCAAAGCCCATGCTTCTATAGCTACTGCCGAAGAAACCATTGCACGACCACAACGCCATAACAGGGCGGATCCACCGCTATCTCTAGCAATAATGCCAAAGGCAGCCAAGCTGCGGGAGGATTTAAAGGCCCCATCAATATTGAACTTGACATAAGATGGGGGAGCGGGTACCCACCTTACGTCACGAGTAATCGCCGGTAAAGAAGAAACACCAGCAGAAACCCCATTATAAACGGCTTGAAGATAGTCAGTATTAGCCTTCTTGGCTTGATCGATCACTGCTTCAGGATTAGGGTGTTTACTGCTGAACACAAAAAGATTTCGTGATTTCCAGATGGCCCAACACAGCTGGAAGATTTCGCCCACCATTTCGGAGTTAGTTTCCTTTGCCAGATCGCCACACAACAGGTCCTCCACCCATTTATCTACCGCCACCACTTCCTTAAAAAGAGTCTAGTAGGATTTCCCACTTCCAAACCACACTGCACGACTCCATGGACAATGGAATAGTAGGTGCTCAATCGTTTCACTAGCATTGTTGCAAATCTGACAAGTAGGGCTAGGTGCACACTTTCTGGCTATCTGGCTATCTGATATGAGGGCTCGTTGAATCGGACGAGAAAAAAATACTAATTGATCGGTACACTGTTGTTTTTCATTGAAAAAATGTGTACCGATCAAGAGATTAAGGAAACGTCCAACTTGGTTAATTGCAAAATGCAATTAATTGTTCTTTTGATTGTCGAAAGCGATTATAATTTTTTAAAACAAGAGAATTTGTTAGCCTTCCATTTTCAATAAAGTCCTCCTAACCGTAGACTTTTTGCAATCTTTTTAAACTAAGCTAGGACCAAATTTCAAAGAAGTCCACCTACATCATTTTTAAAAAATCATACTATTGAACAATTTTACAGGCTGTTGGGTCCGGAGTGTCCCTATGGATTTGGTTGCACAATACCATTATCTAGGACTGCTCTAAAAGCAGACTTGTGGGTGTGCCATTCTTTACGACCGCTCTTAAAACAGATTTACGGGTATGATGTCGAATGTCATAAAAGACTGTTTACACCCGTTTTTGGCACCCAGTCCTGGGCAAGCGTTGGAGGGTCATTTAATTATCTTTTAATTAAATTGGGCCAAAAAGTAGAGATGTATTGGACTTAAATTCGTGGGCCAAGACAGTCTTGATTGGGCCTGTTCAATTTTTAACCCATTTGCGGTTTGAAGATTATGATCATGGGCCGTGGGCCATGTCTTATAAAAATCAAAACGAGGCCCGACCAAGTGGTTGTGGGAATAAGGCCTTGTAAATAATTTAATCAGTGGCCCATGATCTATTTTGTATCTGGTGAAGTCACGTGAAGAGGAAAAAGCAAGTGTTGATTTGCCACCTGGCCCATGATTTACCAAGTGCGCCATGGAAATAGGAAGTGGAGGAAATGCCCAACTACCCATGATGGAAAATCAACATGTGTGTAATTTCTATTCATCTCTATATTTTCCCATGATGGGGAAAAAACACATGGGCAATGTACATGCAACTTCCCTCAACTGCCCATGATCCCATGAGTTGGAAGCTACATGGGACACTTGGCATCACGAGAAGCAAGGCGGGAATTCCATCTACATGCAAAAAACCGAAGACCCTTGCCTATAAATACTGGAAGACAAGAAGAAAAAGGGGTTCACACACCAATCAAGCTCAACGCTTAAACCAAAGTCTTCCCAGCGAAGCAACTATCTCACTTATCTCACCTCCACTCGGTTATTTCTCCAAATAATTCGAGTTTCTCTATCTCTCATCCCCAATTCATATCTCTCTTGTATCCCCAATTTTATTATTACGACATAATAAAATTATTCTACGATGTTCTCTATTTTTTCTCACACGGTTGGAAAGTTTTAAGTCCATTTCGTTGTGGCAAACCACGAACCTCTTTGTGGCCTCACCCTTTGGGTCACACGCAGTCGCAATACATACGAAGTCAGATCGAGGCGCTCACGCCTTTCATACGTTGGATGCCGACAAGTCCTGGCACGCCCGCGCTCAGTCCTTGAGCCATTTCCGAGCCAAACAAAGACTTAATTGAAGTCCTCTCTAATACCGATTGATTTTAGGAGAGATGATGGAAAGCGGTTTGACAAAACCTACAGGATAGTCCATGAAAACAATGTTAGACATACAATTTTTTTTTTAAATTTATTGTGGAGAGATTAATGTTAGGACTCCAACCCAGCCGAATAAAACAAGTAGAGACTTTTTATTAGGTTTCTAAACAAATTTGAACAAGTTTTGCATAATATTACTGGCAATACATCGGTAAGGATTTGGCCTCACCATTAAGGCATTAAAACTTCGAAAAATAAAATAAGAGAGGATCAAAAAAGATTAATAGAAAAGAGCAACGATAGGAATACAACTTTAAAACACAAATCTAAAAGCAACTGTATTCATAGTCAATCGATGCAAGTGAATCCACATATATCGGACGACTCCAAACACAGTTATGTTCGGAGATGCGTTCGGTCGTTGTGTTGAGTGTTTTTTTTTTTTGTAGTAATAGAAAATGAGAGAAACTTATTTCCGGAGACATGCAATCTCAGTCGTGCGACAATCAATGATCCAGAAAAAAATTATTCGCACTATTCCGTTGGTAAATATTTGTTTACGTTTGCTCAGTAAACAAGATTTTCTCGAACAGGAGGGAAAAAAAAACACCCCCTCAAACACCCCAAAGGCCCAACCCAACCCAAACCAACCCAAAAGCTCAAACAGGGAACAGTAGCAAGGACAATTTCGTCCTATAAATAAATACTACTCCAAATCCAGAAAGGAAACTCAATTCGTATCCGTAGGAGCGGGAACGAACAGTGTCCGTCTCCGAAGGAAAACGAGAAAGAAAACCCAAATAGCTTCCAGGGTTTGCGCTCGATAACGTTCATTCGCAGATCGAACACATATCGACCTCCAGGTATCAGTTTGAAACCCTAACGTCCATTTTCGTTGATCGATTTGAAGTCTTAATGTTGCCTTTTCTAGCTTACATGAAGAAAAACGTGATCTCGTTCCTGTTGATCGATTTTTTGTTCGTTGTTTCTGGGGTCTGTGAGAGGCTGAGATCGAGGAGAATTTCGACATTTATTCGTGTCGTCTGTGATTGTCCAATTTTCTGCTAACTGGTTGGTAATGATCCGTTGACGGGAATTTCGTAGCTCGAAAGATAACAAAAAATAAACTCTATATCTGTTACATATTGGTACTTGCTAGATTTTGGGAAAACGAGATTTTAATGTATATACGGTGCTGCCGTATAAGGTTATACGTGCAACCAAAGAATGGTTGATAACTTGGAATTTTAGAAATTTTTTTGACATACATATAGGAGTTTTAGGGTTTTTTAGCTCCCAAGGGACTTGCAGGGGGGCCAATCCCATAGATTTGTTTAAAACTAAATTGAAAAACTGTATAACTAGTGACAATATTGGGAGTGGGGAAGGGACGGGGCACCAGCCCGCACCCCTTTGTGTCTGCGGTCCGCTCCTATTGATAGGTCTCAATGTGATTCGAAGGTTATGCTATTGAAGACCCTGTTTGAGAGATTCAAAGGTTAACAGGTTATGTTAAAGATTGAAGATCCTATTTGAGTTTATTGTTTCTTCGATACTCATACTTGACAAACAATGCAACTCTTGATTTAGCTCAATCCCTCTAGTAATTAGGTATGACTGTATTCTTAACCTACTACTACAGCTGTTCTCACTTAGCAAAAGAAAAACCACAGGCGTTTCTCATGTATGCAAGTGATCAAGTTGAATGTGAAAGATGTTGCCCACTGGGGCTGTGTTTGTTGATGATTGACCGAACCTTGCTATGTCCTCGTGTTCTTCCTCACCATTTCGTTTCATCTATCTTCGACACTATGCCATCATCACATTTAGGAAAAATGCACTGTAGCCCACTATGCCACCCCCGACTTTTGACGAGTTATCACTTGTTGGTTGTGGCCCTCCCCTCTATATAATTTGGCCAACCCCTTGCTAATTAGTTGGTTTCGCCATTATCCACAAGATTCATGGTCCGGCTTTATTATCTTGTTACAACTTCCAGAACTCTATTTGATTTTTAAAATGCAGTGGAAATCATTTCCTTGTCGCCAATGTGATCTTTCTTGCCCTGTTTACAGCAAAAGATCAGTATGTTGTTTGTTGATTTACGTCTTCTATTTTGGGTATCACTCCTCTTTTGCAGGTTTATTGTTTTGGAGATATCTTGCTTTTCTACTTGCCAATTAAAAGGGTAATTGCTGGCGTCATTTCTTGAGGTAAGAAGTGGGGCTACCCGCCACTGCTAGATTGTGATGGATAACAAATCCTTGGGAGGGTTTTTTGGTGGCTTTGGTCATAAACATTCTGGTCAAGAATGTTCTATTCCAGCATCAACAAACTGTGATAGTACTGCAACAGTGTATGAAGCTTCGCAGAGATCACACCAGTTGTCTATCAATAATGATGGGTACTTACGTTATTCCTTTCATTCTTTGCTTTCTTTTCCCAAAAATCTTTGTAGGCAATGGACTTATTATCCCAATGATGCTTCCACTATTGTATACCCATACTAGGGAACACTAGTTGGTGCTTTGATTTATTTTGTACCAAGGCTTTGTTTTTGTATCTAACTCCCTACTTTGGTTCCCTAAATAGTATTGATGTAAAGAAAAAACGTGTATCAAAAATTACCGGTGGGGGCCTGCGCCAGATCAGTATCACAGGTCAGTAATTTATTTTATGTAGCTTTGGTCGCTTCCAAGTTCCATACCATCAGTGCTATTTCAATTTGTTCTTGTTCCATCAATGGTACTTAGGAACGTTAACTTGTTTATTTATTTTTTGTTATGTTAGTTTTTTAAAAAATGATTGAAAGTGCCATATGAGGGCAGTCAATTATATAGAGTACAACCAAAGCTTAGGTTTGGTATTGAAATTCTAGCTTTAGATATATCTTGTGCATTTAATAGTACTGTTCACCAGAATTATGATATTGTTTGAACCTGCTTTGATTTCTTTCCAGTTGGTAAGAAAGTGGAGAGCAAGGGAAGAACAACATATAGTGAGGTATTTTTTTCTTTCTTCCCTATATCTCTTTTCCCTTTTTCTCTTACATTGTAGCTTTTTAAAGTTTAGTTTGCTAAAGGAAAACAAATTTGCTGGGGAGAGTTGAGAGAGTTTTTCACTCTACATTGTGCACCAATTTAACATCCGTTAAGCTTTTTGGACATGCTTTTTTATTTTATCCTGAATGGTGATTTGAATTCATTTGAGGACTAAGTGAAGATAAAAATGGTAAACGGAACAACAAAGCATAAGTAAAATGTTTGTAGAATGAAAGCGCTGAGTTTTGACCTGTTATTTCAAACATCAACCCAACAAGATGTCTTTAATTGTCCCCCCCCCCCCCCCAAAAAAAAAAAAAAAAAAACAATATGGCGTAACTATGAAAATTTCACCACCACTTCATTCCAGTGCAATATTTGTTAAGTAATTAAGAGTAAAGATCAGTCACAACTGTGAAGCGAAGTTCCACATCGCTTGGGTACCAAAGTATCACTTCAATAACTAGCTTTTAGGGTTGAGTTCTACCCAAGACCGTGTAACATGGTATTAGAGCCGGGTATGCCAAGGATGGGTAGAGTGCATGTCCCTGGCCTACATGCGGCAGGTGCGCCGAGTAAGCACGCTGGGAGTGAGGGAGGGTGTGAAGCGAAGTCTTACATCGCTTGGGTGCCAAAGTAATATGAACAATATAAGCGTGAGGGCACCCTCACTCCAATAACTAGCTTTTGGGGTTGAGTTATACACAAGACCGTGTAACAACAACTAGAAGCACTAAGATTTACGTAGTTTTCCAGGATTGCCGACCTCCGCTCACACCGTAGATATATACGAAGAAGAGTTACAGTGATGGCTGTGAGGTTAGCCAGTTTATCTGATGCTTGGTTTACATCAATAACTTACCGTAATACCCTTCCCTTAGTACTCAGAAGAGATTTTGCCAAACCCGACAAGATTGTGTAATTATACGTAAGAGTAGCAATTTATGTATGAAGACCTAAATGGCTTGGAACCGTTTGTCATTACCCATTTAGAGTACTTCAATGTAGCTATCCAGTTTCCCAATTTAGTGAAATCACTATGGGTAACTTTTAGCCTAAGACATGAAATTTAATTTCCCAAAGCTCATCTCCTTAGCTGTTTTACTCTTTGTGGCGAGTGTCTATGTCTCGCCATATTACTATATTTACTTTTGCTTGAATTTATTGTTTCCTTTGTTCATGAGGTCTAGGTTGCTGATGAAATTGTAGCGGAGTTTACTGAAGCAAATAGTTCAGCAGTTTCTCTGGATAAGGTTTCATCTAACCCTAGAAACTTATTTTCTGTCAATGAGTTTATTATGTGAGCTAGGTAATATCTTAATACATGTTTTCAACTTCTTAGGTTGAGGAGAAGAATATACGGAGGCGTGTATATGATGCACTAAATGTTCTTATGGCACTGGACATTATCTTTAAAGAGGGTAAGGAAATTCGATGGAAGGGTCTTCCTAGCACAGATGTGAAGGATATGGAGCAGAATAAGGTTGGCAATGAACTCCTTTTGTGATATTAATGAGAGAACCTTCTGCCTCTCTCTTGCCTCCCCTACCTCTCTCCCTCCACTTGTGTACGTTTTTTAATGATGCAAGACAGGAACACTGGATCTTGAGGTCACCATGTGGAAATAGTATGTAATTTTCTTAATCCCCAGGTGGTGTGTTTTGAGCGATCTATGATTTGGTGGCTTAGAGGGGAGTGATGGAAAAAGGGTTGAGGCCTGGACTGAGATGTTGGATTAATTCCCAACAGTTAAGCTTTTGGGACAACTGATGATTTTTACTTATTCATTTCCCCATGTGAACTATCATTTGTCTTGCAATGGTGAATTATACTCCAATTGTGGACTGGTTTCCTCCTAATTTTATAGATAAAAGGGGCTTATATCTGTCTCATCCTGTCGTAATATTTCATCACCAGTTGATTCAGAAAGTCTCAAGCTCAGAACATAGCAGTTTCGCTTTGAAATATTCAATTTCAAATTCTTTTTATCCTTGTAGGCATTGCGTGTAAAGCTGATGAACCAAATTGGAAAGAAAGCAGCCTACTTGAAAGATTTGGAAGAACAAGTAAGCATCATTTGGTCATTTCTTTGTTATCCCTTAGAGAACAGTATTGTAACCAGTGTTTGTCTGAGTTCTGAGGAAATATATTTGCCTCCTGTAATAGAGTATGAAAAGATACTTTATATTCCATTAATTGGCATAGAATCAGGAACATGTCAACTCTCGACACATATCAAACTGTTTTATGACACTTACCTTTTTTCTTCCGCTACAATTAATATATAATAGGTAGTCAGTGACTATTATGCATCTTGGTTTTATAGAACTGTCACTACTCTCACTGATTGCGAAGGTAGATATTTATTTCCATTGCATCTATTCCAGTAAAATTGCTCTGCATGGGTGTATACTATTCAATTAATAGTACCCGGATTCAGTCAATAGCTGAAATACATGTGTTAGTCATACCAGTATACCACTGACTCGGAAACCCTAATCTTGGGTGCCAGGTTACAGTGTCAAAAGGATATGGTTCATTGTCAAGCTTCGAGCATGCCTGTGGTTTATGCATTCTGAGATTTAGGCAAACAAAATATAGTTATCTCGGAGAGCTTGTTTGGAATATGCTGTGTAGTTTGTCAACTAAAAAACTGGCTTTTTGGTGGGGGATCATCTATAACAAATACTTTCACGTGTAGATTCCATGTTGATGTTTTGTCGAGTTTCGCGATTTCTTTGCTTTCCCTATGAAAGTAGGGAGACATGGGTGCATATGAGACTTGGTTCACTGAACAAGGAAACCAGCTTTTACATTACACAAATATCTAATCAAAGCAAAAAAAAAAGTTTTTTTTATAAACTATAATAACAGGGTACAAAATTTCACAAGCTGGGTTTGATTTAGTAGGGTTTTCAATTAGTTGCATGAACTATTCTTTGTGTTATTTGTTGATATTTCTTTCTGTTGTTGAACTAAAATTTAGAAACTGGTTCATCTTCTTTCTGCTATATGTTTTATAATCTAGATTACAGGTCTCCAAAATCTGATGTTGCGTAATCACCATCTGCTTGCTTCTGGAAATAGCCCTTCTGGGGGGTTCTCTTTGCCGTTTATAGTAGTCCGGGTACATATTTATTCCCTCTTTACTTTTAGCATATACATCTACAGTTGTGCAACTTTGAACTGCTTGTGTTCCATTCTGATTGTGGTAGCAATGCGGTTCCACTATTCTTTTTCTTATTTTTGGTAATCCATAATTTTATTGAAAGAACACAACTATAAAGAGAAAACAAGGCATTTCATTCCTTCCTATTGCAGAAAAAACAGGAAGAAACAAAGAACCTATGAGAGAGAAGCCTACAAAACATACTCCTCTAGGAAACAGAACACATAGGAATGCTTGCCAGGACTGGCAGGGCGAAGAGTGAAATGGGGGAGGGCTTCAAAAAAATAAAATAACATTGGGAGCCCTAAATTCTAAACATCAGACTTCAGACCAGACGTTTTGGAGGACTGTAAGTTCGAGGTCATTTTTGGATCCCTTTGAACACGATGTTGTTCCTTTCTGGCCATATTAATACACCCTATCAGCCCAAGCCACTTTCCTTACAGTGCTGTGAAAGTTGTTCCCACTTAAGTAGTTAATTTGCATATGACTGGATGAGTCAGGTTATCTCAACATTCCAGTGTGAGCTTGAGATATGCCACAAAAGGAGTCAACCTGCTGTCATATGTACCTGGAGTAGTAGCAATGGAATAAAAGATGGTGAAAGTCTTCCTTTTGTGTACTATAGAGGGACAAAGAGGGGAGGTTTGGATACCCCAGCCCAGAATTTTGTCTTTTGTTTTCAGGCAGCCTTCAACAGCACCATTTTAAAACTAAAACAATGCCTTGGAATGGACATGGGATACCAAATAAGGTGATGCCATTGCACTATAGGGTAACAGCTGATAGCATTCCAAGTAGCAGCTACTTTGAAAGCAGGTGATGGAGAAGTAGTCCATTGGACTTGATGCTGCCAAGAGTATATTGAGGGAGAAAACTGGGAAGGAGATAGGCTGGGAAAGGCCATAACCATTTGGTCGTTTACACCACAAGTAAACACTTCAGTATTAGTAGGAGTCCCTGTAGAGGCTATTATCCTGGGGCCAAAATAGATGCTGAGAGGGCCTTGAGGGAGCCAAGTTGTGTGCCATAGAAATGTGTTTTCCTATATCAATAGCTCAAAGACTCGGCAATTTCCTCCAAGAACAGTTTGATGGAGTTCCTAGGGTCCAGAAGCAACCATTCTTGATTAGGTGTTTGCAACACCATTGCACTCAAAGAGATTGGTGCCTAGTGCTTATAGACCATGTATGACTTTAGAAGGATGCATAGTTCTAGTCTTGAATTCTCCTTATACCTAGCCCAACCTCTTTTCTTTGGAAAACAAACAGTATGCCTTGCTACTTTGTACCGCTGTGGAAGCCTTTTTTAGTTTGTTTACAACTAGTAATTAAGGTTGGATTCTATTTCCCTACGTCGGGCTTTAACTTGTTCCACTGTAGAAGTAATTCTCTTTTAGGACTATGACTTTCCTAAGTATCCAATGCTAGGACCCGAGAACCGGAGGGTACACTTTGATTAGCTTCCACTCGATCTTCTCCAATTTGATGATTTATCAAATGCTACAATTTTATCTTTTGTACCCAACAGAGTGATTAATAGTCTAACTGGCATGCCATGTCACAGGGTTTCAAGTTAATTGTGTAAGATATAACTGGATCTGGCTAATATAGGACTAATCTGCCCAACTATGGCTTGGTACTGACCGTTTCAGGTGTGGCTCTGTTGGGTGATACGATTGGTGACAATTGTACACCTTTACAGTGGCCTTGGGAGTTTTTCTTTCACGAGGCATGATCTAAGTTGACTTAAGACTGCATATATATTCATTGGTTGGTAACTTTTGTTTCTGGTCTTTTGCTGTGTTAACTGATGTTTATAAAGAGAACCTCTAAAAAAGCAAGTAGATTGTGCTTCCCTGCTGACATTACTTGGCACTCTTGGCACTCTTGAATCTTCAGTTTCCTTTTGCACACATTACTTTGATCTCGAAAGAATGTTTTTATGATGTCTCCCTCTCTACACAGACAAATCCTCATGCTACAGTTGAGATTGAGATATCTGAGGACATGCAGCTTGTACATTTTGACTTCAATAGGTACTGGGTGACTTCTTCCCTCATTGTTGTATTAGTGGTCATTTTTCTCCCATGTTCAAAATTGAAATACATAACCATTGTATACCAAGCGCTCCATGATCTTCTAATTTGATTAATTTTACCTCTGAATTTGCTGATTAAAGATCACAATAGAGGCTAATCAGTGAAAGAGATATCGCGAGAAGTAGCTTAGAAAAGTGCTTTTGAGAAGGTGATTGCGATACTTGGATTAATTGCTATTCTTATCTTGTTATCAGCACCCCCTTCTCGTTGCATGATGATGCTTACATTCTCAAGTTATTGCGCTGCTACCAACATCCAGAGAGTAGAAACAATTCCCAGAATTCTTCGGTTCTCTCTTCTTCAAGCTCTGATGTTGCATCTGGAGGAACCAAGTCATTCTGCTGGAATTCTGAAATGGACATGTCAAAATGAGTCTTTTGACAGCAGAAGTTACTCCACAACACATTTGTAAAAACCAAACGAGACCTAATTTATTGAATGCATGTTGGTGCACATTGTTACAAGGTCCTTTTCTCAGTTATAGAGGTACAGGTGTGATAGGTGATAAGCAGTACTTGGTTGTGATATTATTTGTTGCCAGTGTGAGATTGTAACTAATCTATACGATATTATTACTAGCTACAAGCCTACAACTTGTACGGTTGAGGCATGAAAGAAAATCATGTTTATGTTACCAGTTTTTGGCAAATT
The DNA here is from genome assembly GCA_025413875.1 of Rhododendron molle. Lineage (NCBI taxonomy): Eukaryota > Viridiplantae > Streptophyta > Magnoliopsida > Ericales > Ericaceae > Rhododendron > Rhododendron molle. The sequence continues at coordinate 44,927,471 of CM046392.1, forward strand.
GTAGCTTATCAGACATTTGCTTGTCTTCAAAATGTCAAGGTTCATTGGTTGATGACAGTTCCAGTATTTTCTTTGTTTGGCTATAAATTTGCCACTGCATAAATTTCGTGCTGTTCCATATCCTGTATTGAGGATTTGTACCACAGGTTTATTATCAGTATCATATTCTTCTTCACTATACTCTCAAGAAGTCTTTCGGTTCGAAGTTTTCTGTCTCTAATGTCAATGTCTGTGTTCCAATGCATTGCTAGTCGCACGATCGCTTTTGATCATTCATAGCGTGCAACTGATATAGTGGGAACAATGATACAGGAAGGATAAGCTGATCCGTATCCTTATTTTGAAATAGCGGGTACAATTTAAATGTTTATTCGACCGGGAGGCCCATTTCCCATCCAATCAAATGTCAATGAGGTAATCTACATGCCGATAAGAAAAATGAGGAAATCTAAGAAAAATGAGGAAATCTAAACCTAGGTAGTAACCTGGTAAACCACTATTTTCCCAGTTTCTTACAATACATCATAGGGGAAGACTATAATACACCCTCCTTATTTGGGTGTATCATATGCACCTCCCAAAATGTTATGAATTGTAGAGAAAATGTTACGAATCGTATTGATAAAAAGTTGCGAATCGTATAAAGGTTACGAGATACATAAAAATGTTATGAATCATAATAAAAATGTTACGAATTGTATTGCTGAAAGATTATGAATTCTAGAACAAAATTTATGAAACACACAAAAGGTACACAAAATGTGCCAACAAATTTTCTGTACCCTAGGGGCACCCACAAGCGTTTTGTTTTGTTTTGTTTTTTTTTTTTTTGTCAGAAGATAGAAGGGTAATTCTACTTATCACTCCCACAAGCCTAACCCCCAGCCGGAATTGTTTATTCCTCAATATAGATTAACAATGATGACGTTTGCTAGTACTTAGTTTGATGACTTATTTTTTATACTTTAGCTTGCTTTTCGAAATAAGCTCTAGTCTAGTTACTTTTGACCTAAAAATTTGATTTGATTTTGATTTGTACGTAATTGTTACAAAGCTCTTCCTCCATTGTTATAAATCTATACTCTTCATGTACATATCACAGTTGCACTCGTATCCTACTTTTCTTCAAGTTTTCTTCTCTCAGTCGTTCACACAGTTCGCAATCGAGAAACAATTTCTATTCGATTCACTGAATTACAATTCTTTTTAATTTTTGGTTTCTTTTCCACTTCGTCTTGATCGATTACACTTCTTACGTATTTGAAGAATATTTTTAAATGATACAACTTTTGTACATACGATCCCACAATAATATTCATCAACTCATAGCTTTGTATCAACAATGCTGGAATCTTCTTTCGAATCGATACAGTTATTTGTTTTTATTTTGCTCGGCTAACGAAACTTTTATAAATTTGAAATGGGTACAACCAGGGGAAAAGTAGAAGAGCACTTGCTCACACAGTCTTCTTTCGGATACTGTTTATCCCTCCAAATGACACCCAACCATTTAGTGGCAGTGATCACATGTACATTTATTTCCAAGTTCAAGTGTGATCAGCGCTTGATTGGGTGGCTGAGATCAAAGATAAAAAAGGCTTGACCACACCGAATCATCTCTCCCTAGCTTTGAATATGGGATGGGCACACAGATTAGAGACATGCAAATGGGTCAAGTGGAGCATTTTAAGAAAGAGAATATCCATTACATTTTATGAGAGAGAAAGGGATAGGCTCCCGTTCAGGTAAGAGAAATAGTACTACTTATTTTTCAAATTAAAGGTGATGTATTATGAGATAATGATCTGTCTCATAAAGTAAAAAATAAATACTTAAAAAATAAGAACTTTAGCAGAATGGAACCTCAGATCCTCAAATATAGGAGGCACGGAATTCCAAATGATTTTTTTTTTCCTTCTCTCAATCGGATCGAATTCCTAGCGTTAATTGTAGGCAGTAAGGTTTGAAACTCAATCGAATGGATATAATAAGTACGTGGTGAGCAATACCAGTACTACTCAACTCGCTGGGAGCCAAATGGTCAAGAGCTGGCGGCCATTGCAAATATTCCAGACGCCTGACTAGCTCAAGAGGACTTTGGATGACTATATCGATCTCCAGCAGCCATGATCTCTTTCAAAATTAGTCAGTCTATTTGTCCTTTTAGTCTTATTGCTCATGAGTCATGATCTAAGAAAGTGAGGCTATGCCTGTTTTTTTTTTGGTTTTCTGTTCTAAAACGTGTTGGTTGGTTCTTGCCAACTTCGCCTTCCTCAGGTAGCGGGTGACATATATATGATTGTCCTCATCCTAGGTGCCAACATAGTTGGGATCCAGGTAGTAGGTTGTGATGCCGTTTCTTTTCCCGTTTCCTTTTGATCTTTGTAACTTCGCTTCGTTGATTAATAAAATTTTTTTTGCTAATAAAAAAAAAAAAAGGGGGGGAAGACATGGTTACATTTGTTAGGATCTGATGCGGATAATGTGTCGGACCTTTTTTTTTTTTCTTTCCATTTTTTCAAAATTCAATTGATGTTAGGAAGAATTTTAATTGTATGGTATCTGATCGATATTGCACCAACAAGTTTGTTTTCAGAGCAGTTGCAAAGAATGACGTTGTGTAACTAAATCCATGGAGGCAAGTACGTACTCCGGGCCCAACAATCCCTCCATCGCGATGACTCTCTTACAATTCGAACCCATGAATTCATAGCTCTAATAGCAACACTGTTTTTCTACCATCTCTCTTTAAATCGACTGGGCTCATGGAGAGTTTCTCTATTCATTCTTTTATGACATTTGACATTAAACCCGCAAATTTATTTTTAAAGCGATCGTGTAGAGAGTGATATTGTGTAACCTAATCTATGGAGGCACCCTGGGCCATACGTTATTCAATTTAGGCTCAAACCAGTACATATTACTGGCCTATAAATACAAGTTTCCAAAGCCAAAATCCAGGCTCCCATATGCGCCAAAAATTCAATATTCAATATCGTACATTTGTGAATTCAACATCTTTAAACATTTCCTTCCCATTGTCTGGTTCTTCAATTTTAGTTATTTTGTAGATGATAAATTTGAAGTCATCTTCATTGAAGCAAAGCAAAAACCGCTTGTTGCTTAATCCTTAAGACTGAGGAACGGAGTCAGAATTTTGACATAGTGGTGCCGAATGGCCTTAAAGGACTGTAAAGCTAGTTATAATTTTAAAATTACTAGAAAATCTAACGGTCATGGGATATAGAGTTTAGTAGTAAAATTAAAATATGTACTATAGTCGAAGTGATTTTTTTAGATCATTGCAGTGGCAGCCGCGCTCCATCCTAATAAGACACATCTGTCCTTCATTAGAAATCAAGCAACGGTGTACGTCCACAAAACTAACATCAAAATTTGGATCGCAATCTAATTCTAACACGCCCGCATACAATAGCTCACGCCTAAAGTTTTGCGCGCACTCGGTCTATCTTCTCACAACTAAGGAAAAGAACATATACAGTTCTTTAAAGTAAACTGAAAAACTCAAACCTTCCACACTAATGTGAATCTCAACTTTCAGTTTACTAAGAAAACCTTTAAGGGACTATAAGGGTTTTGTTCTATATTTTCACAATAACTTTACATGGACTGCATGGATGATAGCTTGCAACAAATATCTTTATCATTATTAATTTATACAACATGGATATGGATTAGTATTTGAGAATGTATATATATAGCCATAATATATATATCTAATGTTAATGTGTATATCTATATATATGTGTACATATATTTTCCTTGAAAAACTTTATTACGGCTGTTTCCATGAACAGTTGGTTACCGAAAAGTTTCATTTAAATTCGAACTGTTTAAAGCCGAAACGAACGGTCGAAATTAATGTGCGACTCCGTGAATAAAGAAATCACGGAATCTCCGTGAATAAGTCAATCCCATATTTTCCATGCAAAGTAAAGTTAAATACTTAGTGGGGAAGTGGAAGCAGACAGGACTGGAAGAAAAAGCTTCATTCGGTCGGGATATATAAAAATTACTTCTTGGACCGTTTTCTTTTTTCAGTACCCGCCAAAGCCACAAGACTCTCTCTCCCCTTTTGTATTCTCATTCTCGTAATTTACATTAAACTAATACTGTACTACTACTAATAAACTTGTTACTGCCTTTGGTTAGTAACCAAATGTTTTACGGGGAACGTAACACAACAGCTGTGCTGGTGGTCAAGGTTCGGGATTTAAAAGTTTGATCATTCTTAAGTTTTAGGTTCATAATGTTTTAGGTGTCTCGGCTAAGATTGTAATTTCCTATTACAAACGGTATAATTGATCCTTCAAAATTATTCAAAGCGTGCGTAATTTGACTCAAAAAGAACGCGATGTACCAAATTATATTGTGAGGGAGCACAAACACTCACTCACTCATGCACTCACTCTCTCTCTCTCTCTCTCAATCACATGCACAATAACTACTTACTATTCATGCAAGAGGGAGAACAACTAGAATCTTTTATAATTTTTTTTAAAACTAAATTTAAGCAAATATTCCCAGTGGCAATGGCTCCACTGCTGCAGTGAGAAGCTTCAGAGCTAAGAAACAAACTCTCAAAACCCTAAAAAGCAATAAAAAACAAAAAAACACACACAATAGTGAGTCCATCATGAACCTACTACTATTATACACATATATATAGAGCATAAAGTTCCTTCTTTTATTTTCGCCCCTTATTCTCATTCTCTACTTTATCTCCTCTCTCTCCCTGTCTCTCTCTCTCTCTCTCTCTTCTCTCTCTCTCTTGGCCAACCCTCTTGTTGATGTGATTCTCCACTATATTGCCAAGAACCCCATCAACCTTTACAAAAGAGAGAATTAAAGAGAGAGAGAGAGAGAGAGAGAGAGAGAGAGAGAGAGAGAGATCTCAAGAACAATGGTTTTTTCCTCCATTCCAGCTTATCTTGATCCCTCCAACTGGCAACAGGTAAGGTTTTTCTATAATTTCATTTCCTCTTCCCATAAGTTTCCATTTCCATGGCTTCTTTATACCCAATAAAGCAAAAAAAGAAAAGAAAAGAGAGATAAATATTCCTCCCCACTTTTGTTTATCTCTTGCTCTTTATTTCTACACATCTTTAACTTTAAAATCTCCACTTGAATATACCAAATGTTTTATTCTTTTGCTTTTTTGTTGTGTATTTTTGTTGGGTTTCACAGCAATCAAATGCTCAAGTTGGCTTAATTACCAGCAGTGGAGGCCATCAGCTTCCGCCGCCACCGCCGCCTCCTCCGCCTCATGCAGGCGGCGGTGGTGGACCTGGCTCGATCAGGCCAGGTTCTCTGGCCGATCGGGCCCGGATGGCCAACATACCCATCCCAGAAGCAGCACTAAAGTGCCCGAGGTGCGAATCGACAAACACGAAGTTCTGCTACTTCAACAACTACAGCCTCTCTCAGCCGCGCCACTTCTGCAAGACTTGCCGGAGGTACTGGACTCGAGGCGGGGCCCTGAGGAGCGTTCCGGTGGGCGGTGGCTGCCGTAGGAACAAGAGGACCAACAAGGGAAGCTCAAGCAGCTCAAAATCTCCGGCCAACAGCGGCGATCTCCAAACTAGCGGCGGCGGTACTGGTGGTTCAACAAGTGCAGTTTCCACTTCAACTGCAAGTTTACTAGGGTTAATCTCGCCACAAATTCCACCACTCCGATTCATGGCCCCACTGAGTCAACTCACCGGGTATGGCGGTACCGGAGACATCGGCTTGAACTATGGCGGAACAAGTGACATGAATTTCCACCTACTAGGAAACAGTTCACTTGGTGGCGCCGGTGGTGGTAACGCCGAGTGGCGGTTTCAGCCCCCGCAGATGGGTTCGATGGGCGGGTTGGATTTGACATCCGGGTTATACCCGTTTCATCACCAAGGTGGTATGGATCCCTCCTCCGGTTACGTCAGCGAAGTCGGTCCGGTCCGGCCGAGAAATATTTCTTCTGGTCCAGGGTTTATCAGTGCTCAGCAATCCGGTTCAGTGAAAATGGAAGACAATCAGGAGATGAATCTGCCAAGGCAGTTTTCGGGAATCCAAGGAAATGAGCAGTACTGGAGTGGCACTGGTAATAGCACTAATGCATGGAGTGATTTCTCTGGATTTAGCTCCTCTTCCACTGCTAATCACTTGTGAAAAAAAAAAAAAAAAATTGTGACGTCTCTCAAGTTTCATATAGTTATTAGTAAAAGTTAGGGTTTTCTTTCTTTCTTTCTTTCTTCTTCTTCTTCGTTTTTCGTTTAGGTTATGGTTGGATCATGAGTTTGTGGAGGAATTTAAGGAGATTTTCGTCCGCGAAAGCGAAGGTATGTTTCTCTGGCATTTTATTTTCTATGGACGAGAACGTATCCAGAAATTCTTGAACCAGACACTCATGGTTGGATCATGAGTGTTGTAATTTTCGTGGCGTAGATGGGGGATATTGGTGATGGACTAGGAAATTCTGTCGAAGAAGATCGGTCGGTCGGTCGCCTGATGAAAACCCTAGAAATTTTCTTTTGTTTGTGTTTGAGCATGTTTACAGAGATGAATATTGTACTACGTACTGAGTTGTTTGTATTTTTTACTTGTTGGAATTTTAAGGACTAATATCCAGAAGTGATCAGTAGCATTGGGTTTGAGAATGATTTCTTCGGAATTCGGCGTCGACACCAATTCACATTTCATCGATCTTTCAATTTTTTTCGCTACCGGTAACCCTTGCATCATCTTGGGGAGGTTGCCATATATGATTCAGATTCATCTCTCTGGTGATCTTAGTCTGTATATATGGCAGATATGCTACTCGCACGGAAGTGTGACTCTCGTTTTTTTTTTTTTTTTTTCTAGTTAATATATGAATTTCCGACGCACCAAAACAAAAAAATATATGATTCAGAGTCAATCTCTAATTACTTTGAATCCATATGAGTTTTCATCAAAATCTAAATATCATGGCATCAATCATTGAAATCAAATGTTTATTTACTATACATACATATATGGTTATCATAAGCTCCTTTCACATTTTAACACTCTCATGTTCTAAACCCCAAAGTTTTGATCATTATTTTCCAATTCTTTTTAATATCATTTAGTATTTGGAATCAAGTGCCAATCAGTAATAGATGATTCAGATGAAGAATTTATCTATGCCACAGCTTTGTCATGATTTGAGTGTCATTCATTAGTAGTTTACAACCATGTTCAAGTGAAAGATCTAGAAATTTTGAGGTCAATCTAGGGATATGGACTTAATTTTATGGTGAATTTCAATATTGGATCCTTGAACGTTTTCGTATGAAAGTCTCTTTCTCTCTGTGCCTGTTGAGTCCAAATCAATTTTCTCCATGTGGTTAGGAGATGAGGGTGGATGGTCAGATCGGTGTATCTATGATCCTTTTAGTTCTGTACTCTGTGTTATGAGTTATGGGTCATCATGTCTTCTATAAAAGATTAACAAGAATATATATAAAGAGGGTTAATATATATATAAACCCTTAAAATCACGTTTGGAATACATTGAACGGCTCGGATCATCGAAATTCGAATCGAAAAAGGGGAGGTGCGGACGGGTGTGGACGGGAAGAGGCTTGGACTTGAACCTGACTGTATATATATATATATATATATATACACACACACACACACATACACACACTGAGGATCAAGTCAGGATACTCTGATTTAGTGTTAGGTTCGGACTTTTGCTCTCAGTCATTGGATTATGTTTTCAATGGTTCAAATCCGCAGAAAATCTGTTCGCACGAACAGATTGTCCTTGCATCCTAACCATTGAAAGCACAATCCAACGGCTGAGATTATAGTCCGAACCTCAGACAAAATCCAAACGTCCTGACTGGATCATGAGATATATATATAGTTTCTTTATATATAAATTAATCGCTCTAAATTGACATTTTTGGCTAGAATAATGGAAGGTGGAAGAAGATCTCTATCTATGATCTATCTTAGGGATCTTGTCTTTAACATGCACAAAAAAGAAGACAATCTTTCTACCATTTTAAACCAAATGATCAGAAGAAAAAAAGAAATTTAAAAAAGAAGAAGAGGAGCTAGAAGGCCTTCTGATCCTACTTTTGTTCAATAGCTAGCTAGCAAAGGCTTCTAAACTTGTTCAAAGACGTATTATTTTAGCAACCAATATGTTCACCTTTTATTCAAATTCAAATTACTTCTCCTAGTTGATTTCTATTTCAACATTACCTACGTACGAAGGGATTCACATCAAATGATAAGCCTCAAGAAATGGATCGAGATCACAAGTTCGAATTTCATGAATTGCGCTTCATCCACACCTTTGAGCACCTAGAGGTTGTGCTGTATAGTTACATGATATATATATATGTGTGGGGTGGAGGTAAGGGTGTAAACGAGCCGAGTCAAACCGAGCTTCGGCAAGCTTGAGTTTTTGACTTGTTTAGGGGTGTAAACGAGCCGAGTCGAACCGAGCTTCGGCAAGCTCGAGCTCAGCTCGTTTACTAAACGGGCCAAAAACTCGAGCTCGGCTCGAGCCTTAACGAGCCGAGCCTAGTCATTTACTAAACGAACCTCTTTAATCGAGTCGAGCCTCCCTTAACGAGCCGAGTTTTTGTCGAATGCGCCGAGCTTCATTCGGCTCATTTAGTAAACGAACCGAAAACTCGATCTCAAGCCGACCCGACCCGAGCTCTCGAGCTGCTCGGTTCGTTTACAGCCCTAGGTGGGGGTGAACTCTCATTTTTTTTAAAAAAAAAGGTCCCGCGTGAGTAAGAAGATGAAGAAGAAAGAATTATACACCTCAAAACCATGGCTATGACCTGGGCTATAAATTATCTAGCTAATTAAGCGCCAAGTTTTTTTTTTTTTTTTGAGTTCTTTTGTCTATTTTAAAATTACAGGGAGAATTATTGTTTTAGGGAACAGTTGATGCAAAAAACTGCATATTTCTATACTAGTGATCGACGAATGGGAAAAGTCGGTCAGGCCAGGTTATCATCTCAGGCATGCTCTTGCTCGGTTATGCTGACTTGTACTTAGGGTACGTCTTTTTAATTTTTATAATTTGTTTTCACAGATTAATAGTGAAAGAAATTTTGCTCTTTTTAAAAAAGGTTATCATCTCAGGCTGTCTTTCCCCCATCTATCTATCTATAATCCGTTACTTTCCTTATTATATCAACCTATGAAGTTCTTTCCTTTACTTAAAAAAAATGCGCCATGAATTCAAATTCAAACTACCTCAAATTTGGTTGTGGAAATGATGGGGTTGCCATCCATGCATGAAATCTAGTAGTAGTAGTAGACTGTTTTTTTTAGCTCGGCAAAAGAAATTTATTAATCTCTGAAAAGATACACAGATTAGAAGGAAAAATTACAAACCTAAGGCTACCCGAGACTCAAAACGTTGGTTAGAGACCAACAAAAAAGGCCAGACCCAAACCCTAAAAAAACATACTAAACATCCACTTACACCCAAAAAAACAGCCGCCAAACAAAGAGGGCACTTACAGACACATCCATACCAAAGAAAAAACAACAACAACCACACATGGGAAGATGGAGCGCTGGGAAAACAACAACAAAACAATCTCAACAACAGCAACAAATATTTGTTTTTTCCAAATAGTAGTAGGCTGTTTTTTGTTTTTTCTTCAAATATTTGTTTTTTTTATTAATTAGATCAAATGTGTTAATTAAAAAAATGTTAATTAATTGCATGTTGTGCATTCCTTTGTACTATTATTGTATATATGTTCATCCTACATACCTATCCATTGAGTGACCAATGGGTAGTTGCACGTTTAAACAAAGGAAGCAAATACCATATGATAGAATATTTTGCCTGGCATGCATGGATTTGTTGTACATTCTTTTTTTCTTTTTCTTTTTCTTTTTCTTTTTGTCTTATTTAGCAGCGTACATAGTTTAAATATTCACTTTCCTCTATTTTCGGAGTAGTCCTACTTTCAAAGAAGATCCACCTAGGGTTTGGTAACTAAACTACTCCATTACTTTCACTTCTCCAAGAAAAATTCTTCCCGTCAGTTTGCTTGCATGTGAATTTGTTTCGTCCTTCATTGCCATATATATATATATATATATATATATATATATATAGAGAGAGAGAGAGAGAGAGAGAGAGAGAGAGAGAGAGAGAGAGAGAGAGTTTTTCCATGATGATCATTATGCAATAATTAACTAGTAGCGCAGAACCTACTTATTACGTTGGGCGAGAAGGAGGAAAAATTGTTGGGTGGACCAAGGGTTGAAGACCAGATCATGTCTGAGACCAAAATAGAAATATGATTGTAGATGATGTGGTACTCACTCCAGAATTACTCAATAAATACTCCAGAGGGTGTTCGTCACTTGAGAATCCTCTATCTATTGTGTATAAATTCTGTGAAATTTATGACAAGTGTGTAGACTCCACACAATTATGTAATAATTTGGAGCATTCTGCAGTGTCGCTGTCGGATGACTGAGTTGCTCCTCTAAAAAATAAATGATGTGCACGTAAACTAACTCGAATATCGCGAGAAATTCAAGCTGCACATGGTCGTACGTACCTCAGGATGACTGAATGATTAGTACTCCTCAAAAGACACCCATTGGAATTCCTATCTCAGTTTCATACAAGAGATCGATAGATACCCTGGGAAATTGTTTCAAAGCTTCGAGAAACGGGAACCAAAGTGGGTTTTGAAAAACTTCTCGAAATTTGTTCCCCTGCTTGCTGCCCCAATTTAGTAAAGACTGCTGTGGCTGTGCACGCCATTCATTCAAGTATTATAGAAAAACATTATTCCCTGTTGTATTGTACTGCGGACGTCTATGTTTCAGAGAATCAGATCCTCTATCTCTGTTTATTATTACTGTAATCCAGCTTATTAATTGGGAATATGTTATGCTCTCGTTTGCTCATGCGTCTGACAAAAAAAAAATCTGAGAAATGTTCTTTGGCCATATGGTTGTATAGGACGGTTAGATATAGGTCCACATGTGCTTTAATTCTCTGTTTATAATTAATGGTGGGGTGCAGTCACTCGTTTTCAGTACCAAAGGAAATAGTACTATTCAGTGCTCGTGGGGCGCCGCCACACAAGGAACCTCCTTCTATCACTGTTCGGGTGATGAATCAAGATTTTAATTAACAGCATCGGGACATGCGCAACTGTAACGGAATCTGGAATATCGAACGATATGAAACGAGAATTGGCTGTCGCAGTCGTGAAATTGTAAAAACATTTTTGAGGAAAAAAAAATTCAAGTGCCAAAATCACCTACAATCAAGTATCAACTATAACGGTCGTGAATCGATCTGTGACTCGAAAGCGGACCGATATGTGATGGGAACTGCAAATACGCAATTGGTTTTGGCTTTCATTGATATATCGAGGTGTAACAATATCGGAAGGGATATAATTGACAAGTAACAATTGCAATGAATAACATCCATTCTAGGGTTTTGAGAGCTCTAAGGCGATTTTGAGAAGCCATGTATAGCCGCCTTGCTTTTCTGCCTGGGGTGGGGCGTCCCTCTCCCTCCTCCCCCGGGCTCCTCCTCTTCCATTCACTCTCCCTTCTCCGCTCTCTCCTCTTCTTCCCCATCTTCCTTATGGTTTTTTCCTTTTCGTTTTCTCCTCCTTCAGATTTGACTCTCTTTGTTCGGCGGACTCCATCGTCACCGGAGTCGTTTGTCCGCATGTAATCCATCGCCGGAGCCCTTGTGGCAACAACGTTGGAGGAAGTGAGGGTTGTGATCCGTTCAGCGATTTTTAGGCAACTGGATTTAGATCTGGGGGGGGTTTGTCTTTCCTTGTGGGAGTTTTGTTTCTCCTTGTGAGAGTTTTGTCTCTCCTTGTGAGAGTAATAAAATTCGCATTTGGACGATTTCTTTACTGTTCAGGCTCGAGAAGATTAGTATGCATCTATTGGTAGTTTGCGAGAAATTCATTAGTGTGTTCATTTTTTGTCGAAGTTCATCTGATCGTTTGGGTTCTTATTGTCTTTTTTTTCTTGGCTAGCAATGTATCACTTTTTGAGACTGCTATAGGATATATGAATCTTCCGCTCAGCAGAAGGTGCATCAGGCGATGCCTAGGCTGGGGATGGAAGACATTAATCATCTCGTTCTTTCTTGTTATGTATCAGTTAGATGATTAGTTTGGCTTTGTCCAAATTATCTGTATCAAATTTCGTTGTGTAAATGTCGTTGGGATTTATCAATGCAGTACCTCACTTTTGTCACACAAAAAAAAGGGAAATAAAATAGAAAATTTTAAATCTCGAAGGAAGTGGTGGTTGGAGTCACTCTATCAGTAGAAATTAGGTCCTAATTAGCAAATCAAGCTGTACATAATTTTGACTCTTGAGGGTTTTGCTGAAAGGTGCCTTAAAACTTACTCTGTTATCAAATCTCTGTCATAGTGCCTTTTCTTCCATTACATTGACCATTTGTATATTTTGAGAAATGACATATATAAATGGATTTCAAAATCATTTTTCACCCATACGAAAAGAGATTGAAACTCTTGAATATTTTGTTATCTGTCCGCCCATAAATATAAAATGGTCCCTAAATTTAATTTGAAGATTCTTTTATTCTCTTTGTATTTTATTAGTATTCCTCCAAAATATCGAATCACACCACTTGTTCTTGTATGATGTAAGTTAATTTTCAATCGCAATTCTAAGATAATTTTTGCATTATCTTTAAACGTATATATGAAACGAACAAGATTTTGACTCATTAAAACACTATTTGTATGAATATTTTTCCGTCGATATGGTCGTATATATAAATAGATGCGCTTAGTTGAGCTTGCACGGGTTCACCGATAGTCCGTAATAATAGAAACTCCAATTTATCGCCAAATTTAAGAATTTAGGTTACAAAAAATAGTGGAATAGGGGAGATATCGGTCATGCAAGAAAGAAGAAAGGAATCTTGAGAGATGTAGGTCTTCCTCCAAAGTTGCTTTTGCTAGAACCAAGGAGGGAGGCTCTTGCTTACAATACCAACAACAACGAATAAAGCAACTCGGAACTACTGTATTATTATTCCAAGTAAATTCGAAACTACTGTTAAAAAAAAAAAAAAAGCGCTCTCTCTCTCTCTCTCTCTCTCTCTCTCCTAGGATGTAGTAATCATCAGCTGGTTGTTGGTGTGTCGGTGGGTGATCTTTCTAGTTATTGAGCAATCAGTGGTGGAAGCTATACCTGGGGGTCTGTTCTTGTTTGTAGTGATCCCGAAAATGCCGTTAATTTAATTTAATATGGTCTTTTTGGGGGAGGGAAAAAAACAGGGTATCTTTGAAAAAGAGACAAAGTTAGTATTGTACGTACGAAAATGGGAACAATCAAAGGAAGGAAGAATTGGGCTCCGAAATCCAAGCCCTGCACTGCACTGCTCCCAATAGTGCTACTGCTTAGATGCCCACTTGGGTATTCGTGTCTCTCTCTCTCTCTCTCCGAGTGTTTTTAGAGCAGCTTTCGCTTTTTTAACGTTCTCGAGTCACAAGATCTCCTCGACTGGTTTCTAGGAGAAGGACTATGGAAAATGACTATGGATAGATAGTCATTTTAGTCTTTGTTTCATAACAGTGATAGATAGATGACATTCGTAAGAAAATAAAATTAGAATTGAGATTGATAATGAGAATGAATTAATAATGAGTATGTTTGTTTGGGATAAGATTAGATGATGAGATTATTAATATCATGTTTGTTTGAGATGTGATTAAATGATAAGATTGAATTGATAGAATAAATTAGTAATGAGAAGAGGTTAGGATTGGATTATGAATGCCAAGTCCCAAGGGGTATTGCTAATACCCTGTAAAATTCCAGCTTCCTCATCCCATGGAATTCACAATCCGGAGCCATTTGTGTTACTAAACAAGGAATTAATAGTCTGAAAGGACTATTAGTCCAGTCCCATGGTCGAATCAAGTTATCAAACGGGTCCTTAGTATCAAAAAATTGTTAAAAGTCGACTCACCTCTCTCCAATGATGAGTTCTAAAATAGAATCAAACTCCTAAATATTTTCTCTCTACTTTCCCTCAACTTAATTCAACTACTGCTTCTGTTAAAAAATAATTGCAGCGTCCGCCAAAACAGGACTTTAAAAAAAAATGCAAAAAAACCATAACCAACAAGGAAGTCATTTGTTGGTTCTTCTACAAGTGGTCTATTATAGCTCTAGTTATTCGGGGAATTAAGGTAACTCCGCTCAACTTTCTGGCAAATTAAGGCAACTCCGGTCATTTGTTGGTTCTACATGTTAGATTATTCCGGCCAACTTTTTGGCAAATTAAGATAGCTTTGGTCATCCATTTTCTGGTACATGCAATTGGGTTCAATGATTATCGATTATAGTTCTACTCATTTGGGGATGGAAATATCCATCTCCATATCCATCAAATGCATTTTTCATCCCCATTGGAGCACTGATTTATGCATCTAGGGATGGAAAATGACTATCCATCCCCCATTGGATTTGCTCTAACATCCTTATATATCCACTGCACATTTCATTGTTGTAATGTTCTTTAGTTACAATCCCTCTCGAGTGATCTTGGGTCACTGCCACAGACCCATCCTTAACTGCCACAGAACCATCCTCATATATATCCACTTCACATTTCACTGTTGTAATGTCCTTTAGTAACATTCCCTCTCGAGTGGTCTTGGGTCGCCGCCCCAACCTTATCCGCATGGCTGTAGTGCTGCCCCTTTCAAATTTGAAATTGGACCAAATCAGCATGGACGTACACCGTTCGGTTTGAGTCTTAAGGAAAGTTTTTGGAAATAATGAGTGAAAAGAAATAGATAGAGACAATTTATTGAGAACCGTGTGTAGTAATTTTTGAAACCCAAAACAAATAAACATTAGTTAAGGTATTTTGGGAGCGCGGCGAGGGTATGGCGCGGTACTAACTTTTTAAAATCAATTCAATAACTTTGATAGTTTTGAGACATTGCTTTTATCTTCTTCCACTACTAGAAAATTTTTGATAGGTGACGAAACAAGTGGTGATGAAATGTACTGTTTTACTATAGATGACGAAAAAACAAAATTTTCGTCACCAAAGTTACTATAGGTGACGAACAATTTATTTTTTGTCACCAAAAGTGACTTTCGGAGACAAACTATAGGTGACGAAATTTACTATTTCAATTGTCACCTATAGGTTGTCTCCAAAAGTCACTTTTGGTGACGAAAAGCAAATTTTTCGTCACCTATAGTAACTTTTGGTGACGAAAATTTTGTTGTTTCATCATCTATAGTAAAACAGTACATTTCATCATCACTTTTTCGTCACCTATCGAAAATTTTCTAGTAGTGTCCTTTATCAATGCAAGTGATTTATTTAAGATGCACAAATCAAGAAATGATCATAAAATTTAAGTGCAAAATCATGATAATGGGAATAAAAAAGAGTGCTTTTATTATTTGTGGCGTCCTAGTTAAGGTATTAATTGACGATTTCTTATATTTATCTTTACAAGCTCCGCTTAAGAACACGGACAGCACGACACGAGAACAAGCATGGCACTACAAGTATATTACAATATATATAACCCATAAATTCATAATTCCTTTTGATAAAATTTCCTATATATTGAAGTGTATGGATCACATTGAAAGTGGTTCAAACTCAAGTTGGTTCAAGTACGTACTTGAGCCTATTTTTATTAAGACATGTTCGGATGATCCGTATATTTGAAATTGTCAACAGCACGATGCAGTTAATCGAGTCGGATCAGTTCCTTTCGGACTCATGTACTCTTTGACCATACATAACAAATTAAGTTGAACGAACGCTGATAAAACCTTATGACTATATCACCTTTGTCTTCAACTAATTTTCATACAAATGACATGCTCGCAAATCTCATAATACAAGCAATAATATTCCCTGAAATGCATCGTTTAATATACAGATTCCGGACCTGATCGAGCGAATCCATTGCATGGTTTGACTTCATAATTAACACATAAAACTTGTTTGACGAACAATTTATCATAAAATTCAAAATTCCCTAATAGAATTCAGTGTATATTAATGCTTCCTCTTAAAAATGAATACCTTAGAAAAATGATCCGAGTGTTTTTTGCTTTTTTGTTGAACATCGTTTTACAGTTAAAATAAAGTTGCGTGTGGGTACGATACTGGCCCGCGACGAACAATTTTGAAATGTCAGCCGAACATTGGATAAAAGATTCTGAGATTCCAAGGGAGTTCAGAGCCATCACGTTCTGCCACGTGAGCTCAATCATAGATATCCCATTAGATGCCTTCACTCATTTCTCATACGTAATTTGTCCCCACCCCACCACCCTCTCTTTTCAAGAGAAAAAACTTGGGGGCTGCTGTCCCTTATTGTCAAGTTATATGTGAGTCGATTAGGCAATTAATGATATTCGATCGAATTAATTTTTAAAATACATGTCTGATTCGATGAGCTCTACAAAATGAACGTTTCTAATCATTGGAGCGATGTCAGATTGAACCATGCTTGCAGAATCTTTTTAGGAGTAGCACCAACCCCAGGTATGTGGTGATCAAAGGTTACTTCTTTGTAATGAATAATAATACGCCTCTTTTTGATAAGTGAGGGAGGTGTACGTCTATTGTAGCTTGACCTTCTCCCCCCCCCCCCCCCCCCCTTTTTTTTTCTGAGAAATTAATGGGCAAGAAATTCATTAATATCAATTATTACAACTTATTACCGTACGTGTGCATCTAATATAACTGGTAAAAAAGACCTATTGCACCTAGCGAGACAAATCGTACATCCAAATTAATCAAAATGAAAGATTCAAGTCCAGTGATAAATTGATCAGACGGTAAGGTGTCCGAGCAGTGCATGCAACTTGTCGATGTCCAGCTGCATATCATGGTAGTTCCACGCTTGACGAAGCCACCTTCCTTTCTTTTATCAATATATATTGTACAAACACTTCTCTTCCACTACAACCTGGTTTCGATATAACACGATAGTTTGTATGTGTTTCCATATTTATCTTTCCGCAGATTCAGAATCGCCCGATGGGAATAGACCTCATAATAAAATAATAAAAAGTTTACTTCCACTTGAAAGTTCGCAACACGTCAATGTTGAGTGCACATGAATATATACGTATATAGCAGTAATTTTTGACACTTATGGTTGAATGATTGTAGACCAAATGGAGTTGATATTTCATTGAAAGTTGAAAAGTAGAAGAATCCAATGGAGACGCTTTTTGAACATTAAAGATTAAAGAGGGCAATAATGGAATTGACCATATTTTATCCAGATATGTGAAACCCATAATTTGGAATAAGTTCTATCTGTTCATCTTATGGGTGGCCCAACTCGACTTTATTACTTTAAGTTGACTAGTTGGGGACCAAGTGAGCATGAAATTTACGTAAAGAAAACATGGGGAATTGGATTTCATTGTTCAACGGTCGCATCTGCCGCTCTGTAGAGGGGTGTTTGGTAGCATTCGCTATTCCACAGCGGAGATGTGTGACCCGACGACATCAAAGGGGTGCATTTAGGTATAAGGAGAAAAGAGATCAAAAGTATCTGCTCTTCCAAAGTATTAATCTGACTATTCTAACAAACATTTACTTTCGCAAGTAAAAATAATAATGCTATAATACAAATCTCTATTTAGTAGAGTATGATATGCGTTCGTTAGATTGCCCGCTTGAATTCATTACATTTTCAATAAAGTTTCATGACATCGGTTTTGAATTTCATAACTTTTGAATAGAAGTGCGTAAATCGGGACGTAAATCTGGAATATTCCTTTTCAAATCATAAAAATTAAAATATTACTATGAGTTTTTATTTTGATGTTATGAATTTTCAAACGAAAGTTATACAGTAGATTTCTGTACAAAGAAATTTAGATAATTAATTAAGCAAATGTTATGAATTTAAGGCAATTTAGAAGGGTGCATACTGTACCTACTATGCAAAACTCAAATAGGGGTTTGTATCGTAGCATTTTTCTTCGTTATTAATTATCAAAGTATTGCTCACTTCATTTTTTGAAAACGAAAAAGTGGTGGTTTAGGGTCTGTTTGATTAGAGTCAAAATGGTAGAAAATCTTAGAAATAGTTTTAAAAAAATTAAAAAATAGTATGAAAATAGAAGAAAATGTTAGAAAATTATGTGCATATATCATGCAAGTATGGTGACATAGTTTTCAATCTCTTTCTAAAAACATAAAGAGTTTTTGTTTTCTTGTGCAAGTAGCCAAATCTTTAGAGAGTTCCCCTGAAGTTAATTTCCACGTACTTTCTGATTCTCTCTTTCCCTCTTTTAACCCTACTTGATCATAGCTGATCTATTGACTCGTGCTCCATCAACGAGTAATGTTACATGCACCGACTTTGGACACAGTTGTGTTTGAAATTGTCTGATGCACGTAAGTTTCACCGATGCATGTAAGACCCACACGCTTTAAACGTCCGATTCCAAACATATCTGAGTTCTAATCTGTTTGGTGTCCACGTATAACATTTGGCCACGAACTTATATGTGTTGCACTTTAAAAGGGTCATTATCTACTTTCATGCGAGTTAATTAAACAGAGACATATATGCATGGTAGTGGTGATCATAATAATTCACTTTGATACTACTAGTACTAGTGGATGTCTTGGCCACCAAGACTATCTATCACATGAAGGGTGACCACCTTAAAGGGCAGGGGTCTTTCCCCAGGTGTTTGGACTAAATTATTTTCTTGGGCTTACATTTATGTTTTTTTTTTTTTTTGAATTTTGGTTATTTTTACTTCAAGGTTAATTTTATGGTTTTCTTATTTGTTTGACGAGAGGAATTAATCTATAAACTAAAGAAAAATATGATATAAAATTTAGGGAAAAAAAAGTGCATTAAAGACGGAAAGTAATTAAATAACAAATAGTGTCGTGAAATATTTATGACTTTTTTAATTTCTGTCCAGAATTATTTTACTTTCTGATTTTTCTCGTCAAGACGAATCTGGAAAGTCAAATATTGGGGGTAAAAGCTTAATTAACTCATTGCATAAAAAGTTAAGTTAATTTCAGTTTTAGGTTAATTGTCTAGGATTTTTTTGTCTTTATTCAAATATTTTTTTCTTTAACTAGTTTTGCATTAATTTTTTGTGCATTATTAGTTCGTCTGGACGACAGAAATTTAAAAAATAAAACTAAAACTTGTTTAAAAATAAAAAATTATGTTCAAAACTAAAACTTGTTAGAATGTTTGGACTATTTTTGTTTTTATTAAAAAATACGTTCTGAACATAATTGTCTACTTTTTAGATTTCTCTCATCGAGAAGATTCAATAATTCACAAAAAATTGACCCAAGACTAACAAACGCGAAAAAAATTGAATAAAAAAAATAATTCTCGAGGATTATTTAGGCAAAACACACGCTCTCGATCAATTCTTTTCAGTCTGACACCATATGACAATCTGTCACGTGCCTTCCTTTATCCTTTTCCAACGAGCTAGCGTAGTTGGGCCATCCTGAGTTCCCTCGGTGCCTGGCCGGGCTCGACTGGAGCATCGATATTCGAAACGTGAGTTGGGTAATGACCGGCGTTGTTTTGTTTTCCTCTCGATGTACCTTTGTCGAGTTTTCATAAAATAAATTTCCTTTTGCTGAGCGGAAAAAAAATAAATAAAAAAATGGTCGACACTGTTTGTAACAAGGCGGGCCTTGACCAAGTGATCAATTCAATGTCCAGTCTAAGCATCCAGGCCCATATCCAGCCTGAGCCCGCCTAGGGTTCCTTCACAATCTGAGAGAACTGGACCATGATAAATCAAACATGTAGGCCCAACATTATTTTCTACATTTACCGGTGAAAAACCCCCCCCCATAATTTTCTACTATTTATTTTTTGCTTATCCAAAAAAAATAAGTTTTAAATGATACTTAGTAGTCAGGCCAACGTCCTCGGCTGGAGTTTAATTCCTATTGTATATTCTTGCATTGAGCAACTCTATAAAGGGTTTTGTCCGGGCATCAATTGAGTTTTAATTCCGTTGGTACACGGTTAATCTCCTGAATTAGTCAATTTATTGTACTGCATACGTACGAGTTATACTCCATCCGTCCCGATTTGTTTGTCTAATCTTGAGTTTTGAACTTTTTTTTTTTTTGCTCGGCAGGTATCCAACTTATTAAGGAAACAAATATGATCCATTGATTTCAAAATTTACATAATCCAATCCATTGATTTCGAAATTGGACAGTCAATTTGGAACATATAAAAATTAAAAACGGGACAAACAAATCGGGACGGAAGGAGTAAAAAAATAGTGTGAGGTGCTTTGTTCCTCCATGTGTATGCAGATATTTACATTTGTATATGCATGGAATGGATGCTTGCGTGTGGAAGCACTTAATTAGCTCAGTTTGTCCAATTTGCTTGCCTTTTTGACGTCCACTCTCATATTGAGCATTGACCATATGCAAGTTGATGGCGTATCTCTCTCTCTCTCTCTCTCTCTCTCTCTCTGTTTGGTATTATATTTGAAGACGAGAATAATATACTTAGAGGGGAAGGCAGTGGCATGCACCATGAGAATAATATAAGAAGACAATTAGTGGGGGCTTAACAGCGTCGTATTCTGAAGGGTGGAATTTAGGTGGGCCACAGAGCATCATTTTCGGGTGATGTTTTCTTGTCTCCCCCAGCCCTAATTTGAGTGTGTTTACCATTCCCTCGTTAATTTAATCCAAGTGTGTGTTGAGTATCGTAGCAATTAAAAGACTTGTACGTACATCCGAATTTGAGTAGTCCAGTCGTTAAAAAAATTTAGGACAACCGAAGATTTGTCTATCCGACTGATCGCAGATTCGATCGAGCTGCGCGTAAGCTAATCGAAATACTGAGTGAGATGGAAGAAGTCGGAGGAAGTTGTGTCTCCCCCTACATAGAATATATCAAAAATGAGTCCCCTCTTGCTTAGTCCAGTCCGAAAATCCTCTTAATGATTTCGAAGAAGTGACAGAGAAAGAATATATAGGAGAAAGGAGTAGTAAAGTTATACGACAAATGTATGAGGATTCGTAGAATCAATTGACTTATCCCTTCTTCATTGACCTGGAGAGCTACACCTATTACTATTACTGTGATTGAGATTCAATTACAGTAATAATAATAGGCATAGCTCGTTTCTTTGTTGAGAGTTTGGGTTGCTCCTTGTAAAATTATAATGTTGTTGGGGGAACTCTTTCCTCTTTAGTCTAATGGGGTTTTCGGCGCCTTTCTTTGCTATAAATCTTTCAAGTCTTAGAAGACTGCCGGAGAGTTTAGACGATCCCCCAAAGTGAAAGAAATTATTTTATCTACTAGTCCGGGTAGCTAGGAGCCTCTTTTCTTTCTGCCCATCTCCCCAAACACTTATCGTTTACGGCATGAACTACCAAGATATCTAATGCTTTTCACTTTCCATCATTTCGCACCCCAGCGTTGGTAGGGACCCAGAGAGCTGCCTTCGATATTTTTTTTTTTTTTCAAATTCTTACCTGCAAATAATTTATTTTTGTTGCGATATCATGACTAGCAAAAGGATTTTTTTTTTTTTAACCATTGATTGTTGAAATAAGCTATCAAAATTTAGAATGTCTGGACCAGTCTAAAATGGTGAATGGAGAGGACTGAAAGCATATATATATATATCTCATCTTATTGCAAAAGACAATCTTTGTTTGACCAAATAGCTAATTATTAGTATTAAGTATGACAACATGAAGGGGTTGAACTTTGGGATGACTCGCTGCGCTGGTCGCTTGTTGTGGCATTAATGCTACTTTCCTAGTAATTGATGGTGATTAGCACTAATCTCCTGTGGTAATAATTCCACGTACCGCTATTATTGTCCTTCAAGATTTTGTCGTTTCTCTTCCCGTGGATTTAAAGGCATCTGCTTTCCTTTGATTCGGACGGACAATTATAGGAAACAAGCAGGCATGTATCGAAAAAGCTAAGGAATCCGACGGGAGCCACCGACGGTGGGAACTGACGGATATGAGGGGTTCATTTTGGGTTCCGCACGGATGATCCGAAGCCGTTCAATAATCATCCGTTCGGGGTTCGGAATGAGCTCCCGTGGCTGTTGGTAGCTCCGGGTGATTTCCGTAGCAGAACTGGCCGGGCATGTATGTATAGATGAACAAAAATGGTAGGGAAACCGACCGATGGTGCACTAATCGT
This sequence comes from Rhododendron molle, assembly GCA_025413875.1. Lineage (NCBI taxonomy): Eukaryota > Viridiplantae > Streptophyta > Magnoliopsida > Ericales > Ericaceae > Rhododendron > Rhododendron molle. Next base: position 44,949,718 of record CM046392.1, read on the forward strand.
CACGCAGGGTCCACTTTGGGTCCCGCATGGATGATCCAAACTGTTCAATAATAGTAAGAAAATGAGTGGTGTAACGCCCCGATTTTCGAAGGTAAAATCGGAGGTATTAAATACTAATTCTTGAAAAACTTATTAAATCCAATTTGAAATCTAAAACAGATAATTCATCCTAAGGATTCACTTATTACAAACCATTGTGAAACTAATAAAATAATCTAAGAGGAAATAAGCTAAACAGTAAAAAGAGCCATCTTCTAAGTCTGATATGGGTCCCAAGCGTATTCTGGCTCAACTCCCACTTTCGGATTCTCCTCAGCATAAAACTGTTCGCCCGCGGGATCCTGTGTTTCCTGGTTTTCTGCAAAATCTGACACGGATGCCAGAAAATCCGTGCCTGAGTGAAAGAGTTCACCCGAACTATAATCCAACCTAAATACCCCTCTTACAATACAGTTAAGCTGCAAATGTAATATATATGCGAAAAAGTAAAACAGAGATAATCCATACAACTTGATTCATTACTATCCATTAACTTAATCTGAAATAAGATCTCTCTCACGAGATCTTTCCTCCCAACCACTAGCCATGCTCACCCCATGAGATCACTTCCTTTGTTGTCGCAGAACACCTAAGTTATGTACCAAGTGTGCACCCCCAATAACTTCAACAAGGGGTAAGTTTTATCATGCCTGAATCACAACAGGGTTCGCCTATCTTATAAACCACATCATAATTCTTTTCACAATCATCACCTGACACCCGCCATGGTCTATCAATTCATCACCGACACCCGCCAGTATCAATTCTCATCACAATCTCATCATATCACAACATCACGCTTGCAGGCAACCTCTAAACTGCAAATAAATAAACTTTACAATTTATCCATTACTTAACATCGTCTCCGTGATTTCTATTTCGGATACCACCCCATGTCTCTAGGGTCCAATCTAACCTTCAAACATCGGCACAATATCAATTCTCAATAATAATTAAAACGAACAACAGACGGATCAAACAAATTATTAAGCAATGCAATCACGTAACTTTTATGAAACGGGCCGTTGCCCTTAATCTCGTATGATCACAAAGTAATTAAGAATGTAAGATTTATTTAATTAAGCTTAAATAATAATTTTCTAAACTTTTATTAATTAATTATAAGTAATTAAGCTAATTAAATACTAATTAAATTCATTAATTAGGTAAAAATATTAAAATAATTAACGTAACCTTAATAAAGGTCCTAACAGTCCCCTATAATAAGTTCAAGTGCTAAAAGTTGGGTTTGGATGCTCACGGAATTATTTTAAATAAAAGAATTAAATTAATAGACTAAACAAGCATAAATAAACAATAAATAATTAAATAGTTGGAAATATTTTTATATTTACAGAATATCATTCTAGGGCTGTAAATAGTCTAAATAAAATTATTCGGATTTTTAAACCTTCTGTATAATATTTTACGATATTATTATTACGAAACAATGCTTAAATAATAATAAATAGTAATTCAAATAAATAAAATTTTATTTTTATAAAATATCACCTTTGAACTGTCATGAATCTAAGAAAAATATTTTCGATGTTAAAAATATTTTTTATAAGGTCGTTATTAATTTTCGTTTATATCTTTAATTAAAAATAAAATAAATAGCAAATAACATTAAAAAGTTATGAAATCAACAACTTATGATCTTAAATAAGTTAGGAATCTAAGAAAAATAGTTTGGGGATTTATAGAGTAATTTAAAAGGTCGTAACGAATTTTAGTTTGTAAACGATCTCACGATTACAAATAAAAATTAAATAAATAGTAGATTAAATAAAAAAAATATGAAACTAACAAGGTATGATCTTTAGAGTGTGGGTAACCTAGGAAAAATAGTTCGGGGGTCGAAAACTAGGTTCGGTGTGTCGAAAACGAGGTTCGAAGCAAAACAGGTCAAACCGCAAGGTTTGACCGGGCATGACCACGCGGCCGCAAGGTACGCGGCCTGGTTCTTGCGGCTGAAGCAACCCGCAGGTTGCGGCCGCGAACTCCAAGGCAGTTTCGGTTTTTTTGGTTTTTCAACGTGGTTTTCGATGCATGGGGGTACGGGGCCTATTGGGTTACGTCTATAAATCATAAATATACGTAGAGGAGGCTTCGGATTGAATTATAATACCTCGGTTCGGATAAATTTCGTTTTCGATCGAAAACGTGATTTTGGGGAAGACGACTTTAATTCCTTCGATCAAGGGACCTTGGGCTCGAATTGGTTGATCTTCGGGGATGCTAGGAGGCGTGTGAAGTAATTCAACCGATCAATTTGAGTCTCGGGGGCACGGAACCACGAAACCCACTTTTCCTTCTTCTTCTTTCTCTCTCTAAAAATTTATGAATTGTAATTGGTTTCTCTCTGGTTTTTCTCTCTTTCTCGACTGGGAGGTGGTAGAATAAATGTACGTCTTACTGTGGTCGGTGTGGTGTGTATATAGGAGAATTGGATGAGTTTCAAATTAAAACGAGTCCTAACGGTACTGGGTTTTTGCATGGACGAATTACGCACGAATTTTGGGTCAAGGAGGAGGTAGAGATTGAGTAGGAGAGTGAGGGAGAATATAGGCGTGCATGCATGCATTTATATGTATGTATATAATGCTAAAATAATTTTTTAAAAGTTTAATTAGATAAAATACTTATTTTTTTGTAATTATCTACTAATTAATAAATAAGGAAATCAATATTATCATAAATAATAAATTCTTTTGAATATTTTTATTAGTTAAATTTTCGGGTTATTACAAGTGGGCCCGTGAAAAATCAGCTTAATTAGATATGGGTAGGTGCTCGATCCAATCTTTCAATTTTCGTTCAGATTCAATTAAGCTGATTTTTCACGGGTCCACCTGAGCCCAAATCATGTTGTGCACTTGATGATTAGAACTCCAAGGTAAAAAAAATCATATTTATCAAATATCAATCTATATTTATGTGAAACACATGTTTCTTGGGAAAAAAATGAGTTAAGACACATTGGATTACAATTTGAAGAACCCTTTTTTTTTTAAAATTCAAGAGATATGTGTATTCCAATTAGGTATTGATCGGCATCAAATTTACATGATTTTTTACAATGTTTTTTTTCCCGACAAGTTTCACAATAGTAATGAGTCCGATCATTAAATAGACATCAAATGGGTTCGGAAATAGCGGGACTACATCTCATACCGTCCATTGCTCAACTTCAAAGAAGCCGCCTCCTTTAGATAAACCACTGCCATTTTTTGTTCAATACATTAGTGTACTTGGAATTTCTTGATCAATGATTAAGTTTAAGTCTCCATGACTACTTGGTGTGACTAAACATATCCTTTGACGCTCTTATCTCGCGGTGGAACATTAGATCAGCACCCCCATAAGAGCCTGAGACTTTCTGCTGATGGCTATGCAGTGCTGAGGACAATACTTTTCGACGGGTATATAGAGAAGCCTAACTGCATATTTATTTTATGCGCTGAAAAAAGAGAAGAGGTGGTGACTATGATGATACATATTCTACATAGGGAAAAATAGAACACGGAAATGCAATTTTTTGTTAGTGGAAGGGCAAGAAAGTCATTAATAACGAATATTGCAAATATTCAATGTAGGAAAAAACACAGGAATGCATTAAATTCGAGTGCTGTGGTTGCACTCGAGATGAATTTGGCCCATGCACTCAAGTTTTCTAAACAGGAAATGGTAATGCCAAAACTGTTTTTGTTTGTGCCAAAACACGAGTGCAAAAACAAGGCTTTGTATTCTTAGGTTTTTTCTGCAGTTTCTATTTGCTGCATTGGGCTGGGCTTCACTTAGCCTACGTTGAAGAAAGGCAAGTTATGGCTAACCTGTACAGGATAACTTATAGTTTTCGAGGTAGGGTTTTCGTGGTCTGGAAGGGTGTTGCCAATGCCGAAACCATTTTTATTTGTGCCAAAACACGAGTGCATAAAAAAAGCTTTTATGCATTTGCTGCATTGGGCTGGGCTTCACTAAGCCTACCTTGAAGAAAGGCAAGATATGGCTAACCTGTACAAGATAACTTATAGTTTTCAAGGTAGGGTTTTCGTGGTTTGGAAGGGTGTTGCCAATGCCGAAACTGTTTTTGTTTATGCCAAGATCTTGCCTTTCTTCAAGGTAGGCTTAGTGAAGCCCAGCCCAATGCAGCAAAGAGAAACTGCAGAAAAAACCTAAGAACACAGAAAAGTGAAAATACGGTATGGATAATGAAATGTGAGAAGAAAGAGGAATGAGTAACGCTACGCACACAATTTTAAAACACAACTATGTCCGGGACCATTCGATGCGCATTGGTCCACATGCATCGAATGGTTTCGGACACAGTTGTGTTCTAAAGTTTTGTGTGTAGACTTTCTGTATTCTCCCATTGCTTCCCTTCACAACAACATCATCTTCCAATACCTTCAACAAGAAACTGAACAAAGAATTTTCAATAACACAAATCCTGGCCAAGAGAAATCTGAGGTCAATACAAAAATGAAATCCCATGAGAAGGCAAAAGGGGATCCTTAACTATCATTAACACCATCTATATCTGGCAACCGAACGGACAAAGTTTGCACCTCAGTCGGTACCTCAATTCGTACCTCAGGTTCTTCATGCTGTTCCCAAGGGTTGCCCAGAATCAGGAGCAACTGCTCAGCCTTCCGCTTCCCCCTCTCTGTCCCATTCTCTGCCAAATCCAACAGCGGATCAACTACACCAAGACTCCAAGCCTCCGAGATGCAACCTTGGTCCCCGCCGCACAAGTGGAGAAGCACAGCGGTCGCGTTCTCCTTGCTCTTCGGGGACCCACTACGAACCAGCTCCACGAAAAGCGGGACCGTCTCAAAACTACCCAGAGCAACCTTCCCCTCAGAATGGCTGGCCAACATGGCCACAATGGCTAATGCCTCATCCACCATTTCGCCACCTGGTTCCTTCAAAACTGCCATTAGTAGAGGCACTAATCCTGCCCTAATAGCCCTTACTTTGTTCCCTTGATAGATGCACAAGTTGAAAAGTGCTGCGGCTGAATCCTTCTTCCCCCTTTGACTACCTTCCCTAAGTAGGGTTACTAACAGTGGGATTGCACCCAAAGCTCCGATTGTCACCTTGTATTCGTCCAATATGGTAAGGCTGAATATGGTTGCTGCTGCATTTTCCCTTGCTTGCATGCTTCCGTTTTTTAGGACGTGTAGGATTCCTGGAACAGAGGAGGATGACATAATGGTCCTTTTATTATCCTCACAAATGGAAAGGTTTAGAAGGGCAGTTATGGCATGTTCTTGGGTGATAGTGTCAGGTGTGGAGAGGAGGTCGACGAGGAGAGGAATTGCACCAGCTTCAGCAATGGACATTCGATTGTTGCCGTTGTTCTTGGCTAGAAGACGCAATTCGCCTGCAATTCATTCACGTTGTTCACTATTTAGGAATTTCAACTGAGACCCTGTGTAATCAGTGTTTGGGAATATTCTACAAACAGATTACCAAGGTAACATGCAACAAAAAGATATGGGAAGATAATCTTCTTGCCAATTATACAAGTACTTGACCAAGGATCCAATTAAGCAACTAATGTAAATAGAAGGGGAAAAAAAAACGACGTCCAATTCAGATTGGGACACAAGGCCTAATGTGGTTTGGTTTGGTTCATATCACAACTACAGGAAATGTAATGTATCAAAGTGCTATAATAAGGAAGACTGACCGAAAATATAATAAGGAAGATAAAATATTTGTACAATATTGGTACTTAAGTTGTGCAATCTGTTAACCAACAAGGTTTAACTCAAGTTGGCCATCCCTGCACACTTCCACCTCATTGATCCTATTTTCAAATGCTCCATCACTTCTTGTATCGTTTCTAATTCCAAGAATCCAAACACGGAATATACATAGGGTGAAAAAATCCATAATCAATGATGTTTCAGCAAAAAGGGAACTTTATCATGATGCAAACCTGCAGCAGCCTGCTGGTCTTCAATGTTGCCGGTTGTGAGCTTGCTTAGGAGGGCATCAATGTCCACGCCTTCAATAGAGCAGGCAGTGGGTCTGCCTGGCCAAGAATTGCCAAATCTTTTGGGTGGTTCCACACCATTTTCCTCACACCAGCGGGCTATTATGCTAGATAAGGCATAGTTGGGGGTAAAGGTGGTGCTTAAAAGTTTCTGCCGTGTCTTCGGACAAGATGCATGTCCTGCTTCAAACCATTTCTTTATACAAGCTCGTTCATAGGTCTATCACACAAAAGAGGAGACTCCTGAGGAACGCTTCAGGAGAAGAAAAAAATTGAACTCTTAAAAGGGGCACCAAAGGTAGCAGATATTAGCTTATACAGAACATCTCCAGCATACACCTCAAATTTTCACACCGAAAGTGTAGTTTTCTACTGGTATAACAGTTAAACAATGGACTTTTGAGGTGCACTCTGAGACACCCTTCAAAATCTATCTCATTAATAGAAAATGGTAATACTGACAAAAGGCAAAAAGAGAAAAAGGTAAAATGATAGAATAAAATTATTTTCGCATTTGAAGGTTGCTATCTTAAATTTGAAGGGTGAAGCAAAATTTCAAGGGTGAAGTGGAACAGTGCTTGAAATATCTGCTAGAGATGGTCTACAGGTTCAAGTACGTATTTTTTTTTCCCTTGGCAGGCCACCAACATAAAGCCGGACACTCACACCTCTAATAAACTTACCAGAGCAAAGGAAGAACCCTATGAATAAGGCAATCAAAACCTACAGATAAACAAAAATAAATAAAAGTTCAGCAAGTTTAATTATAGAACCATATACCTGTCCTGTGCATATAATGACAGGATATTTCATCAACTCCAGTGATATTGGGCAACGGAAATCATCTGGCACAACTGGTGATTTGGGGCTCTGGTTGGCCCATGCTTGATTACTGCAAGAACAATTCTCACGCAATAGAATATTGATGTTGAGATTTGGGGCTCTAACGTAATCTTCAAACTTTTTCATTATCACTGACATCTTGTCTCTGTTTTCCTCCACATCCCAACCACTAGATGCAACCATTTGATCCATAGCTAGTGATTCTTCTTTGAACTGTTCAATACTCATTAATTCTAGCTTTTCACATAAGATACTTAGGCCAACCTGAGTATCTACATCACTGCTCTGGTTGTAAATAGAAAGGAGATCCTCATACAGCTGCAAATCATGTGCTTCAATTCTTTCCTTGGCTTTTCCAAATTGAGTATGAACAAGCTTAATCTGGCAACAGGAGGAAGAGTGAACTACTAACAAGAAAGAACCTAACGGACCAAAAACACACAAGAATAAATTATTTTTAGTCTCCCTGTGTAGTAGTAACCAAAGTATTCCCTCAGTTTTCTGTGTATGACCTACGTAAAACTCTCTCTGTTAGTTTTTCTTCAAAAATTCAAATACCTAAAGATGAAATTATCTCAATTTGGCACAACACCAGTGAGTAGCATACGCTGCCCAATGTATCCGCGTGGGTAGTAGTCACATAAAGTGGTGTTGGATGAGGCTGTAGGTACGATTCTAGTAAAGGCAAGAGACAAAAAATTAAACTGAAATGAAAGTGGTAAATTGGGGGGAATCTAGATAGTGGGATTCAGTGTCACATAAATCCTATTGGGGCATACAAGAGAAACTTCCAAAATGGATGATCACCTGTTCCTTGAGTTCATCAGGAATGTCAAGCCTGTCATACGAAACTAAATTCAGAGCATGTTCAAATTGAACAGTCAGCTCTTGGAATTTATTCCTCACTTTTTCTGATTGCAGTACCTGAAAGGTCATAGAAAATGGAGTTGTTGGATCCAAAAACTGCCAAATCACAAGACCAGAACAAAACATGTAATATGTAGAAGTGGCTTTCATACCATCATACGTGCAAATGCACCAGTATGCAATAGAGTACAGAGGGATGTCTCCCAGAAAAATCTACACAAATCAATCTTTGATATTTGCACAAAACAGAGAACAGCAAAGAGGAGCACAATACATAGTATTATAGTACGTGACCCATATTTGAAATTGCATGTGCATTTCTGATGCTCTGGATTTTGAATGAAGCAAATGTAATGAGCACAGAATTTTAGTCGGGTCTATAGGCCTACCCTCTTTGATGCCTTCCGGCTTTGATTTTGGGCATGGCTCCAAGCATAACATCCCATGATTTCCTCAATTTTTGGAGGTATAGGGGGCCGCTATTTCAATGGTAAAACTTCTTAGAGCAGCCACAATGTGAATATACTAAGGGAATCGGTGACTTACAATGTCAAAAATGTCAAAGTAGAAAGGTGAATTTGTACGAACCAAACAATTCCTTTCATAACACGTGCAACAACAAATTCGCAAGTTCTATCAAGTTCCTTTAAACTCTTAAAGACATGTAGTTTTTAACTAGTTCAATTTCTGAATAATGGCACCTGTTTCTTGCTTATCAGATGAACTCTCTATTCAATTGTCACTTTTACGACTCATTAGTTCCATCCACGGGACAATGAAAATGGGAAACACCAGATGGACAGATTCCTTGAGATACATCCAAGTTTTACAGGCTAAAAAATGAAAGAGATTACAGTACACAAATAAGCAAACATATGTTTTAACTAGGCTGGCTAGTGTGTAAGCCCTAAGCGTTGGTTCCAATGGAATGGCTAAGTTATAGAGGCTAGTACTATCTACTAGGAAGTAAAGGTCTCAAAGCATTTCGAACATTGGCCAAGTAAGTTAGATTCCAGTATGCAGGTGACTTCACCATTTTGAGAACCAAAGTTTAGGCCTTGTTCTCCTTAGATTTGGGGGGCTTTTGCTTGCTTTTGTCCTTACTATCTTGACCCATGGCTCAACTCTCTTATAAAGCCATCATATAGGTGCAATGTTGCAAATATGTGAATCAATAAAACTAAGAAGATACGAAATGTGCCATACTTAGTTTAAAATAGCCTCCAATCCTACCAAGTTATCAAAAATTCAATACAGGATTTGCCTTTTGCTGGTAAATCAACATCATGACACATCACAACACATCACAACATACTTGATTGGATGTGGGATGCTGACAATCTTCAGAACTCAAAATTGGGAACTGGGTCTTATAATCCCTGGGTAGGATCCTCCGTTCTTGCCGTCAATTCTCGCTTTTACACTCCAGCTTTCCCTTTCACAAGGTTTGGTTATTTGGGATATTTTTTCGAAAGACGCTTTCAAGCTCAAGCTCATGGTCGCGCATTGCGAAAATTGGGAATTAGAATTTTTACACCTTCCCATTCAATGCAAATCAGTGTTTCTTCAGTCCTTTGATATTACTCGAAATGTGAACGTTCCTCATTAAACCCTAATACATGGACTCGTGAATTTGAGGAGATTCATACCGGTTGCAATCCAAAAGACAACAAAGACAAATCACCAAAAGTGCAAACAACTAAAATCACACACCAGGAAAAAATCAATGGGCATAATTTCGGAAACACATATATTATCTTCGATCCAGCGTTCCAATCTTTTTTTCTACGAGTTCTACTAGGTGAACGGTCCCGATTATGGAAGTGGTCCCGATAAGGCCCAAAAACAGCTTGAACTGACCCTCATGGAGAGAATCCAATCCAATCCAATCCAACTCCAATTATAATATGCACAATCGGAATCCCAATGCAAAGTAGTATTAAAAAGACTAAACTCTAATAAACTAAACCCCAACAAATTGACTCGTGAATGTGAAGGAATTCATATCAAATGCAACGAACATCACCAAAACACAAATACCCAAAAGAGCAAACAGTAAAATAAGAAAGATCACGCACCAGAAAGATCTTGCTGCCGCGGCTACACATCCCGAGCAATTCCTTGGCCGATTCCAGAGCTTCTCTCAAAAAGACCAGACCTTTCACGGTCTCCTCCGAGATTTCTCCTCTGGTCTCCGTTAGCTCGTCGAATAACGGCGCCAGGAGCTTCAGCTTCCGCGACAGGTCCCGGCATTGCCTCCTGAACACGCACTTGTAGTCGGAGAAGGCGGAGATCTCGTTCACGGTGTCGATTAGATTGCTCAGGAGTAGTGCATTGTCTTCTTCCATGACGGTACGACGAGGTTGGGGGCAGATATATAGGAAAGGAAAGGAGAGCTGGAAGCCTGAAATTGAGGTGGGATTGGATAAGAATGCTAAATTTGGGGGGAGAGAGAGAGAGAGAGAGAGAGAGACTGGAAGTCGCTTGAGACCGGCCCCAGTGTTCACGCGTAAAATCCATGGTGAAAGACAAAAACAAACGGTCGGACTGGCCGCAAGGTTATAGTGAACGGCCGCAATATTTTGGTGTTTGGCCGCATACTTGGCCGCAATTCCATTTTCGTCAATTTACTAGGTTATACTTTTCTCCAAAAGGAATACGCAAATTCAGAAAACTTAACGCGAATCTATGGAGTGTGTGTATATATCCCGAGAAAGACTATGTCACAGAGTTTTCCGTGAAGAGTAGTTTATTACATAGGTAAATCGCGCCCGTTTAAAGTATATTAGACGGTTCAGATTCTAAAAAAACTCTTCGTGCGAAGAATTAAACTGTTTCAGCGATTAGTTTTTTAAAATCCGGACCATATAATACCGAAACAGACGGCTGAAATCGTGCAGCTCTGCAAATTGCTTATTCACGGCTCCTCCGTGAATAAGCCAATCTCATATATCACAAATGTTTCCTAGTCTTGAATATATGCATATATATAAACTTTTAAAAAATACTTATATTTATCTACATTTTATAATATGTATGAAATTATCTATGTAGAAAATTCATATTTTATTTGCTGCCCTATACCTAAATGATAGTAGAAATGTCTCATATTTTTTACTCGTTAAAATTTGTGAACAAATTCGAGTTTGGCTCAAATCTAGACGAACTTAGCTTGTCTAATTTTCATTAGGGAAAATGACGGCCCAGGACGTGTTTTGATAATTAATACCCTCCAAGGACATGCTAAGAACATTTGTTAATGCTAAAAATGTCTTTAGCATATATGAATTATCAAAACACATCATTGGCCGTCATTTTCCCTTTTCATTAAGCTCAAGCTTGAGTTCACTAAGACTAACAAATGAATGTTAACATTTGTAGATACTCCAATCTGGGTCTCTCAATTGGTTTACTTTAGTTTTGGTTCTTGTTTCTCCGATAATGAAATGGATCAAGAACAGTTTGGAAATGATTGGAAATTTGAACTTTGAGTGTTTGAAAAACCTTTAAACCTAGCCAAAACCCTATTGGCATGCACTGGTCTGGAACCTGTGCACGCAGGTTGGTCAACAGTCAAACTTTGACTGTTGACCAATCATTAGTTTGGACTCACACGCGCCAGACTGAGACCTGTGCTTGCCGGTCAATCCCTTGTCCCATCACCTTTTTGCTAGCTGCAGAAGCCATCATCAAGGGCTATTAGCCAGTGGAACCTTCTATTCTACCCGAGCATCACCTCTGTGTTCCCCCTCTCTCAACCCTCCCATCACCTTTATGGGAAGGGAGACTTAGCCACCAAGAAAAGCCAGCCCTCTGGTGGCTGGTTGCACCTCTCTCTCACCACTCTTTTCTCCTATATATATACACCCTCCTTGGTTAATCTTCCAAAGGGTTAGGAAAATTCTAGCCATAAGTCACAAAAACTCAAGCAAAAATTCTAATACCAAGCAACAAGCTATCTAGTTCATTGCCTACTACCACTCAACAATCATCAAACATCAACCATTCAAGCATCAAACACCAAGTTCAAACCCCTTTTCAAATTGAAACAAAAATATAAGAATACTTTTTGCCTTTTGTTCTGACCCCGGAGGGGGGATCAAGGCTGATAATCTATACCTGTTCTGGCCCTAAAGCTAGCAAGGTTACAAGAACCGTGTGGTCTTCACACCTGTGCGCGTCGGTCCTAATGTTATGCTCGCCACTTGGTGGTTGCGCGCCTAGATCTGCGTGGGGACAGGGGTGTTGATCTTTATGGTTTTTATTATCATGCAGATGACTCTTGAGCATGTTAAAACTTGCTTTACTGTTTTCCTCTTGTAAAGAACGTTAGCCACGTTCTATATTCATATCTGTTGTGTTGGAATACCCTTGGGTTGCTTCTGAATATGTCTCAGATTTCAGGAATGTAACACCAAGCACTGGAAGTCTAGTCATAATAGGCGCGCGCATGTCCATGACTAGCGCGCGTGGGTCCAAGCTGATCTCCAGTAGTTGGCTTTGCATGAGTAACTTGGCCTTTGGCCACAGTTTTGTCCCCCACACTGTTTTATGGGGTGTTCTTCAATTATTATTCATTTGGCCTATAACTATATATCTTTTCTTTCCATATAAATTGCTTGGTTTGTCATGGGTGAGCACTGGTCTTTCCAGAGCTCAGAGGAGAATTAAAACAGAGTCTGCCCGAGCGAGCTAACACGAGCGCGCCGGAGTGATCTACGTGAAATAGATCAGTGTATGCAAGTTTGTCTTTGCGTATGCCAACCTCTTACAGGGTGCTGCGTTGGCTTGTCTAGGCAGATTTTGGCCTTTATCCTATTTATCGCTTATCATAAACATGTCATCTATGCTATCGATCACATCTTGCAAAATGTGTTACAGCTTTAATCCCCTTTAAACTGTTTCTCCGCCCTAATTGGCTAAAAGATGATTAATAAAGAAGAATCTCAAACATTTTCGCAAAATGTCTAAATAAAGACCGATCTTCGGATTGGACGAGAGGTGTGCCTTAAAATCCTTCCTCTCTCATAATCTGACTCCCGAACCCAGATATGGTTATGACGGGCTGGTGTCTTCACTTTTTCAAATTAAACAACGTAGCAAGCGTTTCAAGTTCGATTCCTTGGGTGTCGAACCTTCAAACCCGAGTGGCGACTCTGAATTGAGCGCTCGTCTGTAAGCGCTCCTCTATCCGCCTTCTTTTTTTAAGGACATGTAGCCCACAACATTTTAAAGCGACACTCAATTTGGCTCGTTTTCACAACGAATGAAAGCAATCGATCAAGTAACGCATTAAATAAAAAACAGGGTAGGTTTTTTATCTCACTTTCCAATTGCTTTAGTTTTTTTGGGGTAACTAATTGCTTTAGTTGTAAATAACAAAAAGTCTACGAACACGAGCTTTTTGGGGTAAGTACAAACATGACTATAAACACGACTGTGTCTACAAACATGATTTTAAAACACAACTCCGGACACATTATATTTGGAGTCTTTTTAGAGGCTTTTGATGCATGTGTATCGAACAGTTCCGGACGTAATTATGTTATAAAGTTATGTTGGTAATATTACTGTGTAAATAATTGACCAATAACGAAAACTAGCTGTAAATAATAGTGTAGGAGCGAAGCATGGGTCTAGGACGTGGGAAGAAAGTCAAAAAGAAAAAGAAAAGGTGATGATCAAAGGAATTTGAAGTTTGAACGATATTCTTGAAATAAAAATTGTTCCTTTTTTTTAAATCAAAAATTGTTTCCTTATTGAAAAAAATAATAATCAGAAAGTGTTACTTCGAATTCCTCTATTCATTCTTTATTTGGTATTTTTTCTTTTATTTTGTTGAGGACTTTTAATGTTTTGGTCGGTTTGAAATCTATGGTGCTGTTTTATTTACGCATTAATCTGAACTTGTGGCTCTTTAGGTGCTTGTTGCTTTATCATTGACTGACTCTATCGAACAAACTCTGTGCGCCAATTCTGCTTTGGAACCCAAAATGAGTAGACCGGATCATTTTTCTGGAATGTACTAAATTATCTATACCAATAGCATCTTTGATTTCTTTTGGTCCGTTTGATTAGCAAGATAATGGTAGAAAATGTAAGAAAGAAAAAATATATACTTTTTTTGTGTTCACTTAGTAAGAATATCCTAAAAAGTGGTAGAAAATGAACTTTCCTATATAACTCTCTAAAGCATGAGATCTTACTTTACTTTTTCTCACAAAATGTGCCGAAAAAATTTATTTTCTCGAGAAAATCAACAACAATTATTGTAACTTCTTACTTTATCCTCTTCCCTCCACCCTTTCTCATCTAATTTCAGCAATTTTATTAACTCTCAATTTCTGCTATGAGGTTATAGTTTTGCAAATGCAGTAAATTTGTAAAGGATGAGGTAATGCTGGTTCTGACCTAGTTACTAATTGTTTTTGCTGTCCTTACTGTAAAATCATGGTTAATTTCACCAAATTGAGTGAGTTTTTGCAAAGCAACAACAGTAGTGAATCCATTAACCTTTTACCCCGAGAAATTCAACCGGATCGGGAGTCGATTTACACGAGTCATGGAGTAGTGTACCTACAACCTGAAGGCTACAAACAAGGATTTCCTCCTTCCCCGCAACATATATACAAACAAGAACCCCCTACACAATAGTTTGCACAAGATGCCCCACAACAGATACCAATTAAGGAACAAGTGGCTCAAGACCTTGCTACCCTACAACATCTTCAAGTTGGCCAACAAGAACCCCCTCCCCCACCTTCCCAACAACAGTTGGCACAAGACGCCCGTACAATCCCACAACAGATAACAATTGCAGAACAAATGGCTCAAGACCCTATTACCCCTCAACATTTTCAAGTTGGACAACAAGAATCCCCTCCTTCCTAATAACAGTCGGCACAAGACGCCTGTACAATCCCACGACTGATACCAATTGCGAAACAAATGGCTCAAGACTCTGCTACCCCACAACATCTTCAAGTTGGCCAACAATCGGCATGGCCACCTAGTGCCCGGTTGGCCACTGCTCGAGTAAAAGAGAAGATCGCTCATGCAATTTAAGGTAAAAGGGTTGCCGAACTTCAAATTCGGCGAGAGACTCGAATTGGAGGCCGAGCACGGGTAGTCCAATATGGAGGAAGAAGGGGGCCTGGTCGCCTTGGAGGCACCGACAATGTTGAAGAAACATTGCTGGTAAATATTGGAGTTTCTTAAGAATTACAACATGTCACTGAACAAGATATTATTGGAATTACTGCTACAGAAATACCACTTGTTATAAAAGAAATACCATTGGTTAATATTGGAGCTTCTGCATTTTTACCACCTGGTACAAGAGTTTATTGCAGAAGAATATGTATTTCCTGTGAAAGAACATGGAAGTGTTGCTTTTGAAGGTCAATAGAGTGATGTTGGAGTTATTGGAGTTACCACCTGTCGTTAGACCAAAGTGGCAGGTGGTAATTCTTTAGTAGGTGGTATTTGCACCTACCAAAGAATTACCACCTGTCACTTTTGTCCAGTAACTCCAACATCACTTTGCTGACCTCCAAAAGCAACACTTCCATGTTCTTTCGCAGGAAATACATATTCTTCTACAACAAACTCTTGTATAGTGTGACAGGTGGTAATTCTGCAAAAACTCTAATATTGACCGACGGTATTTCTTCTATAGCAGGTTGTATTACTTCTATAGCAGGTGGTATCTTTGTAGCAGTAACTCCAATAATTCCAACAATATTTGTTCAATGACATGTATTTCTTGAGAAACTCCAATATTTACCAGTGGCGTTTCTTCAACATTGTCGTGCCTCCACGACGACCCCGGCCCCTTCTTCCTCCATATTGGGCTACCCGTGCTCAGCCTCCAATTCGAGTCTCTCGCCAAATTTGAAGTTCAGCAACCCTTTCAGCTTGAATTACATGAGCAATCTTCTCTTTTGCTCGAGCAGCGGCCAACCGGGCACTTGGTGGCCATGTCGATTGCTGGCCAACTTGAAGATGTTGTGGGATAGCAGGGTCTTGAGCCACTTGTTCCGCAATTGGTATCTGTTGTAGGATTATACGAGCATCATATGCCAACTGTTGTTAGGAAGGAGGGGGAGGGGTTCTTGTTGGCCAACATGAAGATGTTGCGGGATGGTAGGGTCTTGAGTCACTTGTTCCCTCATTGGTATCTGTTGTGGGGTGTCTTGTGCCAACCATTGTGTAGGGGGTTCTTGTTCGAATATATGTTGCGTGGGAGGAGGAAATCCTTGTTCGTAACCTTTATTGTCTGATGCATCCCGTACCACAGGTTGTAGGTACACTACTCCACGACTCGGTGTAAATCAACTCCTGATCCGGTTGAATTTCTTGGAGTAAAGGTTAATGACTTTAACCGTAAACTCAGAGCAACTGTTATTGCTTTGCAAAAACTCACTCAATTTAATGAAATTAACCATGATTTTGCAATAAGGATAGCAAAAACAATTAGTAACTGGGTCAGAACCACCATTTCCTCATCCTCTACCAATTTACTATTAGGCATTTGCAAAACCATAAAAACATGCAGATCTATATTGGGTGTCTGGGCATTTGATCAATTATGATCCTTTCCTTAAAAGTCTTAATACTACCCCATATTTTGTACATTAGAGATGCTACAACAAGAAATATATGCCGGTAATTAATTGTTAGGAGATTTTTGTTTGAGCATAAAACTTTGAACATTGGATACCAAATAAGGATTCGAAAGGAATTTGTTTGCATATTAGAGAGGAAAAAAACTAGAAAAATGAAACACAACCAAAACAAACCAACATGAGACAATATAAAAGCACTGCATACAGAAGTCTCGCCTTGATTCTCCTACTAGAGGCACTAATCCTGCCCTAATAACCCTTGCTTTGTTCCCTTGATATATGCACAAGTTGAAAAGTGTTGCGGTTATAACCTTTTCCCTCCTTTGACTACCTTCCCTAAGTAAGGTTACTAAAGAGTGCAATTTTGTTCACCCTCCTTAAAAGAGGGTGAATATTACCCTCTCTCTCATTAGTTGAAATGGTGTGGATCACACCATAGAGTGATGTCATGCTTAGTTACCAAATGGTAAGCATGACATCACTTTGTGGTGGGGTATACATCTTTTCAACCAATAAGAAGGAGGATAATGTTCATCATCTTAAGTGGAGGGTGAACAAAACTCAACTTGGTTACTAACAATGGGATTGCCCCGAAAGCACAGATTGTCACCTTGTATTCATCCAATATGGTAAGGCTGAATATGGCCGCTGCTGCATTTTCCATTGCTTGCATGCTTTAGTTTTTTAGGACGTTTA
This sequence comes from Rhododendron molle, assembly GCA_025413875.1. NCBI lineage: Eukaryota > Viridiplantae > Streptophyta > Magnoliopsida > Ericales > Ericaceae > Rhododendron > Rhododendron molle. The sequence continues at coordinate 44,966,797 of CM046392.1, forward strand.
GGATTCTTGGAACAGAGGAGGATGACATAATGGTCCTTCTTTTATCCTCACAAATTGGAAGGTTTATAAGGGCAGTTATGGCATGTTCTTGGGTGATAGTGTACGTGTCAGGTGTGGAGAGGAGGTCAACGAGGAGAGGAATTGCACCAGATGGACATTCGATTGTTGCCATTGTTCTTGGCTAGAAGACGCAATTCGCCTGCGATTCATTCACGTGGTTCAATATTTAGGAAGTTCAACTGAGTCCCTGTGTAATCAGTGTTTGGGAATATTCTACGAATGGGTTACCAAGGTAACATGCAACAAAAAGATCTGGGAAGACAATCTTCAGGCTAGTTATGCAAGTACTTGACCAAGGACCCAGTTAAGCATCTAATGCGAAGACAATCTTTAGGCCAGTTATGCAAGTACTTGGCCAAGGACCCAGTTAAGCATCTAATGCGAAATAGGGAAAAAAAAAAAAAAAAAAGTCAAATTCAGATCGGGACACAAGACCTAATGTGGTTTGTAATGTATCAAAGTGCGATAATAAGGAAGATAATGATCAAAAATATAATAAGGAAGATACAATATTTGTACAATATTGGTACTTAAGTTGTGCAATCTGGTAGCCGACTAGGGCTAACTCAGTTGGTCATCCTTGCACACTTCCATAAGAGAATTCAGGGAGTTGATCCTTGTCAAGAGGCAAAAATACTCTTGGCCTGTTTTCAAAATGTTCTTTCACTTCTTGTATTGTTTCTAATTCCAAGAATCCAAACACATAATCTATCTATATAGGGTGAAAAAAATCTATAATCTACGATGCTTTTAGCAAAAAGGGAACTTGATCACAATGCAAACCTGCAGCAGCCTGCTGGTCTTCGATGTTGCCAGTTGTGAAGGTGGTGGCCTGCCTGGCCAAGAATTGCCAAATCTTTTGGGTGGTTCCACACCATTTTCCTCACACCAGCAGGCTATTGATAAGGCATAGTTGGGTGTGAACATTCTAAAGTTCATGAACTCGATTCAGCTCGTTCACAACAAATGAAAGCAGTCAATCAAGCAACGCATTAAAAAAAAACAAGTACTATAATTTTTTTTCTCACTTTCCAATTGTTTTAGTGTTTTTTTTGGTAACTAATTGCTTTATTGTAAATAACAAAAAGGAGAGTATGTTCCCTCCGCCTGAGGTGGAAACCATAAGGTTTCCACCACCGTGTGTGGACCCCATATTTTTTTGGTTCTAATCTGAATCGTTCATTTTGTATGGTACATAGATTAGTATACCCATGAAAAAAATCATCTTGATTGGATACCGATAGATATATCAAAATTTAAATTTTAGTTTACAAAATGGACGATCATAGATTTTGAAGTTAAATTATCAATGACTGTCCATTTTATAAATCGAAAGTAGATTTTTAATAGACCTATTGACGTCCAATAAATCTCATTTTTTGCGTGGATATACTATTCAACGGACCCTACAAAATGGACGATTCAGATTATAACAAAAGATGCATTATGGGACCCGTTACGAGCTGTGGTGAAAAACTTGGGTTTTCCACCACAGGTGCAAAGAATTTTATCTCAACAAAAAGTCTACAAACTAGAGAATTTTTTTGGGCAAGTAAAAACACGACTACAGATACGACTATTTTAAAGTCTGACTATTTTAAAGTCTGAAAACATGACTTTAAAATATAACTCCGGACATAACTGTATCTGACGTAACTATTTTTTAAAGTTTGTAGGTAACATTACTACTCCAGTAGGAAACTAGCTGTAGATAAATACTAGTGTAGGAGCAAAGCATGGGCCTGCGACGTGGGAAGAAAAGTCAAAAAGGAAAAGAGAAGCAATGATCAAAAGGACTTTGAACGATATTCTTGAAATAAAAAGTGTTCCTTTTTTTTTAAATCGGAAATTGTTTCCTTATTGAAAAAAATAATAATCGGAAAGTGTTACTTCAAATTCCTCTATTCATTCTTTATTTGGTATTTTTCTTTTTATTTTGTTGAGGACTTTTAAGGTTTTGGTCGGTTTGGAATCTACGGTGCTGTTTTATTTACGCATTAATATGAACCTGTACCCCTTTAGGTGTTTGTTGCTTTATCGTTGACTGACTCTATTGACCAAACTTTGTGTGCCGATTCTGCTCTGAAATTTGTGCTTTTGTCTTGATGGAAGAAATTAGGTATCCTCTTTTGATGTAATTTGTCTATTTTGTTAGCTGGGTTGCGTATATTTGTATCTTGGGTGATTTTATAAAATGATATGATTGTGATTGACTTAGGCCCCATTCCAAAACACGTAATACGTATTTATTTTTTAAGAAGTCAATTTCAAGTTCAAAAAAATGGGCTTATTGAAATCTAAAAATATGTAATATAGATCTTGTTTGAAAGATCTCATTGAGATTTGAACGATGCAAAAAAAATTAAGAAAATATTCTTTATTTACATTATTTTTTAGTTTGAACATGTGAAATAAATACTTATTTTTTAAGAAGATATTCTGAGTCTTATAAAATATATATTTACACTAGTATGAGAAAATAACACTAGACCCAGTATATTTTCCAATGTTTTAAACTAACATTCAATTTTTCAAAATCAACAATAGTTTTGAATTTCTAAAAAGAATAAAAATGAAAGGTAAATTAACATTTCTATGAAAAGTGGTTTAGGCTATAAAATGCAGCACTATTTTTCTGAAATATTCTTTCTCGTGGGAAAAAAGAAGAAGATTGTTGGCTCTCACTTAAAATTGGATGGAAAAAGGGGAAATAGTAGTCTTTTGATAAATTTACCGGTGCCGAAAAAGAATAGCGGTCACCATTTTTTTTTTTTATGTAGGAAAATGATCTTCTCCAGTCTCCAAGCAAATGAAAAGTCTTGTTTATGAAAATCGTTCACCCTTAGGGTTCATCCATAATATGACATACGCAAAACTCATGTTGATCAAATATAATTGACATAATTCACTTACGAAAAAAAAATTAATTGACATAATTTCAAAACACAATTACATTAAAAAAACACGAGAGTTACAACATTAGATAAACATTAGATCGAAACTTATTTTCTTTAGTATAGATGTATAACGAAAATATAGGACACCATACATCGATATATATCAAAATATATGAAACAATTTAATAACTTTCTGAATGCAACAACAAAATGGATCATCTCCGATCCTTATTTTAGACTGAACCGGATAATCTACATTATCATCGTTCATCTCGATAATTATTGAACTGAATTTATAGACAATCACAATACCTTACCGACAATCAATGCTCATTATTTGTCAATATACTAGTATCAAAAAATAATATAGGCCATTGATTTTCAAAATGAGCAATTTGCATGTAGACTGTGTCGTCGAGTCCAAAATTAAAAACCGGAGAGAATCATCTGCTCCTGTACTAATCTTTCCCGAAAATTATCTGCTCCATTATTTTCCTCACCCGAAAAGTCCACCAACAGCGTACGGTCGTCTGCCCGAAATCACGGCGGGCAATGGTTCGAACTCCGAGGCCACTCCAATTGCGCTAGTAGTCCAACCAGTACTACCTTAAATTTACTTTTGGGGGCCTTTCCCTTCCCATCTTCGAACCCACAGCCACCGCGTAAGGTGGCGCGTGCGGATCAACCTGGCCACCTCCCTCTGATGTAGTAGAAAACTGAGACTTGGGGGGGATGGGTCAGGGACTGAGTTGTGCAGAATCTAATGAACACCCACTGTTCAGTGCTGCCCAGAATGGGGAGGTTGAGTCAGTGGAGGCTATGGTTGATGAAGAGCCAAGCGTGGTGGATCGGACCACTGCTCGAGAGAGGCTCTCCGCCCTCCACCTGGCCGCAGCAAATGGTCAGATCCAGGTGGGTTTTGTGTGTTTTTGGAGTATCGTTTATGTTTTCATGGCGAAAGTTTGGGTTTTTGTTGATGGGAAGTGTTTTATTGGGGTTTTTGTTTGATGAGTTTTTGTGGGTTTTTACTTTGGTGCTTTGTTTCGATGATGGGTAGGTTCTATCAATGCTATTGGATCGGGGTGTTAATCCTGATGTCTTGAATCGCCATAAACAGGTACGCGTTTTCGTTCGGGGTTTATCATTTGGTGTTAAGTTAACCTCATTTTACTGAATTTTGATTGAAAATGTTTGGGCTCTGTTTGGATTGATGTGGATTTCAAATGAAGAACTTTATCATTGTTCAATGAGAAAGAAAGTTTTTTACTTAATTTGGATTGCAAGTTAGATTTGATTGATTGTTTGCATATGGACTTGAGCATTGAATTTTGGAGCTTTTCAGTTTTACCATGGCTTCAAATCCTTCAGTAAGGTTGTAGCCAGATAAGGATCCCAATAAGATAAATATCTGCTGCCTCTAAAGTCTAATCTAACTTCCACTTTAGTTTCACAAGCCACATATTGATCAACCTCTCTCCTTTTGCATTGAAACTTAATCTGGACTCCTTTCGTTTGAAACTCACATCTATCGAAATGGACCCGTATTGTTGAGCATTTTTTTCTTGTCAATCATGTGCATTAACGTGTCTGCTTTTGTGATTGGTTAGAGCCCATTGATGTTAGCTGCAATGTACGGGAAGACTTCATGCGTCGAAAGGCTACTTGAAGCACGAGCTAATGTAGGTTTGTTGTACTAGTTTGCCTCTTTTGATTGTCTATGTTAACTTCTTCGTTTGTAAATTTGTTGATTTAAACAGTAGAAGAGGAATTGATGACTGGCCTTTTGTGAAATTCAATAGATTCTGATGTTTGATTCGCTCCATCGAAGAACTTGTTTGCATTATGCTGCTTTCTATGGTCATCCAGATTGCCTTCAAGCTATTCTATCTGCTGCCCATTCCTCCCCTGTTGCCAATTCCTGGTGAGGCCTCTCTCTTTCTGATGTGCTGCTCATTCACACTTGTACACTGAATGCATATGGTTGTGTAGTTTTTACAGAGTATCATTCAAAAAATGCTAAATGGTGCCCATTTTGTTTGCTTTGCTTCGGAGTGAATGGTAGGGGATTTGCGAGGTTTGTCAACATAAGAGACAAAAGTGGAGAAACTCCACTGCACTTAGCAGCTCGACAAGGACAGCCGGAGTGTGCTCATGTTCTGCTGGACAGTGGGGCTCTAGCTTGTGCATCTACTGGGGGACAAGGGTAAATGTCTCTTTTAATCCAGGTCCTTTCCCTGTAAATCAGTAGCAATGATGATATTGCCAGTCATTCTGATCAGAGTTCTACATTGCAGTTTCACTGGGATTACGCCACTTCATTTAGCCGCTCGTTCGGGTTCTTTGGATTGTGTGCGGGAATTACTTGCTTGGGGGGCTGATCGACATCAAAGAGATTCATCTGGGTAATCTTATAACAACTTGCTGATTAGTTTTTTTTTAATTTTTTATCAGGGTGTCGAGATCAAATGAGATGGTCGATTTAAAGCTCTGATTCTAAAAGTAACTTTTTAGAGTCCCAGATTCCCTCACACGTTGTGTTTTGATTGTATTCAAATTGGGGTTATAGATGTTATAGCAGCATGTTCACAGCACCTTAGAATTCCCTGGCTATGGAGATTATTATGGCATACTCTACATTGTTCTAGTATTGTCAATGTTATTACCATCCATGATCAATTATCACAAAAATCAAAGTTTTAGCGTTAGAGAATCTCACATTGCTTGGTTATGAGTTAATATTTCATTGGACATCTCCACCTAATAAGTTAAGCTTTTGTGTTGGATGCAAAATTTATTCAATTGGTTCCTGACGAGATAGTTGAGGATTAGAGAAGGGCATAGAAGAATTTGGATAGTTGCTTTGGCAAATACCATTTATCTGAGGATATTGCGACACCAATGAATTTGTTGGCCCACTCAAGTAGTTAGGGCACTTTTAAATTTTGTATATATGTTTGCTGTCATACCTTGATTTCTAAATTTCATTGAATTCTTGGCGTAGCAGCAGTTAAATACTCTTAACGGTTTTTCCTATTTTTGACACTTCCATTGCTCTAGTTGTAGTTTGCTGAGCTGGGTCCTCAGCTGCACATATATTTGTGAGTGATGTTATTCTTACGAGGTGATATGTTGGCAGGAGGACACCTTACCTGGTTGCTCTGAAGCACAAGAATGGAGCATGTGCAGCATTATTGAACCCATCAGCTCCAGGGCCTCTCATCTGGCCGTCGCCATTGAAGTTCATCGCTGAGCTTAACCCAGAGGCTAAAGCATTGTTGGAAAGGGCTCTAATGGATACAAACAAGGAAAGAGAAAAGGCCATCTTGAAGGAGACTGTCTACTCACTTCCATCGCCTCTGCATTCTGAAGCTGAATCTGATGACGATATTGAGGTAAAACATGTCTTCCTCTAAACTTGTTCTAACTTCTTTCCTACCCAAACTCTTATGGGCCTTGCATCGACAATTGCATAGCTTCGAAGGTTATGTACATGGACTCGGATACAGTATGGGTTGTGAGTGCCTGTCGATCTCTCATCTGGGGATCCTGGATATCCATTAAAAGATGGGTACAGGACATGGATACGTTGTGGTATTTTAACTACATAAACTGTTATGAGGTAAAACGTGAGTCTAAATGTTATTTAGGGGAAGATATTTATAATTTGCATGCCCCACCCCGTTTCCTGGATTAGTAGTAGAATAGGATTTTGCCTTGTTCAAAAAATTAAAAAAAGAGATTTATATTTTGCATGCCTTCTTGAACTTGCTGTAAAATTCCCCATAGATTTGACGATACATTTGTCACACTAATCTAGTCCCATTCAAAGTGCCATGCATCCAGTTGAATCACCATGTATGCTGCCAAGCAATGGCAAAAAATGGACAAAAGAGATGGAAGAAAGGAAGAAAGAAATGCTTTTTCTTTTCTTTAAATCTACAACTGGTTTTCTTACTATCTGAGAATAACTTTCCAAAACAGGCTAGTGATGTCGAGCTGTGCGGCATCTGCTTTGATCAAATATGCACAATCGAGGTTCAAACGTGTGGTCACCAAATGTGTGCCAATTGCACCCTAGCTCTTTGTTGTCACAACAAGCCCACTCCCGCTACACACGCTCCAAAGGCCCCGGTTTGCCCTTTCTGCCGAAGCAAAATAACCGAACTAGTTGTTGCCGAGATCAAGACCGAGAACAATACAAAGTTGGAATCGAGTCCATCAAAACCAAGGACGTCAAGAAAATCTCTGGGTGCAAGCGAAGGCAGCAGCAGCTTCAAAGGGTTGTCCGCGTTGGGTTCGTTTGGGAAGTTGGGTGGCCGCGGTTCTGGGAAAATCTCAGCTGAATGTGATGATGAGTTTGATAAGCCGTAAGATTTCTGCAGTTATGGATGCCCCATCTTATCTGGAACTCTATAATTCTAGTTATGTTGTAATGCATTTTGAAAGCATTGTAGAACTATGAGTTAATGAGAAGTTCTTGTGGGTTTTGGTGTACTTTGGGCCTTCTTGGTGTACTAAAACTGATCTTTTAAATAACAAATCACCTTTTCTCTTATTACAAAAAGACTTGATATCCGAAGGATGGTGCTCATTCTTCAAAGTTGAAGGGCCGACAAGTAAAATTTGATAGATGAAAGTGTTTAGAATTTCTGCTGGAGCATGAAAGATGTTGTAAAACTTTCAAATTTTCTGATATTTCGTGTTTTGAGTGATTTGCTAGAAGGGATGAGAATCTCATCCAAACGGATGGATACCCGAACCGATCTGCCTGATTGGGGAGGTTTTTTTTCCCGATTTTTTAGACCACATTTTTTATTTTGGTTTTTAATTTGGAAATATTAACAGGTTTCGGTTCGGGTTTGGTTTATACAATATCTGAATTGAGAACCCGAAGTGCAATATACATAAGTATTTTTTTTCGTTTTTTTGTTTTTTTGTTTTTGGTCAGATAGAATGTTAATCGGTTAATTGTAATATAAGGGGCATCAATGTTAACTCCATCAACTCGAATTGAATGACTCACGCAACACCGTTCTGTTCAAGTTCTTATTTCTTAAGTACTTATTTTCCGATTTACGAGACATGTTATTCTCTTACAATATATCACATTGTATGCTTAAAAAAAGTTCTAAATAAGTAGTACTTGTTTAAACTGAAACTATGCTTTTTAATGGGAAAATAACGGCTCAGGACGTGTTTTGATACTCCCTCCGTCCCTTTTTTAGAGTCCAATATTTTATTTTGGGCTATCTCTTAATAAGTGTTCATTTTGTAAAACTAGTGGGTAAGAGTTGATACATTTTCTATTTTGCCCCTAAAAGTTAATTCCATTTTGAAAAATTAGTTAATAAAAAGGGAGAATATGAAAAATGGAGGTAAAAGTTAATATGAAAGATGTAATGATGATATTTCCTTAATAAGTTGGAGTTACGAAGTGAGACATTTAAAAAGAGACGAAAAGAGTAATTAATATCCACCAAGGACATGCTGAAAATATTTGTTAATACTGAAAATGTCATTGGCGAATATTAATTATCAAAACCCGTCCTTAGCCATCATTTTCCCCTTTTTCATCCATTAACCACATGGTGGAAGGTTAAACGTGAAAGGGAATCCGCAGCCAGCCTATATCATAGGAAGCAAAGTGGACTTCCCATAAAATTTAAAGGGATAGACCTGATTTCCAAGGGATACCCAATCCAATTTTTTTTATATTACTTAGGTGTCCGAGCCAACTAACGCACATTTCGACTAATTCTTGGCGCACAATCCCACCTCTCATTTGCAGAGAACCCATTTAGAACCGGAGCAAAAACTCCACATAGAGTGACCCCAAAGAAGTTGATATTATCTGGGAGGTTTCAATACCCGATCCAATTAATCAGATAACCCCCATTTTCTTCTAGCAGAACATGTAGGAAGGTCACAAGGAAATACAGTAAAGAATCTTTTGAAATACACAAAACACTTAAAGATATAATTGTGTGCTTAAATCTGTATTTGACCTTGGAACGACTAATTTAATCCCAAACACTGATGAAATGCACTTGTTAATTTCTTGGTAAGGTTGCTCCGAACCCAACAACCCCCACGGTGAAATCACAAATAAACAATCAGGCACCCAATACATGATATGTTCTTCAAAATGTGATGTAAAAAAAAAATCAATTTGATTAGATAATGATAGGTACGTGAATAACTTGCATTTTGTCCTATAAAGCGGACAGCAAATATATTTTAAACTCAAACCATCAACTTGATCTTTTGTGGATATTCCTTTCACGGGCTCTTCGAGTCATAGACGCATAAGTGAGAGTTTGGAGGAGTATGGAGGGATATCGTATGGAGAGGAGCTGATCGCGAACATCGTGCTCAACTTTCAAATGAAAGAACAAACTGTTTTTGGTGAGAAGTGATCATTCAATAAGCTGCCCACATAGGCATGAGAGTAACAGAGGAGCTCCATACCCATTGCCATTCTCAAATAGGTCTCTGCTTGATCTTCTTTCACCATTGGAATCCAACCAGGAACTCGACTGAGGAGGAGCGATATGGCCGCTAACAAACAGTGAGTTTGGATCTGAAACGGCAACCCAATGGAATCGCGTACACATTAGTAAAAAGGAAAATGTGATTGATATAGTACAACATTTTTATACCAAAAATATTTGAGGAGTACTAGTATTCGACTCTCTTCTAGAAGTATCTGTGCTTCATTATGTATCGGTCACATTTTATCAATTTCAACCAGTCATAAGCTTTTCGATTATCAACAAGCGAAAGTGTGTGCACATATTACATCTGTTTGTAGAGCATTACCTTGAGAAAAATCATCAGGCCCATAGGCGACTGGGCCGGGGTTCCTCCGGTAAGTTGTGGCGGCTCTCCTTTCTGACTCAAGAAAGTGACCAAGGGATGGAGTACCATTATTGCTCATGCTAACAGCATCAGTGTTCAGCTTCGAACAGAGTGAGAATAACCATGGCTTTGATTTGCAATTCTTTTTTCCCCTTAGGTTTTCGGATGGTCTTCCCCTCATCGATCTTCTCGAGAGCTCTAGGATGCTCGAAACACCCATGAGGCTCCCCAGAGTGATGCTTCTGTCGCGGAAGAAAGAACCGGTGGACTGAAAAAGATCAACATGAAACACATTAATGATTTAATGGGGAAAAAACGGCATGAAAAATGAAGCAACTTTGGGGAAAAAACTTGTCTAAGATTCATCAATGGCTAAGTGTTAAATGCCTCGAATATTGACTTAAAGGTCTATGATGACTGAGTGAATTCGGTGCCCGGTGGTAGATGAGTTCGCAAAGCAACTTGAGTTAAGTGTCCAATCTTTCTCACATCCTTATATGCTTGAATCTATTTCCATGTGGTAGTTGTGAGCTATGAAGTACCGACATGACTAAGTGGAAAGCAACTTGAGTTAAGTGTCCGCTGTCGGTTATATGCTTCATAGGCTCATAGCCCACAGATTTTCGACACAAAATAGCATCAGAAAATTTTCTATGGTGCTTCATAGCCCACAGATTTCTCACACGGTTATATGCTTGAATCTATGGGCTATAAAGCACTGACATGACTAAATGGTTACCATATCCGTGTTGGATATATAAACTGGGGACACCAACATGCTGAGGTCACACGAAAATATGTAATGTAAAAAGATACACTAAGTAGCATGTTCAATTTATTCACGGTGAAATCTAATAGAGGACACGTCTGGGACACGCTAGAAACGCATGGAGATACAACATGGTGTCGTGTCCTCACTTAAATAAAAATACTTATTTAAAGTGTGAAACTTTATAACAAACTTGTCAGTTGCGCCTTGTGGTTTGTCAATATGGATTATCTCTTGATCATGTAAAAGTGGTGTTGAAAATTTTCTGATGATTATTTTGAATTTTCTCAGGGAAATGTATATAATTAAGCAGGAATCATACAAAGTACAACAAATAAATAATGTATACAGGCCTGCGATTAAATAAAGTGTACATGAGCAAAACACTATCATGGGAAACCACGTGCAAGAGTAAAGTGGCTTAAACTTTATAAAGAAATGCTTCGTGTACAGGGAATAGATTCCAACTTACTAAAAAAACAGTGTCCAAATTTCTCCATTTTCCATAGAGTAATGGTACATGCATAACTATGAACCAACGAACAAACGAATGGCTCGGATGGTGCACAGTACGGTGCTGTACACCCCTGCACAACACCATCCCCGTATCCGTAATGTTACATCTGCAAATATGCACACACACATCTGTGTCACTGTGTGTAGAACCACCATTCGGTGCGAGTAATCCTCACACGGTACACGTGGAATTCATACACACCAAATGGTTACGATCACATCTACGACCCCACATCCTGGGCCACCAAAATTTAAATTCAAGAGCGACACTATTTAATGGAAGTCCACTTTCATTTTTTATTTGTTTTTAACGGCATAGATCACGTTTGTTAGTGCCTCTTGTCTTTAAAAATGTGAAGAGGAAGGTTACGAGTATAATCATATGATTAAATATTGTCGTGGACTTCTTTTGTTAAAAGAAATCAAAGTCTTGCTCAACTAAATAGTTTTCAAATAAAAAGCCATTGCTACATTACGATTATGATCCAGACCGATCATTTGTTTAAAGAAATTCTTTCATAATACCTTTTAAAAAAAAATTAAATTTATCGAAAAACCAATAGCTGCCTGACCAAATTATCTAAACATAAAAATAAAAAAAATAAAAAAAAGGACTTTGACATTGGGCCGGGGTGGCATATTCCACCCCCACTAGCTACCTCCGCCCCAATCCACGTCATATATCCATTCGTCACGTGAAAATTTAATTAAAAAAATTAAAGGGACTATGATGGTCACAGATCATAGTAGTTAATGATGAAAGCCGACCAAAGATTTTCGCTGATAAAAAAGAAAAAAGTTGGTGAAAATGTATCGGTGCGATTAGGCACAGCCTGATGTTGCCCAAGTACTAGTCACCATTACACATTCACGTGGGTTCGTGTCCGTGCTCTATGAACACTGAATAATCGCTCGGAAAATGTTATGTACGCATCTCCCAACCACGACCCTCTAACATACATCTAGGTTGGGCGGATCCCAGATGCGAGAGGTATGGTTAGATCTACGATTGGTGGGTGGGTATGTATTATTGCTGGAATCACTCAACCTTCGGTTGTCACGGTAGCAATAGTTACAAACTTTTGCCACTTTGGTTTTTTAATAACTGAACGTTCGGTCCAGATTACGTGCACATTTACCGATCCCGGTGGCGAATGTATCACAGACTCAGTATGGTGGTCACATTCTGCTAAGAAAAACAAATACTTATTTTTCAAATAAAGTGTATACTTTTTGAATTAAAGTGATGTATTGTGAGAGCATGACATACTCGCCCCTCCTCGATTTGTTTGTCCAATCTCGGGTTTCCAATTTATTAAGAAAACCAAATCTGATCCATTGATTTAGAAATTTAAATAATACGATCTATTGATTTGAAACTGGACAGTCAATTTGAGACATGCATAAGTCAAAAAGAGGACGAATAAATCGAGACGGAAGGAATGTCTCGTAAAATAAAAAATAAATAATTAAAAAATAAGAATCTTAGTGGAACGGGGCATAACTAAACAAACTAGCTTCTAATGGTCCCAATGTTCATTTATACTGACAGTGGGAATCTTTACTGTCAATTGAAGTGGGAAAATAAGCTTCGCTCGAAAAAGTGAGCTCATCCTTCTTGTCATTTTTCTTACTCGACCAGTAAATTATCCAAAAAATAAAAAATAAAAATCTTCTATCCAATAATTGAGATTCAGAACAACAATGTCCAGTTTTGAAACCTCACGGCTCTCCCACTGCCCTCATTCTCACCGTCAAAAGTGTTTGTCTGAATTTTAAAAGACTCTCCCTTTCTTTTAAAATCCAGACTATTGATTTTTGAGATAGACGGTGAGATTGAGCAGAGTCGATGAAACAGTGAGGGCCCTGAGGGTAGTCTTGCTGGAGCATATTGGGGAGGGGGGAAAAAAAGAACTGACCTGTGAATCAAGATCGGAAGTAGAATCGGTGGAGGAGGTGGGGGGAGAACCAGTGATCAAAGTGCTGAAGGAAATGGATCCGTTTCGGTCATGGTTTCTGGCCAACCCAAATACTCTTGCGTTCATTGGTTGCAGCAGTCCCAGCGGCCACCCATCTTCCTGCTAAATTCATTGTTGACTAGAGTGAGAGAATATTTTGTTTAAAATTCCTTCGCCGGAGGAAGCTATTCTTCCCGGAAAGAATCCTTTTAGAATCCATACCGTTAGTTCTAGAGACAAACAAAACGGATGAAACTGCAGAGATTTCTCTACGGTTCCAAACTGCGGAGAACCGGGTCCAAATGGGAAGAATGAAGCAAACCCATCTTCGAAGCAGAGAAAAAAGGTTGAGAAAGTCTACGTACATACACAATTTTCGACCACAACTCCGGACACAAATTGTGTCCGGAGTCGTTCGATGAATGTGAGTCCTAAAAAGGTCCCTAGAAATGCCTAGAGAGAGAGAGAGAGAGAGAGAGAGAGAGAATGCGAATGAGTACCTGTTGAGCCATAGAAGGCCAATACACCAGTGCACTTGGATTGATTGATTGATTGTTTGTTGTCGGTGGAATCGGTTTGAGGTCGCTTCAGGGGAATAACTGAAACTGCTTCAATTCCCAACGTTTGGTTTGCTCTACGCAAAAAAGAAATTCAAAGAACAAACTTGTACACATGAAATATGAAAAGAGAGAAAGTTGCAAAAAACTAGTAGTGGAGTGTGTACTTTGTTTTACGTGCTGTTCAATAAACTTATTAGAGAGAGAGAGAGAGAGAGAGAGAGAGAGAGAGAGAGAGAGAGCTATTATCCGTGGGGTGTGGAATGCATTCACTGGTTTTTGTACGCAAAGACAGAGCTTGGGTGACAAGAGAATGAATTGGTAGAATAATATATGAGCCGTGTGAGATGAGTAATAATTCAGTGTTCATTTTTCTATAAATTTATTTATGTAGAGTTTCATACACTTAGATTCCGTTCGGCTAATTCAAATAATTATTTATAGTCATGAAATTCGTTGGAATGTGTGATGTTGGAGGTTCTTGGACCCCCACGAAAGCACCTAATAATTGTCTTGTGCAAGATAAAGAAGGGAAGACACCACAGGGCAGAGCAAGTGAGCAGGGGGTCGAGGGAACCTTTTTTTTTTTTTTTCCTGAAAATGACCAAAATAGCCATTGTGTTGCAGCAAAAAGTGAGGCACCGATAAGGAACCACCTTCAGCCACATGATATAATCACAACGTTCATTTATTACGCATGATATAATCGAAACCGTTCATTTACTGGGTTGAATGAATGAGTAATTGCAGAAAGCGTCTGCAATTATACATATACTAACATGTATCTTTGTTGAATATGAGTTAACAACGTAGACCTAGAGGTCCAATTCATAACGAAAAATTTTCATCCCAGACTCCCTGATTATCACCTTACCACTCTACCCAAGACATCACTTTTTCCAGTGTCCCTAGATACTAACCTTTTGGTATCTTACTAATCACCGACGAGTTTAGGGACCTGGAAGCCATTTTTTGTAGTCCATTTGAAGGGCTGAACTGGAAAGGGAAAAGGTACTGCTTTGGTGCACCTTAGAAAAACATTTTCGTCCTGTCTTTGGAGGGTTGCCCTTTACTTTTGGGCCCACTAACCCTGTTTGCAGCTCGGTCCAAGATCTGACTGCAGGAATCAAGTGGTGTGCTATCCACCAAAATCACTAGATTCACAAGTAAACAATTGACGACTGTGGCTGCAGCCTGGCAGGTAGAATTGGACCAGCACCAATGTGAATTCTTGGGGATGTTTGGGAGCTTGCTTTTGCAAAACAACACGAGTTCAAACTCGAATAATTTCATTTGTTTATCAACCTTATCTACATCTTGTATTCCTCTTACATACCGCGCAAACTTGTAAATAAGTAGAGAATATTTCACCTCTCTAACGGGTTAGACTATTCCTTCTAGCCTCTAGGGTATGCATTTGAACATTTACCATGAATACTAGTGCTCTAAAAGCACCGATTTGTGGATATATATATATATATATATATATATATATATATATATATATATATATATATATATATATATATATATATATATATATATATATATATATATATATATATATATATATATATATATATATATATATATATATATATATATATATATATTTTTAAGATCCGAACCGTTCAATGTGTGCAGAATGTGATTTTAAAGGTGCCAACGAAAAAGTAGCAAAAATTATGACCTGGAAGTGCTTGTTTTGAGCAATTTTTAATTGAACCGTTCATTAAATCTAAGATAAAAACTGTTCAGATCAAGTCTTTCCCGGTCTTTTTTTTTTGCTGATTTCATGCAAGTACCCTTAAAATCACGTTCTGATCACATTGAGCGACTCAGATCATCAAAATTTGATCGGGAACCAATGAGATACTAGGTACTGATACTTTTTGAATTTATCGTTATTAGCGTTATTTTCTCAAGTCGGAATTTTTAAATAAAATATATATTTGTTGAAAGGAAAAATAAATGTAAAAGTAATCTAATACTGTCGAGTACCCTAATAGTACTATCCAGGATTGGAGGTGTAAGGGACCAGATTTGGTCAAAAACAGATACGCAATTCAAAACATTGGTGAAAAAGGGCAATAATGGCTCCCTATGGCACAGGGTTTGAATTGAACACTACTTCATTTTGCTTGCTATTGATTGATTTAATCTAAAAGTTCAGAGTGGGGTTACATTGATCATACCAATGATGGAGATCGTTTGGGGGCCCATTATTCAGGTCCCAGAAAATTTACCGGCCCAGAATAGCATTTGGGTCCTCATAATTGTCCACATTAATCAAGGATTATAATCTACTATTATTGCTGAGCATGGCTTCCACCAGGTCGATACTCTCCAATTCCTAACAGATCCTGCGCATATTCAAGATTTAAAGGGCACATAAATACAAGTAAAAATATTCAAAGTGGCGTCTCCAAACACTGAAAATAAAATAAGAAGCAGAAAGTAATCAATTAGTGAGACAGGAAGACCATGAAAAGATTCAAAGCAGATACAGATACAATAAAACATACCACTAAGCAAAATACTACTCCAAATTTCGGGTGATTTTGGTGCCGGCCAGCCCAGATGGGCAACCTTATAATCACATCCAACATCGCTAAAGCAAGCAGAATTTGTTAATGAGTAACTCAGTTGAGCTCACAGACCTCTGGAGGAACATAGGTAGTACCTCAGAGGCTCAGATAGATGAGAGCAACTCCCGGCCTTCATTCAGTGTCGAGCACTATACTGGGCAAACCCAAATCTAAGCATAAATTTGAGTAAAGGGTTCATTGGTGGCATAGTTGAAAACTCGAGAGGGGAAAAATGGCCTTGTAAAATCAAAGGAAAGTTCAAGTCTCCCTTGATTTGATTAGAACTAAAAAATATGAGTTTGGGCAAAGACTGGAGCGTGCTTTAGAAGCTTTTACTCACATTTGGACTTGAGTATGAAAGAAAAAGTAAGGGCTGGGGATGCTCTAACACAACTGGAGAGAAATAGAACTTGACACAAATAGGATTATGCTTTCAAATGATCAATGTTTGCGAACTGGGTACGACTATTTCATTTGAACTAAACAAATAAACACTACTGAAGTGAAACAAAGCAGCACTATTAAACTAAACAAGGGTGAAAAGTGAATATTGTATAGATAAAATGCAAACAACCAGTGTTCTAAAACAAGGAATTAATCGGCGATTAATCATTGGTGGGGTCCATCCGATTAGGTCCAACAAACGATTAATTGCTGATTACTAATTAATATGCACCGATTAATTGCCAATTAATCCGATTAATCGCTCTAAGGTGACCGACCGCCCGACTAGCGCCTTGCGACTTTTAGAACATTGCAAACAACTATGCTCTACAGAACTCTTCCTGCTTCATATTATCGTAGTTGAACTTCCTACGAAAACTTCAAAATGGAACAGATTCACTCTAGGGAAGTGGCCATTTGGACAATTTTTCAACAATTGGTGAGAGACAAAAGGAATATCAACTGGTAAAATGGACTTGGTGGATAAAGAAAAGATAATTTGGAGGTCGGAATGAAATAGTAGAGCAAATAAAAAAAGAAAGAATAATTCCCCTGAGGATTTTTTCTCTCTTCAGGGCTGCATTGTTCAAACTTCAGAGAACCACGGTTACATGATCAAATCATCTGGATTCCATCTAGATGTATGAACTCTAGTGCTGGATGTTCACCATTTACCTCATGGAATAACAGGGTACCAAACTTAAGCTACTGAGAAACAGAATACCTATGAATGATCACTAGTACTGCTGAAGTTGAAAGTGGTAGATAGACCAGTTCACAAGATTGAAATCAGAATGCAGCTTTGAGAACTGACAGGGTGATTTAAGCCGCAAGTAAGAAGAAGCAAATCACTCTACAAAAGGAAAAAGGAAAGTCTGTGAAGACACAGAACAAGACTGTGAGATACATCATCAAGTCCTTCGACTTAAATGTTGTTTGTCTATGCAGACATCGCCTTGTATCTAACACAATGATAGATACTTCCTCTTGGGAAACAGAAAATCATACATATCAACATTCACATGTCATCACAACTCAACTAAACTCAAAAGCTTTACTTTCAACTTCTTGGGACCGGCTACATGGAACTTCTCCAATGGACTTTATGTTCAAACTCAAAACTTATTATCTTCCATTTTTCACTATGTTCGAGAATGTTAGTTCGTTGTATACTGTAGCATTTGGATAGTATCTTAAAAAGTTAACAATAGGACGTGTAGCATTCTTCAAAAAGTTACATTACCAGACCCCCAATGTTATATTCATGATGCACTCATTAAACTAGAAGACTTGGTGCTAAGTTGCCAGCACACAGGCTCTTGGTAACCAGCCAAAATGACCGAAAAAGGGACTTATAAGACTCTCAGGCCTTACAAAAACTAAGCAGCCAAATGAAAAGGCCATTATCTCCAAAATTAAGGTCAAGAATCTATAAGATGAAAAATTCACTCAAAAGTATTCATGAATCTATAAAATGAAAAATTCACTCAACTACTTTTGAGTTCATAAGGTCTACAAAACTTTCAATAGCCACAGTAATCCTTATAGCAGTGATTTTAGTAATTAGGTTACCCTTTTAGATAGGAACAATCAAGTAATTCAAAGTACACAGTATTTCAGATTCTCTGCTCGAGTTCAAATATGTTTTTAAACAAGAAGAGAAGATACATGTGCGCAGGCGAGAAATAAATGGAGAGAATAAGCAAATGCTTGGCTACAGTGTCCACCAATTAATAACCGTGACCATATGTGTATATATACGCACACAGACAACATGCTCCAACAATAAGCTATTACACCTAGGAAAATTCTAAAACCATGCCCAATTTGCACACTCACAGGGGCATGTGGGCTCCACACACACTAGTGCAGTGATTTATTATACACCTAACTCAACAAAGCAAGTCACAGGAAAAACTTGAGAATAAACCAGCAGGTGAAATGAACTACAAACCTGACATGCTTTATTTTTTGCCCTAGTTTCAGCTGTGCTTGGAATATCATGATTTGGTTTTAAGAATCTCTTCTCACGCCGTTCACACGAGCCCCACCCATCTGAGAACCTACCACCCCTAGGAACAAGCAGAAAGTATTTATCAGCACTAGGCACAAAGTAAAAAGAAAATTGATAATTAAGTATCAATCAAGGAAGTGAGAATCGTACTGCATGTATGCTCGGACCACAAATTCAGCACGAAGAACATTCTGGTTCTCATCAAACTCAATGGTCTTGTCTTTAATCTCAAAAGAGAGATTGAAATAGAACGATATCTTCCTCCAACCTGTAGAGAACTACTGGCCATCATACACCAAAAGTACATGACAAACAACAAAGACAGAATAGAATAACGATTTTTACCTGTCTTTTTAATAAAAGGGCTCCCAGAAATCATAGTGTAATCACTTTTCTCCAGAATCTGTCCATTTTTAAGTGACACAATCACATCATGTGTTCAGATGAAGAATGAGATAAAATCCCATATGTTCTAACACTTCAACGGAGAGAAACCTAAGTAACTCCATACAGTTACTAAAAACTGACAAAAGTTTATTTTAGTCATTAGCAATGGAGTGTGAGAATCCATGTTAGATTACAGACTCTGAGTTGCATCTTTGCATTCATTAGTTGGAATGTTGGGAAAAAATAGCTATTGAGGGGCTTTTTTCGGTTTGAATTCCCGAATACAAACACAATTCAGGTCCTTAGGGAAACTGCAATAGGATACCAAGAGAATCCATAAGCAGTTGGCTGCCAGCACAGTATATGTTAGAATGCAATTCTGCTTTACAAACAAGGAAAAGTAGAAACGCCTTTCTTCTGTAACTTCTGTTTCTGTAATGCAAATAAACAAAATCAACACCTGAATGATGTGCCAATAGCATGTTTCTTTAATCATAAGCCATGGGTGTATTGTCAAAAGATGGAAGTTTCAAAAGAATCCACATTGTTACCAATAATTTTTATTAACATCTTGTTCAGTTTCTAGCAGTGTTCTAAAAGTCAGCTGACTAGTCCTCACCTAAGGGCTAGGCTAAGGTCCAACTCGTCTAGATTAGGCAGCCAACTATTGGCACCTAGTCCTTGCGTAGGTGCTAGGCGCCCTTTTCCGCCCTTCTAGTGCCTAGCAACTTTTAGAACATTGGTTTCTAGTCATTTCCATTTGTGTATATTACTCTTCCAACAAATTGCCGGATTGTTATTTTGCTACATTTTCTACAAAATAAACACATGGAAAATACTTAGCACTCATGTAAGTGTAATTAGTAAATCAACTCCAACTGCCAAGGACTAGCTTCCTTCAGTCATAATTATCCATGATTTAATAGTTGTCCATTACTTACAGGTACATGTAATATTACCCAACCTTCTAAAAGTCGCTACCCACTAGTTGGGCGGTCAGCCACCTCCGAGCTTCGAGGCCTAGTAATCAACGATTAATCAGCGCAAAGCAATTAGTTGGATCTAATCGGATAAGCCTGCTAGGGATTAATTAATTTTGCATTTTAGAACATTGATATTACCTAAAGAACGTTGAATTAATTCAGTAACAAAATAGAGCCGAATTTCCAACGAGAACGAAAAAACTCACCGCCATGGCTGCATTCTGGTACTCTTTGAAAAGCGAAACGGACGGAAACTGACCAGACAAGCTATGCTGCCTCACGTTCTCTTTCTCCTCACTCCCTCGGCTCCCTCCATAGCTCAGCGGCGAACACTCCGAACCACTGGGAACCGAAAACCCCCTGCTCTCAGGAGACGAATAACTCGGCATCCGCTGCGCATGCTTCACCATAACGAGAGGACTGACGTTACTCGTCTCGCTCAGCTCCGAAACGCAAGACCTGGCCATCTTCTGCGGCCGCTGGTGGGGGCATGGATCCTCGATGACCTCGCCTTCGGTTAGGGCTCGGAAGTTGTGGTTTGGGGGAGAGGAGTACGGGTTGTTCCTAGGGGTTTTGACGAATCTGTTAGGGGGTGGGGATGGATTTTTGGGAAGGGAGAAGGGGATGGGAGAGTGGTTCTGTTTGAGGGAGAGAGGTTTGCGGGATTTGGTGGAGGAGGAGAGAGAGGCGGCGGCGGCGGAGTCGATGACGGCCCAGAGGGCGGCGTCGTCGAGGTCTTTGTCGTCCACTGGGTAGGTGATTGGGGATGTCATCTGGTTTTGAGACAGAGAGAGAGAGACTAGGGTTTTGAATTGTCGGGAGGAATTTGGTAATCTCTCTCTCTCTCTCTCTCTCTCTCTCTGCGCCTTGAGCTAGTAGATCTACAGCTGCAAAAGCAGAGCAAGCGCGCAAAAACTCTGAGAATTCAAAATCGGGGATTACTACAATAATACGGTGTCGTCTAGCCTTTTTGATAATCACAAATTTACAGTCCCCTCTACCTCTTTTGACAATCGAAAAGTCTAGGAACACATTTTTCGGACACAAGTCGAGACGAAAATTGCTGCCGTAACAGTTGGACATATGTGAGTTCACATGTATCGAACAGTTCTAGACGCAATTTGTATTTAAAATTGTATTCGTAGCATTGCTCTTTTGACAATACACATAACACAAACGTTGCACATATTGAGCACCATCAAATATCTTGACAGAAAAAGTTCATCAACAAACTTAACAAATCAAAATTTAGACAAGGCCCTTCTCTAAGCATTTTACAAGTTACAAATCAAAATTGACATTATACCAATAGCATCCACTAGGCAATGGGAATTCGCATGCTGTTGGAGAAAGCAGGGGAGGGTTGAATAGTTTGAAGAAGCACTACTATTTTGTTGGTTCTTGATCGTAAAGAACAAATCCCAATCATAGGAGTAATGGATAATATTAGCATTCCGTTATCGCATCACCAATTAATTTTATTACCGCGATTTTCTATTTTTCAAAGTAAAATAACTATTCTGAACGATGAAGACACCTGAGTTATAATAATTAGTAGTTTAAAAATTGATGAACATAGAGAAAGAAAGGGAACGCAATTTTTAAGAGGGAAAAAAAAAGTAGACACATTTTAAAGAAAACTTTGTTTGTACTGTTTTTCTCTCTTTCTTCTTGTTTTTACATTTTACTAACTATTATTCACTTTTTTTTTTCTTCTTCCACACACGCCCTAGAACAACAGCAGCGAGTGTGAATTGTGAAATTTTTCAGTGCCGAGCGGGCACGCATCTCGGCTGTTCAAACGTGTTTTGAATGGCCCAAATTTGTTTGGGCTTGAAGGGGTATTTTGGTAATTTTATACTAAAAATTGCCCAAACAAATTTGAACCATTCAAAATACGTTTAGGCGGCCAAGATAATGCTTGGCACCACGTGGCCCGTGCCACCCGGCACTAAAAAAACTTCTCGTGTGAATCAAACAGAAACAGTTGCTCTCCCCGCGCAAATATTCATGTGTCACAACAACGAAAAAACCACGCTTATCCTTCACCCTCCCCTGCTTATCCTTCACCCCTTAAACCGCTTCAACGCCGTCCTCTCGAACCACTGAAACGGACTACAACACACTCCGCCGCCGACGTCGTCATCGTCTCGACCGCCTCTAATCCCATCAACATCATCTCCGAGATCAACAGCTTCTCCGTCGCTCCTCCGCTTCATGACGACTCCTCTCTCGCTCCTCAAATCCTCCGTCCACGCCTTCAATTCGTCAACCGGCCACTCAAATTCCACCTCCTCCTTGATCAGTTTCCTCTCTCCTCCTCCCTTCCGATACTTCCCACCGATTTCCGCTCGAATCGCAGCGAGTATTGTCGGATCCAAGTAGTCTTCAAGCCTCTTGTTCGCAACGTTTCTCCCTTGATCTTCTCTTTTCCTCCGTAACGTGGTCGAATTCGCATCAAAGCGCGACGAGTAGCAACTCGCGGCATCCTCCCTGTTATTAGAAGTAAGTAGTAACTAGTAACAACACATTCACACACAAACACGCATATTACGTGTATAATGTACGTACATGCGTTATGTAGATGGGGAGAGGATTTTGAGTACCGAGGTCTGGTTGACGAGGTTGATGACTGAGAGTGAAGAGAGGGAGGGCGAACGAGGCGGTTTCGGATCTGTTCGATGGTGGCGAGAGGGCTCGAACCGTCGGGAAATTGGCTCGTGATCGCCATCTCTGTTGCGCCGGAGACCGGAGAGGTATGGCTCTTTGGATTGGGAACTTAGGTGAATTTCGCTTAATGAGGAACCAAATATGGCGAGCTTCTCGTGCACTTTACCTGCAGCCCATTGTCTGCTCGCCCGGGAAAACAAATTGTCCGTAAATATCACCGATACGCCTCAAGGTTTACTGTAAGTACAGATTTTCCCTCCAGATTTGAAAAAAGATTTTTAGGCCCCTTAGGTTTGGTGATGCATTTCAATTACTCCATCGAATCGTTCAAAATGCTTATGCTAGATTGTGTTGGACCCATCTCGGAGTCTCATACAAATGGTCAGAGCCATTTAATTTGTTTAAAACATGTTTTTAAGAGCCCTTGCAAAAAGTTGACTCAATCAATCGGTAAAAACTTGATCGACTCGTTAAAATATTGGTCTCTAAACTAGCAGGGCCCTTAAAACAAGTTTTAAACAAAATTAAATGACTTCGATCATTAGTGTGAGATTTTGAGTTGGGTTCAACACAATTCAATGTAAGCATTTTCGGACGACGGAGTGTAGTTAAAATGCATCACCACATCTTAGGAGGCTAAACATAATTTTTCAAACTTTGAGGGGGAATTTGTATGTAAGAGAAACCTCGGGGTGTGAGTGATTTTTACCCATATGTCCTTTGTAGGGTTGTTAGTCGAGATCGGAAAAACCGGACCGGACCGAATTTTTCAAATCGGTCGAATAATTTCGATCCGGTTCCAATTTATAAAATTTTATAAACCGAAAAAATAATTTTGATCCGGTTTGTGTTTTAAAGAACGGTCGAAACCGGACCGGTTATATATAAATGTATAATATGTATAATATATACATATAATATATATATATATAACTGTTTTTACGGGCTTATTGATGTTTTTATGTGTTTTTTTTTTTTATGTACAAAATTGATCCTTTTTTGTTGGGCCTAAAAAAAGGGGTTGAATTATGGGTTTTGGTTGATATTTTGTAGGTTGAATTGTGGATTTTTTGATGTATTGGGCCCAAAATATAATCCATGAATAAAAATTGGATAAATTGGATCAGAACCGGTTGAGCAGGTTGAAACCAGACCGTATTATCTCAACGGGTTTCGGTTTCTAAAAATCTCAAACCGAATAACCGATTTCGACAGAAAAATATGTCAAAACCGGTCGAAACCAGACCGGTATCACTCCTAATCCTTTAAGTAGACATTAGAAAGTTTATAATTACTCCTATATATTTTCTCTCTCTTTTTTTTTGGATGTTTTTTTTGGATGTCCAGGTCAGTTAAGTTGGCACGACTTTAGAAGCTCTAAAATTAATGAACAAATAAATTCTTTGGGAATTGGAGGATCTTACAGTGGATCATTTTCATGTCAAGGTTTTCTTTTGTTTTTTTTTGGCACCAATTAATTAAAATATAAAATTGACTTGATTAATTAAATCACTAATATAGCACGAGTTCAACCATGTCAAGATTTTCACTTAATAATATAGCACAGGTTTGTTCTTATGGGTGCATAGCACGGATTTTACGCTAGTAAAGGTGATAACGAAATTGGGAGACTATGCCGTTCGTAGTTACATCTTTCGTTTCTTCTCAATGCTTCTGCTTCACTGTGGTTCGTCACAGCTCCAGGGAAATCCTCCATTGTTGGGGCTTGAATTCAATTCAACTTGTATGTTATTTTGCTCTCTCTCCCTCTCTCTCTCTAGCTACCGTTCGAATCGCTGCTCGGTTTTCCTACACGGAATTCTGTTAGAATTTGGATTGAGAACCATCCATTCTGTCAGATTAATTGCATCCGTAGATGTGCTACAAGTTCCTTGTTGATCCTACAATGGCCTCGGTTATTAATGTGTGAGGCAACGGAAATCACCTGTTCATTCGCTGTTAGCTCCCTGGAAGTTGTAATCCAACATGCAAATTTTTTTTCCCTTGTTTTGTTGACTAGCTTTGATTAATAACAAACAAGTAAATATTCTTTGTTGCAGCTATCTGTTACACATGCCAAATACTATTCTTCTTGGGGAAACCCGCTCAGTTGATTATGTACTAGGATTGAAGATTTCTCCTGATTATGTTGACAAAACCTGGTGTACATATCAAATAATTACTGTCTTATGACACTTATCTACCATGGGGAACAGTTAAGCATTCATAGCAACTATCAGATGGTAATTCCTTTGTATCCTTCCTAGGTTTTGTGTTAGTTACTAGCAAATCAATTGCTTTTCTGGACCAAATGCTAATTCATCAATTTCCCGTCGTTTCTTCGCGTAGGTACTTCTCGATTTCGTTTTACTGGGATAACTGGTCTGCTTTCCGGTTATGAGGAGAGAGAGTGTTGATGGAAATGGATGGAACCAGTTCCCATATGGGATCCGTTCAATAGATTTTTGACTTGCTCAGACTACACTCCTTTCTGCTAGCCTCTATTATCATCACTTACATTTCAAAGCAAAGGTGTCTAAAGAAGGTATAGTACTTCCTATCTTGCCTATGCATGTGATTTGTGCTCATCGGGTTAAGTATTTTTGCACTCAGTATTAGTGCTTGTTCCTCAATCCATAGCTATTTCAAGGGAAGGCGGGCGGAAAATTGTCCATGGCGGCGGTCAACATTGAGGGCAAACTGCCTATTGGTTGGCCATTTTGTAAGTCCAAACCTTGTTGCCTCATGTGTCAAATTACGCACCCATTATGCTTAGATGGATCTGCTATTTCCTTTTATGATATTGCAACTGCAGCTAGTCACTTTGTCACTGTGTTAATACTCAATTTATGGGTATTTTTATGTAAGTATTTTGTTTAATGTTAATGTGCCGTTATTTCTCCCTTCTGCTCATTATGTCACCCGTTTTTTTTGTTTAATCTTTGACATGAAGCACTATGTCACCTAGGCCCTTTTGCAACTGCAGTGCCCAAACTAGATGAGATGACAAAAATCTTTTCCAAGTGATAGTGATTGTTTGAAATGTAATGTAATGATGATTTGCCCACATCTCCATTTGCTCTTATGCAGATTATGGAACTATCAGTTGCTTGTCTCATATTCTCAGCATTTTTGCTTTGAATGTTTATGATACAAGGAAGTAGAACATAAATAGTAATAAAAATTGCAAGTACTAATAAAGTATGTGCAGCCAACTAAAGTAGTTGGTTTTCCACAATGTGTACACATAAATGGAATTTGCATGAAAAGGGACTCGAAGGACTCGTTTCAAACACGCAGTGCACCATCAAAATAGTAGCGAGGAGTCGTTTGAATTCACTGGCCGAAGTTTTTTTGAACAGCACTGGCCCAAGTTGGAAGGGTCCTTTTTCTTGAATAATAATCTAAGAACCTAAAACACATGCACTACTTTGTAACAAACCTCTTAAACTCATCTTCAGCTATAATTACATTTGACAGTTCCTAAGATCTTCTAAGTGTTAAATGTTTACTTGAAAATGCTCAATTCACCTCTACCCTTGAACTGAAACTGAATAAGCGTCACTCATCAATCATGAATTTGATCTAGTAAACGGGAGACACAGAGAGTAAGCCTCATGTACAGCATAGACCTGCTTATACTGAAACAGCCTCAGGTATTCCATGGCACTGCATGAGGCTTACCTCTTGTCCGTAAGAGCTATATTCCCTCTCTTCACACAAATCAGTATAGTAGTTTTGAAAATGACTAAATCTTAGTCAAGAAAAACAAGTACCTTCTACTAACAAAACGTTTATGTGAGGTCTCTGAAGAGGTGGGTCTGACGGCCGACCTTAACTGGCAGCCCAAGATTTTGATAAGCTCTGATCTCACCTCCCAGCCCTGCCGTCACAATCACCACTCCCCATGCTGTTGCTTGGACAGTGTGGCCCCCATGGCTATTTCCATCAAATAAGGACCAAGAGGAAGACCAAGTCTGAGAATGAGAACTCCCAGAAGCGGAAATAGAAGGTGAGTCACCGTATCTAATTGACGAAGAGCCTGAAGCGAATGACTCGCCGATTCCAATCCCGGAGTCAGTACGAGAGACTTGAGCTAGATCTTCATCTTGGCAACTTATAGATCTCTCCAGAATACTGTTCTTCTTGGGAAGAGGCGGCAACTGTCTTTTACTGTTT
Source organism: Rhododendron molle (assembly GCA_025413875.1). Classification (NCBI taxonomy): domain Eukaryota; kingdom Viridiplantae; phylum Streptophyta; class Magnoliopsida; order Ericales; family Ericaceae; genus Rhododendron; species Rhododendron molle. The sequence continues at coordinate 44,993,677 of CM046392.1, forward strand.
GCCCCCGCCGCGTTTTCTTCTTTGGTTGGAGATCCAATAGTGGAGGGCGGGTGTGGGTTTGAGCGTTTTGAATGCCTCTTAGACTGTATTTCCACAATTGGTGGCTCGTTTCTTATGCTGCCAGGCCATGGAATTGCTACCGACACATCTCTACACTGAAAGTGTTCATGAGACTGGGTGGTGATCGGCCCCTTGCTTTTCCCTGCACTTCCATTTCTTGGCTCTTCACGCTTCCATATATATACTTGAGAATCCTCACTTGCGCATACAACATATTTTCCGTCGGGACTGAACGATGCCGAAATTTGGCTGCTAGTGTTTCGGAAACCTGGTACAGAACATTGCATCTGTTAGGTGGAAAACACATGAATTTGAGTCGCCATTTATAAAATATTTTACCAGCGAGTACCTCTGAACTTGTGAATGATGTCTGGACCATCGATGATTCTAATCCGAGAGTCTGCAGAAGTAACAAGCACTTCTGATGGATTGACTGGGGAAAACTGTTCATGAGCAATGTTAGTCTACTGTGCTTGCGCAAATATGAAACTATAGGAGGAAAAGAGAAGATTACCTCAAAGCCAGTTATTTTTTTTGCTTGAGACTTTTTCCTATGTCGAATCTCAATCTGATCTTTTTGTTCTAGCGTGCAATCTGAAGTCAACGACAACAAAGGTACCGATATGTTGGTAATGCATATTATGTGATTCGATAAAAAGAAGAAGCAGAAGTCAAGTTTGAACCATTAGCGTTGGGAAACATGTCAAAGAAAGCAAGCATTGAAAACATTATAGTAGTAATACTAGAATCTGCAGAGTACCACATACCTGCTGTGTTGTATAAACGGCAACTCCCTGTATGTGCACCAATTAAAGCACCCTTCAATGATGGAGAATAATAGGATGTCAGTGAATATAGATTACTAAGCCGCATGTTTGTACTTTTTCTTGGAACATTTTGTACTTGACAAATTGTAGTGTTGAACTCTTATGGAAGGAGGATTCAGATAGATAATGATATGATCTTTCGATTGTTTAAGAACAATAAACTTAATGAAGTTTATCAAAGAGAATGGACTTCTCTAAACTATCAAACATATAACCGAGAAAGTCCATCAAGTACTTGATAATTGGTGGGTTATTTAAGTTCTTGTAAGTTGAAATCCAGCTATACTTCAACAACAACATAACATAATCCATCTAGTCCCCAATCATTGGGGGTATGGGCGGAGATGATTGGAGACAGACCTAACCTTTGGCAATATATACCACTGAAACAGTGGCCCCCCTAAACCTCCAAGAACCGAGGAGCTACAGGGACGTTTTGTTGTAGAACAATGCCCCCAAACCAAAGCCAAATGGCATCAGAGAGGGCAGGCCTAGAGACCCAAATCAATTTATGTGCACATTACCATGCTTCCTTCATTGATAGTCCAGAGCATCGGTATGCACAACAAAATCCAGCTATACTTCAAATAGATAAATCACCATATCTGACTCTGATAGTCTTAAGAGACCACATAAAACAGTGGTTGTACCGTCGTTAGAGTCTTAGACGAGGTATTACACAAGAGGTGGGGAGATGGATCAAAGGGAATAATGGACACTGAACCTAATCAATAATGGATAACTGCTGATAATTATACTATGTATGGACTGTTGTAAACACAACCATTCAAAACGGATACAACCACCAATTTTGTCTCTTCCGACTTCCATATGAAGAGCTGTGTCTATTCCCCATTCACTTACTGAGTTTGATCTAGACTCATATCTCCCTGTCTATAGCAGGAAATGACCACCACTGATTAACCCATTCGACGTCCCATTATGATAACTGTAGTGTCTATTGGACTAAGAGAGTTCACTCAAATTACAAAACTAATTAAAATGGGGTGGCAGGGGAGAAATAGGAAGAAGAATAAGAGAGCTACCTGCCCATCAGGGGAATAACAGGCAGCAGTAACCATTTCGTGAAGGTCAGTATAGTCAACGAGCTGCCGATCTGGTATGCTCCAAATTCGTACCTTTGCGTCAAGTGATCCACTTATGAAATAGTCATCATCCATTGGATTGAATTGTATACAAGTTACTACACAACCAATCGTGCATTGCAGGCAAAAGTAGATTATTTAGAAAATTCATGACAAATTATAGCATTTTATTCATCAATAATAGTATGTTTCTGCATTGTACCATAATCATTGTGTGCGAACAACTTTAGACAGCTCTTGGTTTCCATGTCCCACAGCCTAACAGTCTTGTCCATTGAAGCTGAAAGCAATAGCTGCAATCCATAAAAATTTGCATGATTGAATGTATAGTCTCTATATATCAAGCTCTCAAGTCTCAAAGGTCAAACTTGTTTCTTCTGATTAGGGGAAATTGATGCTCTATTCCATGGACTCCGGTATGAGTGTTATAGCACGGGTATATGTTGTATTGTTTGGGGTCAGCTACTTCCTGTTCCTTAGGACATGCAGACATTCAGTGTATTTAAGTACTAATTCATTATTCCAGGATAATTCGTTGATTTTATCCGTAAAATGGTATTTGGAATTTGTTATGGAGCATTTCATGGATATTTTTGGATTTGATGCATAGTTGTAGGATAAAGTTGAATTACTTCAAATTATGTTCTTGGGTGAGTGTCCCATTACATATGTCAGACACGAGACGTATCTCATACCCAGGGCCAGCCCAAAGGTTTTGAGTGCCTAAGGCAAAATTAAAAAAAGTGTGCCCCTAATACTTTGATCCCACTGTAAGACTTCTGAATGAGAATGCTTTGTTCCTAATCTAGGAGATAGAGAAGAACTCAAACATTCTCTTCCACGGTGATCCCAGCCATATTTTTTCTTTCTGAATCCGTTGACGAAACCATGTCAATTTTGCTTTCATTCAACACCAGATTTACGCTTTGTTTGGATAGCTGGCAAATAGCTGAACATACCTTGCAAATTAAAAGTCCCAGAGAAAAATGAGAATCTTTGTTGACATTGGTGTTTATGAATTAAGTCCAGTTGTTGAATGTATCAAGTAATTTCTACAAATTCATATCATCCTTCAAGTCTTGAACAAAAGTTCAGAGTTTGCAAAGCTCTGTTTTTTTCCTTGATTCTTTAGAGGCAATGCAATTTGAGTCAAACATAAAATTCTTTTAATCCAAAAAAAACAAGAAGAATATTTTCCCCTATTCCAACACAACGCAAAACCCCAAAACTGAAACAATTAAACTACGCTAACATCATAAAAACTATGGGAACAATATCTGTGGATACACAAACTAATACACGAATATATGTACGTAGATTTCTCTGATCCGAAATACAAAAGTTATGATGAAAAAAATGCAAAACAGAGGAACCCCAATCGCTGCCATCTTCACCAAAGCTAAACATATTGAGGAATGAGGACCCAACCTCGACTTTTGTCACTCTGCTCAACAATCCCTAGAAAAGCACCAGAGAGAGAGAGAGAGAAGCACTGATAAGAAAATGGGTGCGTTGATGGCAAGGAAAAGGTGGGGTGGCGAGATATAGGCCGTGGCAGTGGGAGGGCGAGAGAACGGCGGAAATGACAGATTCGTTGCAATGGGGGTGGGCGTTTGATGGTGGCGGGATTGGGTGTCGGTGGTGGTGATGAAGGTGGAAAGCAGCCCATTCGATGGGGAGAGAAATATTTTAGAGAGAGAGAGAGAGAGAGAGAGAGAGAAAGGGAGAGGATGAAGATTTTGGAAGTAAAATTGGTGCGTGGGCCCTCAAATTTCAAAATCCCCAATTTTTGTGAATTTTCACTAAATGTTGATGAGTGTGGCTTTGGTTTTTTATTTTTATTTTTTGAAAATGGACCAATTAGTTCTTTGATTTACAAAAATGCCATTGAGCTTTTGGGCCTTTATTTGCATGTTGGATGGGCATTTTTTTATGGTATTGGGCTAAAAAAGAATCCTAGTCAAACTCAAACACTAAAAAAAATGGAGTGTCCCAAAAATTGGACATTTTTAGAATGCTCAAGGCCCAGACCTCTTGGGATTGGGCCGGCCCTGTTCATACCCTCACTCACATGCGAGAATCTAACGGCTAGCAGAGCCCGTACAACCTGGCCCTGATGTAAGAAAGGACCAAAATGACGATTCGATTTTAGGACCCAATGGTATGTAAAGTCCTTAAAAAGTTCTTGTGCTAAATTGTATTTGTTTCTAGTTACAGTGATGAGAAGCTGACCTGTGATCTCGACCAAGATAGGTCCAAAACATCGTCCAGGTGACCTGTAAAAGAGCACACTGGTTTCTCCGAGAGTGAGAACACAGTTTCCGGCACATGGACATAATCAGGTATTAAGTTGCCCTTTTTCTTGTTAGATCCTTTCCCTTTTTTCCTCCTCTCCGATGGCATTGGCGAGAGCTCCGCAAGAGGAGGCCTTTCTTTCCTTTTCTCTGATGGCAGCGGCGAAACATCTCCAAGTGGAGGTTGGTCCAGTGAATTCCCTGCCATTGGGTGGAGTGGACTGGAATGAGCAGAACTCAATTCATCCGGCAATCTTCCGGACCCCGTCATAACCTCACATTCTTGGACTTCCCACACATGAATCACCTTATCTTCCCCCGCACTCGCTAGGTAATGAGCGTCCGGGCTAAATCTCATCGTCCAAATGGATCCCTCGTGAGCCTGAATTTCAAGACACAAATGCATAGCGGTAAATTCCTTCATGGGTTTCCCTTGTTGACGAACTTTGATCCATTTGGAGGTCGAGTTCTTCTTATTCTTTGGGTTTTCTGTTGCATGCTGCTCTCTTTCTCTGTCCGCGACCAATCCGCTCACCGAACTCGCCACCCCCTTTATGTTCTTCAACAGGGCAACCCCCCTCCTCTTGCTGTTTCTAAAGCTCTTGCTTAGGTAAGAATTTGTAATTTTCCTCGCATCATCTGGACTTCTTGACACGTTTTCCCGACGCATTAGCTCCTTGACAACAGGGGAATACCCAACAGATTTCTCAAATTCCTCCATCGTGAGCTGCTTCCCCGTTTGAACTTCGCTTAATCGATTCCACATTCCATCATCATTGAACTCTTTTACGATAAATTCCTTCCCGGTGTCCAAATTTTTTATCAAGAAAAACGCGCCAAACTTACTGTTCGATAATATAGATGTCAATGGACCGCTATTAGGCATCGATGATCTGTTTCGAGTTGTTTTTGGGGATACTCTGACTGTATTGGCATACTGACAGATACTGGAATGCGGGGTTAATAACATTGATGAGGTTCTAGTGAGACGCTGCTTTGATATTGTTCCAATAAGCTCCTCTTTCCTTTTCCTTGTGTGAGCAGAAAATGTTTCTATGTCTCCATCCGATCGCGACCGGACAAGCATTATCGGCATCGAAGGCGAAGGCTCGCCTTTCGGCTCTTCAGGCGGGGCTGATTCAACCGCTGACGAAGATTTATTCGTCACTGGTTGATTGTTTTGCACTTTCCGAGAAGGTGAATGGATGATTTTTGTGCTGGCAATGCTAATAAGGTTCTTGTTGCTAGTTAACCCCATTCCTTGAAGCAGCCTCTTTCGACGCTCCTTGATCGAACCGGGCTCCGCCGTCCACATGTCATAATCGCCGAATATGGATGTGGCGGCTTGAGCCGCGTCGAAGCCGCGAAAGTCGTTGACGGCGGGGGTTGCTGACGAGATGGCCGAAGAAAACGACATTCGAGGGTCCTCGAATTCGTCGTCGTCGTCCGACCCGGAAGAGGCCAAGTCGTGAGGGACGGCAGAGGACATCCGGTCATAGGTTTCGAAGAACCGGTCGTCGTCGTCGTCATGGTCTCCTAGACCTTCCCAATTCATGGTCATCGTCTTTCTTCTTTCCATTGTTGCACCCTTTTTCCGATCCTGCTCCTTCATTGCTGGGCCTTTTTCTTGATTCTGGTTCATTGTTGAGCCTTTTTCTTGATTTTGGTAACATTGATGTACATTGGTGAATGGAGATTGACGTGTTTTAATCAGAATAGGGAAAACATAACTGATAACATGGCTCAGATCTTTAGTGAGCTGTGTTTTTTTTGGTACCTTGTTGAGAGAGAGAGAGAGAGAGAGAGAGAGAGAGAGGATGGAAGAGAGGAAAACAAGGGTGATTATCGTTACGGTTTTCTTTATTTGGTTTGGGGAAGAAACGGTCAAGGATTTTGTCAATTACCTCTCCTCACGTCTACATGTTACTCCCAAAGTAAATGGGATTTCAAAACTTAAGTCTCACCCCCTTTAGAAATATGTCCTAGAGTAATCGTTTAGTGTTCTTTGAGTAGCACGTGACATTGCCTACATGGTACTCCTTGTTATGCGGTAGAAACATTATCATTCACTTTTGTTGGATGATTGAGAGACAAAGAGTGACCCACATTACGATTCACAACAATGATACGTACACTCCTACCGACCACTCATCTCTCACATATGTGTCAGCTCCAAACATACGTGAGAGAGAAGTGGTCAAGGAGTGGCCAGTAGGCCGTAGGCGTGTCCGTAGCATTGTTGTATCATTCACCTCCGTTGGATGATTGGGAGACAAAGAGTGATCCACATTATGTGGTGGCGATTTTTTATTTGCAACGATTATCACATGATAATGCCACGTGGTACTCCGAAAGTACCCGAGCATATATTGTCTTTATTAATGTAGTGGAGTTTCATCCCTCCACTAGATTCTCGAATCATATTTTGCCACATTAACCTCAATTTTTTTTTAGATTTTCTGTCTATTGATAAATTTTATATCCACGAAATCCATATTTTGTTGTTATATTTTCTTATTACCTATTAATTATTGAGCCAGTTTGGTTAAAAGATAACAAAACCCAGTTTTCCAAAGATTTTGTGGAAAATTTATTTTGATTGACTGTGCATTAAACTTATTCTTTTGGTACTTTTGAAAAAGGAAATTGATTCACCTCCTTCTCTGTCCTCCTTGCAGCCCTTGGCGTCCTATGCCCTTTCCACGCTCTCTTTTCTTTTTTTTATCTCCTCTCTTCCTTTTATTTTTGGATTGACTGTCACAAATTTATGCTCGATGATTGTATCGGGTTGTACGGACCATGGAAGGAACCAGCATTTATCGCGGAGGTGCATGGAAAAAATTAGAGGAATGTCGCGCAGTTACGACATTTTTATTTGTAAATTGAGAGAGGAAACTTTATCTCATTTAGGGTAATGTGAAGATTAATTTAAATTGAGAAAATGAAGGTGTAAAGGTCGTATGTTGTTTGGTGTATTAAACAAGCCAAATAAAGTTACGGGGAAACTATAGTTAACCCCCTCTAACTAAGCCTTGTATGCACTTTGTCCCCTCTAACTTTTTTTTTTTGGCACTCAACCCTCTCTAACTAACTGAAATTCTAACTGTCATAACTTCTTCGTCCGAAATCGAAAACATGCAAATTATATATCGATTTTGAGATCTTGAAGTCAGCTTTCAATGACACTAAAATCACATCACGATTCAAAGCATACAGAAAGTTATGATCAAAAGAGTAAGGGCTTGTAGACAGAAAGACTGTTTTGATCATAACTTTCTGTGTGCTTTGAATCATAATGTGATTTTGGTGTCATTAGAAAGCTGACTTCAAGACCTCGAAATCGATATATAATTTGCATACTTTTGATTTCGGACGAATAAGTTATGACCGTTTGAATTTCAGTCAGTCAGAGGGGGTTGAGCGCCAAAAAAAAAAGTTAGAGAGAGCAAAGTGCACGTAAGGCTTAGTTAGAGGGGGTTACCTATAGTTTACCCTAAAGTTATTTCATCCCGGCAACCAACGATCGAGAGTCGTTCATTGCCGAGATGAGATCCAAGCCGTCAGATGCACGATCCGATGGCTCGAAGGTCCGCAGCACGGTGCTGCGCACACCATTGCATAACACCATTCCCCAATTCAATAAAGTTGGGCATTTACACTAGATTAATTGCCTACATACAGGGAGTAGCCGAAGAACCAGCAAATAAAGTAACGAAATATTGAAGTTGTATACTATATAGTATGGGTCAAGGATCATTACACATTTAATTAGATATTCGCTATTCGCCGAGAAGTTGATCGTTTTTGTGATTTTCTTTTTTGTTCGTAGGTTGGCAAATATAGTTGTCATATATTTTGACAATTTCAGGTTTGCGGGATTTTGGCATTCGTACTCGGAAACGATATTGGTTCCTCTGTGGAACAATAATCATTCTATTTGATGTGATGCTATGTTGTTTTTTATTATTAATGAAAGTTTTCTACCATGTTGGACGAAAAAAAAAAAGGGTCATTACACAAGTAGTCCCACTATATATGGGTATAGAAAATGTGTGTGCCGACCTTATGCGTGGGGCTCACCACCCGAGTCGTACGCAAAGATGATCCGAAAAGTTTACTTTGAAGAAAATAATATTTTATTTGTTGTGTTATAAAAATCACTATAATCAGATATCAGTGTTGGATCAATTCGACTAATTCTTGGTTCACAATTTTAGATTGCGAAATGTGAACGAAAAAAATGGATGAATTGATTGAGCATTTATCCATAATTGATTGAGCTAAGTTTTTTTACAACGCATTTTTAAAGTTGTTCTCTGCAAAATTAGCATCTCCAAACATCTATGTGAGAAGTCTGATCCATTATCTCAACTTCAAGGGGGACCCCCCTAACCCTCTCTGGAGACTCTCTCTCTCTCTAGAACTTTCTAGCCCTAGCCTCCTTCCCTCTCCCCCCTAGGATTTCCACCCTGTGATGGGCAGCAAGAGGGGGGGCGTTCTTCGTTAATGTTTCCTCCGTCTCCGCTTTTACATCTCTGTTGATCTTCTCTGTCATCCTCTTTTCATCGCCTCCTCTCTATCTCACTTCCCTATGGCCACCTCCATCGCCGCCATTGAACAAATTCTCATGCGCGACTTCTTCCCCGACATCCCGAAGCTCCAAGATCGCCTCGACCGGCTCGAAACCGTCTGCAGCCGGGACCCCGTCCAAATCTAGTTGCGACGCCGCGCTATAAATATTTCAGCAACCAAGGGTCGGGTTGCAGAGTCTGGAGTCAAGAGGTTGGAGAATATGGTCCGATCTGGAGTTTATTTGGAGAAGGAAAGGTTGGGTTGACTGATCCAACATCGCCTGTGGTTTTCTTTTTTCTTTCTAGTTTTTTGTTGTGATGTCCCGCTTGCAAGTGTTTCTGTCCTTCGGGGTCCTTCCTAACCCTTTCGGGTGTAGTTTTTTTCCTTTGATTTTGGTTTTGTGAGTTTTGTGTGAGGTATTGTACCTCGGTGGCCTTCGTAAGGAGTTTGGTGTGTAGATCTTTTCTTGCCAGAGTCTATCCGCCTAGTTGGCCATTCTCTACTTGTCCAAGGAAGAATATGTTATTTGATGTACTCTCTTGGTTATCAATGAAATTTGTTAACTTTTGGCAAAGAAAAAAACATCTATGTGAGATCTGAGGAGGGCCGCTCACATGGAGTCGATCGGTAAATAGCCACCACATCGATAGGTACCCGAGAAATTATTGTGACAAACCATTTATCACAATCAATTTCAAACATCTCATCACCATTTTGTCTTTCCTAATTGACAATTCAACTAAAGAAACAGAAAAAACAGGGTTATGTGACAAAATTTACTTCAGCTTCCGCACATCTTCCTGGGAAAGTTCATTATCAGCCCAAACCTCATTTCACGCAAGGATAGCAATCCGCCCCTCCCCTTGGATTGGATTTGGATTTGGGTTTCGGATACGGATACGGATTTGGGGATGATATGGAGAAAGAGAACGAGAAACTGTAGAATCTAGGGCCTAATCAAAAAACAGAAAAAAACTGTCCAATTTGGGTTCAAGTAGCGCAGACTTGTATATTTGAAGTATATATATCAATCACTTATAATATATATATTGTGTGGCCCGTGATCTCTGGTTCGGGTTCTTCCTCCTCTGGTTCAGGGGGTTGTCAAGCTCATTCCATCTAACCTGCACCACGAAGCACGACTAAAGACCACACCGGAAGAGCCCCGGTATGGCCCTTCGGCGCAAGGATGAGAATGGTGCAGAGAAAGCAAAAGTGAGCTAGGGTTTGAGTGTGTAATCGCTGTGTACCTTTTAGGGCTGCATCACTTGGTATTTATAGAACCTTCCTAGCTTGCTCTTCAAGTACGAACACGTGCTCCTCATGAGCTGAGTGACGTCATTGCGGTGTCACCGGATAGATCTTTGTAACCGTTTCTGCGTGAGCTGACATCTCCCATGTGCACCCATCATTACCTCTCGTAACCGTTTCAGCACGTGGTAAACAGATGTGTCCCCGTGGGTGGCCGAGCCCAGCTGGAGGCCGAGCCCGCTTGTGGCCGAGCCCAGTGTTGTCCACGTGCGGATGCACTCTGTTTAGAACCGTCGGTGAGATCCACTGTTCGTGATGCGTCGTCGGCCTGGGCCGACTCTGATATAGTTGTGAGGGAGCGGCGGGCTTCGGCCAGGTTGCCGAGCCTGTATCTAGGTTCGGCTAGAGCATCAAGTGAACTGCGTTCGGCCTACTACATATATACTCTCTACTATCTCTATATTCTTGTTTCTGTATTGATATTACCTATTTATTTTAGCCTTCTATTGCAAAAATATAGTCAGTTTAGAGAGGTACAAAAGATTTTCTAGTTTGGAGATCGATGAAGGAATTCATACCCTAATCCGCCCTGTTGCCATTCCTGATCTCGCCTAAGTTCAAGTCACATTCTTTTAAAATAAATTCGTCTAATTCTTGGTACACAATTTTAGATTGCGAAATCTGAACAATAAAAATGGACGAATTGATTGAGCACTTACCCATATTTGATTGAGCTAAATTTTTTTACAACGCATGTTTAAAGTTGTTCTCTGCAAAATTAGCCGGGACCCATCCAGATCCAGTCGTGACGCCACGCTATAAATGTTTCGGCGACCAGGGGTCGGGTTGCAAAGTCCGGAGTCAAGAGATTGGAGAATAGGGTCCGATCTGGTGTTGATTTTTGAGAAGGGAAGGTTGGGTTTGTTTACATCCCAAAATATGCCACCTAATGAAAAAATTACACGTGGCACCGAACAGTGTATTCTCCAATCAGAACATGTCTCATTTAGACCTGAGATATAGAGGATCAGAAGGTTTAATAACGATGTTATTTTAGCACTACACGGTATCGTTTTGATTGGAAACAACCACGTTTGGACGTTGAACAGGGGTAATTAAGTTGATAATTAAACTTTGCCATTGATTAATCCTTAAAACCATCAAACGATGTCATTAATTCCTTGTTTCATGGAGGAAATTAATCGTGGTTATAGTGAATCATCTGGATAGCCAATTTTATAGCACTAAACCATGTCGCGTGAAAACAGGAACCCTATTACCCAGAAATCAGCCATGATCAACATCAACAAACGTGGAAGGAGAAGAATTTTGAGAAGACCAATTTAAGCAATCGATCGAAAGCCCTTCTCAACCATTTTTTGGAGGGAACAATGAGCAGTTCGAACGAAGACATGGGTAACAATTGAAACGTGGAAAATAAAGATCGAAGACAGACTCATTGTCTATAAATAGAAGAAGCAAGTGAAGAGAGAACCCCTCGACAAAAAAATTCATCATCTGACAATTCATACAAAATGATTGCTCAGAGATCTATCGAAGCTTAGGACTTAGATTAGTTTAGTTTAGTAATTTGTAAGTTAAAGGCTTATTTGCATGTAAAACTACTTTTGATTAAATTTAAATTATCTTATTTCTTTTTGTCTTTTTCTTACCAAAGAGTAGTCGATTATAGGTTCGCTTTTGATTAAATTCAGTGTGTTTATATTTTTATATTATTCTTGTTGAAATCTCAAGAGTATTTGTATATAAATTTACCTTTGATTAAATTCAGGTTTGTTTATGTTCAATAATCTTTTTTGATTGAAGAACGTCAATCCATTGTTTGATTGATACCTTACGAAAAAATCCTCTTAATTGAGGTAAACGAACGGATAACACAATAGCTTGATTTAAATTAATTGTTTTGAATCAATCTGAAAAGAATAATTTCTTTTCTGAAATTAGTTCTTTTCTGGCACGCCCGTACACAATCATGTGTCATAGATTGAGCTCATTCAGCCCAAACAGGATTGTCTGATCCAACACCGCCTGTGGATTTTCTTTTTTCTTTCGAGTTTTTGTTGTGATGTCCCGCTTGCAATTGTTTCTTTCCTTCGGGGTCCTTCCTAACCCTTTCGGGTGTAGTATGTTTTTTTTTTTCCTTGATGTTGGTTGTGTGAGTTTTGTGTGAGGTATTGTACCTCAGTGGCCTTCGTGAGGAGTTTGGAGTGTAGGTCTTTTCTTGTCAAAGTCTATCCGCCTAGTTGGCTATTCTCACCTTGCCCAAGGAAGAATATGCCATTAATTATTTGATGTACTCTCTTGGTTATAAATGAAATTTGTAAACTTTTGGCAAAAAAAAAAATTCATGTGAGATCTGAGGAGGGCCGCTCACATGGAGTCGATCGGTACATAGCCACCACATCGGTAGGTACCCGAGGAATTATTGTGACAAACCATTTATCACAATCAATTTCAAACATCTCATCACCATTTTGTCTTTCCTAATTCACAATTCAACTAAAGAAATAGAAAAACAGGGTTATGTGACAAAATGTACTTCAGCTTCTGTACATCTTCCTGGGAAAGTTCATCATCAGCTCAAACCTCATTTCACGCAAGGACACCAATCCGGCCCGCCCCTTGGATTGGATTTGGATTTGATTTTCGGATACAGATTTGGGGATGATATGGAGAAAGAGAACGAGAAACTGTCGAATTTGGGGGCCTATCAAAACAAAAAAAACAAACTGTCGAATTTGGGTTCAAGTGGCGCAGCCGCGCAGACTTGAATATTTGAAGTATATATATATACAGTAGTTTTCAGGTACAGTCGTCCGGATTTTCTTATGGTCTGGATTTGTGTCTTAGCTCCCATTTCCCGATCGATTTACGATGATCCGAGAAACTCAATGTGTTCAGAACGTGATTTTAATGGTAATCGCAAGAAATCAGCAAAAAAAAAAAGACCGGGAAGGGCTTGATCTGAGCAGTTTTTTATTGAACCGTTCAATAAAAAACTACTCGGATCAAGCCCTTCCCAGTCATTTTTTTTGCTGATTTTTCCTTTGGGTACCCTTAAAATCACGTTATGATCATATTGAGCGGCTCGGATCATCGAAATTTGATCGAAAAATGGGAGGTCAGGACGGTTCGGACTGTAAGGCGTCTGGACCTGAAAAGAACTATATATATATACGGGATGGTTCTAGGGACATTTAAAAAAACATCTAAAAAAACACTCATAATCTCAATCTCATAGTTTCCGATCAAATTTTGATGATCCGAGCCGTTCAATGTGTGCAGAATGTGATTTTAAGGGTACCCGCGAGAAATCGAAAAAAAAACCGAGAAGTGCTTGTTTTGTGCAATTTTTAATTGAACCGTTCAATAAAAAACTGTTTGGAATTGTTCGGATCAAGCCCTCACTTATAATTTATATATATATACTCTCTACTATCTCTATATTCTAGTTTCTGTATTGCTATTACCTATTTATTTTAGCCTTCTATTGCAAAAATAAAGTCAGTTTAGAGAGGTACAAAAGATTTTCTAGTTTGGAGATCGATGAAGGAATTCTAACCCTAATCCGCCTCGTTGTCATTCCTGATCTCGCCTAAGTTCAAGTCACATTCTTGTGCGATGATTACCTTGCGATGATTACTCAAGGTAGTACCTACTCTTTTAAAATAAATGCCATAGTTTATGGTAAAAGAATTAACATTATTGTTAGGGGAAGCCCCCACCCCAACAAACTCGGGTCCCTGTTGTCTCTTAGGAGATCCAAGCCGTTCATGCTCGGCAATGAACGGCTCAGATTTTATTTCGACAGAACAGATCTTAGCCGTCCAACCGTGCATTGCCAAAATGAATTCTGAGTCGTCCATTGCCGAGCCTGAACGACTTGGATAAGGTCAACATGGATCCTTAGGGGACAACAGAATCTCCGAGTTCCACCCTAACAAACCATGCACTTCTCTCTCCTCTCTCTCTCTCATGCTTTATATTGTTAGCCGTAGGGCAATTCGGCGAGATATGTAACTCTCTGTTATTGGTTTGCAGTATTCTTCAATTGAATCAGATATAGTACTAGCAAGCAGCTGCAGTCTATTAGCCAGAGAGTGTCTGAATTGGTTCCCCTGGGAGCTAGGTTCTAGGTCTAGCTCTGGTTGTTGAGAAGTGGGGCCGGGGCCAGCTCTCTTGGGTTCGAAGGTTTACCAACAAGGCGGCTCATGCCATTGCTTCTCTGGTGTCTAGAGGAGGGCCCCAACAACAGGGCCGGTCCTAGGCACATGTCCACTAAATGATCGCCTAGGGCCTTCAATTTTGAGCTAAATAGTGAAATTTATTAAATATATTAGGTGTGAAGTATTTAACAATCAGCCTGGTGGTAAGCCGCGCGCGTACAGAACTCTAGGTCGCGAGTCTCAAACTCCTGGCCTATCTTTCTAAAGGTTTGTACAACCGCATTGCCACTGAACTACATGCTTAGCTTGTTTCCTCTATCAAATAACTGTTTAATATACTAAAAAATAGAAGGCACCATTCTCAAATTCCGCCTAGGGTTTCAGAAATCTTAGGGCCGGGCTTGCCCAACAAGACATGGCACGATGTGTGCTTGTCACCGGGCTAGGTAAAGCATGGCACGACGTGTGCTTGTCACCAGGCTAGGTAAAACATGACACGAAGTGTGCTTGTCACCGGGCTAGGTAAGGCATGGAACGGCTTGTGCTTGTCACCGGACTAGGCAAGACTTGGCACTGTCGGTGCTTGTCACTGGGCTATTACAGCGAATTTATCTAGTTCGCTTTTTCTGATTCTAGTTCCTCTTTGTAGTTGTTTGGTATTCTTGCCTGATAAAAAAAAATTTTTATATTGAATCAATTCTTACCTTTTACATCTTTTTTACCTGAAATATGTATTTTAAAGGAAGTTGCCGGATCCAATCCCTCCGTCCCAAAAAGATTATCCAGTCCGTAAAACAAGAACCTAAAAATTGAATTTTTAAAACTTTTTTCCAAAGAAAATTCAAACTTTTTTCCATGAATTGAAAGAACTCATTGTCATTTAGAAACTCATGCGGAAAAAAACTGAATCTTTTTGGGGGCAAAAATCATTAATTTTTAAGTAATTATTTTCAGACCGGACAATTTTCTTGGGACGAAAGTAGTATAATGGGTATCCACAACCCCCTCCTTCACTCATTTTTTTGAAATACAACTGTGAGACTATGATTACACTTTTACCCAATCACTCTGTTTTACCGCTCTCCCCCTGCCTCACTCTCAGTTTGATCACCATGCCAAAAGTGTTTTGGATGGTTCGGATTTTAAAAGACGCTTCCTCTTTGTAATAGTTCTTTTAAAATCCAGACCCTTGATTGCTGAGACGAACGGTGAAATTGATCACTGCGGTAGAGGGAGCGGTGGGCGTAGCACCGTTGTAGCAAAATTTACCCGCACAAACATAGCCCTGCACAGTGAGTAATTTGGGGACCCCTAAATATTAAGTGTGACAACGATGCACCCTAAAAACAAAATGGAATCTTGTCAATTTTACCCCTTATCAGGTTATAAAAAGATATCCTCCAACTAAGAATGGTTATATCTTTCCGGTCAATAAATGTATAACACCAATATTCCAGATCTTTCCTACCAAATACGGCCTGTACAAAACTGTAACAAGCCCCCGGGTAGAACTCGTCCCCAAAAGCTAGCTGATGAGGGGAGGGTGTCCAAGGACTTATTAACCCCCCACCGAGAGCCCATACTCCCGATGTGGGACAAGTCCCATACCTTGCATTGGGATCACAACAAACCCACCCCTTTAGAGCCGACGCCCACGGTGGCAGGTCGCCCCTCTCGGCACCTCCGACTATCCCGTGGCGGCCGCGTCAGGGAGGAACCTAGCTCTGATACCAATTTAACAAGCCCCCGGGTAGAACTCGCCCCCAAAAGCTAGCTGATGAGGGGAGGGTGCCTAAGAACTTATTAAGCCCCCACCGAGAGCCCATACTCCCGATGTGGGACAAGTCCCATAGCTTGCACTGGGATCACAACAAAAACCATCGCCACTGCTTCTTCATCATCCACAAATCACTTCTCAGCTTCTTCTTTATCAAAAAACAAGAAGTCCGGCTAGTTTGGGCACATCCCGACTAGCCCTGAGGCCCTAATTTATTCCTTTTCTCTCCCCTCACCCAACTACTCTCTCCTCTCTCTTTTTTCTCTCTCTAAAATTCAAACCATCCAAAACACGTTTGGACAACTAAGATCGCCAATGGGATACCACGTGTGGTACCCGCCCGGCACCCAAAAAATTCTCATAATTCTAGATGTTCGTTATAACCTGTGGGTATAAGATGGCTTTTTAACTTGGAAGGTTTTCCCACTAGGAAAAAGCCCCAGTAGAAATTTTCACTGGACGTTGGAGAATTGTTCCCTTTTTGCGTAACTGAATAACACCTTGATCACAAAAGAAGATGAGTCTCTCTTTCCTTGGTCTTTACTTCCACCACTCTAAAAATCTTTCCTAATCTTTAACTTTTCAAAAAATCACATCAGCCAATACAAAATAAATCAAGGTTTACATATACATAAACAAACTCACAACCTTCCACAAATGCAAAAAAAAAAGAAAGAAAGAAAAAAACTACCAACGGACTGCTGAAGGTTTGTCTGATCGTTCGAGAGTCCAACTGCCCTGAAGGTTTGCCAGATCGTTAACTGTCCGGACAGACACCCCAGTTATTACAAAAAAAAATAAGAACTGGCTGGGAAAGCAAATTTCCAACGGAAGCATGATGATGATGAGTTAATGAACCCAATTTGACATGAAAGTCTCTTACCAATTCTGAATGGACATATATACCATGCAAACAAATTTACTCTGTTTTTTCACTTCGAGCCCTCTTGATTTCGCGGCCTAAATCTTCCTGAATTGCCGGAGGAAACATGGATTCGACCTCTTCTTCGAAATCAATTCGGAGGCTCCGGCGAGCCCCAGGCGAAGCCTTTCTCTTTCTTGATTCTCCTTTCCTCTGTCTTTTCGGGGCCGGCGGGCACTCTGTAATTTCCGGGATCATCTGATCCATTGGAGTCTTGAATCCGTCGTCGCTTTCGGGAACCTCAATTGCCCCCGAAAATGGCGGGTTTTTGATAATGAGGTCTAAGGAAGAAGAAGAAGCCGTTGATTCAGTTTCCTCTTCTTCTTCTTCTTCTTCTTCTCTGTAATTCTCGGGCTCAATTGAGGCTGTAGTTTGACAACCATTCGGGGAATCTGAATTGGGTTTTGAGGAAACTTCGAATTGGATCTGTTTCTGGTCTTTTTTGGGGTTGGAGGAGTCTGAATTTGACGTCATGTAGAGGGATGGAATTCAGTGAACATGAAGAGGAGAGAGAGAGAGAGAGAGAGAAGGGATGTTTGTTATGGAGATGCTATTACAAGGGATATAATCTTGGAAATTCTACCGCCTTTTTCCGTTTCTTTAGCGAGTTCGCTGAGCTTCACTCAGGGTTATGGCTCCTTTCTACACATCATAGGAGAGAGAGAGAGAGAGAGTGGGTTTTAACAGAGCTCATAAAGGGGAGAGAGAGAGAGAGAGAGAGAGAGAGAGAGAGAGAGGGTTTTAACAGAGCTCATAAAGGGGAAGATTAAGAGAGTTTATGTGCATTGGATCCGTCGCCTGTAAAAAACATATGGGGCTTGGAAGCCTCCCTCCACCTTTGCTTTCTCTTGTCTCTCACTCTCCTCACACATGGTAGTAAATGTTTATTTTAGAGTGTGATAAATTGAAGATATGAGGCTATCTCTCTCACACACTATTTGGCATACAAAAAGCCGCGACCGCGGACTCGGATTTTTCCGCAGCAGAGGTTGCGACGGGGACAACCGAACGACCGATCGACGGTTGTATTATTAAGCTGATGCATCATGCATGTCTTGACTACTTCGTAAACAATGTCCACAAGCGGAACGATGGTTTCTTATACCACAGCGTGTTTTTTCATTTTAGGCATGTTAGAAATTGCAGTTTTTTAACGAGAGTAATTAGAAGAGATAGCTAAGGGATTTGTAGGTAGGTATAGCGCAAACATCGAAATAGTTGTGAAATCTTGTGTGCATTTAAGTGAATGGTTAAATTACTCAACGATTTAGCCGCCTCTGCATTCTAGCAGTTACTATATACACCAATGAATGAATGCTACAATTTGAGAAAATCAAAATATCCATATTAATGTGCACTTGTGGGTATATAAACTCCTGGTTATATTTTACAGCAAACCTTATTAATCTTCGATTGTATAATGGTTGTTAAAGAGCCCCACATGTTACTGATCACTCAAGCGTCGTTTTTCTTAAAATACGTCGAGAATGCCAGATAAAGTCGCATATCTAAAAAAAATCAAAGACTAAATCCTTTTTTATGGGATATTTGAAGGCTCTTTTAACAGCCCAAGTTAAAATACATTTGATAGTTTAAGGTGGTCTGTGGTCAAGTATAGAATTGTGTAGGCCAGGGTAAATTCCGGAAAATGTGATAGTTCAGGGGGGAAAGATGTAATAAAAGGGTCCTTCTGTTATGATGTCTCCTTCATCTACAACGTTTGATGCATCTATGCACGTGGTATTGGTACACTACGCCACAGTGGGGGGGACCAATCTCTGATGTGGAACCCTCTCATTTTGTCGCGATATTTTTTTTGATCCGATTCTCGCGATATTATTAATCCTTTTCTTTATCTTGCAAACATGGGTGTTGTTCTCGTCCGGACCGTCCAATTTTGGCAATGAACGACTCAGATTTCATCTTACCAATGAACGGATAGACGTTTAAGATTATTCGGGTAAGATAAAATATGAGCCGTCTATTGTCGAAATGAATGGCCCAAATGTGTGTTGTACCTTGCGGGACAATAGGGTCCCCAAGTTGAGTATTTTTCAAGAAAACTTTTCTTACTTAATTCTGAAATTTTATTAATTTACTAGTGTTAGTCCGTGCCTATGGCACTATGTATTCCAGTTGGAAAGGATAGAAGTTGTGTGATTTAGATGAAAACCATGGGTACTTAACCGGGAAGTGGGAGGATGCACTACAGCCTTTGGATTAAATGAATTTAAGCCGTTACAACAACTTGTTCCCACACTCTTCTGTTTTATAATAGAGATAGAAACTTTATTCTTATCTGGAAATTGAGCGATTAAAAATTTATTTTTAGATAAGTTGGGTCTAAGATCCTTTTGGGTCGAGACTTTGTATTAAGTAATTTGGAAGCTTATCGTTTAAATTTATGGAGTAAATATTAGCAATTTTACTACAAATTTAAATATGCTTGTACTAAAATTGAAACTCTATGATCTCAAGTAAAATCTAGGACTGTAATATAAATAAACTTAGTTCCACATCTTGCAAACACTCTCATAATATACATATTCAGATGATATTCTTCCTATGCTCTCCTTCTTCCTTTATTTTTTTATTTTTTTTTTACATTCCCCTCCTTTCATGTCACACTATTTTAGCTTGTGCATTTGGTTTTTTATTCCAACGATTACGATAACTTGACACTACGTCAATCAAGCAGCGACAATGCGGTTAGAGGTGGGGATGGCGGTTGTGCCATTTCGGGCAACAAAAGAGGTTGGTTTCCAGGGCCGCGATGGTGGAAGGAAAGCGTCTTTCTGATGACGGGGCTATTAGGGTTGTTGAGGACTACTTGGGTTGTTTTTTTATGAGGTGGTTGTAATATCTGGGTTTTTTAGACCTATAGGAGTACCGTGTTTGGGCTTCGGCCCAACGGGTGTCCTTGATTGGCTTCTTGCCAATCATAGATTTTGGGTCTCGGATTGGACAGATGACTAAACTTTGAGCATAGTGTTATTTCCTTGCTCCTATTAGTCTTGAGCATGAGCAAGAAATTTTTTTTCTGTTAAAAAAAAAATTGTGAGGTCAGCAATAACCAAATAAAGCCAACCCAAGGAGACTAATTCACTTTTTGTGTTGGGCAAGATTCAACCTCTCAATAGAGGGTGCTCATTGTTTTATATCATTTTCATTTGTTTTCTTGTTCTTGATTTGACAATCATGGGCAACAAAAGAAAATATAATAAATAAGATATAGCCTATCTAGTTTGGGAAAAAAATGCCTTGATGTATTTAAGCAGTACTCCATATTTTAGTACTATGTGAAGTCAAATATAGGACAAAGAAATGGGGCAAAATGCCGGCCCCTATATCTCACATGGGATTATTTGAATGGATTCTAAAGGATAAGGACTAATATAAAATTATAAATCAAACATTCAAGGAATCTTAAATTTCGGATAAGTGTGTGTAAATTACCATGAGTTAGTCAAGCTGAAAATCTAATAATTGTTGATACTTTAGAGAATTCAATTAGTGATGTTACGTACAAATACGTGTGTAAATTGAAAAATGATTCTAGCATTCCACTTTTTTACACTAAAAACAAGTTTTAGAGTGCCATCATAAAAAAGTGGAGCGCCGAAATCATTTACCGTGTAAATTATGTGATATAAAAATTCGATAGCAATTGTTATCGTTTTAGCAACATAGGATCCTTCTCCCCCCTTCAAAACGGAAGGGGTTGGTATTCCATCGCCTTCGAAGATTCTATAGAGTTATTGCACTTTTTGATGTGACTGATAAATCATAGTAATTGAATGCATTCACAAGCATCTATCTATAGACCCGAGAGTCAAGATGCAAGAAAGTACTCCTTCCGTTTTAAAATGAGTGACCTTTTTGAAAAAATGTATCATTTTTAATTGTTTATATTTTTCAGTATGTGTTAAAAAATATGGAATATAGATCATGTTTGATATATTCTAATTAGTTTTATTAAACAAATTTGTTAAAATCACATAAAATTTCATAAATCGAAAGATATAAACATTTTAAAATGACACGGAGTCCCAAATAGGTCACTCATTTGGGAACGGAGGAAGTAGTTTCTCTTGAATTCTCTACTCCCGATGTGAATGACTCGCCACCGAAAATGAAATTAGTTGAGATACGTGTAAACTAGCCCGAGTACCTCTAACTGCCAAGGAAAAAACCATCCATCTTCCTCTGTCTGTCTATCCATGATTCATCAGAATATCGTGATACGAGATATGGGCGGTATGTTAGACGAAAAAGGTCCCAAGCATAAAGCGGCGGGACCACAAGTCTGAGCTGCATTGTTTTCAACGCCATGGCCCATAAATAGGAGCAGCAATCAACCTGTAAAACCTATCCATCCTACGCGCCTGTCACTTGCGTGTAACAGACGCTCCAGCCTTTTCGGAGCTGTCTTTTTTCTGAGAGATTGTTGTGTCTGAGTGAGAAATTATTCGTTG
Organism: Rhododendron molle; assembly: GCA_025413875.1. NCBI lineage: Eukaryota > Viridiplantae > Streptophyta > Magnoliopsida > Ericales > Ericaceae > Rhododendron > Rhododendron molle. The sequence goes on from CM046392.1 coordinate 45,015,148, forward strand.
CCATTGGGGCAACACGTAGCCCTGCTTCAGCACATTCGAGTCTTCTATCGGCCCTTTGACGGTTCGGATTTAGTGAGAGAAAGGATAGAGAGAGAAAGGGAGAGAGAGGGTGTTTTGATCTCGTCCGTTCGGTACCCGAACGGATGGCTCGAATGTGCCCGAGGGGCACCACGTCGGCTCTTGCCCCAAAGGCAATGAATAATTTCTCGTGTTGAGGAATATGCGAGAATCATCTCGAGTTTCCCACGTAAAATTATACTCCCTCCGTCCTGATTTGTTTGTCTATTTTTTGACTTTTAAGTGTTCCAAAATATTTATCCATTTGACTTTTAATTGAATTGATTTTCCCTTTTTGCCCTTTCTTTAGCGGAATAAAGTAACTTTTTTGAAAAAGTTAAGGGTAAATGTGGAAAATTGAATCTTTTTAGGTGTAATCATTGTGTTCCCTAAAAAAGTTAGATTTTCAAGGTTGGACAAACAAATTGGGACGGAGGGAGTACAATAATTTGAGAGTACCGTTACGTAATATTTCGGGAATTCGGGTCCGCACAACACGTGTAGTGCGGCCAATCCGATTGTTCATATTAACAATTGAAGGCTTGGATTTATAGGAGCTCGGATTCTGTTTGTGCCAAGATAGACTGCCAGATCCCATTCCGTACCCCGGATCACTTTACAATCACATATTTTTGTAGAGTTTACCACTAAATATATAGACTTTACAAAAATGTGTGGTTGTAAAGTGGTATGGAGTACCGCTTGACGATACTCCCGGACTATTGAATAATTACTCGTTTCACATAAATAACTCAAAACATTGAAAATCGTTTAAAGGACTTGAGACCCTGTGAAAAATCGGCATAATCGAAAAACCAATAAGAGATTAATCAAATCATTCATTTTTTTGGTTCCTGATAAAGAATAGTATTTTGAACTAATTGAATGTCTTAAATCGTCGAGTACTGCTATCAGTACCGATAGCCTTGTAGAGAAAACATATCGATCGGTCGTGTCGGGCGGCCTTCGGCCACCGGACGACTGATCCGAGCAGTCCAAAAATTCTATAAAAAAAAACCAAGGGGGCCTTCGCGGGAATCAATGGCATCCGATGAGTGTAGGGTGCTTATATACATATATACAAGAAAAATATGGTGTTTAGATCAAGCACCCTACACTCATCGGTTGCCATTGATTCACGCAATGGCCCCTTGGTTTTTTTTTTATAGAATTTTTGGACGGCTCGGATCGGCCATCCGGTGGTTGAAGACCGCCCGGCGCAACCGATCGGTACGTCTTCTCTACAAACCTATCGGTACCTATATCATTAGCGTAAATCGTCTATGGGGGATTTCAAGGTGGCTACTGCACCATTCGATGTACATTTGATGTACCCAAAATAGTGTATCATAATTGGATTGTCGTTCGGCACCCTAGCTCGTTCCCACCACACACGGATGTGAGTACTATACACTTGCTTTCGGATCCACATTAGTATGTGATGGAGAAGAGCCTTGGCATCGCCAATATAATTTCTATATGCACATATTTCGGTCCATGAATTATGTCAAAGATGTTGTTCAAAATTATCCTATGACGTGTTAGTTCTCATCATTTTACAGAGCTCATGTGCATGTATCAGACAGTTTCGAACACAATAGCGCCCAAATTTGTACTAGCAACTTTTTTTTTTTGGATGTGGGATTTTCTTTGAACCTTTTTCTTAGATAGAATCAACCAAAACCATTTTCTTAGATGCGTTCTTTTTGGTAAATAATTTACTAAGCTGAGTTTAATAAATGATTTTTGCAGTTATTGAGGATAATGTACGCTTATGGTAAACAAATTACTTTTGCATCGTTTTACCTTTTTTGGTACATAATTTATTTAGCCGAGTTTGCTGATTAATTTACATTCACTAATGTATGTTAATTACCATTAAGGCAACTAATGGTTTCCGTTTATGTCTTTTGTGATTAAGAGAGATTAAAGCATAATAAAGAGGGAGGTATAAAATGGGAATCCGGGCATTCATTTTTGTAGCAATGGATTTTCAAGAAAATATGAGAAAAAGAAAATGAAGCAAATAAAAGGAAAAAAAAAAGAAGAAGAAGACATTTGAATCGAACACTACCGCAAAATAATTAATACTACCTTAATTCGTTTCAATTTGTATCTTAATTTTAAAAAATTGTCTATATTTTACAATTTAAAATACTTTTTCCGACTATTTGATAGAAGGAAAATATGATGTATGAACCATTATAAAATAAGAAACACCAACACTTAGGGTGTGTTTCACTAATCTATATCTATATTATAAAATAGAGCGATTTTTATCTACTCATACAAACATGAGCACCTCTATAGCCGTCGGATCCCATCAGTTTGTCGCCGATTGATCGCCTCAATCTCTGTGCACACATCTTCTCCACATCCATGGAATCCATTTGGTTCTCTCTCTCCAGTAAGAATCCCCACATCCTTAATTTTGCACTAGACTAAGGTTTTCCGAAATTAGGAATTTGTTGAAGCCCATCCTCAATTTCGCATTAGAATAGGGTTTCCGAAATTGGGGATTTGTTGAAATTTATGTGGCCTGTGTTGCACCTATCCTGCTAATGCAACCAACCAACTTTGATTTTTTTTTCCTTTCTGTGGAAAAATTATACTCCATTCGTCCCTTATTTACAGTCCAGTATTCCATTTTTGGTTGTCCCTTAATAAGTGTCCATTTTGTAAAGTTAGAGAATAAAAGTTGATGAATTGTCTATTTTGTCCCTAAAAGTATATTCTTTTTTGAAAAGTTAATGATTAAAAGTGTAATGATGATGGGTAAGTAGGAAAAGTAGAGGAAAAAGTTGATGTGAAATGTATAATGATGATGTTTTTTTAAATAAGTTGGAGTTACGAAACAGGACACCTAAAAAGGGACGTAGGGAGTACAGATTAGTTGTTTGATTGGTTCGATTAGTTCAATAAATTGATTATTAAGTGTGGTAGAATATGGGTTCTTCATCTCGGTTATTTGTTTGGGAATGTTATAGTCAAGAGCGCAAGAATTATTGGTTATGTTAACTTAAGAAAACTCTTATGATAAACGAGAATTCTTAGTTTATGTTAGCTTAGGGAAACTCTTATGTTAGACTCCATTTTGCTAAAGTTCTTATTTTGCTATGCTTGGATGGAACTAATAGAATTACACCGGTTTGATAACATATGTCGTGTTAGACTATTCTATGAATTTGAAATTTTGACAAGTAGATTTTGTTGGGAGGAGAGAAAATTTTTCATTTAATGGTTATTTCTAACATACTCACACATGGGGTGGGATATACAAACACGGAACTCAATCCATGTGAGATGGAGTTAAAAAACAACAGTTGTTCCAAAAAAAATATATCATAAAAGCGAGATTCGAAATTTCATTTAGACTGTGTTTAGAATGCGTTACGCCATGCCTTCAGACACGAACATTTTTACTAATTAAAATAAGAATCTTAGCAAAACGAGTTTTAATCCACAGACCAATTTTTCTAATATAAGGGACGATCTTAACCAAATACTTTTTGACCCTCCAAAGAGTGACTAGAAGGATCAGGATTTTCCCCAGTCGTTGAAAGGGACTACTCGATCCTGTCCAGTCTGTTTCGAGCCCCTTTTCAGGTCCGTTTTAATGATCAAGAACATTGATATTTTAGACTTCGTCCCAGAACATTAGCCACGGCAAGACTTATGTTATACTGTTTTATCTATTTTCAAAAATCATTTATCTCTATCAAAAATAGATATAAAAAATATTGCAATACTGGATAGAAATACATTTTTTTTATTGTGTTTCAAAAGCACATTTAATGGTATCGATTATCATGAATTTTGGCATTCCTGATAACATTCTCGACGAACTCTAAAATATCAAGGGAAAATGATGGTCAAGAACGTGTTTTGATAATTAATACTCACCAAAGACATTTTCAGCATTAACACATGTTCTCAGCATGTCCTTGGCGGGTATAATTATTAAAACACATCTTGGGCCATCATTTTCCCTAATTTCTTCTGAGAACATTTATTAATGCTAAAAATATCCTTAGCGGGTATTAATTATCAAAACACGTTCTTGACCGTCACTTTTCTTGGAACATCAACTGTTCCGATAATGAAAACTGACCCAGGCAAGACTCGAAAATGGACTGAACAGGACCATCCAGGCCCATGGATCCTGATCCTAAGAGCATGTACATCAGAGGAGGGAAAATGCATTTTTAGGTATTTTGCAGAAGGAAAACACAAAAAAATGCTGCATCAGAGGAGGTAAAAGAGAAGGTAAAATGCATTTTGATGAAATGGTTCGGTATTAATACCGAAGAACTATTCATGTACTTGCTCTAACTAGTTAAGTAATGTCCCTAAGGGCCTGTTCAGCCAAATAATTAATCTGGCTTTTCCATCAAATTTTTTTTGTCCTTATTCAAATTTTTTTCGTATCACTTGGCTTATCATCATTTTTTTGGAGATTATTGCATTCTCACGACAAGAGGAATCTAAAAAGTAAAAAATTTTGATTGAAATCCAATTTTTTTTGAATTTCGATGAAAATTGGCGGGAAATCCACTTTTTTCGTCTTTATTAAAAAAAATTTGGATTTCGACCAAAATTTTTTACTTTTTAGATTCCTCTTGTCATGAAGATGCAATAATCTTCAAAAAAAATGATGATAAGCTAAGTGATACGAAAAAAAAATTTGAATAAGGACAAAAAAAAATTTGACGAAAAATTCAAATTTATTATTTGGCCGAACAGGCCCTAAAATAAGTCAACAAATTAGTTTATAACACAGGGAAAAACATAATAAGACACAAACTCTCATGAGGCATGATTGCATATACTTTTCAAAATACTTTTAGACCATGGGATAGAGAGCGGTGAATGTTGAGCGGTGGGCATATATGTCCTTAAGGGCCTGTTCGGCCAAATAATTAATCTGGCTTTCCCGCCAAATTTTTTTTGTCTTTATTCAAATTTTTTTCGTATCACTTGGTTTATCATCATTTTTTTTGGAGATTATTGCATTCTCATGACAAGAGAAATCTAAAAAGTAAAAAATTTTGATCGGAATCCAATTTTTTTTTGAATTTCAACGAAAATTGGCGGGAAATCCAATTTTTTCGTCTTTATTCAAGAAAATTTGGATTTCGACCAAATTTTTTTACTTATTTGGCCGAACAGGCCCTAAAATAAGTCAACAGATTAGTTTATAACACAGGGAAAAACATAATAAGACACAAACTCTCATGAGGCATGATTGCATATATGCATATGTCACATCCACATGATTCATTATTTTACCAATTACTGTAATTAGTTTTGAAACGTCAGCGAATACAATTGAGTAGATATATATACCTGTTCGATATGCTATAGTTCGATCACGGCGTTTAAAAAAAAGAGTAAATGCCGTTTCGCACTATTGTAGGGAGTATTAAGGGGGCGTTCCGGTTTTCCTTCTTTTTTTAAAAATCTTTTTTTTCAATTTTCAAACTCAAATATAATGAAAACGAAAAAATAATTTTTTAATTTTTTTTGCACCGCCTAATAGATCTCGATGAGATCTATCAAACAAGATCCATATTAGTAGGAAAATAATTTACGTAAACACATGATTTTTAGGCTTGAAATTTCCTCCCTTTAAAAAAAAGAAACTTTTGCCAAAACTGGAACACCCTCTAACTTTGTTGAATTTTGGGACCCTTAAAGAGATACAATTGTGATCCCGCCCTTATTTTTAAATATCCGGTCCTGAAAAAATTCAAATAAGTAGTAGAATGGATTTTGTTATCTAAAACAATAATAGCAACAAATGATCCCTTTTCATTAGTTATTTAGAGCAACTCCAATGGTGAGTGAATTCTCAAGCCAAAGTTAAATTTCCGTTTGACAAAAAAAAAAAAAAAAGGTTGAAGCCAAAGTTATTAAACTCAGGCCTAAGTCACAAAATGGTGTTGGGTCTTGACATACCAATCATTAGACATCGTATTTTACACCCAAAACAAAAAGAGCGTTAGTCACAAATATGATGTCCAATGATTGGTATGTCAGGATCTAACACCATTCGGTTGGTTTTTTTTTTTCTAAAGGGAAAATTGCTTGACCGATTCCTAGACCTAAAAGAATGGGTTGTCCCAATCATATGGCTGAGATCGATGTAGCACAATACCCAATAAGAACGGAGTCGAATCCACTAAGCACGGTGAAGTGTGTGCTGTGGAACCTCGGGTTGTAGTATTAAAATTAGCTCTTAGGTAGTCACTCCTTGTCTTTAGTTGATTAATTAACTAATACTAACGGATAACTTGCTTAAATAATTAAAAAGAAAGGCATGGTCGTAAAATAAACAAGAGATTCAAATCAAACAAGAACAAACAAACGATTTTTATAAAGAACATAAATCAATACGAGTTACCGGAGTACGGAGATCTGAATAAAACTTCGAAAACTTGAACGAAAAAGAAAATCTCAGAAGAAATCAATCAACAACTGTAAAATAAAATTCGGAATGTCCGTCGTACCGCTGCCGCATCGTGCGCTTTTTACTGTCTTCTGCGATTTCTTTTTTTTTTTTTTTTGTACGCAGCTTTTTCCTTTCCACGCCCGACAACCCTTCACCAGTAGGATAAACTGTTTTTATATGGATTCAACACTTTAATCACACAAAGGTCCTTTGGACTTCATGAAATAATAAATGAACCATTCAATTTTGAATCATTTCACACTTTAACACCCAAACTTCTTTAAAATCTTCTTTTTATCCAAAGTCTCGGACAACGGGGCTCGAGCAACCTATAAACATATAAACACATCATAAAAATCAGTTAACAAATATAAAAGACTAATAAACGTAGATTGGAGTGCCAAAATATGTATATTTTGGCACTTATCAAAAATGACGGCCCAGAATGTATTTTGATAATCAATATCCACCAAAGACATGCTAAGAACATTTGTTGATGCTGAAAATGTCATTGGCGGGTATTAATTATCAAAACACGTCATTGGCCCCCCGGGGAGATGGAAATCAGGTGAGTAGCTATGCACGAATAATTGTCAAAATTATTGCGATTGTAAGTAGCTATACACGAATAATTATCAATAATATTAAAAATCAGGTATATACAAAATAAAAATTTTAAAACTCGAACGCTCGGGGAGCTGGAACCAGGGGCCCAACATAGCTCCTTTGCGGAAAGCCCCTGAGCTGAAAAGTTGGGCCAAAATCACTCTAATAAGAACCAATGCATTCATCTTGTCTCCTTTCCTCTCGCAAAATATAATGAGGCACGTCATGTGACTGTGTTTCCGAAAGATCAAATAATTTCTCCTTAGAAAGAGTTTGAAATGCAAGGCAAGAGGAAATGATCTTTTTAAGGAAAATAATTTAACGGTGCATAGTTTTACAATTTCATATATCTTGTTGAATACTAGTAGTATCGCTGTTGAATACTACTTCTGTTCATTCAATGAATCCCAAAAATAAAATGCACTCATCTCGGGCAAACACTCATTTCTGTTCATTTTTTTGCACTCATTTTGCAAATTATTTTTACTCACCAGCAAGGCAACAAGACTATCCCCACCGCTCAACATCTCACTGTCCGTCGCTCACTAGAAGAATTTTTCGAAATCCGGACTTTCCAAAATACTTTTAGACCATGGGATAGAGAGCGGTGAATGTTGAGCGGTGGGCATATATAGACTTTCTGTTTACTCACCCATCATCTCTGCCCCTCCGAAAAATTATTTGGTAGTCTTGATGCACCGCCACATTGCTATCCCACCGTCCCATGTCCGCCATCTCAAATCGGTTCATCATCCATAAATGAGCAAATTAGCGGGAATTGATGGGATCTTCTCTAATATTAATTGGCTCCGATGGCAATAACTCAAGAAATGCTTGAATTGATCAGTTTTTTTCCGTACTTTGACGAATTTACTTTCAAATTAGCGGTCACGATTGCAGATGTGATGGATGAATAATGGGTATGAGCTCAGACTCATTCATCCATAATGAAATGAATCTATTCATAGAAACCAACAAAAAAAAGTCAATCAACCGTCTTGATATCTCATGATAATATATGTCCGGCAACGAGTCGTCAGAGCTCATAGAAATCATTCAAATTATTCAATTGTTAATCTCCATTTACGCGGTTGATTTCTTTATTTCACTTGTGATTGTTGAATTGGTCACCAAGGTGCATGTCGAATCAAATGCCTTGCTATTTAGCTCACACGCTTTCTGATTCACGGGATTTTACAAGGATACAAGGAGACTGGGTCAGTTCGTATAAAATTTCGTCCTCAATTTGATGATAGAATTTGTTCCATGGATGATGATGCTACGAGATGAAAGGTCATTGAGGTTGAACCTTGTGGTTGCGGATCCATTCCAAACTCGATTTTTTATGTGCCACACACTAGTCCCAAAATAGTTATCCATAAACCAAGAAAAATAAAAAAAAATAAAATTATTTTTATTTCACCAACTGAAGAATTTGAGTTCGATATATAATATATTGGCCGTCCAACAAAATATTTGAACTTCCTTTCCTATCTATATCCCGCAAAGTTAGTTATTCATATGCGTGGTTCTATAGTGGTACAAAGCACCACACGACAATGTTTCTGGACTGTTGAATAATTACGCACGTGTAAATGTGTTTGTGATTGTACGTGGGGATTCACTCGAATCCGGAGATGTTGCAAAGCAGGAAGGAGTGTCCTCCGAATTATCCGTCTCGACAATCAATGGTATATTCCAGGAAAGAGTAATGACCACAGCCGTCTCTAGGGGTTGATCCACTCCTCCGTCAGCTGCATCGTAGATTTTCCTCTCTCTCTCTCTCTCTCTCTCTCTCTCTCTCCTATATATAAACACATACTACTATACACATGCATACGCACCAACCAATATAACACTTGAATAAACGAACGGACGGTCGTGGAAATCGGGAAGAGAGACCGAATTCGACGCTCTTTTAAGGCCGCATTTCACTTGCAGGCGGAGTCCCTTTCTCATTCTTCTTCTCAATTTGCCATCATTTTTTCCAACTCAACGACCCCCTCTCTCTCTCTCTGTCTCATAGTCGGGAAAAGGTGAATTCCTATGAACCTTCATACTCTCTCCGTGCAGATTTATTATATAGTCTGATTCCATTGGCTACAGAATTGGCGACTATTTGTTGGCCGGTTCTTTTTGTGTGTGTGTGTGTGTGTGTCTAGGCTTACAGTGATTTTGATGCATATGCTGTAAACATGTGATTTCGTTGATCGTTTTTTGGTTTGGTTATTCCCGAGCGTATGTACGTTTGTAAGAGAGAATCAAATATCTGCACAGGCATGGATGAAGGTATACGGAATGTGGAAACATGGATGAGCCGTAAATCCAGACATTCTGATAGAGCCGACCCTAAGCTAAAGCTCAAAAAGGCGACAGCTATAGGGCACTGAAATTTACAAATTTTAAGGGCCCTCCTCCCATTTTGGCAGCCCCTTATAATAGTCCAACAAAATACCCCCTCTTTCATCTTCATTTTAGGTAGCCGAAAAGTCATGCTTTGCATCTTGAATTTGAAACTTGGCAATCTCTTTAGGAAAGGCCGCAAGAGAGAGATCTCTTGTGAATCCTATTGTCTCGGCGTGGATGGCGTGCCTTTGAGCTTACCGGGAAGGGAAATAGTCGAGGTGAGCGTAAGCTGGTCTGGACACCCTTAACCATCAAACAAAAATAAAATAAACAGAAATTAGATTTTTTTTGCGTGCAGTAGTTTGTTTGTGTTGACTGATCCTTCAAGATTGAGTGGGTTGGCTATGCCTTTGTGTTTGTTAATGGAATGGTGATCACTCAATATATTGTTAGGACCTCTCCATCTAATAGGCTTTTGAGTTGAATGTGGTGCCTGTTTGTAAACATGCACGGTGTTCATGTTCAAAATTTAGCACGACCCTGCAAAGATTGTATGCATCTATGATTTCATTCGAAAATATCTACTTCTTTTTTGGTAATATACTTGTAGCTTGAATCGAGATAAATTAATAGCACCTTTTATTTCTCACAACCATGCTGATTGTATTTTTACTTCTTCACTTAGTGCATTCGTCTCCCTGGATCCTTCGTTAGAGTGTCGCGAAATTCCAAATATGATCTTCGAGCATTTTCCCGAGAATTTAAGTTGTTTTTCATCGTGATCTAAAGTTCCCTTAGTTTGGATTTTCTCTGTTAAATTCGTTCTGATGTATAATTTGGATAATGCAGTAGTCTTGCAACTAATGTGATCAGGATTTCATCGACGAATTCCATTGTTGTTGTTCTTGGCCTTCATAGTCTCTTCAGTAAAGATATCCCTTAATTTCGACATGAAGAGTTAGATAGCGATCGAAGCTTTTGTATTGGTAGAAAGTCGAGGATTTAATAAGCCATAATGTAATTCGATATTTTGTTGGCCGTTACAGCGAACTCGTTCTAGGCCAAAAAAATAAAGCCTGATGTGTTCAGTAGGTATTTTTCGCTAGCCTATGAGCCAAACCATCGGGATGGTTAAGTTTTTTCAGGTTCTAAAGGCTTTTTTCCTGCAAAGGAAAGGTTTGATTCATAGGCTTGTCTATGTTCCCTTAACACTATATTCTTCAATCTGAATACGCTTTTGGCAGGCAAATAGAACATGGCAGACTCTGAGGACATTCAACCTCTCGTGTGCGACAATGGAACCGGGATGGTTAAGGTATCAAATGAAGTCCTTTTACTTGTAGAATCCATTAGCTAAATACAAAAATCTGTCGGTTATTTTGTAGTGTACTACTTTTTTGGGCGTTACTTGGAACTGATAATTTCCTGTGAGATCCAAATTTCTCTCCTTGTTATTCTACTTACTTGTGACGAGTGCCAACCATTTTTTCACAGGCCGGGTTTGCCGGAGATGATGCTCCACGGGCTGTTTTCCCCAGTATTGTTGGCCGCCCACGTCACACTGGCGTGATGGTTGGCATGGGGCAGAAAGATGCATATGTTGGGGATGAGGCTCAGTCCAAGCGTGGTATTTTAACTTTGAAGTACCCAATTGAGCACGGTATCGTGAATAATTGGGATGACATGGAGAAGATCTGGCATCACACCTTCTACAACGAGCTCCGTGTGGCTCCGGAAGAGCATCCTGTTCTCCTTACCGAAGCGCCTCTTAATCCAAAGGCCAATCGCGAGAAGATGACCCAAATTATGTTTGAAACCTTCAATGCTCCTGCTATGTACGTCGCCATACAGGCCGTCCTCTCTCTCTATGCCAGTGGTCGTACAACTGGTAAGCTATTCATTCGGTCTCGACAACTCCCTCTGTCCTGTTTTGTTATCCCTGCGAGGAGTTTCAACTTTTTATGTCCAGCTTCCAACTATATTGGTGATTGTTGTTATTAGAGGTCGTTATGGAGACTTCCCGAATTAATTCTTCGACTTTCAAAAGGGGACTGAGGGAGTATTAAACGGAAGCGATCTAGTTTCTTGTTTATAAGCAAACCAATTTCTTAGTCACCAGGCGGAGAGCACCTTTTGTCCAAAGGTGGCCCTCTAGAGTTTCTGTTAGGGCTGAACTCCTTGTTCAACTCACAACGCCCTACAGATCTTGAAAATTAGGATCACAGAAATCGCAAGCAAAGAGAAATAGTGCGTAACGAACAAGAAAAGAACGAACATAAGATATACGTGGAAAAACCTCAACGCGAGAAAAAACCACGGGAGCCGCACCAGTTCACTATGAAATCGAATCAAGAGTACAAGTCTCCTCACAATCTCTCTGAGACCTGCGTTTTCTCTCGCCTCTCTGTGTTTTTCTCTAAAAACACTTTAATCTAATTACATACAAACTGCAGTATAAAATAGGTCGGGTCCTAAGTGGAAATTACACCCCGAGTTCTTGAAATATCGTTTTCGTTGCAGTTCGGTGTGCTCCTAAAGTCACACCCCGAACTGCGGCAGGCTCCACCCACTGTTGAAGGTTGTCTGCACCCCTGACAGCTTCCGGTTCTCATGTTCCTCTTGATGATTGCAATGAGTGCTTGTCCTCTTTATGTATTACATGATATTTCTTGTCTAGTCTGGTTGCACATGTAAATACCAGATGTAACTGAACTTCCTCCCAGTGATGAAGGAAAGACGCTGGAGGTATAAACCGCCTTATCGGGTGTATCTTCGTTTTGTGCAGGTATTGTCCTAGATTCTGGAGATGGTGTAAGCCACACAGTTCCCATTTACGAAGGCTATGCACTTCCACACGCTATCCTGCGTCTTGACCTCGCAGGCCGTGACCTCACTGATGCCCTGATGAAAATACTAACCGAGCGTGGCTATTCATTCACCACTACTGCTGAGCGCGAAATCGTGAGGGATGTGAAGGAGAAGTTGGCATACATCGCCCTCGATTACGAACAGGAATTAGAGACTTCCAAGACAAACTCGTCTGTTGAAAAGAGCTACGAATTACCCGATGGGCAGGTAATCACCATCGGAGCGGAGCGTTTCCGGTGTCCAGAAGTCCTCTTCCAACCGTCTATGATCGGAATGGAAGCTGCTGGGATTCACGAGACCACTTACAACTCTATAATGAAATGCGACGTTGATATCAGGAAGGATCTCTACGGAAACATAGTGTTGAGTGGTGGCTCCACCATGTTTCCGGGGATTGCGGACAGAATGAGCAAGGAAATCACGGCGTTAGCTCCTAGCAGTATGAAAATCAAAGTGGTTGCTCCGCCTGAAAGGAAATACAGCGTTTGGATTGGAGGTTCCATCCTGGCTTCTCTCGGTACTTTCCAGCAGGTCGGTTTCTTTACATTATGGCTCCGTTTGATTCGATGTAAAATATTTTTGTAACAACTTATCTTGTTGTTTTTTATTTTCTTGTGTTTGGTAGCAGCCGGAAAATGTTTTTCATAACAAAAAAAAAAAAAACCTTGAATACAGTTTCAGACAACATACCGATTTCCGAATGCACTATATCAAAATATATTTATACCAATACTATAGTAATTGAAACCCCTCCTGCTTTGGGTTTCAATCATGGAGAAAATACTCTCCGGGCCCATTGGCTGTTGAAAATGGGAAGGATTGGCTGTCTATCAACGGGTCGAGATCCTATGGTAAAACAACTTATGGGCAATTCGGGAGGAAATCATTTGTGCCCATATGATGGAAAATGTAGAAATATTTTACTTTCTTTTGCCCAACCAAACAACAGAAAGTGAGGAATATATTCTTCTGGAAAATATTTTACCTTGAAACAAACGAAGCCCATATTAAGTAGTACTTATTTTGGACACTCGAATCTCAGATAAGGCTATGGATTGCATGTCTGGCATATTTAGTTGTACACTCAAGTAGCAAGCTCATTATCCACCTAGCAAGCACATATTGTACCTGAGTCACTGTAAAATAGGGCTTGTACACCATTAGAAATCCGAATCCTTTTCAAGTGTTTCTAATGGGAGCTTTTGTTTTGCATTCGGAGTACAGATGTGGATATCAAAGGCAGAATATGATGAGTCCGGCCCTTCAATTGTACACAGAAAATGCTTCTGAGCACGAACGAGAAGAAAAAGGATATCTCGACGGGGTCTTTTATTGCTCCGTTATGGAAAGAAAATGTTGCCTGCGCGCTCTCTCTCGTTCTTTCGTTCAACGCTTGTTTGAGTCTCCTGTTATTCTTGTATCGCCCGCGCTCTCTCTCGTTCTTTCGTTCAACGCTTGTTTGAGTCTCCTGTTATTCTTGTATCGCCGAAAGATTTTGAATTATATCAGTGTTGTGTTCCTTCTTAGCAGAAAAGAAATGTTTGTTCTCCCTCAAACACTTGACGAATCACGAATGCTTCTTTCATTTTGTTATAGAATGATCTTGTTGTGTATTTGTAACCATTAAGGGTTAATTCAAATGTATCATTTTCATTTTCATTTTCTAACAGAGATGACAGAGATGACAAAGGTATTGCTACATACACAACACCACCAGATACAATCTCTCACATACATGTGAGGCCCACACACAATGGTGTGTGTGGGTCCACATGTATGGATGTGAAATTATTTATCAAGTGATTAAGGCGGTGAACTACATTTTACAAAATTAAAGTGACAAACCTGGTTGGATACGTCTGCATGATCCCTGTGAGTCATCCCTTCACCAATGGCACTCTGCAATCGCAGCAAACAATAAGATTTGAGGCAAGCGCTCCACTATAAATATCGCAAACAATACTCTAGGAGTCGTACTTAGTCCAATTAGTTGTACCATTAACTTCATGCACACAATTACAGGCAGCACCCCTGTTATCTCTGAAAATTCTCGACATCCTCTTTTTGGATTTTGTGGCTATTTCCCTTAGTTTTTGGTAGAGTAATCTATTCGCGTTCTTTCTGGATTTCTGTTTTGGCTACTTCAAGGGTATTCTTTCTTTTGTACAATAAAAGATCAGAGAGCACTAGAGAAGTGTGTTGAATTGCAGCTTCCAGAGTTTTCGCTTTATTTTTGTATGTTCGTAGGTTGACTTCTTGTCCTCCTACTCTCTTATACTCTCTCTCTCTCCCTCTTCACTAGTAAAATCTTCTTTCGTTTTCAACGAAAAGGAAGATCCCGTCTCAGGCAATAATGGTTACAATTTTCTGTAACCGAATATCTACCCAAAGTTCATGGCCTATTCAAGTGACTTAACTAACTACTCCTTAAGGAGTAGTGTAATAGCGGTGATTCTGTGATTGTAGTGTTTTGGTGAAGGTGTTAGATCTGTTGCAGGTTCTGAGGGAATTGGTGGTGATTCGACTGGAGATATTGTGATCGTGGGTTACAACTGGTAGGTATTAAAGGAGGTGTTAGTGTGTTGAGTAAAACAGAAATGCCTGAACACTAACACATGCATACTCTGAGAGAGAGAGAGAGAGAGAGAGAGAGAGAGTCTGTCTCAATGGCAATGAATAGGCCTTGACGGCAAGGAAGAAGCAACACTACTTTTCCATTTCTACAAGGTGCTTGCTGCAGATGCTGGGTCCTCAGTCCTCACACTCTTTGTTATCGCCTTCCTTTTTCAATGCAGCAGAAGCTAAAGAAACACGAAACTACTAAATCAAGTCCGAAATCCGTTGATTCGTAACGAATACTCGGAGATCAAAATCCTTCCCTAAACCCGTTTAGTCAAAGAATACCCAGGAATAAAAGGCATCAAACACTTTGTTGATTCTGTAAAATACCAAAGAATTTGGTATAAAAGAGAACACTCTTTATAATTTCATTAATCATCAAAAACTGAATAGCCCTAAAGCTTACAACTTAATTTATAATAATGTGAAAATACTGAAATGGAAATAAAAAGATTGCCATGAAATCTAATTCTTGGAGGATAAGAAACTAACGAAAATAGAAAAAAGCAAATCAAAGCCAATTAGGGAACTAATTATTCTACGCTACCTATGTAAAATTATAAAATTCCTAATAAAACAGTAAACTCAAAATAATACGTACTCCCTCCGTCCCAAATTGGATGTCAATTTTTGATATTCGTGCCAATTTCAACTCCTTATATCTATCAATAGGGATGTCAAAACATATGCAATATGGATCTTGTTTGATAGTTCTCGATTAATTCTATCATACAAAGTTTTCAAACTCATGAAAAACATTATAGATTGAAAGATATAAGCGATGCAAAATTACATGGATATCAAAAATTGACATTCTTTATGGGACGGAGGGAGTAATTAATATATATTTTTCGTATTACGACTGCATCATTCTCTCGGGCTTGAGAAAACTCGTCCTTGAGTTTTTATTGCTTCAAATAATCTTGCTCGTCGAAACTTGTCTGCATCGATTTTATACTTTAAGTTGATCTTCTTGAATCTAAATTTCAAATAATCTTCAAAAATGAGAGGAGCAATTTCCTTCCAAACATGCACAAGGTGTGGAATCCAATGAATCTTACTTGCAAGATCTTCAATAGCCCCCCAAAATGGATCCACATACTGAAAATTTTGATTATCTTCAACACGATTTATTCTGAAGACAGATTTTATAAAACTGCCAAGTACTTCTAGCAACGGCATCAAATTTGTATTTTTCAACGAGGAACTTGGATCCTCTCTTTTTTTAGGAACTATCTCATATCTTTCATCAACGAATGGCTCATCATCATAAATTGGCGATTTACTCCAATCCACAACTGGATCTGGAATAACTTTGGATGTGAAAGGCCACCGAACTGTAGCCTCCTCCATGAAGGAACACGAATTCAGCGGGTAGTAGTGAGGTTGATTATCACTGATTAAGGCGGCCCTCTTGACCAACACTTCATGTGTATCCTCAATCCGTTGAAACCATACCCCTGGTTATGCACCCCGTGCAGCCTCATCACCTTTGTTCGCATCTTTGGCAACAACATAGTGATCATAACGAACTTCTTGTCGCGCCATGCAGTGGAAGCTAAAGAAACACGAAACTACTAAATCGAGTCCGAAATCCATTGATTCGTAACGAATACCCAGAGATCAAAATCCTTCTCTAAACCCGTTTAGTCAAAGAATACCCAGGAATAAAGGCATCAAACACTTTGTTGATTCCGTAAAATACCAAAGAATTTGGCATAAGAGAGGACACTCTTTATAATTTCATTAATCATCAAAAACTAAATAGCCCTAAGGCTTACAACTTAATTTATAATAATGTGGAAATACTGAAATGGAAATAAAAAGATTGCCACAAAATCTAATTCTTGGAGAATAAGAAACTAAAGAAAATAGAAAAAGGCAAATCAAAGCAAATTAGGGAACTAATTATTCTACGCTACCTATCTAAAATTATAAAATTCCTAATAAAGCAGTAAACTCAAAATAATATGTAATTAATATAAATTTTTCGTATTACGACTGCATCACTGGACATAGATATTCTTCATACTTTGTATTTTAAGCATCAAATTCTCTTCCCTCAAATAGACGGAAATTTTGAAATTTTAAATTAAATGGAGAAACAACAAATGGGTTGGAGATGCCCTTGAAAATTTGCTAGTTACCAAAAAAACAAAAAAAAATCCCTCTCACAAGCTACAAGCTAAGTCACATAATTCTTCAAAATATTTTGCGCTCCAACTCTCAATCCTCGATTTTGCTGATTTAGTAGTTTGGGATATATGTTCTAAAACACTTTCCTGAGCGAAAGCGCGCAAGAATTTTGCGACTTTTAGGCTACAAGCCTACATATCAACGCAAAACAAGTGGACTAATCCTATTCGGTTATTCGGTTTGGATTTTAAGGGAGATTTTTGAAAGTAATGAGTGAAGCGAAATAGACCGATAAAATTTATTGGAGATCGTGCCTATGAATTTTGAGACCCCCAAATGAACAAGGCCGCTAGTTGGCTGAGCTGAGCTGAGCTCCCTCTTGAAGCCAACATTTTTTTTTCACAAAAAAAAAAGAGACAAATAGCTGTCACTGGTTTTACATTCGTCGTGTGATATTTGTTTGTTAGTACATCCTTAAAGGTTTCCTCATCCAAGCCCCACTAGGTTCATAAACCAAATCCAACTGGGTTTCACTTAAAAGAAAGTCTTTCCATATATATACAAATATACATGCATACCCACAATGCTAGATTAAATACCTGGCTGTGTGTGCCTGTCATTAAGTGAGAGAGAGAGAGAGAGATGGTGAGTGTGAATGAAGAAGTGCAAAGCCTTAACATTCGTGTATTCAAGTGGAACGAAGAGGTTCATAACGTCGAATCATCTCAAGGATTGTTCCTGCTCTGCATCAACGAAAGTTTACGAAATTGTACTTTGAAACGACCTGAGTTATTATCAGTGTTCGAGCTCGTAAACTTATCGAATCGAGACTCCATCAAAGAGCTGGTTTCTCAGGCCATAGAAAGCAGAGAAGACTACTTGGACGGCACGACTGCCAAACTGAGAGAAGCTGTATCCGAATACCTGCTTGGTTGCTTCGACTTCGACATCCAACCGCTGCCTTCCCTGAAAAAACCCATACTCGTTATTGTAGTAGATGTTGCCGTATCCGAAAGGACAAACGGTGCAAGGAAGAGACACTTACCGTCCGGCTTTTCATCGGAGAGACAAGAAACAGAAGATTCTCGTGACCATGCTTCAAAAAAAGATTCTCGTGACGGTGCTTCAACAGGTTCAGAATCCGTAAAGAAAAGAAAAGTTGGGGATGCTAGGGCTTATAAGAAGGAAATAAGGTCTCGGATGCAACAGAGGAAGTTGTCTGATCAAGAACAAGTTGAGATTCGGGATATTTTAAGGTCGTGTTTGGAAGAACCAAGAGATTCTACGATAATGCCGCTAGTCGCTGGGGAACCCAAGGGGCTTAGTCAAGTTGAGCTTGCGGTGAAAGAGAAGGAATTTGATGGTCGGGAATTGGAAGATGTGTGTTCGATATGTTTGGATGGGATATTAAGAGGGATGACAGTCGCTAAATCTCCTTGTTCACTTATCTTCCACAGAGATTGCTTGTTCCGGTGGCTGCCAAAGGACAGTCGCTGCCCCTTGTGCAGATCTATCTGCGCTACCTTGGTACAGTCATAGTTTGTTTTCAGTACGGGGGTGATGGGTATCGGATTTTTATGTAGTTGGCTCGTTTCAATCTTTCTTAAAAGATTTTATTCGCACTCTTGATTGTGTTGAATTCCTCCGCATTAAATTTTCTTCCCTATTGTATGTCAATTCATGCGTTCGGGTTAACAATATCAGTACACAGTTAATATCACTTGACAAATATTCATGTCCGTTCGCCATATGAAATACTGTAAAAAGTTATGCCTACCTCTATTGAATTGGTTTCTAAAAGGATTCTCATGTGCAACACTTAATGGGATTTTCTCCATTCATCAGTGTTAAGTTTCTCCGTTCATAGTTAATATCACTTGACAAAGATTCATGTCCGTTCACCATATAAATTCTATTGTAGTGAATAACTCAATCTTCGTAAATATATCCACAGTATTTTCCCCAATTTTAGAGCTAAATCTCAC
Organism: Rhododendron molle; assembly: GCA_025413875.1. Classification (NCBI taxonomy): domain Eukaryota; kingdom Viridiplantae; phylum Streptophyta; class Magnoliopsida; order Ericales; family Ericaceae; genus Rhododendron; species Rhododendron molle. The sequence goes on from CM046392.1 coordinate 45,034,216, forward strand.
TCTTCTACTTCTTGATCAATGCAATTCAACCAAAACAATCAATTTTCCCCATTTTGATTACGTAAATCACAATTCACCATTTAGCAATTTTGAAACAGGGACCAAAAATCAGATCGTTTCACTAGAAGGATCAACCATACCCTCTCAATTCCACATCTTCTTCCTTTCCCCCTAATATATCTTCATAAATCCACACTGTTTCCGCAATTTCACAGCTCAATCCCACTCTTTTACTTCTTGATCAATGCAGTTCGAGTCAAAATACTCAGTTTCCCCAATTTTTATCATGTTAACAGCACAAATTCACCATTTAGCAAAACAAATATTCAAACAGGGACAAATAAAAAGAATCAACAGTACCCAGATGCACGCACATACAAAAATATCTAGAGAGAGAGAGAGAGAGAGTGCATGGTGGCGATTCTTTTGCGAATGGCCATGTCCTTGGAGAAGGGATTGAAGACAACCATTGGGCTTTTCGCGTGCTGGATTTTCAGACTGTCTTTACAGAAATTCAATGGCGTGTGCTCCCTCGTAATGAATTTATTCTCTTCGACAAAATGGGTTTGATACAGTGTATTCAAATCTATTTCCATAGAAACAATTTCACTCAAATCATCTCCGATTATGTAACGATCAGTGCTCGATTAATATGGTATTCAACAAGATATATGCTCTCCACAAGCTCTACAATATGAACCATTTCGATCACGGAGATAAATCGGAACGAGATCAATATTTGATGGATTCGTGTCGGAGTTTCCCTGCGACGTCGTTTCGAAGGAACTCGCACGTTCATACGCGAGGTTCTAAAAGATTCAGTGTGGCCAGGCCCATTTTCGCAAAAAAAAATTCACTCCTATTGTCTGCGATCATATCAGTAAGCATTTGATTCACATAATCTTAAACATGTTGTTATTTCTTCTTTACAAGATCTTTAATATGAACTTTTTAGATCAGAGAGAGGAACAGGAATGAGAACACAATTTCTCAAAGGGCACGGCTATTTGCAGCCCGTTATTTGCTAAGCGTACCCTGTATATAATATGGTACACACCTATATATATGGTTCACAGGGTACGCTTAGCAAATAAGTGGGTGCAAATAGCAGTGCCCTTTCTCAAATATACGTTTCAAGGGACTTCCCATGTCGAAGATGAGAAGTGCCATTACGTATGGGCGACGTCGTTTTTGGGAAAGCTCGTGGGTTGAAGTTGCGAGCTTAGAACGAAACATGGTCGTTTCGACACAGTTGGCGTCTGTTAAATGCGAGTTTTCTAATGAGTCCCAGTACTAACTCTCTCTCTCTCTCTCTCTCTCTCTCTCTCTATATATATATATATATACACACACATGCATATTGTATTTTCTTGAATCTTCGTTCACAAACGGATATCAATCCTCTGTAAGTTGATTCTGGTGTCACATTTTGAGGTATGCAAAAGCTCAAGTAACCTAATTTAATTTAGGTCGATCTTCATTTTTCGGTACTTGGATTTTTACTTCTTTGTTGCAATTCTTGTTAATATCCTCAAGACTGTAATTTTTCCTTTCTCCATATGTACCTCTATGGAATATCTCAAGTATTTTTGCCCTCTATTGATTAGCCGTTCAATCTTTGGCAGAGGTTGGTTCTCTCCGAACGAATCTCAATTGTGATTTCACGAGGTTTTATACCACAAACTGTTATAGTGCCACGTCATTTTCACTCTCTGGTTGAAAACTATAGTTCGTTCAAAAATGTTTGGCACACATCAAGATAATCTCAACTTTTTGAAGCATTCCTGACGTACATAGTATCTTTTTGTATGCTTAAATTAAATAAGAAATTGAGTTCATTATTCATATTTCTAGCAACGAGAGAAAATTTCTTATTTTGGTCGTCGTCATGGCACTACATTACTTTTCCATCGGTGCACACCGTCTTAGATGTTGCTAGTATCCACGTGCACACACAATGACTGTTTTATGAGATATGTATTTCTGTTATGCAACCTTTGAAGTTATCACAAGCTGAACCATGTGCACACTTGAGCGAAGCGACTAGTAACTTCTACATTGATATGTTAAGCAGTTCGGTTTGACGGTCAATTTTGCTACGATACCCATAGGTGAAGTGAGGATATCTTCAAAATAGCAAATATTGGACGCTGCGTGATGAGTCAAAGGATATCACCAATTTGTTGGTTGCGAGGAGAGTATAGTGTAGTATTCGTAGAGAGAGGAAATGGAAGGGTGATTTGAAGTGAAGATCAGAATCAGATTTTGTTGTTGATTAACGGAATTTGAATTGATATCTTTGTAACTTTATATTTAGAATAAGTGCTAATATCTCATCCTAAAGCTCAATTGTAATGAGCAATTAGAATGTGCACTCTAGTACACTTCAGTTCAAGACCAATGTTCCTTTGATAATTCCTTCTTTGGCTCACAGTTATCCATCCATCATCAACGCCATTTCCTTCCCTCTTATCTTTCCCATCTCTCTGTGATAAGGATGAAAGCTATGGTGGACTCTACTTAATATTCAGAGGAAGGAGAAGCAACTGAATATGCTGCAACTTCAGTTGGATCAATTTCAAGTCTTGGTAGGGGTGTGAGCAAGTGGATATGATGCAACTTCTGGACATTTCAATGCAGGTTTCCAGAGAAGAATTGGGTATTGCTCTCCCCTTGCAGCACAACTCTGGGCTTTGCGAGATGGCCTAGAGTTGGGGAAAGCGCACAACCTGCCACGGTAGAAGCGGAGGTGGATGCCAACATGGTCATTCAACTATTGGAGGATTCGATCTCAGTTGTTCGTCACTCCTTGAGCAGTCTCATTTGTGATTGCAGGTACCTCATGGCATCATTCGAATCGGCAAAAATTAGCCACGGTTTCGGAGAATCAAATAGAAGTGCGGATGTTCTAGCCAAGGCAGCCCTTGACAGTAGCTTAGACTTTATTTCTTTTTACTGTTCCGCTGGATGTTGCTGTCTTTCAATCAAAATAACATGTTTTGATTGGCTCAGTCCCTTTCTTATCTCGTCCTTTCTCACCATCCAAATGGGCTGTTAGAGCTTTTGTAAGCAGCCCCCATTTTTGGGACAACACGGAACAACACTTGAGAAGATCCTTTTGGATCTAATTTTGCACCGACGCTGGAGGAGTCTGAATAAACTTGTCGTTACAGGCAGAGTGCCAAGCCTCTTTGGCCATTTGGTCTCCACATAACAAAACTCACATTCGCATCCCTCCTCCATGAGCCCACAAACACTGTGAATTATATCGAAATTGGGGTCTGTTTCATCTGCTTCTTGGAGGAGGTTCAAGGCTTTACTTGAATCTAACTCAATGATCACGCGTCGGAGCCCCCTTCTGTTTGGCGAGCCACAATCCTTTCCAAATGGCCAACAACTTAGCCCGCACAGCAGAATTTGAGGCAACTCGGGCTTGAAAACCCATGATCCATGCACCGCTTTCGTCTCTCACGAAGCCTCCGATAGCTGCATCTCCAATATCTTGTTGGACCGATGCATCTACGTTGAATCTTACACGGTAGATGCGTCAAAGTTATCATTCTCGTACCAGACATCGTACCATTTCCAATTGGTATGTCGGTATCATACGGGTACCGATATGTTTGGGTGTAACGTAGAGTTCAACTATAAAAATCAAGTTGATCAGGCATTGTTAGCAATCTAAAATTTTACATTCCCTTGAGAAAAATGGATCATTAAAATTCTTCACGTTTCTCAATCGATTTCACTGAAACACTTAATGATTGATCTGATCACTGTGATTTTTTGCACGAACAATATAGACGTCTTTTGAGCTACAAAATGAACGATTTGAATTGTCAAAATATTATGCGATTATTGGGTGGTATATTTAGGCGAGGAGTAGTTAATTTCGTTTTCATGCCCTAACCATCCACATTTTGTTTACTTCGTCCCTAAAATCACCTATTTCATCCCTTCAGGGATATGCCTTTAAAGGCAATTTACTGTTTGACATTATTTGCACTCCCTTTTTTACTAATCACATTCTTCTATTTTATTTTTTATCCAAAGTTACCAAAACACCCTTCCACTTTTCAATATTTTCTTTTCGTTGTTATCCAAATGAAATGATTTCTCTAAAAAGTTTTAAGGATGTGTTGGTAATTTAACATACTAAAAACAAAAAGAAGAGTGGTTGGTAAAAAGAGAAGTACGAAAATCACTCTCCTTCATTTATGCAATTTAATCCTCATAATTCATGATATTCATCTTCAATTTCACACTGCGAATTCTTCGTACCAATATTACTTTCAAAACCTAACCACACAATCCTCATCAATTGTACTAGATTGATACAAACCAGAAATACAGAGGTCAACATCAAGCCAATTGAAAGTAGAATTACAAATTCAAGCCAATTCAAAATCAAGCCAAGAAAATAGCATTAAGTAGACCGAAGAATCCAAACGGTTGTCATCATAAGTGTACCGTACTTTTTTTTTTTTTTATATCCGCAGCGTATCGTACTTGATATGCCCAGTAAAATGGGCTCATAAATCTCTCCAAATACACGATGTAGTAATCGCTTGTCCACACCAAAAAACCAAACATATAACTGAGCCCAAAAGTGGCCCAAAAGTGAAGGGTACGAGAACAAATTGTTGAATATTCCATTTCTCATTGTTAGTTTGTTCAGCTTATATACTCTAGACCTTGAGCTGGGCAAAGGACACGAAACACGATAACACGACACGAACCGGACATGAAGTTAGCGGGTTAGGGTTGACCATTTCTGACACAAAACACGAAATTGACACGACTCGAGAACACGAAGTCTAAATGGGTCGGGGTCGGGTTGAACACGCGAGACACGAAACTGACACGACCAACACGATTACTTATCTGTGTCACCCATTAACACGACACGACCCAACTCCGACACGGTTACTTATCCGTGTCACCCATTAACCCGACCCGACCCGAACACGGGGAAAAAAAACAGGCCTTGGCTGTGCCAGGAATCGAACCCAAGTCCCTGGCTCTTTTTTTAGTATTCCTACACAAACAAACCATTATGCCACAAATTGAATTGTGCTATGGATTTGAAAATTTAGTATAAAGTATATAGCTCTATTATAGAAAAACGGGGCCCTCAAGTATATAAAATTAGTATAAAGTACATAGCTCTATTAGATGGTTCCGATTTTTAAAAAAATAGATTAGGCGACCCTAAAGTGGTGCATTAGAGGACTTTAATGCATTTGGAAGCACCGAATGTGTTTCGATCATGTGGTTTCTGACATCCGATTATCACCTATTCAGGTGAAAATGATAAATTTGATAAGACGATAAATCGTAACGGTTTAGATCGAACATTTGAAAAAATGAGTTTGTAGCTACCTTTGAAATTCATACATCGAACTCACTTGGTTCTAAACCAAAGTATTCTGCTATAGTTTAATGTACGTGAGCTACAAGATCACAAAACAAATCTGACGATCCATACCGTTCATTTTGTTATTCTTGGTGTTTTAATCACTCTCACCAATTTTTGGGTCTATCGGATTTTAAAAACTCCTTCATCGGGAGTCGGGACATAGATTAATTATTATGAAAACTTTTGTTATGTACAATCAAGTACACAACGATAAGAAATTTAATTCATTCTTGGCATGAATGATATAATCCCTCCAACGTAAAATCTAAACAGTTCCGATTTTTCAAAAATAGCTCGGGCGGCCCTCGAGGGATGCATTGTAGGACTTTAATGCATTTGGAAGCACCGAATGTGTTCCGATCATGTGGTTTCTGACATCCAATTATCACCTATTCAGGTGAAAATGAAAAAATTGATAAGACGTTAAATCGTAACGGTTTAAGATCGAACATTTGAAAAATGAGCCTGCAGCTACCTTTGAAATCTATACATTGAACATACTTGGTTCTAAACTAAGATATTCTGCTATAGTCTAATGTACGCGAGCTACACGATCACAAAACAATTATGACGATCCATACCGTTCATTTTGTTATTCTTGGTGTTTTAATCACTCTCACCAATTTTTGGGTCTATCGGATTTTAAAAGCTCCTTCATCGGGACGTAGATTAATTATTATGAAAATTTTTGTTATGTACGATCAAGTACATAACGATAAGAAATTTAATTCATTCTTGGCATGAATGATATAATCCCTCCAATGTAAATCTAGACGGTTCCGATTTTTCAAAAATAGCTCTGGCGGCCCTCGAGGGACTAGGACTATACGAGATTTTTTCATTATTGGTGTCTTGTATCATCGTATGCACATGCAGCACATGATTACATGGTTCATATAAAAGGTAATGAGAAGTTCAGATGTTGGCCTAGCGCAGACATCTCACAATTATGATCTCTCTCTCTCTTTCTCTCTCAACGACTCAGTCACTCAAATACTCAATGTTCTGAATTAGTGAATCTTCAGATCTCTCTCACTCTCACGCTCGTCTCATGCCTAAAAGACTGAATCTCGACGCCTGAGGTTCACCGTTCAAAGTTCAAACACTGTTCACCATCCCACGCCCTAGCGTAGACGGCAGACATCTCTGATCTCTCGTTGGTAGTTGGTACGTCTCACTCTTTCTCTCCCTCTAACTTCCGATCTACATTTTGTTAGCTACAAACCCTAAGACCATGTACACAAATTTTGGTACTGTGTTTGAAGATTGACCGAGAGTGTTAGAAAGGGGTCTCTGCGATCTAGATTTTGTTAGCAATAGAGGGGTCTTTGCGATTTGGGTTTCTGGGTTTTGACTGAGAGCGCTGGAAAGGTCCATTTGGTGTATTTTCACTTAGTCTCACTCTCATCTCAAGTTGTTTGCGATTTGTTTCTGTTTCGGATTTGTTCCTGTTTTTGTGATCTATTTCGATTTTTACTTAGTCTTGATTACTGGTTCTATATAGTCATTTACACTGGTTAGTTGCGATCTATTTGTTTCACTTATACAATTGGTTTGATTACACTCGTTCTGACAATTAATCTTTGAACAGATGGATACAAATCCTATAATGGAATCAGTTCGTTCTCAATCAGCTCATTCACCACCTGAAAAAGGTGTAGCCAAAGCCAAGAGCAAGAAGCCTCCTCTAAAGAAGGCTAAGAAGCTTGTTTTGAAGAGATAACGTAGGCTTACGTCTGAGGTATGGAATTATTTTGACATTCTTGATAAGCCTAAGAAAGAGAATCACCCTGATAATGAGAATGACCCTGAGAACCCTGATGAGGACGATGAGCCTAAAAAATGCAAGTGTAAGGAATTTGGTCAGGTGTATCTTTCAGATAGTAAATATAGAACTGAAAATTTGAAGCGTCATTTACTTGTTTGTTTAAAGAATCAAACAATGGATATTGGACATATGCTTATATCTAAAAATGGAGCATTGCAACTAGCAAAATTTAACCCTGATAGGTTTCGTGAACTGTTGGTGCATTCAGTAGTTAGACATGACTTGCCACTTAGCTTTGTCGAGTATGAGGGTGTTAGGAATATTTTTACCTACTTAAACCCAGAAGCCCACTCAATTTCAAGGACGACTGTTCGGAATGCCATCCTTTCTCTGCATGAGAAAGAGTATCGAACTCTAAGTTGCAATTTGCGTAGTTTGCCTGGTTGAGTTTGTTTGACATCTGATTTATGAACATCTATTGCCACGGATGGTTATATGAGTCTTACTGCCCACTTTATTGATGCGAATTGGGTGTTACACAATAGACTTCTGAATTTCTCGTACATGCCTCCACCACATAGTGGCGTTGCATTGAAAGAGAAGGTGTATGATTTGTTGGGTAAATGGGGCATCGAGAACAAGTTGTTCTCTTTGGATAATGCTTCGGCAAATGATGTGCTTGTCGACTTTTTTTAAGAATCATCTTAATTTGAATAGTACACTTGTGGACGAGGGTAGTTGTTTTCATGTCCGTTGTTGTGCTCATATTCTTAACTTGGTAGTTCAAATGGGGCTGAAAGAAATAGATGTTGTTGACAAGATTAGGGAGTTTGTCAAATACATGAAAGGATCTCAAGTAAGAAAACAAAAATTATAGGAGTGTGTTGCACAATATTCTCTAGATTCCAAAAGAGGTTTGAGGCAGGATGTTCCAACTAGATGGAACTCAATATATCTCATGCTTGTAAGTGTCATTTACTATCGGCGTGCGTTTTTCCAGTTGCAACTTAGTGACTCGAATTTTAAGCATTGTCCTTCCCAGGAGGAATGTGGTAGAGCGGAAAAAATTTGCCAGTTCTTGAAAGTTTTCTATGATGCTACTTGCATTTTCTCGGGTTCAAAATACCCTACCTCAAATTTGTATTTTCCAAAGGTTTGTGCAATTCAATTTCTCCTAGATAAGGAGATGAATAGTACTGATCCTTTTTTGAGAAGGATGGCCAGTCAAATGATGGTGAAGTTTGAGAAGTATTGGTCGGAGCATTCTGTGATATTGGCAATTGCGGTTATATTTGATCCTCGTTTTTAAGTTTCAGTTGGTAAAGTATTCTTTGGAAAGCTTTATGGTGAGTCATCTAGTGAGGTCACGAATCCAGGAAAAGCTTTTGGTCTCTTTAACAAGTATCAATCTAAAGCCTCTTACAAACCTGAAGTTGTTCAAGGAAACGTTGTTCTAGAAAACTCGGGCGAATTCATTGAGGTAACAGCATTCTTTTTGACATGGTGTTCATGTAAATTAACTTGGTATTTTGCGTTTAACTTCTAATTTTTTTATATTTTATTGTTTATAGGATTTTGATGCATTTGAGAGCCATTCATTTGTTTCTAGTGCACAAAAAAATCAGCTAGAACTCCATTTGGATGAGCCTAGGCTTCCAAGAAATGAACATATTGATGTACTTGAATATTGGAGAGCCCACAATTATAGGTATCCGGAACTTGCATCGATGGCTCGCGATGTGTTGAGTATTCCTATTTCTACAGTTGCTTCCGAATCTGCATTTAGTGTTGGTGGTCGAGTTCTTGACAAATATCGGAGTTCTTTAAAGCCTAAAATTGTTGAGGCTTTGATATGGTCTAGGGATTCGTTGTTTGGAGGGGAAGGTAAATATATTGTCATCCTTTGTTATGCTTTTTTTTAGAGAATAAACTTGAGACTAACAGGACAACAAGAAATCATGTTAGTCTCAAGTTTATTCTCTAAAAAAAGCATAACAAAGGATGACAATATATTTACCTTCCCCTCCGAACAACCAATCCCTAGACCATATCAAAGCCTCAACAATTTTAGGCTTTAAAGAACTCCGATATTTGTCAAGAACTCGACCACCAACACTAAATGCAGATTCGGAAGCAACGGTAGAAATAGGAATACTCAACACATCGCGAGCCATCGACCTATAATTGTGGGCTCTCCAATATTCAAGTACATCAATATGTTCATTTCTTGGAAGCCTAGGCTCATCCAAATAGAGTTCTAGCTGATTTTTTTGTGCACTAGAAACAAATGAATTGTTCTCAAATGCATCAAAATCCTATAAACAATAAAATATTAAAAAAATTAGAAGTAAAACGCAAAATACCAAGTTAATTTACATAAACACCATGTCAAAAAGAATGCTGTTACCTCAATGAATTCGCCCTGGTTTTCTAGAACAACGTTTCCTTGAACAACTTCAGGTTTTTAAGAGGCTTTAGATTGATACTCGTTAAAGAGACCAAAAAGCTTTTCCCGGATTCGTGTACACTGTGTGAATACCTCACTGGATGACTCACCATAAAGCTTTCCATAAGAATACTCTACCAACTGAAACTTAAAACGAGGATCAAATATAACCGCAATTGCTAATATCACAGAATGCTCCGACCAATACTTCTCAAACTTCACCATCATTTGACTGGCCATCCTTCTCATGAAAGGATCAGTACTATTCATCTCCTTATTTAGGAGAAATTGAATGGCAAAAACCTTTGGAAAATACAAATTTGAGGTAGGATATTTCGAACCCGAGAAAATGCAAGTAACATCATAGAAAACTTTCAAGAACTGGCAAATTTTTTCCGCTCTACCCCATTCCTCTTGGGAAGGACAATGCTTAAAATTCGAGTCACTAAGTTGCAACTGGAAAAACGCACGCCGATAGTAAATGACACTTGCAAGCATGAGATATGTTGAGTTCCATCTAGTTGGAACATCCTGCCTCAAACCTCTTTTGGAATCTAAAGAATATTGTGCAACACACTCCTATAATTTTTGTTTTCTTACTTGAGATCCTTTCATGTATTTGACACACTCCCTAATCTTGTCAACAACATCTATTTCTTTCAGCTCCATTTGAACTACCAAGTTAAGAATATGAGCACAACAACGGATATGAAAATAGCTACCCTCGTCCACAAGTGCACTATTCAAATTAAGATGATTCTTAAGCAAGTCAACAAGCACATCATTTGCCGAAACATTATCCAAAGTAAAAGAGAACAACTTGTTCTTGATGCCCCATTTACCCAACAAATCATACACCTTTTCTTTCAATGCAACGCCACTATGTGGTGGAGGCATGTACGAGAAATTCAGAAGTCTCTTGTGCAACACCCAATTCGCATCAATAAAGTGGGCAGTAAGACTCATATAAACATCCGTGGCAATAGATGTTCATAAATCAGACGTCAAACAAACTCTACCGGGTAAACTACGCAAATTGCGACTTAGAGTTTGATACTCTTTCTCATGCAGAGAAAGGATGGCATTCCGAATAGTCCTCGTTGAAATTGGGTGGGCTTTTGGGTATAAGTAGGTAAAAATATTCCTAACACCCTCATACTCGACAAAGCTAAGTGGCAAGTCATGTCTAACTACTGAATGCACCAACAGTTCACGAAACCTATCAGGGTTAAATTTCGCTAGTTGCAATGCTCCATTTTTAGATATAAGCATTTGTCCAATATCCATTGTTTGATTCTTTAAACAAACAAGTAAATGATGCTTCAAATTTTCAATTCCATATTTACTATCCGAAAGATACACCTGACCACATTCCTTACACTTGCATTTTTTCAGGCTCATCGTCCTCATCAGGGTTCTCAGGGTCATTCTCCTCATCATCATCATCAGGGTTCTCAGGGTCATTCTCAGGGTGATTCTCTTTCTTAGGCTTGTCAAGAATGTCAAAATAATTCCATACCTCAGATGTAAGCCTACGTTTTCTCTTCAGAACAAGCTTCTTAGCCTTCTTTAGAGGAGGCTTCTTGCTCTTGGCTTTGGCTACACCTTTTTCAGGTGGTGAATGAGCTGATTGAGAACGAACTGATTCCATTATAGGATTTGTATCCATCTGTTCAAAGATTAATTGTCAGAACGAGTGTAATCAAACCGATTGTATAAGTGAAACAAATAGATCGCAACAGACCAATGTAAATGACTATATAGAACCAGTAATCAATACTAAGTAAAAATCGAAATAGATCACAAAAACAAGAATAGATCCGAAACAGAAACAGATCGCAAACAACTTGAGACGAGAGTGAGACTAAGTGAAAATACACAAAATGGACCTTTCTAGCACTCTCGATCAAAACCCAGAAACCCAATTCGCAGAGACCCCTCTATTGCTAACAAAATCTAGATCGCAGAGACCCCTTTCTAACACTCTCGGGCAATCTTCAAACACAGTACCAAAAGCTGTGTACATGGTCTTAGGGTTTGTAGCTAACAAAATGTAGATCGGAAGTTAGAGGGAGAGAGAGAGAGAAAGAGTGAGACGTACCAACTACCAACGAGAGATAAGAGATGTCTGTCGTCTGCGTTAGGGCGTAGACGGTGAACGGTGTTTGAACTCTGAACGGTGAACCTCAGGCGTTGAGATTCAGTCTTTCAGGCGTGAGACGAGCATGAGAGTGAGAGAGATCTGAAGATTCACTAATTCAGAACATTGAGTATTTGAGTGACTGAGTCATTGAGAGAGTGAGAGAGAGAGAGAGATCATAATTGTGAGATGTCTGCGCTAGGGCAACATCTGAACTTGTCATTGCCTTTTATATGAACCGTGTAATCATGTGTTGCATGTGCATACGATGATACAAGACACCAATAATGAAAAAATCTCGTAAAGTCCTACAATGCATCCCTCGAGGGTCGCCCGAGCTATTTTTGAAAAATCGGAACCGTCTAGATTTGATGTTGGAGGGCTTATATCATTCGTGCCAAGAATGAATTAAATTTCTTATCGTTATGTACTTGATCGAACATAACAAAAGTTTTCATAATAATTAATCTACGTCCCGATGAAGGAGCTTTTAAAATCCGATAGACCCAAAAATTGGTGCGAGTGATTAAAACACCAAGAATAACAAAATGAACGGTATGGATCGTCATAATTGTTTTGTGATCATGTAGCTTGTGTACATTAGACTATAGCAGAGTATCTTGGTTTAGAACCAAGTTCAATGTATAGATTTCAAAGGTAGCTGCAGGCTCATTTTTTCCAATGTTCGATCTAAACCGTTACGATTTAACGTCTTATCAATTTTATCATTTTCACCTGAATAGGTGATAATCGGATGTCAGAAACCACATGATCAGAACACATTCGGTGCTTCCAAATGCATTAAAGTCCTATAATGCACCACTTGAGGGCCGCCTAATCTATTTTTTAAAAATCGGAACCATCTAATAGAGCTATATACTTTATACTAATTTTATATACTTGAGGGCCCTGTTTTTATATAATAGAGCTATATACTTTATACTAATTTTTCAAATCCATAGCACAATTCAATTTGTGGCATAATGGTTTGTTTGTGTAGGAATACTAAAAAAAGAGCCAGGGACTTGGGTTTGATTCCTGGAACAGCCAAGGCCTTTTTTTTTTTCCCCGAGCTCGGGTCCGATCAGGTTAATGGGTGACACGGATAAGTAACCGTGTCGGGGTCGGGTCGGGGTCGTGTTAATAGGTGACACGGATAAGTAATCGTGTTGGTCGTGTCAGTTTCGTGTCTCGCGTGTTCAACCCGACCCCGACCCGTTTAGACTTCATGTTCTCGAGTCGTGTCAATTTCGTGTTTCGTGTCAGAAATGGTCAACCCTAACCCGCTAATTTCGTGTCCGGTTCGTGTCGTGTTATCGTGTTTCGTGTCCGTTGCCCAGCTCTAATATACTCCATATTAGAATTCCATAAGCTAGTGGCCCCCGAAATTATCATCGATTGACATCCACCTGAAAATAACAGGACAAAAAAGCTAAACATTGGCCTTTCAAAGAAAGCCATATCTGTTAACCATCCACCCATTAGCAGACATAAACAACATATACATAATGTGTACACGTTCCAACGCAAGTATAACCATTATTGTTACATACACATTAAGTCATATTCAAAAGGACCAGATGAATAAGGCTTCTTGGAACTGAAAATAGAAAATAGATTTTCTTGGCTTTGTTTCCACCAAGGACGGTTCACTATCTCTTTCTAAATGTGGTGGTATTTCTACCCCTGTAATTCCAAGGAAATTTCCTTAATATCACCAGAATAATTCTCCTCTTTTCTTTTCCTTTTCTGAAACGGAGAATAATTCTCCTCTGGAATGAGTCTACCCTGTTTGTTCAAGTTACTAATGCAACAAATCAAGTAGTGACCGTAAAAGTGTCAACAAAAACTTAATTCAATTTACTGTGCGATTTATTTGGGATAACAGAAGAGTAGCTAGAACTCAGCTTTGGAGCGTCCTGTCCTCTTGTCCCTCATTCTCTGATAATGTGTCATGCCTCCTCTTTGGTGAGAAGCTAGAACATTTTAATGTTCTAGAATGCTATAAGGGTTCACTCTCCTATTGAACACTCGCATCATCTAATCAGGTATCCTAGATCTATTTCCACGCATTGATTTGTACTTTGGACGGCTATAAAAGGAAGGCTTGGAACAAAAGATCAGATTATTGATTTGTACTTTGTGCAAAATCCTTTTACAAAATTGTTTGAAAGCTTGCTAGGGCATTCAAACGGTCAAACCCTTTTCCAGTGTCGTAAACGCGAGATTCAAGGTTAGGCTAAGGGTACTCAATTCACCTTTGTGAAACCCTCCCCCCCTATAAATCTTTGTACATGCCACTACTGGCAAATTCCCCCAAAGGTTGTATCCTGTTTCCGAGTTTCTTTGGGTGATTTCCACCGGTAATGTGGCAGCTATGGCCCAATGGTCCATTTTGAATGGCAAAACTTCTAATATTGAGTTTGGGCTCTGAGTTGTAGGCAAGGGGGTGCCACTTTAGTCCAGAGGATAGGGTATGGGGCTTCCCCTAAATCTGCTTGGAATCAGTTATTTATTAGCTCAAATAGCTCAATGAGTGTGCACAAAAATTAGGAGATTTTAGGTCAGTTATTACACAAGCTAGTGAAAGTTTGCACTGACAAATTCAAAAGTTCGTTATGAAGGAAGGATCTCCTATAGAGAGATTAGTCAACAGTGTGGCAAAGGTAACGGAAAACACTGAGACTTGTCTAAGCACTCAAAAAAAGGGTCCAAGACGCCATACAAGCAATCTGGTATTTTGTAAAAAAAAAAAAAAATCATCCAGCGTATCAAAAACAATTGATTTTCTATTTTGCATCAGTTCCCCATAGAGTATAACAGTCAATAAAATCGAACTACGATATCATCCATAAATCTTGATTCCATTGAAAAATCACTATGACTTGAGCAACTGAAGTTGTGTGTCGACATGATGATTCAAATATACTAACTAACCGTGCTAAGGCTACTGCTCAGTCCAGAACCATTTTTCTTCATCATCGCCTGAACCTACAAAAGGGGAAACGAAAAAACTCAAAATTAGATATGTGTAGAGCTCCGACAAAAACACACACTTAGAAACATCTAAACAACTAACTGAAACAGTATCCAATATTGTGGCGAAAAAAGCAAAGATTGCCTGCATTTTCAAAGTTCTAAGCAACCAGACTTATTCATTTTTAAATAAACAAATTAAGGGGGAAAAGTGGCGAAGGAGTCTGACCTTGTCCAGGTTTGAGCCTGAGAGATTTCACTGACCACGGAGTGCAGCCATGGGGCGGTCCCATTAACACCTCTGTCTGATAGATCTTAACCTTGTCATCATCAGCAAGATCATTGGTCTCAAAAGTTATGTAGAATGTCATTAAACAAGACGGCTGAGCCATTACAGTTAAAACCTTCACGAACTGCAGCTCAAGACCAAGTTTTTCGTGCACGTCGCCCATAGATGTCATCATGAGGGTATGCCATTACAATCATAGGTCAAAAAAAATTTGTCAATTATCATTAGTTACTCTTTCCACCGCAAAGGGGTGTCAGCAGCTCCCCTCCATACCTCGTCTCGTCATATCCCTCCCAACACCCGTGTCATGCTGAGCAAAAAAAAAACTCCCATGTCATGGGCCACGGTGGCCCAAAACAATGATACCAATCGATCATCTCGTAAGTCATAAATAAACAGCAATAATATGGAATCTAACATGAAAATATTGATTGAACATCGAGGGGAGGGCACCTAGAGTCATGGAAGCAGCCTAATTATCTAAACATCACATCAATGTATAGAAAATTAGAAATTATTCTGGGGGAAGATTCAGAAGACATACCTTGTAGCGCAAGAAGTTGTAGCACCTTTCCTCTTTGCTTATCTCCATCTCGCGAGCTCCACCAAACCAATAAGGCCCACTATCAGGTGCGAAGGGATGCTCAGACTCCTAATGAAGTTTAGTTTAGAAATCCGATTAGGATAATCCAAACTGAGCCACACTTTAGGGAATATTCATGCTAGTCTCTGGGTACTTCAGACTTCCAAATGACATACCAAAACCACAAAAACCAGAACTGAAAACTGCAGTGATGGATCAAGAAAACTAACCCCAGATGAGGTTCAACGTAATCCCAATAAAACACTTCCCTAATCAAGTAAGACTCCGACAATTAAAACATCATTTTTTACTACATATAAATAGTGCCATCCACAAGAATCGACTGATAACGGACAAACCATATCACAAGCTCATTCTAGACGAAGAAATTTGCACAAAGTACTTACTAAGTACCGAAAAATCAGACCCATGTATTCCTAGCCACCAAATCTGAAGCCAATTCATGACCAACTTCAGTGGGTTTTGGCCAGATTTTTTCTTGAATATGCAATCTCGTATTTCAGATCCAACTATCCCCCTAACAGAATGTGATCACCTGCAAAGCTGTAACTCAATAACACTTAAAAGCACAATCTGTTAGAACCAATAAACTACTCCCCCTTTTTGTCATGGAATGACAAAGGTAGAAGAGGAAATCAAATGCCAACTAAAAATATATAGAGAGAGAGGATGAATAACCCAAATGCCAACTAAAAATATATATAGAAGAGGAAATCAAATGCCAACTAAAAATATATATAGAGAGAGGATGAATAACCCAAATGCCAACTAAAAATAGGGTAATGGCACAAGTTTGGCTGGCTAGAGCGAAATTTTTAAGGCCTATGTAAAAACATCCTGCAGCAACAAAAAATAGGTTTTCCAAAGAAAAACTCCATCCACCAAGAAGCAAGCTGGAAACAACCAATCTGAACCAAAAATCTCATAGATAGATACTATCAGGTCATGTAAATTAATAACCAGAAGCGGACAACCTGAACCTCAAATCTCATAGATAGACAATATCATGTCATGTAAATTAATAAATAGGACCATGCTCACAAAATATTGATGTCAATCAATGATAAGCCTCATAGATAACATATGGGGATGCTATATGACATAGATAACCAACGAGCAAAAGTGAGTATGTGCAACATTAGGAGCGAAATGGCTCAACTCAAGAATGACTCGGGAATCTCATGAAAAGCAACAGATCAAGCAATTGTCCAATCAAGAAGTCAAACCATACTAGGTCCTGCGAGATTTTTTGTTGAATAAGTGAATGGCAGATTCTCCCCCTCAACAAGGACCCCTTATATCATAATGCCAATAGTCTCATGATTTTTTTTTTAATATGGCCTTTGCTAACTCTTGCACTATCATTGGCGGCTTTCACACAACTGAGAGCGGTAGCCATCTCCAAGTGTGGCATGATTAGGCTACTATTGAACATAACCATGTCGGAAGCATACACGCGCCTCTCAAAGGTAGCCCTTTCCTCAAGTCAAATATCATAACTTACAATCAAGGGATGTAAACAGTATGCGAAATATGGATGGAGTTCAACATCACAAGAGGAATTCTAGTCTTAGGTCAATCTCTCAAGGACAAGAAACAAGATATTCTAATACTTTCATGAGATTCACAACCCAAACTCAAGGAACCATTTAACAAACTTTCATGTATGTTAGAAGTACTATGAATGACTATCATGACAAAATAGCATCCCAACAGTTTATCATGAAAGAAAATCAAAGATAGATCACAAAAACTTGCAATAATGGACATATTTATGAATAAACATGAAACTCAATTATGCCATCCACAAAATAAAAGCTCAAGACATTTTTTTTTTATTTTTAATAAACTCAGAAAGTTAAGAAACTAAACACCAAAAAAAAAAAAAATCAAAGCACATCATAACTCTAGGTAAAAAATAAGTAATGTAAATCAACCTAGACTATGAAAATAACAGTAAGCCTAAAAAGTAAGGTCAACCTTTTTTGGATGATCCATAGTCATCTAAAGGGTTAGAAGGCAAATCTATACGAGTTCTCAAATCCAATTTTCTTACCCAAATAGGTCTTGTCTTGACCTTCTCAAATTTCTCAACAATTTTAGGCACATGTTTAGACATTACTTTCGTATTCTTTTCATGAGGAATCACCCTAAACTTAGGCCTCTGGATTCTATTAAAACCATAACCAAAATATTGGGGTGGAGTTTTAGGGTAACCATGGAGTTTAAAACAATTAGGTCGAATGTGACCCTTCACACCACAAAAATGACAAGTGGGTACAAATTGAACATTTTTACGCATCATTTTATCAGGTGCACGTGAAAGACAAGGCATATGTAATTTTGTGCAATGTGGTCTTATGTGTCCAATCACCCCACAATTATGACAAGTAGGCTTAGATTTAAAACAGCTTACCTCACCACGCTTCGTGGTGGCAATTTTAACCGCTGGACATTGCTTCTTTACCTTCGGAAGCTTTGTGCGAGCATATTTGACATTTTTTTCTTTGACGGGCGACTTAGCTTTGTTGGCCACAAGAGAAGCCGGTGCACTGCTATTCGGCTTGCAGAATATCATTTTTTCTCTTGCCTTTAACTTTAAAGATCCTTCTGCTTTATACCCAAGTCCACCTCTATCCGATGCCACCTTTTGAGATGACAAAACTTCATCTAAAATTTGTGAACCTGCATTCAATTTCTTAAAAGTAGCATTGGCCTTGTCAAGTTCAACTTGCAATTTTGCTACCTTCGATTCAAGAAGCTCATTAGTCTCAAAAAGGCTATGTATATCATTTTCAAGATTCATATGTTTGCGCTTAAGCACATCAAGTTCATGCAACGCATCAATTTTTTCTTTCTCACATTGTTTTAGCTTTGTGGCTAAACTTGTATTAGCATCTTCTTTAAAAAAACATTTAAATTTTTTCTCAAACAAAGCTATATCTCCTATATCATTTTTATCCTCACTGTCTGAAATATCACTTATATGCTTACAGTTCGATGTAACACTATTCGCACCAGGAAACATAGATGTAGCACATGCAACATATTTGGAGCTATCAAAAATTGGAGGTTTGATAATAAATTTTCCTTCTCTTGGTGAATCCATAATAGCAAATTAAAAAAAAATAAGGATCCGCTCTAGGAATAAACCTAATATTATGAGCGACCCGCTCTGATACCAATTGAAAAATCCTAGATCGCCTAGGTTTATAGATTTGCTATTTTTAAATCTCAATCAACGATTCACCAATCAATAACTAAACAAATCACACAAACGAAAGCAACCAAACAATGAACGCAACGATATACGTGGAAAACCCAAAACGGGAAAAAAACCACGGGAAGGAATCAAACACTACTAAACACGAGGTTACAAGAACTCTTACGATAAGTTTGAACTCCACAAACCTAAACCTAGAGGCTCTTGCCGAATCCACGTACACCTCTCTGAATGTTTGACCGCCGCTGCCTTGAATCCACAAGCCTTCCGTTTGCCTCCTGGATATCCACCGAAGGACTTGAACTTGCCTAGGAATCCTCCTTAGCGTTTTCCTCAAATAAGTTGACGAAGATATTGAAACCTCTTGGAATTAGATTGTAGCCTCAATGATCCATCAAAATGGGATTGGAACTCCAAGATCCAAAATATAAAAACCAACTGTATTGTATAAACTTGCACCGCTGTTGGCTGCACCCTTCTCACGTTTTTTTATTTTGAAAGCCAATCTTAGACTGCCTCTTTTCCCCGTAACCTAGCAGCCAAAAGAATACTACTATATATACGCCTCTATTCCCCGTGACCTAGCAGCCAAAAGAATACTACTATATATACTAGTTGTGCCACGTCACAAATTGATCGATAGTCTAATCAATCGGTAGACCGATTTGTTCCACTCCCAAAATTCGTATGATCTAGACAGATTGCTCCGATTGATGTCCGGTTGATAACCCGATCAATTCCTTCCATTTTTGCTCCCTCCATTTGCAAAGTCGTTCTACCTATAGTCATTCGAATCACTTTCTCTCAATTACAAAGAAAGATTTCCTTCCACTTCCTAAACAGACACTCTATAAACAAAAATAAAATACAACTCGATAAATGGGGATACAAATAAATATGTGTTTTGTCGTGGAATTTGCCAACACAGATAAACTGTGGTATATGGTCCTAACAACTATCAATACTCAAAACAAGGACAAAGCTTTCCCCATCAAACCTTTTCACTAAATGAATCACCCAAACCCTCTTAATTCCATCTCTCCTTTCTTTCCCAGGTGCAGACATAAAAACCTAATGCAATGATTCAATACCTTAACCTTCATAAATCCATAATGTTTTCCCCAATTTCAAAGCTCAATCTAACTCTTTTACTTCTTAATCAATACAATTTGAATTTAAAAAACTAAATTTTCACCATTTCTTCATGTACAGCACGATTAACCATCTAGCAAACCCACTTGAAACTAATGGGGCCAAAATTGAATCTTTTCACAAGAAGAATACCCCAAACTGGCCAAATCCTCATAATTCCATCTCTCTTTCCCTACAACAAGACCTAAAACCTAATGAAGTGATTCCAAAACTAATTTTCATATATCCATAACAATAGTTTGCCCAATTTCAGAGCTTAAAATCTCACTCTTTACTTCTTAATCAATGCAATTCGAACAAGAAAAAAACTTCACCATTTTCTTCATGTACAGCACAATTAACCATATAGCAAACCCCATCTGCGAAAATTCAGACAGGGGACAAAAATCAAATCGTTTCACCAGAAGAATCACCCAAACTGGCCAAATCCTCTGAACTCCATCTCTCCTTTTATTTCCCTAATATAGACATAAAATCTAATGTAGTGATTCAATAACTCAATCTTCATAAATCCACAGTGTTTTCCCCAATTTCAGAGCTAAATCTCACTCTTCTACTTCTTGATCAATGCAATTCAACCAAAACAATCAATTTTCCCCATTTTGATCATGTAAATCACAATTCACCTTTTAGCAATTTTCAAACAGGGACCAAAAATCAGATCTTTTCACTAGAAGGATCACCCAAACCCTCTCAATCCCATATCTTCTTCATTTCCCGAATGTATCTTGATAAACCCACACTGTTTCCCCAATTTCACAGCTCAATCCCACTCTTTCACTTCTTTACCAACGCAGTTCGAGTCGAAATACTCAATTTCCGCAAATTTTCATCATGTTAACAGCACAAATTCACCATTTAGCAAAACAAATATTCAAACAGGGACAAAAACAAAAATCAACAGTACCAAGATGCACGCACATACAAAAATATCTACAGAGAGATAGAGAGAGAGCGTACATGCTGGCGATTCTTTTGCGAATGGCCATGTCCTTGGAGAAGGGATTGACGACAACCATTGGGCTTTCCGCGTGCTGGCTTTTCAGACTGTTTTTACAGAAATTCAATGGCGTGTGCTCCCTCGTAATGAATTTATTCTCTTCGACAAAATGGGTTTGATACAGTGTATTCAAATCTATTTCCATAGAAACAATTTCACTCAAATCATCTCCGATTATGTAGCGATCAGTGCTCGATTAATACGATATTCAACCAGGTATATTTTCTCCACAAGCTCTACAATATGAACCATTTCGATCAAGAAGATAAATCGGAACGAGATCACAATTTGACGGATTCGAGTCGGAGTTTCTCTGCGACCTCGTTTCAAAGGAACTCGCACGTTCAAACGCGTGGTTCTAAAAGATTCAGTGTATCCAAACCCATTTTCGCAAAAACAAATTCACACTAATTCTCTGCGATCATATATCAAAAAGTACTGGATTCCAATAAACTTGAACATGGTATTTCTTCTTCGGAAGATCTACAAGATGAACTGTTTCGATCACAGAGATAAACAGAAACGAGCACGCAATTCGCCGAATACACGTTTAAAGGAACTTCTCAGGTGGAAGATGCGAAGTATCACTATATGAAAGTGACGTCGTTTTTTAATAAAACTCCCGTGTTGAACATGCGAGCTTAAAATGAAACCCGTTCGGCGCCATTTTGACATAGCCTCGACCTAACCGAACTCCAGATTTCCCCCAAGATATCTCTCTCTCTCTCTCTCTCTCTCTCTCTCTCTCTCTCTCTCACCAGTGCCTTCACACTAGGTGCGATAATGCCATTACTTGCAGCTGCTTTCATCGAAACCGTATGGTGAGGATATGTGTGATTGTGGCGGCAGTGAGCTTGGCGGCAGTCATGTTTGGAGATTGAGGAAGACTTCTGTAGTGAGGTCTGGTACTAGGGTACGGAATTTTGTCATGAATGTTTGGCCTGTTCAAAAGTTTGTTTATAGGCGTGGGCGTGTCCCAAATGGTTACATCGTTGATTAATTTCTTGCTAACCTTGGATTTAGGTCTCGGATGGGCATATGATTATTCTTAACTTTGTTACACTGTTGGATCTCGGATTAGGGATATGATGCCATCAATCATTGTTCCTTAAATCTTTGAACTATTTTCAGAGATTAATTAAAAAAATTGCCTCTCAAAAAAAAAAAAAAAAAAAAGAATAACAGCCCTTAAGAATAACAGCTCTTAAGAATAAGTAATATAATCATACCTAACATAAAGTCAGTTTGAACCTTACAAGTGGAGTAAAAAATTTCTCCCTCCCCGTACTTTTAAATACTAAGAGCAGGGACACTTTGCAGGGATCCTTACAGAGACAATCGCGTTTAGCTCCATTCCGGATCTCAAAAAAATCTAGAAAAATATCCATAAATTTTTGAATATTATTTTATAGGGCCCTGTAAAAAATCAGCTCATGCGGATATCGGTAAGTATTACTTTTGGATTCGTAAGGGCGAACTGCTCAGTTTGCCCCTACGAATCCAAAAGTAATACTTACCGATATCCGCAGGAGCTGATTTTTTACAGGGCCCTATAAAATAATATTCAAAAATTTATGGATATTTTTCTAGATTTTTTTGGGACCCAAAATGAGGTCAAACGCAATTGTCTCTGCAAGTATCTCTGCTCGTAGCAGGACTCTACTTAAAAGTGTCCTTCATGAGTTTTAACGAACGAAACAAAAGATTATCTCCCATAGCGTTACGCTAAGGCATGAAAGAAACAAATAGCTGAAGGCACCTATGTGACCTGAGTAAAAATAGCTCGAACAATCGTAAAATGTTTGGCATGTTTTTCTACATTTTCAAACAAAATAAGCCCGAGCTGCCCTCAGACGATACCATAAAAGCAACATTCCAGCTTCGAGCTACTCTTTTACACAATTTTATCTTCCACCAAACATTCATGACAAATTTCCAATTGACTTTCAACGCGAAGGACCACGGCGCACAACCGGGCTTGGGAAAAGCAGCATTTGGCCAGAAAGGCAATGAAAGCCAATTCTTGCTTACCAGTTAAGTTTTGCTTTTTTAATTGGTTATGCAATTTTATGTCCATTACACAAAGTTAATCCTTCCTGAATTATTATGGACACTAATTGTCCATAGGTATAATTGAATTGTGTGACTCAATTATGAAGTCGTAATAATTACACTCAACTGTCGGTGAAGACTAAGGTGACGATGGGACCCCAGGTGTACCCCGCTAGAATCTTCATTTCAATTTGAGTGAAATTTGTATTTCATTTTCATTTCATTTTGGGTCTCTTCGTATCTATGAATAGTATGGAGTCTGGATGAAGACAATATGGTCACACCTACTTTAGGTGATGTCTGGGACAGTATGTGTAATAACCCGAAAAATCGAACTAATAAAAATAATAAAAAGAATTATTTATTTATGATAATATTAATTTCCTTATTTAATAACTAGTAGATAATTACAAAAAAAAATAAGTTCTTATAGCTAATTATCTCTTAAAAATTATTTTGTCATTATATTCATACATATAATTGCATGCATGAACGTCTCTCCTCTCCCTCACTCTCCTACTCGATCTCTACCTCCTCCGTGACCCAAAATTCGTGCGTAATTCGTCCATGCAAAAACCCGATACCGTTAGGACTCGTTTTAATTCGAAACTCATCCAATTCTCCTATATATATACACCACACCGACCCTAGGGCACGTACACTATTCTACCACCTTCCACGGAGCCAGAGAGAGGAGAAAAACCCGAGAGAACCGAGCTTTAATCCATAGAATTTTAGAGAGAGAAAAAGAGAGAGAGAAAAGTGGGTTTCGAGGTTCCGTTCGTCCGAGATCCAAATTGATCGTTCGAAGTACTTTCCACAGTCCCAAGGTTCACCGTAGATCAACCAATTCGGCCCCGTAGTCCCCCGATCGAAGGAATTGAAGTCGTCTTCCCCAAATTCAAGTTTTCGATCGAAAACGAATTAAATCCGAACCGAGGTACTATAATTCAATCCAAGCCCTCCTCTAAGTATATATATGATTTATAGACATAACCCAATAAGCCCCGTGCCCCCATGCACCGAAAACAACGTCGAAAAACCAAAAAAACCGAAGCAGCCGCGAACCTTGCGGCCGCACTGTTCGGGATTCCCCAGCCGCTAGAACCAGTGTAATGGAGTTCGCGGCCGCGAACTCCGTTCTTTTCCAGCCGTGCGGTTTTGTGGTTTTGAGATCGAATTGATTTTGCGACCTGTTAAAAATAGATTTTGACCCCGAGATAAATTTTCCTAGGTTCCTAACATTCTAAAGTTCATAACTTGTTAGTTTCATATTTTTTTTATTAAATCTTCGATTTATTTAATTTTTATTCATAATCGTGTGATCGTTTGTAAACTAAAATTCATTGCGACCTTTTAAATTATTCTATAAATCCCCAAACTATTTTTCTTAGATCCCTAACTTCTTAAAGATCATAAGTTGTTGATTTCATAACTTTTTGATGTCATTTGTTATTTATTTTATTTTTAATTAAAGTTTCAAACGAAAAATAGTTACGACCTTACAAAAAATATTTTTTATATCGAAAATATTTTTATTAGACTTCTGACATCTTAGAGGTGATATGTTATTAAAATAAAATTTTATTCATTTAATTAACTATTTATTATTATTTATGGGTTGTTACTTGATAATAATACTTTAAAATATTATAAAAGACAGTAAAAAATTACGAATAATTTTATTTAGACTATTTACAGTCCTATAATGATAATCTGTAAATAAAAATGTATTTTCAATTATTTAATTATTTATTGTCTATTTATTCTTGTTTCGTCTGTTAATTTAAATCTTTATATTCAAAATAATCCCGTGAGCGTTCAAACCCAACTTTTAGCACTCGAACTTATTATAGGGGACTATTAGGACCTTTATTAAGGTTACGATAATTATTCTAATATTTTTACCTAATTAATGTATTTAATTAGTGTTTAATTAACTTATTTACTTTTAATTAATTAACAAGAGCCTAGAAAATTATTTTTAAATCTTAATTAAATAATTCTTACATTCTTAATGACTTTGTGACCATACGAGATTAAGGGCAACGGCCCAGTCATAAAAAGTTATGTGATTGCATTGCTTATTAACTGTTTCGATCCGTCTGTGATTTGTTTTCAATTATTATGGTGATTGATATTGCATCGATATTTCATTTGAATGTTAGATTGGACCCTAGAGACATGGGGTGACATGCGAAATAGAAATCACGTAGACGATGTTAAGTAATGGATAAATTGTGAAGTTTATTTATAGAGGTTGCCTGCAGGCGTGATGTTGTGATATGATGAGATTGTGATGAGAATTGATACTGGCGGGTGTCCAGTGATGAATTGATAGACTGGCGGGTGTCCAGTGATGATTGTGAAAAGAATTGTGATGTGGTTTATAAGATAGGCGAACCCTAGTCGTGATACCGGCATGATAAGCTTACCCCTTGTTGTAGTTATTGGGAGTGCACACTCGGTACATAACTTAGGTGTTCCTGCGACAACAAAGGGAAGTGATCTCATGGGACTGAGCATGGCTAGTGGTTGGGGAGGAAAGATCTCGTGGAGAGATCTTAGATTTCATATTAAGTTAATGGATAGTAAAGAAACAAGTTATGTGAATTATCTCTGATTTACTCGTTCGTATTGTTATCTCCTGTTTGATTGCTAATTGTATTGTAAGAGGGGTATTTGGGTTGGATTATAGTTCGGGTGAACTCTTTCACTCAGCACGGATTTTCCGGCATCCGTGTCGATTTTGCAAAACCAGGAAACAGGATCCGTGGCGAACAATTTTATGCTGAGGAGAATACAGAGGTGGGAGTTGAGCCAGAATACACTTGGGACCCATATCAATCTTAGAAGATGGCTCTATTATCTGTTTAGCTTATCCCTTCGAAGACTATTTCCAATATTTTTACAATAGTCTGTAATAGATGAATCCTTAGGACGAGTTATCTGTTTTGGATTTTAAATTGGATTTAATAATGTTTTCCGAGAATTTAGTATTTAATACCTCCGATTTTACCTTCGAAAATCGGGGCGTTACAGTATGGCAGAACTCATGGCCGAACGGCTGTCTCAATCTAAAAAAGGTAAAGAGAAGTGCCAATAATTTGACAAAATGCCAAGATAACTTTCGGTGATAAAGCAGACTCAATAGTGGAGCTGGTGTGACTCAATTATGAAGTCGTAATAATTACACTCAACTATCAGTGAAGACTAAGGTGACGATGAGGCCCCAGATATATCCGGCTAGAATCTTCATTTCAATTTGAGTGAAATTTGTATGAAACATTCATGACAAATTTCCGATTGACTTTCAACGCGAAGGACCACGGCGCACAATTGGACTTGGGAAAGCAGCATTTGGCCTGAAAGGCAATAAAAGCTCAACTTTACGTGGCGGCTCTAAAAGCCAATGGAGGTTCCTGCAATGCCCTCATCTACATAGAACAGCTCCTTGTTGCGGATTAATGGTGGACAAAATCTGAGAGGAAAACAAGAAATGCTAACAGCTCAAGTGATCCTTGACCAGTTTGACTAAAATCAACAATTTAAAGGTGAAGACAAACAGGGTTCACGGAAATGTTGATAACGTGATACCTTGTCAGTAAAAATACATTCTTCTAAAAAATATTTTACCTCGAAACAAATGAAACCCATATTAAGTACTTATTTTGGACACTCGAATCTCAAATAAGGCTATGGAATGCATGTCTGGCATATTTTGTTGTACACTCACGTAGCAAGCTCATTATCCACCTAGCAAGCACATATTGTACCTGAGTCGCTGTAAAATAGGGCTTGTACACCATTAGAAATCCGAATCCTTTTTCAAGTGTTTCTAATGGGAGCTTTTGTTTTGCATTCGGAGTACAGATGTGGATATCAAAGGCAGAATACGATGAGTCCGGCCCTTTGACGGGGTTTTTTTTTTTTTTTGCTCCGTTATGGAAAGAAAATGTTGTCTGCGCGCCCTCTCTCATTCTTTAGCTCAAAGCTTGTTTGAGTCTCCTGTTATTCTTGTATCGCGCGCGGAAAGATTTTGAATTATATATCAGTGTTGTGTTCCTTCTTAGCAGAAAAGAAATGTTTGTTCTCCCTCAAACACTTGACGAATCACGAATGCTTCTTTCATTTTGTTATAGAATGATCTTGTTGTGTATTTGTAACCATAATAATGAGGTTTAATTCAAATGTATCATTTTCATTTTCTAACAGAGATGACAAACTTCTGTCGGTATTGCTACATACACAACACTAGACACAATCTCTCACATACGTGTGAGACCCACACACAATAGTATTTGTGGGTCCACATGTATGCGAGAGGTTGTGTTTAAATTATTGTATAGTGCTTGTGGGTCCCACACGTATGCGAAATGTTATGATTGAATTGAATTGTTGTGTACTAGGACTTTTTAATTGCCTTACCATGATGTACTTAAAAATATTGAGACGGACCCCAAGCGATTGTCAATTTTTGTCATTTGTTTTGAACTTTTATCACTTTGGAGTATGGCTAATAATTTTGCTACATCCTTTTTTGTTATTGCCACACCCTTGCAAGTGTATTTTTTTGGTGCAAAAATACACTTGCAGGGTGTGGCAATAACAAAAAAGGAGAGTGTGGCAATATTATTTCCCTGGAGTATTTGTTTAATCATTTTCGAAGAGGAGATTCTAAAAAATTTGTAAGATTACGGAAAAAAAAAAGTAAAATAAATTAATTGAAATTAAAAAAAAAGAGTCTTTAAAATGATAGTGTACAGTATTTTTGTTAGTCTTTTCAAAACTTTCTCAATTTTGGTTGATATTTTATTATTTTATGCGTTTTTTTTAATTTCTGGTGCCGAGATGAATAATTTACCCTAAAATTGTTGACTGAAATTAACAATAAAATCATTAAACCTGAAAAATATTACTCCTACTAATTTCTCCCTTTACCGTTCTTTCTTGTCTTCCCCAAAAAATTCCTAAACACAGCGTGCCCTAGCTCCCTTCTCCCATTGATTAGGTTGCCCAAAATCTGTAAATTCGATCGGTGAGATAATCACTACTTCTAGCATGTAGTTACATACATCACTGTATCTAACCACAGAGAGAGAGAGAGAGAGAGAGAGAGAGATGGGTAGAATAGCAGTTGCTGTTATAGTGAGTTCCTGGATTATCCCAATCTCCATCCTCGTCAATCGCATTGTCCCGGACCCTTACATGGTAATCCTAAATTACTCAACTCATATTTGTGTGTGTGTGTATGTATATTCGTGTTTGTTTAGAATTTCTGGTGTATGATGTGCAGGATGAGATATTCCACGTGCCTCAGGCGCAGCAATACTGCAAGGGGAATTTCACAAGTTGGGATCCAATGATCACCACTCCTCCTGGACTGTGAGTTACATAAACAACGATTTTGCCTTGTTTTTCACTGGTTCATCTATTGATGTGTTTTTAGTTAACCGGTTGGCTTGAAGTTTAGCGGGAAACGCAATTCTGATTACCGGGTCATTGTTGGTTTGTGAGATTTCGAGTTTACACAAAGAATTGTTTGGACTCCCAAGGTTTGTTGAACCTCACGTACTTGGGGGAACAAAATTTGAGAGTAATAAGCCAAAATTATATTGGTGTGATGATAACAACAATGACAATACAGTATCCATGTAATCTCCAACTTATGGGGGTATGGGTGGGGAGGACTGGAGACCCATGTTACCCGGGAATGCTACTACCCTAGCGAATTATGTTTTGGTATGAACATTCCAAAACACGGTACTCTACCATTCCAAAACGGTAAATTTAGTGATCCAAAGCAATCCCCTAAGTTTTCCCCAAAATGTCAACTTATTATGGTAAAAATAGAGAGGGAATGGAATTTCGGTAGGAGAAAGTCTGAGAAGTTCGGTTTTGATGCTCCTAGAAATGTGTTTTGTATGAATAATTTGACAAACAATACTTCGTCTCACTAGATGTTTATCTCTTGGAAGAGAGTGTTCTAGTTTTGTTATCTGTAGAAGCCTACCTGTGGCGTACCACAATTTAAGCATGTGGTGGACCACAATTTAAGCATGTGGCATACCACGTTCCCATTCCTCGTAACAATCCGCGTTCCAGGTAACATAGATGGAGACAGACCTAACTCCTTGCAATATAATGTGGCTGCTCTAAGAAA
Source organism: Rhododendron molle (assembly GCA_025413875.1). Classification (NCBI taxonomy): domain Eukaryota; kingdom Viridiplantae; phylum Streptophyta; class Magnoliopsida; order Ericales; family Ericaceae; genus Rhododendron; species Rhododendron molle. The sequence goes on from CM046392.1 coordinate 45,063,448, forward strand.
GTTTTGCTACTTAAATAGTATGAAGATAACAACAATGCTAACAAATAAATTGTCATAAAATGCTAATGCCATTTAAACCTTTTGCAGGTACTTTATTTCACTTGCCTATGTTGGTTATTTGTTTCCAGGCATGTTTTGTATGCAAGCAGTCTCATCATTTTCTGGTACCTGCTCCTCTGCAATTCTTCGCTCGACCAATGCAATTTTGGGTGTAATTTGCAGTGTTCTGGTTTATGAGATAATCACTCGGTTGAGGCCAGCTCTTGATGAAAGAAAAGCTACTATTTATGCAGTTGTTCTTGCTCTGTACCCTCTCCACTGGTTCTTTACTTTTCTATACTACACAGATGTTGCATCACTTGCTGCAGTCCTTGCTATGTATCTTGGCTGTCTGAAGAGGAACTACATCCTCAGTGCGTTGGTAATAGAACAAGCTTGAGCTAATTTTTTTTTGGTAAATACTCCGAATCATCCATTCAGTATTCACAATTTCTAAAGGATAATATTTGTGAAAATATTATATACATTTGGTACGATTTATGTTTTAATTATACTCATATTAATTCCATTTTATTTCGAGTTATACTTGATGGATGAGATAACTTATAGTCATTCACTTGCATGCAGCTTGGGTCTTTTGCCGTATTCATACGACAGACAAATATTATATGGGTGCTTTTTGTCGCATCCAGTGGTGTCATAAATTACTCTCCAGTGAGAAAAAATAATCCACAATTACACGTATCTGATCTGTCGATCAGGAAAGACAAACAACTAGCTTCAAATGTAGGTATCACAGGGGGCTCCAAATTGCGAAAGAGAAGGCCTCGTAAAGCTGTCGACAATATCAGCCATTCTACTCAAAGAAGTTCCACTTCTGCAACATGTTCATCAGGTTTATGTTACAAATCTCACACGACTTTTTATTGAGTTTTGCTAAATACCTAAAGTTTGGAGTGCCTTTGTCCTGCATCAGTCCTGTAGGGAACGATTTTTCTAACCCATGGGGGCATGTATTTTAAGCGTTCATGTTGGATATATGATTTTATTGTTTGACTATTTGACGAATGCATTTGTTATCAAAACCTTTGATTATTATTATTTTTTTTTAAATTTCGAGGGTGTCTACAAGTTGTTGCTGCTACAGTGCTACATATGCCTCATAGAAAAGGTTGTGAAACCAAGTATATGATAAATGCCTTATATTCCCAGATTAATCTGATATCATGTTTTAGTTTGTTCACCATCGTGGGAGAAGAAAGAATGAAATAAAATCAAGGCTACAATGTTAAGTGGATCAATGGATAGCTTCAAGTTGATCTTTAGTAACTGTCCCGTGACCAAGAAATTGAGGGCTTTTGAATTCAGCTATTTTTGTACTGATTTTAAGAAAGTGCGACATATGGTGGAATGATGGATACATTAGACACATTCATGTTTGCTTTTGACAGACTCATAGTGTGTTGCCAAGGGTACCATTGTATTGGGTTGCAATACATTACTGATGACATGTGTTTCTATATTCTTTGCAGGTTTTATTGAGGAGATCCAAGATACCTTTCTAACGGCGTGGCTTCTGAAGTGGGAGCTTTTGGTTTCCTTTAGTCCCTTCTTTTTAGTTTTGGTGGCTTTTGTTGCTTTTGTCTGCTGGAATGGGAGTATTGTTCTAGGTAACAGCCATCTATATTTGGTTAACAATTCAATTTCTTAATTTAAACCCAATGCGATAGCCATTATAGGATTCACTTCTTATCCTGCTTCCTGATACCACAGGTGCAAAAGAAGCCCATGCTGTTTCTCCACATTTTGCACAATTAATGTATTTTAGTCTGGTTTCCACTCTATTTGTGGCCCCCTTCCAGTTCACTCTACCTTACGCTCCAGTTGTGGTCCAGTCATTCCGGAAAAGCAGGCTACCTAGTTGTTTCCAATGGTTTATAGGCCTTACGGTTGGCTTCCTCTCCGTGCACTTTTTCAGGTCAGATCATCTGACCTTTTAGTTGCACCATTTGTATTTAGGGGTTTTCTTGTATGCCCCTAAAAGTTTGTCTTTGACTTGCATTGATTTGGGTAATTTTCCTAGTCACTATGAGCAAATAAGGGTAGATACTAATATAGATGCTAATTATGTGGCCAATATACCCCTCCCATACATGTTAGGTTGGTGTCGTTAGGTGGTCTCCCCCAGTAAGTTCTAACATTTCATGAACACCTTTCCAGTGATTTTTGCAATCATATACCTAACTTAGTCAATTAGACTTGCTTCTTCTTTCAAATCTGATGCTGAATAACTGATTTTATTGCAATCTCTTCAACGCAAAACTTAGCTTTACAATATTTGCTACCTCATATAATGCAAGTTCTAAGATTCCTAGAAATTTTCCGGTGTTTCATGACATTTATACTGATGATTGCAGTGTAGCTCATCCTTATCTTCTTGCTGACAATCGACACTATACCTTCTATATTTGGCGGAAAGTCATCAATGCTCATTGGTCGACGAAGTATCTTCTGGTCCCGTTTTATGTTTACTCATGGTTTTCAATCTTCAGTATCTTAGGTCTGTAATTATTTTGTTACAGTGTTTCTTTTTTGATTTATTGGTTGTTTCAAATTCGCTGAACACTTGTTTACTTCTGGCAGCGAAAGCTCAAAAGAAGGTATGGGTATTGGCTTATTTCTTGGCTTGTGCTGCTGTTCTTATTCCCACTCCATTGATCGAGTTCCGATACTACACCATACCATTCTTCTTCTTAGTCCTCAATTCCCAAACCGACGATTACAAAAGTTGGCTTCTGATGGGAATCCTTTATATTGCCGTCAATATCTTTACAATGTTTATGTTCTTATCCCGGCCATTCTCATGGAACCATGAATCCGGTATCCAGAGGTTTATATGGTAAAGAAAGGGCTGAGAAGTTCTGAAAGCAAGACAAATGAAAGCAACAAGTCTTCTTATGGGTAATTATGAACACCTTCTCTTGGTTTTACTGATTTTGCCGAGTGAAAATAGTTGGGAAAAACCCTGCCGGATTCTACTCCAGCACAGAAGTGATTTTTGCCCCGGCCAACAGAGCACCAAGTTTTGGTTTACAATTTTTGTACTCACAAAGACTACTACTTTTTTTTTTTTTTTTTGTGGATCCGCTACTACTACTTGTTCATTATGGGAAATATTGGTGTAGTGCAGTTGAAGCGCTTGAATTTTGCAACTTTTCCGATTCTGTAGCACACTCACTAGATTATATTGTTTCGTAATGCATCCCCCGTTCCTGTAATCCTTTGAATGGTGGGATTTTGTATAGTATGTTTTATGGGATTCTTCAGAAGATCTATATTCCAGTGTGTGGAGAGAAAATGCAAGAAGAACCGGAAATCCGTCGGTCATTATATGAAATCATTGGTTGTTATGCTCTTTTGAATACCCGCCTTCACCATCCCGTAGCGAAGTTGATCTTAGCTGAAGTGATTACATCCCATAGCGAAGTTGATCTTGGCTGAAGTGATTGTAATCTTAGAGAGAGGTTTGGGCTTCGAGTCTATGAACAAATGTCAGCGGTGTGCTCGTAAGTCGTAATAATACACGTTACTAACCTGCTAAAATCCTACCTTGATCGCCAGCTAAGAGGGGTGACTTTGTTTCTATATGTTCTTCTTCTACTTCTTTTTGGGTAAAATATTCTTCTTCTCCTTACCAATAAAATGTAAAAATTACAACACAATCGCTGAAGCTAATATGCTTTTCTACCATTCAAGTTTGTTAGGATATTTCAGTTAATCTGATTTTCTTTTTGGCATTTCATTTGAATTTGAACTCCATTTAATTGTCAAAAATTTAATTGCCAGAAATGTTGTGCAGAAAATAGATTCTCAATAAAAGTGAAGTAAGATGAAATGAATGAAATTGAAATTTATTTTCTTGCATGTGTTCTGTTGACGAGAAATCTTGCAGAAAAACTAATTTATGTTTGTAAGCAGGGTTGATAAACAAGTCAAACAAGCTCGACGGTTCAATGTTCAAGTTGAATTTAAAACTTACGGAATGTAAAAAAGTATCTTCGAGTTTTAGTTTTTTGAACGAGCGAGTTAATCTCAAAGGAACTCTGATCGAGCTGATCACGAGCCAGTTTTAAGTAATTTAATATTTTACAAGCCTCACAAGTCGTATGAGCCGAGAATAGCTTGTTTGAGATCAATTTGATTATTTAAGAACGTCAAAAATTATTAAAATTTGAATTGTTTACATAATAATCCAATCTTAAACAAACTCTTTAACAAATAAACACGAGCTCGAACTGAAGCCCGACGAAGCAATGCAGGTAGAAGGCCTACGGATCACAAACTGCATATCAAAAGGGCTCGTGAGTTGGCGAAATATACATTAGTCTACTGTCTATGTGCTCGTAAACTGAACCGAATTATGTCTATGCGAAAATGATATGAGTACCGACCACGGGAGAGGGAAATCGTACCGACGGCAGCTGGCGGGCCGTCTCCAGCTACCGGACAGTCGATCTGAGCCGTCCAAAAATTCTAAAAACAAAAACCGCTGGGGCCTTAGCGGGCATCAACGACATCCGATGTGTGCAGAGTGCTTGATCTAAACACTCTTTTTTTCTTGTATTCTCGGTTTTTTTTTTAAAAAAATTTGGACGGCTAAGATCAGCCGTCCGGCGGTACAATTTCCCTCCCCCTCAATCGGTACATATGGCATTACTTATGTCTATGTGCTCGTAAACTGACTTGAATAATGTCTGTGTACCTAAACCGATCCGGACAAAGGCTTACAGATCACGTACATCTCATCAGAAGGGCTCGTGGGTTGGCGAAATAGGCATATCTATGTGCTCGTAAACCCGGATAAAGATTCGTGCATCTTCTGATCAGTATTTGAGCTGCTGCTGTTGGACCAGACCAAATGCCAACTGGGAACCTGCCCGCACGGTGAATCCAATTTCGATGCTTTTCCGATCCGCAGGAATAGACCAAAAGCTGATTAATTCGATCACGGAGAAATGGCGGATCAACGGCTTCTCCGTCGTCTGATGTGGTGGCGAAAATGGCCGAAGAGGGACTGGACCATCGCCGCCTCCGCCGCCGTTTTCGCCATCTCCATCGTCTCTATCTCTCTCATCTCCTATTCTCGCACCAAACCATCCCACCACCCCACCACGCAACCCACCCCTTGGGTCCCATTAACCTTATTAAGCAATGCCCACCACAGAGGCGCCTGTAATTTCCTTTGAACTCGATTATATGTGATTGCGTACATATATTAGCATGTATTTACTCCGTTATTAAGTTTTTTTGTTCTGGTTTTTTTTTTTTTTTTTTGCAGTTTGCTTGGATGGGAGTTTGCCTGGATACCATTTCCAAAAGGGTTTTGGATCTGGCTCTCACAACTGGGTTCTTCACATTGAGGTCAAATTCTCTTAATTCTCAACTTTGAGATTTTTTTGGTAACTCAGTTGTCGGGCCAGCTTTTGTGCACCTCAATTAATCATGGAGATGAATTCCACCACGCACTTGCGGGTCCTAATTAAGCCTCAAAGGGGTTGATAGCACTTAAAAGGTTTTGAACCTGAGACCTTAGGAGGGAGCAAACTCTCAAGTCCCAAGTCTTAGACCACTAGGCCATCCACTTAGTGTTTCTACTTTGAGGTTTACCAATCTTTTGTGTTTGTGCTCTAATTTGTAGTGTCTTCTTAACCACTTGGTAGCCCGGTTAGCCACCCTTGAACACTCCCATCTCAGTCGAAAGGTCTTGCCGAAGGCGCGAGATTATAACTAATGGGGCTCATTTATTGAGTTGTAGTTGGGTTGTTGGGTTACATTACGGGTTTATACGTAATGTGATTTTGTATGACATTTTATAAAATATGTCCAACCTGTTCACAAAATAGAATATATTGTGGTATTTGTGTTGAGAATATAAATGATAAAGTTGCCCTTCTCTCTAATAACTAGAGCTTTTAGATGAGTTGGTGGTTAACAATCTATTATGGTTTCAGTGTAGGCAATAGATCTTGTGTGTTCGAACCTCACCGCCTACCTAATGATTAAAATTTGCACATGTTTTGCCCGGTTACGGAGAAGAGCCTGGCTACACGTGAGGGGGCATGTTGATAATATTAATAAAGTTTCCCATCTCTCTAACACCTTAAGATTTTAGATGAGTTGGTGCTTAACAATCTAATAGTTTCGCATAAAATATGACGATCAGTTAGGCACCCTTGGTGTACTCTCAACTGACGGTGAGTTTGAACTAATCAGGGTCATTCCTTGAGTTGTATACTGTAGTTGGTAACTACAGGTTTATATGTGATGCAATTTTGTATGCGTTTCATTAATCCTCCCACTTATTCATAAAACAAAATATTTGGTGTCTTTGTTTCCCATAGAACCTGTTGGAAAGGAAGAAAAAATTCCCTCATTGCTTAGCGTTATGGTATGCATATGAGATCCACTCCATATAAAAGCTTAAGCTATTAGAGAGGTTGTAACATTATTGCTTGTATCGTAAAGATGGTCCCTTGCGTGACTCTTGAGCAGGGAAAATGTGTGCAATTATGGCAACTTTGGGGTGTCGGTTTAGACCAGTTTGCGTTACTCTATGGGCTTGAAAAGGTTGCAAAGGTTGCATTTTTTAGCCATTAAAGCCATGTTTGATTAGTCAGAGTAATAATGAGGGGATTTAATCTCATTTGATGAGGGCGTTGCGATATTATATTTTCTTTTGTCAAATGATAATAGAAATATTATTAAGAGAAGGACCAAAATGTCTAATTACTAGAAATTGTGGAGGCCCAAATTCAAATGGCATTTCGCTACCTCTGAACTGTTTCTAACAAAATCACACCATCAAGGTATTGGATATTGTTGTAGTATTGGTTGTCCAACAATCCCTTGACCTTCAATTACATTCAAACACCAGATATGTGGTCCCATGAGATTTGTAACTTAATCCTATGTCTAGTCTGATAAACCAGACAGGGCCAAAGAGTCTTCTCTCTTTTGTGTCTGGTCTTTTTAAATATTTTATTTTTTTCTTGTCATGTTGTAGGGTGGAGGTTGGTGTGATTCAATTGATTCATGTTCTTCTCGGATGAGAACTGCATTAGGTTCGTCAAAGTACATGGGTAGTCAAGTTGAATTTGCGGGAATTTTGAGCCCTGAATCGTCGCAAAATCCTGGTAAACTGTGCTAAGATTCTGTTATTGACATTCTCGTGTGCTTGCAAGCATGGATCCACGTTATCATATTCTTTCCATGTATATGCATGTGATTTGTGAGGTTGAATTCAGTTTAAATTATAGTACCACCAAGAGGATTAATCGTACTACATAAAGCGGGATAAATCGTGCCGGATCTAATATGCAAGATTAATACTCTGATGCACTCTTTGGCCTTTTGGCCGGAGGACACTCCGATAATTTAGTCAGCTAGAAGTCTTAATACTTGGTTGGTAAAGTCAACCATTTTCTCATTGCTAAGACAATCTTCGTGCCGACTGCCTAGCTCTCTGCTCAGCACCATAGCTGCCGCAAATGGCCTCTTGAGCTTATATTAAAGAAGTTATATTCAGGCTGTTGTCTTTGGCCGTATGTTTGGCCAATTCAGTGCCACGTGTCACTGGCTTTTTCCCTTAGTTGCACAAAGTGGGAGTGGATGTGGGGGTGCCCAAGGATATAGAAGAATCTGAGGACAGGAACATGATATGTGTGTGTAGGTGAATTTAATTATTACTTTGTTTTTAGTTCTAGGATACATGTCAATTCGTAATTCGTGGCAGCTGAGATTGTATTTGTGAATATAGGAGATTTTATATTTATATAAAGTGCTTGAGTAACTTTGAGTCAATATTTTTGAGTATCTTATCTGCTGTGTTTGGTTCACAATTTTGGATTGAAATTTTTGAGTTAAAATCTAAAAGCATGTGATTGGATGAGTTATTTCAAAAATGAGTGGGTCCCTATATCTGAGAGTCAGCAGAAAGGAAAGAAATAAAAATTCACGGATTTTACTGTGCGGGTCGGCAAGTGGGACAAAAAGTTTTCGAAGAGTGCAAAGCTGGGGAAAGGACAGAGGGAGTGTGACACGTTTTAGCGTCCGAGAGAGATTGGGTAATTCAGATCTGCGTCGACGAAGGGTACACTGAAACAAAAACTCAAATTTGTTTGGTGGGGGCCCATTTTACTGTACACCACACTGGCTTGTCAGATTTTAAAGTCAAAGTAGTAGTTTTGCCGGCCTTGGAAGGCCCCACATCTTTTGCCTTTCAAAAACTAGTTTTTGAAACAAAAATTAAGACTGGGCTTCCGAATTACCTCATATTTTCTCTTGTTTGTTAGATTTTTTTTTTTTTCCTGTTGGGATTTAATGCTCGAGAAGTTTTGCTTTTATCCTCATTGGGAGGGGGTTCCTTTCTTGATGGGAGAGAAGTTCTTAGGAGATTCTGACTTGCGATCTCCCAAGAGGTTCTGAGATAAATTTCCCATTAGAGATCCTGCTACTAAGATTTCACCTTAGACTTGTCGTTATTAGATTTATGATTTATCCTTTTGTAAAACAAATTTCAAGTTTTATTTCACCTCCCACACTGTATTCTTATTTAATCAGCAAACAAATTTTATTTTCATGTCTTGGTCATCTTCAGATTTCTTCAACTGGAACAAAGTCAAGATAAGATATTGTGATGGTGGATCTTTCGCGGGGCACCCTGAAAGTGAGTTTAAGGCAAGTTCACCTGATGTTTTTCATGTGGTTCATGAATTAGTCTATTGAAATACTACTCTCTCTCTCTCTCTCTCTCCCTCTCTCTCTCTCTCTCTCTCTCTCTCTCTCGCCCTCTCTCTCTCTCTCTCTCTCTCTCTCTCTGTGTGTGTACTTTTCCTCACTCTTTTTTTTCGGTTTGTGCATGTGTGTGTGAGAGAGAGAGAGAGAGACTTTTTATAGATTGTATCACCCCAATTGCCATATATTTCCTTTACAAATTGTAACATCTCTTCAGTTTTCTCCTTAGAATGGAACAAAACTATTCTTTAGAGGTCAGCTTATCTGGGAAGCACTTATGGATGAAATCTTGTCTATTGGATTGTCTAATGCGAGACAGGTATCTTCTTTAATTTGGTGGTCAAATCAACTCAATGTTTTCAGATAAGAAGTTTGATGAGTTTATAACTATGCCCTCTGGGACTTGCTGTTGTTTAATCCTTAGTCACGGTCAACAATTTTGGAAGGAGAGGGAAGAAACCTCTCATTACGGTCGGCTATGAGTTGATTACATTGAGTCGTGGCCGAAACAACATTTACGTGACAATGGTTTTATGGTTGAAGACAAACTCTTTTTGAGGTTAATAAGCAACTATTAAATCCTTCAATGGGTGAAATTCCTATTAAACCCATAATTTCTTGTCATCATTGTAGTGGGTAGAAGTTATGGTTGGCTTCTCACCTTTATCTGTTCCTTCAGTAGTTCTCGGAATATGTTAATTGAAGGTGCCATCTGCAGTTTATCGACACTCCTTGTGCGTTCAATTTTGTATTAGCATTATTTTAGTGGAAATTGTGAGTCGTGGTTTTATTGTCAAATTGAAGAAATACGTCGACCGACCTTCAAAATCAATTGTAGGTTCTTACTTGCTACTAATGCATTTGATAACTCCACAGGCTCTTCTTTCAGGGTGTTCTGCTGGAGGGTTGGCCACTCTGATACACTGTGATGACTTCCAAGAAATTTTGCCAAAAACTGCCACTGTCAAATGTCTTGCTGATGCAGGCTTCTTCCTTAATGAGTATATTCTCATGATTTTCTCTGCTTTGTACATCCATAGTTCCTCAGTCTTTTTTATGAGGAGCTTTTGATAATATCAACTTATGGTTTACGTGTGTAAATCACAGTGAAATTCTGGCAGTTAACTTTGAGTCTTGATGACAGCATATAGTGAGACAGAGCTTTTTATCGGAATATTATTTTGACTTCTGAGCTTGTCCCACATTGATTAATTACTACCTCTAAAACTAGTATATGAGCCTAAGTGGCCTCTCACTCATTGCCAATCGGTTTTGAGGTTGATACTTTTAGCATGACTATTTTGCCATCCCTTATGCAATATTTGTCATGATGGTTTGTGCTTCTTGTTTGCCATCCTTTATGCAATATTTGTCATGATGGTTTGTGCCTCTCGTACAGTATAACTTTTTGTTATGATAGGTGAGTTGTACGGTAGAGTTTTAGCTTAGTTGAGATGGGCATTATTGTATACCATTTAATGCATGGCAAAGTGCAGAAATCCATGTATTGGACTCAATCACTCAACAATATACCTTTTAAGATGCACAAACTCATCATCGAACAATTCAAAACGGAAACCAATAAGTTTGATAATACTAGTAGTAACGTATGTGGTAATGTTTGTTATATGGTCTTGGGTGAAGCTCAACCCCAAAATGTAGTTATTGACATGAGGTTCCCTCACTCATCCATACTGCTGCTCCACATACCTTTCGAAACCAGGTGGGGCTTCGCTTCACATCCTCCTTCACATGCAGCATTCTCACTTGGCTGCACCTACCCCGGACAGAGGCAACCCATTCCTGGGTGCTTCGTCTTTTACTCCCTCGGTAGGTTCCTATAATTTTATTGACCATTTAATTTCCAGTGACAGTTTCACAGAAATGTAAAGCTAATTCCTTATCAATCTCACATGATATGTGTCTCTATTTGGGAGATTGACTTGCATTTGTCAAATAACAACTCCCAAGACCTCGTCTCTTTAAGAAATTTCTGGATGGACTCTTGAAAGCTTGCTTTACCTGTACGATTAGCTTGTTAATTGCTAAAGTCCTCGTTATTTCTTTGTTTTTTTGATGTTTTCTTTATTGCAGGAAAGATATTGGTGGAAATCGCACCATTGAATCTTTCTATGAAGATGTTGTTAACCTCCAGGTTGCGACTAAGTTTTACCGTTTGCAAATTATACAATCTTGTCTTTGTTTGTCTTTCGTATCAGCACGTTGACTTGGAAGTTCTAGTTAAATCTATTCATCAGTGTCAAATGGTTTTCAAACCTCGTATAGTTTTCTATAACTTGTCAGTTATCTTGCTTTTTATTTTTTTTTCATTTTTTCTGTTTTGTGTGCTAAAGGATGATATTTTTTGCTCATCCATAACTTCGCTATATATCATATGCACTTCAGAATAGACAAGATGACCCTAACCAAAATACAGTATGTTCAAGATGACCCGGTGTTTTTCAACAAACTATGATCTAGGACACTTGTTTGGCTAACTTTTGTCATCACGATTACACTTTCACCAGTGCAACCATTACATTTATTTACATCAATATCTCTTATGCAAGTGCAATTTTTGTTCTTACAGTCATTGCTGATGGCCCATGATTTACTGTTTTTTGCGTTAGGGTATTGCCAAAAGTTTGGACAAGGATTGTATTGCGAGGATGGAACCGGGCCAACCGGCTAAGGTAGGTATCAATGTAATGTAGTAGTTTTTCCAGGTGGTAACATTTATTTTGGTAGATTTTCTCTCTTTTGGTGCTCAACTGTGTTGTCTGATGTGCAGTCACTTTTACTTTGCAATTCCAGTGTTTCTTTCCTCAAGAATTTATTGAAAACATAAAGACGTCGATTTTCCTTGTCCACCCAGCTTATGATTTTTGGCAGGTAACCCCTTCTTCAGATGACCTGTTCCATTTTTCAATTTAGGCTTTTTAATATTCCTTGCTTCATTTTGCTTATCCTATCGGCCACATGATTTTTCAGATAAAACACATCTTCGTACCGGATTCATCTGATCCTCGTGGGAGCTGGTTAAGCTGCAAGCTGAATATTAATAATTGCAGTCCAAGCCAGATTGAAGTTCTAGAAGGTATCATGCTCTATGAGTTCTGTGCGATATTTTGTATCATTTTTCTCTTGTATTTTACAGCGATTCATGACTGGAAGTTACAGGTTATCGTAATTCACTGCTGAAGCTACTTAGTGATTTCCAGCAAAACAAGGATGTGGGAGTGTTTATAGATTCATGCTTTGTTCACTGCCAGACATGGATGAGTGTGACGTGGCATTCTCCAAATTCTCCAAGAATTAACGATAGGGTAAGATTTTTCATGGACTCTTTTATCTTGTCGAATACCAAATCGGCAAGCGCGGCCCACCCGTGCATAATTTTAACTAACCGGAGTCTTGACTTGTTGACGTGCCGATTTGTGTTTTTTGGGTTTATTTTCTTTAAAATGGCATGTTCTTGCGTGTAAGGTCAGCATGCTATATTGATTACCACTTATGTTCGCGAATCTCTGGTGCATGTGGTATTAGCCGTTATTGTCAGTGACTTTTGTTCGAGCGCTGAAATCTGCTTTTTCGAATTGTATCTAGCTTCACTATAGGTAATCAAGCTTTGCTACTGTTTTAATGCTTGTGAAACAGACAATTGCGGAGTCTGTTGGTGACTGGTACTTCAACCGAGAAGTTGCGAAACACATTGATTGCCCGTACCCCTGCAACCCAACGTGTTATAATATGGACTTCACTGTGCGAGGTTGACGATGCTGAGTTATTCTTCTGTTCTGCTTATTCGACATTCTCAACTCCCCTAGTTATAGTGATCTATATTGCTCATGTGAAATCGTCTTGAACTTCCGGCAAACTGGGATTTCGAGATAAAAGGCGCAGAAAGGAAATTGTTGACCAGTCCATACCTTAACTTGCATGAGATGGAGAAACTTCATGGAATAGAAAGTTTGTTGTGACATTCAGCTTTATTGCATCTTGTTATGCTTTTGGGCTCTATACTAACCTTTTTTTTTTCGTAAGTAAATTTTATTTCACCAAAAACCGCGCAAGAAGCTACAAAAACTCACAGGGGCATACCCCTGGCCCAACTATACACCAAAACCAAAGAAAAACAAAAGCACTCTTCTACAATTATTTATCCCAAAAATTCGAAAATCCAGAAGCCAATTCTCACACAACCCCCTAGTTTGGGCATGGAATGTCACCGTACTCCAAGAATTGAGCTTGGCTTGAATAGCATAAAAAATTTCATTAGCAACCTCAGTAACACTGTTGGACCTACCCTGGAATATCCTGGCGTTACGTTCTCCCCATAAGAAGTAAACAGAAGCAGCCAATGACAGCTAGTAAATGCTGTTTCTAAACCCTTTTACCTGCATAACTTTGCACAGTCCAAGCAACTTCTTGAGATAAAGGCAAGACAACTCTGTGAATATCATTACAGGTTAGAATTTGCTTCCATATGTCAGAAGATAAGTGGCACGCAAAAAAGAGGTGATCATGTGACTCCATACCATCCATGCACAGCACACACTGAGGGCTAACACCTACGCCCCAACTAAACAACTTGTCTCTAGTGGATAGCCTATCTAGAATGGCAAGCCATTCTATAAAACCCCAACGAGGCACTCCTTGACTATACCAAGGTTGGATGGGATTGCGCTTTCGACATGCCTCCCAAGCAGATTTCATCGAGAAGGAGCCATCAGCAGTTAGGGTCCACATAACCTTATCACAATCAGAGGTGGAATGCAAAAAAATTTCAGGAGTATTCTGTATAATGCTCAATACAGCTCTGTTCCTTATCCTTGGCCACTTCCATTGTCCTTAATCAATAATAGAAGCAACTTTAGCACGCAAAGCAAGACCCCGATTAGTCACCACAGCCTCCCCAAATTGCTGGTATAACACTCCTAAAGGGTGCCAATTATCAATTCAAAGTATCATTACCATTGCCAATGATGTACCTAATCCAACTTTGGCAGGTAGCTCTCAGCTTCATCAACTTTGGCTCTATACTAACTTGGTTGTGCATGGGGATTTTTCTGTACCCTTGCCTTCCTAGATCTTTTAACTATAGCCGAAGAGATGGTTGAATTTTTTTTTTTTTTTGGGAATCAGCAAGAGATGGTTGAAATGGCTGCAGTTATATTTGCTCTTCTGCTTTGACAAATGTACTCATTTGCTGGTGTTATACTTGTGTAGTACCAAAGCCTGAAACTACAAGGGTTTGGAAACATTTTTTTTCCTGTGTAGGGCGCTCCTTTTGCCGGACATGGGGGGCTGCTGTCCCTACAGCGCTCAATCTCACCATCTATCTCGACAATCAATGGTCCAGATTTTTAAAAAACTCTTCATGGTCTTTTAAAATCTAGACCGTCCAAAATGAAACCAAAATAATTTTGAACGGTTAGATTGAGCGCTGTTGAATATTTCTGTTCCTCCCCCAAGTCCCCTTTTGGCTAGGTTTCAAATGCATGTTCTAAGTTTTTTTTTATAAATTGTTTTAGCCCAAATGGTAAGGTGCTCCTTTTGCGTGAGTTTTCAAATGTCTGTTATTATTTATAAATTGTTTCTTCTTTTTTACTTAATTTTCGTCTGAACGATTAAATCGGTTCTTTTTTCTTGTTTAGCTCCTAAGCATGATGTCAAAAAATGGGACCTATTCTCCCTCACAGATTCAAGTTTAAATCAATGTAATTACGGATTAAAAAAAAAATCAATGTAATTAGATAATATGGGGGGACAGAATAGGCTAAATATTTAAATTACTAGTAGGGTTGACAAGAAGCCCGTCTAGCTCAGTTGGTAGAGCGCAAGGCTCTTAACCTTGTGGTCGTGGGTTCGAGCCCCACGGTGGGCGATCCTGTCAAACCCTTCTTTTTCTCTTTTTTCCACGAAACTGTCGCTTTTACCAAGTTTTCAGCTTGGAAATGGATCCCAAGGGTTGCCCTAGCCGTAAGGGTGAGCCCATCGCCTGGAAAATAGCAGGGGTTGGTATCCAGGCAGCGGGTGGGGTAGTGGTATGCTTCGTTCGCCCGAAGGTATATGTTCTACGGGTGGGTTCAATTAGTGGCCCTATTGTGAGGTGGTTCCTTCATCACCAAAAAAAAAAAAAACATGCTCTACGGGTGGGTTCAGTTAGTGGCTCTATTGTGAGGTGGTTCCTTCGTCACCATAAAAAAAAAAAACATTCATCACTCGAAAGTTTTTTTTTTCCCCAGTTATTGCATATCGTTTGGTATGCTTTTTGTGATTAATTTCCATTGAGAAAAGAGGTTTCGAAAACATTGCAACACCGTTTCAAAACTCATTTTTCTCAAGATAGATTTGTTTTAAACACATATCAAACGAAATCCAATCAATAGAATTTTTTGTGCGACTAATGTTCCCAGTAAGATCTAAAAAACGAGTGGTTCCAATCATGGAATGAACCTGGCAAATGTTCCAAAAACACAACCACATCAACCTATCAACAAAGAGTTTCAACATCATCTACATAGGAATCGAACCCGCACATGAGCAAAATGGGGCAAATCCAGTGCACGAGGCTCCTGTCTTTGCGGGTTTGGGGAAAGGTTAATGTACACAGTCTTTCCCCTGCAAGCAAAGAGACATTGTGAACCGGCACGTGAGTGCAGTTATATAATTATTGGACCAGCTGTCCTGATTCATTCATTTTAGCCCTCTATTCACATTCGTTCTCCTAGCAAAAACTTTCCTATTTTCCCTGAAGAAAAGGGTCTATTTTGCATTATTTTCGACTTTTAAAGATTTTTTTTTTACGATTTTGATCATGATATTTTACTTTCTAAATTCTCTGGCCATTACGAATGCTTAATTTATATATATAGTATAAAAATAAGATCCTTTGCGTAATTTAAGATTAACGGTCTTAATCGCCGTCCGAATCACAATTCAAACAATTGAAAGAATTTAAGAAAAGATCAAGCAGCCCAATAATGGGAAATTTTTCAATGCCAAGTGGGTACCACGTGGTGCCCGCTCGGTCCATCGGAGTCGTTCATTGTGTTTTTGGACGGTTCAGATTTGGAAAAATAAAAATGAATGAGAAAGTGTTGGAGTGAGTGAAGAGAAAGAGTTTCAATATGAGCTGTCTAAAAGTATATTGGACCCCTCTGGCACTGAAAAATTTCTCCCAATAATGCTTCCCAAATGATAGCATAGTGTGGCCCCCAGAACAAAGAAATTTGATAAGCAGCACTGTATATTAATAAAGACTGATTGCATAAATATCCAACAGGACGAAAAACAAGAGGCAGGACAGAAAACTCATATGCCTCTATGTCAGGAGGGGTTTTTTAACCGTTAAATTTAGAATAAAAAAAAAAATTTCACACAAATCAAAGGTCGAAAAATTCCTCGGCACAGAAGCACATGAGTTTTCGGAAAAGATGAGACCAGACCCCGAAAAACAAATTAGCCGCTGGAGATCCTTCATGCCTGAATTTCCACACAGGAAAAAGGGCAAAACTAATGATCTTACGATTTATCAGATTTTTTGTTAATTTGTAAATTAAGCCGCTGTTTGGTTTTGTTTGTTTATTTTTATAATTTAAATTTTTCTCGTGTCATAGCTCATCTGGTAGACTAGTGGTCATGGCTTACTACTCTATGCCAAGTGGTTTGGGTGGTCCAGACGTCTAAGATTTGGATCGTTCTAACGATGCTCACTCGAACTTTGCCCTCCTCTAAAACTCAGCTTTGTTCCACTAGCTCTTGGTTGGGCTGTAGTTGTTATAGCTCTTTAATTACTTTCGAGACCCGCCGCGAGTCTACAATTCCTATGGTCACGCTCAGAAAAATACTGGTACGTGGGTTGCTCCCTCCTTTACCCTTTTGGCTTAGCAAAAGGACCTATGTCTGTTTGTTTATCAGTTTTGATGGCTAGGAAATCAAAGCGCGTTCGGACTGGAGAAGTCACCTTTTCATGTCTCCACTTCCACACTGCACGGCCACTCCGTACACTGATTGCCATTCTCCGTGGCTAATCGCCCGTTCACCGTCCTCCACCGTTGTTTTGTCGCAGATTGCAACTGCTAGCGGGAGAGAGAGTATTTCAAGCTATAAACATTGTGACCGAGAATCGGTTTCGAAACAGAATGAGTGATCAATAGTTAAACAACACCTTATTGTATGAGCACGGATACATATTTTCGATGAAGTTGTTAATAAAACAATCACGCAAAACTTTCGAGAGAAAAGAAAATTTAGGCAGATCGATTGTGCAGAGAATATTCAGCTCTTTTTCTTGTTTTTAGGAACTTTTGGAATTTACATATATACAATTGTGTCTGATTGAGAATTTTTATTTGAGGTCATGATTAATTGGTGGCCTATATGAAGTTCATGGTTCTGCCCACCATTGACGAAGGAATATATAATGCATATTAGATTATGAAATAAATTTATTCACGGTTTCACACAATCTCACTCGTTCGTTTCAGCAATTAACGGTTGAGATACGTTTTTAAACTATTACGTTAATAGTTTGTTTTTCATCTAAATCATTCAACATACTTTTCGACGGCCGAGATTGGCCTCCGTACATTTTATTTAGAGGAGGCCCCATTATAAAGTTTTTTCTCTTTAGACTACTCCTGCGCGCTGAACTACTATTAAAAGGTTGTCTTTGTCTTCGCATAATTATCATGTCCCCTGAGTTTTCAAAATAATGAGAATGACCCCTTTGGTTTTTTGGTTTATTCTCTCTCATAATAGCGACATGCAAAGTTGACTCAGCGATAGAGCTAGGAAGGGGTCAATAGGGGCGGTCACCTTGCAAAGAAAAATTAAAAACTCTACTATTATATTTAAAAAACAATAATTTCCTAGGAAAGTACATAGACTCGCCCACTCTAGTATTTTGACCCAAAAAAAAAAAAAATTTTGAATAGCACCAACCCTTTGAAGTACAAGGATACCAACATTAAAATCTAAAGGCTATGGGTTAAAATATAACAAAACATAAAATTTAAGGGTTAACATTGTGAGTACTCCATTAATAAACTCCTAATTTTTCTCTTACAAAAATCCCCAATCGTTAAGAGGGTTCCACATGTTTTCTTTTTTCTGACCTAAATTATCCATGGCACACCAGACCCCTCTCTCTCCACAAAATTCCTTCATCGGCAAGATTTTGAAGTCAATTTCAAGAAATTAGGAATAGAGGAGAATAGATTTTGGAAATCCTAACTAATCTTTGGTGAAATTTGAATTGTAGCTATGAAATGTGTGAAGATTAGACTCCGCAATGAACTTTTAGCAAGTTTCCAGATTATTTACATAGAGAAGGATATTGCGTAGGGGTTTAATGTTGATTCTATTATCGATGATTTTAATGACATGAAAGAACATCGAGTGCAAGTGAAGATGACTTGTTTTACGTACTAGATAGGATGAGATAAGTCGTTACTGCTTTTGTGAAAACAATAATTAAGTATGGAATGTTGCTATTGTATAGTACTTTTTGAGTTCTAATGTATTTACGTTGTTAAACATGTTTATTGTCGTTGTTTGTCTCTCATACATAGTCACCTCCGTGTAATGAAATTCCTGACTCCATCCCTGAGCCTTGTTGCTAGAGCAGGTAATGAACGCTTCATTTGCTGCGATTCAAACCCAAGATTTGAAGGAGATTGAGGGAAAACGCATCTCCGTATATTCAAGGACTGGAGGCCTCCCTATGTAGCAAACTGAGCTAACAATTTTGAAATTGGAGGCTATTATTTCGAGCCTTTAACAAGAGCCGTTTTAAGAGTGTATTGAGGATGCGCTAGCTAAGGACTGGATCGATAGATAAAAATCCGTTATTATCGATCACTCCACCGGCTGGATGTCGATTTGACCAAAAAAGAGAGGGGATAAGAGATTGACGTGCCTGCACAATATTGGTCCCGCGCGAGTTATTCGACATGAACCGCACACCAGAATCTTACCTTTTTTTGTCATGCCGACCTGGTGACACATGAAAATTTTCGATTGATTGGACATCGGTACTCTTACCATATGAATCATTCAAGCTATCTTTTTCATCAAAACAAATATGTTCAAATCAGATAGCTACTGATGGCTCATCAACATGCATTTTTATCACCAATCATCTACTTGGCGAGACGAAGAAAATGAACGATTGAAATCAAATAACCGAGCTCAAGGTGCATGCTCGCTTTGCAGACCCCCCCCAAGGAAGAGACGACCTCCCATACCTTTCTCTTTTGCCCTCAACAAACTTTAATTTATCTCATGGCCTCTCCCTAGGTAAAATGGTTTGCCTCTGTAGCTAGCTTTATCTAAAGTTTGCTTTTTAAGCTTTTAGTACTATTATTTCTTTCCCTTCTGCAGAGGGGGTATGTTGCTTTAGCAGCAGCACGAGCATGGCTTCCAAGAGAGCCCTGTCTTCATCGCAAAAATCAAATGGGAGAAGAGTTTGATGGTACCAAAAAAAAAAAAAAGGGTTACTTAGTCAAAAATCTCTCATATTTATATTTTTTTGAGTTAAAAAACAAACACCTTTTGCCATCAAACATAAACACAAATATGCCTATGAAAGTATCTAAAATTCTTGGGTATCTTTTGAAAATGTCTAAAACCCTAAGGTACCCCGCATATGAAAGTATCTGATATCCTAAGGTATCCTATATAAGTGCCTAAACCATTAAAACAGTATAATAGGAAAGTGCACCCTAAAATCATGTGAAAGTATCTAAACATGTTTTGGCCTTATGGCTAAAAAACTCAAAAGGTTGAAAAACCTCTACTGAAAACTATTTTGCTGATGTCTTTTTTCTAAATAAAAATTATTTTACCTTCTTTATGACTAATTTTCCAAATAAAAAAATAAGGAATGCGGAATCCCCGAATCCAAAATATTGCATCAAAAGAAAAGGATGGTGTACAAAAATCGAAAAGCAAATCATGTCGAAGTGTCAAAACACATGTGACCTGCCATTGATAATGGATGGAAGGGGGGCCAGAGGAAAATGGCTCAAATTGGTGGGGTCATCTGAAAAAAGGGGATTCCACCACAGCAGATGGACTCAGTTCATTTCGGGCCCACCACACACATCAAGGGGTTTGAGAAATTATTCCTTGCCCCAAGGGCAGGGACACGTGGTGCCCCTAGGCACGATCCGAGCCGTCCGTTCGGGTACCGAACGGACGAGATTAAAACACCCTCTCTCCTCCTTTCTCTCTCCCCTTTTTCTCTCTGCTTCTCTCACTAAATCCGAGCCGTCCAAGGGCTGAATGGACGGCTCGGATGTGCTGGGGCAGCGCCACGTGTTGCCCCAAGGGCACCGAATAATTTCTCGTCTTGGGGAGACTTGGTGGGGTCCAGTCTTTGTGTTGTTTAGTCCATCAATGGTGGGTCTCTTCAAGGTTTGAAAAGTAAAGGCCTCCACTGTATAGAACAGCAATCCATGTGAAATGGGGACCCTACATGGGTCTTACGCCTGGCGGTCCATGCTTGGTAATAAAATGGTTCAGATTTCATTTTGATCGAACAAATTTCAATCGTTCATTCAAGGTGAAATATGAGCCGTCTATTGTCGAATATGAACGGCCCGGATAGAACCAACACCTATGTTGTCTCTCAAGGAACAACAGGTCCCCAGGTGTGCGTAGCCTCTATGAAACTTGTTTTCCCTAACAAATCGGAGCAATGGAGGACAGAATCTCGGTAGATTGTAGTAGCAATGTCACTCTGCCACTTACAATACTCCATAGCCAATTTTACTCATCCCCGGTAAGAAACTTAAAAACAATAAAATGAAGACATAAATAATTTTCACGTTCTCCCTTCTTCCAAATTGCTCCAATTTCTACGGTTCAACCTCCATTTTCTTTAATTTTGGCACCCCTTTTATAACTTTTTAATTGTTGACGGTGAGTCGTAGATGTATTTAAACAAAAAGAGAGCGTAAAAATCACTATCGCGAGATAGATTTCATATATTGACTGGTTGGTAATGCACTTGAGTGGGAATTTAGTAATAGGGAAGAGGGGAGCCATTCTTTTGTAGTCAGTGCTCGGAGAATAACATCTTGCATTGTGAGTATAATAGTACTAATTATTAATTAGTGTTGCCTTATGTCACTTTAATTATCGTCGTTTAACTAACTTTTGAAATAATTTTCTAAAAAATGAGGCCGGAAAGCTTAGCACTGTAGCCGAAGTAGGAGTGCAAATGAGTCGAGCCAAACTTCATTGTGTTCGAGCTTGACTGGTTTGTAAACGAGTCGAGCCTGACTAATTTACTCAACAAGTCTCTCTAAACGAGCCGAGCCTGTACAATCGGGCTTATGCGAGCCGAGTTGAGTTTTTGAGTGTCGAGCTCGGATTGTTTAGTAAATGAGTCTAAAATTCGAGCTCGAGCTTGGCTCGATTGCTAAACGAGTCGAGCCAAGTCACGAGCTGCTCGCGAGGAGCTCGGTTCGTTTGCAGCCCTAAGCCAAAGTAGTATTTCCCGAAATTTCCGTAATACCTGTGACACCCCGCTTTCCAGTGGCCGGCGGTACTGCAGGAAGTGGGCTCAGTCCGGACGGGAGGGGGTAAGTCAGGGTTTATAAGAAAAGATCTCTCCTACTTGCACAAAGCCTTTTAAAGCCGTGAGGGCGGACCAAAACGCATAGGAACTTCACAGGTAAGCGTGTTCATCTTGGGAGCAATCCAAAGATGGGTGACCTCTCTGGGAAGTCTATAAACTTTGGGCGTCTAAAGCGGACAATATTATACAAAGATGGAACGGGTCGTTACAATACCAAAAAGAAAATAATACTAGTATTGCCTCATCGTGGAAGTTGCGGATTGGAGCCCTATACAGGACGGCTGGAAAAAGATAAATAAAAAAATAAAAATATATAAAGTAGGACGGTTTGAAATGGTCCCAGTTTTCTTAACCTTAAATCGGGGATAGAGTATATCCTTTCCTTTCGATGTGACAGAATGCCCAAATATTAGACCAAATTGGATTCAGCGTTCGAAGCTGTTTGGATCATGAACCAAGCATTTTTTATTTTTTATTTTTTTCAAAACGACACCAGATAATATTATAAATCTAAAACAGTACATCAAGAGAAAACTTTATCCCTAAACAAGGGATTAAGAAACCAAACAAGAGGGGATTCGGTCCAAAAACTATACCCAACTCCGACTAAACCCATCGCTCCAATTAGTCGGAGCACTGCAGAAAATAACCAAAAACACCCGCGGGTGATAGAAGCCCCACAAACGGGAAGAATCCCACACAATGGACACCAAATTAAGAAGAGAACAAAAAAGAGAAAAATCGGTAACGGAACCAAACAGAGTTTGCAGTACCGGAGCAGACTTCATCCACCAACTTAGATCTCCTACTCCGGCGGGGGAGGACGCCTCCGGTGACCACGATATGCAAGGCACTACCTTCAAAAGCCATTGGACTATACGGCGAAAGAGGTGAAGGAGGGGCGGCAGATGACGGTTTGGGGAGGAGGAGGATGGGAATGACAGGGGAAGGAGAGAAAACCTCCGAAATTTAAGATCGTGAGATGGAAAAACTCCACGAGAGAGAGTTATCCCTCTCCTCCCATCACCCATTGGAGTGTAAAACCCTGGGGGGAGGGGAAGGAGGAGATGCAGGGTGGCGGCTTCTTTAGGGTGAGAAAGAGATGTTGAACCAAGCATTCTTTAACAACATGAATTCTATTTGGGAGTGCGAACGAGTCAATTCAAGCTGAGTCTTAGGGTTTTCGAGCTCGGCTCGTTTGATGAGACTATAGCTTTCTTTTGAATTGCTTTTTTGTATTTTGATGCTCCATGTTAGAAAGTAAAATTTACGAATTATAAGTGACGTTGGGCATCACTCAAAAAGAAAAAATTAACTCCACATTACATGGGAATCTTAAGTCACTCATCCACAGGAATGGATTTTGGGCCTGGATCCTAGCCAATCCCTTCGGTCCAGTCCATTTCAGGGCCCTTCTTAGGTCCAGTTTGATGATAGGGACTGTTCGCATTTAGACCTCGTCGAAAACATTGACATGCCCGAAAATCACATTGATTGAATAACTTTTGATATGCTTTGAAACACATTCACTTTCAGAAATGGGTTTCGATCTGGTGTCACAATGTTATCAAAATTCATTTTCTCAAGATAAACGTGTAAAGAAAACATTATCAACTAATGTACTATAAATATTATTTTCGGCACGACCAATGTCCTCGACGAGATCCACAAAATAAATCAAAACGAAGTCTGGCATTTGGACTTTTACATGTTTAGGGACGATTGTTACAGTTAATCACCCCTCTTATTTTTGTTTTTATACTTGATAAAAAACACAGTAGTGTGAATCTGGACTATAGACCCTCATTCTAATAACTAATGTTTTGTTAATCGGATGTCTGGGACATCTTGCACGTACTTCGACTAATCCCGGAACTTCGAAATTTCTAATAGCTAATGCTAGGTACGTATTCCTCGAGATTGTGTTGGAATTAAATCCGCTTGAGAATCATCCTGAGATGTTTTGTCCAAAGAATTTCAACTTTGG
Source organism: Rhododendron molle (assembly GCA_025413875.1). Classification (NCBI taxonomy): domain Eukaryota; kingdom Viridiplantae; phylum Streptophyta; class Magnoliopsida; order Ericales; family Ericaceae; genus Rhododendron; species Rhododendron molle. The sequence continues at coordinate 45,086,820 of CM046392.1, forward strand.
TATCCAATCATGACAAGAGTAAGTATATATAATTTTCCTATGAATTGAGCATAGAATCTAAAACTATTTACGAATAGTGTAACGATAAGGGGATGATGCTATTCTCCGTTATTTACGTCACTAGCAATCACTTTCTCGTTGCGCTCCGCATCACTAGCATTGCTCAATAGTCGCCGCTTCAGAAATTCGCAACAAAATGTCTAAAAAGTACTTTAACCCTGCTAACTTTATTACCCAACGATGTATGCACGCAAAACATCATATGTTAGTGTGAATATTGCGATCAAAACCAATCTTTCTTGACCAATTTTCATATATAGTTGAAGCAAGCATGATTAAATTGGCGCAAGAATCTAATAATGTCAATTTTTTAGAGAAATTGAGGCGAAAATGTCAGTACAAAATTTATGGAGATATGCTCTTTTTAGATCGTCCTATTATTAAAATGACAAGACGATGAAAGATTGTTCAAGTTAAGAAGGTTCTTAGAAATATTTCGAGCGACATTATCCATCAACCTATTATTATTAATACAGTATTTTTGTTTTGAAATCTCACTTCTAGAGATTTATCGCGTACAATCCAAATCGACAATCACAATTTTAATGTATGGAATGTCGTAAGACGCATCACTAGCATTGCTCAATAGTGGCCGCTCCGGAAATTTGCTACAAAATGTTCAAAAAGTACTTTAACCCTGCTAACTTTATTACCCAACGATATATGCACGCAAAATATCATATATTAGCGTGAATATTGCAATCAAAAGCATAAAATACATAGGATCTTCCAATCCTTCGCGACGAATTTTCATAGTTGAACCAAGCATGATAAATGACGCCAGCACAAAATTTTTAGAGATATGCTTTTTTTATATCGTCCTATTATTAGAATGACGATACGATGAAAGATTGTTCAAGTTAAGAAGGTTATTTTGCTTAGAAATATTTTGAGCGTCGTTATCCGTCAATCTATTAATAAAGAATTTTTGTTTTGAAATTTCACTTCAAGATCCAAATCGACAATAACAATTTAAATGTACGGAACGTAGTAAGATTTAATCATATTTTAATTCAATAGCTATTCAAAAAATATGTATTTTAATTCAATAGGATACTACTAGCAATCCCAAAAGATTCAGAATAAAGTCAAGATATTTCTTAATTACGATATATCTAATATCTTAAGGCTGTTGATTTTGCCAATTCCTTTTTTGTTAACGCCACTCCCCTGCAAAATACACTTACAGGAGCAGTGGCGTTAACTAAAAAGGGAGTGGTAAAATCATTTCCATATCTTAATCCAACAAATTATGTCCAAATTGTCTATAATCTCTACATGGCATTCATGTTATCCTTTTGTCACTGAGTGTTGGTCAGATTTCAAATAACATAATAAAAAAAAAGGACCGCGCCGCGCCGCGGTCCTTTTTTACCGTAAAAATTCAAAACAAAATCTCTACTTTTTTTATTTTTTAAAGATTGCATGTGTCTCGATAAGCTAACGAGCTAGCTAGGTATCAATATAGAATTAATCATGTAGTATTTGAGAAAGCAATAATATTATGATCATCATGTTATACTTCTTACTTTCCGGTGATTACTCACAGAGTTCACGTTCTCCTCCTCATTTTTTTACTCAAATTGACACGTTGATGGGGTCTTCAAGCCAACTTAAATAAAGTTAATTAATACGAAACGTATTAATCGAGTTTGCCAATAGAGTTAAATTTGACCCCACTGGGTGTGCATGTATATGTATATGTAGATGTATATATATATACACACACACGAATAATCATTTTATATCTGTAATATATATATACCATTTCAGCATTTCTCATCTATCACTCTTATCTTTGTACTAGTACTAACCCGTGTCTACGGCACTATGCATCCTGGTTGAAAGAGAATGACAGTTGTGTGATTTAGGTGAAAACCATAGGCACTTAACCGGAAAGTAAGAGGATGCACTATAGCCTTTGGATCAAATGAATCTAAGCCGTTCCAACAACTTATTTCCGCACCCTTCTGTTTTATAATAGAGATTTTTGGATGAATTTTAAACTACTGCCGTTAATAAATTATTTTTAATTCGGATGATATAACTCATTTGCCTTATCTTCCAAAAAGGATGACATGCTAACTTTTTTTTTTTTTGGGTCTATTTTTTAACACATGTAAAGATATTTGACTTTCTATTAGGGGTATATTACAATAAATTGAAAATATACTATTAATTCATAATTGTTTTTATTCTGTTTCGTACACGGGCGTTATAACAACTGAAATGATTTTGCCACATCCTTTTTTAATAATGTCACACTTTGCAAGTGTAATTTTTAGTGCAAAAATACACTTACAGGATGTGACATTATTAAAAAAAGGTGTGACAAAATCACTGCCGTATAACAATTCATACATTAATTTCATATTGGGTTAGTTGAAAAGTCACTCTGATTGAAATCGATGGCCTGATAATCATGAATTACCTGCCCACTAATAAATTTTACCGGCGAGCTGGTCCCCCTTGGCCCAATGTTCCATCCTTCATACAAAAATGCGAAACGCGGGGCGGGCGGTGCTGTGCACTATTTGAATCGTTCGTCTTTGTAATTAACGGTTTAGATTTAAAAAATAAAAATAAAAACTCAAACTCTTCCCTTAAAAATCTCAACCGTCCAAAAGTGTTTTGGACGGTCTAGATTGCACAGCACCACCCCCGCATTCAAAAATGTGTAACTCCAACTGGAGATGTCAAAAGTGACGTGTAACAAATAATGGCTCATTTTGACATCTAGAACTCATCCAACCAAGCTGCCTTTCCTTATTCCAATTATACACATGGATTTGAAAGGAGCCTCACGGCTGCCAAATTTTGCCACCATCACCTCATGCGAAATTATATTTTCTAAAAAAAAGTTATCGATGGTTTTTAAAAAAAGAACCGTTTGACGTAAGAATTTGACGTTGTAAGGGTTGGAGAGAGTGGATTTGAATCCTGCATCAACCAACCAAAATAATGTGTACTTTACACCAAAAAAGTGAGCATCTTACACGAAAAATACGTATCATTTGTATGGTAGGGTGTATAGATCATTGCCTTTGCCAAATAAATATAGAAATTGATTCTTAAAAAAAAAAAATCCGCATTTCGCAAGCTTTAAAAACATGGACATTGGAAATTACAACGAAAGCGGCCGATTCAACGTAAATGAATCGTGAAAATCTTTTTTTTTTAACGGCGGAGTCGTAAATAGTTCTTTACGGAGTCTCAATTGAGACTGTTTTAAAGTGTTTTTCGGATCGTTTGGAGTTTAATATAACTTTTCAGGGGAAAAATTCTTTCTCGAAAAAGTTTTATTAACATCCGGATCGTTCAAAACATTTTTGGACAGTCGTGATTTGTTCCTGCTGTAAAAAACTTATTCACGACTAAGCCATTAATAAGTTTACACACACATTTGCAATTATATGTGGGTCCAACACACTAGTGGTGTAGTGTGTGTGCGCATACCCCAATAAATTTACAACCACAAACACTTTGTGAGAGATAGTTTGTGTGTCAAAGTGTTTGTGATTGTATGTTTGTGTTTGCAGTTGTAGCAAAATTGGTGCATCCCCGTGTGAATATGAATGTGTGTAAAAGTGTTTGTTGTTTCTATAACAGGAAAAAGTTTTAAATGAAGACCTCTTAAAATGCGGACTTTCCTCTCCCGAATTTTGATGATCCGAGCCGTTTAATGTGTTCAGAACATGATTTTAAAGATACACGCTAGAAATTGGGAAAAAAAAAAAAAAAAACCCAGAAAGAGCCTGATTTGAGTAGAATCCAAAGATCAGACGTGCTGAATCCAAACAATTTAGGATTTATGAGGTTTCGTAACGGATGAACCATGAGAAGTTGCTAAGAACATGAGTAATTAAGAACTGAGAATTAAGGTTCTGTTTTTTTTGTTTTGTTTTGTTCGATCAGGTGAGAAGGTTCTGGTTCGTTCATGAAAAGTCGAGCAGCTGTGGCTTGTGAGGGAGACGAAGCAGATGTGGGCCCTTCAGTGGTGTAGATAGTTCCAATTTTAGAGAGAGAAAATCCCAACCATTGGTTTCAGACAAAACAAAAGTTGGGCCCTTGAACCAAATTTGTCGAGAAACCAAGTTTGTTCCAGTTGGTTTGCTCATTTGCCTCGCTAGAGGGGGCGTGAGTTCGAGCCCCACAGGGTACGACCGATGTTCAAGGCTATGGTTTTATGAATAGCCTCTGGACCTTTTATGAACTAACATATTAACTACTAACTCCCCGAGTCCCCGCTTATGTATAAAGATGACGAAAGAAAGAAAAAACCCAAATTTGTCCACATCTTTTCAAAACTAAACTAAATTTAAACAGATTTCCAAACATCACACTTATTTGGATAAAAAGTGCAATTTATTTCGAGCAAAAACTAGCTTTTTATCTATTATCTCAATTAGTTTTTCAATTATTAAAAATAATTACACATTGTTGGGTGTGTTTACGATAGCTATGGATACAGATTTTAGACTTTATTTTCAGATTCTGCTGCAAATTTTTAAATTTCGCATTTCAATAAAAATTGATTGACATGTTTGTCGCAGCTGTGAGATTATGAGAATTTCTTTTCTTTTTTGAAATTTGTATTGCAGAATCTTAAAAGCAACCCAAACCTTTCTTTAAAATTTTTCAATTTTCTTTTCTTTTTCAGGTTCTCATAAGCTATAGATTCTCAAAACCAATTTTGTAAAAATTTTGACAAACATTCTAAAGGAGGTGTTTCCACTAATTTTTTGGGAGAACAAATTGTGGCAAAATGGCAGGTTGTTCACACGAATGAAAGAAATTGTGCATTCTCATTTGCTTAAACCAAAAAAAGGACCTTTGCCTTAGATCCAAGGTTTGAAACCCCAAGCGTAGGGCTAGATCGTCAGTAGCTTAATTTTCGGAAGTTCGGGATCGTACCCACAGAGAATCGAATATAGCTTAATCGGATTGTAGGTATTATAAGGTGGGTTTCGGCGTTTAAGACGACCAACTTGGTTTTGCTTTAAACGGTAAAATGCTAAGTAAAAAAAATGAGCTTTATGAACTAAAAGAGGCAAGTCTAGGGGTCATCTATCCATTGACAAAGGTCGTTACCGGTTCTCAATTATAACTCAAACTAGAGTCACGACCTCGTGCTCACGCTGTGAAGATTTAACTTTAACGACTACGTTTATGTAAAGATGTGATAAAACGGAACTAGACCAATCTATTTTTGCTAATGTATCTAACACGTAGGAGCCCACGAGCCCTCAATATGTCACTTGCCAAGACCACTTGACTAAACTTCATATCAAGAAGTTAACATCTCTCGCTAGACCAAAATGGCTAGGTTAGTCTAATTTCGAAAACCATGATTTTAAGTTCAAAGGTTCGAGAACCAAACAACAACCTAAGTCTTTGGGAAAGATTAGCCCAAGACTTAGCCACACGACTACTCAACCATACTAGAAAGATTAAGGCTCTGTTTGGAACCTATGGAAAGGAAAGGAAAATAAACGAAAATTAAAAAATTTTCCTTTCCATTGTTTAGTTGAAAGAGAAAGTGTGAAGAAAATAAGAATTTTAAGTGTAATGAATAGTAAATTTTCCTTCCCATTTTCCTCTCATTTTCCTTCCCTTTTATTTTTCCGTCCTTTCTTTTCTTTTCCATTGGTTCCAAACAGAACCTAAGCACAAAGCTAGAAATGACAAACATATTTAATCGACGAAAACGGAAATAAACTTGATATTAAGGAGAATCTAAAGCGTAGCTACAATATTAATAAACGAGAAAACAATAAACGACTAATATCTTAAAGAGTTCTCGAAGGAATTAACTCTAAAGCTCAAAGCAACAATGGAGTTCTCTCCTACAGAGAGAACTAAAGCTAAAACATAAAGTAGATAAATACATATTGTGAAGGAGAGAGCTATATATACACTTTTGCTTCTCTCTCTACAAAATATCTCAAAAACATATCAAAAATAGAAAGTTTCCACTAATGGAAGGTTGAAAACTGCAACAAAAATATCTGCAGGAGACAATTGTTAGCGATACCTATCAAGAAATGTATCGATAACCTCAGACTGAGTTTCCCCATAGCTGACTGGTATCGATACCATTGGCAAAAGGTATCGATACCCTTGCGTTAGTAAAGACTACATTTTAAACATTTTTTTTACCTTTTATTTACTTTAATTTATTTAATGAAAATAAGAAAGTACCTTCCATTTGGAAACAATGACTTTACCAGAATTTTAAGATTCCAATTATATCAAAATGTCAATCCCCCACTTTTAGTGTAAAATGAAAAATTGCACATTTTTCTATACAGGAAATGGTTCAAAACATGACATTTCTCTTCGAATAAAACCTTGCAATTTTGTAATTACTCTTAGAAAAATTCAAGAATCAATTACCACCATTTTTAATCTCGAAAATTGATATTTTTTCAGAAAGTCGTTTTTTCATACTTAGACAGATTTTAAGGGGCCGACAAGAACTTCGGGTACTTTGAAGCACTTGGACCATGCATGACATTGAAACACGCTTTATTTGCACGTTTTACCTGAAAACACTAAAAACACACCTTATGTGCAATATCACTATAAAAGTTAAATAAGCGCAAGATAAAACAACATAAAACGGGACTAGTCGCATTAAATATCTATAATATTGGGTGCTCATCATTATTCACAACTAATTCATTAGTGTGGATTATGGTCGTCATCATCTACGGTCTGTTTAAGGTAGATGTGGCAAATGGACAGGTTTGAAGAGGTTGAAACAGGTTGTATGTCGAATATGGTTCAATAGTAGACGGGCTAAAACGGGTTGGGTCGAGTATGGGTCAAGCTGTACTCAAACCCTCCCGACCCGTTTCCCTTTTAAAATTATTATTATTTTTTATTCATACTCTTGGATTAATAACACCTCTCTCTCTCTCCTGATATCTGTCCTCCATTGAAAAATTCTACCATGTCGTGGTGAACTTATTTGAGGCAACGAATCAGATGAGTGAAGAACACGATCGGCGATCCAATTATCCCATTCTGCGGCGGTGTTGTATCGAGTGTGTTTCCTCTGTTTTCATAAATAAATAAAAAAGTTCTGATTTTGTCCAACAAAACCTTTGCTAGTTGGATACCATAGTCGGGGAATACAGGGTGTAGGAGACACCCATGACCCATCCAAACTTTCATAACTATTACATTGATCCACCAGCATCATTCTATCGCTAAAAGCAAGATTTGCAGGGTTGGGTGGGCCGTGAGTGGGTAGAAGTTGGATTTTCACTCTGGAGATGGAGAAAGCGGTGAGCTTGGATTTTAAAAGGAGAGAGAGAGAATCTGATCGAATAACGAAGACGGAGAATGATTTTTTCTGGAGGCGAGAAACTGAATTCGTCATTCGAAGGTGAAAAGCCCTTGTAGAAGAATGAATGGATTTTTTTAAGTTGGACCCATTATCAACCCATGTAAATTCATAAAATAAGTTGCTCAATTTTTTTAAAGATTCCTGAAAAAAAAAATCGGCTCATTCGAATATCACTAATTTAAGCACTTTACCATATCCGACTTTGTTGATTTTACACAAATTCTTAAAAAGGTGTTTTAAACAATTAAAGAGACTTCGATCATTTGTGTAGAACTCACTTCGGAGTTCCCAAGACCGTGCGTGTATATTCGGTGTACGCCAAATAGCGTATTCTTCATTTTATTAGGGAATTGATTTTGGCACTCCTTTTTTGAAGTGCGGTTATCAATTTGGAGAGTGTAAAAATCACTCCCCTATCTTGGAAGGAAAAAGAAGCAGATTAGATTCAGGAAAATGATTTCTACACTCTCCTTTTTATAACATGCACACATTTTTTTGTCTTTATTTGGTGTGAATTTATTCTATTACCTCTTAATGTGTAAAAAAGTAAATTTATGAAAGGGTAAAAAGATAAATTCGCATAAATAAATAAAAAAATAGTGTGTTATAAAAAAGAGAGTGTAGAAGTCAATTTCTTAGATTTATTGAAAAGAAAAATGACAGGTGCGTGGAAATGAGAACAGGGACGTGGCTACGTAAGCGGGGATTAACCCCTCTTAAGATGACGACACGTGTACGGTGGAGACACCCACTCTCTCTCCTCCCCGTCCGTTATAAATTGGGTCGTTGGCTCGCCCTTTAAACCCGTGCACAGCTTTCTTCGTGATAGTCATCCGCTAAATTCATCAGCTTCCCATTTCCAACTCTCTCTCCTCTCTTTTACTCTATATCAACTTTCTCGCTCTAGAAAATGTCTTGCTGCGGAGGAAACTGTGGCTGCGGGTCTGGCTGCAAGTGCGGCAGCGGCTGCGGAGGGTACGAAACTCCTTCTTATTTCCGTCTTGATCTCTCTGTTTTCGTTTCCTAGAAAACTAGTTTGTTTTCATTAGGAAAAAATTTAGAGCCGGCGTAAACAAGTAGGCTGAGTTTTGTCTAAGGAGGAGGCCACCGTTGGCCTAAGTTTTTGGATCTTTCGACCGGGTTTTCTTGGCCTGCTTTCTCTCAATATTTACTTGATTTGGGTTTTTTTTTTCTCTCTCTCTAATCGGTGGTCTTGACGTGAAGAATCTGAATTACTATCAAAAAGATTAGATCAGAGTTAGAAAATGTTCATTAAAGATGAGCAAAAAGTATGATAAAGACACCCTTCTATGCATAATGCAGGGTTTTTTTTTTTTTTTTTTGTGGGTGGGTGGGTGTTATTATTCAATTTTTTTTATTTGTTAAAATTTTACATTAAATTTTTTTGAATTATTGATTTCAAATCGGAACTCATAAGTTTTTTTTGGACAAAGACCAGACTTTTTAGTTTATTTTGTCTTCATATTCAAAAAGTTTCAAAATTTGATCATTTCTTCTTGATAAGATCGAAATAGGAGAAGAATAAATCGAAATTGATTCGAACCTAAAAGACAAAAGTTTGAGAGAAAACGACAAAAAGACACATTTACACAATAATACTGAATTTTGTAGATAGGTAGGAAGAGACGAGATTAGTGACTGAAGAGAAAACTAATTGAAAACGAGTGGGAGGGGTGGATTCCTGGAACCCCAAGTGAACAAAGCCATGCTTTGTAGATGAATTCCGGGTTAGTACTGTGCACTTCCGAACCGTCGGATCGTGTATCTGACGACTCGGCACTGCATAACACCATCTCCTAATTGTTTGTTGACTGGGGTTCTGTTTCTCTTCTTGTTAATTATCTGTATTTTTTATACTATATAGTATAAGTGATACAACTGATAATCGATGTGCTAAAAGTGTTTGGGTTATTATGATTATTACAGATGCAAAATGTACCCTGACTTGAGCTTCGAGGGATCATCTACAACTGAGACCCTCATTGTTGGCGTTGCTCCTCAGAAGACGTAAGTATACACATCTATATTATGGCTGCGTTTTTGTAAATTTGTAAGTCTTGAAACTTATTTCGATAGTTTTTATTTTTCGTAACTTTTTGCTTAGATTTCTGTCGTAATTTTTGAGGTTAAATCGTTCGTCACAACGAGATGAATCAAAAATGTATAAAAATATAGATTGATGTCGAAAAATTCATATAAGAGTACTTTTTCAAATAAGACAAGTATTTGATAGTACTTTTTTCGCCTTTAGTGGACATCTTTTTGTTTTTTGTCATAATTTTATACTTTTTAAACTCTTCTTGTTGAGATGGGTGATTAATCCAAAACATATGACGTGAATCTAACAAAAATTCAAAAAAGACAAAACAAAACACACAAAATGAAGATGGAAAAGATGGAATTGAGATGCCTTACTTAGCTTGGTTGCCCACTTATTAAGTAATGAGGCCATGTATAAATCTTGCAAAAGTTTCTAGACATAAGTCTGTCCAAACACCTTTAGTTATAAAAAAAAAAAATTAATAATTTTTTTGTTGGGCTTATTAATTTTTTTTTTAATTTTTTGTGTTAGGTTTGCAAAGAAATTTTTGTGCTATATCTTTGTGGTAGAAGTCATAATTTTTTTTCCCCGATTTGTCCTGACGGAACAAATCAATAATCTATAATAATTAGGCGCGAAAATAACAAATGCGAAAAAAAATTTAATAAAGATTAAAACAAGAAAAAATTCAAAAATCTCAGCGAATCTTAGCCACGGTCAATCCGCTAGTAATTACGCCGTCTGGATATTAAAACCTCAGTCAAGCCGCTAATAATCACGATTTGGTATTTATATAGTAAATCGCTGAATTATTGTACTGGGACCCATGTTAATATCCAGTCTACACGTAAACAAGTTTTGGCCCAATTCAATAATGGCAAAATTGGCAATCTTATCTTTCCACTAGGTTGTTTCTTTGAAAGTATATTATGTGGATATTTACACGTAAAAAATGATTGAGACACCCGTGTTTGACCAAAAATTTAGACACAAATGCGTTCGTGGTCGTTCGATTCGTTAGAGTGTCTTACGTACCGTGAGATTCTCGCGCACCGAATGATCTAACTACGTTTTTGCGTTCGGTCTTTTTTCGAAAACTGTGTCCGGACATCCGTTTACGAAGCACTTTCTTTCGAAACCTCACTCGTATTCATGCGTGTGTTTTCCATGCACACAGATACTTCGAGGGATCTGAGATGGGAGCGGCAGCAGAGAACGGCTGCAAGTGCGGATCCAACTGCCAATGCGATCCTTGCACCTGCAAATGAAACCCGTTCGCGTCTAACCAGCCGAAGCAGAGATCTGGGTCCTTTCCTCATCAACAATAATACAAGCTAGTTTATGTCTCTCTCTCTCTCTCTCTCTGTGTGTTTATGGGTAAGGGAGCTTTAAGTAGCTCTTTTTTTTTTTAATGTTTTAGAGAATAAAGTTGTCATGGTTTCATGGTGACTTTGGTGGTCTTGTTGTCGTGTTTGTATAAAGTTTTTAAGTAACTTTGATGAGAGAAGTCTCTGCTTGTTTTATGTATGCTGGGAGTTTGAATTTCTGAATGAGAACTCTTCTACTAGCTATTTGATAAATGGCCTCTCTGTTTGAATTTGTAGCTTCTGGTTTTGTGATTTGGTGAGTTTACGCTGTATTTTTCGTGTTCAGATAGACGCTGCAATACCACTTGTTTCCATTAAAGAAATCGGAAAAAACCGTTTAGTCATCTTGGGTTGTCTTGAATAGTGGGTGTTTTCGGACTAAAATACCGCAAAATACTCTTTAGCCGATTCCGTGATTTCTGAATTTGAATGGGAAACAAATTTACATGTTCTCCTTCGTAATCTTCTGAACTTGGGTTGTGGAACAATTTTTTGTGATTTCTGAATTTGAATGGGAAACAAATTACATGTTCTCCTTCGTAATCTTCTGAACTTGGGTTGTGGAACAATTTTTTTTAAGGGTTCGTGCAAAAAATCAACCCATTTGAATATTGCCAAGAGCTCGATCGGGTTCATTGCTTAATTTCCTGTCGATAATTTGAATTGGATGCAGAATCAATCAAGCCCTTTAACGATATTCTAATATATCGCTAAGAGCTCAATCTGTTCTTCGCTCAATTTCCTGTCAATAAATTGGGTGAAGAATCGATCAAAGCCCTTTAATGATATCTGACTTTGCTGATTTTGTACAAATTCTTAAAAAGGTGTTTTAAACAAAAAAAGAGACTCCGATCATTTGTGTGGAACTCACTTTGGAGTTCCAAGCACGCGCGTGTAAATTTGGTGTACGCCAAATAGTGAACTCTTCATTTTATTAGGGAATCGATTTTGACACTCTCTAAATTGATAATATAAGGATTGATTTTGGCACTCCTCTTTTCAGAGTGTGATTATCAATTTGGATAGTACCAAAATCAATCTTCTATTCAAAGGAAAAAAGAAGCAGATTAGATGACGACAGGTGCGTGGAAATGAGGAGAACAGAGAAGTGGCTACGTAACAGGGGATTAACCCTTCGTAAGATGACGACACGAGTACGGTGGATGGAGATACCCACGCCCTGTCTGTCTCTCTCTCCTTCCCGTCTCTCAAAAGGTGCTAGAGGCATATCGGCGTGACACACCTCAATCACACTCCTTACTCTGATCACCTCACCAAAGTTCAAGACAGCTACATATAATATTGCTCAAGAATAACCAAGATTTTACACCACTGAATCATCCAAAACCTTCAATTACAATATTAATAGTCATTCTCATTCTAAAAAAAATTAAAATAACGAAAATTATAATAAATAATATTTGTCATTTGCACAAGAAGTAAATGATATATATAATAATTGTAATTTCTGAAATTCTTGTTGTGGGCCGCCACCACAAGACCCCCGGTTCGATCCTTGCGTCCGTTATAAATTAGGTCGTTGGCTCCCCCCCCCCCTTTAACTCGTGCACAGCTTTCATCCGGTTAATTCATATCTCTCGATTTCCAACTCTCTCTCTCCTCTCTTTTATTACTCTACTATATCAATTTTTTTTTTCTAATTTGTTAGTTTTGCATTATATTTTTGTGAATTATTAATTTATCTCGAAGAGAGAAATCAGAACGAACCTTATATTTTTTTTTTTTTTTGTGAATAAAGTCAAATAAAAACTTTTTAGCTTATATTTTTGTCTTCATATTCAAAAAAGTTTCAAAATTTGATCATTTCTTCTTGATACGAATCGAAATAGGAGAAGAATATGGACGAAAATTGAAATTAATGGATTCGAACCTAAAAGACAGAAGTTTTAAGAGAAGACGACAAAAAGACACATTTACACAATAATACCGAATTTCTGGAGAGAGAGATTTGTTGGAAACGAGTGGGAGAGGGGTGGGTTCTTGGAATCCCAAGTGAACAAAACCGTGCTTCGTTGTTTGGGGTTATGTTTCTCCTCTTCTTGTGAATTAGTATCTGTATTTTTTTTTTTTTTTTTTGTTAACCACTACATAGATAAGTTGATTCAACTGACAATCGATGTGCTAAAAGTGTTTGGGTTATTATTACAGATGCAACATGAACCCCTGACATGAGCTTCGAGGGATCGATCATCTACAACTGAGACCCGTAAATTGCTAATCCCCCCGACCCCACCCCATTTTTCCTACATTACCCCTCCCCTCTCTCTTTCTCTTTCTCATTTTATTTTTTTGTTATAAAATTTTAAACGGTAATAACTTTTTCTTGACGTATTTATTTAAATTTTTTTTATATATTTGAAATCTACTCCACGAAACCTATCAATTGAACCTAATATTGATGGTGAAAAAATGGAAAATGGAAAAACTATATATTTTTGTGATAGTTTGAACTGTATGAAGAGGTTGGAAAATTAAGTATTCCAAAATTCAATCCATTTGAACGGGTGGAAAGATTTTAGTTTCTTGATCATTTTATTCTAAATGGTCATAATTAAATTTTGACTGTAGGGCTCTCATTGATTAATCCTAAGAAAGTCGTAGAATCAAATATCTCTTAGGGTTAATCAATGAGAGCCCTATAGTCAAAATTTAATTATGACCATTTAGAATAAAATGATCAGAAAACTAAAATCTTTCCACCAGTTCAAATAGATTGGATTTTGGAACACTTAATTTTCCAACCTCTTTATACAGTTTTAAAAATATATTTTTAAACCATCTTTACGGTTTGCCTTTTTCTTCTTTTTTTCCCCCTTTTTTTTCTTTCTTTCCTGTTTGCTCTTTTTTTTTGGCCACTTTATTTCCTTTTATTTCTATCCAGTTTGAATATTTTTTTTCTTTTTTTTTTCTCTTTATTACTCTTTCTTTCTTTTTAGTTTGAATTTTTTTTTTGATCGGAAAGAAAATTTGTTTTTTGCGAAACCTAGGAGGAAAAATTATTCAGTTGCTCGGTTGCCTAAACCACTGACCACTTCTTTTTTTTTAATAACCGGATTGAGTTAACCAAAAAAAAAGAAGGGAGGTAAATAAAAAAAGAAACAAATAAAGAAAATAATTAAAAATTAAAAAAAGAAAAAAAAATTCAACTTATAAGGGAGAAAGTTATAATCCTTCTTCAAGTTATAATCCTAAGCTACTAGGATTCTTCATATTTAAATACAGCATTTTAGTGAGAAAGATCCAAGGAAAATTTATACGTTCAAGGACAAACAATTTGTGCACTGAACATGGTAATATCATACTTACGTAACAAGTCTTATAATAGAATACCAAGCACATTACACACAATTATGCTATCTGTAGTTATTCAATTGGCTTAAGTTAGAAACATGATGAAAGCGTTGATCATGCATTATCTGATAGTTATACCAATAAAACTTTATGAATAACCAACTGCTGGAAGTTAAATTTTTTGTTATTAATTAAAAACAGAGACAAAAAGGTGGAGAACATCTTTCAAGATCTACATCTAATAATTCGATATTTGAAGGACTAAAAAGGGAAATGCAAAGCATTGGTGATTACCTGACGTAATATTTTTTGGTTGAAAGGCCGTAAAGCAAAAAATTCATTAAGATTAGTTTCATGAATTTTTTGCTTTACCGCCTTGGAGTCAAAAATTTATTACGACCATTTATGATGAAATGATAAGAAAAATAACATCTGTGCACTGGTTCAAACGGATTAAAAAATGAAACGCTTATTTTTGTAACTATATTTTTTAATCTATAAAGGACAAAAAAAAAACAGTCGGATAAACATGATCAATTGAAACACTTTTTTTTTCTCTCAATTACTTTACAAAGCCTAGAATTAGACTTGAACCTATTATTAAAGAGAAAAAAAAGAAAAAAAATTCAAACTTGAAAGAAATAAAAGGAAATAAAATGAAAAAAAAATAAACTGGAACGAAAAGGGGAAAAAAAGAAGAAGAAGCAAAATGTAAAGAAAGAGAGAGAGAGGGGTAAACTGAACGAGGATTACTTGTGAGGGGGGGGTGGTTTAGCAGCTCCCCTGAGACCCTCGTTGTTGGGGTTGCTCCCCAGAAGACGTAAGTATACACATCTATATAAGTTGCGTTCTCGTAAACTTATAAGTTTTGAAACTTATTTCGATAGTTTTTATTTAGCTTTTCCTTATAATTTTTTAGGTTAAATCGTTTGTCACAACAAGACGAGTCGAAAAAGTATAAAAATATAGATCGGTGTCGAAAAACTCATATAAGACGACACTTTATAAATAAGACAATACTTTTTTCGTCTTTAGTGAATATTTTTTTTTATTTTCTGTCATGATTTTGTACTTTTTTAAACTCCTCTTGTTGAGACGGGTGATTAATCTAAAAAATATGACGTGAATCTAACAAAAATTCAAAAAGGCATAACAAAACACACAAAACGAGGAGGAATTGAGGTGCCTAACTTAGCTTGGTTGCCCACTTATTATTAAGTAACGAGGCCATGCATAAATCTAGCGAAAGTTTTTGTTGGGCTTATTAATTTTTTTTTTTTTGTAATTTTTTGTGTTAGGTTTATAAAGAAATTTTTGTGGTATATATATCTAGGATATTTTTAAAAATATTTGGGTAAAAGTCATAATTTTTTATTTTTTCGATTCGTCTTGACGAGACGAATCAATAATCCACAAAAATTATGCACAAAAATAACAAATGTGGAAAAAAAATTTAATGAAGACAAAACAAGGAAAACCCAAAAATCTCAACGAAACTTAGCCACGGTCAATCCGCTTGTAATTACACCGTTTGGATATTAGCCTCAGTCAATCCGCTAATAATCACGATTTGGTATTTTAACATCAGTTTGAGTTGGATTTGATTCGATAAGTGTTACGTATTTATAGAGTAAAATCGCTGAATTATTGTACTGGGACCCAGTCTACACGTAAACAACCTTTGGCCCAATTTATGGCAATCTTATCTTTCCACTGACGAGTTTTTCAGTGACGAGCAGATTTTGCCGACGTGGTAACCGCATGGCGCATCTGAGCCATCCGATACATTTTTGGACGGTTCGGATTGAATCCCTCTCTCTCTTCCCACCGCAACACTTTCTCTCTCCTTTTTCTCTCCCCAAATCTGAGTCGTTCAAATACGCAATGAACAACTTGGCTCGAATGAGCGAATAGACACCACGTGGTACCCGCTCGGCACTGAAAATTTTTCCCTTTCCACTAGGTTGTTTCTTTGAAAGTACTACAGTAAGTGGGTATTTACATGTTGTGAAAAATGATTGAGACACCTGTATTTGACCAAAAATTTAGACAGGGTTCGTGCTCGTTCGATTCGATAGAGTCTCTTACGTATCATGAGGAATTCTCGCGCACCGAATGATCTTAACCAAGTTTTTGCGTTTGGACTTTTTCGGAAACTGTGTCCGGACGTCGGTTTTCGAAGCGCTTTCTTTGGAAACCTCACTCGTATATATTCATGCGTATGTTTTACATGCACAGCTACTTCGAGGGATCTGAGATGGGAGCGGCAGCAGAGGACGGCTGCAAGTGCGGATCCAACTGCCAATGCCACCCTTGCACCTGCAAATGAAACCCGTTAGCATATAACCAGCAGAAAGCAGAGATCTGGGTCCTTTCCTCATCAACAATAATACATGCTAGTTTATGTCCCTCTCTCTCTCTCTCTCTCTCTCTCTGTGTGTGTTTGTGGGTAGGGGAGCTTTTAGTACTTCCTCCGTCCCTTTTTAAGTGTCCTGTTTCGTAATTCCAACTTATTAAAAAGACATCATCATTATATCTTTCCCATCAACTTTTTTCTCCACTTTTTCTATTTACCCATCATCATTACACTTTTATTCACTAACTTTTCAAAATGGAATCTACTTTTGAGGGTAAAATGAAAAATTCACCAATTTTTATCCACTAACTTTACAAAATGGACGCTTATAAAGAGACAGCCCAAAATAGAATACCGGACTCTAAAAAAGAGGCGGAGGGAGTAGCTCTTTTTATGTTTTGGAAAATAAGTTGTCATGGTTTCATGGTGACTTTGGTGGTCTTCTTGTTGTGTTTGGACAAGGTTTTTAAGGAACTTTAATTGATGAGAGAAGTCTCTGCTTGTTCTATGTACGTTGGGAGTTTGAATTTCTGAATGAGAACTCTTCTACTAGCTATTTGATAAATGGCCTCTCTGTTTGAATTTGTCCTTTCTGATTTTGTGATTCGGTGAGTTCGCGCTGTTTTTTCCGTGTTCAGTTAGGCGCTGCAATACCACTCGTTTCTATTAAAGAAACAGAAAAACACCGTTTAGTCGTCTTGGGGTGTCTTGAATAGTGGGTGTTTTCGGACTAAAATACCGCAAAAATACTCTTTTAGCCGATTCCGTGATTTCTGAATTTGAATGGCCTACAAATTACATGTTCTCCGTCGTAGTCTTCTGAACTTTGGGTTGTGGAACAATTTTATAAAACGATGGGTTGTACGTTATGAAATTATTGGAAAACAAGGTATTTAAGTGATAAAAATTCAAACAAGTCTGTATTATTCTGCTAAACTGGTTGTATAAAAAAACCAAAACCTAATAAAGTCAACAGGATTATGTCAATCTCTACCTCCAAATAATAAGCTTGTCTTTTTATTCCAATCTTTGATGAATTGGAATGGTTGTTACTTGTTACTGTCTCAAAGCCATTAAAACTGGACTTTTTGGGTGGGGATGAGGAAAAAGTGGTCACCTTCACTTTTAATCTAGCAATTGATTATTGATTATAACAAGTGATAAAAATGACCTGCATCAACAAAAAAATATGAGGCAGATCGATCCCTAACCATGGGTATTCCATTTTCAGGAATGTGATTAATCGGGGTAATATCGTTTACTTTAAAACATTAATGTTAATTAGGAAGAAAACAAAAGAAATTATATTCAAACATTTGATCATTGAAACCATAGGAATGAAATGAAGTCTTTTTTTTTTGTTTTTGCTAATTTTTCAAAGCTATCCTTTTTGCATTTCATAATCATCTCTTCATAAACTACAAAATATATAGGAGTATTTAGGGGTTTGGTCGAGTGACATGAAAAAGTAATCAAAGAGCTTACTCCTTAAAGAGAAAGTTGACATGAGAAGCAATCAAAGAGCTTGCCCCTTGAGAGAACGTAAAGCCGGATTCCCCAAAGACTACGTATTGAAAATCTATAGCCATTGAATTACCTATTCGTTAACTTTAAGACTTCAGAATTTAGTCGAGGTACTCTTACTCTGTCCCACATACTCAATTTACCATTTATCAGGAAAAGAAGAAAAAGGTGATAAGATTTGTGTCCTACCTGGGCATCAAGGCCTTAGACAAATTAGAAATGGATGCGTCCATTTCCATCAATTTTGTGTGACCATAATTCATATTGGTTATTCTTTAGAGATGATACAAAATGAGATATCATCTGGTTTGAGTTATTTTCCAAGATTAATACTCCTACCTTTAGGTGATGTGGGCAGTAGTTGGATGTTATTGTCAATCTTTATTGCGTGCAAACCTTTCTAACAAGGAAGAGGCCAATGTGCAATGTGTGGATGACTGGATCCAAGTACTGACAAAGTTTGAATAATGCTGCAAAATCTCAACCGACATCAGGTGAGTTCACGTTATATTTTGTCTATAATATTTTTTTTGATTAAAATTTGTTAATCGTCTGGTCATATCATAAGCGAAATAAAAAAACAACATTGTAAATCAAACCGAGCCTTAAGTCTCAATCAATTGGGATCGGATACATGAATCTGTTTGTCTCTGTTGAGTTTTGTCGAAGGCATCAGGTTGAAGTTACCAAATGCCTGTGTTAACATTACATTTTGATAAAATTAACGAATCACTATGTTGTTAGCATCAAATGGAACTCCACCACAAACATACAACAGAGTTTTACTACAACACCCAGGGAAAAAATATTAAAAAAAAGATTGAAAAACAAGAGAGAGAGAGAGAGAGAGAGAGAGAGAGAGAGCAGTAAAGAACATATTGATACAAAGTGAAAGCAACTGAGTGTTGCATATTATGTAGTCAACCAAATAATCCTCTTGCAGTTCTATTGAAAATGTTATGCACCTGTTTGGATGAGAGCCCTATCTTCTCCAAATCATGTAGCTGCAACATTCACAACAAATGCATTTTGGTTTTTAAGTCGATTGACAAAGAAACTTGGGAATTCCCACGTTAACGATTCAAGCATTTCTTACCGATTTTAGTGGACTTGTTTCTCTTAGCTCAAGTATGTACTCGGCCATCTTCTGTCCAATTCCCTAGATAAAAAAGAATCCAACCATCAATTAGAAATGATCATTTATCTTAATAGTAAATATATTTCGGGGTGATAGTTCGTTTGAAAATATCCACCTTTAATTCCATAAGCTCCTCCCTGAAATGAAGGTAGTAGAAACAATGTTAAATTTTTATGGTTTGAAGACTTAATGGAATGAAAACTGAGCAACAAAAACAAGAACCTACCTGCTTGCTTGATTCAACAAATCGACATATTCTTGGACGAGGGAGCTCTACACGTTCAGGTTAGAAAGATTAGGGGATAGAGCAGCCAATAGGGCAAAATAAAACAGAAACATTAGGCAAAATGATACTACGTACCTTTAAGTTAGAGCCAAGTGCATTAAGTTTATCAAGATGGGTACCAATCTTTTGGGACTTGTCACCTGGACAACTAAGAAGGAAAGGTGTTTTGGGAGTCTTTGGATCGAGAAGAGCTAAGCATATTTGATCTCTGGAGGACTTGTTCTCAACGTTTATGTTGGAGTTGATAGGAGAAAGAACTCTCCTAAGAGAACTCTGCAGTGCTTTAATTTTCTCACAAATGGGTGATGATTCATCAAAGTTGGAACTGATGATTTCCATATTCTCTGCTTTGTCCGGCAACTTATCTACACAGGAATGACACAGTTCAGAAATTTTGAAGTTCTCTACTCAAAATGACCAAGATAGAACAACGTAAATAACGGATCAAAGTTATCAGCAAAATACCGGGTGTACATGTTCTTGTTTCAAGCACAATCATATCAGTAGAGACCTTGGAGTACTCCGTTGCAGTTTCCTCAATAGTGGCTTCTAGAGCCTGAAATGAAGTCTCAATGCCTAAATACATAAAATCCTTTGTAGTTGTCCTTCGTAGATTGCTTTCAGAACATAAGGTACTTACATTGTATGTATGCGGCTGAATATTGCCATCAGATTGAGCTATTGAAAATTTTCTTGAGCCACCATCTTTTGAAATTGCGCTACAATCTTTCACTTTGTGAAGATTCATATCTTTCTGTCAATGTCACCAAAAAGAATTTTGATACCATAACTATTTTAGTGAGGAATAACATAAGGATTGAATGCATGTGACATGGATGTGTAAATGTCTTGTACCTCCGTGCTTGGATCAACAGAAGCAACATTGGTGAATAGATTTCTCCGAGGCAAAACCGAAGACCTACACATGGACCAAATAGTAAAGGAAGAGATCAAGGTATACTCATGTAGTCTGAAATTAACTTGCTTCAATAGTTAACCTGACCTTTCTTTCACAGTTGAAGCACTTTGAAAGGTGCTGGACTTCTGTTTTGCTGAGCTATATGCTTTGGGCTTCTTTGTTGAGCTCATGGCACTAGGAGTCTTTATTATCAATGGAGAACCAAAAGCTCCCATTTTTTGTGCACTACTCTTTGTCTTTCCTTTCGATTCAAGCCAAGCACGAAGCTTTGCCTCCATGTCAACCTTAAATTTGGGAGTTTCATGTTTCTGAGCTGAAGAAACAAAATTAGAGATGTGGCGGGATCGTGCTGCCAAACTGACCGTATGAACAGATTCTTGGTACTCTCCTGGATTCTACAAATAAGAATTGAAGGTAAATCACCTAAGGAATTCGTCATAACATCAAAGATATCAGGTGAGTGCCAGTATAGTTACCAAACAAGCGACCATCAAAGCACGACTAGTTCCACCAAGAGAATCTTGCAATATCCGGGTTAGTTTGCTTTCTCTGTAAGGCACTCGAGGTCTGTTGTTATTTAGCGCATAAATAACGTTTGACAGTGCAAACAAGGATTGATTAATTTTTGCGCTTTCTTGGAGACGAATCCCTTCATTACAGGTCCTCCGGTTGTCTTCATTACCTGGTTGAATCATAAATACACTTGAGAACCACTAATTGGTAAGGGAGTGTTGGTATCTTAAATGTTAGCATCCTGAAAATTATGCTAGTGTATTTGCCATAATTTCGCTTTCTTATATATACTTAGAAGCATCAATCTTTTCCGCTATTGGATTCTTATTTTTAGAATCAGCTTTTGTAAAATCTAGTTTTGTTATACTTCCTGAATGGTAGTTTTGTTACACTTCCTGAATGGTTCAGCTTTAACTAGAAGTATAAGAAATGCGATTAGAACCTGCTAAATCAATAAGGTTAAGCTTCCCGGTAGCAATAAGCCCAGAACCATCACCACAAGGAGATGAAACAGTAATTGCAAGCACTCCATGGCTCCTGCTAGAGACATCGTTTAGACCAGTGTGTGCAACCTTTCTCCTCTGATTTCCACAAGAAAACACCTCATGGAATTCAGGCATCGAATTGACCGGGACCTTAGATAGCCCCTTCAGATGAATCTCCCCATCTTTGTCTTCCATCACTGCAATTTCCTGTGGTTTGACTTCCATAAGATCATAGCACCTGTCCATATAGACTTCATAATACGAAATCTCTGCAGTACTTCCTGTGCTGTGGCACAAGGATAAAACTGTGGACATGGCCAGCGGTATTAAACCTGGGATCTCATCAGTGCCCTGCATCATCATCGTCCATACCATGAATTCCGTCGCAAACATATGAACAAAAACTACAAACAATGAGACAAAAAACCACCAGAGCAAGTATTAAAGGAATTCCTAATTTGCACATTCTGTGATGAGGCAACCTTTTGGAAATCTTAAACCAAAGTAGTCACATACCCATAAAAGTGTTTCAGTATGCCCCAAACTCATTCTACCACATTGGATTAAGCCTCTTCAATCCCCCTAGAGTGCAAATACTCGAAAGCTATGCTTAACCCATCGTCAAACAACAACCACCTATAATATCATTCTCGTTAATAAATCAAGACATGTTACAGAGTATATATATACCAGCTATGTTTCAGTCTCTGACATAACCAATACTAACACCAGTTGAGACTGTTTTTCCTCTAACAATTGAAACCTGTTGACCACAAGAACATTACCATTGATGTATAATCAACTAGTCTGCCTGTCACTTAACTTCAGTCCGGCCACAAACCAGCAATGGCCCTTTAGACAAAATCAACCATAGTCATAGGCAACATGCTAAAGCAGAAGATACAACATAGTAACAAACTTCAAGTCATACTATTAATGAGCACAAGCAGAGATTAATTCACCCACCTTCGTTAGCAGGCGAACAAGGACACCTAGTACATGCTATAATGGAGCTCTCTTTTACGAGTCTTCTGTTTGCTGTTATACAGATCTTGGTCTAGTCACTACGTAGGTGGAAAACCCAACAGAGTCTTCTATTTGCTCGCTTAGTTAAGCACATCCAACAAACCATAGGCTACAATATGGGTTATCTACGTATGGTCCAAGAATTAGAAAAACACAGACCTCATCTCTCTATGCTCGTTGTCTCGATGACAATGTCGCTCACTCGTGTGACTGAGTCGATGTCAAACTAAGCCCGCGATATACCTTGAATACCAAAGAACTAACTAATCACATGGGTAATGTGTGTGTACATAGAGATGTTGTAAAATGATTTATTAACACAATATGTTTTAACAAATATTCTACCATTAGTGATCAAATGAAAGAAATAAACAATCATAGTCTACAAAGTCCAAAGCCAATCATGTCGCAGGTCCAATTATATTTCCCATCCACTTCTAACCCCGATTATATGTTGTAACGATAGGGCAACTCCGATATGTTATGTTCTCCAGTTCATCCTAGCAAAACAACTCTAGCACCCCCTTTGGATGGTGAGAAAGGAGGAGAAAAGAAAGAGGAGCCCTTTCTCTCCAAATCTCACCAAAAAGAGGAGAAAAGAAAGGGGAGCCCTTTCTCTCCAAATCTCACCATTTTTTGTGAGATTGGGTGAGAAAGTGGAAGGGCCAATCAAAACATTTCTTTTTTGTGCTTTTCTCACCAAAATGTTCAATCCAAGTAAGTAGTTTCTTAAGAGACCACAACCCTTTGTTTTCTTTTCTCATAAAATCACTCCATCCAAAGGGGCTGGTCGTAGTCGTCATCAGGTGAAGGCAAGATCAAGCCACTTCAAGTTGAGTTAGAATAAAACCTGCATAGTGTAGGTTTTTCCACTGCAAGTAGCCCCGTATGCAAAGACAGTAGCATTGCAGCCAGTAAAGATCCCTGGAATCAAAGGGCTGACTTCTCTGTGGAAAATCTTGCTCAAATTGTTGTCCTCTTGCCCAAAGAATGAGTCCAACTTGTAACACTCGTTCCTACTGTACCCATGAAATTCAAAGAAGCAAGTCGAAAAAATGACGAATCAGAATGATTGGCGAAAAACCCAAGAATTTAAAAAAATAAAAACGGAAAAACAAGGAAAAAGGTTTACCTTGTTTCTGGATCTTTGAGATGAACCGTGACTTCTTGGGTAGAGTCGAGCTCCGAATCGAGAACAGAGACGCAAGGGGTGGAGTTTCCGTTTCTGGAAGCGGTTTCGTGGGGGAGAAAGGGACGGACCCTGATTATGACCCTGACCTTTGAGATCGAACTCGAGGGTTTTGCAGGAGTCAACATTTTGTAGAGAGAGAGCGAGAGAGAGAGAGAGAGAGAGAGAGAGAGAGAGAGAGAGGGAGAGAGAAGTAATGGATAAAGAGAATTTGTAGATTTTCTTGGTTGGAGAAGACAGAGGAATCCCAGACACAGGGAGGGAATGAGGTTTTTAGGAACAGAGTTTGGGAACATCTGATTTGACCGTTGGAGTCCGTTTTAAACTGACAATTTGAATTGAGCTTTTTTTCCGTTTGAAAGAGTGAGTTGGGGGTAAAGGGGGAGTAGATATTGCCGGTACCCGCTCGGCACATCTGAGCCATTCGATACACTTTTGGACGTTCACCCTCTCTTTCCTCTCATCTAACACTTTCTCTCTCTTTTTTCTCTCTCCAAATCTGAGCTGTTCAAACACGCAATAGACGACTCGGATGCGTGAGCGGGCACCACGTGGTACACGTTCCGTACTAAAGAAATTTCCGGGTAGAGGGAGTGTCACTCGGTCACGGATCTTGTGCGTGGCCATGTGGGGCCATTGTTTTGGTTAATACTCCTATATTGTTTTAGTAATGTATAAGTGTCCTGGACAGCTCTTGCGCGCACTTCGAAATAAATCGGTGGTTCAATTCCACCCCTCGCTCGTGGATTCCCAATTAAAGCGAGGCGAGAACAAAGCTCTATATGGACCAAGAGTGGCTATAGTAGCTAGTGTTCCGGAGATTCAGAAAATGTACTAAAATCTTATATTCTTTTATATATGTAATTTTATTTTTCTTTTATATTGTTTTTGTCTCTGCTGACCTAAAATTCTAGAGTTGTCCCTAATATGAACTAACTCGAATAGGTTTTTTTTTTATTCAGTTGACAAGCAGTAAGCAACAAATGTTTGTCTCATTTACCCCCACATGTTTTGTTTGTCTTATTTACCCCCACATGTTCTTGGACGGTGAGTTTGTGTTTTGTGTTTGTTCGTTCAGTTTATGTCAAATTATATTGCAAAAAAAAAAAAAAAAAGTAGTTTAATAACGTCAATATTGTCATTCTCCATAAAATTAGGAGGCAAACACAACATAAGGTTTGTTTTTGGTGCTCTCAAGTATGGGGCTCTTTGTGCTAACTTTTTATTGTCTCTTGTCACTGTCTTTTTTTCCCTTGTTGTTTTCTTCCAATTTTTATAAGATTCGGATCAAATTTATACATCACATTGTTCGTCTCAACGAAATGAATCGAAAAAGTATAAAAAAAAAAATAGTCCAAAATTAAAAGAAAAGTTCATATCAGACAGCGCTAAAAACCCTTAAAAACTGTCTTTTGGAATACTAATAATCCATCTCTAATGTTCTCAAAATTTTGCAAATAAATCTCCAAAATTACAATAGATCCTAAATCATCAAAATCAACAGTAATAATGATCTCTCCAAATAATTTCCTAAATAAAACAATCATCTAAATGCTTCAATTTAGCCGCCACTAACGCAATCCTTAACGTGAAAAATAAATAAGGTCGGTAAGTATCTACAACACGACGACGATATGCATTGCTCAATTCTGTACTCAAATAAAAACATGCCCAATAAACGAGAAACAAATCCATATAGATCATTTTGGAATGGCAAAGGGGGATAATAACGGTTCATAACGTGTTTTGATAATTAATACCCACCAAAGACATATTAAAATCAATTTGTTTGTGGCCTCGTAAACATCTCATCTCCATTTCATCAGACCCAAGCCCAACTCATAGAGCTAAAACTAGGCCCAGACTGGGCTTTTATCTCAATGGCCTCGAGCTGTTTCGGCCCACTTGCTTGCTTCATTTGTATTAAAATTTGCAAGAGCTGGCCATTCCAAAAAGAATGGGTAACTAACTAAGCCCCCAAAGTTTGATTAGAGATGAAGGCTCCGTTTGTTTTGACGTAAAATATTTTACATTGAAAAATATTTTTATGCAAAATTATTTACGGGTAAAATGATAGTTGAACTTTTATTTGTGGCTGTTTGGTACATGAGTAGAAAAAAAATGATTTGATCTGATAAAAACGGTTCTAACGGAGCAGGGGCTTCGAAGTGGGTAGTCTGGCACAAATATATACATGTTCATATATACAGGGAGAGATGCTTGGGTGCCAATTGTCTTGGGCCTGTAGAGAGAGAGGATACAAATTCAGTTCATTGAAGAGAGAGAGAGAGAGAGAGAGAGAGAGAGAGAGTGAGTGAGTGGTGGTTTGCTTCCATGTAGAATCATGCAAAAGTCTCAGATGATGCCTGGTGGCCATTCGTGCACTCAATTGTCAGCAATGGGTGATTGGGTGAAGAGGGCATCTTGATCCAGTATCGTAAAATGATTTACGGCTATCACAAGCGTAAGTCATTTTACGCCTTATGATGGAAATCATTTTACATCCAAAAATGTTTTACTTAGTCATTTATCTAACCAAACAAAAGAAAATGGGTAAAATGTTTTCCGCAAAAATATTTTACGTCAAAACAAACAGAGCCGAAAAGTCAATTCTCTCTCTCAAAAAATTGATCTCTTGCAGGTGCTGCTGCGTGAAAACAATTCCTCCTTTCTTATCCCTTCTTCCTCTCTCACACACTGTCACTGTCATAAGGCTGTCAACGAGCCGAGCCAAATTTTGTCGACCTCGAGCTCTGCCTGTTTACTATACGAGCCGAAAACTCAAGCTCGAGTTCAGCTTGTTTACTAAACGAGCCGAGCCGAGCTCGCAAGCTTTTCGGTTTATTTTCAGCCCTACACACATGTGGAAAACACTAATCAACAATCCGCTATATGTCCAAACAAACTAATTTGGCATTCGGTTATATTCGATTGAATCATCTGTCATATTGAGTACTAGCGAATGCCCGTGCCTGAAGGCACGGCTCTGGCATTTGATATGGCTTTGGATTCAGCAACAAAGTGTGATAAAATACGGGAGTTCACAACCCAAAAGCTACATTACGCTGCGTAGTTGTGTAGTAAAAACACATGCCAACTGTAAAAACACATGAGATTTTGTAGCACACAACTACAGGGATCGGGTGGGGAAGAACAAAGCAAAAAAAGATAAATTAAACCATGTTTGTTTTGGCAGTTGGCATGTGTGATAAAATACGGGAGTTCACAACCCAAAAGTTACATTATGCTACGTAGTTGTGTAGTAGAGTAAAAAAAAAAAAAGCCAACTGCCAAAACAAACATGAGATTTTGTAGCACACAACAACAGCGATCGGGTGGGGAAGAACAAAGCAAAAAAAGATAAATTAAACCATTTCATTTCATGGGGTAAACCTTCTTAATGAATCACTTGATGTCAATAGCGCAAGTCCATGTCTAAAGGCATGATTAAAAATTGGGTATTCAAAAAAAAAAAAACAAAATGGCTTCAAGAGTCCTTTGCAACGTGTGATAAACTATAGGAGTTCACAATCTATAAGTTACTATCTTTTACATTCTGCCATCTGATATTTAGTGAAGTAAAAATACATGCAACTGTCAAAACAAACACCGTAAAATTCTGCAACGAACAACAGAGGTCTACTCCAAGAGGAACAAAGCAAACATATAAAATTAAACACTTCAATTAATGGAGTAAACCTTCCTAATGAAATGCTATGTATCAAAATATTAATCCAACCTCGTGACTGAAGAACAAAATTAATATTGAGGCACCTCAAGAACACGATTTTGTACTCCCTTCTTTCTTCATTATATTCATCTTCACCAGAAGCATTTTCCATGAGGTGCATCAGCGTGCCAAGATCATTGAAGGAAGTTCATATTGAAGTAGGGCCAACCTAAGTTTAGACTGAGCAAGCATGGTTCCTTTTTGCTGGGCTTCGACTTGCTTGGATCCAGATGAACTCACTGTTTGAGATTCTAGTGCAAGGACTTCAGAATTAGCGTCATTGAATCTAGATGGAGCATCAATAGCAACATAATCTATGACAATTACTACATATGTCCCACAACTTACCTGTTGGGAGACCCTCACTGCACAATTCTTTTATCCATCCATGCCTCAAAGCTGCCCATGCTTCCAAATAACATTGCAGCAGTATGTCTCTATGATTCAAAATTGACAACAGCAGGTAAGAGATTTTTTAACCTAAATTTTCCTCAACTTATACAGTCAACTCATAGCGGTTGAGCTTATTTGTGAAAACTTAACTCAAGTAAAGACAAATTAAACAAAGGTAATGAATTCTTTGGCTCTAACGATAAAGGTATGATTCTACTCATAATTTTCACTATAAGACTTCTCTTTTGTAAACCTTGAAATCCAGAGAATCGCTGGTAGACCATTTGGGTACCCTTAAATACTACCAACGTCCATTATTACAGTGCATCCCCATGACCTTGAATCTTGGGTCTGCGATTTAACATGGGGCAACGACTAAGGAAGCTTTTATACGGTGAAGCTGATGATGGACGGCGATCCACCAAGTCATTTTCATGTCCTTCCATTTGACAACTCTAATCATGGGTAAACCGCAAGGGTGTCTTCAGATACTACAGGTGGGTGGTTTTCAAAGGACATAAGCATTCTGATTGGAACATTGGCCATGGTTGAAGCACCCCTTTGTACCTAAAACACTAAATGCCCACGGTAGCTTGAGAATGCAAGCATGGGTAACTGTTTTATGTGTTCGAGACAGCTTCAAAACTTCTTACTCTGAATCCTTTACAAACAGTATCGGCCCACAAAGGTTAAATCGCAAGTAGACCAATTCAACTCTTTCCAAGGTTTTTGATCAATGCTGGTTTTTAATGGATTTGTAGATCGGTTGAATCACGACTAAATTATAAATAAATCACAGAGAAGCAAACAACTAAACAAACAAAAAAGAGTGCCATCATATGGAATAAAACCTTCCGTTTTGCATACAATAACTCACCGATTGCTGCCATTTGAATCACCCGATGCTCCTCCCCTACCAAACTCGAGCCCTGGGCCCTTTAAAGATCTAATATCCAACATCCCGATGTTAAGAGAACCAAAAAATGCCAAAATTACTGAAATTGAACAATCAGAACAGAGTTATGCGACACCAACACCAAAAAAATGAGCCAAGAAAACAAACTTTGTACAGCCTTCCCCTCACACTCCCCTATCTCTTCATCTCTTCTTAGGCAATGAAATGACATAAAGTGAAAATGAAAAATTAAATGTCTGATGGAATAAAACAAAACGGATCAACTAAAAATAGAGGTAATGCAAGACATTATTAAAAGATTAGATAATGGTATGGCAAGAATTGTTTTATCTCATATGAAGGTGAAATCTAAGAAGTGAAAGGAACCATAAGAATGGCAAGACGGAGCTTTAATTGAAAACTATCGAGAACCAAAACTCATGTTTTCCATTCTGCAAATGGGCTTGAGAAAGTAAGAGCAAATGTAAGCACACAGGACATTCAGCTCTTGCTCATCATGGATAGCAACAACAACATTCCTTTTTTGAAGAAGTTGAACCTACAGCATTTATAGTGAATTGAAATACTTAAGAAATTGGGGATTTAATTTAATTAATAAGACTCAACTGACTGTATAATTTAATTGATATACCTCTCCGTGGCGTTCAGTGGTGGTAAAGTAAATAAAGGATTTGAGACACCTCGAAACTTGGTAAGAAACTCCTTGTAGTTTTCCTCGGTGAAAGAACTTCAACACCCACACCTTCAGAACTTCATCACCCATACCTTCAGATACAAAACTCTTCAATTGGACTTCAACACAAACCCCAACTCGAACCCTCGTCCCAACTTTCAAAACCCATGCCGTCGGACCCGTCGATTTGGGAAGAATCGCCGACATCCATTTGGGATTTGTGGACGATGGTGGTTCCAATGGTGCTAGGAGAGCCGGAGAGGGAGAGGAAGAGCCAGAGAGGAGCGATTGGGTTCCGATTTCCGAGGAAGAGAGAGATGCGGTGGTGCGTGGGTCTGTGGGGGTGGGTCGATCGAAGAGAGATACTGTAGTAGCGAGAGAGAGGGGGTCTGAGGGAGACAGGGATAGAGTGAGAGAGTGATGGGAATAATTTGCGGCTAGGGTTTATGCATGCGTTTCAAATTCTAAATGCCACCGCAAAATGAATGATCCTTCAATGTTCCGAAAAAACGTAATCAATCTTCAATTGAAAAGGAAAAAATTAGGGGTCAGTGAATGCGTAGAAGGATTTGGAAGCTTTCCTTCTTTAAATGCTTTCACCATGGGTTTCCTTTGAGGGGAAGAGCGAGAAAGAGCAGGAAGAGAGAGGCGGTAGATCAGGAGGAAGGGAGGAGAGGTGGAAAAGGAAATTTCTTTTGATTAGCCGGTTACCAAAATGAGATGATAATAACCCTTGGATGGCTTTAGTATTTACGGGCATGCCAATGTAGAATGGACGGTGAAAAATATGCGGGAGACAATTCTGGACCGTCGGTTGTCTTTTGGATTTAAACTCAGTCCTCTCTTATTATATAGATTTTCATATAGAATGTGGCAATAGGTTTTCCATCTCCTAATCACTTGTTGCAAGGACTACTGAGTCTCATTTTATAACAAATCACTGATGAATACATTTGGTTTGCCCCAAGTCATGAATTCTTTGCCTGCCACCCAAAATCGTTTAATAGCTACATAAGTCGAAACAAGAAGTTTGAGTTTGGGGTGATTCTATTGGATTAGATACCCCACTTTCTTCAAAGATGTTAAACTTGCTCCATATTGCTCATTTAAGCCGCTAGGGGTGATACCGGTCCGGTTTCGATCGGTTTCGGCATATTTTTCGATCGAAACCGGTTATCCGGTTTGAAATTTTTAGAAACCGGAACCGGTTGAGATAATCCGGTCTGGTTTCGATTGGGTCAACCGGTTCCGGTCCGGTTTATCCAGTTTATCCGATTTTCATTCACGGGACATATTTTGGGCCCTACACATCAAAAATCCACAATTCAATCCATAAAATATCAATCAAAAACTCATAATTCAACTCCTTTTTTTGGACCCAACAAAAAAAGATCAATTTTGAACCCAATACATTAAAAAAACCCCATAAAAATATAATTAAGCCCATAAAAACAGTTTATACGACTCTTATCAGATTCTTCTTTCCCTTATATTATAGTTCAAACTTGCTCTTAATCAAATATGCTATGCTAAGTAGGTTGACGGACAGAGACAGAGGTTGACTTTAATCATGTGCCTGCTCGTTGCGGAACTCTTTCTGGATTTCGATCCGGAAGAGGACGACCACTAGGATATATATGAGTAATGCTACAGGTACCGAAAGGGTGGGGAGAGAAAACGAACCGACAGCCGCCGGCGGGCAGTCTCCGGCCACCAGACGGCCGATCCGAGCAGTCCAAAATTTTTTTTAAAAAAAACCGAGGGGGCCTTTGCGGGAATCAACGGCATCCGAGGCGTGTAGGATGTTTGATCGGAGCACCTTTTTTTCGTGTATATATAAACACTTACATATTTACACGAAAAAGAGGTGCTCCGATCAAGCACCCTACACGCCTCGGATGCCGTTGATTCCCGCGAGGGCCCCCTCGGTTTTTTCTATAGAATTTTTGGATGGCTCGGATCGGCCGTCCAGTGGCCGGAGACGGGCCGTCGGTACGTTTTCTCTCCCCACCTTTCAATACTCATATCATTTTCGGATATATATATGGGGTTGATTTTATATAATAAATATATATATTAGACCAATATACATATATATATATATATATATATATATATATAACCGGTCCGGTTTCGATCGGTTTCTAAAACAGATAAACCGGATCGAAATTATTCAACCGGTTTAAAAAATCCGGTTCGGTCCGGTTTTTCCGGTTTCGATCGATTTTCCGGTTTGGGCTAACAGCCCTATAAGCCGCCCAAGCTTGGTTAATATATTCTAGAGGCTACTCCACCTATAACCAATTGGTTTTAAGTTGGAATTCTCTAAGAAATCTAACATGGTATCAGAGCTAAATCTTGGGTAGCCTCACCTCTCTTGGGAATGTCTTTGTCATCTCCCTCGCCCGAGTCAATCAGTCAATTTCTGGTCTGTCACCTCCCCGTGTATACGGGCTGCACATGAAGGAGAGTGTTAGATTTGTCTCACATTACTCATTTAAGCCGCCTAAACTTAGTTAATATATTTAGATGCTACTCCACCTATAGTTAATTGATTAAAGGTTGGAACCCTCCAAAAAATCTAACAAAGAAATAACTTTTGGAGTTGCTCACGTAAAAATGCTTACGTGCTCATGGCTTCATTTATTTATTTTTTTGTTTATCAGAATGCTAATGTCTTAAATTGGAGTTGGTTTTCAAGTGATATATTCAAAATTACAGGGATCTAATGTGTCATAGTTGAAAACCTCAGGGGGCCTTTTAGCAAATAACTTGAGAGCCTCAGGCGATTACTAGGGTTTTAGACAGACAGACCCCATTTCTGAAGAACATTGCGCAACCAGTGGCTGTTTAGCCCTTCAAAACCAAAACCCTCGAACGCTCTCGGAAATCGAAGATGGACAAGAGCATGCTCGGAGACCTCGACTCTCTTCCCGAGGCTGATAAGCAGAAGATGGCCGCCATGATCGACCAGCTCCAGATCCGCGACAGGTTCTCTCTCTCTCTCTCTCTCTCTCTCTCTCTCTCATGTATATAATTTATATTATATATATACTCAAATGAATCTTATGCATACTCTGTCTAATGGGTGCCGTATTTGGTTTTGGGGATCGAATTGAGTTAATTTCTAATGTTTAGCAAGTGGGTCTATGACTTGAGCAAGGCTTTATTTGGATCTTTCTTTAATTTGTGGAGGGAAAGGAAAAAAGGTCGTAAATTCTGCTTTAGCATCCTTTTGTCCACGAGGAAATAGAATTTGTTACCTTTTGTGTGCTCCCTATAAGCATCTCCACAAATCCAAACAAAGAATAAGTTTTTTTGACGAGTCACCCATCGGTTTGCAAGTTATCAATTGCTGTTCTGGGTGTTAAAATGGACACTGGAGCTGATTTTTGTTGGAGAAGAGAAGAGCACTCCGGTGAAGTCGGTCAGTCACGAAGATTTGTTTGTGATAGTGTGTCTTTCTGCAATGAAATTCCAGAATTAAATGATAATTCGAGGGCCTTACAGCTTAAAATTGGGACGGAGATAGTTCATACTTCATACATCAAATGCAATTTCAGAGGCAGCAAGCAGGCCTGCCCAAAGAAGAAATCACAACCAGGGTTAAATTCACCGCTATCTGAGGTAGCTTCCTCACTAAACACAAGAGCTAGCTTGCATATAGAATGCGGGGCCAGGCTGTTAACTTCGCTAGCCTCGTGCTGTTATGATATAGCAAAGTTTTCTTTCTTCCCTTGTAATTCATAATGGCCAGAGATCTTGGATTCTTGTTGTTGTTGTTGTTGGCTTATTCATATAAGCTGTCTATCTAATTAATCAAGTAGGTCGAATTTCGGCCAAGCTAATGTCAGTTTACAGTATTATTGATTCAACATTCGTTCAACCGTGAAATTCAAGTACTTCGATATACAATTTTCATCGTTTTACGTTTTACCCATACTCCTAAATTTTATGTTTCAGTAAAGTAAAAAGCCAAAAGTTCAGTTCTTTCTGTATTTGCCATTATTGGTTGGGGTAACCACGGACAATATGTGCTGCATGATATTGTGGGAACTGAAATTTGTTACCAGGCTTGTGAGCTGTGAATTGTGATTTCTCCTGTTATTGAATATGTTCCGTCACTCTTAGAAACATTTTTTGAGTTTTTCCTGCAATCAGTTGTTTTTATGCTTCAGTCAAATGATCGGTTCCTGGAGGAATTTAAGGTACTACTAAAGTCGATAGGATGACGAACATTGTTTGGCTCTCTCTTTCTCGTTGAATCCATTTTGCAGTTTAAGGATGTATAATTCACTCGTGGAGAGATGTTTCACTGATTGCGTGGACACATTCCGGCGCAAATCCCTTGACAAACAAGAGGAGACCTGTGTTCGTCGGTGTGCTGAGAAGTTCCTGAAGCACTCGATGCGTGTTGGCATGAGATTTGCAGAGCTCAACCAAGGTGCTGCAACACCTGATTAAGGTGTACCTAATGCTTTTCGTAGCAAACTTTGTAACTCCTGGAAACTGTTTATGGCTTCAATACTTTCCTCTTGGATTTGAGCTATTGTCCAAATTGGGTTGTAACCCCTATTTTACAAGTTGGAGAGATTTTCAGTCTCTGACAATTTCTGGAATTTACAGAAGATCTAATAAGTTGGCTCATATTTTTTTGTAGTAGTCTGCTCTGGATGATAACAGATATTAAGCTCGCCAAATTGTCGCTACTTGGATTTTGATTAATTTTGCCAAGAATTGACATGTCTGTTGTACTTGATTATGGTCTGAGCTGCTATCTACTTATCTGTTTGCATTAAAATTCTTCTTCCTCCTTTATGATCTCCTTGGTCATCTTAGTTCTAATTAACAATTCATTTGTCTGTTGCATGTTCCGATTAGTTTGGTAAGCATTTCCTTGCAATTGAGATTCTGGCCATTCATTTTGATGAAAGTACTTATTATGGGTTAGAGGAAGAATTTTGTTGAGCATGTGACATTTCGGTTCTGCTCTCCAGATGCGCGTATATGGGTTCTGGTTCTTGTGGGTAGTGTCAGCAAAATGACCATGTCTTTGTTTTGCTCCACCCCATTTTCCCAAGCTTGTCTGCGACTCTGGTTCCTGTCTCAGGTCGGGAAAGTTCTGCCATTGCACCGCCTTTAGAAGTTTATTTTGGACTTGCTTCCTTTTAGTAAGTTGACAGCCACCCCAGAATCGATCTCTACCTCCACGAGGGTAAGTCCTTCTCCGAGCATTGCTTCAATTCCTCTTTGGACCGCCTTTCCTTTGTGCATTCCAGCAGCTTCCCTTATTGCCCTAGCACCCGGTGACCGTTGTAGGGATGGAAATGGGGCGGATCGGAGTCGGATTTAGCGTCCTCCAAACCCGCCCCGTTCTATATCGGATCGGAGTCAGAGCGGGGGAAATCGGGGAGGTGTCGGGGTCGGGGGAAAATTGGGTCTCCATTCACCATAATAATTTGACTAGTTTTGTTCTTTTTAGAGTGTTTTGAAAAAAAACACAAGATATTGATGATTGATGAGAGTTAAAAAATATAGAAATAAAAAAAACAAAGACATAAATTAGTGTTTTATTAATTGGTATATTACTCTTGTTATATCAAAATAATGAAATTTATTTAGACATATACATACAAAAATATAAAATATCTATAATCGGGTTCGGATCGGATTAAAACGGGGCGGGGGAAGCAAATACCAAACCCACCTCATTTGCCTATCGGATCGGGGAATACCCGCTCGGATCGGGGCGGGGAGGTCGGAGGCGGGGACGGATCGGAGGTAATTGCCATCCCTAGACCGTTGGTGTCTCAAACTCCTCCAAATCTTGCTGGACCTGGATTTCCTTCAGAGCAAGCATTTATATATTGACTTTCACTTTCTACTGGCATAAGCGAAGTTCGGAGTAGTCTAATTGGTGAACCTTTGGATTGCCTCTCCAACTTCCTGAGATCGATATTACTTGGAGCTTCTCCGTCTACCGGGTCAGGAGTTCAACTCCCGCACCACCCATCCCCCTACTCCCTTGCCCAAGAATAGGTGCAGGAATTGCCTTGCCCAAAAAATGTGTGCATGCCTGTGGGCTTACAATTTATGGAGTATATGGATCTATGAAGAGAAGGAAAGAAATAAGAACAGGAAATTGAATAGTATTTGGATCTATTAAGTGAAAGAAGCTATTTATTTTTAGCATTAGAAAGATATGATGAAATTGAATAGTGATTTTAAAGCAATGTCGATTCTTTTGTAGGTTTTTCATGATAGGATACTATAATGGAAATTGACTTCTACACTCCTATTTTTACCACATACACTCCTTCTTTTTTTTTTGTCTTTGTTTGGTGTGAATTTACTCTATTGCCCCTTAATGTGTGAAAAAATGAACTTATGAAAAGGTAAATTTACTCTATTGCCCCTTAATATAATTTGTCTATTTTACCTCTATTTTGTATAGCCACAACTGTACTAGTATAATGGTTGTGAACATCAGCAGAAAGGGGACAAAAAAGAAAAAAGGAAGAAGGAAAGTTTATTTTCCTCCTCACAGTCCTTTCTTACCAAGTAATCTCCTTTATGTTTTGTTCCTAAAATCAGACATGGTAAGTGTTTACCTCCTCTCTTTATTTCCTTTATTTGCGAGACCAAATCAATGGAGTAGTTAAATATGGAAAAATAATTTGACTATTTCTTTTTCTCAACGACGGTTTCTTGTTTACCTATGGAGGAATTTAGAATTTATGTTCCGTTTGATGTAGTTCAAAAGTTCAAATTCTATTGTTTCCTATTTTGGTAATTAAAAATAGGGAGAATTTTGCATAGGTTCACTATAGCAGTTTTCAAACCCATCTAGTCCACTTCTAAGTTTCATGACCCACTAAGTCCACTAATAATTTTAATGACAAAAATACCCCACCTAAGAAACAAGGGCCTTGTTTGGCTAACACGAAAATGAATTTTTTCCATTTTTTTTCCGTTTTTATTGCAATCAAAGCCGCCGCCGCTACCACCGTGGTCGCTGCCGTCGCCACCACCGTCGCCGCTGCCATCACGCCACATATCACGTTATATGTGTAACAAAAAACGTATTTTTTCATTTTTCTCGATTTTTTTTATTAAATCCGCTACACTTAACATTTAACGTTATATATGTGACAAATTTCTCTTTTTGTTTTTTCCTATTTTTCTTGTATTGATTTTTAACGTTATATGAGTGATAAAAATTTCCTAACATACAACATTATATGTGTGGCAAAAATTTTCTAACATGCAACATTTCTTTTTGATTTTTCTTGTTTTTAGTCTTTAACGTTATTGGCTGGTTCATACAAAACATATAACATTATATGTGAGTTTTTGAATATCTAAATATCGCTGAAAAAAATAGAACATATAACATTATATTTGAACTTATGCAGCTCTGAATCTCACAAAAAAATAGAACAGAACATATAACATTAATGTGAGCTTCTGTAATTCTAAATCTCACAAAAAAACAGAATATATAACATTATATCTGAGTTTCTGTAGCTCTAAGTCTCACAAAACATGACATATAAAATTATATGTTCTCAAAACAACATCATATTTTTTCAACAATATTATAAATCTCAAAAAATAACATTATATATTCACATATCAGGCCACCATTGTTCTTGTTTCCAGTCGCGCCTTGAATCCGAAGTTGAATATTGATGAGGCCACCGGGGGTCGAGCTTCATTTTTTCACCGTTTCTTCATCAAAACCTTCATCGAATCCTTCAAAATTTGTGATTTTCAATCTCCAATTAGCATTTCCATAACCTTTACATTTACATATATACATATTCAAAACAACATTAATATATCTCAAAAACGAGATATAATATTATATGTCTAACCCTAGGAAAAACACATATACACATAACAAAAGTTCACATATAACGTTATATGCTCCATTGTCCATCACTTATTGAATTGGTTCGCGCAGCAGCCTCTTCGACTTGCTTCTGATAATATATTTGATATATCCATATGTGCTTTTGAGAGGCCGCTGCGCGGACCTATTCAATAAGAGAACATATAACATTATTAGTTCTCTTTTTTTTTTTTTTTTAGTTATACAAGACAAAATCTCATTTACAACGTTATATGCTTTCTATGCAAATTGAAATATTTTTTTTATGTCAATACAAGCATATGTATGTATGTATGTATGTATATATATATAACGTTATAACCATATATATGTATATATGGTCACAAATATTCTCATATAACCATATATGGATATATCCATATGTGTTTTTGAGAGGCCGCTGCGCGGACCAATTCAATAAGAGAACATATAACGTTATTAGTTCCTTTGTTTTGGAGTTTTACAGGACAAAATTAGGTACTATGGGCAAATTGTCACATATAACATATATGTCTCAGTAAATAAGATCATCTATAACCAAACCACATCGCTAACCGAGTTTCAAATCACATATTTTCACGTATAAGACGGAAAGGCCGCTACGTGGACTAATTCAATAAGTGATTGACAACAAAACATATACCGTTATATATGACAGAAGTTCATATATAACGTTACACGGTACAAAAGGTCATATATAACGTTATATGTTCTCTTTATTAAATAAGATAAAATATTTCTAATCTAGAATGTTATATATAACAATATAACGTTATATATTATTATATCTCTCTCTAACTGAGAATATTTTTAAAAAATGACATTAAATAACAACAAAACACATAAAAATATGTTTTTTTGACACGAAAAACACACATATAACCTTATATATTTTTTCATATAACGTTATTAGTTCTTTTGTTTTGGAGTTTTGCAGGACAAAATTAGGTACTAAGTGCAAATTGTCACATATAACATATAACGTTATTAGTCGGAGAGACCGCTGCGCGGACCAAATCAATAAGTGATTGATGAAAAGCACAAATATAACCTTATATATTTATTCAAAAAATTTCAGATCTCTAGTCTAGGAAAAATACACATATAACCTTTTGTATTTATTCAAAAACCTGCAAATCTGATGATAATCGGACACGGGACAAACAAAAGACCGGATCAACCTTCTTATAATATTATATTTTTTGTTTTTACCAGATTTCTCACCCGTAAAACAAATAATGACTGGATCTTCGTCAATATATCTGGTTTCAAAAAAAATAAAAAATTGAAGAAGTAAAGATGGAGATCTGACCTTGGTCGCTAGAGTGGTAGGCACCGAGGCCAAGCCAGTAAGCATAGCCATTAATGGAGGTGAGATACGTTGAGGTACACCGGCGCCGATCCACTCTAAATTGATAATAAACCAAAAAAGAATTCAGAAATGGCTTTGCAACAATCGACTTAAAGCTTCAAAGGGCATGAAAATGGAAATCCTTTTGTTCTTGCGAGTGATGAATTGGTGGAATGGGAATCTTGATTTTGTGCTTTCGGCTCCTGTGGCGGTGACGATGGTGCCGGTGCTTGCGGCGTTTCGAGAGCTCTTCTGTGTCGCCATCAGGAGAGGGACGGCGGTGCTTGCGACGGATGGTTCACGAGGGGAGGGGAGGAGAGAGAGAGGGGGAGAGGGGAGGCTCAGATCTGTTTTGTGATCTAGGGTTTCTCTCTCTATATGTTATATAGGAGGGTTTTTTTGTCTTGAAAAATATCTCTTTTTAAGTAAATTGGAGTTATTAGGTTATATAACTGTATTAGTGGACTAGAGGGGTTATGAAATTTAGAAGTGGACTTAGTGGGTTACAAACATGCTATAGTGGACCTCCCACTAATTTTTTATTAAAAATAAAAAACATCTAAACATTTTGTGTCATTTACTTAAAGTTTGCACTAAAATAATTTTTGTACAAGGCAATATTATATCTTCGTAGGTAGTGAACTATTTTAGCTTTCTGTCAAAATATACTACTCCCTTTGTCCCCCTTTTTAAAATCCACTATTCCATTTTGGACTGTCCCTTAATAAGTGTCCATTTTGTAAAATTAGTGGGTAAAAATTGGTATATTTTTCATTTTGCCCCTAAAAGTAGATTCCATTTTGAAAAATTAGTGAATAAAAGATTAATGATGAAAGTCTCCATCGAGGGTAAATAGGAAAAGTGGAGGTAAAAGTCGATGTGAAAGTTGTAATAATGATATGTTTTCTTAATAAGTTGGAGTTACGAAGCGAGACATTTAAAAAAGAACGGAAGGAGTAGACCTTTTGGAAAAAAATTTGTCCAGACAAAAGCAATAAATAACGAAAACTATAAAACCAAACTTGTGAAAATACAAAATAGACAGAGACAACAATCTAAAATTTTATTTGTTCTCGAATTGTTTTTAGTTTTCGAGGACTTTTCAAGCTCTTGGTATTAATTTTGTATATTTCGATTTCTCTCGTCTAGACGAACAAAAAAACAAAAATCGAAAAACAAATCTTGCCAATATTTTAAAAAGACACTAAAATTTTTGGCCAAATATTCTCTATTCTTTCCCCCACCAAGTCCCAAAAAAGCGAATCCGGGGTGCATGCTGACCCTAAGGGACAATATGGGTGTCGGGCCAATCCGAACCGTTCGTGCTCGGCAATGAATCGCTCAGACTGCTTCTTAGCCGAATAGTAATGGACGGCCGAGATGTGTTCGATCGAGATGCAATTTGAACCGTCCGTTGCCGAGCATGGACGACCCGGATCGGCCCAACACAGAGCATGCACCCTCAAGCTCAACTTCAAATTTTCCCTATCCCACACACCGTTGATGGCGTGTGATGGACGCCCATCAAACACCCACGCCCTAATTTCCTTCCCAATCGCGGTCAAGTTAAAACGTATCTATCCATATATCATTCACAAACCCAGTTAAACCTCGACCGTCCACCTCCGATCCGACGGCCCCAATTTACCCGCGAAGCATCCACGCCTCCCAACCCGTTCGACGCTTAACCCCATACCCATATGCGGAGAGTGCCGTTTGAGGTTCAAACTTTTGTCCGCTAACTCTCACGTGCGCCGTCAACCGCCGTCAACCGACACGCACCGATTCCTCCCTCCGGAACCACGTGCTTCAGTAACGGCGCCAAACGGCGGCGTCGGTTTTTGCCCTATTCGTTACATACAAACTTACATAAACAGCAATTACTTTCTCCTCTCTCTCTCCTCTCTCCCTCTCTCTCTCTCTAGCTTTCAACGGGCGAGGTTCTCTCTCTCTCTCTCTCTCTCTTGAAATTGAGCTTCGTATTCGATGGCCGTTACTTCTCTGCGAACAGAGGTAGTTTGCTTTTCAGATTTACTTGTGGAAAAAAAACAATTCAGTTTTTTTTTTTAAATTGTTGTTTTGTCAATTTCGGTGCCATACGCTGTTGGATAATAAGTAATCTTTGTTCGGAAGTTGAACTAGCTCTGATTCGTTTGAATTTTAATCGTTTTATTCACACGGAAGCCCTAGTAATTTTTTTTTTTTTTGTTACGTGAGATGGGTTTTGCTAATCGTGCTTTGATGCGATTATTAGTTCCAAGATCTGGATTATTTCGATTTTTTTGTTTGTAGTTATTTGAAAAGATTCGGTTTTTAGGGTTTGTACTGGTTTGTTTATTTTTGATAACTCAGCGCACCTTGACTAATAGTGGTGACCAATCTCACCGCCTACTTGCAGAGGTCTCAATTAAATAGCAAAGCTCTGTATGGACTGACCCCAAAGTAATTGATAGCACCTAAAAAGTTTTGAACGTGAGATTTTAGGAGAGAGCAAACTCATAAGTCTCAGACCTTGACCACTAGGCCAACCCCTTGGGGTTTGTTTTGGACTTTGGTTATTGGGCCATTAAGTAGCTTTGAAATAGCTTTGAATTTTGGTTCTTAGGTAAATATTTGATTAGGGTGTTGGGTTTTGGAATTGATGGTTAGGAGGAGATGGGTGAGGTGAAACAGATAGAAGAGCCTTGTCTAGAGAACAAGCAATCGGCGGCTGCCTCGAGCTCATCTGATACCGAAGGGAGTGGGAGTGTTACTCTCAAGTCACCAGGGATGTACAGCCCAACTACTTTATCGCCGTCTCATCGGTACAGTTTCCAATCTTATGCATTTTAATTGTGGATAAGTGTGCTGTGTTTTGCAGGCATCACTTGTTACTGTCGAAGGAGTTTGGGTGTATTTTTTTTTTCCATCAAGAAATTGCAGACATTGTGTTGGATTACTCGTCCACATAAGTTCCATTCATTATGCTTTTGCAATCCTTTTAGGCCATATACGATTTTTGTAAGCTAGGATGGGCAACAAGAGTTGGGTGTGGACCTGGAAGGGATTTTCAATGTAGTTAAATATGGAATTCATTAATCTTCGGCAAGCTGACCCCATTTGATTGGGACTTAAAGCTCAGTTTGGTTCGCATTAATTAATCTTCGGCAAATGGTTTACCTATAAGACTGCATGATCATTATTGAAAACCTTTTCTTTATTATATGCCTGAAGTTTTCATATTATATTTTTTAAATTATAATATGTGAAGGTGTAGAAATTTTCACCGTTTAATTACGTGTAGAAATTTGCAAAGCCTGATGTTTTCATATTCATATCGTTAAATTACGTGAAGGCGTACAATTCTTTGCCGTCTACCTTGTAGAAATTATGGAAATTCTTCAGAAGTTACTAATTAATTCAATTTTTGATTTGAATAACACACAATTTCATTCCTTAATTTAGTTCATGGATTGACAACTTTTGGTCACAGTTGTCTCATCCTTCGAACATGAAAGGCCTGAGGGAATTTTAATGCTTGGAAACCAATGTTCCTTTTGAAGATGAGCTAGGCCTTCTATACTGGCATTGTCGGATTGAATGTTAATTATGTGCTTTTTTCTTTCAACTTTTCCACAAAGTTTGTGCTTCTTGGATGAAATTGTTACCTTCTGGATTGGAAAATTATGACTGTTGGTAAAAATTGGTAACGATTTCTTTAACATAGTATTTAGAGTTCTTGTGACAAGTGTTGTTGCTATTAATCTTAATAATGTGTAGCTGATTTTGTAGGAGGACTACAGGCCCCATCAGGAGAGCAAAGGGGGGTTGGACTTTAGAGGAGGTAAACAGTTTCTCTGACACCTGAAAGTGGTTTTATTTAAAGGCCAGCTTGAAGCGTGTTCATGTCATTTCATTTGTTGGATTATCAAATTAGTCTGCTGATTGTTTGAGTTGTTTAGTAATGCTATATGAAAGTTCAAAATGAGTTTTATACAAGTATTGTTGTTTGCTTACAATGAATTTAAGTGGCTTGTGCATTCAACTAATATAGAAACCTCCGCACCATTTTTCCCAGCTGTAGCTCATTAGCGGGGTCATTGTTGATTTTTTTTCTGCTATTACTTGTGTTGTTATTACTATTTTGTGGCTTGTAGATTTGATTTATTAACCACCTGTTCAATTTGTCACAGGATGATACATTGAAAAGAGCTGTAGAACTTTACAAGGGGAAATGTTGGAAGAAAATAGGTTTCTCTCTACCCTCTTTTTTCCTTTGGCATCTATAATATAGCTGTGGCAGTTACTCTTATGCTGCTTGGTACAAGAATATCATGCACCTTGAATGAATGTCGCTAGTTTGCATTATGATTATAGTGCAATTATTCATTTTCATATTTAGTTTAATTTTTTTTGTTATTGTTTTACATTTTTACAATTTTAACATTCAGACCAGTTCATTTTATGCTTTTATTCCTATGCTTCTGTTGTTTATCTTAAAATCATAAAGACACTTGCCCTGTTTCCTTGCAAATAATTCATCCCTTAATATTGCCCCTGCATCTGAACGATTCTTGGTTCTTCCGCCGTGTGGGAAAATTTCTTAGGCAGGCTAGATGTAGAATTAGATTACCCAAAGCAAGAAGTAGTGGTGTCATGCATTATGGTTGTGGGGTTTCCTAACTAATTTTTGAGACAGGACAATATACCAATTAGTTTTGTCACTTGTAACTTGTGAGTTAACTGGATTGTGTTCTTATAATTTGGATGTTGATTTCTATGCAGCTGAATTCTTTCCTGATAGATCAGAGGTGCAATGTCTACATCGATGGCAGAAGGTTCTCAATCCTGAACTTGTGAAGGGGCCTTGGACGCAGGAGGTCAGCTCCTAGCTTCATTTCTCACCTCCCTTGACTAAAGATTTTTTCTGCTGATTTTGCAGAATATCTTAGACATTTTGTTTCTGAATATTCATTTTGGTTGAAGCGTTGAATATTTTCTACTCCTATCATTTATAGGAGGATGACACAATCATTGAACTGGTTTCGAAATATGGGCCTACAAAGTGGTCTGTCATAGCGAAGTCTTTGCCAGGTCGCATAGGCAAACAATGCCGTGAGAGGTAATATTATGAGCGATAAAGTAGCTCAATTTATTGCACTTAAATGTGGTTTGAATTGTGGAAGAACTCTTCAATATTGTGCTGCCGTCTTGATGCTTTTTAAACTAGACTAGATTCAGTTGATTGTGTTTTTGTTTTTTGTTTTTTTGTTTAAAAGTATGTCTGGAGGAAGAAACAATTTATGATACATCTCTTAAGCACTATTGTTGGAAAGTTTATATACATTCTGCTTTCATCCATCCCCTGAGAGCTGTTATCTTTAACTGTGCATACCTTTCCGAAACCTTTTGGAGAAAGTTGTTATTTATGCATTCATTTGCTAAGGTTCTGGCATCATCCACTTACTTTCTAGGGTTTCAAAATCATATCATCTATCCCATACTTTAGAACAGCATGATTTATGTAGACTCTTGTTGGTGATACTTGAATATTTCCAGGTGGCACAATCATCTTAATCCAGATATAAAAAAGGATGCTTGGACAATAGAGGAGGAATTAGGCCTCATGAATGCTCAAAGGATATATGGGAACAGATGGGCTGAAATAGCCAAGTTTCTACCCGGAAGGTATTCATGTACAATCTATTGTTTATGAAATGAAATGAAGGCACTAGCCACTAATGTGTTGTCATTTTATTCTACATATTAATAGTTTCATCTTCAAAATTCCACCTTGCTTCTTTAAACATTTTGTTCTTGAATATTTT
Source organism: Rhododendron molle (assembly GCA_025413875.1). NCBI lineage: Eukaryota > Viridiplantae > Streptophyta > Magnoliopsida > Ericales > Ericaceae > Rhododendron > Rhododendron molle. Next base: position 45,131,175 of record CM046392.1, read on the forward strand.
TTAGCCCGGATTATCTTTATATGCATAACCGTTTAAATCTCACTCAAAACTCTCTCATCTCACAAACGCATCTCTTGCATTAGTTTATCCAGTTGATGATTTTTTGTCCTCGAGTTGTTTTTTAATATTTTCATCCAACCCTTATGCGAGCTTAGGCACTAATCGTAATAGAGTTCTCTCCAACTACAATCGAAGTAACATGGCTCTATATATTGTAATGGTTAAGGTGCTTAGCTCGGATTTATATTCACATAATTTCAGGTATTTAGAATGTTGTGACTATTTCCTACTTTCATTGCTTTTTCGTGTTCCCACTTAGTTTCTTCGAAGCATAGCACCTACTGATTCCATTGTTTCATTAACGGCCCTATATCCAAGATGCTAATTGAATTGTAAATTTGGAGTACTGCGTTAATAATCTCCTTCACCTATCATGAAGATGCGGTATGTGGTTTTGTACATCCCATTGATACAAAATTAGAATGTTGTCCTCGAAACGGAAGTCACTGACATTTTTAGACCCTTCTTGGTTTTGAACGTCCCATGGAAACCATTCCACTTTTTTTTCCAATTGCTCTCAAAGAAACTAACAATTTTGGAATGTGGTCCTCAAAATGAAATTAAAGTCTTGAGATACAACTTGGAGTTGGAGGATAGGAAAGATACAAAGTGCCGTCATCCGTGCAAAAGGGTGTTGGGAGGGTTGGAAAGGGTGTACACTGTACTTGTTCGCATTATTTGCACAAAGTCGTTGCCTTCAGATGCACAACTCTCATATTTGTAGCCCGAGGCAGACTGCAGGTAGGGTTCCAGAAAGACAGAGAATTCCTCCAATTCTCAGATGATTTTATGCTTTCGCAGTTTTTGAAGCTTGAGGTAGATGCAGAAGGGGTGTTCAATAGGAGGAGTCCTTTTTGTGTCCAATATGACACTAATCTGACACTCCTACTATGCATTTCTTTAATAATGGTTTACGGGCAATCCGGTTTTGCAGCACAAAAGCATGTAACAGAAACGTAGTAGTTTATAGTTCCAAAATGTGCACATCACGACGAGTAGTATTCAATGTATCCAAGTGTGGTGATACTTGCTAATGAAAAAATTGGTTTATGCAGGACTGATAATGCAATCAAGAACCATTGGAATAGTTCCTTAAAGAAGAAGTTGGATTTCTACTTGGCTACTGGAAACCTTCCTCCGGTTGCAAAAACTGATAGCCAAAACGGTGTAAAAGACTCAATTAGAACTGCTTCAACAGGAAAACTGCTTGTATTGTCAAATAAAATATTGGAGCCAGCTGCCCAGACTTCCTCAGGAACTACAGACATTAGTAAAACAGAAGACGATCTCAAAGATCTAGAGTCCTCAACCCCTGTGCAAGATAAGTTTGCTTCCTTAACTGCTCCTGTAAATGAATCTGTTGATTCTGATGCCGTAAAATGCAATTCACAGCCATTAGACATACATCGTGGGAGTATTAATTCATATCCATTGCAAAAGTTTGAGAGTTGTAGAACCAATGGCGATTTAGATCAAGGAAAAGCTATGGGAACATCATTGCAGTTTGAAGCTTCAACATACAGTTCATTGTACTATAGACCACTGGAACTAGAAAGTTGTGCTGAATCAGATTCAGACCGTTGGAATATGTGTCGAATGCAACAAGAATTGAACTCTAGTCCAATTAGATCACCCGTGAGCTTCTTCACTCCGCCTTGTGTGAAGAGTGGTGGTTTCTGTAGGCAGAGTCCAGAATCAATATTGAGAAATGCTGCTAGAACTTTTCCCAATACTCCTTCCATATTATTACGTAAGAGAAAGACTGGCACTCAAACACCTCAGCCATCAAAGGACATTGAGATGGACGCTAGGGAAGTAATCTGGGATGGGTCCCAGACTTTTGATGAGCGAGAACAAATTACAAATGGTTTGGAGAATTCTGGCTTTCATGATGAGAGATTGTATGTGAGTCCTGCTCAAACACCTCCGCCGTTGGACATAATTGGGAAGGATAATGAGGAAGCAATCCGGGATGGGTCCTGTGTTAATGGTGGGCAAGGAAAAACTATGAATAGTTTGGAGAGTTCTGGGTTCTGCGATGAAAGATCTAATGGGAGTCCTGCTTGTATTGGTAATGGCACTACTGGGCTGTATAATGGTAATGCTTTTAATGCATCTCCTCCTTACCGGTTAAGATCCAAACGGAGATCTCTTCACAAGTCTGTGGAAAAGCAACTCGAGTACACTTGACATAGTACTAGTATAATTTGGCAATTGGCAACAACGGGTCAGTGGACACATTCATGGAAGGAAATCTTCCTTTGACTGAAGATTGTCCCTTGTATCAAAAGATGGGCATGACCTGGAACATATATCTGTAAGTCCATTCTTGACTTACACCTAGCCTCTGTGTGTTTGTTTTCATTGTTCTCCCTGTAGCACCGTTCTATATTTGTTGCATGAGAACTAGAGGGGAAGTAGAGCCATAATATCTCCCAGAAGAATGCTCCTGCCTTCGATCATAGAACATGCACTATCCTTGAGGCTATCAAAGGTGTGTGCATGTAAAAGCCAAATATAATAGATTGGCGGGAAGTAATTCTTCGATTTTAAAACTGATCCCTCTACGTCTTGAAAGGTTCTCCTATAATGCACACTCCTAAATTACAGATAAAACAAGGAGCCTAGCCTTCCTCCTGCTCTTCCCCACTCTACTTTCCTGGCATCCGTACAGAACAAAATGTCTGCCAGTGTTTCTTGGAAAACCCAACTAATACAAAAAATTAATAAGGCGGCATCCGTACCAACAAAACATGTTTTACCTTGGATGAATCTTGTTTCCTCTCAGGTATGTATCTTTCAAAAATTTTGGAACTTGGTAAGTTTCAAGTGGAACTCAATTAGGACTAATCTAAATCTTGTATGCTCCATCTGGCATGAATCTTCTGAAATTTTGGAAATTGGTAGGTTTCAAGTGGAACTCAATTAGGACTAATTTAAATCCGGTATGCCCCCCGGTATGAATCTTCTAAAATTTTGGAAATTGGTAGGTTTCAAGCAGAACTCATTTATGACTAATTTAAATCTTGTATACCCATCTGGTACGACTATTTTCTTATTAATACATGGATGTCTGTCCTCTGCATTCATTACGACCAGAGAGCAGACTAATGCATGATAATGTTTCTTATGAATGTGCTGGGGATCATGCGAACAACACTATTTGACTCTGTTTTTTTTTTTTCCCTTCTGAATTTAAGTTGTATCTGCTCGAGTTCATAGGCCTTGTTTTGATTGTTATTTCTAGCAGTGCAACATCGATTTAGTTGGGGAGATGCATATGCATTTTCTCCTCTGATTTTATTTCATTGCTTTAATAATGTAAAAGATTAATGTCTTGTATGATGTTGATTCAGGATATTTGTTGGGGATACATCTGTAGTTTGCGAAGTTTTGCTGAGAAGCAGCTTATCGTCCTACATCATGGTTGGGATCCACAAGTCAGGATGAAATATTTACACACGATGAAGATAATACAATAATCAGTTATCCCGCAATACTCGCCAGCGACAAGCGGGTATCTTGAGGCCATGCCATCATGCACATAATTCGGTGACTGTAAATGTACGTTCTCATCTGGGCATGTCAAGAATGTCCAGGGAATAATGGGGAGTCTGTATAGAAAATCCCCTTCAAAGGAGAAGAGGGGCTTGAGAAATCATCTTTATAGGTCTCGAGTAAACATCTTTATTAACTTAATTGCTATTTTTCCACTTAATTCTTTTTTTTTTCAATGCCCCAGTTCATGATCATAATTGGACTGCTGATTTTTATTGCTGAAGTGCCTTGTGTATTCATCAAGCGCAGGCAGGACGTTTTGCTTCATCCTAGTAAGTGAATATGAAATTTATTGCATGTTAGGTTTTGTTACAAAGATTACCATTTTTTTTTTCTGTTCATAAACCTAACAAATATTTCAAGTTTTTAATTTTCGGGAAGATCGTGCATGTTGAATTTTGTTTGAAAACTTATCTTTACTCTTATTGACTATAATAATGTCGACTCTCAATCATGTTTTCGGTGGCCCGTATCATATTTATTTTTCTTTTTGCTCGGCGGCCCGTATCATATTTATTATCTTCCTTTTTCTTTTTTTCATGAGCCTGGCAAATCCTTTAAGCTTTTATTGATTTTCTCTTTGGCGGCGGCTGTATGCGGTGTGTTGAAGGGGTGGAGGACAAAAGTAAGAGCCTGAGGCGGTGGATGGCGATGGAGGTTTCCTAGCTTTGGGGTGTTTTGGGACCTTTTTGGGTAATAGGAGTATTATGATAGGCAGAGGCCAGAGGGTATATTAGTCTTTTAGTGTGTGCAAAAGATACCTGACTCTCTCTTATACAGTAGTAGTCGGAAGCAGAAACAATGTAAAATTTGGTTCTGAATACGCAAGAGTAATGGTTTTCTTACTTGTATGTTACGTACCGTTTTGAATTTATTACTGTTAAGAGTTATTTTCCCATATCAAAAAAATTAGCATGAAATATTGTTTAAAAGAAAAACAAAATAAAAAATAGTCTTTTTTTTTTTTATCATAAATAAAAAATAGTCTGTTATTGTTTGTATCTGCCGGTACCGGTGTTTTGAGTTTTTAAAACAAAATAAATAATACTCCCTCCATCTCAATTTAAATATTTCCTACAATTTTTCATGTATTTTCAAACCCCCAAAATATACACTTCTACATATTATTTTTTAAATTTTTTTTACACCAAATTAAAATGCTTAGGGGACGTTTAAATTGGAATGGAGGAAGTACTAGGGTACCCGGTTGGTAAAAAAAATTACATACTAATTGGTATGATGCAAGATTCGAAACCTTTGTCTGAAATACTTCTACATTAACTTCCCGGGTAAGGTCATTTTACTCGTTGCGGTAACGTGCCCTCCCTGGAATTTTATCCCCTACCCCTTATCTTTTTTTGGGGTACATCTACTCAAAAAATGTTAGAGAAATTGAAAATTTTGGACATATGGCTTATTGTTGTGTGTTTCCAACCAAATCAATGGACCCCTTAAAGAATTAAATACTTGTTTCAGGGAGACAAATAGCAAGGGGAAATGATATTGGCACTCCAAAAATTGATGCAGGCATTCCAAAATCAATGTAATTCCAAAGCCAATTTCTTTTGTTTTTGGAGTGTTTGCATCAATTTTTGGAATGCTAATATCATTTTTCATAGCAAATTGCTACTTTATTTGACATGTTTAAGTCCATCCAACTCATTTTCTAGCTTTTCAAAATAAATGTCGCACAATCAATTGCGGAACCCTAAGAATGATCATTGGTTGATTGCAAAGAGATGCCCCTCCGAATGAAATTCCTGCCTCCGCCACTGCAAACATCACACAACACCGGCATGCAAATACCTTTGTTTCTCGTCCATACTGTATCTAACTCAATTACTTAACAGAAGAAGATCGTCGTATGTATGCTCGACTTCGGTTGCCGAATGGGAAAGCTTTAAGCAACGGTAGGAGTGACTTCCTCCTTAACTTACCTAAAACCATGTTTGCTTACCCCTTTGCCTACCAATGATACAGGTGCAATACTTGCTGACTTCCCTTTCTTTACACCTCGATTGCCTGCCTACTCTTTTCTAACACTTGACCGGAGGCTGTATTGAAAAAGCTGTATTTCAGATACGGATTGGTATGAAAATTGACATATTTCCAAGTCTTCTAAGAAGGAGTAGCATTTGGTTTTTCAACACTCATTGTATGTGAAAACTAAGAGACGTTACGTTAACAAGATTACTAGAGTTGTACCTGTTCTATGCACAGGTGTTTATGAACTGCCATAAATTAAAATTTTTAAATTGAGAATAAAATTAACTCAAATTTTGAAAGTTAAGAAAAAATGGGAGTATAAATAAAACAAACAAACAAAAATAAAAACAAAAATGTGATTTAAGATTATTGGTAACAGTCCCTATAACAGTCGTCATTTTCTGGGGGGTTGGAATTCCCCACCTCTATCTCTATCTCCATCTACCTTTTTACTCCCTCTCCCTGGCTCCGACTCTCCACTCGTTCCGGTAGCCGATGGGGTCCATTTTGGCAATAATGTGAAGCAAGGATAGCTTGGCTCAGCTCCTCCGGCGAATAAATTTAACAGATCCAGAGCGGCGGTTTTCGGTGACATACTAAACGGCTGGGATTTTATTTTCTCTTTTATTTTGTTTTGTTTGCTGTTTTCAACTTTTGTTTCCCCTATGTGAGACTTTCTTCCCATTTTGTAGAACTTTCTCATCCCTTTATGGGTTGACATAGTTTGATAATTTCATTGGAGGCTTTTGAACCTAACTACATAGTACATTTGTTTGCTTACGATAGTAGTAAATACGTACTCCCTCCGTTCGGATTTAAAAGTCCTTTTTAAATATTCGTATCATTTTTCAATCGATTATATTTTGTAATTTATTATATTTTATACTCCCTCTATCCCAATTTGTTTGTTCAATTGTCGAAATTCGTGTCTTTCAAAATACAACCTAATAAAACACCCAACGGGGACACCCAAAATCTCAATCTGATAGTTCCCGATTGAATTTTTATGATCCGAACCGCTCAATGTGTGCAGAATGTGATTTTAAGGGCGTCTGCGAGAAATTAGCAAAAAAAATGACCGGAAAAGGCTTGATTTGAGCAGTTTTTATTTGAACCGTTCAATAAATAATTGTTCAAAACTGTTTGGATCAAGCCCTTCCCGGTCATTTTTTTGGCTGATTTTTAGCGTGTACCCTTAAAATCACATTCTGATCACATTGAGCGGCTCGAATCATCAAAATTTGATCGGAAACCATGGGGTGTTTTTTTAGGTGTCCCCGGAACCGCCCCCATACTTATATATTACATTTTATAATGTTTTTTTTTTATGATTTAGAAGATTTTGTATAATAAAACTAATTGAGATCTATCAAATAAGATCCATATTGCATATTAAAAACATTACGAATTGAAAATTACAAACAATTCTTTGAGAGGTCAAACGCTCTCAAAAAGTCAAAAAGAGGACAAACAAACCGGGACGAAGGGAACAATTTTAAAAACATTGTCTTATAGAACTAATTAAAATCCATCAAACAAAATCCATATTAGATATGAAATTCATTATCAATTTAAAGATAAAATTCAGTTTTTATCCGATTAAAATTGAACAGTGGACTATTAAATCCAAACGGAGGGAGTGTACTATTTTCGTAAATGTCAAAGCTTGTTTTGTGCATTTCAATTCATAAAGATATCCACTTGGCCATGCTAAAAGGTGAAGTTGGCACTAAAGAGGTGGCATGAACGAGCTTTAGAATAGATAATGCACATTAAATTAAAATCTTCAAATAAGAGTTATTTACAAATTCAGCCAAACGGAAACTTTCTTTTTCCTTTGTATACTACACATTAAGAAACTGTACATACATCATGGACAAAAAGCGGAGTTGCGTTGCGCACAGACAAACCCGCCGTTCCGATGTTTAAAACAAGTTTCCAATTCTTTGAAAGGAACTCCAGAGTATCTGCCAAAACAAGAACCTGTATGAGATACCAAGTGAAGAAATCCATCAAAATTACTAATATTCTTAAGGTACTGCTAGCCTAAGAATCATTTCCAAACTAACCTGAATGATCTGTACATTGCAAAATTCTCTCCAAGATCCTTGTGCTGAAGCCTGAAAACATGAAACATAGAGAATTACTTTGGTGGCATTAGGAGACCCGTTCATCATCATACATCCAACTTGGAATCCTACACTACCTGCGTAATCCAATCAATTATTTCTCAAGAGTTAAGTCGTTATTCTTGGTGTAAGAGTGAAAAGAGGAAAATGACAGCAATATATAGCTAGTGACATACCGAACTTCGTAAGAATGTCTTCCAAGCTACAGCATGAATAAAGAACCAATGGTTGTTTGACGAAGAACCTTGGAACTCCGATCGAGGCCATGAGAAGCCACCTAGCCATACAGAATGATAGATCATGGACAAAAACACTTAAAAGTACAATCACTTCAAGAGATGGGATTTAAATTTGATAACAAAGGACTTACCCAGGGGCGGTGTTAGGGTTGCGCATGGTGTCACAAAAAAGATTCCACTTTCTCACATACTACCTCCGCCCCAATTACTACTAAAAAGTTTTGAGTTACCAAGAATACCCCTCACTCTTTTTAGATTAAACGAGAGTGCATGTTCTCCGTTGCAAAAAAAAATTCAAAAGAGAGGGCATTAAGGGGACTTTTTTAGTCAACTTAAAATTGCACATACATTTTGGGACATGTAAAAGTGAAAAAATAGACAAACAAATTGGGACACAAGGAATACTTAGAAACAACATTAGTGACCTTTTTGTCATGTGAAATTGTGCATAGAGTACATTCCGAAGTACCAAAAGAAAAAATAGAGAGAGAGAGAGTACACGACCTCCTAGCCAATAAGCCGAAGAACAAAGACATGGCCTACTTGCGCAATTGTTTAGCCGCTTGACTACAAATAACTTTAAAAGGCCTACATAATCTCATCATTAGTTAAACACCACAAACAACATGCTCACATGCATACCTCATAGATAGCTCTCCATGGGTTCAAGCATCTAAACAATAAAGCTGCTTGTCTAATAAAACAATTCCCCGAAATTTAAGGCTTTAACGCGATTCATAACCACTAAAGCCACTAACCTAAGATGAGTGTACAAGGTCTCTTAAAATCGAGAGGTGCTTGACAAACTTTCAATGTCCAAAACTTAAAATAGAGTAGGGAACAAACAACAAAATAAAGAAAGATAAACTCCTTACCATGTGATTAAGGGCTGCATAGCGTTCCTCATTCAAATACAGTGGCTTTCCTCTATGCATTTCAATATCCTGTGATAATAAAAAGCTTAAACAATCAACCATGGCAATTCCCGGCAGATATTTATGTGCATGATTAGCCTTTGCATGCATGTAATTGCCGTACATACGGGAAAAGTATTTGACCCCAAAAATGTTGAAGATCAACTAGACAACCCTGGAAGGTAATAATAGTTGAAGTATTAGAAGCTCCCATGTTTGCTAATTTACTATAGATGCTCAACTTTCCTATATCCCCAACACCTTGGAGTGCAACCATGCTTCAATAGCAAGCAGCTCCCTTGTTTACTTGATTTACTACTGTATTTTATCAGTTCCATATTCCAAATACCTTTGAGTTTGACCGTCTTATTTCGACAGCAATGACAACAGCGTTAAAACTCTTCTCCCCAGGGGAGGAAACCAAGTAACAACGTAAGCTTGAGTCTAGATTAGAGCTGCAAGTTGAGTATTTCTCTAGTTATACTCTGGAAGTCGGAGCTCAAGCTTGACTTGAGTAACTTAAGCGAGCTGAGCTCGAGCTCTTATAGAATAGCCAGCTTGAGCCTCTATTATTGTGGTCAGACTTGACGAGAAATTGTTTGTGTCAATTGCTATAACCCATACGGGTCTACCCCACGACACAAAGAGCAGCAGAAACCAAAATAACAAAAGACTTTACATCAATTGCTTCTGTTAGAAAATCAAATGGATCATATATTTAAATAACTCTTATACTGCTCACCAGTAATCCTTACTGCATATTGAAGAACTTAAAAAAGTGACCTAGAGATGAACATCATTGATGGTAGGAGAAATGCTATTGCAGAGGTAATTTTTTTTGAGAGCTTTGTGCATATATTGCCAAAAGTTACGTCTACCTCCCAAACAATGTTCTAAAAGTTCACCTAGGCAGATCCCCAAATCCTAGATTTTAGGCCCTAGGCGTTAGGCAGCGAATAGTTGACGGGGTTTCTATAAGTATTTTGGGGTTTAATCTGCAATAGTCATGGATATTGAAGCCCAAAATCGGCTAACAAAATATGTACATTATACAGCACAAAAATGATCTTTCAAGTAGTCTTACTTTAGTCTCAATTCATTTCTTCCTGTCCTATCTTCCTCAAGAGGGGGCGGGGCCGCGGGGTGATATTTTTCTTAAAATGGCAAAACCGACTAATCTTAGGCAAGCGCTAGGCGCCCCTCTTCCGCCTGGCTAGCGCCTACTAATTTCTAGAACATTGCTAGTCCTCCCCTGCCCATACCCAATCAATTGGGATTACATGGGTACCATTGTTGTTGAGCAGTTACGGTTTCTGTAACCGTTGCACTATGTTTAATTTCCCTTCACGTGTCATAGAAGAGACAATGGGAGATTGGACTTGGCAAACGGCGGCGATGACGTGGTTGCCGAGTTTAACAGCCGCAGCATAACGGTGACAGCAACCGGAAACGTAAATTTACTTGTTTCGCGGATGGTTACAGGGTGCAACGGGTGGTGGTAAATAACCATACCATCATGGGGTACAACACACGCCCTCTTTCACCTTCCTCAACCTTTCAGTTACAAAATATTTTGCAGAGCGACCCTTTGATTACAATTTCTTCTAACAAAACAACCATACAATAATAGACGACATATGTAATAGATTTTGCTAGCTATTATAGCATAATGTGTTCCTACATCTTATCCCTACAAGGTCTATCATTCTGTCGAATAACCAAAGACCATTTAGTGTATTTGTGCTTTTAGACAACAAAAATTCATGAAATGGGAAGACATCAAACTTAAACAAAAGAAGAAAAGGAAAGTGAACTGACTGGTTACTAAGCATTACACTTTGTTGCTACACTATGCTTACCTCTTCGCCAAATGCGTCCAAGTATGGAGAAGGCCAAGTTGCTTGACGAGCAGCTCTCTGAAGCAAGATTACGGTTTTCTGTAAGAAGTACTAGTTAGTCATCTATGGAAAAGTGCAACCCACACGAGTACAATGATAGTTCTCACTTCTCAGGCACGAGGTAGGCAGAGCAAAAAGTACCTTAATCAACAAAAATGCTCCAGTACCAGCACCACAGGCCATTGCATGAGTTCGACACTCGCTTTCCCTTACCAAGCAAAAATAAGAATGTCATTATTGAAACTCGAGATAGAACGTGTTACAAGCATGCAACCACAATGATTGTAACACCTCATTCTCAATCATATAAGTAGTGAGAGAGAATTTCCATCCACAATGATATGAAATAATCAGGAACTAAAAAGATTACACTTCTGTTTATATGTCCTAACTCAAATGATAATTTAAAATCAACTTGTCGACTAACTAGTTATACTAAAAAACTATTATATCATTTGGCCTCTATGTGTGTTTGTGTTTATAGACACACATACACACCATATATTTTTAATTACCACTTGAAAATATAAGGCATATATGAATCGAATTCTGTATAGATGAGTTGCAAACCTGCAGCATATCTTCCAGTATGGAGAGCACAATTTACCACAGGCAAGGCACAATGCTGGATCTTCCAGACCAACTCCACAATCCGGGCAATTCTGCTTTATATACCTGATAAAGCAGAAGAATTAACCGATGATGATTGTAATGAAAAAGAAGGAAATGAAAACATGACTGCAAGTGTATCTAGAGTTGACCTCTGTAAGAGATCCTGGTAAAGATGTGGCAAATGCATCAACTTAAGAGGAACTGCAGGGGTTAGGTGCAACACCCGCTGACGATTACCAATTACACTCTCCAAAAAATGACGGGACCATCTCAAGACTGAGGAACGTAGAACTTCATCATTAAGAACAACATCCAGTGGGGGAATCTTAAACATCTTCTCAAGTTTTTCAACTTCAAAAAGTTCCACCATAAAGCCATCGGCATATTCGATCATATCATCAACATTGTAGACTTGAGCCCAATCACCAAATGGTGCAGAGGTGGACGAGCTCATTACTTTCCACAACAGCGCACATCTTCGCAAATAAGGGAAGCTCAAGCGGCGAATAATATCCTTGACATCATAAGAAACATCAATATAGTTTGAAACAAAATAATGTTGAGCAACCGGATGGTCTCCCACAATCTTGAATATGTCACAGACCAGACCGTCATGGCATCCTAATTCAGTTGTACTGCATTTAGACTTTCCGCAATATGTGATTATAGCCTGCAACGCATTCTCACATTTAGAAAAACCAAATCAGATCGAGGGACATAGAAATATATCATACGTCTTGTGTGGCTGTGGCTTAAATGAACACCACCGTGTAACAAACCTGGGCTACGGAGACAGCATAGAAGAGATGCACAAGAGATAGGAAGGACTCTTCACAAGACAGAAATTGGGATGGTAGGCAAAAAAGTACCCACATCAATGTTGAAAAAGCATCACTAGAGAGAACAGGATAGGAAGCCCGTCTCCAAAACTGGATGTCCGGATATGGCACCTCTGTTTCCACATTCTTCAAGATGGATAACAGGTTGCCTGTAAAGCATAGCAATCAATAAGAGGATCAATGCTAGAAAGAATCTAATATAAATCACTAGAGCATCCAAGTTCTAAATAAGTATCCCAGGTTAATCCCATTAATGGGTAAGGAGGGGAAAGTTGGGTACAGGCCTAAGTCCTAACCTTCGATATTAAGAAAATTAGGGAATGCGTGAATCTTGCCCACAACAGATGAATATGATCTTAGCTGATTTTTCTTTCTTTTATCACGATCTTAGCTGATTGTCTGCACCACTATTATATTGATTGATCAATATGAACAAAATTGCTACGGTTGCAGTTACTATACTACTCTTAGACCCATTCCAAGGGTTCAAGTAAGTCAAGGCTTACAGTATGCTACAACTTATTCTGGGTTGGGTTGCGTTCATAGATAGTTGACCTAAATCATTGCACTATTATCGCGATAAAGCTATTGGGAATTCAACCCAGGATGACAACAAAGAGGCTAACACGAACATAACAACAGTGAGATATAATCCAGCAATAGGGAATGCCTAAACTTATGGTAGGTGGGCCATGGGTGGGTGTTCATAGATAGGTGTCCTGAATATGGCAATGCAAAAGATAAAGCAACTGAAATGAATCCAACCCAAGATAATAAGGAATAACAGAGGCCAACACATACCATAATAGCGTCACGATTACTTTTATTAGCAGACTTACCAATCTAGAAGTGGTGCTAGCAGACTTACCAGGAAGTGTTGCTAGAGTCCAGGAATCTACAACTATTGAGGTGTCAATTGGATCTCAAACAGGCTTCCTAATTCACTGAAAGTTGGCTAAAACAAATGATTAACCCACAGGCCTAGATGGTAAGGCCACCAGCCCCATTAGATTGGATTGGCAAGCCCATGGGCCCACTAATCTAGCATTTGGTTCATTGGTTGCACAAAAGAAGGCCAGACTCACAAGCCCAAGGGAGTACCAATCAGCCTGAGGGGGTGGAGGATTCATAATACTGGGGGACTAGGTATTATGAATCCTGTCCGATGCCTCCCATGCGATTTTACCATGTTAAGCATGCTCTGTACAAGAAAATTTGAATATGCTCTTCGCTATAAATACTCCACTTATGCAGCCAAAACCCTCCCCACCGTAATCTAGGAAAACATATGATTTGTTTTGGTTACCAAGTGGTTTGTCGTTTGCTTTGGTTAGTTAAACATTTCTGCTATTCTGTTTTATGTACATGCTTAAGAGAAAGGGCACAAGGGTGAAAAATGTGGTTTGTAATCTCATTCCTACAATTGCAGACAAACATGGGCTTGGAAGTCCCTTCTCAATCCCTCCGATGGTTCAATCCTCCCAAAAACAAACACCAGCTTCAAATCACACATGGGATTGCCAATCCAACCTTCTAGCTACTTTGCACAAACCCCTGCGGATTATCAAACCGGGCCTCAGTACACACCAATACCGAGGAAAGGTGATTGAAGGGCAACCTCTTCATAATAAAAGAAAAAGTTTCAAAAAAGAAGCAAAGAGGGCCACCAAAACCAAAAGAAAGCCAGCTCACCAACATTGTAGAGGTTCATTTCTCATGTTTTGCTTTGGCATATGGGGCATAGCACCCTTGTCAACTTATTAACAAAAGGTTTGCACCATTGCATATATTTAATGGGTTATCATACAGTCAGAGCATGTATGCTCATATACACAAAACTCTTTGCACAAATTTGATAAGTTAACATCATAAATACAAATATAGTGGCTCTCATTTACAGTTTATATCCTGAAAAATCCAGTGCAGCAAAATCTGAATGAAGGTAAATCATGGAAAAACAAAAGCCAATATAAGTAGAACATAATCAGTGGCACAGAAACATAAAGATAAAAGTCAAAAGAGTGTAAAAATTCCATAGAAATAGAAACCGTACCTCCTTGTCTGTATATCTCGCTCGGAAATTCATCCAATGAAACTCCAGAGCATACTGACTCCGCAAAGAGCTGAATACCCCTCAACCTTAGAAAAACAGTAAGACTGTTTTTTGACCTTGTGCTTTGCACAATTTTTAGCAACAAGGATAATATAAAACCACTTGAAGAATTGAGTTCCTTATATAAGTTATTAAGGCCATAATTAGGAGTCAAAGAAGTCCTTCCGCAACGAGCAGCAATTTCTGTAGATAAAAGAGAGTACTTAAGAGTGTCCCACATAATCATCGAGTGGCTTACCCTTGCAGATCCTGATATCCTGTCCTGTTTGCCGGGGAAATACATTCCGGATAGTACACGAAACATGGACTCAAGATTTGGTCTTATCCTCCCATTTCGATGCACTGGAATATCTTTTAGGATTTCACCCCTCCCAGCAACATCAGCTGCACTACGCAAAAGTGAAAAGGCTTCTCTAAGACGAAAATCAGTTTCTCTGGTGGCTGAGGTTGAATGACCAGTAGCATCTGACCAATTGACTGTGGACACCATTGGCGGCCTAACAACCTTTTGCGCATCTCCAGGTAATGCAGGCAAGATTGAGTTGGCAAGTCCACGACAAACAGGACAGAGGAACTCTCCCTGTAAATAATATGTTCAATATCCAAGATACCAAAATGAACAGTTGCTATCAATTGCAATTAAAGACAAAAAAAAAAAAGGCCCCTACCTGATCTGGATCCACAATTTGTCCCCCTTCAAAAACAATTCTCCTGAGATACCTGTGTCAACAGTGAAATGACATTAGATTGATGTCCAATACATGCATATGTCCAGCAACATGTTTGAATATTCATCGACGACTTAGACTTTACTTCAGTTGCGAGTAATAGCCTAGTGACTGCCATTTTATATTGCAAGGTGCAATTATGTGCACGTCGAGCTAATAGCAAGTTTAGAGCCTGGCAGCATAATTTATAAAGACCTTACCTTTCCTTCAGTGATGATAAGTAACGGTCAAGACAAGCTTGATGCACTGCATGCCCACAGGAAGAAACATAGATTCCATCACAATCTACTGGACCAAAGCCATCGTATGATGAAACAGGTATAGAAGATTCGGATGGCGCTGCATTTTGAGAATGAGAATTTTCTGAAGGTGAAGGGTTCTCCATAGTCTGTTTTGAAAGACAAGCAATATATTTTCCAAGCAAAAGCGATTCAGGTCTTCTCCATTGTTCAACTATTGGTGATCTCTGATCATCCTCTAGGAAATTTGGATGAAATAAATTATCGTGCATTTGCTGACGAATAGGCAAGTACATATTTTCTTCTAAGGTCTCAAGTGAAAATTCTGTCCTTTCCCTTGAATCGTTTGATATGCATGGCAGTTGGATATTCCTAACTGAAGGGAATCTAGCCTTGATGAATTCAAGAAAGGCATTGACTTCCCTAGGTTGTCCACCAGAAGCAAACTCATTTACTGCATCTTGAATCAATTCATTCATCTGCGAAGATGAAATCAGTCCAGAACTGCTAGTGGTAGGGTTCGTACCAGATGGAACACCCATCTTGCTGGAATGGATCACCATGTGCTCCTTGTCTGATTGGCCATCTTGATCCCATGATCGAGGACCTCTGTCAACGAGGCTCAGAAGCCTGGATTTCTTGTTTCAAGAATATGGACAGAAACATCAACACAAGCATAAGTCACAACTCACAATAAACAACAAAGGTAGTACTGATCACTGAAGCTCAGAATGTAATATAACCAAGTCAGCGGACTCCAACAATAAATCCAGGAAACAAAGAACATGCACCAGGTAGTCACTTACCTGGAGAAGAATTAAAAAAGAGAGAGGATTTTTAGAATTTGGATCATGGCAAAGAGAGCAGACATCTTGTGTGGACTCTCCCGGACCTATTCTGATGTCAGAGGGGCATTCTGCTTCTCCACTTTTTGAAACATCCAACCCGTCACTTGCGGAAGAATTAATGCTTGCTAAAAATTTGGATTGTTGGGCCCGCATTTTTTCCTGCATATCAAAGACAGTGAGCTTTTAAAAGGCACTTACAAATAGGGGTTTAACTAGTCTGGTGCGGCCACTGATCAATCCATTCTGAACCAGCGTAATTTTGGTTCAGTTCTCACACATCTATATTCTGAAACAAGAACCAAAAAAACAAGAAGAAATAACACTAGCATATCTTAGGTTGGACTCACACAAACAAAAAAGAATTGAAAATCCATTCCTCATACATCTGATCTGAGGAATTAACCAATATAAACAAAGAAACCAGTCCAGAGACTCAAGCTAACTTGAGCTTCTAACTAAATTCTTTACAACTTCTAAAAAACATGATACCCTTCGGGGAAAAATCTCACCGAGCAAACTGTACAAAAGATATTGCATGAGATCTTACCAATATGGCAGCTTGTCTCTCTCGGGCTTTGGCCTTGCGCTTATCACCTTCAGAAGTTGAACCACCGAAACCAATACCACTGTTTAGACCAGAATGTGACAGATGATTGACCACTTCAGGTGCAAGCCTCTGGAGTTTAGAATTACATCCAGAATCAAGCTCAGCAAACTTCTTCAATAAACTTCCAACCAAAGAAGAAAGGTTGAAACCACCAGCTTCCAGAAGGTTGTCTGGTTTGTCCTTCCTATGCATCCTCATCAATGACACAAGCAGCGATAACAAGCTCTGATCACCTGATCTAGTACATACTCCCTCATCAGCAAAAGCTAAAATGGGAATTGAATCGCCTGTGCAACACAATCGATCACCAGATTCCCTCTGCCAACAACAGATGTCCAATGCGAATGAGAGTAAATGCAAGGCCGTTAACAGAACTACATCTGGCGCACGCGATGCGGTTGCTTTATCAGGGTAAACAGCATAAAATAGTACAGCACGAACAATTTGGACGATCATTTTACAAGTAGCCACTCTGGCAACTCCACTGAGAGGACTAAAAATCTTTGACCATTTGGGAAGCTGAGTGTTCAATGCAGAAGCCCCACAGAAGCGCAAGTACCTTTCTTCTGCAACTTGCAAGTCCCTTGAGTTCCAACGAGGATGATACAAATCCAGTTCTTTCCAATATTGCAAACGCAGTTTATACATACCCTGAAAATAGAGCAATTCAAAATAAATTCTTCAAAAAGCATGCCAACAAAGAAAAACTTAGAGACATGGCAGGTGCAGAGCCAAACCTGATTCATGCCAGATGGACTGGAATATGATGCTACTGTATCCAAAATTTTCTGAAGCTGCTTCATTTTGTTAAGATCACGAGGCAGTGATTTCACCAATTGACTGTGAGTGGCATCTCCTATAGCTAGCTTATAAACTAACTCTCGTTCCAGACACTCAGCTGTAGATAGTCCACAAAACCGCCTTTCTTTTACTATCTGTATGATAAGAGTGAGCATTTCGTGCACCAGAACTGGTTCATTCCTGAAAAATAGTACCCTTTTAGTTTCCTTAGCTGTTCGTATCATAATTAAAACAAGTTCTCTACGAGAGTACGGGCAGCCTTGAATAGGTAAAATTGCTATCCAGATCCTTAGTGAGTTTTGTCCAACCCATCTTCCACTGATCTCTATGACATTGACTAATCAATTGATAGCTATGAATAGCTCACATACACAAAAGCCCGCATTTTACTTTGACATGGATAATTTATATTGTTTAAGCCGATAAGAAAAATAATTTCAAACATAGATTGTGAAATCGAGAGTGCTCTCTTAATCTCCCATCAAGACAGATATTTAGCACACAGAAAGCTATATTAGTACAGAAGGTTCTTGAACCTCGTGATGCACCCAGTGGCAGATAGATCAGGCAGAAAGTTTTTTTTTGATCGGTAGATCAGGCAGAAACTTACCAAACGTTAAATAGCAATAAGTCAAAAACTATGCTTAGTTCAACCCTGGTTCTCCCTTTCCCTCCACATCTCTCCTCTAATTGTGCATTATGCAAATGAAAAATATGTGCCGCAGGCAAAAAGAAATTCTGTAACAATTCCCGAGTCCCAATTTTGGTCCCTTTCAAGAAGACAGAATGATTGTGCTCTGGACACTACAAGTTTCCAATAGTGCGCTTTAGTTTGAAATGTAATGCAAGTTGGAGCTATCACATCAATGCAAAAGAGAATGGCAAAATAGGATGATACAAGTTTTTCCAACTTTTCGAAGTGGACAAATTTTATGCCTCCTAAAATAGAACAGTGATACTGCCTCCGTCCAATTTTGTTTACTTGGTATTCTACTTTGGGATGTCCCCAATTGTTTGCTCTTTCTGAAAGTCAAAGGAAAGTGTAAATTCCCACAAACTAACCCTCATAAACTATTAAAAGTAGTTTTTAAAGATAGAGAACAAGGGGTAATGTTGGAAATTTCATTTAACTTTTAGGGAGAAATGCATTAATTTTATGTCCTGTTAGAAAGTTTAGTTCCCCGCATAGAGCAAAAAAGGGGGACGGAGGGAGTAATAATCTTGGTTCTTGAACAAAATTGCCCCTGGAGCTAAAATCCGCGGTGCAGAATGTAAATGATATAGCAAGGTTACTGAACAGACACGCAGATATTGAGATGAATTTAGTGGTGCAGAATTCAAATGATCCACATTCTAAGTATCTACAGAGTGTTCGAAGGACAATAGAAATGAGGAGTCTTCATTGGAGTTATTGAGCTTATATGAACAGAGAGTTAGAATCGCAGGAGTTATTGAGTTATTTGAGCTGTTGTATACATATAAGCAGAGGCCAAAGGAAAACCCCGTGAAGTTCAGTGGCAAAAAAGCAACGTCAAAAGGTCACATGCTCAAAAAGGGATTTTGTACGTAAAACTAGGTAGTAACACAACTTAAAGGGGCAAGCTTCAATTCTCAACATGCAATATGTTCCGCAAAGAAAAAAGAAGGGCAACAAATCACTCCGAGAAAGAAAATGGAAATGCAAGAAACATACTCGCTGGACCGTTCAGGATTCAGAGAGAGGTAACTTGACAACCCAAAACGCTCTAGAATTCTATTGACATAAAGGTCCGCTGGAGCTAAAGCAGCACAGCACTGCAGCAGAAGTAGATCCAGCTCTAAACCTTGCTCAGACCTGCAATAAGCAACCCCAAAAGACAAATCTTTACAAGAACCAGAAATCCTGGAAAAAACAGATATGGAGAAGATATTTTCATGCGAGAAAGAAATGTTTGACACAAAATCAAATTCAACCATACCAGCGAACAGAACGGTACCACTCCCAAGATAATATGGCAGCATCCCCATTCTTCCTCCACATTCCAGCACGAACCTGAGCACAGAATACTCTAATCCGCAAAGGGTGCTCCATAACAAAACCAGAGAACCCATATGGGTGGCACCCACCGAGGACATGTCCAAAGAAATCCTGGTATACAGCAGACGATGAATCAGCAGGACTGACACTGATGGTGTCGGGCAACGAGGACTCGCCATAACATCTTTTCAGTGATTTTTGTAAAACCAATGACACCAATCGATGTAAAGGGATGTGAACAGATATCTCCTGTGAACTGACATCATATGCTACATCTGGCCAATCTGGCAATGTCAGAAAACGTAGACCATCTAATTCAGTAGCATATTCAACCTCCATTGTATTTTCGTCAGAAGCAGGCACACTAGCATCCTGTCCTATGACTTGTCCATTCTCTATGTCAATACCAACACGGAATCCACTGTGAGCCAGTAAAGAAAAGTCTCTACCTTGAATTTCGCCTGAACTCGTAAGTTTACTGCCAGCTGAAGGTGCATTATATGACCTAAAAATTGATTTTCCCTTCCTAATCTTTGATAGCGTTTTCTTGAATGTAAAAAAATTGTTCCCTGACATGTTGGCGATTTTAGGTGATAAGACGCTAAGAAGAGCTCCTGAAGTATTATCCACCCTTAACCAATTTTCAATCGCCTTCAAGCACTCAAATACTAACGATGCAACAGATGGTTGAAGTACAAGTAAATCTGATTTTGCTTCAGCAACCTTGGATGCAGAACCTAATGTGCCACTCCTGACTGTTGCACCACAGACAGAGCTTTCCTGCGAAAGTCTTCCTACCTTTGCATGTCTTGGGCTATCTCGATCCTCACAATCTTCTTCATATGTGGTGGAAAGAATTTCATCATCCGTCACCCCAGTACTGGAGACAGAAAAGGCCCCTGCCACTAATAGAGAATGGATATTCGCAATAGAGTGACCTAAAACAAAGGGCAAATGCATATTCTCATTATCTTCTTCAATATGGACGCCTGTTTCTCTCTTTTGAGGGTTCATCCCTTGCACAAAAGCCAATAGTCTCATCCACATCCTTAAGATATCTTGCCGATCATGGGTCACATACTTAGGTACTATCGCATGGCTCATAACAAATCGAATATCTTCAACCACACGAAGAGTTGTTTCATACAAATTACCCCACTTAGTAACCTGCAACAGAATCTAATCAACCATCTTGCTCTAAAAGCACAAGTGGAGAACAAAGTAAAACAAAACATACAAATGAATTCAGAGAATGGAATAAAAGCCAAGAAAATAAATGTATCCACTCAAGCCTTCTCAATCCACAAACTGCCACCGAGTAGAACATGTGCGCACATTAACACATAAATCATACTAAGTCTATTACAAAAATAATCTCAAATGCTTAATTGAGTTATTTGTTTAGCTTTAATATTTTTGGACTTTGAAATGGGTGCATAAGTCTTCTAATGGCCAATATAAATGATAGGGAAGTTGTTGAACAGGATCTTTACTGGTTAAAGACATCTTTTCAAAGCTAATCTGAGTGGATCTTGTAAAAGATCAGGTACGGAACAAATGCGACTGTTTTTCAAATGTTTAATATCGTCAAGTGTTCTATTGCAAATTTCAATCCAATCAAACATCCGCAGCAGCCATTATATATCTTGGTTAAAAAATGGTAGTTTTGAGATATATTAAGATTCAGGCCTTGGTTCATATCTCGTCGAGACGTCGACCAATCCTTTCTCGCTCAGTTTCTCCTACAGGTGAGCCCCGGAATGGTAAAATAGGAGAAGCCTCCCCTGCTATATATATGCATGTAATCTTTCTATCCAACACAAGTTCCCCCATTTAGAATATTAGAAGTTTGCTGGGGTTTTGAGTTTTGACGGAGAAAAATAAAAGATAGCCTATGAACTAGATTGGCCATGCAACTCAAGGCATGGCACACGACTTTTCGGGTTCAATCCCAACTTCTACAGGAACTTATGTCTGTTCTTCCTGCCACTGGATTTGTTCTCCTCACCTTCTTTTTAGTCCCTGCAAGGGTTTGATTCAGATGAGAGTGATTGACATTTGAGTATGTACCAGGGTGGTCTTTCCCAACCCTTCTAAGGGCCAAGAATTGCTTCTTCGCCATTTCTTCACAGGTATTAAACATCATAAACAACAGTTACAACACATGATGATCAGAGGCACCGCTACATACAAAGTTGTGGTGTCAGCTGACCCCAAGGAGAATTTGCTTCTTACTACCATCCTATGCATGCACTCCTTGGCCCGAACTTGACTCATAGAGAAAGAAATACGACCCGGCCTAGGCATGAAGCACGCATAATTTCTTTCCACTAAATGTCATGTGGAAAATATTCCTACTTGATTTGCAATGATTTCAATACATAAAAGCTCCTTGAAAGTAATGTCTACTAATACATGTTTTTGGTTTCTTCTACTCAGTAGCTGAGAAGTTTAATTTAGTTTGTGCTATGCAATCATTACAAATAATGATTAATCATTCATGTATTAAATAAAAATATTATCAGAAAATAGGCTAATGTGAAAATTAGTTCTTTTGTTTATTAGTTGAAATTATTTTGCTAAGATGACATGTATCTTTAAGTTCGTGAATGACCCCATCACCACAACTTTATGGAGTTGCCACTGAAGGAAATAACCAAAAACAAAAAAAAAACTATAAAGTATAACCCAGAAAATTCAAGCACTTGGTGAGTGATGTATCGACAGCAGAAGTAAATCCCTCAGATTTGAAAACATGCCCTTGAAGCAGTAACTGAACTGTAAAGTAACAGAAATAACATAACTGAGCACACATATCAAGCCAACATATGGCTTAGTCGTCCAGATCCTTGCTTGAAATCTATAGGCACGATCAGACACATATATCAAACGTTAAAACATGCTCCCTAGTAAAGAGCAAATAGTTTCCACTAACTTTCTCGACAAATACCAATGTTCTAAAAGTCGCTAGGAGCTAGTCGGGCGGTTAGCAACCTTCGAGCGATTAATCAGATTAATTGGCAATTAATCGTTAGTCGGACCTAATCGGGTAGGTTCTGCCCGCATTTAATCGCCGATTAATTCCTTGTTTTAGAACACTGACAAATACAGCTACATCTGACATCTATTCTAATAGAGAAAAGGATAGTTAAGGACTCACAAGAATGCAGCCCTTAGGAGCCCAAACTGAACCATCAAGTGTAGATGAAAGAAGTAAAATCAGTTCAATACCTGTAACCGTCCATCATCTCCGGCACAAGCAACAAAAATGTTGCCCAGACATTCCAACAATATGACCAGAAGATTCTTTTCTTTCACCAGGCGTGGGGTTAGAGTGGGCACAGTAAAAATTTGCACAGAGAACGTGGACAGCAGCTGATACTTTTTAAAAACATCATCGTTACACTCTTTTACAGCTTCACCGACAACAGTTGGATAATAGTTAAGAAAGGCCATTGCAAAGTCATATTTGAACAGAGGTTCAGCCAACAATTTCAAAAGTAACTCATGGAGCTTCCTCGGGAAATCCTTGCTCAAGAACTTCTCTGCCCTCACCAGGATATCAAGTAAGCCAAGCGAAGACAATATCCTCCCAGAAATAAAACTTAACAAACTTTCACTGCAATTGCAAAACTCCAAAAGCATCTGCACCACAGCAGCCGTAAAACCATCTGCAACCTTTCTGAACTCTGCAATGCGATCCTCTATACCAGAACTTTGTTGAGACAGTCTTTCTGCTATCATCAGCTTATTCTTCCAACAGTCCAAAAGAAAATCAAGAATAGGTCCTACAGAGTTTGCGAACTCCTCCGCAAGGGGTTGTATCTGTTCAGCACCTTTATGGTTCGAACAAAAACCCTCACGTTTCCAAGCAGTCACATCTCCACAATCGCAGCAACCACCACCGGTATATATAATTGAATAATCATGGTCAGTGTGGTTTCCATTCTTGAAACAAGGAACACAAATTGCACAGGTGGGGTCATGCTCACACGTTCTGCAACGATATGCTATATCATTGTTTCCCCAAACAGCCCCACAGACACCACGCTGGCCAACACTCATTTTGGCTAGTTTCTTCAATGCAGAAGCCGGTTCACCCTCAAACATCAGCCACCGCAACCAAACCATGCTTTCTTCGAAATGATCCGCAAGAGTTGGGGTCATTGCCCCCACCGCTTCATCATCAGTATCTAAGATAGCATACACCATATCAGGTGTAAGGAACTTGTTATCTTTCAGAAAAGCAACTAGACCAGCCTGGAGCTTCTCCAGATTCTCATCGGGAACACCTTGTACAGAAAGTGCCTGCCATGAAATACAAAACATAATGGGAACGCCCATTACCATCAACAATACTTTCCGAATTTCATGTGGTCATCAGAACTATGACATTACACCTAAATAATAATATGAAAGTCAATAGAAACAACTTACAAATGGAAACTGATACAAAAGCACGCACACACACAAAAATGGTTACATATATTTTGACCCTAATACGGCTAAGAGTTAATCAGATATGGATTAACATTGTATACCATAAATGTAAACAATATTGCCCAGGTGGTTTACAAAGTTTCAATCCTTCACACAAATGCAGAAATACTGCAAGAAAATGCTTATAAAATAATCAGACCAAAAATAAAATCGTAAATATTGGTATCTTCTGATTTTCCATTTCCACCCTAACCTCGGTGAAAATTATCAGTAGCAGCATGCTCGTTGGTCTGATTTAAGTTATATTTCCCCAGACTGCTTTCTCATCCACGTTATCAATTGTTATTGTATCTCATGCAATTTGCCCCATGAATGAATATAGTTGGTAGGACAATACTCAATTCATAACAAGTTTTATTATCATACACTTTTCTTTTCTTTCTTTTCGTTTTGCTGTATCTAGGACACTACCTTCTTTTATCTAAATCAACTCAGAAACTACCTCACAGTCTATACAGTTTGATCACATACAAAATGCCAGTAATGCACCAATAAGATTTCTGTTGGTGGAAATGCTAGGGGACAGGAAAGCCGAGATTGTCGACGATGCGGTAACAAAGTATATGCTACTGAACTAGATTAATTAGTGTCCTGGATAGAGCAAAGTGGCAACCTCGATATTGCGAAACAAGGCTTTAGATTTTTTGTTTCCTGGGTAGCCCCTTTAAACATATTAGTCGCTTAACCTCTTTAAATTTCAAGCTTATTTACAAATTAAAAAAAAAAAAGTTCTCTGGTTTGGTCTCTGACTCAGATAATATCACCAAAATAAACAAATGGCTATTAAAATACATCAAGATCTAAAAACTCCTCTGAAGCTACTTTTCAGACTCCTTACGCATACTTTGAGAACTAGAATGCATTCTGCCAGAATAGGGGGCTGTTTAGGAGCCGGATTGTCCATTCTGTTTATCCATTTTCCAAGGTTTTCCATTCGGGAGCTCAATTGTGATAATGCATTCTCTCACAATCCATTTTGAAAAACTACACTTTAGAGGCACAATTTGAGAATCAGCCCTGGAAGAGCTTTTCCATTCTCATTTTGGATTGTTTTCCCAAATTGATAATCTATTTTAAGCATTATCCCCATAATACCCATTCATAATCTATCTTGAACATTATCCTCCCAAACACTACTCTGGTGCAAAATCTATTCTGCACATATCTCCCAAACACTCTACCATATTCATAATTTGTTTTGGTCACAATCCAAAATGCCAAATGCAAAATTAACGAGGCTCCCAAACGGGCCCTAAATTTTCGTAACCCTGCCAAACACTTCCATAATCAAGAAACACAATCCAGAATCCCAGCCAACCAGCCCCTTACTACCCTCACCCAAGTAAAAGTACCCATGACTCTTTGAAAACCATTACTTCCCACACCCCCACACCCATAACCAAAACAAAAAAAACAAAACAGAAATTAAACTTCCTCAGCTTACCAGAAAACACAAGAAGCGATTAAAATGAAGAACTTTTACTCGTGGTCAACATTGGAAAAACAAAAACACATGAAATTCAGTAATGAAGATAAATCGAGCAGTGTACCCGAACGATACGATCCTGAGGCGAGAGGTGTTCGACGTCAGGAGGCGAATCAATCTCCATTCTGACCATCAACCGAAGCCAATCGGCACAACTACAGCCCCTTCTGATTCGAGTGCTCTCACTCTCCAGCGCTGGATCAGTTCAATACTGTAGACTACAAATATATACGTACGTGTGTAGACGTACAGGCCAGTCTAAGGAGTCGAGAAACCCTAGCTTTCATCATTCGAGATTGAGCTCGCTCGCTCCCCTTTCTCTCTCTCTCTAGATTGCTTTCTCCCCTTTCTCTCTCCACAAAGGCGGTTCACCTATCGGGAACGATGGAACCATCACCATGGGCCCGCATGTACATGAGAGGCGGTATAAATTGTTATACTTGCATCGTTACGTAAGTATCTTATTATTATTGGGAAAATTTCTTATTACTGGTCTGTTAGTGGGATTTTATTTAATTTATGAGAAAATTACCTCTAAGTACAGAAAAGTGACACTTAATTCCCATTAAGGATAGATGAAATACTTAATTACCACTAAGTCCATTTTTACAAAAATACATTTACCATTAATTAGGGCTGTACAAAAAATTAGATTAAAAGATATAAGCAATGAAAAATGACATGAGTTTCAAAAATTGTCATTCTTTTTGGGACAGAGGGAGTAGGTACTTTCTTAGGGTTTAGGGTTTTCGGCATTTTCATAAGGTACCCAGGGTTTAGGTTGTGCGGACTTATGGCTTTACAAAACTATTAGGTGGACTTGTTGGGGTCTATAGTGGACCTATCAAAAAATCTCCCTATAACGGGCAAAAAAAAATGCTTGTTAATGCATTTTTATAAGACTGCAAGTTTAAGCTGACTTTTATAGTCTTGCACTGGGGTTAAACACTTTTTAGTATTTAGGATTTTAGGCACTTTCATAGGGTTTTCGGGTTTTGTTAATTAGAGGAGACTTGGTGGGAATTACTTTTTATTTTCTGGACCTAGAGGTAAATTGCCCATTTATTTATTGTGGTTGGCTTAATTATAATACTAAAAATTATTTTGTATAAAATCCACTGTTTTACTTGAATTTTTGTTATTTAATTTTGTGTCTAATTCTTTTAAATTACTCCTTCCTCTCAATTAGAGAAATTTAAAAAAAAAAACAATTTTAATTTCACCTATATCTATTTACTGCATTTGCACCATTTCGTTTGAGATAAAGAACATAATACTATTTTTAAGCTCGGATTATGTGGCACCGATGCAGTGGATCCACACGGAAGGGGAGCAATTCAATATTCGAGAAAGATAGATGGGCTTACTATGATTGAAATAATTTTTCTTAAATGGGTAGATATTAGTACTACGCATCATCATAGTTTATAAAAATGAAGCGTCACTGGTCATTGGCTATACAATGGGCACGATAAGCCACGATATATAATACAAGATCAAAGAAAGACACGTCAAAAGACGTACCACAAATGCAAACACAAAATAAGTACAAATATAAAAATAGGAGGGGAATGAGAATCTAAGAAAGAAGCACGAATATTTTATTATGTCAAACAAGTCAGAATACAAAACATTAGGGCTTCTCCTTTTATAGGCATAAAGAGAAGTATGAAGACAAACATGACTTCTAACTTTAGACAAACATATCTTACAAATTTAGACAGGCATATATTCGTTTACATAACAGATACACATAATAGGGAAACAACATTAAGTTGATTCCAAAATGAACTTCGAAGACTTGTAAATAATTTACAAGACTAAAATTTATTAGAAAAAAATAAGAGTTGGGTCAAACCTTCGTTGTTTTTATTTTTATTTTTCAGGTGACCAAAATGTTCATTTATTTAAAGAAGAAAATAAAGTGGACCCAATGTTCATTTTTGGACTTGGGGTTAGTCCGTGGCAGGTTGTCGTAGAATGGGCCAAAAATTGGGCCTAACCCACCAGTTACATCATCATGCGGGCTCAATATTTTAAAAGAAAGAACTGGGCTTGTTGAGATTGGAGACGGATCCGTGGACCCTACCATGGGCCTCCTAATGACTTAGTATTGTTTAATTTTTTTGTTAGAGCGTTTCCACTCCTTACTCAAATTTTTACTTAGAGTTGAATAAAATATGAGTAAAAGCTTCATCTGATTCAGTGGTGAAAATTCAGCACTGGTTGGACAAGGCCCATGCTAATCTTTTTTTTTTTGGGTAATTTAGCTTGAAATTAAAAAAGGTTAATCGAATTTACAGGCTACAAATGACATATCCAAAGAGAAAAAAGAAAAGAAAAAGAGTGAAAAAAGTGCGTTAACCCATGCACAATCTGCATAGAAAGTAGGATAAAGTGAGGAATGCAACAAACATGCAATGCAGTTTGATATCATACCCCATTGCACTATCCATCTGTGAGGAAAAATAGCATAACGGGTATGATATACAATGAAGCGAAATGAAGTGAAAGGAAATTGACAAGAAAACTAACAATATCCTGGCACATCCCGTCAGACTAGGAAATAATATAAATAGCCAATGTCGAATAAGGAGACGATGATGAACCATCACTACAACGCACATTGGCATCGAGGGAAGGTTGAACAGGAACTACATAATAACTAGGCACCAAGAAGAGGCTCGATTCGAAGATGACGACATCTGACAGGAGGCCCAACCCTGCACACCACGCCTTTCCATCCAGTCTAATACACTCCCATCCATAGTGCCAAAGCTTGCCAGAAAACAACCTGCCCTCAACCAAAACCCATAGCCACATGTTCTAATCTTCTCCTATTGAGACTAAACATATTCATAACACCACTAATACGTGGTTGAACTTTACCTTCAGTTCCAGTATATGTGCAGTGAGGTTTCCTACAGATAGTGATATGGTGTGGCGGGACAATATCCCTAGCGGGAGTGATGAGCTACCATACTTGCACTTTTATTTTTGCACCAAAAAAAAAGGGGTAGACCATAGATGATAAATTTATAAAAAAAAAGAAAAGAAAAGAAAAGACCACATACTCAGAGAGATCTTGCGTTGATGCCCAAAATATACTTCTTAAAAATGCTGACAACCACCCTAAGAACGTACAAAAATGTTAAGAATGAGCATTCATATATGAGTGGTCAAGTAAAATTACTCTCTTGCTCCTTTATCAAAAAAAGAAAAAAGAAAAAAAGAAGAAGAAGCATTCATTTAGTACAAAATGCATTGACATTTGTGAACGTGAATCGATAACCGGCTATTGTTCTAAAATATGAACTTTGATACGAATTTTTTCCATTAGTTTTGAGGCTTGGACACGATGTGTTAGAAATAGGCACAAATTAACATGACACGGATGCATAAATATAGGGCTATGATTTTTGGGCACACGAAATGGCCACGACACGAGCACGTAGGCATAATTTTTAGTTACGTATGAGTCTCACCGATCCATTATGTTTAAGTACATAAAATTAGGTAAGATTTTTCTTTGTAAAATCATTTGAATATCTTGGATAATTTTAATTAACTGATGGTGTTCTTTTACTACTTCTTTATCATTGCATGTGTGTGATTCAAAATAAACAAAAAAAATGAAGAAGAGCAATGATAATACAAGGGAAATAATGTATATTTGAAACTAGTCATTTTAGTAATAGTTATTTGACAATTCTTTTTTCAACTCTGAAACAAAACTTATTAGCGATTTCGTAACTTTTTGAATTCTGACCTTTACGAGCCGGGCTTAGTCATGGATGGCATGACACGGCTTGTGTCTCACCCATGAGCCAAGTTGGGCATAGAGCACCCTAAAATTAAGAAGGGCATCCTCAAAGCCAAAATTGAGACAGACACGATCCCAAACTGTTGTCACGCTCATCAAAGGAAGAAATCAAATTGTCACACTGGCATGCAGCCCTAGATGTACTCTTACCCACGTCTACAGAATGGTCAATCAATGTGCTAGACAATCTCGCGAATCTTGGAGCCGAGCAAGGAGAGGATATAGTGATAGCATATATGAAATTCCCGCGGCCACTATGCCGTTCATCCATGATGATTTCTTGGCGGTTAGCCGCCTCCAGAATTAGAAGTATTGTAACTTTTGCGCTTCGTTGGATTCGATTCCCAACTTTTTCTTTATCATGTTGATTCGGTTGTGTAACGTCATAACTTTTTAGTATTTATATAAATTTCCGTCGCACCCAAAAGGAAAAAAAGTACTCCGACGTACGGCATGACGCAACTAACAAGCGGGTTATACTTGGCGCAACACAGGACATTTTAGGCGCGAAAGTAAGTGATCAGCTGGCATGACACGATCCGTTTGACGACGTAATCTACTCTCATTTACTGTTGTAATCCCTAAAACGACGTGCATTTAATGCGTGGATTGAGTCGGCAATGACAGGAAGAAATAATTAACAACCCCATTATGTTTTTTTCTTAAAATGCTTTATTAGGCTTGTCACATTCAGTGCATTGACGAGATATCTGTCTGTCCCTTCTCGACGCTATAAATAAACCTTACACCAGAGACAAGTATCATTTGCCCTTCTATTCTCTCTCTCTCTCTCTCTCAATGGCATCCTCTTCACAGAAAGTCTCTGGAAACTTGACTGGGATGGAACTAGTTCCTTATGTGCCAAATGCAAAAACGAAAAATGATGATCAGGCCCTTCTCGCTATAGAGCAACCACCAGTTATGATCTCTCTCATAAAAGTAAGTGTTCTTAAGCTTTACTCTCTCTCTCTCTCTCTCTCTCTTGTAAGTCACTTGAACCATCTCGGGTTAAAAATGAGTAACGTGGCTTCGTTCTATTCTGTTTGTCCATTTATGAGAACACAACTTTAAGGGAAAATAACGTCACTTTTGTTACTTGATCTCCGACTTTCCAAAAGGTACCCTTTCAGAGAATAGTTACTTGAATTCAAAAGATAAGGGGCAAGAATGGAATTTCATATCTTCTAATCTATGCACTAGTTCAGACTAGATAAACATTTTGGGACAAGTTCAAGTCAAAAAGTGAACAGACAAATTGAGACGGATGGAAAATCTAATTACTTTGAAGAAAAAAAAGAGAAAAAGAAGTCTTGGAGATACTAATGTCCGGACACAAATCCAAAAACAAATGTGTCTAGAACAGTGATTCAATGCGCATGGGTCTCATACAATGCACATCAAACGACTTCGGTCGGAAGCATTTTCCAAAACTTTGTCACCTCGATTTTCCCGAATTGGGGGACCGTGCAGTTGTCTGTTGGTCCCATCCGAGCCATCCATGCTTAGAAATGGACGGCTCGGATTTTATCTCGTCCAACCGAGATAAGATCTGAGCCGTCCAACCGAGATAAAATCTGAGCTGTCCATTGCCAAGTATGAACGATCCGAATGGGGCCAACACCCATGCTGTCCCCAGATTCCGATTTTCCCTTGAAAACATTAAAATGGTGTAACGGTTCTCTCTTCGCTTTTTCATTGTCGCTTGTGATGGGGGGTTGGTTGATACATACTGATGCTTTTTTTAAAAGAGTAACTACAAATTAAAAACGTACTTATGCTAATAAATCGACTCAATCAAAAGCATATTTTACTTAAGCAGTTATTGATTTCTTTTTCATCAATTTTAATCAATGTAATTTGCATTTTCAGCAGAACGCAAGGCGGCATGCGAGGTCACGAGCACCTCAAGTTCCAGATGAGATATCGTTCAAGCTTCCGCAAAAATGTTACGCAAATCTTTTCGTATCGGCGGAGGTACGTGCATGCGTGCTTTTCATTGATATGCATGAGGAGTGGCGGACCCGGAAATGTAACGTAGTGGGACCTTCTTAATTTTAATCATAATCATGAAAATTTATTTCATAAATCGGCAAGTACTCCATCCGTTCCTTATATATACTAGCCCCCAAAGTTTAAAATGCGTATACTTACAAAAATGGCTGACTAAGACTTTACTTAAGTCGATCTGCTGAGATTGCGGGCCTAAGTACTCCTATAAAGAGGAAGTTGAGACTTTCGCGGGCCTAAGTAGTACTCCTATATAAAGAGGAAGTAAAAACTTTTGTTGATCGGTTGGGTAGCATCAACGACGTTGACACCTTACCCCGAGACAGTTATATATGTATGTGCAGCTCAAATCCGGAGAGGATACATGGTTGTTGTTGCTTCTTGTTCTTGCTTTGCAATGTGATAAGAGATTTAATTTATAATTTGTCTGAATAAATTCGAGTAAGCCCTAATTCCTGATGCTTAAATTCTAGTACTTTTTTCCAATGGCAGAAGATAGAAGGAGAAGCAGGCTTAAGGAACATACTTTGGTCTGCACCTGTAGATTTCAGAATTCCAGAGAACAATATGAATCAGATACTGAAAAGAGATGAGGTAATTAACTTCATTGTACAAAATTTTCGGAATCTTGTATAAGTACTTGCGCTGTTGTCGGGGACGGACGCAAAATTTGAAAGTTGGGTTGGCGAAAGTCGAAAAAATAAAAATAAAAAACGTGAAATTAATTTTGTCCATACGAATTGGAAAAATTATGAAAACAAAAAAGAATGACATATATTTATTGGTGCGAATTATTCAATTGCTACAATATAGTCATCAATAATTATTAACTTGGGCATCTCTATTCATTTTAAAAAGCAAAATAATGTTTCGAATAATTAAAGTTTTGCTACTATTAACGTTATTGTTTCAAAAACACTTGGTTGAGCGAGTGTTGTATTGTTCAAAACGATGTTAGGTGGGCGAATCTATATAATTTTTACTTTTTAAAAAAAATACTATAATTCTATTAAAAATATGAAATGTGAGTAGGGCGGTTGCCTACGCTCATCCGCACCGACATCTGTTGTTATGATTTGATTGTTGCATTATGCAGGACGTGAGATCTACTTACGGCGTGGGGCCTTTGCCATTGGCTGAACGATTAGCAGGGTGGAAAGTTGAAAAACGACAGCGCCCCCGTCTTGAAAGATATGATAAGGTGGTTCGGTCAAATCTCATACCTATTTCAACTTTTTTCGTTTATAGTTTCGTCTCGTATACTAAAAATTATCATTTCATTTGGGGAATCCATTATAGATTTCTGTATGTGAGATCAAAAAAATTGATAACCGCATGCATGGTACTTTAGCATTTGTATGGTTTTTTTTTTTTTTTTTTTTGTAAAAAAAGGAACTTAGTGACTAATATTAGCCGATTTTTCAAGATCGGCATATTACATTGGATTTTGCGAGGATTCTCATGATCGAATCGTAGGATTGATTAGCAAGCGGAGTTTGTAACCTAGTAATAGACGTACCCCTTGTACTTCCATGCATAAGACTTGAGTTCAATCCTCATTAACGACGACGAACAACTAACACTTTCTTGTCCTTTCAAAATCTGGTAGAATACTAATTGTTTTTTTGCATAGATAAAATCCGGAAGAACTAGACATAAAATAAAGCCTACAGTTCTTTTGAAACTTCTGAACGAGTCCAGTGAACAATTCACCATGACATCAGAGAGAGCACACAATTTTGGGTTAGAAACTCGTGCATTCATGAAATCAGTGCCGGTTTCGACATTTGGATTGTCCCAATCCGATCCAAACTTGGTTGCCCACTTATTATGACATAGTAAGAAATAAAAAAAAACATACACGTCGAAGATCTGTGTTTGAATGGTGTGGGTTCGTAGACAAATCAATGGTTTCTTTTTGTTTGGTTTACATAATTTTTTCTTGGTTGCCCCATGGTGGAGGGTTGCCCAAGCCCATGAGCTTGTGGGGCTTGCCCCGGAGTCGGCTCTGCACGTAATTACAATACTCGCACACGTCTGAACCAAAGAAATATTATCAGAAACAAATTAATAACATTTTCCAATGCAGTTTTTCTACCACAAGTCAGGAGGGCAGTTTCGAACTTTTCTTGAAGTGGTGAGATTCATCAACCACGCTTCTTTGCCGAAAAGGGCGCCACAGCGAATTAAGGCCCAAAACCAAGGCGTTTTGGTAAGTTAAAATTCAAGTTTTTTTTTTTCTCTTTATTTTTTTAATTCAATAATTTTGAGAAATTACTTTTGTAGGCTCTGGAGGCACCTGGATCAGAACCATCACAAGCAGCCTCACTTAAGAGAACAAGACCACTTCCTATTTCCATTGGAAGAACTTCCAATCGATTAAAGTACGGCACGAAAAACAAGGGTTTACGGTCTTGGACCAGCGATTGGAAGGATCATCGTAAGCTCCCGAATTCGACCAGCGGGATTCGGTCGGCTTTTTTTGTCGGTAATGGGTCGCCGCAGGCGTGTTTCACGCTTCAGATGGTCGCGGAGTGTTTGGAGAGAGATAAGAAAAGACGTGTGATTCCTATTTCCGTTGGAGCCACCGAGCGATTAAACCACGGCATGAAAAACAAGGGTTTACGGTCTTCGGCCAATGGTTTCTCTGTCGGTGACAAGTCGCAGGCGTGTTTCACGCTTCAGATGGTCACGGAGTTTTTGGAGAGAGATAAAAAAAGACGCGCAGATAATAACCTCCGGCACTGTGACAGGCAGAAGGAAAAGGAAAAGGAAACCTCCTCATCGGAAGTCACTCCTCGTATGACTCCCGAGCGGGGAGGGGAATGTCTTCGTAGGTTCAACAATGAAGAAGGCAATATGCCACAAGGTAATTAATCTTACATTCTAGTCCCCATTCAGTACATTTTTTAGGAGTATATTGCAACGTCTTAATCGTCCGTAAGTGTTTTCAATAGTTAGATTTTTTAAAAAAAATTTTCACGGGAAGAAACTAATATTCCCGGGAGGAGTACTTTTAAAAGGGTAGTGGTTTTCATACTCCCTTTTTTAACAAATGCACTTCTTTTTTGCTGTCATTTAAAAATCTAAAGAGATGGATGGCTAGGCTACTATACTACACCCCCGTAGTACAGGTTCCCTGAATTCGAATTTTTTTTAGGTTTTTTGTTTGGAACATTTTTCTAGAAAAAACTTTTGAAATAATTGATCGACCAACACTTATTATCTTAATATCGCACTTCTTAATTTGTGGCAGAAATTAAGTTTTGAAATTGAAAAAAATTGTTTGAGTCAGATGTCTTCTTGAAACTCGCTCTTTTAAAAACTACAAGTCTGAGATTGGAGATGAGTCTTGTTTGTTTGAGGTTCTGAATACTCTTTTATGAGTTTAGACTTCATTTGTGGTTGTTTTCCTCCCTCGTTGGGGGTGCACAGTGTCCGTTTCTAGTATATGATTTTCGTACTAACGAAAGTACCCTCTAAAGATTGACAAAGAAGAAGAAGAAAAGAATAGTACCCGCCAACTGGTCATGCTCAATTTATTAAAAAATATATTAAAAACTGATTAAAAATTATCAAAATATTTTTCGCTTCATGTCAATTTAGATTTTCGTACTTGACGTCCAATGACAATGACCTGAATATCAATTTTTTTTTTTTGATAGGAACCTGAATATCAATTAAGTAGATATTTTTAATCGAGGCATTAATTAATTTGTTAAGTAAGAATTTTTTATTTTATTTTTTCTGTAGGAAATCAGGCGAATATGAGGAATGAGGAAGGTGAGATCAGCATCATAATCCTCTCGGACGACTCTGAACCAGAAATTGAAGGAGAAACCATTATTCCGGATTTGTTTATCCCTGATGAGGATTTGGTTGGCCTTGAGGATTTTGAGTAGTTCCGGGGATGGTGTCGAGCATCTCTCTGCCGAGCAGGTGCAAACTGGCCGATGGACTGTTCATATCGGCACGGACGGTTCAGATCGATTTTGAGCGCGTACACATCGATCGCATACAAATTTGAACCGTCTATTGCTCGATTAAGACCCGAGTCGTAGATTGCCGAAATGAGCGATCGGATCGGCTACTCTGCACCGCTCTACAGGGATGCTCCCATTCCGACTCATAGTATTGCAAAATGTTGTTCTAATTTATGTTTTCCTTCCTTTCCAAAAAATTTATGTTTTCCTCCGATGGAGTTTTCTATAACATTAGTCTTGTTCTAATTTATGTTATCAGGACTTATTTTATTCTTGCTTTTTACCTTCATATATGTCTTGAATTTGGAGCTATTTAATTAGTACAACCTTTTAGCTTTTCATGCGCGTTTAGATCTTTTAATTTTTTCCACTCGGTAAGTACGTATTCATCTTGATAGGTGAACTACGATCTTTTCGTCGTAAATATTTCTTTGATTCGGAATTATTATGTTTTGGCGGCGCAACTTGAATATATATGAAGTATATATATATATTCCTGACGTGGAATTATAGTTGTTTGTCGGCGCAACTTGGATATCGTATATCCATTAATCACAAATACTTATATGCACTTGGTTCGTCAGAATTAATTACTAGTTTTTTTTTTAATTATGTGAAGTCCTGTTTTGTAATCTATTTCGGCGGCGCAACTTAACCTAGTAATTTTGGGGCGCATTTAAAATTCAAAACGTTGTAACTATATGCTATTCCGTAGGGGAACTGCGATCTTTTCGTCATAAATATGTCACTACAAGAAAATTAAAAATTGGTGACGAAAAAGTGGCGACGAAATTTAATTTCGTCACTAAATGAGTATATTTGGCGACGAAAAAATAAATTCGTCACTGTTTTGACAACTTCCGTGACGAAATAATTTCGTCACCAATTATACCTATTTAGCGACGAAAAAAATATTTTCGTCACCAAAGGTACCCATTTGGCGACAAAATACATTTTTCGTCGCCGAAAGCTTAAAAAATGTGACGAAATTATTTTTCGTCACAAAAGATAATTATTTGGTGACGAAAAACATATTTCATCGCCAAATGAGACCAATTTAGTGACAAAATATTTTTTTCGTCACCAAATGCTTAACTTTGATGACAAAAAATAATTTCGTCACCATTTTAATGCTTTCAGTGACGAAAAATATATTTCGTCGTCAAATGAGTACCTTTTGTGACGAAATTTATGAATTTCGTGACAAAATTTATGAATTGCGCTTTGTCACTAAATGTATTTCGGGCATAACTCTTTACTAAAAACTCCATTTGAGATAATTCAAATTGGGTTTGAATAATAACTCAATTGCCTACAACTTTCATGTTTATCAAAATTGCTAATTTTAATGTTAAAGGTTCAAAATTACATTCAAATATAATTTCATGTTAAACATATATATGTTATATATTAGATATTTCAAATATTTATTAAAAGTGTGTGTGGTGCATTGGTCGGAATTTGCGCGAAAAACTCAAAGACTCGGGTTCGAAACCCAACAAGAGCAAGATAGAAGGATTTTTTTCCCATAAGAAAACGTCTTTCGCAACAAAATTTCGTCACCGATGTGACCTCGAATTTAATTTTTCGTCACCAAAAGGAGTAATTGATGACAAAAATTTTCTCGCCAAAAAGCACAATAGATGAGGAAAACAATTTCATCACCAATAGTCACTTTTGGTGACAAAAATTTTGTTGTCAAAGGCACTATAGGTGACGAAAAATAGAATTCGTCACCAGGTAGGAATCCTCGACAACCTTTAGTCGACAAATTTTTTTTCGTCACCTATATTATTTGTGACGAAAAACGTTGTAACTATATGCTATTCCTTAGGGGAACTGCGATCTTTTCGTCATAAATATGTCCTTGATTAGGAATTATTATGTTTTGGCGGGACAACTTGAATATGTATGAAGTATATATATCCCTGATTCGGAATTATAGTTGTCTGTCGGCGCAACTTTTTTTTTTTGGTCGGCAAACGAAACTTTTTATTGATTTCGAAGGGGTACATCGATTACAATCTTGACCTTAAAACACAGCTACTACAGAGAGCTACACTCTGACACTATATCCAACCAAGATTGGATAAGAACACCTCACTTACTTACTTACTTGCTCACATATCCGGCCATTAGTCACAAAGACTTCTCTGCACTTGATTTGTCATAATTAATTTAGTTTTTTTTTTAATGGGAAGTCCTATTTTGTAATCTATTTTGGCTGTGCAACTTAACCTAGTAATTTGACGGCGCATTTAGTTAAAATTCATACGTGTAAAAATATGCTTTTCCTTAGATAAATTTTTGGCAGTTGGGATGTATATTCATTTATCAAAATTACGTATTAGCACGCTGGTGATTTGGTGGTTGAATTAAGATCCATATGTATCAAATGCACACTTGTTTTTTTGGCGGCGCAACATTAGCATTGACCTCACTCGTCATTACGAGTTTTGTTTTTGATGGCGGGAATTATGATCTTGTTGTCATAAATACATGTGCTTGATTCGGAAATTATTTTTTGGCAGCGAAACTTGGATTTATATCCACTATTCGCACGTGATCTGGCAAATTTACGATCCCTGTCTTATACGCGTAAAGGCTTATTTTGAAATTTACTTCTCGGACGGCGCTAGTACTTTGTTCGCGCGCATTTTGAAAGATTATGTCAAATATTGGTCTCACGTGAAATATTCTTGAAATTAAACTAAACTAATCTGTCGGAATTAAGTAAAATCATGTCATTTATCCGCTGGCGTTGATAAATTAAGAGTAAATGATAATTAATGTGCTTCAAAAATACAACCCCCACAAGACTTACCTTATGCATTTTATGGATTGAGGTAATCTTCATTGGATGCTTGCAATCTACATTAAATCCGGCCAGAAAAGAAAAAGTCCGTATCTACTTAGAAAAGTAAATTTTAGAAGTTTTAATTTTTTTTCTTTAATGATTCAGATGTCTGGGCTAATATACGTGTCCATCGACTAATTTTGGAGGACTAATCCCGCCGTCCGCTAGCCGAGGGTCCAATTAAAGCAGAAGCAAAACCCCGTATATAGGCTGACCTAAAAGAGTTGATATAGCACCTAAGAAGTCAGAATAGAAGTGTAATATTTTTTTTTGCCAATTGGTAGAAGAGATCATTACATCATGTATGAAGTATCCATTGTATGAGAGTCCACGAGATAACCAAGTTCAACAAGCCCATCAAATGAACCCCAATCTACTACAAACCCTATTAATTAAGGAGGGAAATAACCCCCCACAAATACAAAGGAAAGAACATCGATACACAAGTGAGAATAATTCAAACTCCTGTCTTGACTTCCTAGCTAGTGAGCTAACTAAGGCTCCGTTCCAGAAACCTTCTTAAAAAATAAGCAGCTTATTTCACATTTTCAAACTCAAAAATAATGTAAATAAAAAATTAAAAAATTATTATTTTTTCACCGTATAAAAGATCTCGATAAGATCTATAAAACAAGATCCATAGTGATAGAAAAATTATTTGCGTAAACACATGATTTTTGAGCTTGAAATTACCTTCTTAAAAAATAAGGAGCTTTTTCGCGTTGCAGAACGGAACCTAAGCTCATTTTGGATTGGGGTCATATACGTTTTCAAGTACCAACCAATCCGAAAATTCTAGTACGTACAAAAGTGATAGTAAGGTGGTGTTTCACTTTCTAAAAAAGTACTTTTTTTCAAAAAAAGGTAATTTCAAGCTTAAATATGATGAAAATGAAAAATATTTTTTTAATTTTTTTTTCACCATTTAAAAGATTTTAATGAGATCTATCAAACAAGATCCATATTGGTAGAAAAATTATTTGCGTAAACTCATGATTTTTGAGCTTAAAATTACCTTCTTTTTTTAAAAACTACTTTTTCCACAAACGTGAAACACCCCCTAAGTCCTTTCTCCATGGGGTCAGCCGACCCCACTCCTCCACATGTGACGTCGCCACTGTGTGTAGGCATGGACTGTGAATTTGGAGCAAGAGGCACCTCATTGCATGATACAAGCAAGCACAATATGAGCACGATCCTGGCACGGAAACGACACGAGCACGAGTACATTATTTTATGTTTATGTTTACGTTCAAAAGAGATCAAACTTATTGAATTTGACAATGTGCTTTTCTTTTCTTTTTTTACAATCAATTAGATTAACATCGCATCCATAACATGTCTCCCTCTTAGAGCATCCGCAATGGAAATAATCAAAATCAATAACCAAAATGTGCCACGTCAGCATTTGATTATCCATTTAGTTCATAATCAAACTTAACCCTCTTATCTCCATATTGGTTATTTTTGCATTCCTAACAAAAAAAAATCCCAAAATACACAATGCACCTATGTCCAATCGAGTTTCAATCATGCATCCGATCACACCAAATTATTCGTCTCAATGAGACGATTCCAATGAGGGGTGTTTTTGAGTTTTCGAGTTGAGTTTCCTTATTGGGTTTAGTTATTGAGTTTTGGTTATTGGTAAAAGTTGTTAAGTTTGGTTATTGAATGTGTGGAATTTGATTAATTATTTGCTACAAGACTTGTAGCTTTGCTTATTACAATGTAAAGTGTTTTTTGAGTATTATTGTTAAGTTTGCTTATTCACATCCATTTGATTATTACAATGCAGATGCTCTTAGAAACGATGTTTGAACCTTACAGATTATTTCGAATAAAACAAACTTTAGCTATCTATCCGCTATGATTTTGGCGAGAACTTTTTTGATCGGCAAAACAACATTTTATTAAGGATACTTGTCAAAGGTACAACAAGTAATGGGGAAAGGAGGAGCGGAGTCCAATCAAGGTTGGACAATACACCGAACGGGCCAAGCCCGAAACACCTAAGGGCCATAGAAATGCCGAAATAATACAAATGCCAGAACTTTGTACACACATCTAATAGCATGGCTCATTTGTCTGAAATTCGACATAGAGTATTCACAATGGCATAACACAAACTAAAATATTTCTAAAGTTAACAATATTTGTTCAAAAACATACTCACAATAATGGTATGACCAAATTTAGTAACCCCTTAACCTATAACCAAATATTGGTTTTTGGATAGCCAAAACTAGCAACATTTTCTCTTTAGATAATTAATCAAATTTAATTAATATATGGAGACCACACACTCTCTCTTTCCTTTCTCCTCCTCCCATCACTAGCAATAGACTCACTCTTACATTTATTTTTAACTCTCTCTATCTCTCTCCACTAAAAATCAATTTTTGATTATGCACCATTGTGATGCTTTACATTGTTAATATTATCAACCCCTTAAATGGATAACCAAAAATTAAGATGACTAGTTGTGACTATCCAATCTATCTATCTATCTAATAAAACAGAATGGTGTTTGTCTTAGATGGCACATTTGTCCTATGTGGCACCCATTATGCACATGCACACATGTTGGCACCCCTGTCATGCTTTTTGTTTTCCACAATTACCCTGAAAAGAATCCCAATATTACACACTAGAGAGAGAGAGAGAGAGAGAGAGAGAGAGAGAGAGAGAGAGAGAGAGAAATTAACTGTTAGGATTAAATTGCCATTTTAACAAAAGTAACTACCCAAAGCAGTTATCAAAATCCACTCCTACTAACTCTCTTTCTCATTTCACGAACTCTTCGTCTTCTTGAAAGTGCAACCTTCATTTCGAGATTCCAGTTACCCTATCAACTGCAATTGGTCCCATTTCGAGGTTCCAGTTACCCTATCAACTGCAATTGGTCCCATTTAATGTAATCCTCTCTGCAATTAGTTTGCCATTTCATGAAACTACCTTCACATATTTGGATTACTTAGCAGTAGCGTTCCAAATTAATTGTGTTCGTATCTTTTCTTCACAGCTAAGTAGCGTTCCTAATTAATTGTGATTGTATCTTTTCTTCACACACAGTTCTATTTCCTTCACGTTTCAAGTTGTAACTGCCAAAAAGTTTTGTCGTCCTCTCCCTTGCTGCTTCTTCTGGCAAATTTTGGCAAATCCCCCACCTTTCCACCATCTCAGGTTTGTCCACTCTCAATCTTCTCTCCCTTATTTGTGTGCTAGAGTAGACTTATGGCTTTGCAAGAGTAAACTATCTGAATTTGGAATGGCTTAAAAAGGACGAATCGAACACAGTTCTATTTTTTTTTACTTGATTTGGACATTCAAAGCCATAATAGTGAATCACCCTTCCCACGCTCGGTTTTTTTTTTTTTTTTTATCCCTTCACCATGCTCGGCTCTTCTTTTTTTTTTTTTTTTGCTAGCTGTCGTAATTTACTGCATTTGGGCTGAGAGAAAGTAGGATGAGCGGGGGAGTAAAAGAAGCGTATGCGGGGAGAGAAATGTGAGTTTTGTCAAATTAAAATTGTCAAATGGGTCCTCTGTTTGATCCAGGGATTGTTTTGACGTGTTCAATAAAATGCTTCAGGGAGTACTAGTGATCGACACACGTAATGCGTGTGCAAGTTGGATTTTCACAACGTTTTTGTAAAAATACTTCCCACTTATTGTTTGATCAAATTTTCACAAATATTATGAAAATCTGGCTTGCACATGCATCGCGTGTGCCCCAGCCTCTAATTTTAATTATGCCATTGAAGATAGTCCCCTCCACTTTAGGAATTAGTGTCATAAACGGAAGCTGCTTGGAAGCCAAAGAGTTCGTCGACGAATCACCTGATCTCTCATGGTCATCAATTAGCTAACATCACCAAGTTCCTATATTTTTTGTCTGATATTTTTTTTTTCATATTTTTTATTTTTCATAATTTTTCATTTAAATTTTTAGAATCAATCATTCGTATGATCCACCTAAGGAATCAGAAACTATAAAAAAAAAAAAAAAAAAGGGCCGAACCCGACACTAAATACAATTAAAATACAAGCTGCTTGGTATGTTTTCGGTACGAAAATACCAAACCAAAAATTTAAGAGTAACGGAGCCGGCCACCATTATCATTAATTTATGGGAGCCACGTAGGGAGTGAAGATATGTATTCGTGATAACTTTATGGCTAAGGACAAAAAAAAGTTGTTTCTCATTCTTATCATAACCCCTCGATTTCAAGTGAAATAGAATTGCAAAGGGAGTGGAGTACTGCAGTTAATGCCTTTCTTATATTCTTATGCACATGGACAGGGTTCGATTCACTCATTTTTCTCCACAAGTCCCTTAAAATAGAGTAAATTAGAATTAATGAATTGAATGACAAAAAAAGAAACGAAAGTGAAATAGAATCCACTTGTTTTGACGCACAACTCATTTGATTAATTTACCACTTGGGTAGTTGGGTTTTACAAAACAAACTTCAGATGGAATCATTGCCTACGTAAATATTATTCGTGTGATTTACCACCACGCACATTCACCCACACAAAAAACGAGTAATTATTCAGAGATTGTTTTTTATATATCTGCATAAAAAAAAGTTTATCTATCTATCTATATATCTATCAATATACTAAGGAAATGTATATATGCCCCACAATCTTCCAAACCTCAAATCCTAATTTCAAAGATTTTAGATTTTCTTTAAAAATTAAAAAAAAAAAAAAAGAATCCCCAGGTTCACTCAAGTTCTCAATTTTCCATTAGTTAAATAAAAAATAAAAAATAAACTTTGGTGCATGAATAACAGACCCACGTTCACCTCTCAACCCCACTACTCCTTCAAAACTCCAACTCCTGCCGGCATCCATCTCTCTCCCTCTTCAAGTCCTCAACCGCTACCACCCCACGCCTCTCTCCCACAACCCCGCCCCTCTCTCTCACACTCTGATCTCATGGTCTATGAATACCCCTCTTCAGTACTCCTCCCTCCTTTTTTCACAAAGCTGCTTTGCTGTCAACCACCGCCCCACCTCCGCTCTCTCCATCTAGTAGGGCTTTTCTCTGGAGACCCCTGGCCATAAACGGTGTCATTGCAGGTATGTCTCTCTCTTTTCCCCTTACTCTTCTGTTTCCCTTCAAAATCGTGCTTATTTTTCAGTTTTTTCTTACCAGACTTTTTATTTTATTTTATCGGCAATAAGATCTTATTATTAAAACTTGATATGGGTATATCAAGGAAAAGGAAACCTAAACCATGATATTGAATGGAAAAGGATAAAAAAGGGACTTTCAATAGAGCATTGGAAGAAAGGAGGCAAAGGCAGAACACAGCAGGCCGGAAAAACAGTATGAAAAAATCCTAAGCCAGAAAAAATAAGCCAAATACCATATCTGGAACATCCTCCAAGCAACAATATCAGATAGTAGGCAGTAGGAGTACAGATTCAGAGCATCATCAGAAAATCCAAGGCGGTAGGAAACACAAATTCAAAAGCAAACATTGGTCCAGTCCCCAACTTCTCTTAGCCCTCCCAAAGATAGGAGTTGAAAGAGAGGTACATAGCAGAAAAACTTCAGGATAGAAATCGTCATCCAACATGAATCCACCAACACAATGAAAACACAATTGAGACACCTGTTGATATAGGACTTGAGCCTTTAGTTT
This sequence comes from Rhododendron molle, assembly GCA_025413875.1. Taxonomy (NCBI): domain Eukaryota; kingdom Viridiplantae; phylum Streptophyta; class Magnoliopsida; order Ericales; family Ericaceae; genus Rhododendron; species Rhododendron molle. The sequence continues at coordinate 45,175,081 of CM046392.1, forward strand.
ACTTTAGACGTAGCACCTTCCTTCTGGATTCACAATCCAAACATCTCTTAGCCCTCCCAATGTTAGGAGTTGAAAAGAGATAAAACTCCCAGCAGTTCATTCACAAAGAGAAAGATACAAACCCCTCATCATAGGAGCCGCTTAACAGAAAGGTAGTCATTCCCAAACTCGAAACACATAGCAGCCAGCATAGAAATGGAAGAAAACATAGGCAGCTCCAGTAAAAAGAGAAAGCAACTCGTACATAGGAGTGAATACAATTTCTTGGATTACACAGTTTTATTTCTTGGAATCTTTATAGGAGTGAATACAATTGCTTCGTACTTAAGTCCCCTCTTGATCACAAACTTTGTGAACTTTTTAACTACAATGAATGACAGTTCAAGCCACTACCATGAATTGATTCTTGCATTGATCTTCTTTTTGGCGAAGACAGTAGAATCACCATCTCAAAGGCAATGGTATTTTGGGGCACACAGCACACAATCTGGTATCCAAGTACGTGCAGCCCTTATGGATGTAAAACCCTGCTCTGATAGTGAACAACTGTTTTTCTTGGTCAACTTTTTGTGTGTGTGTGTGTGTGGCACTTCTTTTTGCTACTATGTTGGAGTATTGTTGTTTCTCTTCAATGAGTTCGACAGAATTGATACTTCAACAGTTACAATTAACTGTCTTATGCGTGTTCGACAGAATGCTTCACTCATTCTTTATGTGTGATTTCATTTGGCAGGTTTATGGTCTTGACAATTGAAAGTAATTCGGATCTCGCACCGCTCAGTTCTCCTAATTAGTAGGTATGATTTTCTCCCTGCTTCATCTATTTTCGTTTGCTGCAAAAAATTCGTGAAAAATGTGTTCTTTTATAGTTGTTGCTCTGATTACAGACAATCGCTGGTGGGTTTTGGAGGAACCCCCACTAATCCATGACTATGTGCACGAAATTGGCTGTCTAGTCCAGTAGTGTTGTAGTTATCCATGTATATATATGGCTCACCATTTTTTATCAGCCCCTGTAGCACCAGAGTTTCCTCACTTTTTTTTGGCCTGAAAGGATTAAATGAATTGAACCCATTACATTAGAAGAGAGAGGCCTCTCTCCATGAGCAAAAGAGCTCACCCATTAGATTCTAACTTTCTTTCTTTCTGTTTTTTTACGGTGTGGAGGGTCAAGATAGTTATGCGTATGAAAATTAATGATTTGGACACATATCTGGAAAATGCTTTGCATCCAACGGTTCCATAGCAAATTCGATTAGTTTTTTTACTTCTGTGAAAAAATTGATTAGGTTCCTTAGCAAATTCGATTAGTTTTTTATTTTTCCGGTCCCGTGTTCAATGCAAGTTAGCATTAGTTTCATTTTATGCACCAAAAGACATATGTGGTGGAAAATATTAAACTATTTTTCTTATTATCTAACGTTGTATCCGTTCAATGCACGAAAATGAAAAAAACACATCGTGAACTTTTTTTTGACCCGTGCATCGAATAGACACAACGGTAGATGATAAGAAAAATAGTTTAATATTTTTTCGGTCCCGTATTCGATGCAAGCTAGCATTGGTCTCATTTTATGCACCAAAAGACATGTGTGGTGGAAATAAATTTAGAGTACCACGTAACGGTGGTCCGTTGCATAGAATGGGCACAAACGCTAGATGATAAAATTGATTTTCTCTTCGCCGAGTTCGACAAAATTGATAGATTAGACCGCGATTCAATTTTCCGTCATTCTGTTTTTTCCCGTGCATAAAGAAATGCATAACTGGGTCATGGATTCTTCTTTCAATATTTGATATTTGGTTGATAGATTGGACCCCAATTCCATTTTTCGACATTCTGTTTTTTTTTTTTCCCTTTTTGATTTTGTTGTTCAGTTTCGAATTTTAGAACAAGGTAAGCCATAAAAAATGGTACATAGTAGATAATAAAGTTGAAGTTGACTGTTATTATTTAATAAGCTTGAATAAATTGACCATAGCTATCGCATGAAGTTAAATTACTTCTTAAACTGCACTTTAAAAAAAAAAAAGGTTTGCTTAGTTGGAATAGTAAATCATACAATTACAATTGATTGATTTTTTGTGTTCGACAGAATGCTTCACTCATCTTTTATGTGTGAATTCATTTGACATGTTTGAGGTTTTGACAATTGAAAGCATTTCTGATCTCGCACAGCTCATTTCTACTAAGCTCTAGGTATGATTTTCTCTTCTCAAATGCTTTGTATACCTGTCTTTTGTTAGGTCGTCTTTTACCATGAACCTTGGCAAAAATGGGGCCTAATTGGCTATATTTTATTAGGATGTTTTTCAACTAAAATCTCAAATCTGTTAGTAAGAATCCACATTGAAGTCAAATCCCTTATTTTGACAAGGTTTTCAAGATAACTGAAAACTCCTCTGTTAAGTCGCCGAATACAAACATAACTGGAAAGAAATCAAAATAATGCCATATAGGAATATTATATGATTTTGGAAGTTGACTTGATAAGGTGTATGCGGGGGAGTTAAGTTATATGGGAATTGAAATATAATCTTTTCCTATTTATTGCCTATATATACATGCAGTAGTTGGATTCTATTTTTTTGCCATTCGAAGTCTCCCTTTTTTTCCCTGTTCACAAAGAAATGCTATTCTCTTTGCTTATTGTAGGTCATAGAGACAACTTGATAAATTGACCATAGCTATCGCATGAAGTTTAAAAAAAAAAAACTTTGGTTACAATTGACTGTCTTTTTTGTGCTCAACGAAATGTTTCACTCATCCTTTATGTGCAAATTCATATGGCAGGTAGAACACACCAGTTTCTCAGTAGTTTTTTGATTACCACTAATTTTGCGTGTGTGTTTGTTTTGCTCCCTATTTGTTGAGCCTTGGTACTTTAGGTTCAAACCCTTGGCCTTGGGTAGATTGGATAGTACTAGGTTTCATGAGTATAGGTATTTAATCGTATTGTAAATATACAGCCCTTTCATGCGCCAAATTATTATTTTCATTTTTTTTAGTATGAAAATTATACCACTTAAACATTAAATTTTAAAATGTAGGATGTCGAGCTCTTCTTCGTTAGGATCATATGGTACGAGTTTCGATACGTATGGCCGCTATACTCAGAGAGGACATCAAATCAAACCCTGGGATGAACGTGAACACCAAGGGAGACTCAAATGGCAAGCTGAAAAAAGCATCAAGCACAACATGAATAAGGTGATTTAGGACTCCGCAGTTGTCGAGGAAGGGAAACAAAAGCAACTAGTGTGTCAACGCATAAAGAATCATATTTGGAAGTACCAGGAATTATATCAAATTCTGAAAGATGATGTGAAGTACAATAAATAGAGAGCAGAGGTTTTGGCTCAGCCATATGTTTCCTACCGCCAAGCTTAACCCGAGAGCGTGAGATCTCATTACTCCGGACCATCGGCACCACCCCGGTCTACATTCACATATCTTTAGATTCGGAGGACGAAAATTCCACGGAAACACCATTCGATGAATAGAATCAGATTGTCTTAGAGCTGGAGGGTAGGATGAAAAATGTCTAGAATTATTGTGTAGCATAATGTAGTAGTTTGACTATATTGTTATTTAATCGGTGAAGGAAAATTCAAACCATGTTTGCTTGTACATTTTTGTTGTTGTTTACTAATGTTCAACCCGTTCTATGCACGGACAAAACTAACCCGTTCTAGTGTTGTGTCCGTTCGACCGTTCGATGCACAGAACAATTAATAAAATTAGGTTTGAACGGGCACAATATTAGAATGGTTAGTTTTGCCCGTGCATAGAACGAGTTGAACGCTAATAAACAACAACAAAAATGTACAATTCAAAGAAGGCAAACATGGTTTGAATTTTTCCTTCACCGATCAAATAACAATAAAGTCAAACTACCATGTTATGCTACACAATAGTTCTAGACATTTTTCATCCTACCCTCCGGCTCTAAGACAATCCGATTCTATTCATCGAATGGTGTTTCCTTGGGGTCTTCGTCCTCTGAATCTGAAGATATGTCAATGTAGACCGGGGGTGGTGCCGATGGTCCGGAGTAATGAGATCTCACGCTCTTGGGTGAAGCTTGGCGGTAGGAAACATATGGCTGAGCCAAAACCTTTGCTCTTAATTTATTGTACTTCACATCATCCTTCAGAATTTGATATGCTTCCTGGTACTTCCGAATATGATTCTTTATGCGGTGATACACTAGTTGTTTTGTTTCCCTTCTTCAACAACTGCGGAGTCCTCAATCACCTTATTCATGTCGTGCTTGATGCTTTTTTCAGCTTGCCATTTGAGTCTCCCTTGGTGTTCACATTCATCCCAGGGTTTGATCTGACGTCCACTCTGAGTATAGCGGCCATACGTATCGAAACTCGTACCATATGATCCTAACGAAGAAGAGCTCAACATCCTACATTTTAAAATTTAATGTTTAAATAGTATAATTTTCATACTAAAAAAAATTACAAAAATAATTTGGCGCATGCGAGGGCTGTATATTAACAATATGATTAAATACCTATACTCATGAAACCTAGTACAACCCAATCTACCCAAGGTCAAGGGTTTGAACCTAAAGGGCTCAACAAATAGGGAGCAAAACAAACACACACACAAAATTAGTGGCAATCAAAAAACTGCTGAGAAACTAGTGTGTTCTACCTGCCAAATGAATTCGCACATAAAGGATGAGTGAAGCATTTTATCGAGCACGAAAAAGATAATTAGTTGTAACCAAAGTTTTTTTTTTTAAAACTTCATGCGATAGCTATGGTCAATTTATTCAAGTTGTCTCTATGACCTACAATAAGCAAAGAGGATAGGCATTTCTTTGTGAACAGGGAAAAAAATGGAGACTATAGGCATTCAGTAGGAAGAGATTAGATTCCAATTCCCATATAACTTAACTCCCCCCCCCCCATACACCTTATCAGATCAACTTCCAGAATCATATAATATTCCTATATGGCATTATTTTGATTTCTTTCCGGTTATGTTTGTATTCGGCGACTTAACAGAGGAGTTTTCAGTTATCTTGAAAACCTTATCAGAATAAGGGATTTGACTTCAATGTGGATTCTTATTAACAGATTTGAGATTTTAGTTGAAAAACAGCCTAATAAAATATAGCCAATTAGGCCCCATTTTTGCCAAGATTCATGGTAAAAGACCTAGCAAAAGACAGGTATATAAAGCATTTGAGAAGAGAAAATATACCTAGATGTTAGTAGAAATGAGCCGTGTGAAATTCGAAATTCTTTCAATTGTCAAAACTTTAAACATGTCAAATGAATTCACACATAAAAGATGAGTGAAGCATTCTATCGAACACGAAAAGTCAGTAAATTGTAACTGTATGACCTATAATTTTCCAACTAAGCAAACCTTTTTTTTTAAGTCCAGTTTAAGAAGTAATTTAACTTTCATGCGATAGCTACGGTCAATTTATTCAAGCTTATTAAATAATAACAGTCAACTTCAACTCTACTATCTACTATCTAGCTTTTTTTATGGCTTACCCTGCTCTAAAATTTGAAACTGAACAACGAAATCAAAAAGGGAAAAAAATAGAATGCCAAAAAATGGAATTGGGTACAATCTTTCAACCAAATATCAAATATTGAAAGAAGGATCCATGACCCAGTCATGCATTTCTTTATGCACGGGAAAAACAGAATGGTGGAAAATTGAATCGGGGTCTAATTTATCAATTTTATCGAACTCGACGAAGAGAAAATAAATTTTATCATCTAACGTTTGTGCCCGTTCTATGCACGGGCACTGTTACGTGGTCTTCTAAATTTATTTTCCACCACACATGTCTTTTGGTGCATAAAATGAGACCAATGTTAGCTTGCATCGAATACGGGACCGAAAAAAATATTAAACTATTTTTCTTATCATCTACCGCTGTGCCTATTCGATGCACGGGCAAAAAAAAAGTTCACGATGTGTTTTTTCCATTTTCGTGCATTGAACGGATACAACGCTGGATAATAAGAAAAATAGTTTAATATTTTCCACCACATATGTCTTTTTGTGCATAAAATGAAACCAATGCTAACTTGCATCGAACACGGGACCGAAAAAGTAACAAACTAATCGAATTTGCTAAGTAACCTAATCAATTTTTTCACAGAAGTAAAAAACTAATCGAATTTGCTATAGAACCGTTGGATGCAAAGCATTTTCCGGATATGCGTCCAAAGCATTAATTTTCATACGCATAATTATTCCAGACACTCCACACCGTAAAAAAACAGAAAGAAAGAAAGTTAGATTCTAATGGGTGAGCTCTTTTGATTGTGGAGAGAGGCCTCTCTCTTCTAATGTAGTGGGTTCAATTCATTTAATCCTTAGCTTTGAGGCCAAAAAAACGTGAGGAAGCTTTGGTGCTACAGGGGCTGCTAAAAAATGGTGAGCCATATATACATGGATATCTACAACACTGCCGGGCAATTTCGTGCACATAGTCATGGATTAGTGGGGGTTCCTCCAAAACCCACCAGCGATTATCTATAATTAGAGCAACAAATATTAAAGAACACATTTTTCATGGATTTTTTGCAGCAAACAAAAATAGATGAAGACGAGAGAAAATCATACCTACTGATTATATAGGAGAATTGAGCGGTGCGAAATCCGAATTACTTTCAATTGTCAAGACCATAAACCTGCCAAATGAAATCACACATAAAGAATGAGTGAAGCATTCTGTCGAACACGAATTAGACAATTAATTGTAATTGTTGAAGTATCAATTCTGTCGAACTCATTGAAGAGAAACAACAATTTCACCAACATAGTAGCAAAAAGAAGTGCCACACACACACACACACACACACAAAAGTTGACCAAGAAAAACAGTTGTTCACTATTAGAGCAGGGTTTTACATCCATAAGGGCTGCACGTACTTGGATACCCAGACAGTGTGCTGTGTGCCCCAAAATACCATTGCCTTTGAGACAGTGATTCTAGTGTCTTCGCCAAAAAGAAGATCAATGCAAGAATCAATTGTCATTCTTTGTAGTTAAAAAGGTCACAAAGTTTGTGATCAAGAGGGGACCTATGTACGAAGCAATTGTATTCACTCCTATAAAGATTCCAAGAAATAAAACTGTGTAATCCAAGCAATTGTATTCACTCCTATGTACGAGGTGCTTTCTCTTTTTACTGGAGCTGCCTATGTTTTCTTCCATTTCTATGCTGGCTGCTATGTGTTTCGAGTTTGGAAATGACTACCTTTCTGTTAAGAGGCTCCTATGATGAAGGGTTCGTATCTTTCTCTTTGTGAATGAACTGCTGGGAGTTTATCTCTTTTCAACTCCTAACTTTGGGAGGGCTAAGAGATGCTTGGATTGCTAATCCAGAAGGAAGGTGCTACGTCTAAAGTAAATCAAAGGCTCAAGTCCTATATCAACAGGTGTCTCAATTGTGTTTCATAGTGTTGTGTTGGTGGATTCATGTTTGATGACGATTTCTATCCTGAAGATTTTCCGCTATGTACCTCTCTTTCAACTCCTATCTTTGGGAGGGCTAAGAGAAGTTGGGGACTGGACCAATGTTTGCTTTTGAATTTGTGTTTCCGACCGTCTTGCATTTTCTGATGATGCTCTGAATCTTTGCTCCTACTGCCTACTATCTGATGTTGCTGCTTGGAGGATGTTCCAGATATGGTGTGTGGCTTATTTTTCTAGCTTAGGATATTTTCATAATGCTTTTTCCAGCCTGCTGTGTTCGGCCTTTGCCTCCTCTCTTCCGATGCTCTATTGGAAGTCTATTTTTTTTATCCTTTTCCATGTATCAATATCATGGTTTAAGTTTCCTTTTCCTTGATGTACCCATATCAAGTTTTAATAATAAATCTTATTGCCGATAAAATAAAATAAAAGTCTGTTAAGAAAAAACTCAAAAATAAGCACGATTTTGAAGGGAAACAGAAGAGTAAGGGAAAAAGAGAGAGACATACCTGCAATGACGCCACGTACCTGCAACGACGGCGTTTATGGCCAGGGGTCTCCAGAGAAAAACCCTACCGGGTGGAGAGAGCGGGAGGTGGGGCGGTGGTTGACGGCGAAACAGCTCTGTGAAAAATTGAGGGAGGAGTGAAGAGGGGTGTTCATAGCCCATGAGATCAGAGTGTGAGAGAGAGGGGCGGGGATGTGGGAGAGAGGCGTGGGGTGGTGGCAATTGAGGAGTTGAGAGAGAGAGAGATGGATGCCGACAGGAGTTGGGGTTTTGAAGGAGGAGTGGGGTTGAGAGGTGAACGTGGGTCTGTTATTCGTGTACCAAAGGTTTTTATTTTTATTTTTTATTTAACTAATGGAAAATTAAGAACTTGTGTGAACGTGGGGTTTTTTATTTTTATTTTTAAAGAAAATCTAAAATCTTAGAAATTAAGATTTGAAGTTTGGAAGATTGTGGGGTTTAGATACATTTCCTTAGTATATTGATAGACTAGCGAATGCCCGTGCCTGAAGGCACGGCGCGACATGTTTTAAAAAAAAAACTAAATCGAATTGCCATTTTTAGGCACAACGCGACACGTTTTGGAAAAAACAAAATCGAAAGGCCATTTTTTGGGATTTACCACACCACCGATAAAGACAAAATCTCCCATAAGTAGTTTTCTTAAATAAACTTCAAATAGGGTCCATTTATTCAAATTATGTACATGAGAGTGGAAAAAGTACCACACTTGATTCCACCTGGCTCTCCCTTGAGAGTTGAGACTACATGACGTTAAAAATTAATAACATTGCCTATAAAAAAAGAACCACCAATGACAAACATGTTCTATTAACCATTCTCCTTCCCATTTTGATGTCAATGACCATAGCAAGAAGTAACTAATTAAACACAATAAGACTAAAAAATACACATGCCCATTTTAGCTTACACTTCAAAGGGGATACAACCAAGTCTATTATTTTTTGGTATGCTGACAAATAAACTAACACAAATGACAGGAACTGCAAAAAGGCTGCATTGCCTTTCACATTCAGCCGCTACAATGTTAGCTGCAAAAAGATTTCCCTTTTGGAAATCACAATTGGGTGTTTCATATAAACAACACCACTGAGTCTCGCCAATATAATCAAGAACATCAGTCACTTAATTTGTTCCCCTCTCGTGGAGTGTGATTCATAGACCTCTTACTACAAATCTGACAATCCTCAATCAGATTCCTATGACGGTGATGAGAAGCTGAATTTTCTTTGGTCAGATTCACTACTTGCAGCAAATCCATCTTCATTTCTACTTGAGTCTCTCCCTGTCCGAGGATGCACTCCTGAAATCCATGCTTCTTTGTCATCCATAAGCACACCACTAAAGCCAGCAACTTCTTGATTTCCCTTGGAGCATCGCAAGTACTCAATTTCACGTTGAACCAAAATATGCAATTATTTGGAACGTAGAATCATTATGCCATCAAAAAGGGCAGCGTCACTCAATTTCACGTTTTTCAAAAATCATTTTTTAAGTGCCATCAAAAAGGGTAGCGTCGTCGCCAATATACCCATACATGCCTTCCCCATTCGAAACCTTCCATATCTCCACATCTGCAAAATAAAAAACATTGAACTACATGATGCAATTAAGTTCAGAACTTGAGAAATGATTTATTCACACCTGAAACAATTAAAACCAAATCAAAATGTTGCCCAAATGAAATTGGACACATTAAGAACTTGAGATATGATTTATTCTATTTCCTCATCTATTTCAAGTTTTTTCATATGGGCACATTAAGTTTTTGAGTAACTCAGTTAACACTCTCTCAAAACAAATAGCCGCTTCAATTCGCCCAACTACTCAACCCAATGGTCATTACAAATGCCATTATGCATGCCACACTTGATACTAATGCTGGAAGGTAAGGTATTCAAAAGGGATTAAATAACGAAGAGAAACTATTAGTAGAACTCCTTAATAAAAGCCAATAACAAACCAAATAAATTTCTGAAGGCCCATAATTCTTTTTGTTAATTGTTCATGTCCTTTGGCAGTGAACTAAAAGCCACATAAAGAATTAAAAAAAAGGAAGAAACGGGCCTTATCTTAATTATTCTGTTTTCATTCGTACACCATGAATGCAAAGTTTAACAAAAATATGGATTCTACTTATGAAGATAAAAAAATCATGTTAGAAGCCCAAGTTAAGGATTGACCAAAAGAATAAGAAAGGTACTGAATGAGTACGCGTTTTTACCCCTGGTTGTTTTCGTTGCCGTGATTTTGCTAGAGGAGATGGAGGATAGAAAAAGAAAAGGGGCCAAATCACTCCATGGTGGTGATAGGAGGATGCCGGTGGTCATCGGCAGACACGGACCTACTGCTGCAAGGGAAGGTTCTTTGTCTTTGAGCAGGGGCAAGGTGAGCGGTGGTGTGGGTGGAGAATGGGAGAGACGCGTGTTAAAAAGCCGCTTCCTGCACGGAAGATAAAATTTTGGGTTCAATGTAGAGATCATCCATCTACAAATCGGACCTACTGCTGCAAGGGAAGGTTCTTTGTCTTTGAGCAGGGGCAAGGTGAGCGGTGGTGTTGGTGGAGAATGAGAGAGATGCGTGTTAAAAAGCCGCTTCCTGCATGGAAGATAAAATTTTGGGTTCAATGTAGAGATCATCCATCTACTAATCTGTCACAAAATGAATGAAGGAGAACCAATTACAATACATGAACCACATATCTGATATGCATATCTAAACGTGGCCATAGTTTTTAGCTTTTAACATTTCGCATCCATAAAACCGCAAAAACTGCATCATTGAATAATAGTTTTGAGGCTCATGTCATAGAACTAAATTAGTTATGCCATCACAACTTTCGCCACTAACCACATCCTAACAACCACAAAACAAAATTTAAAAAAACCAAACCTACATCCGGTTTGCTTCTTCACCGGTTGAATATTTTTGCCCGAAAACTACCTCTTGAACTTACAGTAACTTATAATAAAAAAAGGATTTAAGTATATAGATATCTAGGAAGGAAGAACAAAAAAAAGGATTAAGTATTGTATACTCTTTTTTTTTTTTGTCTATTTCATACTTATACTCTTTTTTCTTAGCAATCACATTTCGACCTTCTACCAGGAAAAAAAGAGACCCATTACCGATTCTTCCATTTGGAATTAAGAAACCCACGGTTCTTTACTCAAAAGCTGAGAAAACTCGACATGGCAGTGAAGTGACGATGCCAAGATTACCTGTTGCGTTTTTTTTAATTTCTAATTCGGGTGGCAGTTAGCATGAGAAAAAATGGTGAGACAGAGTAGTCACAGTACACCAAAAATGGTGAGACAGAGTAGTCACAGTACACCAAAAATAAGCTGCTCGAGTCAAATGACTCAATAATGGCCTTGACACTATAAAGACAAATAAGTATCAATACATATCTATAGATAAATATACCTCTTTTGCCGGTAGAATGCCAACTTGAAGTTTTGATGTTGACCGCCGACGCCATTGTCAACCCTTCGTTCCCTTTGAAAATCCATTACTCTGCAGTCTGCAGCTGCATTATTTTTTAAACAGGATAAAAGCCAAATTCAAAACAAAATTCAAATCCAAGATAAAAACCCTAAGTTGGAATTCCAATAATGCTAACCAGGTTTAGTAATTTACCTTAGATCAATTGAACTCGAAAATAATGCGTGGGTGGATTTGCTCTTTCCGGTTTGGGAAGATTTTGGCTTACTTGAATACATGGTGGTAGATGAGGCAGTCGGAAAAATAAGAGCTGCCACCCAGTAAATCAATAGATAGAAGGTACACACACGCGTGAGCGATCGAGGAAGGTGATGCCGCTCTTGATCGCACGCCGGTCGGTGGTGGCTCGTCGCGCCGGTCGGTGGAGCTAGGAGAGCGATCGAAGAGAGAGAGTCGAGAGAGGGTGAAGGATGGGAATACGGCTAGGGTTTCACAAAATGTCTGCCTTTTAAATTTTGGAAATCTAATCCTAGTTTTACCAAAATGCCATTTATGATAACCCTTAGATGGATCAGGTATTTACAAAAATGTCATTGTAGAATGGAGGGTGGAGATTTATGTAGACATGAGGATAAATCTGGAGCGTTGGTTGTCTTTTGGATTCAAACACAGCTCTGTTTTATTATATAGATAGATATATAGATAGATAGATTATCAGTTTAAAACATTATTTTTCACTTTCGCTCGGTGATCGGTATACCAAAAATTATCTACTTTATTTGGTGACGATATTTTATTTGTAGAAAGTACCACATGGATATTCCACGTGATACACCCAGAGTACCTAAACTTGATTTTCAAAAGGTTTTTCCATTTTGGAAATCCTAAACGGCACGAATGAACAACTTCTCTCTCTCTCTCTCTCTCTCTCTCTCTTCACGGTTGCCATTGAAAAAACCCCAGCATGTAAACTTTACAGTTTTGCGAATTCTGTCTCCCCCAGGCGTTCAGATTTTTGCTTTCTGGTTTATAGAGATTCTGAGAGAACGATGGAATTTTTTCCATCTGGAAAATCAAAGGAGCGGAAGGGGTCCAAAGTTGGGAAAGAAAGAAAATCGGGGTTAGTTCCATTTACTTATTCTCTTCCATTTATGATGTTCAAGTAATTTTGGCGGCGCAACTTAACCTAGTAATTTGGCGGCGCATTTAAAATTCATACGTTGTAACTAGTATATGCTTTTCCTTGGATAATTTTTTGGCATTCGGGATGTATATTCATTTGTCAAAAATACGTATTAATCAGCTGGTGATGGCGGTTATCTTATGTCTTAAATGCACACTTGTTTAAGGACTTTTTTTTTGGCGGCGCAACTTTAGCATTGATCTCACTCGTCATTACGAGTTTTGTGATCTATTTTGGCGGCGCAACTCAACCTTGTAATTTGGCGGCACAACTTTAGCATAGATCTCACTTGTCATTACGAGTTCGTTTTTGATGGCGGAATTATGATCTTGTTGTCATAAATACATGTGCTTGATTCGGCAAATCATTTTAGGGCAGCGAAACTTGGATTTATATCCACTTCTCAAGGTATGTATCTGCAAGTACATGATCTGGAAATTTCTGATCCCTGTGTCTTATACGTGTAAAGGCATATTTTGAAATTTACTTCTTGACGGCGCTTGTACGTACTTTGTTCGCATTTGAAAGATTATGTCAACTATGGTTCTCACGTGCAATATTCTGGAAACTAAACTGATCTGTTGGAAGTAAAATCATGTCATTATCCGTTGCGGATATTAATGAAACTTTTTCGGGGAATTTAATTATGACCGGTCATAATTGAAAACGAGTATCAGCCATTGATTACGTGAATAGAGGGCTGAGATTGCACACCTGTTCACGGAACCTCCATGAAAAAGACTATCTCAATGATTTTAATGTGCTTCAAAAATACTTACAACCCTCACAAGACTTACCTTATGCATTTTATAGTGTGAGGTGATCTTCATTAGATGCTTGCAATCTATACCTTAAATCCGCCCAGAAAAGAAAAAGTTTTGACTGTAGAATTTTGGGAGTGTTGTGATTTCTAAGTTTTGCACCTCCAACTGACTTGTTGGAAGTGTCCCCTTTGTTTTTTTGTAGTTTGTTTCCCTTTTGCCATTTGATCTCTTGCTCCTTTTTTTGGGGTGGGACCTAAGTGGCCTCCTCTCTCAATGTACCCTTGTCGAGTTCAATAAAAATCTTCCTTTTACCGATCAAAAAAAAAGAAAAAGTTCGTATCTACTTGGAAAAGTAAATTTTAAAAGTTTAATTTTTTCCTTAATAATTCATATATCCGGGTCAGTTTACACGCATATCGACTAATTTTGGAGAACTGATCTCACCGTCCACCGGCTGAGAGTCCATGGGCACTCCCCTTTATTGAAAAAGAAAAATGGTTTTCACATCCCTTGTTATCCATTGACACTCCCCTTTTTTTTGTCTTTTATTTAAGTGAAATTACTAAATTACCCTTTCTCTTGAGTCACTTTTTTGTCTCACTTTTTTCAATTAAAACACACCATTTTAGAACTTGTAGTTTTGCAAGAGAAATCATGGTAACTTTAGATTGCGGGGTATATTACATCATGCTATCATTGTTACTCCTTGCCAACATGAATCATCGTATTAACTGCACCCGTTAAAAGGTCGTTTAACCTCAATGAGATATCAACGACCTTTTAACAGATGCAATTAGTACGGTGGTCCACATTAACAAGAAGTTGGTTAAGGAACTACTTGCTCCGGCCGTTCGATGCGTATCTTTATGTTGACAACAATAGCTAGTTTCCGATTTTTCATATAAAGGTCACGAATTAGTTGTAGATAATTTTCAAATGACCCATTGTAAAGTTGATTCTCTCACTTCAATACAAGTTTATGTGAAAATATACTTACACCAATGAGTATATCTGTTGGCAAAGGACCAGATCAATAAAGGCGGATTTTTGTGTTCCACTCATTTTGACTTGGCCATATGTTTAGCATCTATGTTTAGATTTTGGCCATTTGTTTCTGTATCCGCATAGGAAAGTAAGTAAGTTGCATAGACTATTTTCATTTAAAACACACCATTTTAGAACTTGTAGTTTTTGCAAGAGAAATAATGGTAGATTGCGGGCTATATTGCATCATCCATGATATCATGGTAACTTCTTGCCAACGTGGACCTATATATTAATTATATCTGTTAAAAAGCCGTTTAATGAGGCATCAACGACCTTTTAACGGGTGCAATTACTATACGTTGGTCCACATTGGTACGTAATAAGTTCGTTAATGGATGTAGGTACTCTGGTTGTTTGGTGGGTATCTTTGCGTCGACAACAATAACTAGTTTCTATTGTTCATATCTAGGTCATGAATTAGTTATAGACCGTTTACGAATACAAAATTCTGTTTTAGAACTCAAAATTTTGGCGGCGGAAATCATACGTACCCTTTTACATTGCATGCCTCGTGTTGTTTCCCAAAATTTCATGCAAGTCATGTATAGTAGCAGCTTATATGTACGATTACGTATACAATACTACTCTTTAAAATGGTTAGAAGAATATATCTCGGTTGTAGATAACTCTTAGTGGCCCTTATTTCATTTCACTTTCAACATCTATTAACGAAATGCAATTAGTAAGGAGGCCCACGTAGGCCTCCTTACTTTTATGCGACGTTGTGGTCCCTTTGGTTGGTGAGAAATAACACTATCTTCAGCAATTCAATGAAACAAGCTTGGGAGGTGGGGGATGTCGTTAAAACTAGAGTTGCATTGTGGATGAATGCGAAATTCGACATCAAGATCTACACCATTGAGGAGTTCAAGATTTTCTTAGATGGTGTCCGAAAATTGAGATTATAACCTAGTTTTTAGGTGTACCTCCGACTGTCGGTTGGAAGTTTTTGTAAATTTGGGCTCAACCAAGATCTATCTGTGGTTGTTTTTTCTCGATGTACCCCTTTCGAGTTTAATAAAATGTTCCTCTTTTCCGAGAAAAAAAGAGAGGCCCACGTAGGTACGAAGTTCGTTAGTGTATTCTGGCCATTTGGTGCGTATTCATGAATAAGTAGTTGTAGACTGTCTATAAAAATGAGAAACCCTATTTTCGAACTCATAATTTGGCGACAGAAATTGCAGGTACAGTTTACGTTGCATGCCTCATGTTGCTTCTACTAATTTCATGCTGAGATCATCTATAGTAAGGGGCGGAGGCACATGGGTACAACGGAGGGCGGCCGATCTCACTGGCTACCAAATTTTTGTAAGGATATGTATAATTTTTACGCTATTTTTACCAATTTAAATTTCCATAGGAATAAATATAATTTAACTATTTTGACCCCACAAAAAAATCTCTAAATTACCCCCAACTTGTTTTATGTACATAGAAATCCCAAGCGTTCTCTTCTTTTCGAGAGTTGATAGTGCTAGAAATATCATGCATTATTTTCAAATATAACTAGTCTTTTGGGCCCAATTATGAGGCAAAAATGAATTATTAGTGCATATCGATCTTATAATTAACCTTTTAATTTAGTTATTTTTGGACTTGTGCGTAGAAAAAATATATTGCATATGAATTTAATTTTTGACTCCATTAACCAAAATTTCTGACTCCGCCCCTGTCTATAGTAGCAGCGTATATATATACGCCCACACACACTGGTACTATTTTTTACAGTCAGGGGCCCTTATTCCATTTCACTATAAAGTCATGTTTAAAGACCCAAGTCCAACTAAAATATATTCGGTTGTAGTTCTTTTTATGCTACACTCTGGTCCTTATGGTTGATTCGGAATGACTACGTATTTAACAATGCAACTACTAGTATCGAGGAGGTGGGTGAGCTTGTGAAAACCAGAGTTGCCATGTGGATGAAGTCCAGGTTTGACATCAAGTTTTATTCGGTGGAGGACTTTAGGTTGTTTTTGGATGGAATTCGAAAGCTCAAGTTGTAGTTCTTTTGAGGGATTGTAATTGTCCAACTCTCTGTTGGATGGTCTTGTTTGCTTTGTTCATTTTGTGTTTTTCTGTTGATGTACCCTTTCGAGTAATAAAATCATTTTGTTTGCTGAGCAAGCAAAAAAAAAAAAAAGGTATATTCGGTGGAGGATTTTAGGAGCTTCCTAGGTGGAATCCGTAAACTAAAGTTGTAACTTAAGGTGTGAGGTGTTGTATCATCCAACTTCTTGGTTGGATGCTCTATCTTTCTGTACTTCTTTTCCTATGTTTGTTTCCCCTCGATGTACCCCTTCGAGTTTAATAAAAATTTTCGTTTGCCGAGGAAAAAAAAAAGACCCAAGTCCAACTACGAAGATGGTCATACTACGTTTTGCTTTCACTTGTCTTGACGGGCAAGCAAGACTAATATCTTCATTTTAAATTTTTGTATGTATTCCTTTTATATATAGCACATTCAAGGTGCATTGCATGCAAATGTACATATCCAGTACGTGGCTTGTCATTACAAGTTTTCGCTTCGCAAATCTGCTGACATTAATTACCGTTATCTCTCTCAAAAAGTTTGTGTATTAACCATTGTTGTCAAAATGGGAGATAATGGTCTCATCATATTTATATTTATTCCTAAATTGCTCACTAGGCATAGTTGTCACCCCGGTTGGATTCACGTAGACAACCCCCTTCTAATCTCTATATAAGCCTTTGCCTGGAACACTATTATTTCATCCCTACAAATTGTTTCATCTCTCTCTCTCTCTCTCTCTGTCTGTCCCCCCACCAAAATGGCCTCGTCTAGCGTTCTCTCTCCCTCTACCGCAATGGCCTCCTCTAGCCTTCTCTCTCTCTCCACCAAAATGGCCTCCTCTAGCCTAGAGATTGTTCCTTATGTCCCTTCTCTCTCCACCAAAATGGCCTCGTCTAGCCTTTCCAGAAATGCGACCACCCTAGAGATTGTTCCTTATGTCCCGAAATCGGAAAAAAGAAAAGGCCTGGCTCTTCACCCTGAGATGGAGCAGTCTCCAGTTACCATTCCTCTCAGAAAAGTTACTGTGAGCTTCTTCTCCTTCTTCTTCTTCTTCTTCTTGTTCTTCACCCTTCACCTTTTCTCCAATCCACTGATCTGCTCACCAAGTATCTCACGAAAAAAATTGGGTAGATTCCGAGTGGAGGACAAACAAAAAAATAGTTGTGCTTTTTCTTGCACATTTCCTTTCAATCTATAGTAGCCGAAGTCCGTAGATTCAAAGCTGGTTTTTTTTTGCTTATAACTATCTGAAGAACACAGTACTTAAGCTAGTATTCCTTGATGAACTTATGCAACTACTAATCGTTCTTCATTTCTCATAGCGCTCGAGGCAGGACGGCGCCGTGCGTGATGATTCGGCCGACTTTTCATTAAAGCCCCAAAAAGGTTATTCAGATGATCACATCTTTGTGATATTGGTTCAGGTATGTGCATGGTTTTGTCTATCTGCTTCATCAATGAATCCAAATGTATGTTTGAGATTCTTAAACCCTAGATCTAGTTTATCTAAGCCCTCTTTTTTTTTTTTCCATTATTCTTTCTTTCTTTTTTTTATCGGCAATAGAATTTTATTAACTCGACAAACGGTATCGAAAAAACCAAGCTCTAGATACAAGAAAAACTTGAATCATAGAAAATGCCATAAGAAAAGAAAAAAATACATCTAACTGTAGATTGAAAGAAACCATTAGGATAATCAGTGGATGCATCCGAAAGCCATACTCAAAACCAAACCAAATCATATCCAAATACAGCAGCAAATGTCTTCAAGGAGCACAAATGGGCGTTTGTGAGAACAACAAATGTTGTGATGTTTCGTTAGACCCAGTATATTTGTGCATTTGTGAGAACAACAAATTCATGACCAATACGCACCAAATGACCAGAGTCCATTAACGAACTTCTTACGAACAGGGACCACTGTATTAATTGCACCCGTTAAAAGTTTGTATATATTCCGTTGATGTTAAACTACTCTTAACGGGCGCAATTAATCCGTTGATGTTGACAGCAATAACTAGTTTATGTTATTCGTAACTAGGTCATGAAATAATCGTAGACCGTCTACAAATACGACTACAAACACACACACATGTGATTCTTCCTATTAAATGTCGGATCGATGAAGTTTTCTTTTTCTTTTTTTTTTTCTTTTCTTTTTCAACCTAGAAGATAAATTCATATCTCTTAAGAATGGTGTGATATTTCCTTGCATTTGTTACACCAATTGCAGGTAGGCTCCAACAAAAATACATCTTGGTCGAGACCGGTAAACTTCGAGATACCGGAGGACTGTGAGGGTTATATCCTCCAAAAGGATGAGGTAAATGAATTCACATTAATTCCTAGACTATCGAACTGTGTATCTCATACAAGTTAGGGTTCAATGAGGATTTTTGAAATGTACGTTTACGCAGGAGGCAGAAGCGGCTCCTGGCGTGGGCCGCGTACCCTTAAAAGAAAGACTTGAGGGTTGGCAAATTGAGAGACGCCCACGCGAAAATACTAATCGATTCGATAAGGTAGTATAATCCAGCCCACATCCACATACACACACATTATTTTGGTGGGATTAATCGCAAATTTTTTTTGTTTTTCGCAAACCATCATCGCTAGTATTAACGCATTGACAATGTTCGCTCGCAGTATTATTACCATGGGAGGTCGGGTGGGCGATTTCGATCTTTCGCTGAGGTTCAGGACTTCATCATCCACGCTCGTTTTCCGAAGGCCAGAAAACCCGAAGAAGGATCCGTGGTGAGTGCGAGAATGTAACTAACTATACACACTCGTTACGTAAAACATTATGCGGTAGATTTTGTTTGTCGGTATTAAAATTCACAGCTGATTTTTCAGCCTGTCGAGCCTTCGGTGTCTGAACCATGTAAGAGGAAAAGGAAAGCTAAGGCTACCAGAGAAATGACCGAGGAGGAAAGGCGCCGTATTGTCGAGAAATTCCTTGAGGATTCGTGGAACAACCTCATGAACATCGGTAAGCGAAACCGGGATCTTCGCGATTCAACTAGCAAGAATGAAGAGCCGGTGATCCCGGAGGACATTCGCGAGAATGAAGAGCCGGTGATCCCGGAGGACATTCGCGACATTTTCGACTCCGAGAATGACGAAGAGAAAACCGGAAATCCGATTGATGAAGTGCAGATTCAAGAGATGATTAATGAATTGATGAGCTAGCCGGGCAGTGTCGAATCCGTGGTGCCCCAAGGCAACATTTAACTAGCCTTTTTCTTTTCTCATGGATATTGTTAATTTACCCATTTTTGTAATATGGGATATTGTTAGACTTAGGTAAATTTAATCACAGTGGGCCTGAATTTGGCATTTGTCATTTTTTTATTTTAGTTCGACATCTGTTCAATTTCGGAATTATCTGATTCGTCTCGATATGAGGTATTACAGAATTAAAAATAAATAAATTGATTTAGAATTAGATAGGCTAACTAAGACGAAATTGAATCTTATAATTCTTCAATAGTGTGTTACGGTCTTTCATTTTTTGGCTGGGTTTCCATCGTCGAAATAACTCGAATTATCTAATTTCTCTTTTACAAAAAGCTAAAACGCTTAAAGATGAAAATAGTCCATTCTACCAAATAGTTCGTTCAAACTCGGTCATAAGTCTCGCAAGAGTTCTAATCCAGAAGAAAACGCTGAAAAGGATATTTTCTTAATTGAGTAGAAGAAATGCTTACCGAGATCTTACTTGGAGCTGGGGTTTTCGGAGGCTGTGGAATTTAGATCTGGGGAGTCAGTACTGTCTAAGTTTTGGAAGAAGCTAAGGATTCAGAGTTTATGCTCATATGATAATTGGATTCTACCATGCTCTATTGCTTCACTATGGAATCTGTGAGCAAATCCAAAACCTATGGATGTTGTTCTATATCCTCTTTTCAACTCCAAAGTCTGTAGGAGGGCTAAGATGATTGTTGGTTCGTATGCTGTTCTGTAAGGGAAGATTATTCCTACCATGTCTTCCTTGATATTGATATAACTGCTTGAAGATCGATCTCTAAAGTAGCAGGAAACTTGTTTCTCTGCCTGCCTAAACTAGCTGCTATAGGTGATGCTGCTACACTGCCTCTGTGCAATGGATGGGGTTTTTCTGGCTGGTGTGGATGTCTCTAGCACTGCTTGCTGGGGATGGATTGTTGGTGCTCTGAAACGTGGATTGGAGTAATGCTGTATTATGGCTCACGGATCTGGCGGTTTGACTTCTGAATGGTTCCACATTCCATGGTGGTCTCATTCAATTTATGTTGAATGTTTTCTCCTTTTCTTTTTCTTTTTTTCTCTTTTCTTTGGTTCTCTCTATAATTCAAGTTTTTCTTGTATCTAGAGTGGACCACCTTGATGTACCCTTTGTCGAGTTCAATAAAATTTGTTGCCGATAAAAAAAAAAAGTCTCGCAAAAGTTTTTAATTTTTGTTTGTGCAAACGCGCCTCCCCCTTTTTTTTGATCGGCAAAAAAATATATTACATGTGTACGTTAGAAGTCTAGTTCATCACTAGATATTGCATGTGCATCTAAATTCTCATTTGATCAAGCATTATACATCCATTAAACTAGCATATATGTAATTGTATTGTACCCCGTGCGTGCCCGTGCTTGTATCGTGCATGTACCGTGCTTTATCGTTACCATACCATGTGCCACAAAAACGTTGGCTTAGGCCAACCTGCTTATAGTGTCCGCGATGTGCAATGTCAGCCCATACCATATCGTGTTGACGTTTCAATATGTCATGCCCGTATCATCTCGTGCCAATTGACTTGAGCGACATTAGATGCTTCCAATTGGATTTACGTATTCAATAATGTCACTTGTAACCTTTATATAAGCCTTGGATTGTAACATGTTCATCACTAAAATTGCTCACAAGGCATAGTTGTCACCCTGTTGAATTCATGCAGACAACCCGCTTCAAATCTCTATATAAGCCTTTGCATGAAACACTATTATTTCATCCCTAGATATTGTTCCATCTAAACTTCATTTCCTCTCTCTCTCCGTCTCTCTCCAAAGGTCAAAAAACCTGAAGAACGATTTGTAGTGAATTAAGAATGTAACTGTACCGAGGACAAAAAGCATTTTGTCGAGGAACAACCTCATAAACAATGGTAAACGAAGGGAGGATTTTTGCGATTCAACTAGTGAGGATGAAGAGCCTTTGCATGAAACACTATTATTTCATCGAGCTATTGTTCCATCTAAAATTTTATTTCATCTCTCTCTCTCTCTCTCTCTCTCTCTCAAAATGTTATTCTTTACTTTGAAACTCATTAGTTCTTTTTAGTTCTCTTTTTATAATCTCTATCTATGTCTCTTAGAATTTTGCGTGTGCCAATCTTGTGCTGTGAATGTGCAGAGAGAAAATGGCGGCGAATGAAGGCCTAGTTGGATGTATGTAGATGTAAAGATCCCAAAGGGCTCAATTGTCCCTTCTAATCTTGCCAAACATACCTGAGGATGTCAGAAGATTAGTTCATCGGTAGATATTGTCCATCTAAATTTAATTTGGTCAAGCATTATACATCCTTTAAACTAGTATTTATACCTGTAATTTTGTCGTGCTCGTGTTGTTCCCGTGCCGTGCATGTGCTTTAACGTTGGCTTAGCCCCACCCACCTATAGCCGTGTTGTGCCATGCATGTTGGCTCACACCATATCGTGCTAACATTTAAATGTGTCGTCCCCGTACAAACCTAACCTACTCGATGCCTCTAATTACCTGATAGGTGCTTCTAATCTGCTTTAAACTTGGCCCCAATCTATACATCATACGCTACAAAAATCCCTGAAAACTGATAAGAGTAACGAGCTACCTGAGTGGAATGAGTTAGTGAAGTTTAGTTAGTGGCAGTTGTATGCATCAGTTAATTAATAGCATGATGTAAGCTGTCGGATTGCTTTTCCACCATCTTTCCTAAAACCAATTGGTGATAAGAAGGGTTTCAATTAAGTCTTTTATGGCATTCGACATCGCACCCGCAAGTCTGTTTTTAGAGCGGTCGCAGGGAGTGGCATTGTGTAACCAAATCCATGAAGGCACTCCGGACCCAACATAAGCTATTAATAGCTGGATTAGTCTGAGTCGGTTATCCCTTAACTGAGTATATAAACTGTAATCCTGTATCTCCATAATCAAGAATGGAAAGTTCCTTATTCCTCTTCAAAAACGTTGCAAAGGGCCTCTCCAGTGGTTTTCTCGGCGTTTTTAACAAAACAGTGGAAAAAATTCATGTCTGAAAAAAATCTCACTTACCCAACTTGGATGTATGTACATTACTCACAAATCTCTGTGATTTGGCGACAGCATTAAGATCCACTCGTAGCGAAAGGGTTTGTTTTGGAATCTAATTTTTAACAACGGAAATTTCATATGGTGTGCTTTTTTCTTATTTACGCCGCTAAAGTTTCGATCGTAATATGTGATTCAATTTTGATAATTATTCAGTTACCAAACCAGCTTAAGTTCACCTCTACTAAGCTTGGAAAACCAATGCCACCATTCACTGGATTTATAGTCAGTTATATATCTAGGTCAAGTTTTACTTATGTGTACGATATATGTATACAGTTAGCTTTTTATTAAGGCTTTCTTATTTTAGTTAAGTTGCGGACGTCCCATTTTCTTCTCTTTTCCGACCAAATTTCGATGATCCGAACCGCTCAATGTGTTCAGAACGTGATTTTAAGAGTATCCGCATGAAATTAGCAAAAAAAATGGGACCGAGAAGGACTTCATCCGAGCAGTTTTTATTTGAACTGTTTGATAAAAAATAAATAAAAACTGCTTGGATGAAGCCCTTTCCGTTCTTTTTTTTGTTGATTTCTTAAGGTTTCTTAAGGGTACCATTAAAATCACGTTCTGAACATATTGAGCAGCTCGGATCATCTCAAATTGGTTGGGAAATGAGCGTCCTCACTTTAATACGGTAAGGACACCCTTATAAGAAGATTCGTGTGACCAACCACATGAAGCGGAGTAACAAATTCCCAGATTAAGTCTGCATTCTACCTCGCATTCAGAAGAAGAATCAAAGGAAGAGGATGATGCAGTGCGTAGAAGGCCGAGCGAAATGGTTCAAGCCATGCCGAGGGGATCTCAAGCCGTTCCTAGGCTTAGCCAGGTGTCTCTTTGATGACACCTTCAAGCCTCGGCTAGGCCGAAGGTTCTACAGTCGTTCCTTAACTATTCATTACTTATTCATGTCGTTCGGCTCAGCGGCTCCTTTGACAGTCGGATTATCACACTCAGCGTTGAACGAGTGTGGGGGCCAAAGGCTCCAGCTCACCCACATGGGAGTAACAATCGTGGCCATGATGACGCTTGTGACGTCAGTCGAACAGTTATCGAAGATAATGATGAGGAGCACGTGAAAGTGCCAGCTCACCTCCCAAACGGTTACAAAACCCTAAATGTGACGTAGGGGTGATGTCAGTCGACGCATGCCAAACGTATGTGTAATCTTAGAGATCAAGCTATGGGTTCTCTATAAATACAACACTATGCCTCTTGGTGAAAGGTACACACGATACACAACCCTAAAACCCTAGCTCTTGTTTCTCTTCCTTTTCCCTGCAAGTTGGCTGATTCTTGCACCGGAGGGCCATCCCAGAGGACCTCCGGTGTGGCCTTTAGTCGTGCTTTCTTTTGCAGGCTAGGACGAGGGCAAGAGCAGACTCCACTTCCCAATCCAAGGAGAATGAACCATCTTGATCGGAGCCCCACAATTTGGTGAACCCGACGTGAAAACTTTTTCAGATCCATGGCGGCTCCTCCACTTCCTCCCGTCATTCATTCTCCAAAAACCTCTTCCATCATATCTCCACCACACCGCCTCTCCACAAAATGGGCGACGCACCACCTCCTTTCAACCCGTCCCTCCAGATCCTTTCTGAAACAGGCGTTCACACCGCCTCACCATCCCATCCTCCTGGCTTCACTCCGCTTGTTGTCAGCTCTTCCATCCAACGTCCAGCCGCAATGACGGAGGACACTCTAGCCTACGTCCAGATGTTGGAACAACAACAAGAACATACCAATGCAGACGTAGCAATCCTAAAAATGGAGATCGCAAGGATTAAGGCAAAAGAGCGTCCGGCGGCCTCTCGTTCTGGGTCTCGGGGAATGCGTCAGAGAAGAAACCTCCCACCCCCACCTCCCCCCGGCGACGAAAAGCCCCAACGAGTCTCAGTTCACGACTGTCTGGACCCACCACTGACAGACAATCGAGCTGGGGACAATGCTCGCTTTAGGCAGCAACGTTCCCCAGTTCACATACGTCTCGGCAGTAGTGTGGGCCTAAGAGGCGGCAGATCAAGGAGGGAGGGAAGCACCCATACAGTGTATTCGAGCTCCTCGGTAGGAGATGAGTATTCTCAAGGTTCACAAAGCTACGATACGGTTGAGCTTAATGACCGGGAGAACAATCGGGCATTAATCCCATATGATTCAAAACGGCGTCAGAGCCGAACGTTTCATAGGGAAGGTAAGGAACCCGAGGGTTTCCAAACTGATCATGAGAAAGTCCCTCGGGAACGCGCTAACATAGGCCGAACCAACGACTCAAGACATCCGCGAGAATTCCCTCGGGAGAAGAGTGTAAGCGTAGTGGTTCGGCATGATGACCAGCCAAGTCGCCGAAGGGTCTACCGAACTGAGAATCTGCCTGAGGGTGCCCCGCAGCATGAGCCCCTCGAAAAATTGGGAAGTTCATACCGCCGTCGGCACGACCGAACGTCTGACTATGACAAAGATCGTCGGGCTTCGAAGAGATCTAAAGGCGACAAGGGCGGACGTCCCCCTCGGCCGACGCATGAATATCAACTGAAGAAGCTGACTGAGTCTCCATTCTCGGCAAAAAACCAAGCAACACTTCCGAAGCCCGGCATTCACCTACCCAAGTTCCAGAAGTTTGATCCCAGCACTACCGAAGACTACACTCACCTCATCAGCTACCGAAGCACAATTTCATGTGTGACTGACGATGATGCCATCATGTGCAAAGCCTTTCCCTCCAGTCTCGGCCGCCTCGGCTTGCTCTGGTTCAACCAATTGGAGGCTGGCTCGATCCACAGCTTCAAGGAGCTTGAAAGGGCGTTCAACTATCGGTTTATCACCAGTAACAAGCAGGTCAAAGAGGAAGACGCCTTGGCCCAGATGAGAAAGCGACCAGGGGAGACGCTTCGAAAGTATGTCGAGCGCTACTGGCAGCTATTTAACGAGATACCTGGGGGTCGACCAATACTGGGCCGCCAGAAACTTCAAGAATGGTTTAGAGACGGGGAGCAAGATACTTGACAAGCTGGCAATTCGGGCTCCACACGGGATGAACGAACTCATGAGGACGGTTGAACAGTTTTGCACGTACGAAGAGTTCCTCGCCGAGCAAGAACTTCAGAACGAACAAACGGCGGCCGTTCCTCAGCCTCTTCATGTCCCAACCCCACAGATCGCGGCTCCAAAGCCCGGGGCGGCACCTCAGCCGAAGAAGCAAGTCAATACGGTCAAGACGGCAACAAAGAAGGCTCCAAAGGCTCATGACTATGTCGCCGAGACAACGATCTTCAAGGAGCCCATCTATTTTCTCATCCGAACACTTGAACGAGAGCCCTTCTTCGTTTGGCCGAATCCCCCGAAGCTCAACAGTGGGAAATGAAAATAGTCGGAAGAGATGTTCGTATCACAATGAGCTCGGCCATTACACAACGGCTTGCGCCCCGTACAAGGCACTTTTGGAGAACTTGGCGGCTCAAGTACTCCTAGACGATCATTTTTTTTTTTTTTTTGCTCGGCAAAATGAAGTTTTATTAACAATCTCGAAAGGATACATCGAGGGGCACAACCATAGTAAGTACACAATACTTACTTAGTCGAGCAAAAAACAAGAGCCCACCAACAGAGCATTGGAAGGAACACACCACACCAAAAAAAAAAAACGATTTACAACTTTAACCGTCTAATTCCATCCAAAAAGACCTTAAACTCTTCCACCGTATAAACCTTCACATCGAACTTTACCTTAATCCACATAGCAACTCTAGTTTTTACCTTCTCAACCACAACCCCAACTGTCACTGTTGAGTTGTTAAACACATATTCATTGCGTACCAACCACAAGGTTGCAAAAAAGGAAGTTTCCCACAAGCTTTTCTCCAAGTTCCTGAATCTATTATCCATCCACCACCTGAGATGAACATCCAGAGATTCGGGACAAACCCATTGAACGAGCCACCATTCTAGAATTTGCGTCCACACAGCCCACGAAAATTGGCAATGCAAAAACAGGTGTTGCGGAGTTTCCAATACCAAGGAACAGAGAGGGCACAATGGAGATTGACCCTCTACAATCAAATTTTTACCCAAAAGTACCGATCTCGTAGCCACCTTTGATTGAACAGCCATCCAAGCAAAAATTTCCACCTTTGGGGGGCTTAAGTTCTTCCACAAGTTTTCCAACCCCCAACTGCCAGAGAGTCCGCTGCTTTCCCACTGATTATACACCGATTTTACCGAGAATCTATTATCGGAGGACCAATTCCACTTTAATGAATCACGGCTGGACATATCCAGACAGACTGTTTGTAATCTCAGCTTTAATTCCTCCCTTTGATCAATTTCCCACTCACGAAGCTCACGACAAAAAGTCAGATTCCATCTATCAGCTTCCGAACCACTCCAGAATGCATTAACAACTGCCTCTTTTTGAGTAGAAATCAGGTACAGCCGAGGATAATCCTCTCTAAGCGTCGAATCCCCCAACCATACCTGGTTCCAAAAAGATATCTCCAGACCAGAACGAACCTGGATTCTAAATCCCTCCTGGATTATACTTCCGATGCAAGAGGATAAATCCCCAAGAGCACAGATATCCCTCCAAAGGATCGAAGCTTTACCCGAGGTCGGCATACGAGGAAGCCAACAGTTGAGTTCTAGATTATACTTACCTTTGATTACTCTCACCCACAAAGAGTCCGGCTCTTTATTGAACCTCCACCACCATTTGGCAAGGAGGGAAAGATTTTGAATCATTAGGTTCTTCACACCTAGACCCCCATTCTCCTTCTTCTTGCATATCTCCGCCCATTTGACTAGGTGGAGTTTTCTCTTGTCATTCGTGTCCCCCCAAAAAAAGTTCCTTTGGATTTTCCCCAATCTCTTCGCCACTGCCACTGGCATTTTGTAGATAGACATGAAGTAGATCGGCTGGTTGGCAAGGGAAGAATTAATTAAGGTGAGCTTGCCACCAGTAGAGTTGTATCTCCCACGCCATACGCTTAAACGTTTCTCCATCTTTTCTACCACCGGATCCCACGTCTTGAGCCTATTGGGGCTGGCACCTAAAGGCAAGCCCAAATATTTAAGAGGTAGATAATCTACTTTACAGCCCATAACATGCGCTAAGGAAGCGATATCCTGCTGAGGAATTTTAATCCCACATAAGGAGCTCTTAGTGAAATTGATTTGGAGCCCGGACATGAGCTGAAAGCATCTAAGGATCCTTTTGATATTAGACATCTCCACCAAATCATTGTTACAAAATACAATTGTATCATCCGCAAACTGAAGATGCGTCACCGTCACCCCATTGACCCCAATTCTCGCTCCTTTTATGATGTTCCGCTCCTTAGCTCTCTCCAGTAAAATGTTCAGCCCTTCAACTACAATATTGAAAAGAAAGGGAGATAATGGATCTCCTTGTCTGATGCCTCTTTCAATCCAGAATTCCTTGGATGGTGAACCATTGATCAGGACTGACATGGAGACTGAAGAAATGCATTCCTAGACGATCATATTGATTGGATCAAGACACCGAGGCGCTAGCCGAATGCTGGAGGACAAGCCAAAATCCCTCGTACTATTGGCGTCATCAACGTCATACATGGGCCAGTTACCAAGGAAGTAGCAAAAGCACTTTGGACAGAACTTTACAAGGCGCAGAAGATTTCCCAAGTTTTTTCTGTTGGCGCTGCTCCGAAGAAATCCAAGACAACCGAACGACCGTGGTCCATAACTGTCACAGATCGTGACCTTCAGCGAGTGCAAACTCCTCATAATGATGCTCTCGTCGTCACGGTGCAAATCTCTACGCACTCGGTCAAACGAGTTCTTGTGGATCAAGGAAGCTCGGCTGAGATCATGTACTTGTCCCTCTTCAACGAGCTCCAGCTTCCCCAATCCTCCCATCCCAACTGACGTCCCACTAGTTGGATTCAGTGGAACACCGGTATGGCCCCTCGGCAAAATTATCCTTCCAGTCGTTACCGGCTCGGTTGCAGCGAATATGGAGTTCATCGTTGTCGACTCACCAAGCCCATACAACGCCATTCTCGGACGAAACTGGCTTCACAGCATCAAAGCTATCGCCTCCACCTACCACCAAGTGGTACGGTACATTGGATCGACTGGCCGATAGGAAGACCTCTACGGTGACCAAATCCAAGCAATGCAATGCTACGTCTCGGCGGTAGGACGGGCGCCGAAGAGTACACTAGGTGGAAGTTCCAGACAAGCCTGTCCTTGAAGATGTTGGGGCTCCAGCGGAACAAAAATCCGTAGAAGATTTAGTAAAGGTCCCAATAAATGACGACGGATCTCGCTTCTTCATGCTCAGTTCCAGCTTGACGGATGCCGAGCGTGATGAGTTAGTTCAATTCCTCAAGGATAACATTGAAGTTTTCGCTTGGACACCGTACGAGATGCTAGGCATTGATCCAACTTTCATTCGGCACTCTCTCAACGTCTCTAAGTCTGCCAAACCAGTGATACAGAAGCCCAGGCGCTCGGCTGCCATTCATGCCGAAGCGGTTAACGAAGAGGTTGATAGGCTCCTAGCAGCAGGGGCTATCAAAAAAGTTCAATATCCCACATGGCTCGCCAACCCAGTGGTGGTCAAAAAGAAGAACGGGAAGTGGAGGGTCTGCGTGGACTACACCAACTTGAACGATGCCTGTCCAAAAGACTGCCTCTCTCTTCCAAAGATCGATCAACTGGTAGATTCAACTGCGGGACACGCTCGGCTAAGTTTCATGGATGCTTACCGAGGCTACGACCAGATAGCAATAGATCCTGATGACATGGAGAAGAAGCCTTCATTACCCCCAAAGGTCTATTCTGCTATCTTGTTATGCCATTCGGTCTCAAAAATGCTGGGGCTACTTTTCAAAGAATGGTCTATCTTCTTTTTGGTCTTCTCATCGGCGAAATCATGGAGGCCTACATCGATGACATGGTCGTGAAAAGCCTCAAGGCTAAAAACCACCTCACCCATTTAGCCGAGGTATTCGCCATCTTAAAGAAATTTAAGTTGCAGCTCAATGCCGAAAAGTGTGCTTTTGGCGTCAGTTCTGGCAAATTCCTAGGCTACCTTGTCACCCATAGAGGAATTGAGGCCGATCCAAACCAGATCTCCGCAGTACAACAATTGAAGGCTCCTTCTACCCCTCGAGAGATTCAGAAGCTGACAGGCATGGCCGCGGCCCTCAATAGGTTCATCAGTCGCTCCTCGGATAAATGCCACGTTTTCTTCCGGACCTTGAAGAAACAAAGCCGCCGAAACTTCAAGTGGATAGAGGAATATGATGCAGCCCTCGCCGAGCTTAAGGCCTATCTTGGTTCGGCCCCTCTCCTAGTCAAGCCTGTTCCCTTCGAAACTCTATACCTCTACCTGGCGGTATCCCCTCATGTAATAAGTTCGGCTCTCGTCCGACGCGAAGGCCCTGAAGACCAACCTATCTACTTCGCTAGCCGAACGCTCTTCCCGGCACAAACACGATATCTTCCCTTGGAGAAACTCCTACTGGCTCTGGTTACTGCGGCTCGGAAATTCCTCCTGTACTTCCAAGAGCACCCAATCATTGTCCTCACAGAATTTCCTTTGAAGAGCCTCCTTCGGAAAGCCGACCTTTCAAGCCGAGTCTCTCAATGGGCAGTCGAGCTCGCCAACTTCGACATCCAATTCGAGCCTCGGACAGCAATCAAAGCTCAAGTCCTTGCAGATTTCATTGCTGAGTTCACTCCTGGAAGCCCAGACGAAGAAGTCTTGATTCAGCCAGAATACGGGATGTTGGAGCAACATGAAGCTCGGCGAACTTGGAATCTTTTCAGTGGTGATGTTTGGAAGCTACATGTCGATGGGGCTTCATATAGCAACGGAGCTGGTGCTGGAGTGGTTCTCGTTACCCCTTGCGGCGTGCTCCACGAAAGTGCTATCACCCTTAGCTTCCCTGTCACGAACAACAAAGCCGAGTATGAGGCTCTGCTGGCAGGCCTTCGGGCGGCTGTAAAATTACAAGTTGAAGACCTCCACATATTTTGTGATTCTCAGCTGATCGTTAATCAAGTCACTGGAGACTATGAAGCTCGGGATCCCAAGATGATGAAATATCAGGCTACGGCGCTGGAGTTGATCCGGCAGTTCAAAGGATTCCACATCGAGCAGATCAACCGAGAGAACAATGCTCATGCCGACGCTTTAGCAAGTTTGGCCTCGGCGAGATCGATGAACCTAGCTTCGATGCTCCTGCAGAGGTTCTTAATATTACTCTCGGCCCCAACTGGATGGATGAAATTGTTGCTTTCCTCAAGCATGACACCTTGCCCTCGGACAAGAAAGAGGCTCACAGGGTCCGAAGCAAGGCCGCTTATTATTGGATCTCAGAGAGTGGCCAACTCTACAGGAAGAGCTTCACTGGTCCGTACCTGCGTGTTGTCCATCCTACCGAGGTTCCAGCTATACCCAATGAGATTCACTCGGGCAGTTGTGGCTACCACTCCGGAGGACGTTCCCTCTGTCAGCGAGCACTTAGCCAAGGATACTTTTGGAAAGGGATGAAAAAGGACTGTGAAGAAGTGGTGAAGACTTGCAGGCCCTGCCAACTTTTCTCTCCCATTCCTAAGCAGCCTGGTCAAGAACTCAAGCCAATAACCAGCCCTTGGCCCTTCGCCCAATGGGGCTTGTATATCGTGGGCAAGCTTCCCACCGCTCCTGGAGGTTTAAAATTTCTTATCACAGCAACGGACTACTTCTCGAATTGGGTTGAGGCCGAGCCGCTTGTCACTACAACCGAAGCTGACGTTCGGAGATTTGTCTGGAGGAACATTGTAACAAGGTTCGGTGTTCCATACGCCATCGTGTCGGATAATGGCTCGCAATTTGTTGGCAAGGAGCTCATTGGACTCTATGCAGAGTTAGGCATCAGGTTCTTTAACTCCACGCCCTCCTACCATCAGGGTAATGGCCAGGCCGATGCCACGAACAAGACTGTGTGTGCTGGCATTAAGTGACGACTGGATTCTAAAAGAGGAAAATGGGCCGAGGAGTTGCCTCGGGTTCTTTGGGCATACCACTCAACTCCTAGACGCTCTACTGGGCAAACACCCTTCGCCATGGCCTTCGGCATGGACGCTGTCATCCCACTTAAGTTAAGATTTCCTACACTTCGTATTGAAACTTTCGACCCAAAGACCAATGACGAAGCTGTTGCCTCCGAGCTGGTTCTCGCCGAGGAGAAACGAGACGACGCCCAACTCAAGCTCGCTAGCTACCAGCAAGAAGTCGCTAGGGGCTATAACCGAAGCGTTCGGCTCAAAAAGTTCAAACCAGACGACTGGGTCTGGAGGAAGGTTAATCGGGCAAGTCAGAAAACCAAGTTCAAACCCAACAGGGAGGGTCCCTACCATGTGATAAAAGAAGTCGGCCACGGGTCATACAAGTTGGAAGACAAAGATGGAAGGGAAATCGAGAACCCTTGGAATGCTCTTAACCTTCGTAAGGCATACCTCTGAAGTAACCTTCGGCCTGAGTTCATCTCGGCCTCTATCTGTTTTTCTTTACTTAGAAAATTTTTGTACTCCTTCTAGGAATCTGGTGGAATGAGAAAACCATGATTGAATGAGAAATCCCATGTTTTATCTTACAACGAGAAAACAACTCTTTAACACCTATCCTATAACTCGACTTCGGTCACCCAATACGGCCTTATGGCTATTTGAATACGTTCGGATCTAGAATCCAACACCCGTGCAAACTCGGACAACTTGACGTTCGGTTTCACATGAGCATTTAACCTATTGGTTAAATATGGTTT
This sequence comes from Rhododendron molle, assembly GCA_025413875.1. Lineage (NCBI taxonomy): Eukaryota > Viridiplantae > Streptophyta > Magnoliopsida > Ericales > Ericaceae > Rhododendron > Rhododendron molle. The sequence goes on from CM046392.1 coordinate 45,207,662, forward strand.
GGCTACGTTCATTTTTGATTTGAACACACAGCCACATCTCAGACATTTACTTAGCATTTTATTTTGGCATAAGGATGACATGTGAGCCCAGCCTTACATCAAAATAAGGGCTGTTAATAGGGAAATGTTTAAACAGGGCTCAAGACCCTCGGCACAAAATCTTCCAAGAATATTTCTAAGGCAAAGAGAATATTTCACTCAATGGAAAACAAACAGCACATGCAAAAATTTACCAAGGCATGGGAAGGTGCAAGCATACATTCAAAGCAAACGAAACCATTAAAGCCACTTGTTCGGCATAAAACATCCTACAGTCAAACTATTACATCTGGCACGGCAAACTCCAAATGTTCGGAGCCGTCCAGTCCATTCAAAAGTTTAACAAAAACTTAAAGAAAGTTCAAATGAAACAACTACTAGTTCTCGGTACGAACAACCCCTTACTGGCCATCGACCTCGGTTGTTTTTCCAGCATCATCTCCTCCAGCAGGCTTATCAGTTGCTGCGGCCTCGGTCATCTCTTCATCCTCATCTTCCTCAGGAGGCAAGGGTTCACACTCCTCGGCAGTGTAAGGGAGCTCGAGGTCGGGAATTTCAGGCTCGGGCAGCTCTTTTATAAACCTTGAATCTGGCTGAAAGACCATCTGCCCAGCCATCACCTCGGCACCCGCGGCATACCCTCATTTGTAGAAATCAGGAAGCCTCTCCTTAAGAGCCTAGTTCACCATCTTGTGCGCAATTTGGGTATACTCCAACGCGACACGTTTAATGCCTGCCTCATATCCCTTCGCATCGGCAGCCTTCATCTTTTCCCTCTCCTCCTCCTTCAGCCTTTTCGCCTTGGCCTTGGCCTCAGCAGAAGCGGTCTTGGCTTCATCAAGCTGCTTCTTCAGCTTGTCCACCTCGGCCTCCGTCTCTTTGGCACTCGTCTCAGAGATCCTGCACTTCGTCCGCCAGGAGTCTTGCTTAGAACGGTAGCGCTCTCGCTCGGCTTGGACCTTCTCAGCCTTATCATAAGCTTTCAGTGCTGCTTGGCCAGCCTGTGCAAAAAGAGAAGGAAGTAAAGGGATGAGTTAGAAGACCGTTAACACTAGCAAAAAAAAATGATGAAATGCTGAAACCGGTAAAGATATACCTGAACAAGATGGGAGCACATCTCCCTTCAATTCGGCATGAGGTCATCCGGGACTTGATTACAGTCCCTCGACAGGGCGAGGCCCCTGAGAAGGGTGACTGCAAGATCCGGCTCCTCCTTCACCGAATCTTTCAGTAACACCACCCTGCCGTTGGCAAGGCGTACGAAGGACTGAACTGCCTTAGGAAGTCAGCCTCCACTATGGGATTGGTGAGATTGATGTGAGGGCTGGAGAGGTTCTTCTGTTTCTCCGCTGGAAAGGCCTTGGCAGCCTCGGTAGCAGCCGGTTGAGAAACGTTCGGCGGAGGAGCATCTTTGATTGTTTTTTGTCTTTTCTCCCTCTGATGGAACCTTTGACCGAGTCGCGGGGTTGCTGGTTTTGGTTGGAATTACAGGCTTGGAAATCCCTCTTCGAGACATCTCCTCGGCGTTTGGTTCAACGATCTTCAATGGAACGTTGAGGCCAGGAAGTGTCGGCCCAAAGATCTCGTCTGGACCGAGGGGAGAGAGCCACTCGGCTGCTGTGTATCCGATCTTCGGCAACCTAACTCCTCATTGCCTCTTCTGACGAACCCCCTCGGTTCCAGGTGGTCCTTTCCTCTTCTTTTGAGCGGGGGCAGCGGTCGGTTGGCTTCCCTCCTGCTGTTGATTTTCCACGCTCAGCTCACCTTCTTTCTTCTTCTCCTTCTTCCTCAACACACCTTTGTAAGAAGGAATGTAGTCGAGCAGGGTCGGCGCGTGTCGGATCGCTTGGGCTCTCAGAGTGTCACAGGCGGACTCCCGAGCTGTTGAATTGAGTGTCTTGGAAATGGGCCCCAAAGAAACAAGGAAAGAAGAAAATCAGCAACCTCGGCAATGAAATGGAAAGAGACAGCTTCCAAAAGTTAAGAAATCGACTCGGCATTACCTCTGTTGTCTACAAACTTTTGTACGGGATGCCGACGATGAATACCGTGCTTACGTCGAAACCTTGCCTTCAAATATAAGGTTAATAGAAACCCGAAGCGTAAGGCTAGGTCGTTGCACGCATAATATCCGGAAGTCCGGAATCGTTCCCACAGAGAATCGATGATAGCTTGAGATGGATTGTAGGTTTTATGGTCGGTTTCCAGCGTTTAAGCCCGCTAACTTCGTTTTGCTTTAAAAGTGGAAAGACTAAAACACAGACTAGAATTGCGCTTACTTAACTTAAAGAGGCAAATCTAAGGATCTTCTAACCCTTGACAAAGGCCGTTACCGGTTCTCGATTATAACTCAGGTGAGAGTCACGACCGCGTGCTCACGCCCGAAGAATTTAGCTTTAATGACTACGTTTAACAAAAGATGTGATTTTCCGAAGGTGAACCAACTTATTTTTAATATTTATCGAACACATAGGAGGCCACGAGGCCTCGGGATGCTACTTGCCAAGACCGCTTGACTAAATACCATGCCGAGGGGTTAACACCCCTTTACTTAGACCAAAAGTGCAAGTTAAATTCTATTCCGAAAATCATGCGTTAAAGCCGGATGGCTCGAGAACCAAATAACTGCATAAGTCCTTGGGAAAGATTATCCCGAGACTTAGCCAAACGACTACTCACACATAACTAAAGGATAAGCGATAGCATAAAAATAAGGCATAACTTTTAACCGATGAAATCAAAAGTAAACTTGATTTTATAAAGGATCTTAACCACGGCTACAACATTAAAGAACGAGAGTTTAACAAACGGCTAGTACTTACTTGAGTTCAAGAAGAATTACACTTGAAAAACTCTAAACACCATCAATGGAGAAAACAACTAAAGAAGTAATGAGCTACCTCCAAGGAGAGAGAGAAAGAGAGAGAGACTATATATACAAGGTGGCCTAATCTCTCACAAAATATCCCCCAAAATATCCTAAAAGTAACCAGGGGTAAAAATATCCCAAAAGCAAAAAGATGAAAAAAGTAGCAAATCGGACAAAATTTACACAGCATGAACCGGTACTGGGCAACCCCCAGTACCGGTACAAGGCCTCCAAAAACTGCTGAAAACCAAAAATCTGGACAGCATGTACCGGTACTGGGCAACCCCCAGTACAGGTTCATAAACGGCAGAAAATTGATTTTTTGCTTTGCTTGGTCCAATTGGCCCGACGACGGCCCGACGACCTCTTGCTTCTTCAATCATCACCCGACGGGACTTGTTGAGGTGTCACCACATGGGCTTGGGTGCTTGGATACTTCTGAGAGCAATCCCTAGCGCTCAAAAATGCCTTAATTCCGCGTTTAACCTGAAACTATCAAAACGACACCTTACGTGCAAAATGGGATAAAAATGATAACATAGGAAACAAAATGCTACAACTAAGAGGTATTGAGCACCAAGATTATGCAATCTTGGATGCGGATCATACCGCGGAACTCATAATTTCCACGAACTTCCAGAAGGAAGTTGGCCCATTTGTCGGTATCCGAGAGACCGTCTATCAATGGTTCTTTCTTTGGACGAGTGGTCAGAAACCGACGCTGAGATTTACCATGCCGAGACATGGTATAAGTATGAAACAAATCTGTTGGCGTGAAGTCAAGGTTTTGGCTCTCAACCAACGTAATTACCGACATGATTATTCGGTAACTGTTGATTGCAAGCTAATGAGGGCACAGGCTGAATTTCCACAAAACCTCCCTCAGAAAGGGGTGGAGGGGAAACCGAAGGCCAGCCTCGCATATGGCCATCAGTGGCACAGTTATATGTGTGGGACAGTCCTCTCTTGTCTCGGACCTCGTTGCTCTTCACCCTATGAATGAAGTCGTCGGCGGGAATGCTGTACTTCTCGCAGAACGCCTCGTACTCGCCAGCGCTCCAAGAAAAATAGTGGGCATGGGGACAGAGAAGTCCCTTGTCAAACAGGTCATCATCCTTTGATGCCGAAGTTGAAGCCTCGGCATCGGATGTGAACCTCGATTGGGCCTCCTGACCTATCTGGGCTTGGTCTCTGATTCTGTTTCTTGTGAAAAGTTAATTTCGAGTTCTGTGGCGAAACCCGCGGCGTCATATTCAAAATCTCTCTCGGTGTTAGAATCGTCGAAAACAGGAGAGGTCGCAGACATCCTCGTCGATACTGACTCTTCCGCTCGGCGCTGGGCTCTACGTTGTGCAAGCAAGAGGTTGATGAGCTGACGCTCAGATTCTGTCTCCGAACGATCCGAGTCCGAAGAGACGTCGATGATCTCGTGAGCCAGACCTAAAAGAAATACAAAAGCCAAGGATGATGAATCCACTACGGCAAAAAGAAGAAATGAATGGTCTCGGCTAAAATCCTATTGGCTCACGAGTCACTTCTACTCTATTGGGGCTCGGCACAACTAAAGTCTATTCGACGTTTGGCTATAGCATTGTGAGAGATGGACTCTCGGTTAACCTAAAGGTTCGGCTACCTCGGTACCTCAAGGAGGCTCGGAAGAATAGTTTGAATCTGGGGTGAACATCACTGTTCAAACCCAGATTCCACTATTCAAAACAGTGCAAAAATTCCAAAAGGCCCCAAAAAAACCCTGAAAAAGCATGAAAAGTTCAAGAAAAATAGGAAAACATGAGGAATCGATCACTTACTTGGAGTTTTTGCTGCTTGATTTGGCTTGGAGTTGAAAATTTGCTGAAGATCGAAGGCTGGAGCGGAGGATTTTAGAGAGAGAAGCTCTGGAGCATAGAGAGAAAGAGTAGGAAGAGTATTCTCTCTCCTCCCTCGCCCCTATTTATAGAGAGAACTCCCGTTTTGAATTTCCCGCGCAATCATACCATGCCGAACCTCCAGCCAACCACAGCTTGACGCGTGTCCGCTGCCAGCCTGTAGACTGTTGTACCTGTCCCTTCGCCTGCCATGCAAGGCGTCCTTTCAACTGACACTATCTTCCCCCGTCCGACACCTGCCAACACAATCAAAAGTTCGGATTTAACCGTTGTAAAACCTGGGATCAACCCTCGGCTGGGGCTGAAGCTCGGCCCATTCTGAAGTCAATACTTGCCGAACGAATGACTTCGGCAAGAATTGAGGGGCTATTGTAGCAGGCTGAGCGAAATGGTTCAAGCCATGCTGAGGGGATCTCAAGCCATTCTTAGGCTTAGCCAGGCGTCTCCTTGATGACACCTTCAAGCCTCGGCTAGGCCGAAGGTTCTACAGTTGTTCCTTAACTACTCATTACTTATTCATGTCGTTCGGCTCAGCGGCTCCTTTGACAGTCGGATTACCACACTCGGCCTTGAACGAGTGTGGGGGCCAAAGGCTCCAGCTCACCCACGTGGGAGTAACAACCGTGGCCATGATGACGCTTGTGACGTCAGCCAAACGGTTATCAAAGATAATGATGAGGAGCACGTGAAAGTGCTAGCTCACCTCCCAAACGGTTACAAAACTCTAAATGTGACGTAGGGGTGATGTCAGCCGACGCGTGCCAAACGTATGTGTAATCTTGGAGATCAAGCTACGGGTTCTCTATAAATACAACACTATGCCTCTTGGTGAAAGGTACACACGATACACAACCCTAAAACCCTAGCTCTTGTTTCTCTTCTTTTTCCCTGCAAGTTGGCTAATTCTTGCACCGGAGGGCCATCCCGGCGGACCTCCGGTGTGGCCTTTAGTCGTGCTTTCTTTTGCAGGTTAGGAGGAGGGCAGGAGCAGACTCCACTTCCCAATCCAAGGAGAATGAACCATCTTGATCGGAGCCCCACAAAGTGGATACTCCTGTAAATAAAAAGGTGTAAAGAAAGAAGCTTTGATCACAAAATTATATATATGTTTCTCATTAATCATAAAACTGAATTTATACAAGAAGAGGATCAGTTTAGATCCTAAATTATAGCTCTATACAAGGCTATTTCCTATTCTAATTATGTACCAGAAAGGTAACTAAAATAATACAGAATCAAAGTCAATTCCTAGAATCTCTCCTATGATCTCGAGAATCATTCTTAACACTCCCCCTCAAGTTGGAATAGATGTTGATTATTCCCAACTTGTCAAGTAGATTCGAAAATTGTGGGAAGCCTAAGGATTTGGTGAAGATGTCTGCTGGTTGCTTTGATGTAGAGATATGGAATGTGCGAATTATGCCGGCTTGAATCTTTTCCCTCACAAGATGGCAGTCAATCTCTATGTGTTTGGTTCGTTCATGAAATACCGGATTCGAGGCGATGTGAAGAGCTGCTTGATTATCGCAGTACAACTTGACTGGTTGTGTATGTTTAATGCCCAGATCATGTAAGATGTACCGTAACCAAGTGACCTCACAACAAGTTAACGCCATAGAGCGATACTCTGCTTCTGCGCTTGACCGTGAAACCGTGTTCTGCTTCTTGGTTTTCCAAGATATCAATGAGTGCCCAAGGAATATGCAATATCTTGTGGTTGATCGCCGTGTGTCTCGGCATCTAGCCCAATCCGCGTCACAAAAAGCATTTAACTGTATTGAACTGCCTGCGGAAAGGAAAAGACCTTGTCCTGGTGTGTGCTTGACACAACGCAATACTCGGTGAGCTGCCTCTAGGTGTGGAGTGCGAGGCTTGTCCATGTATTGGCTAAGAATATGTACAGCATATACCAAGTCAGGCCGCGTGATGGTCAAGTAGATCAATCTCCCAACAAGCCTTCGATAAGAAGAATGATCACTAATGCATTCACCTTCATTCTTGTTGAGAGACAAATTTTGCTCCATAGGCGAATTGGCAGGTTTGACCCCAAGGTAGCCCGCATCATCTAATATCTCAAGTGCATATTTGCGTTGTGAAAGGACAATCCCTTTGCTAGAACGAGCAATTTCTATGCCAAGAAAGTACTTCAATTTGCCGAGATCTTTCAACTTGAATTGCTGCATGAGGTGGGTTTTAGTCTCTTCAATCTCCTGTAGGTTGTTCCCTGCCAAAATAATGTCATCTACGTAAACAAGAAAAGCAGTGAAAGTACTAGCACGGGTTCGGACGAATAGTGAGTAGTCAGATTCGGATTGATGGAAACCAGCATGTTTAAGTGTCGTGGATAGCTTGATAAACCATTGTTGGGAGGCTTGCTTAAGCCCATACAAGGATTTGTGTAACTTGCATACCCGCGTCTCCCCCTTTCGTCCGAAACCTGGAGGCAAGGACATGTAGACCTCCTCCTCAAGATCACCGTGAAGGAAGGCATTATTGACATCAAGTTGGTGAAGGTGCCAATGTTGGGTGGCGGCTACGGCAAGAAGAAGGCGAACAATGACAAGCTTAGCCACCGGAGCAAAAGTTTCGTGATAGTCCAAACCTTCAATCTGGCTGTAGCCCTTGGCAATTAAACGAGCTTTGTAACGCTCAACCGAGCCATCTGAATGAAACTTGATTTTGTAGACCCATTTACAGCCAATTGGTTTCTTGCCTGGAGGAAGTGGCTGGAGGGACCATGTGATCAGTTGCCCCTGTGTCAAATATCCAACAAGTTTCGGAACTAAGGGCATTTGCGCAAATTGCATTACCTGAGAGATTGCTTATTGTTGATGCTGTACTCACTTGATTTGCCATGGAGCTAGGTTTGTTGCGATCAAGGAGGGCAAGGACGTTATTGTACTGTTCAGCTGTAAGTTTGTAGGATGGTGGTGACGCATCAGAATTGCCCGGTTGGGAATCAACATGGTGAGCGTTGGAAAGAACACCGGGGCTGGCATTCTTTTTATCCTGATAATTGCCTTTGTTGCCATTAGAAGTAGCCCTCTTCAGTTTTCTACAAACGTCGATGGTGTGACCCTTCCAACCACAGTAATCACACTTGAGATGCGCTCGGCAAGTGTCAGAAGTGTGACCTATGGCATCATAACGGTCACATTTGAGGTGTGGATTCTTGGGCGGATAATTTGGGTTTGAATGGCGCAACCCAACCTTGACAGCAAACGCAGCAGCTTCTGGTGCCTTTCCTATGGACTGTGATGATACAACTCGCTGTTTCTCATCTTGAATAATTAGAGAATACACCTTGTTCACTGTGGGTAGCGGCTCCATAAGCAAGATTTGCCCACGAGCTGCTGTGTAGACCCCATTAAGACCCATGAGAAACTTTATAGTTCGCTGTTTTTGCTGGTACTCGTGCAATCCTTTCGCAATATCACCACTACAAGACGGAAGGGGACATAGCGCATCACGCAAATCCCACAAACCTTTTAGTTTGGTGTAGTACTCACCGACGCTCATGTCTCCTTGAACACAATCATGGATTTCCTGCTCGATGTGGAAAAGGTGCACGCTGTTGGTGTGGGAAAATCGCTCCTTCAATTCATTCCAAATCTCGTGAGCGCTGTCATTATACATGACACTTTGTGCAATATCAGGCGAGATGGAATTGAGGATCCATCCTTTGACAAGAGTGTTGCAACGGGTCCATTGCTTAGTTTCAGCTGCTGAATCTGTGACTGGCTTCGTGATGGTGCCATCGATGAAGCCGTCCTTGTTTTTGGTAGTGAGAGCCATGAGCATCGCATGGCTCCAAATGGGATAATTTTCTTGGGTCAGCAATTGAGCCACAAGAACTAGACCTGGTTGGTCCGAATGATGGATGAAGAAGGGATCGCTTGGATCATCATATGTGCTTGCAGGAAGCTTGGATGCCCCGGATTTTTCGGAGCGCTGCTCGTCATCCTTTGCCATGGATTCTGGTGGGGAAAGGTGTGACGGATAGAATTTTGGATTGGTTTACAAGAGGAGCCCTAGTGCTCTGATACCATGTAAAAAAAGGTGTAAAGAAAGAAGCTTTGATCACAAAATTATATATATGTTTCTCATTAATCATAAAACTGAATTTATACAAGAAGAGGATCAGTTTAGATCCTAAATTATAGCTCTATACAAGGCTATTTCCTATTCTAATTATGTACCAGAAAGGTAACTAAAATAATACAGAATCAAAGTCAATTCCTAGAATCTCTCCTATGATCTCGAGAATCATTCTTAACAACTCCGGTGTCTGAAAGTGATACTAATGGAACCTCTTCGGTTGCGGAGCTGATCATAGGACAAGGGAGTGAAACCCACTGTGATTTAGTAAGTGGTGGGGCTGATTCTAAGCCCAAGGAGACTAATCTTGAAGGGGATAATCAGTTAGTGGCCTTCTCTGAACCTATTGAGGCGGAAATTAATACTAATTAAGGATACATCCCAATCCTCGGAGGATGATGGAGCTATTATTGCAAGGGATAATGTTCCTTGGTTAGAAGATGAACCTTTGGATATTGGCACAGTTACAGAGCGAGCAGAACCTAATGTAGGCTTTTATAATCTTTTGGAAATAGGTTTTTTGAATGACAAGGAAGTTGTGGGCCTACAGTTAGTTGTTGATCTCAATTCCCAATCGAGGTGACTAAGGATTCAGAGAAAGGAAAATGATAGCAGAAGTCGGTAGAGAACATGCTTGGTATTCCTAAATCCATGAAGAAAGGTGGAAAAAAGAAGCAAAGGTGTACTCTAATTAGATCAGCTATTGCCGATGCTGCGTAACCAATCTCTTCTGTGAGCATCATCATGACTCATCTAAACGAGACTCAGGCTATTTGGTCCCTTAACAAGATTATGGGCCTTAGCTATTCGAGGGATCGATGAAAAGGATTTCACTCGACGATTAGCGATTATGGAAGCTGAAGATGAGGAAATGGCTAAGGCGCATGATCTCCAACATAACGATTGACTCTTAGGTGTCGTTTCAGATGTTGTCTTGATTTTTAGGCTTGGGTGCCCCTTTTGGGTTTAGCTTTGGGTTTTAGGTGTTTTCTTTGTTGGTTTCTTGCCAACTTTGGCGTGTTATTATTTTCCCTTGGGGTCCTTGTTCTTTTTTTTTTTTTCTCGGCAAACGATAAGGGTAATTTTTTTTTTCCCTAGGGTCCTTGTTGGCTTGTGATTGTTGGAGTTGCTGTTTCCCCTTATGGGTTTTCTCTTGCTCCAACTTGAAGCTGTCTAGGTTCTTTTTAATCTTTGTAATTTGTTTTCAAAGATTAATAATTTTTTCTCCTTTCAAAAAAAAAAAAAAAGGTTTTGTGTATATGTGTAATTGAATACCTATAGTATCTGCCTTAAATAATAATAATATAATAATAATAATTAGGACAGCAGAATTACCACGGATGAAGATTTGAATTGAAGATTCTCCAACATAAATTTTCACGTCATTATACACACCCACTTATAAATCCTTAGTTGTTTCCTCCTCTCTCTCTCTCTCTCTCTCATAAATCCCTTGCATGTCAGTGCAAAGTGGTACCTCAGGTTTTCGCATGTAAGACAGCAGACAAATCTCTCTCTCTCTCAAACTGTTTTTTCTTTACTTGTGCAAATCGTGTGCTGTAATTGTGCAGAGAGAGAGAAATGGCGGCGAATGAAGGTCAAGGAGAAGGACATCAACAAGGGCCACCGGGTTGGACAACCGATTGGGTAATTTGTTGCATCCACTTTGATTTAATTCTATCCAATCACCCCATTTTTAGGGTTAATTCAACCTGTAAATTTAACCAGTTGATGAATTTCTTAGCTTTCCTGTTTTAAATAAATAAAAAAAAAGTTTTTGGATTATTCAACTTTCACTTGGATGATGTGTTTTGGGTTTTCTCCTTGCCTCACGCATCAACATCATGAGGTAGGCTCCTCTTTTTGTTTTTGTTTCTCTCGATCTATCCTTTTCTGATCAAAAAAATTAACGTTGATGTCGGATTTCCTGGGATCAATCTCCTCAATTTGTTTGGAATCAATTTTCATTTGCTTGATATTTTTGGATCAATTCAGTTGCTTCAAACATAGGGTTTTGTGTCACCTAAACATTTTGAATTTTTCCTACAGTTTTTTTATTGGCATTTTCCCTACCCCGCTAAATGCACCGAAAACACCACAAAAAGCCTTTCCGCGGTTTTCTTTTACAGAAGTTTGCTAATTATTCGCTGCGTTTCTGGAAATTATTCTCAGAGGATAATAAAACCCGGGATAGCCTTCGAACTCCGGCTAAATTATTTACTGGCGCCAATCTCAAACGCGGGAAATCTGGTTTTTTCCGTTAAAAGTTGACATTTTTAGGAGTATTACAAAAGCTACTTTTATTCAATTTTTTTTTTCATGAAATGCCTGATCTTGCCTTATTTTGGCGTAATTTTCAGAGTATAAACCATAATTAATGTTCTTCACAATACAACTAAAGAGACTTAATTGGCTTATGTTATTTAGAGTTGGTAGTAGATGCTCGTAATCTACTTGGCCAGCAAAGAAAACGTTGATATCTACTAAGCAAAAGTAATTATAGAAGACTAATTAAGACAGTAAAGATTATCATGGATTTTGATGAGGATTTGAATTAATAGTTTCTATAGCCCTGAAAAAACGCCGCAGCAAGCGTAGCACGGTGTTTTCTTGACGTTTCTGACAAAACCACACGAAAGGCGTCGTTGGGGAAAAAAAAATTAGCGTCGTTAACTGAAAAACGCGCGAAAAAAAAAATTTAGGTCACAAAATGCTGGGGTTTTCAGTATTAGAAAGCTACTTTAGTTTTTTATTTTTTACATTTTAGCCCCATTTCAGATGACATTTGTGTTCCCACACTCACACAAGAGGAAAACTTGAAAAATTAAGAAAATATCCAATCTACACATACGAATTAACATTAGGCAAGCAAAAAAATTTTAAATGGTACGTGCCGGGAAACCCCTCTTTTGTTGTAGTGTTGAATTCTCCGAATTTATATTTTGTATTGGATTGTATGCAATGAGATGAGGTGATTTCAAAATTCTTGAAAATTTTGAGTTAGAGGTGTCAAGTGGGACAGGTCTGCAAGGCCACGGTATGGTATGGCCCAACATGGCAGATCATGGCTATAGGTGGTGGGGTTGCTAAGCGAACGTTATAGCGCATGCATGGCACAAGCATGACACAGACACGATACAAGCACGTGCATGACACGCCTAAGATTACAAGTATATACTACTTTAAAGTATAATGCTGGGGCAAATGAATACATTGTCCGTCTTAAATTTGCATTTGCTCTAGCATTTTTATTCAAAGTAGTATACCTATAATTGTGTCGTGCATGTGGGTCAGGTACTCTGCAAGGCCCTGGATATATGGTATGGCCCAACATGGCAGATCATGGCTATATATAGGTGGCGGGGTCGCTAAGCGAACGTTATGGCATGAGCACGACATGTGCACGATACAAGCACGAGCAAGACATGGCACGACAGAATTATAGGTATACTAGTTTAAAGTATAACGTTGGAGCAAATGAAGACATTGTCTGTCTAAATTTTCATTTGTTCCAGCATTATTATCCTTTAAAGTAGTATACTTGTAATTGTGCTGTGCTCGTGCTTAATCGTATCATGTCCGTGTCGTGCTAGCGCCATGCATGCATGTGCTTTAGCGTTGGCTGAGGCGCCACACAACCTAAATCGTAACTTTTCAGCAAAATGATCGATTCATAACATGTTCTTTATGAATCATAATATTTTGAGAGTGCATATGATTCACATCAAAATAAGAGTGTATTGTGGTCTTTTTGGGTCAAGTTTTGACTTTCAAATACAACTCGCGATACTTATGTTTGAATCTTCAATAGATGCTTGTAATCTGTAAATCTGGCCAGCAAAGTAAGCTTTACAAGTTTAACTAAGACCTCAAAGATTATCACGGTTTGGGGTGAGGATTTGATTTCAAGATTCTCTACATACAATAATTAAGTTTTGTTGTCCAAATATTACACATCCACTTAATAACCCTAATTAGCTGTTACCAACTCCTCTCCATTTCGCTGTAAAATCTCTCTCTCCCTCTCAAAACCTTTCTCTAGTTCTTTTTAGTTCTCTTTCAAAGCATGGATTGAATCGGCAATGACAAGGAAGCAAGAATAACAACCCCATTATGTTTCTTCTTAGTGAAATCATACAATAATCCGGGAGTACCGTCACGAAATACTCTGGACTATTTTACAATCACATATTTTTGTAGGGTCCATACACTTACTCTGAACGACTTTACGATCACACGTTTCTGTGGGTTCCATATGCTTATTCTGGACGATTTTACAACCACACATTTCTGTGGGGTCCATACACACGTTTCTGTGGTCCCCACAAAAAAGCGGGTGTGGTTGGACCCCACAAAAACGTGCGGTTGTTAAGTTGTCTACAGTACCACGTGGCGGGCGCCGTACTCCCGAATTATTGAATAATTACTCAATTTTTCTTAAAGTGTCATTTAGTACATTTATATATATGAAACATTGACGAGATATCTGTCCCTTCTCGACGCTATAAATAAACCTCAAAGAAGACAAATACACTTGCCCTTCTACTCTCTCTCTCTCTCCACAAATCCCTTGCATGTAAGTGCAAAGTGGTACCTCGTTGTCTTAGACAAGTAGACAACTGACGTTTCTCTCTCTCCCTGTCTCTGGTTTTTCTTTACTTGTGCAAATCTTGTGCTGGGATTGTGCAGAGAGAAATGGCGGCGAATGAAGGCCAAGGAGGAGGGCTAGGAAATCACCAAGGTCCACCTGGTTGGACAGTTGAAGCAAGGCCTCGCACCAACGAAAAGTATTTGTGGAAAACTGATTGGGTAAATATTTGTTACATCCACTTTTCTTTAATTCTATCCAATCAGCCCAATTTAGGGTTATTAATCCAACCTCTGAATTTAATCAGTTGATGAACTTATTGGATTGGGAGATGGTGATGCGTACGTTCGGACCGTCCATCTCGGCAACAAATGGTCTGAATTGCCCAGACAGTTGAGATCACACACGGCACCGTGCGATCTGAACCGTTGATTGCAAAGACGGATGGTTTGGGGGTACACAACACCGTCCCCCAATCCGAATTTCTAAGCTTTCCAAAACAAAAAAAGAAGGTTGATGGCAAATGTTCATTTGCTTGATTTTTTTTTTTTATTTTTTTGGGATCAATCTACGTTTGCTTGGTTTTCTAAAATTAGGGCTAGCGATTTACCTGGTTTTGATTGGCACTAAAATTGCCCTAATGTGTTTATTTAATTCTTCAATTCTTGAGATTAGAGATTTCTTTTATTTCTTTCATGCAATCGCTTCAATTTTAAAATAAAATTTGACTTTTCCGTGCATTTTTAAAACCCCACATAAAACCCCGAAAACGCCGCCAAAAAGCCTGTCCGAGGGTTTTAAAAATCTTTGGTAATTATTTTCGGCATCTTTTGAAATTATTTGCACGGGTTGGGAAAAACCCGGGAAAATGTCCAAGGCCGGCCACAGTCTTCCAGCTCTGGCAAAATATTTAGCGGCGTTAAATTATCAAACGCTCAGAAAACCGGTTACCAAAGCTTGGGTTTTCACTACCATAAGAGCCAATTTATTTCAGGGTTTTTTTTTTTTAATTTTGTCCCAAATTAAATAAAAGCCACACCTTTCCTTCATGGGAGTGATTTGCAAAGGACGAACGATAATTAATGTTCTTTACAATACAACTAACCAAAGAAAACGTTTTTGTTTTCTAAGTAAAGTACTGTAAATAACGAAGTTCAATTAAGACAGTAAAGATTATCATGGATCGGATTTCTATGAGGTTTTGAAATTAATAATTTCTAGGATATGTATTTTCTAAAAGCCCCAAGAAAACGCCGCAGAAAGACTAGCCCGGTGTTTTTCCTAGCGTTTTAGACAAACCCACACGAAAGGTGTTGTCGCGCGGGAAGAAATTTCTTGACTTTACCAAACGCTAGTAATTATTCCTGGCATTTTTGGAAATTTTTTAGGCAGCAGTTAATAAAACCCCGGGAAAACATCCGAGTCTGTCAAAACATTGGGGCGTTAATTGTAAAATGCCTGAAAATATTTATTTTTTTGATCGTCCGCCTGGACAAAGTTTAGGACTATTTTGGTTTTCCCACAAAAAATGATGGGGTTTTCAATATGGTCGAGCTCCTCTCCAGTCTGCATCCACCAAATTAAAAAAACCTTTAAAAAAAAACAAGAAAATATCTTAATTGCTTAGATGTATTGAGATGATTTTTAAATAATCCAAAAAAAAAAAAAAATTGGCCACTTGTTTCCATGGTGCATACGGACTTCTACCAACCCTAGGCATACTGCATCATTTGACCTTCAAACGAGTGAATAAAAAATTGGTTAAATCTAGAGTTACCCTAACTGCTTTTCTATCTCAACTTGCTATATATCTTGGGTCCTTCTGCCTTAATCGCGCTCCTAAGGTCTCAAGTTCGAAACTATTACGTGTTATCAACTCTTTTGGGGTTGGTTCATACAGAGTTTTGCTCCGACTTTGATTAGGACCTCCTGCAAGTAAGCGGTAGAATCGGTCCCCCAGAATTAGTCGAGTTACACACGTGAAAGCCGGCCTAGACACTTTAGTTGTCAAAAATCATGCTCCTCTGGGGCTTCAACATGAACTTACAAAAAAAATTGTTGCATTTTGAATCTTTGCTTTCAGTCTGCTCGATTCTATCCATAGTTTTTCATATCGGCCAGTACGAACCGTATCAGCCAGTTCGTACCGGAATTTGAGGGTTCCGGTTCGAATATAGGCCGGTATAACGGGGAGACTGGAAATCACAGGTGAACCGGCCGATTCCCAATTATATATCGGTCTGTAACGGATTCTTGTGGACCAGTTCAGCCGGTTCAGGCCGGTTCAGCACAAAAAAAAAAAACAGATATACCGCGACTGATTTTCAAGTTTTAAAAATTCACGATCGCGACACCCGATTCCCGCAACGTATCACCGATACGTCCCGATACCGATATACGGCGACCGATACCGCGATTTAAAACTATGATTCTATCTTCTTCTTCTTTCTTTTTTGTTGTCAAAAACTTTTGTCCTGTTGGCAACGCGTCCTGAATATAACGAAAGAGTTTTTGGATTATGCAGTTCTATTATGAACCAGGGACCCAGAGGCAATACCGGTCCCTAAAAAAGGCATGGGCTCGCTACGAGGAAACGAACCGGCGAAACGCTGAGGTCATCGCACAAGAGAGGACTCGATCACCTGGGTACGAAAAGGCAAGCTCACGAGACTTAGCATCTTTCTGGCTAGCTATGTTTACATTAATTTTAGCTACATTTCATTAATGCTGTTTTTCAAAATTCAATTTTACGCAAACGATTTTTTCAAAACTTGTTCGGTTAGGGGTTGGGTAATTTATTTTCCGTCAATTTTCTTCGGTAAATAACTCGTGTTTTTGAAATTATTTAAATAGTTGCTTCCAATTTTCAAAACCTATTTACGCTAAACTAACAAAAATTAATTATCAGTACGACCGAGGAGTTAAACTTGTAAAATCAGTAATAATTCTTGTAATTTACATTTGCAGAAGCCAAACATGAAGAAATTAGCTAGAATGAAAATGAGAACAGCAAGCTTTGATCCTGCCAAACCACCCGAATCAGTCACATGGGCTTTCACCGACCCGGATAATGATCAGTGGGATCCATATGTTGGGGGTGAAAAGATCCATGGGCCTGAGAAAATGCTATGGGCTGAGAGCTTTGAACTTTCCATGCTTTGGAAAGATTGGCCTGGTAATTCAGGAGGTACTACTTCTCTTGATACACTCCCTAATTAATCTTCGTAATTCTTTAACACGGAAGAGGAAGGGTAAGAGAGTAATTTCACTTACCACCTCCATTCAGCAATTGCTGACCAGAGAGGGGTATGAGGACCCTCTTAAATATACACACAACTTAATCCAAACTCTCGATGTGGAGAAAGTAAAATATTGTTTGTATCTTAATCCATAAAATACTATTTGTGCTTTTTTTTTTTTTTTGAGAAAGTAACCATAAATTCTTAATTAATAGATCGGCTTTTTATCACTAGTAAAAATCGTGGTTGAAAATACAGGACTTTTAGTCGCGCCTCCAAAAGACCATGGCTGCTAACCACGAGTGATCGATCTTTTAATATTTTTGTTATAAGGTCAAGGAGTAGAATTGGAGAATAAATCATCTCGGCAAAAAATTAAGTTGATCGGATATCAATGGCTCGGTGAACTATGTTACGTTTCTTCTTTCCAAAATGAATTGCAAATGTGCATGATTTTGAAGAATACATTCGCAAACACAACTTTCATGATTGATATATCATCTTGATCTTCTGCAATGATGTTCTACTCGCTCAGCTCTACAAACTTAACAATTTGGATTATAACAATTTTGGTCATCTTGATTTCATGATTTTCGTTGTTCTGTTGTGCAATGATGTTAAGGAACTCACCGTTTCCACACCGTTTTCAAGTATAACTTACTGCAGGGAAGTCCTCCCTTTGCCAACCTTGTAGTTTTGTTCTGTTTCTAGTTTTAGGTGGCATATGATTCTCGGGAGGCCAACTTAGTTGGGATACTTGCCTCCGTTGGCATGTTGTCTTGCCTAGCTAGCGTCCATTTAATCTTTGTAATCATTGTTCAAAGATTACTAAATTCTTTTTTGTCGTAAAAAAAAAATTGATTCGATCCCTTGTTTCAGGAGATTCTGTGGAAGGGGCGATGGACGTTGATGCAAGAGAAGAGGAGATGGCTGGTGGGAGTGGGAATGCATAATTGCAAAGATCATCGGAGCTTATTTTGAGATAGAGTGGTACATATAATATATATAGTTCTTTTAAGGTCCATGGAGTTTTACCTTAGTGCACTAGTGAATATAATTAACTATTCTGTCAATGTTGTGTTTTTTTTTTTTTGTAAGCATATTAATATCTTGTTCTATTTGAGATTGATCATGCTATAGTCACCTTGGCTTTATATGGTTCCTTGCATCCTTAATTAGCGCATTGTATTCTCACTACAACAAAATCATCTCTATTATGAGAGGGAAATTAAAAGAGAGACGGCCGGGGGACGTTTCTCGTCTCTCATTGTGTGATTCGTGAACAAGAAATATATTCTGTTACCATTTTGAAGAACGGAAAAGAATATGAGGCGAAGAATTTAGTTTTGGTACCATATCGTGAAGCGAATTGGCAAGGAAAGTACATGGTTCGTCACAAGTTGACAATGTGTACTTCTTTCGTCTCAAAATACCTTAGTTGTAGTTGGATTGGAAGGAAAACACGAGCAAATGCATGCACGCGCGCGCGCGCACACACACATATATATAGCTAGATGTATAACTACTATATTTAGATTTCCACTCTTGTTCTAAGAAGTCATTTGATGAATAAGTGATATATAATCAGAAGTACATGTCTCTCTCACTGTATTGATATTAAATCTCTAGCAGTCGGAGCCTACGCGATGTTTGTGTGTTGTACTAAACCATATAGAAGAAAGATTCATCAGACATAGCAAGGTAACCCACTTCTTAGTAAATTCTCATTCATTACGTAGAAAATATTTGTTAGAGCACAAAAATTACTAGAACATTGTTGGCCCATGTTTTGGAAACGGGGGAGAAAATGAAACATTTTGGAGTCATTTCTAGTGTTCGTGCATGTACAATAGTATTACGGAGGCGAGCGCTACACAATGTTTTTGATACGTTAGAACGATGTTCCTTGTGCTAGGAAACAGTGTGCTAATTAAAGGCTTTGTATTATTCGGATTCTTGTTGGGTATAGTTTCTTGTTGAAAACTATGTATTGAAGCATCTAAATGTTGGCGCTCTGAAACCAGATTTGAAAAGTAATTTGTGATGGGTTTGGACCATCACTATTTAGTCCACACTGTTAATTAGGCGTCATGGTGTACTATCAGTTGTTGGACTTACGAGTCAATCCAGTTGTCCATTTGCTTACCGATCGAAAAGACCAAATGGACATGCAAATGATCGAAAAGACCATTTGCTTACCGGCACTTTTGGTCTTTTCCATCGGTAAGCAAATGGACATGCAAGAGCATATTTAAAGACATTACTTGCATAATACTACTCCATTGGGAACCTTTGCGACAAAGGAAAAATGATACTCCCTCCGTTCCTTTTTAAGTGTCCTACTTCGTAACTCCAACTTATTAAAAAGACATCATCATTATACCTTTCACATCAACTTTTTCCCCCACTTTTCCTACTTACCCATCATCATTACTCTTTTACTCACTTACTTTTCAAAAAAGAATCCACTTTTAGGGACAAAATAGGCAATACACCAATTTTTACCCACTAACTTTACAAAATAGACACTTATTAAGGGACAACCCAAAATGAAATACTGGACAATAATAAAGGGACGGAGGGAGTAGTATTTTCACTACAAAAGTCCACCGAATAAGTTGTATATTCAACGTTCCCCTTCCTCTCCGAGAACATGTTGAAATCCAGATCCCAGCTGAAGCTACGAATCAAAATCAAAATGGTCCTGTTTCTGTGGAGAATCGAGATTAAAATTCTATGATCGATATACAAATCGTTGACAAGAAGGAAAGTAAACCGGAAGCAAAATCACTTCTCTATATCTTCCGTTTCTATTTACACGTCAGTCCTGGTTCATGTGGGGGCACATGACCCATGTAGGACCGTCCCTGGATAGGTAATGGATAAATATAATGAACCACTATATATACAGCTATAGTGGTTCATTATATTGGCGGAAAATCCACTTTTTTTGTCTTTATTCAAAAAATTTTGGATTTTGACCAAGATTTCTTACTTTTTAGATTCCTCTTGTCATGAGTATGCAATAATCCTCTAAAAATTGATGATAATCCACGTAATACGAAAAAAATTTAAATAAAGACAAAAAAAAATTTGACGGAAAATCCGGATTGATTATTTAGCCAAACAGGCCCGTAATGGGCATATTCTTTTTTTTAGATAGCCATTGGGCTTTCACTGGTAAATTTCTAGACCAATGATTAGAGTGCATGTGCCTGCTTTTGTGTCCACTGAAAAAATCAGTTTCAACAAAAAAAAAATACTAGATCAAACTTGGGTTCTTCTCCCTTTCTTACCCACCACTTGGAAGAGATTTGTAGACAGATCGACCATGTTCGGTGTGGGTTTTGAGGGAAGTTTTTAAGAGTGACGAGTGGAGAGCGAGATAGAGAAAATTTATTGGGAACCTCGCACAGGAGTTTGGCGACCCCAAACGAACAAGCCAATGCCATACCACGTTCCACCACTCTCTATGTGCTTACAGTTTTTTTTTTTTTTTTGTATTTTTTTTTTCCTTCCAAATTTTATGCAATTGAATTGTTCAATTATTGAAAGGCAGTTAAACCACAGATTTTCTCCCCTCACTCACACAAGCATCGCTTGTGCCCAAACGCTAGTGAAAGGAAACGAAACATTCAATCTGTGCTTTTGATCCCGTTTCTTGTTATATTTTCGCAATTTTTAAAATTTTCATTTGGGTATTGAAATGGATTTGAGACGAAAGGCAATTTCATGCAAAACTTGCCCCGCTCCATTCCAAGATGTACTAAAAGCTCCTTTAGTTTGGAGATATAGCAATTACTAGGAATGTATGATGGCATAGTAAAACTCTCACGGCTGCTATAATTTAGTTAAAGAGGTTCCATTTATCATTAGTTAGGAGAGACTCGGGAATGCCGCCAAGCACTCTGCTTAGTAGCTCATCTCGACAATTGACAACTCGTATCTTAATCTGAGCACCGGCTCAGATCTTTATCCACTCGAATTAGATTCAAGCCGGCCACTTAGCAAGGGAGAAAATCGCAAAAGTGGTAGGGAAATTGCAAGATTAACCAAGTTAATGTAATGTACATCAGAGAATTTAGTGCTAGAAATCATAACACTGAGATAACATACATCAAAGGCAAAAGACTTGTCTGGTGATTAAACATTAGACAAGATGAGTCCAGTAACATTCCAAAGATACAACACAACAACATCAAACGAGCGAAAACTAAATGGGCCAGTCCTCATGCAAACAATGCCAACAGTGAACTGGAAACTCGCCTTACCGGCAACCCATCTGCTCAAGAAACTTGGCAAGTCTTGCGTGCTTCGCCGCCCACTGCTCTGCCAGTTTCTGCTCCTTGGCTTCCGCATCCCTTCTCAGTCCCACTAACTGATCTCTGTACTCAGCTTCAATCCTCTCCAAAGCAGCATTCTGCTCATCCCAAAGCGCCCTCACCTTTGCCTCCATCTCCTCGATTTTCTCCCTCCTTCGACATGCCTTCTCAGACTCCAGTTGCAGCTCCACTCTCTTCAACCTCCACGCCGCTTCCTTCTTATGCGCTGCCCAAGCGCGATGCCCTTCCTCCAATTCCCTACAGCATTCCGTCATCTCAGAAATCAACATATTCTCCGCGTGGGGAGGGGGGAAACGGCTGTCATGGTGATTTAGCCAAGGAATTGTGGGTGGGGGAGGAACAGTCGCCGGGGAGAGACTTAGGGTTACAGAAGGAGAATGTGGCCTAATATTGGTGTTATTACTAGAATTAGAAAGCCAGGGAGGAAGTAAAGACGGTGGTGGAGGAGCAGCAGTAGGCGGTGGATCGGAGCGAAGGAACCCTCCATTTGAAGTCGCCATGGGAAATGTTGGATTAGGACGCTCTTTGACCAGCTTCTCCGCGAAATTCTCAAGTATCCGGTCGTACTTTCCGTCCTCGACGGGGTCTACAACCTATTATTATCAACAAGACAACATGAAATATTATTAACTTGAACAAAAAAGAATTACGAGATGATAAGATGAGAGATAATGGTTAGAAACGGGCACAACCTTGCTGTTGTTCTTCTCCTTGT
Organism: Rhododendron molle; assembly: GCA_025413875.1. Lineage (NCBI taxonomy): Eukaryota > Viridiplantae > Streptophyta > Magnoliopsida > Ericales > Ericaceae > Rhododendron > Rhododendron molle. The sequence goes on from CM046392.1 coordinate 45,229,439, forward strand.
GCTCTCTCTGTTGCTTCTCTTTGAAAACTTCCCACCACTTTCCCAATCTCTTTGCTGTTCTTCCAGGGACTTCAGCTGCGATTTTCTTCCATTTGTTGCCGTGTTTGGCTTGGAGACGGATCACTAAACGTTGTTCCTCTTCGGTTAGGGATCCCTTTTTAATGCCGGGTTTGAGATAGTTCTTCCACCTCTCTAGACAGGATTTGGCGTCGCGGTTGAGGGGTGTGTTCATGCGCTGTGACACAAGGTTCCACTCTCTTGGTCCATATTGCTTGACGTAAGCACGCAATAGGGCATCTTCCTCAGGTCGCCACCTCTGCCTTTCCTTCATTTCCATGTGCAAATGATACTGCCCATTGGAGCAAACTCCTCATAATGTATCTGATAACAAAATGGAAAGCAGAATTACAAAAAACTATTTCAGCAATTTAGGATTTAAGAATTCAGCGCGAAGAAACTGACCCCGTAACACTGTGGCAGGGTAAACTAACAGCAGCCCACTAGCAGGGTAAACTTAATAGCAGCCCACTATAGTAAAATCTTACTCTAAAAAAATGCTAAAATCTAGTGAAAACCCGTACATGGTTCTCTACCCTGATACGGAGAACTGTCAACGATAGAAGAATCCAAAGGACTTTTCTAAAACAAGAAGAAACTATAGGAAATTTAAAGAAACACGAAGAGATCTGCACCGCAACATGGATTCCTCAATAAAAAAGATATTCACGGTATTTAAGGATAGAAGCTATAGCAAGCATCAAGAGATGCCATTTCCCTACCCTATGCATCAGAGGCCATGAGTTCATTAATACTTGGCTTCCTGCATTAGAATAATATATCCGCACTATTGCTAAATAATGAACTGCGAAACAAGTTGATTCATGCAATTATGACCCGATTCCTTAAATCTGTTCTCTAGGATGATTCACAACAATGAAATTAGATCATCCATGAATTTTGGTAGCATCCGAGTTTGAAACTGGACATTGGGATCGACCAACCAATTAAGAGACAATTCTTAGTTCGCTCAAACAATAATGGCACTCAACGATGAAACAAAACACATGCAGAAGTTCACATTAGAAGAGAACTAAGAACCAGACATTAATAAGTTCTTGGTCATTAAGACATTAATAGCTGGCACTTCACCCATTATTGATGCTAGGTCTTGTGTTATACTTGGCTTCCTGTTTTAACATGAGCACCAGATCATCCGTAATGTGATATCATATTCTCATGACGAGGATAAGGATAGCCCGTGTACCCAAATTGGTCGGTTGGATCCTTCAAGTGCCATATATATATTCGGGGTAAGAAACCACAAAACCACTACATAGCGGCCGACATTTAAATCTATGGATGAGAGATCACATTTGGTAAAAAAGAAGACCTTTTAATCTCTCGCATGGGTAGAAGATAAGACTTCCTTCTCCTCTCGAAGATCATTTAAACATCAGATACATTTCCAACTACTACGAAATTGTGTCAAAGAATTTCGCTAAAAACACTATGTCGAAATAGAAACAGGGCTTGCAATTCAAACCCCAAGAAATGATCAAAACTATATAGAAACAGAAGAACTCTAGAAAGTACAATTAGAAGTCTCCAAAACAAGGACAACAATTCAGCGTTTTACCTGTCGGTGTCATGAAGACATTAACAACAGACATTGCAACAGATTGGGAAGGCATCACACCATACCTTAAAACCAAGTAAACAATGATTGTTTCACACTTCCCCAAATCCACAGCCTATTACAAACTCAAGCCAAGGATTTCCAATCTATCACATACATGTTGTGAACTAGAACCACTATCGGCCATCCAAGGTTACAAACATGTTTGTTTTGAGACTCAAGTCTCAATCTTTTCTCTCAGGGCACGGTTTTCAATAAAATTTCTCTCAATTATTACTCTCATTTATCTATCTATCCCCCTCCACTCATTACCCAAAATTCCAAAACGAACGGGGTCGTATACTCATAATCTTATCAGTAGTTAGGTAACAAGATCTTGGACCTCAATATGAGGCGGCACGAGTGTTTGAGGGGTTTAGAATCCTTGGACTCAAAAAATGCACTAAAATTTTTATTCTTTTACATGTAATTTAACTCTTCTTTAGTAATATTTTCGGAACCAAATTATTCCAAAATAGCTCAAGAAAATGAAAATTCGCTTAAATTTGTCGATAAGTAGATAATACAGCTCCAAAAAATAAATAAACTTAAACCCAGTAAATTTTCAATCAAAATATATATTTCTGTGGAACAAAAATCTTGGAGCCGCCCTGCCGATAGCACTTTACCTACGATACTCGGCCAAACCGATACCACTTTACCTACAATACTCGGGCAATATTGTCTCATGTGCCGCCTACAGACGATCGTAGCGCAGTTACATATCGGAGTACCGTGATTTGGGTTGATATGAGAATGAGCTGTGCTTTGAAAAGTAGTTCACTACCACATGGTCACTTACACAAGTAGTGTTTTTCTTTTACACTCGATAGATGTCTTGCCTACCTCCTCCAAGGGGACACTCGATAGATGTCTTGCCGACCTCCTCCAAGGGGACGGGGAATGCAAACCGCTAAGCGACATACGGACGGGACAAGTTCAAAGGCCATCAATCCCAAAACCAAGCACTAGTGCCTCGAGCGAGAATCAAACTCTCACCTTCCATCCGGAAGAGTTGAGAAGTGTCATTGGGCCCCAGTCAATTAATAGTTCGCGCAATTATCCTCAAGAAAGCTGGGGCGAAGAAATTGTTCATCTACTTCAACTAAGCTGAACAAAAAAATAGATGAAAATTTCCTTGCTTTTAAAATAGAGATAAGAACCATTAAAAAAAAAAAAAGAAAGTAATGATTAAGAGAAATAGTCAATCCTAATTAGGAACTTTTAACAGAGCAGAGAAAACCCCATCATAGTAGCAATGGAAAAGATAGAACTCCCAAAACTACGTATACATTTTGTAAATATAATACCAAAAAAAGAGAGAGCAATGATTGCTGCTTTTTTAATTCAAGAACTGAGAAGAAAAGGCCCGAGAGAGAGAGAGAGAGCGCTCACATTTTTGTTTGACAAACCTAGCATCTCCTTCGCGGCATTCGTTGTTTGATTTCTTTATCCAAACGGAGCAAAACCCAAACCGTCAAAAAAAAGGTCTCTACGGACTCCAACTCTAGAGAGAGAGAGAGAGAGAGAGAATCGGGGACAGAGAAAGCAAGAAACAACGCCTAGACTAGAGAGAGAGAGAGAGAGAGAGAGAGAGAGAGAGAGAGAGTTATAGAGGGACTGTGGGGGTAAAGAAGAGCACGCGAACGGAAGAAAAAAGGCAAGAAACAAGTCTCTCTCTTTAGTGGATGACGAGTGTGGGGGAATGAGGTTACGTAAGCGCTGGTGGTTTTATTGCCCTCTTCTTGAAACGAAGAAGTAATGTAGAGAGAGAGAGAGAGAGAGAGAGGGAGGGGATGTGAATTTAAGTTGGTTTAGAGAGAGAAACTGAAGCAGAATGACCAGAGGGAGAAATGTTAAAGATAGTGGGTGCAAAGCTCGAATTCAGCGCCCATCAGCACCACTTTCCGCTTTTTGATCGGCTCCATATCGCTCAGTGTGCGGGCTGGAGTGATTTCTAAGCTCTAAAACAGAGCGGTAATTTTGGAAAATGACAGACTCGTCTTAGATTGATTTTATGGAGCGGTAGTATGTGGGAATTGGGAAAGAGGGCGGGGTGAGTGGTTGTGGCTTACGTTATGGGGATCCGATGTTACGGAGATGGATCAGCTCAATCGGATGTTTGATTTTTATACTCTCTTGATTTAATCCTCTTATTGGTGCTAGGACATCATCGTATGGGCTAACGGATTGCAAATCTTACAAATTAAAGAAACATATTTATCAATATTCGTTGAAGTTGATTTTTTACATTATTCTATAAACAATTACTTTTAAAATTTAGGACTCAAAAAATGCTCGAAGTAAACTCCACACTGCGTGTAATGGCCTACGTGCAATGGTCCTAGACTTTTTGTAATCCTCTCTTTCCCAGTTATTGAGCACCAAACAAGGCTCAAGGGAGAGTGGTTTGTTGGGCCAAAACCACAGTGTTTTGGACAAAGAACATGCATGCCGACCCTGTCTCCCAACAGGATTCCCAGATTACTAAAACCTCACGAAAAATTATAAAAAAAAAAAAAAAAGACGTGTGTGTGTGTGTGTGATAAACGATAGGAGGAATTGCATAGGAGTGGGAAGAGGGGGAAAGAATGGAGAAGTGATGGTTAGGTTTTTTGGAATCATGAAGTCATGGGAAGGTAAAAACTAAATTGCGCAGACATGGAGTTGAAAACATACCCAGACAAAAATAACCCTATCCCTTTGCTACATCATTCCACTTTTAAATTCTTTTTCCCTTCCTGAATTAGGTGCAATTTAGTTCTATTCGAAGTGCGACAATCAGGACAAAAAATGCAAGTAACACACACTCAAGAAGCAATATCTCCATTTCTTAAGACGTAAAATTTGATTTTAGACATGATAATAACATCTAACTTGTCCTAAATGGGGGTATATTAGTCATTTTAAATAGCTTTTTCCGTGTTTATGTGTGGGTGGTGCTTTTTGCTTGGCCTTCTCGGATCCGCTCTCCGTGCTCCTCCTCATGACCTACAACAAGACGTATGGCTAGTGGCAATCTTACGTCCTTCCGACAAGCAAGCAAGTACAAACAGGAGGAGAGAGAACTAGCGTAGCAAAGTGTGACCGCGTACCTTTTTAAGTCTTATCCCGCTTTTTTTTTTTTTTTGCAAATATAGACATTTGAGGGACCAGGTTGCAATTTCCGGTGGTCAGCCATTGGTTAAACCCATCGACAGTGTTAATTCGGCCAGCCTTAGGAGCAATTTTAGAGTGCTTGGCGGATACCACACACATGATATTTCTCCCGTTGATAATCTCAGCCGTCCAAACATATTTTAGAAAGTTCAAATTTCGAAGAGAGATAAAAGATGAGAGAGAGTGATAGAATCTACATCTAATTTTCTGAAACAAAAAAAATTTGAACAAAAAATTAATCAAACTCTTATCGATATGCGACCAGAGACCTTCGTCGGGATCCCTGGGGGCAGTATTTACCCTACAGAACCCCCTAGTCCGCTCCACAGCATGTGGGTGGTGAGGTCAAAAATTGACAAAATTCTTGCGTACGGACTGCACAGTGCACCCAGCCCAGACACCCCCCACTGAGACTCAATGATCTTTTTCTCTCTCTTCCGATTTTTCTCTTCAAACTCTCCCTCGTCCTGGACCACTGAAGTGACTAGATATACGAAACAGCAAAAACACATTTCCACAATATCATGGCAAAAACTACTGTGTGCAACCCAGTCCCATCGATTGGTGACATATCTCCATCCTGATTACTAACATCGGACCGTTCATTCCAGAAAATGGAGCCCACGGCAACCCTGGGAAGTGGACCAACTCATTTTGTAGGGAAAATGACGGCTCATGACGTGTTTTGATAATTAATACCCGTCAAGAATATGCTGAGAACATTTGTTAATACTGAAAATATCATTGGCGGGTATTAATTATCAAAACATGCCCTTGACTGTCATTTTCAGTGCTCCTCCTCAATTCTTGTATGCGCTCATGTAAAACTAATTTTCACGCCTCGCAAATTCCTCGATACTTCCACTTTACGGGTGTTGGGAGTGATTTCGTGAAGTGCAAAAATTACATCCATTTTACAAATGTAGTAGGTTGTATGACTTAGCATGGATCCTTGAATCATTGGATGCTATTTTGATGGCTAGATGCATTCCCTTTGTTGATACTAACGATGTTGTGCGCTACGCTCCTGTAAATGCAACCCACGTAACAGGGTTTTTCGTGTCCTGACGTATATTTGGTCGTATAAAATGATCGAATTCGATTATGGATTCAACTCGTTCGAGCCATGAGCCCCGAGGAAAAATTATTCGCGGAGTAGAGTTTCTCTGTGATTCATTTGCCAAAGACTCAACGTGGTGTATGTTACAATTGTGTTCGCTCGGGGTCTCTGTACTCAATCTCTCCATCTGCACATGATTTTCAATTAGTCTTTTATTCTATTATTACTCTAATTTCTCTTTCCATCTTTCTTCGCTCGTCATTATACTGAAAACTTCCATCAAAACCCAAACCAAACAGAAACCCGTTTCCAAAGAAAATTTTACACGAAAACAACAGATGCGCAGATGCTTTTCTCCCTGCTTCCCTCCATAGGGAATTATAGGGTGCATTAATAAAGCACATGGTTGTAGGCAATCAATCATAGGCCGGGTGGTAGAGGGTAGAGGTAGACTAGAGCAGCAGGGGAGGGTGGGCGATGCCCTGATCATCATCTGGCGCTGCCATTATTAGGAGGAGGTCGGGGGTGCCTGGGACCCACCACCCCAGTGCAGAAAAATGAGAGATAAACTTGTGGGTATAATTCCATCACCAAAAAGTATATGAAAATTAATTTGAATAAAGTTTTAATGAATGCGAATCCATCTGCCATCTACAGTTTTTGGCACAATTACATTTGCAAAATTTGGGTTTAAAAGTTGTGTTAATATCTCTGTTCAATGCTTAATTTAAGTTAATCTTTCTTGGAGATGGAAGAGACTCGCTCTAGTTTCCATCTCCTCCGTCGAGCTCAATTTTTAGACCATCGTAAGTCCGCCCGAGAATAACATCGAAGATCAACATGAAAAATTTTCACACACAGTACGGATTAGTTTCTTCTAAAAAAGTTGTCTTAAACTAAACTTGTCTATAGTTTAAGGACTTTGGACAAGTAATGACAATGTTCTGTTTGGGTCTTAAGACACAACCATTCTTCTCTGTTCACAGTCTCCAATAAATTTCTTTTTAATTATTACTCTTATTTCTCTATCTATCTCTCTTCATTAGGACAGAACCACCTTAAGACCAAGATGTGCTATAGCGCAGGTGGGTTTTCAGAAAACAAAAAATATATATTTATATGTAAAAATTTAGATAAATAAATTTCAGTCCAATCTATTTCTTCTTTTTAACCTAACCCATCCCACCAACCCATTTTGGTCCAGCCCTCTAAGCCTCTCTGTTAACCGACTTTCTCTCCCCCTCTCCAAGGTTCTTTCTTTTCTTTATTCTCTCTCATTCTCTCCCTCTCTACTACTGTCAACGGCTGGGTTCTTATTGATTGTCAAAGCCGAAGAGCTGAAAACCCAATTAAATTGACTCAAGAAACTTCATGAAACATCATATGCTCGATCTTCTTAAATCGAATTTCAAGTACGTTAAATCACTAGGCTTCTGATCCATAAGTATTCTCTAATTATGCAAAACTTTGGCTGGTGTGCTTAGATTTTTACTTATATTGTTAAATGCATAACACTGACTTGTGTGCTTAGATTTGCTCTTATATATTAAATGCAGAGCACTGACTAGTGTGCTTAAATTTTTACTGATTTAATTGATGTAAAACACTGGCTGGTGTACTTAAATTTAAAATATTGATTCTGACAATCGTTACCTATTCAGGTTTAAATCATAATAGAACAAAAAAAAAGGGGGAAAAAAAACTAGGGCGTATTTTGAATTTGTTGGTGCTCAAGGGTTTTTGCGGGATCATTTTTTTTTTTCACATTGTGCATATTAAAGGCACTATTGCATTAACTCTTAAGAAACAGATATTCGATATTCTCACTCGTACAATTTACACTATGCAAGGTTAAAGGTATAACGATGCTAGCAATATGTGCGGTAAATTAAATGGATGACATGCCTTATTTCTTAGTGATTGTCCGTATGCATATTATATATATTGTTTTGGTTGTTGAAATTTTTTTTGGATTAACTCAAGGCGGAATCAATTCCTATTTCTACTCTTGTCATCCATCTTTATTTTAATAATCTCTTTCAAAATCCAAACCGAATACGTGGTATGCTAAGTGGATTTTTCGTTGATTTGTATGAGAAGAATATAACCCGTCTTTAAAGTCTCGCTCCCGCTCACGAATACGGACGGTGGTACACAAGTCGAGGCGAGAGGGAGTTGGGGGGGGTGGGACTGTAGTCCGCGTTTCACGGCACAAGGAGACGAGTCTGATGGGGACATGACCTTACTACTACTGCAAACACCAAACCCCCCCACCCGCCTTACCCCCCTCTCAGTTGTCAGTGATACGTTACGTCGGGGGTTTCTTTTCTCTCTCTCTCTCTCTCTCTCTCTCCTCCTCTCTCTCTCTCTCACTGTATGTATTAGTAATACTGTATCTGCATATATATGTATGTACGTAGGATCCGGACCCTTCTCTGTGATTTTTAATTCTGCTGGGGGGGGTTAAAAAAACAGTACGCCCCCCAAGGGCCAAAAAAAAAAACACCCTAGCTAACAGAGGGATCATTCCGCTCCATCTTTTTACCCTCTCTGCCAGTATTTATCTATAGTATCTACTGCCTTCTTCTCCTCTGTAAAAAAAAAGCGCTACATAATTTGTTTTCTTGACACTAAAGATTTAGAAATTGATATTCGCACCCACTTTGTTGTAATTCACATTCTTTTTTTTTATTTTTTAGTATTGAAAGTATATGTATTTTTTTACTAAAAGACAAAAAAAAAAAAGAGTGAATAACAAAAAAGGGAGTGCAAATATGAGTTCCCAGATTTTCTCAATTTGTTTCTTGAATTATTAGGATTTTGTCAATGTTTGGACGGTCTTGATTGCAGCAAATGTTATTCGATCGACATGTGGACAATGTGACATTTAAAGGAGCAAGGTAAAAATAAACGGAAGCAAAACAACATCCATGTGTTAGTCGGCGGTTTACGAAAGTTTAAAATCTTTACTGTATCTGACTGTTTTTTCATACGGGTTTTCATGCACCCCTTAATCGCTCTGGTTTAAACTTTTAGAATGTGTTTGCAGAAAATTCTTGAATTATCATATCCTTGTCACTATCTTTTTTTTGTCATATTTTTTTTTGTATTTTCATCATATAATTACACCTATGACAGTGGCAGACAAGTTTGTCATGTTAGGAAATTTATGGTAAGTATAAAATGATATAGGAAAAATCAAGGAGGAAAGTGTAATTAAGGTCTGATATTGATTACTACCAAAAACTACTGTATTGCAGAGGTAGAGAGGAAAGGACAGAAGTGAGGGTATCTTTGGGGGGAGAAAATGTTGATGGTGACACATCAATCATGCTATAAAATTGAGGGAGATCCTCCCCTATAACCTCTACTCTCTGACCCCTACCCCTGCCCCACCCCCTCTGGAAAAAGTTAAAGTGGGTATTGTTTTAGTGGGTGGCAAGTGGATATAGAGCATTTCAATAGTGAGCTGTCACAATACTCCCTCAATTCTCAACCTTTTGAGTCCAAACTAGAAAATGCTACTAGTAAAAATTTAAGGAGAATGGGTTAAAAGTCTGTTCCTCATAAATAACATGTGTGTTGGGTTGATTCGGGCTATTCATGTTTTGCAATGGCTTATTTAGATTGCATTTTGGTTAAACAGATCTCGATCGTTCATTGCTGTTCAGACTGAGACGCAATTTAAGCTTTTCATTGCCGAGCATGAACTGCCTAGATCGGCCCAACACGCATACTGTTCCCGTAGGGACAGCAGGCACCCCCAGTTCAGGGCGTGGACCAACATTTTCAGGCCGACTTTGATTATCGGAATCGTTTTACTTTTCAACACTTGTCGAGAACTGTCGCTCGTGATAAAAGCTTGCGTCGATTGGATACCGAGCGTTTTACTTGTCGGAACATTTTAAGATTTTCGAAAAATTAGTAGAAATAAAGTTTGAAACAATGGAATCCCAACTTGTTTTTTGCAAGACAAATATATTTCAGAAACACGTCAAACGGTATTCGATCAGTATGATTCTTCCAATAACTGACGTTCTCGACGAAGTAATTAACGATTTCATTCATCAAAAAGACCCCGCAACAAGTCCACTAAGAGAGATAAGTAAGTACTTATTTTTTAAAGTAAATATAAAGTATTGTGAAAAAATGAAATGTCTCATAAAACAAGAAGTAAATATTTAAAAAATAAAAACCTTAACAGAACGGAACGTTAGTCCCTTTGATGGATCGGAGAGCATCTCCCTCCACAACAAAAATATACCCTACTTGATGCACCCAAACAGTTTAGCACAGTGAAGGGGTGTAGCTTCACCTCATGTATACACTATCATTTCCACCAGAGGGTTTTATTTGTGAACAGAAAAGACAGTACAAGGGAAAGCCTGTAGATCTATTGGGATCTGTGAGAGAGAGGGAAAAAAAAAAAAAAGTAGAGAGAGAGAGAGAGGGGCCAGTCCCCTCACTATGTTAACCTGTGGTGGTCAGAAGCCCCTCTCAAGTCTCAAAAACAAAGTTGGTTAGGCGAATGGGAAACATACAAAATCCTTTCTTTTAAACAATCTTTTGTTTCTGCCCCCCTCCCCGCTCTCACTGTTGCTGCCCCCGCTGCCCTCAAGTATTGAAGGCTGTTTTCAGCTTTTCTAATCGATGTTTATTTCGATGCTACCGTGGAGTACAAAATAATATGAAAATACTATGTAGGTCAAAACAGGGGTTAGGGTATAGACGAGCTGAGCCGAGCCGAGCCAAATTGAGCTTGAATAATTTACTTAACAAGTTTTTTTAAGTGAGCCGAGCAGAACTTTGAGAGTCAAACTCGGCTCGTTTGGCTCGTTTAGTAAATGAACACAAAACTCGAGCTATGCTCGATTACTAAACGGGCCAACTAAGCTTAACGAGCCACAAGTTGCTCGATTCATTTGCGGTCCTTGTAGTCTATTGGAGAGTGGGTTTTAAATCGAAATGGAATCCCCTCATTCGAAGATGCTGTCCGGATCATTTCTAGCCTCTTCCCGAATTCATTTTGATGATCAAGACTGTTGATGTTTTGGGCCTCATTGAGAACACTATTTATGCTTTGTTCTCTTCCCAATTCAAAAAGAATTTTTCAAAAAATTCCCTCTAGATTCCCCTACTTCCAACATTTCTCTCTCTATCTCTCTCCACTTATTACCCCTACTATTTTTCAAAAAAAATTTCAAAAACCAAACCAAACACAGCAAGTCCCCACAAAAATCATGCGAATTGGATTCGTTTTGATGTGTTCTTGGAACATATTTATCACTAGAAAAATGAATTTTTGTCCAGTGTTGCAATGTTTGCTACCCCCATCTTTCTATAGATAAAAATATGTTTTGAAAACACATCAAGCGATATCCAGTGCTGCCTTGTTGGGCTTTTACCCTTACTCGGCCCAATTTTGGTTGTGGAATTGGACAGGGCCATGGGATTTAAAATTGAGATCCTTAGGCCCAATTAGGCTCGTGGTATGGACCTGGTCAGAAATATTTCCCAAAACCACCAGCCCAGCCCATGATTGATCAAAAACCCCAAAGCTTGATACTCCCATCTTTCTATAGATTTCACATATTAATTTTGTTCAAAAAAATGTATAAAATAATCACTATTTTCTTTAACTCTTCTATTAGAATTCCCATAGAGTTTTTCTTTTTCTTTTTTGAGGAGTGTGTAAGTGCCAGGGCGTAATGATAAAATGAAGTAAAAATTATGGCATGGACGGAACTAAGATCTAAACTTCGGAGGCACCAAAACATTGAGTCTTCCAGGTTTAGCGTCTTCAATCCAATTCCATTAGGAGTTTACCATATTTTTCTCACGATTCGAGACCTATGTTTTATTTAGAAAAATGATTTTTGAACTTCATCCTAGACTTTTTTTTTTATTTTCCCCACAGTTTTTGTTATCAAATCATTATGTAAAAAAGCCTTTAATACAATTTTTTTCCCCTAACTCCACTTCACCAAGATTTTACCGAGAACAATACATCTGCACTAATTTCTTAACCCGTGAACGGAGCTGGCGCGCGCACACTAGCAACCCCAAACCCGAGTCGACAAAGCCTTGAGATTTTTTGTGCAACGTGTAAGAACAATTTGATAGGAAAGGGGGAATCCCAATTTTTTTTTTTTAACCAATTAAAGTTTGCGGTATAAATTCAAAATTCAACTGTGTTATCCACGAAAGAGGATGTCCCAATATGCCATTGTTTTTCCTGCCGAAAGGCTTTGTATTCAACTGTGTTATCCATGAGGAAGATAAGGTATATATACCATTCTTTTTACTTTTTAACCCTATACATAGATGGACAGGGTTTTAGCCAACAGCCTTGCAATCCAATGACAATTCCTCACCTATTATTCCACACGGAAGGGCGAGGGTTCGATTCTCGTCAAGAGCGCGAGTGATTGGTGTGGACGTTAACGACATTTGAGCTTGCCCCATCCGTCTTCCGCTTAGTGGTATCTCTTCTTCATCCACTTAGACCTTAGAAGTATGTTAGACATCTATCAAGTGACAATTTAAGAAAAAGGATAAGAAGATAGGGTTTCCCTTTCTTTTTCGACTTGATAGGTTAGTTTAATCCACTCTTCCAATAGAATTGGGGGATGGTGTTGTGTAGTGGTATATGCAACACCGTGTTGCGCACCTCTGAGCCGTCGAATGCACGATCCGATGGCTCGAAAATGCGCAGCACGGTACTGTACACCTCACTGCACAGCACCAACCCGAAGTCCCTTCTGATATTTCACTTACCCCAATTGCTTAGGGATGGAATACCGAATTAGTTTTGTAGAGTTACTTAGACCTGTTTGAACTTTGAAGGAATTGGAAACATACTCCCTCCATCCCTAAATAAATGTCCGACGCGCAAACTTAGACCTTCAAAAAAATGCATTCGTTTCGTTAATAAAATCAAATTTTTTTCACAAATCAATAGACAGCAATGAGTTCTATTAGATTGTAAAAATAAAAAAAATTAATGAAAAACATGCATATTTTGTAAGGCTTAGTTTTGCGCGCCGGACACTTGTTTAGAGACGGAGGGAGTAATTAAGAGCTTCGATTTATTTATACTTCTAATGAGAATATGTACAGGTTTATTTAATTTTTATTTCAACCGCTTGAGGCAATTAGATGGATTTAGTTTAATAGATTTTGTATGCAATATGTATTTTATTTGATAAATTTCTATTGATTCTCTTAAACAAAAATTTTAAAATAACAAAAAAAAAAATCTAAGTCGAAACCATATTACTATTAATTTAAGAATTACACAAATCCCTAAAAAAAGCCAATGAAATTGGAATAGAGGGCTCGAGCTTCAATTCCACCTCTTTATGTATCCTTAATTGACCTACCAAACAAACATGAAATTCACACACACACACATGTTGTACAGACGCTAAGCTCGCTAAAACCAAGCTTTTCACGAGCAGCTCAAGTTAGGCTAACTCGGTTCGGTTCATTTAGTAAAGAGCCGAGCTCGAACAGATAGAATTTCTATCTTGTTTAGTAACCGATCCGAGCTCAAACAAATCGTAGCTGGGCTTTTATGTATGGGCTTGGCCCATTTATAAAGGCTTCTTTAGTGCTCGGACCATGCTCGAGTTCACTGAATTCGAGACAATCTAAGTTTCGAACACTCTGAAACTTGCTTTGGCTCGTTTGCACCCGTTAGACGTCCTTAACAAATTGGAAGTGCAATTTTACAGATTAAATTCTACACATTTTTCCTTTGTGCTAAAAAAAAACAGTCGATAAGATATGAAGTGTGAATGCGTAGAAGTGAAGTGGAAAAGTCTCGAAAATAAAAATAAAAAAAAAACTGGAAAACGTGAAGCAGTAACTTCAATTAATGCCCAGCGGAGGGAGCACATGATGGTTGTTCAGAAAACCCACCCGAGTCACAGACCTCTACAAGTGGGCCATATGCCCGAGGATTCCGCCGAGTGGGTACAAAGCGGCCGATCCGGCCTTTCGTCTCTGCATGGATAACTCGTATCGAATCTGAGCGCAAACAAATCAGAACCGTCTATTACTCGATTAAAATTCGAGCCGTCAATTGCCGAGATGAGTATCTTCCCGTATCTTTCACGGAGCCAGCATGTGAGGTGGGTTTGAAACAACCCAATCCGGGCTCTACTCCCTTCAATGCGAAATAAATGCTGTTTGATGCACATATAATTAATACTGTTGGTTGAGGTTTTCACCTGAGGCATAAAATTATACCTTTGTCCCTACTGGAGTAAAAATTTTGGTGCTGCTGTGGAATAAAATTTCACCTAAAACAATATGGTACTACTGTTCATAAATTTCACCTAAAATTTCACCTGAGGCACATATCATCTCAATCTATCGCGGGCCAGCGCCGGAAGTGCACGCGTGCCAAAGGCGCACGTTGCCAGCCACGATCAAGGTGAAGGCATCTACACAGGGCTTAATGACTTTTTAGGCTTTGGCATCTGTTCCACGCAACACAAGTCCACACCCCCCAAATCAATTATCGGATTAATTTTTAACCGTTCCACATCCATCTATCGCCGTTCAATAGGAAGAATCAAATTTTTTTTTTTTTTTTTTTGGTCCTGTCTGAATGGATCTCTCAAAAAAACCCTTTCACCATTCCCCTCCCTTGACTAAAACAATCAATGAATAGGGTCAATTTTCACTTCACATTTCTTTGGTTATTCAAATCAAATTCAATTTTTGAAAGGTAAGCATCTTCCACTCCCACAAACATTGAGAGGTTTTAATTAATCAAAACCATCAACATTTTAGCACATTAATCTCAAACATCAATTACAAAAAATAGAACAATACCCAATACTATATAGGCATATCGTATCATATAACAATAAAAACATGATAGATAGATATATATCATTATAGCTGCGGGCTACAATACTTTTTTGTAATTTCATGCAGCCACCTCAGCTTTTGGTGGTTCTCACTTAGACCCCACCTCACCCCACCCCAAAAACCAAACAAAGTCAAAAAGTAGTAGTAAAAAACTAAAGTGGAATTATAAAAAGTTACCACAAACCCACTTTTCTAAACCTATCACCCTTTTTCTTCTACTATTGCTAGTCGCCCACTTTCCTTCGGATTTTCCCGAGAAAAAAGAGAAAAACAGAAGGCGGGAAAACTTTGGAATTTTTTTTTTTTGGTTCTGCCAGATTTTCAGACGCGGAAGTTCTTGCCCATGAAAGTCTGGCCGAACTGCCAATGAGCGGGTGCCACGTTCCACGAGGTGGAGGAGCGGCGGTCGCTGGCCCTGACTCGGAAGGACAAGGCCTGGCCGACAAGGACGGCGTTGGATTGCCAGTTCTGCCCCCAGTTGCGGCTCATGGGCATCCACTGGGTGTTGGCTCCTTTGACGCTGACCTTCACGATGTCCCCTGCGCCCGCGACGTTGCTGACCAAAACCAGGTTGAAGTAGCGGAAGCCGTTGATCGTGAACCTGATCCCTCCTTCCTTACGGCATGCCACTCTGGAATTAAAAACCACAACAAATGTGTGGTTATTGAAATTGTGCGATACTAAAATTTCAAATTCATGTGCACAACTGAGACCGATGAAAATGAACAAATTTGAACCCAGATAGTTTTAAAAAAAACATTGACCGGAACACATTTATCAAAAAACCAAATGCGTTTCGACCCAATTGAAAATGAATGTGTTTGGGGATTATACAGATCATTATCAAACCGTTCGATGTTCTTAACGAGCTCCATAATAAGAACAGTCTTTCTTGTCGAAATGAGCCGGGAAGAAGCCCAAAAAATGACCCAATGATTCAGACATTTTATAATCAACAATTCCAGAACCACAAACACACTCACAAGTCATGCGGTTCCTATACACATTGGAGGTGTTTGTGTGTGTGAGCTCCACATAGCTTGTTAGCGTGTTTGTGTATGTGTTTTTGGTTATAGGATAATTGTTTTATACTAATTAGAGAAGATCCTCATCCATTAACATACTATAGTGGCCTGAAGGGAGTATTTATATGTGCACACGGTTGGTAAATATTTTAGTGTAATGAGTGCGAATTTAAAATACCAAACTACCCTCAACCAAAGATCAAATCTTGCCCCTGACAATTATTTGGGTCCGAATCGTGGTGCAGTCTGGGTAATTTCCTGAATTCCCGGAATGCCATCAGTCATGGTGGCTTTGTGGACGGTTTTCTCAACAGGGGTCTGGGGGTAGTTATGTCATTTCGTGAAAGGATTCGACTAGACAGCACGACAGCGCGCCGAAAGTGACGAAACCGTTCGAAATTCCTTTACGACAGACACCGGACAGATTCGGTCAAGATAGAGAAGAATTGGGATGGGTATTTCTGTCCAACTAATAAAGTCCTTATCCAGAAGTAACCGCATGCGGAGTTTCTTGAAAAACAATAAGAAGGGTATAATAAAGCTTGCCATCTCTTCTTAAGAATAGAAAATGCTTAATGCCAATTTTTTCATCACCAATGCTACATACATAGATTTATGTGTGTATATCTCCACACAATTAAGTACAAAACCATCAAATACGAGTGAAACGTCCGTTATTTTGAAAAGTTCACGAACGATTTCACACACATCTCACATCTGTGTCGAGATGTACACATTCACACACATCGGTGTCAAGATGTACACAAACTTTCCCGCTTTAAACTGGGGGAGCATGCTGTATGCGTTTTGGCCTATCCGGGCCGTCCATGCTCAGCGATGGACGGCTCCGAATTCATCTCAGCAATGAACGGATGCTCCGGGATTCCCATTTTCCGTACCAGTCGAAAAGCATTTCTCTTACCTAAAACGCCATCCATTCAATCAATGCTACTTTCGTGAACCCTCCACTCTGCCACAACGAGAAAAAGAACCAGAAACCCTACCGCGCCCCCCCCCCCCACACGTGAACCAGGAATCCCTCCAGAAGTAATTACACAGAACAACTAAGGGGCACCATTGTCCAATAACCACATTCTACCTTTTCTTTAGTAGGAGTACTATTATTCTACTCTTTTCGCAGTTTTCAAACACAAAAAATAAATAAATAAAAAATCAAATATTATGCATTTTGAAAATTAAAAAAAAAGTAATAAATGGGGGAGTTAAAAATCTGGTGCACGGGAACTAGAGAAACCAGAGTCTGGACCCCATACGGCGTCGAAACCAAGCAAATCAAAACGCCAAACAAGTTCAATTCCTGCACCGGTGCATTTTCAGCAGTTGAATCGCATAAGAGAAAAGGGGGGGGAGAGAGACTGACCGGCGGAAAGCAACGGGGACGATACCGGCCTTGTACTGGGCGATCTTGAGGAACATGGGCATGGCGAGGTCGAAGTGGGGCCGGGGCGGGTTGCACCAGCCGCCGTTGTCGCTGGGCTGGGCGAAGTTGGGCGGGCAGAAGTTGGTGGCCGTCACCAGGATAGACGGGCTGCCCGGGTGGCACCACTGCGGGTCGTTGTCGCACTTGAGCTCGAAGCACGCGCCGCAGCTCAGCCCGTTGTTGAACAGCGCCGTGCTCAGCGCCGCCGTGTTCACCCCGTAGCCTTGGCTGTACAGGTTTCCGTACCCACACGCCCCACCTATAAAAAAACAAAAACAAAAAAAAACCGCAAAATCAATACCGAATGAGGACCAATTAGAAAAATACACAATGCACGACTCAAAATAGAATGTGTTGTAGGTTTTTCAGGTTCCAATTGAGTAATTAATTCAGATCTGTGGACAGAACAGCTCTAGATTCAAAACTAAACCACAGCTTTTCAAGGGTTTAGGGGGAAAATGCAAGGCATGGCTTAGGAGATTTCAGATTTGGCGGGAAAATGCAGGACACGGGGTTAGGAGAGTTAGGGTTTGCGGCGGGTAAAATTCAGGACCGAAGTTGGGTGAACAAGCTTTTTTCACGAAGATACAGAGGGTTTCGGAAATGGGTTAAGAAACAGAGGAGTGAGAAATGAAGGACGTAGTAAACACAGGAGATATTTTTTACAGTTCGTAAATCGAAGAACAGTTTAAGGAAGCGAGGGAAATCGCAGTATGTTACATACCCATGGTGCCAGAGGCGTCGCTGCCGCCGTAGAAGGTGGCGTGGGCTGTCTCCCACTGGCCGCCGGAGTAGACTCCGGGGATCCTGGCGCTAGCGAAACCAACGAGAGAGACCAGAGCAGCAATGCAGAAGAGCGGCCTCAGTAGTGGAGCCATTTCACACATTCACTGAAACTGGAGAAACAGAGAGTAGTGGGTTTCTTCTGAAGAGAAGAGAGAGAGAGAGAGTTTGCGTTTTGGAGAGAGAGAGAGGGAGGGGGGGGGGGGGGGGGGAAGTGGAAGGGTGGGATTGGTGCGAATTGAAAGCTGGAGGAATGTGGGGTACTTATGCTGTGGGGAAGGCAAGGGGGCGAATCACATGAGGTGCAGGGACCCACCATTATTACCTTTTAATTTACTGCTCTCCTTCTCCTTCACCATCTCTCTCTCTCTCTCTCTGTCTCTCCGTCTCTCTCTCTCTCTCCATCTCCCTCTCTCTCCTGTTTTCTCTTCTACCTTTGGCATTTGTAACTTCAAAAAATGCGGATCAAAAAAAAAAAACTTCAAAAAAAAAAAAAAAAACAATGCCACGTTAGCATTGTGCTCAACCAAAAAAAGAGGAATTTTTAGAAAAGTTGATTATGATTTTTGCAATAAAATTAGGTACTCCATTTTCTGTTAACGTTACTCCCTTGTAAGTGTACATTTGTAGGGAAGTGACATTGAAAAAAAAAAGCCAAAAATTAAAGGAATTGTAATGTTTCCAATCATTAAGGAAGACAGTAGGCCATAATCTGAATATCTAAGAATTATTTTTATTTCAGGAAAAAGATTAAGAATGTAATATTATTATATTACATAGAAGGCATAATGTTAACGACAATTACAATGCGCAAGAGAGTTGGCATGGTGAGCAAAACCTGACATGTAGGGCTGTAAACGAACCGAATCGAGCCGAATCCTGTTAAGTTCGGCTCGAACAACTTAGCTCGATTTCGGCTCGTTAAAATTTTGCAAGGCTCGGGTTTGGCTCGGTTGAGTTCGCTAAGGTACTAATTCGGCTCGACTTCGGCTCGGGTTCGATTCGAACCTGAACATCTTGGCTCGAGTTTGGCTCGTTAAACTTAAACGAATGGAGTCGAGCTGAATCTAAGCTCGAATTGAGCTCGTCAATACTTGAGTTTGGTTCTGCTCGGCTTATTAAACTCAAGGGAACCCAAACTCTCTCATTGATCATATAGACTTTGGGAGAAAAATAAGTATTGAATTATATATACAACCTTAAAAAATTTTATATTTACAAACAGACTCCTATTGAATTATTAATTAAATTTAAGTATAGGTTCGCAAGCCTAACCGAGCCGAATACCATTAGGCTCAGATTCCGCTCATTTACGGAACGAGCCTAGAATTGAGGTTCAGGTTCAGTTTGTTTAACAGACGAATCGAACTCGAACGAGCTCTTGCCGAACCGAGTCTCGAACAGTTTGCGAACGGCTCAGTTCATTTACAGCCCTGCTGACATGTAAGGAATTTGTCTTTTGTCGAGATCTTGTATGCAAAACTTTTTCATTTGCTATCAAATTAATTTAGGGGCCCGATTGGATGCGGTATGAGTTTTGGGTGTATTATTTATGAAGGGAGATAAGATAGTCGGGGGTATTAGTTAAGAAGGGAGGACCCACATTGATATGACATTTATAGAGGGCGTATTAAAAAATAGATGGTTTGGATGATGTATTAGAGAAGGGGGATAAAATAATACTTGGTTTGGATGAAGGATAAATTGGGTGTATAAGGAAGGGTGATTAAGGTAAAAAACTGTCAAATGACTTATTTGCCCTTGTGCAGTGTTTAATTTGATTATTTATTATATTAAACATATAAAAATGAAATCCAAACTTTTGATTAAATTTTTTCACAAATAATCAATAATAATTTAGTTAGTTAATATAATAATTTAAATATATTATTTAATATAAAAAAATCATTTTTTAAGTGCTTTATTTTTGGAGTATTTTTGTTATTTCGTTTATTATGAAATGTAAAATGTTAAGTTTATTTTATACAATACCTTTTTCTCTTTTGCTCTTGTGTAGTGTTAAATTAGATTATTGATTAAATTAAATATATAATTACAAAATCCAATACAATTAAATATTTTTTCACTATTAACCAATAATAAATTCCTTAACTAATATATTAATTAATTTGATAATTAAAAAAATGAATCTGAATAATTTCCTAGGTGCAAGCACCGGATAATTTTGTCACAATCAATATTGGACCGTTGGATTGCCTTGATTTCCTAGGTGCAAAGCACCAGATAATTGTCCTCATTGTTATCATCGACAGCAATCCATCTCATTCTCATTTTCTTCTTCAGATCTGTGAGTCCCTCGCCATCTCGGAGTTCCTCGCCGGAGTCTCCCTCTCGCACGGTCTCTCTCCCTCTTGCTCGCCCATCACTGACGACTATGCCACTCTCCCCCGATTAATTAAACCCCTATGCTGCCTCATCCGTTCGGTGACAAAGAACCAGACGATGTCATACTCTCTCCAATGATGTAATCTCCGACGATGGTCTGCCGTCTCTCCGGCACTCTGCTCTCTCTCACTGCAATTGTCTCTCTCTCTCTCTCTCTCTCTCTCTCTCTCTCTCCGCGTGTGTGTCTCTGTGTGTGAAAGGGGCAGATGAAGAGGGGGATGAGGGAGGGTAGAATGGTCAAAATTCCGGGTGTATTCAGCCGGATAATTTATTGCTACCCCTGGGGGTGTCCATAATTTATCCCCCGGAGGGGGGATTAGGCTGGAAATTGGAAGAGGGGGGATTAGATAATACACCCACACAAACGGCATCCAAACGGCGCAGAAAACGTCATGTCTAGCTCTTATACCGGTGTATAAGGTAATACACCTCTCCAGTACAACATCCAATTGGGCCCTAGATGTGCGCAAATTGATTCAAATGTTCTGCATTATGTAAAAAGTGTCTCACGGGACCCCCTTTTAAATCTTCATCGTGACTCACTATTTAAGTGTGTTTCTTTTTTGATATTCGGATGCTCGGGTTAGCTTGTGCTTGCCTTGATTAATGCCGACGCTCTGATTTTAACGATCGCATAAACCTTTTAGTAGTCTTTAGGTTTGCAAAGTTAGATCTCTGTGAGACTTGAACGCGCGACGTCGTGAAGAATAACATTTATTCACTTTTTCATTTTCATCTGGCCATACCGCTTGGGGCAAGGGTGTTTACGCTAATGATTAATTTATGCACCACGGTTTTTTAGTTTTGACCTTATTCAAAAAAAAAATTTTGGGTAGTTTTACGCCA
Source organism: Rhododendron molle (assembly GCA_025413875.1). Lineage (NCBI taxonomy): Eukaryota > Viridiplantae > Streptophyta > Magnoliopsida > Ericales > Ericaceae > Rhododendron > Rhododendron molle. The sequence goes on from CM046392.1 coordinate 45,250,717, forward strand.
AATTTTTGAAAAATATGGGTGAGAAAGGTTGGAAGGAATCGAAAAAGTAAAAAATTATGACCTTGTTCGTTTGGTAACTTTGGATAGTTTAGTTTTGGTAATGGGTGGCGAGAGAAATAGGATAATAATTGGAGAGAGGGGTAATGAGTGGACTAGTGGAGAGAAATAGAGAGAAAAAAGAAATTACTAATAATTAGAGAAATAGGATAATGATTGAAAAAAGATATAGTGTAATGATTAAAAAATAAAGTTAAAACAAAATAAAGAAGGGAAATGAAGAAGGCCTATGATTTTTACACAAGCATTTTGAGAAATATCCAAGAAAAAATCCAAAAACTGACTTTTGAGCTTTTATTTTTAGATATTTCCCAAAATACTTGTATAAAAGTCATAAATTTTTTTTGATTCTTCTCATTTTTACTCACTCATATTACATAAAAGTTTGGCGTAAAACTAATAAATACCAAAAAAAATTAAACAAGTTTGAACTAAAAAATTATTCTACGTAAGTTTAATTACTAGCTTAAACAGGAGTACAAATTTCCGAAAGCCATTCTTTATTTAATTCAGTTAGGGGCTGTTCGGCTTATTAATCAAAATGGCTTTCTCGTCAAATTTTTTTCGTCTTTATTCAAATTTTTTTTGTATTACTTGGCTTATCATTATTTTTTTGGGGATTATTGCATTCTCATGACAAGAGAAATCTAAAAAGTAAAAAATTTTGGTCAAAATCCAAATTTTTTTGAATAAAGACGAAATAAGTGGCTTTCCCGCCAAATTTCGTCGAAATTCAAAAAAAATTGGATTTCGACCAAAATTTTTTACTTTTTAGATTCCTCTCATCATAACGAAATAATAATCCCCAAAAAATTGACAATAAGCCACGAAATACAAAAAAAAAATTGAATAAAAACAAAAAAAAAAAATTGGAGGGAAAGCCATTTGGCTTTTTTAGAAGAAACAAGGCCTTAATAAAGCAAAGAGAAGTTTGTTGAAAAGGGAAAAATCTACTAAAATAAAAGATGAAAACATGGGGAAGAGATGAAAACATGGGGAAGTGGGTCCTAGTTTAAAGCACCATAGCGGCGGGGTGCCGGATGCTGCTTATAAAAAGTTAACGCAAATGATTGGATTACCACAAAGTCGCAGGACATTTGATTATCCTAAACACAAGAGTCAATCACACTTAGAAAAAAGATTAATTCCGTACCAACTTTATGAATGGATATTTGACTTATTGCGATTGGTTCTTAATACAACATGACGTGTGGGTGACTTTACGTGCATCTGGACTAATTTTTTGAAGATTTGATCTACTATTAGGCATATGTGTGAAGGATTGAGTCCAGCATCGAATAAATGACTCATTACTTATAAGGCTGTTTTTTAAGTGGATATGAGTTTTTCAATGTGTATAGAGCCCGGATGATGTTGTGTGGATTCTATGAATACTCTCCAACGGATTGAGCCTACGCGCACATAGGAGAATTTTGGAAAAATGACAGCCAAGGTCGTGTTTTAATAATTAATACCCGCCAATGACATTTTCAATTTTAACAAATGTTCTTAGCTTGCCCTTGACGGGTATTAATTATCAAAACACGTCTTGAACTGTCATTTTCCCGATAATTTTAGGCAGATCAAACTCCCAACACAATCTTGCCAGGGCCTATTAAGAGCAAGTACACCAATGAAAAGGTAAAATACCCCGTGAACAGTGTACTTTTTTCATTTTAACTACTCGCATTTCTCTCAACACTACATCAATACTATCTATTTTACCTAACATCAATTAAAATATACATTTTTCCACTCCTTTCACCAAAATCCACACTACAAATTGGGAGAGAGAGAGAGAGAGAAAAGGGGAGGAAAAAGAATATTAAATTGGGAACCTAGTGCACAGTGGTGAGGTAAAAGTAGCTACGTACTATTCACATATATATTTTACCTCCCCGTTAAGAGAAGCTGGTGCAGCACCCTTTTAAACCTTCTTCTAGTCAAAGTAGCAAATTTTGCTTGTTTAGCTCTGCTGATGTACTTGCTCTAAAATCAGGTCAAGAATATTGTGTAGACTAGCACAGTAGGTATTTATAGCACATTCGAATCTTGAAACATCGAACCTAGGAGAGTTTTTTAGATTATAAGTGAAGAAAGATAGATATATAAATAAAAATTATAATTTGACAAAAAATTTATTGGAGATAGTGCGAAGAAATAGGAGTTTGGTTTTGAGAAACCAAAACGAACACTGCCGTGGACAATTGGGAAATTTGGATTCTTGTAAATGCACATCAAGAGTTGTAAATCTTTTTTGAAGAAAAAATAATGCACATCAATTGGGAAATTTGGATTCTTGTAAATGCACATCAATAAGTAACTTGTCTTTTCTTTTGGTCTCAACTGTCAGGAGATTTAGACCAGCTTATGCACACCTCAACTATTCCCCCCTCAGTCTAGTCGAAGACATGCTATCAACTTACACACACCTCGATTTGTAACTTATCCACTCCTTAGATTGTGGATATTTCTCCTTGTAAAAATGAGGACAAAATAAGGTGTGTGTGTGTGTGTGTTTTCTTTCTACTTCATCTTTCAATAACTTGACAGATTAAAGGATAAAATATACTCTAAACTGGAAAAAGAAAAAAAAAAAAAAAAGAAGGGAAGATCGAAAACTTGTTTTTTAGTTCCACAATAAAAACATATTGTTTCATTTAATTTGTTTGTAATATCTCGAGCGTGACATAGCCATGATATATGTCCTATATTTGTAGGATAAGTACTACCTTGAATGAGGAGCAAGGGTGTCATGTGGATTCTTTAATTTGAAAAGATTATTTCCATTGTTGGATTGATGCTACTTGCTCTTAAATTTAAATTGAGAAAATGAAAGAAATTTTACTTTCAAAAATCCAAAGAAATTAAAGTACCCATTTGAGAAAACTCTATCGTTGATAAGTGATTTTCTACAAATGGCATATACGCTGTCCCGGTACGTCCTGTCATTGATTATATTTTACGGAGAGTTTTTTTTTACAATTGAATGTTTGGGTGAGCATGCGCGTAGTTCGACTAATCCAGGATCCTGAAGTTAACGACATGATAAACACAACATTTAAAATGTTTAGCTTCCATGACATTCGAGCATGACAAACATATATTAGCTTTTTCGTATCTTCTTTAATTCTCAAAATAGGGAAAAGAACAAAACTCACTTCGATTTATTAATTTTTTTCGAAGGAACGTGAAACAGACTTCTATTTATTACTCTAGTACAATTTTTTTCGAGGAACATGAAACACACTTCTAAAGAAGACAGATTATTGGGTAGGTGGGTTAGGTTCAGCCGATTTACATTCTCCTTCCACTTCTTGTACGGTTTTATCCCTGCTTTAGTGTAATCTAGTAGTAGTTCATTTCCAATAATGTAAAGAAAGTGGTTTTGGCGTTTCACGTGGCTGCGTTCTCTTGAACTTAATTTAAATTTAAAAGTTGTTCTTATTTGAATTTTTTTCGCATTTGTTAGTTTTGCGCTAAATTTTTGTAGGATATTAATACGTCTCGACTAGAGGATTTGGAAAAACAATTTTTTTATTACTTTTACCCAAGTATTTTGCGAAATAACCACTTTTTAGCCAAAAAAAAATGTAATTTTTTTGTTGCTAAAAAAATGGTTATTTCTCAAAATACTAGGGTAAAAGTATTTTTTTTTTTTACTTTTACGATCCATTTCGTCGAAACGAATCAATAATCCACAAAAGTTTAACGCAAAACTAACAAATGAGAAAAAAAATCAAATAAGAACAAATCTCGCAGATTTAAGTTAAGTTCAAGAGAACGCAGAGTGCCAATCTTTTTTTTTTGCTCAACAAAAGAAATTTATTAATCTTTGAAAAAGAGATACAAAGATTAAATGGACCAAGGGCACAATGACTAGAGCCACCCGAGACCCAAACAACTAGGAAGGCAAGACATCAACCAAAAGCAAAGACCTCACAAAGACCACCCAACACCCAAGCCGAACCTCCTAAGGCACACCTCAAAACTGAAGAAACTATCAAATTATCTTTTATTTGTTAGTGTTCATCCACTTTCTCACAGATAGAAGAGTATTTCTGTAAATTCAAATAGGAAAAAGACAAAAAAAATTGGAGTGCCAGAATCATTTTCCTACTGCAAATTTCATTTTTATTTAAGTTTCGGCAAAGATGCGTGAGTTTTCGAATTCTTTTCAAGAAGAAAAATCCAAAAAGTAAAAAAAAAAAAATGCATAGTAATTAACATGGGAAAAGATTCTCATATCACATCACAAACTATAAAACAGAAGAGCATGTACGCTAGCTACAGTAGCCAAGGGCGGTGGTGTTCTACCCCCTAAAAAAGTACGTACTTTTTTTAATAATAAAAAAAAAGAGATAATTTCAAACTCAAATATAATGAAAATAAAATAGCTGAAACTACTTGACCAATCTGTCTAATTTTCTTGCTCTAAATTTCAGAGCGAGAAGTTTGAACCACAAATTGAATGAATCGATCAAGCACTTACAATTTCTGATTGAACTATTTTTTACGTGGCAAATACAAAATTTTTATTTATTTATTTATTTTAAAGTGAACATTTCGGATCATATGTATGCATGGAACTTATGGAGACACCCCCTTGACCCTTGTACCAATCCATCGGTTAATTAGCCTTAGATTTATTACTTGTCTCTTTTCCTCCATTTTTAGACCCAGCAGGTTGAATCGTGATATAAGTATTATTCAGAGTTGTCTTCCTGAAAAGTTTACGGGTGCCGGGCGGGTACCACACACTGTCGGCAATTCTAGTCGTCCAAACGGGTTTTGAACTGTTCAGATTTTAGAGAGTAAGTGGTGAGGTGAGGGAAGAGAGTGGATATAAAATTGAACCCAAATCACATTTAGACGGTTCGAATCGCCGACGGGGTACCATCACGTGACACCCGCTCGGCACCCTCAAATTTCTGTCTTTTGAGTAGTAAATGAAAGTTTCTAACGTTTTGCAGCAATTGGTTTGGTTGCTTTTGCAGTGAAATCTACATCCCGCTGTTATTTTCCCCCCATTTCGAGTTAAATGTCAACACTATACATTTCATAGGAGGGTAGTTTCTTTTGTGACTTCTACACGTGTGTAGGTGTCATTCCACATCAACTTTAAATTGGTTGCTTTTATTGACTTTATATTTCCGCAAAATTGCACTGTTTTTTTTTTTTGGGGGGGGGGGGGGGGTAATTAATTTTAAATAACTAGATTAAGCAACAATAAGCTTGGGATATTTAACCCATACACTGTCTTATTATAATTGAAATAAATAATACCACAGGGTGCAACATTAAAAAGAGATAAATCCTAGAGAACATGAGTGAGTGCTTCATTGGCAAAAATATCCGCGCATTTGTTTTATTCCCGATGGAAATGGCTCCCTTTCCAGAACACTTTTTAAAAAAATAAGTACTTATTTCACATTTTTAAACTCAAAAATAATGTAAATGAAAAATAAATTTTTAATGTTTTTTGCACTGTATTAAAGATCTCAATGAAATCTATCAAACAAGATCTATCTTGATAGAAAAATTATTTGCATAAACACATAATTTTTAAGCTTAAAACTGCTTTCTTAAAAAATAAAGACTTATTTTCCTTTCGAGAACGGGGCCTAATCTTAACGGATGTGAACTTCTGCGCAAGGTACTTGCATTGCGAGATTATAAATTACTCAGAGTGATGAGCTAGCTAGCTGTCATGGCATTCAAAATTTGAAGGATTTGGGTGGCATCCAGACAGACTTCAATCGGGTATGGGCACTGCCTTTTTTTAGCACACTGGAAAAGCTTTTTGATTTTTAAGGTGGTTTTGGCACTCCTAGTAAAAAAAAAAAAAAAAGCGGTGGTTTTGGCACTCCAAGTTAAAAAAAAAATGGCACTCCAAGTAAAAAAAAAAAAAAGCGGTGGTTTTGGCGCTGAACTTAATTTTTATCCAAATATGGTAATTTTTCCCATTATCTCTCTCTCATGCTAAAACATATGAGATGGATGGATTCTTATCTCATTTTATCCGGGCAATAAAGGAAGTGCATTCGCAAGCAAATTTAGTACTTGTGTTAATCGCACCAAATAGACCATTTGAATAGCATGCAGAAAAAAATTCTTGGCTCTCTCTCTCCTTAAAAATCTCCAAACCCTAGCCGCTAATAGCCCTTCTTCTCTCTCTCTCTCTCTCTCTCTCTCCCTCTCTCTCTCTCTCCCCCCTTCTCAAGCGGCGGGAGGGGAGGGATCATTCCTCTCCGATCTCTCTCCCTCTGTTCTCTTCCCCCCACCGTCGAACCGTCTTCTCTATCAATCCCGCGATTGAAGTTCGGGCGTCCATTGAGAACTTTTCAGCCATATCTGTTGTGTTTGGATCCATTTTTGAAAAGTATTTTTCAAAAAAAAGTAGGGGTAATAAGTGGAGAGAGATAGAGACAGAAATGATTGGAAGTAGGGGGAATTTTTTGAAAAATGTTTTTTCGGCGACGTTCCGGGGCTTCGGTTTCAATGGTTGCTGGTAAGATGTTGTCCACCACCATTCTCAGCCTCCATCTTTTCAGATCTGTGACCTGACGCCATTTACTTCGTTTGCTGTGCGACCACTTTCCAATGATGTGTTCCTATTTTGTGAAATAGAGGTGGTGCTTATGAGTCTATCAAGGTGGTTGCGAAAGAGTGGCGGCGGATGTCTCAGTGGTGTTTCTTTTATTTTGTTTTTTGTTTTAATAATGTCCTCTATTGGGGGGTTTCTCTTCTTCCGGGGGGTTTTGTCCTCCGTTGGGGGGGTTTCTTTTTAATCTGTGGCGCATCTATGTGCTTATACACTCTTCTCATTCATGGGGGATCTTTTGATAAATACTACCTCTCAACTTTTGACCAAAAAAAAAAATAGTATACGGAGAAAGTACGTACTTCTAAAGTTTAACAAATTAATAAACCATCTGAATGTTTGTTTTGTGAGTTTAGGCCTCCTCTGTAGTTGCTTTTCTCCCTCTTTTGAGCGGTGGCTACCTGTTCCTGGTGTATTATCAATGAAAGTACTTTAAAAAATTGACAAAAAAAAAAAATTACTAGCATACAGAGAAGCTAGACATTTAGGTAAATGGTCAGAGACACATTGCTTCACCATTTTTGTTTGTAGAAAAATGTCTTTAATTTGGTGATACTATAATTAGCATAAAAGAAAAAGTGAAAAACCAAAACCATTGAATTGGTACAAAGATACAATTCCGACTGAAAGACAAGCATACTATTATTATCGTAATTATAACAACAGATGCCGGCCATTGTAAGTGGGGCCAACACGCACCCTTGCATAACCAGGTGTATATCGACAATTAACTCATGCCTTGAGACTTAAGGGTTTGTTTCCTCCGAACGTCTCATGTTCGTAACTTCTCAGGTGCTAGCAACTCTTTGAGGGCTAGTTCGTAAGGAGCTTTACTGTATAAGTTTTGCTCTGCCTTATTGTTTTACTCCGAAGCGGGCGGCAGGAATTGAGTCCCTAGGATTAATCGAAGTGCGCGTATAAGCTGACTCCGGTCGAATTATCAAAACGAAGTTGTATATAGACAATTCCAATATTTCAAGCCAATGAAAATGGCTCAAGTTACCTTTGGGTTCCCGACAGAATCCAAATTAACCGATGAAGAAGCATCAACAGCTCAACTGCAATGATGATACCACATTTTTTTTTTCCCTAAGAAAGAGCATCTCCAAGCAGTTGAATTCCTTTTTGGCAACGCCAAAGTTATTTATAACTTGGTACAATGTTCGAATGCAATCTTGTTCGTTTTGGATCTCAAAACCTTTGTGCACGGTTCTCAATAAATTTTTTTTATCTTTCTTCACTCATTACTCTAAAAATTTTTTCTCAAAACTCAAAACGAACATAGTGATTCGACAGGTTCAATTATTTTACTTTTTTTTTTTTATATCAGTTCAATTATTTTACCTTAACTACCAATTTTCTACCATCAAGTCAAAACAACAGATCCTGTTCGGTTTGGATTTTGAGAGAGATTTTGAGGTGTAATGAGTGGAGATAGATAGATAGAGAAAATTTATTAAAAACCGTGGGCAGAGGTTTTAAATCCCTTAAACGAACAAGCCCCCGGTCCTAAACATTGATGACAACGAGGTAAAAATTACTACTCCTTCCGTCCCATTTTGGTTGTCCATTTTCGTTTTTCATGTCGTTCTTTCAACGCTTATATCTTTCAATATGAATTTCCAAAAATATGTAATATGAATCTTTTATTGATAGTTCTCGATTAGATCTATAATACAAAATTTTCATAATTATGAAAAATATTGTAGATTGAAAGATATAAGTGTTGAAAGAACCATACGAAAAACGAAAATGGACAACCAAAATGAGATGGAGGGAGTACTAGAATTCTAGCTAAAAATTTATGTAACAAAGGAAATTTTTCATTAAAGAACTTATTCAAATAGATGCACCAAACGAGTCAAAAAAAATCCCATCATTGTGTAAGAAAAAATTATGCACATAGATTTTGTAATCTTTACAGCAGATCTGGAAAAGCTTACACTTTGCGTAATTGTTGTATGTACATGTCAGAGCATGTCACAGGCTATTAATAATGACTTTGAATCCATGTGCATGGGCTATTTAAGACAAAAGAAAAAGAAAATAAAAGAAAAACCCAATCCAATAATAAAGAGAGGGAGATTAATAATTCAATTACACAATCCATATATATAGAAATGGCCCCATGCAGGCATGCACTCATGTGAGCCGAATAATAATTGATTTGGTTGCTTCCTTCTTCATGTTCTCTCTCTCTCTCTCTCTCTCTCTCTCTCTCTCTCTCTCCAACCCCCACCATGTGCCTTCACTTATTGTCTATAGCCTTCTCTGTTTTTTCAAGTCTCTCCACTTTGGTATCTACCTCAACAACTTATCATTTCTTGCTTAATTAAGGACTCTAGAACGTAGGGCTACATGAACAAAATAATTGTGGGGGAGCGATATCCGATTCTGCTCTTGGATTTTTGGTACAAAAATAGGATCTAATCTGGATATTAAATTCCTCTTTGAGACATCCCAAAGCCTACAAAATGAAACCGTTACACGCCAGCCAAAAATGCACTTCGAAGCCTAAAAAGTCACTCTCGACTGAGGCCGGAAGGACATCGAGTCAAGTGGGATCACTCGACCTCCAATTTCTCCCTCAAGGGTATTTTCACGAGAGGCATTTCGAAGGGTACAAGGGAATTGACCTGTCTATGTAAAGTAAACGGGTTGGGTCGGATTTGGGTATGACTTGGCCCATATTTGACCCAATCCATCTCAACCCGCCTACTATTAACCTGTATTCAACCTGTCCATATTTAACTCATGACTCATTTCAACCCGTTCAAATCTGCCCATATGCCGGCTCTATTATAAACTACTATTATTTAGGATTTTAAGTAATTTGCTTGCTCTCATTAATCAAAGGGTGGTGATACGGTTAGGGGTACTAGGGTTTGATGCACTTTTTAGGGTAGCTAAGATTAGGGAGGTGTCCCACTTACCACGACCAACCAGATCTAAGCAGATCGGCCAAGTCATCAAACAAATTTATGTGAATTTTTACTCCGTTCCAACAACAACAATAACAGCAACCAAACAAGACACAAACCCAACACCCCACGCCAAGACATGTGAGCATGGCACCAAGAACCCCTCAATCGTGGCATGTAAGCATGTGATTTGAAATCCTCCCTCTCATCTATCCACCGTTTTAGCATTTGTATTGTATCACGCTATGCTTTTTTTTTTGTGTGGTAATGCTGGGTGTCCCGAGCCAACTTGCGTGCAACGCGGACTAATTCCTACAGCCGTTTCGCACTCTTACGCGTGGGGTGAGATGGCCCCAAGAGATGTAGGCAAAAAGAATCGAATCTTAGACCGCAGGATGGAGCAAACATGCATCTAAGTCGCAGGCTATGACCACATGGCCAACTTCTTCGGGTTTTATCACACTAGGTTGTGATCTGTCTTTTTTTCTTTCTTTTTTTTCGTTTTGGTTTGGATCGTTTCGGTCGCTTGTCTTGGAAATCAGTAGTCGCAAATTGCTAATAGTCTCCTACCGATAAGAGATTAAATAACCGGGAAGATAATGTTAACAAATCCAAACAAGTGATTGGCAAGATTAATGACCAAGATTTGGACTGTCCGATTCGTCCAAGTCTCCGATGTAGTCCAAACAAGGACTCCGGAGGCTCCATTTCTTTTTCTAGGAGAGTGTGGTGGGAATTAGGAGCCCTCGCGGTAGTCGTTCATTTAATTTGCAATTAGATGCGTAGATTATATACGCAATAGCTAACTCCCAGAGGTTGATGCAGCAAGAAACTTGATAATCAGGGTCCTGAAGAAGCTTTTGGTCCGGTGCTAGCTCAACCCCACTGAGGTTAAACGGGTATTAGCAAGGGTGGAACCTGGAATTTATGCCGTCTTGGCTGGGCTAACCAAAATTTATATTCCCTCCGTCCCTAAATAAGTGTCCGGCGCGCAAAACTAGGCCTTACAAAATATGCATGTTTTTAATTAAGAAATTTAATTTTTTTTCACAATCTAATAGAACACGTTGCTATCTATTGATTTATTTAAAAATTTTAATTTTTTTAACAAAACAAATGCATTTTTTTGAAGGTCTAGGTTTGCGCGCCGGACACTTATTTAGGAACGGAGGGAGTATATATATATATATACAAACCAAATAGAGGTAAATTCGTACAAAAATATACTGTAAATTTTCAAAAACAAACAAAAGAAAAGTACAAAAGAGTTTGAAGAATGACAAAAGAGTTTTTTCTCACTTTTTATTTTGTTGTTCTATTAGAGCATGTATAGCAGAGTAGCAAAAATGGAATATTAGCTATTATAGCTATCTAAAACCGAGAAAACCTACATTCAGCAGTTAGGTAAAGTACATTTTGCTACAATACTGACTTTTATGATAAAATGATCAAAAAAATAAGACCTTCCCACCGGTTCAAACGGATGGTGGGTTGGGTTGGGCTGAATGGGAGGATGGTAGATTGGGCTAAATTCATTTGCACTGAAAATTTACATATTATATATATATATATAGTTTGTTGGAACTACACATTGGCTATAGCCCAACCTAGCCTTGCACTAGTTCCGTCCTTGGGTAGTAATTGCTTGATCGAAACTCCAAGCCTAGACTAACGGTTTGCTTCTTCCAAAGTTTTAAATTCGAAACTTTTCAGGTACTATCAATTAATCTTATGGGGTCAGTGATCCGCAACAGAGCTTGGAACTGTACTCTAACTTTAAATGGAATACTAGTGAATGCCTGTTCGTTCGCAATTTTAAGGAAATTAAACATAATTATTTACATGATAATTGATGTCTAATTAACTGAGAAAATACAGTCATTGTTGTCCCACAAGCAAGCAGCAATCAACCAGAGATAAAAGGGGAGGTTGGTGGGGGAAAGAATCATCCAAATGCATGCCATGCACTTTTTGCCTTTGAAATGCTAGCTAACGTAATGGAGAGCAAATCAAAAAGACTAATTGAACTTTGACTTCGTGTACATCTCTGTCTTCTTGGGAAAATTTTCCAGTGCCGGGTGGGTATCACGTGGTGCCCGCTCGGTGTATCCGACCCGTCCAATATATATATATTTTTAGACGGCTTGGATTTGGAGAGAGAAAAATGAGAGAGAAAGTGTCGGGGTGAGAGGAGAGAGATGATTTTAATTCGAGTCATCCACAACTGCATTGAACGGCCTAGATGTGCCGAATAGGTACCACGTGGGACATATCCATCCGGCACGAAAAATTTCTCATCTTTTGTTTGTATGATCATTAGGATCATAGACTTGCATGTGAAGTCTATGATTGCAAGTTGATGGAAAATGCTAAAGGCACCAACACGAATAAAAGGAAATATCGAAAATTTGAGTGGCTCTCGCACAGATAATTCAAGTCATCCAATAATTCTTTTAAAAAAAACTTGAGTGGCTCTGTGAAATTTCAGCTCAATTGAATAACTGCAAGTGTTTGATCCAATCTTTCAATTTTTAAAACTTAGAAGAAGATTGGATCAAGCACCTACACTTACCCAGTTGAGTTGATTTTTCATAGTGCCACTTGATTTTTTTCTTAAATTATTGAACAGCTCGGATTATCCGTGCGGAACAAAATATGAACCCCACATGTCAGGGTGTGCACCGTCAGTGCCCATAGAAGGTTTGTTTGTTGATATCATAATCCCACAAATTCAGAAAGGACCTCAACGATGTAGGTATTGATCTAAGTTAATTGAGATTCCGCAAATGGGCAGTGAGATTGGTCCATGAAGATTAGTAGAGGTGCGCGCAAAATGACCTAAACGCCTTAGGGTTTTTTTTTATTTATTTAAAAAAAAACGAAGATATTTATCTTAATTGTCTACAAGACAGATCACTTAGCTTTAATTACTATATAGGCCAAAACATGAACTCTTAAACACAATAATGTGGGTAAGGCTCGCCACACTTGGAAGACTCGTGCGTGTGAGGGCATAATGTAGCCCGTAAGCACTATCATGATCTCATTTGATTAGAATTAGGCAAAAGTACATAAACACCCCCTCAACTATCACTTTTTCTCATAAACACCCCCTCACATTTAAAATCGCCCATGGAGACCCCCTCAACTACTGGAAACGAAAAAAATGCTAACTCCGTTAACGGAACGGAGGAAATGACCAAGTTACCCTTTTCTATTATACCCTTAGACGAAATTTTTTTTTAAAAAAATACTGAAATCATTTATCCCACCCCAACACCACCGCACCTCCTCCACTACCGCCTTTCGTTCCTCGACCAAGTCCTTCCCCCAGTCTCAAGAGAATCCAACACAGAATTCAAAGATCAACTTCAGAAATCAAACAGACTCAACCCAATCTCAACCATAACAAACTCAGCAAATCATCAAACAAGTCCCACCACATAAACATCTTCACGAAACACAACTAATACCAAACATTAAAACGAATCCAAAAACTAACACGCAGCTACGTATAGTACTATAGAAAACGAAGAATAGGAAAAAAGGGGGCATACGCATCTCTCTCTGCGTTTGGACGTGTGATCGATCAGGTGTTCAAAAAGTAATAGAGAGAGAAAAAGAGGGAATTGCTAGAGACGAAGAAGAGAAGAAGCAGATGCTCCTTTTCAGCAATTGGTTCGATTGGACGAAACTCGCGTTTTCGATACCCTCTTGTTCCTCTTCCTCTTCCTCGTCGTTATCGTCGTCCAATTCGCCGTTGACTCCTTCGTCTTCTTCTCCTTCGCCTAATTCATCGACGGCGGGGGAACGAAGCCAGTGATGGTGGGTGGGGCTATGGTGTGGCTGTGGGTGTTGGACGGCGGGGGATCGGAGCCAGTGGTGGTGAGTTCGGTTTTAGTGGCAGCGGCGGTGGATGGTGATGCTGGTGGTTGGCGGCTTGGGTTAGGGTTTGGATTTGTTGGCAGTGGATGGTGATGCTGGTGGTTGGCGGTGGATGGTGATGCTGGTGGTTGGCAGCGGCGGCGGAGAGAGAGAGAGAGATTGGGGAGGGGATCTGGTGTGGGCCGAAGAGAGAAAGAGAGAGAGAGAGAGGGGTTTAATGGGGAAGAAGTGATCAGCTTCCAGCTAAGGGTGTTTTTGTCCAAAAAAAACCCAAATATCTGACAAGTGAGCTTCCAGCTAACAGTTCTCAGACGGAAGGGTGTCACCTGGGTAACGAGGATAGTTGAGGGGGTCTCATTGGGCGTTTTTAAAGGTTAGGGGGTCTCCATGAGAAAAAGTGATAGTTGAGGGGGTGTTTATGTACTTTTGCCTTAGAATTACTCATGATGCCTTGTTTGGACGAGTTTTTTAAAATTTTTGGGTTTGATTTTTAGGTAATGAGTGTAGAGAGAAAATAAGGTAATGATTGGAGATAACGGTAATGAGCGGAGAGAGAAATGAGAGTAATGATTGAAAGTAGAGGTAATGAGTGTTTTTTGAGTTGAATTTTTTTTTCTTCAAGTTTGAATCCAAACAGGGCACAATGCCACTTGGTTGAATAAATCATCCAGAAAATGTATTAAACTAATCGGATATGATTAGCCACTTGGTTGAACAATTCTTGTTATGAAATATATAAAGGGTCAATATGCTTAGAAAAATATAGTGTAGTCCAAACCTATTTATATCATGTGGTTATTATTTGGTGTCCAACTACCTCTATAAAATAAACGGTTAAAAAAAAATCATGGCGACGAAATTTCTGTGGACCACCGAGGTACACTACACTCCCAATTGTGACATGAATTAGCGTGACACTCTAGGGATATCTTTTCTGTTAATTGGGGAGGCTAGGGTGGAGGAACATTTTGTTAGCTTACATGGCCTACCCCGACCATAATCATTCAATTTGTATTTGTTTTATTGGATGTCAAAGTGACGATAAAAAAATGTTTCAAAATTTGTCATTGAAAGATAACAATTTTATGATATAAGCTAACAAATGGCCCATATGATAAATTTATATTTCATTACAATTCATGGTAGATTATCATGTTTGTAATCTATTTTTATCGTGTTTGTAAGCTATTTATCATGACTCGTGGTTTTAAAATTTATCATGTTTGTCAGAATGCTCGTATGTAAAAAAAATTATCATGTTTGTTTATTTGTGCGTATATTTTTGTCATGTTTATAATGTGTGGATATCGAATCATGTTTGGAAAAATTGTCATTAATGTTGATCAATAAGTACCTTAACTTTATCATATTCGCAAATCGGTAAGTAAAATAATAAATGAGGGGTGGGGCGGAGTTGGGTATAGAAAAATGTGTTATGCATAAATAAGGATAAATGTTAGATTTTTTAAAATTTGAGGATAGCAACTTAATGATTCAAACAAATTCTAGGATGAGAACTTAATTATGTCTATTGCATAGGACCAATATTTAAATTCCCAATAGTTAAAATAGTGCTCAATTTTTTATAGATGCATACCATATCTTAGAAGGTCATTTCTTGAATTACTAACATTTATTTTTCGACGAATCAAAAAATGCAGATATTATATATAAGACAGTACAATAAAAACGGACACTATCGGTTCGGAAATGCAAGAAACAACAAACTAAAGCAACAAAACAAAAAAACAAAAAGCCGCATGGAACCAAACGCCGGATCTGGACCCATCAATCACACTCATGAAGGTGGATGGAGAGACTAAGGGGAGAGGCAAGATATGGGAAGAACAACTCTCGAGATGACCTGTCGCGCCAACTTGGGCTCGTGCCGTCGCAGACTAAAAGGCTGAACCCGCTGTAGCCACCGAATCGCTCATGACCTAGATCTAGTTCCATAGACCTGACGCCTGAGTCTAAAAATGAAGGGGAAATGAGAGATCTACCTTCTCTAAAGAGAGAGTCTCAACCATTTTACATTTAGGGAAGTGGGAGCGTAAGAGGAGGAAAGGGATGGGATTAGCCGATCGGGGGAGAGGAAAATCGAAAAGGGGAGAGGCTAAGAAAAAAGGAAAAAAAAAAAAAAAAAAGAAGGAAAGCTGTCTGTAGAGAAGCTCTGAGAGTCCTTCCTACGCGTAGTGTTTGTCTCTTTTGAATACACAAGTGTTTGCTTTTTAGAAAAGTCCATGGTACAATAATCAATCAAATGGCAACGGAAAAGAAATGGACAAGTACACTTTTCCTTATCTTTTCGAGAATACATGAGCGAAACCAAATTTTAACAACAAAATATTCCGTCTCATTTCGAAAGTCTACATAGATAATTTTGAGCATATAACAAATTTTGTAGGCTACTACTAGTATCTTGAGCTTAAACTTTTGGGCCATGTGGTGTGACTTATGAATCAAAATCAAGGTATTGAGCCAATAGTCTACTTGAGGCGTTACAAAATGTGTTTTATAAACACTTTTTGAACAAATTCTTGAAAACATTATGATACAAATGACATAAATAATTTTTTTAAAAACAAACGAAAAACAACATTTGGAAATTAGGAGATGACGATAGGGACCCAACGAGCGACACTTGGCACTCCCTGGTTAACCATAAACATCATATAATGCCCGGGTGATGCAACCATCCCATTGGGCGGCGCCTGAAACACAATCATGTACTGAAACACAACCATCCCAATGGGTGTGTATCATATGCACCCCCCAAAATATTATGAATTAAAGAGAAAATGTTACGAATCGAATTATTAAAAAGTTACAAATCGTATAAAAGTTTACAAGATACACCAAAATGTTATGAATCATAATGAAAATGTTATGAATTCTAGAACAAAAGTTACAAAACAAACTAAAATGTTATGAATGAACCATAAAATAAATGCATATGGTACACCCTTTTAAGGGGTGTGTATTGTAAACTTTCCCACTGTCCATTAGCTTGCAACACGACAAGGCGGGGGATATTCATATCTCTATTCATATTTACCAATCTTTGCCCCTATGAAAACGAATGCGTAGAGTAAGGCGCACTTGCAAAATTCACCTCTACTTTCCCGTCAACGGCGACGGCACTATACACATTTCGTATTGCACCGTCTTTGGCGCCTTCACCACCATTGGCCTCAAATTTGAGTTGTCTGTCGATAAATAATCAGGCAAAAATGCGTCGATTCTAAGCTCTGTTGGGAAATCCCCATCCCACGTGTATGCCCAATGCGTGTTACTTCCGGCGAACAAAATTCTCCCATCGGGCAATAAATTTGCGGTCGAGTGGTACATTCTGGGGATTGTAGAGGGGTTTAGGGTCGTAAAGCGGAAGTCCACGGGTAGGTCGGGTTCATATAGAATTGGGTTCAAACAAGGATTAGTTGCCAACCCGAACCCTTGTGATCCCGCTTGAGCCCCGTTGATGATTAATACGTCTCTTGTTGGTAGCATCACCATTTCCCCCATGTTCCGAACAAGCGGCATAGTTTCCATCTCCCAAGTAGGGCTGGCTTTAGCCGCCACGATCTGTCCGCAACTCCCTTGGGCCGGTAGATTTACATTCAGATTATTATAGGCGTCGTACTGGGCCCCACCGCAAATGAAGATTGTGATCGTCGAATAGTCCTTTTTCGATGCCAGCATGGCAAATGATCCTGCGGATGGGTAGTTACGTGGCCCACCCTCCAGCTGAGGAAGATTTGTTACAATCATGTTATTAACGTAATTGTATAGCACGGATTGAGTGTCAGCAAATATAAACAGATTTCCGTTGGGGAGAAGGTGAACGAAGGGATACAGGTTGTCCCTTTCGTTGTTTGCCACATTGCCGAGGAACGTGAGATTGACTGCACCGCCGGGTCTTGACGGGTAATACTCCACGCTGCTAAGGCTGATGCCCCCGACTATTATGACAATACCGTCGGAGAGTATCAGATTTGTGGCGTACCAACGCCCTTGGGACAACGTGATGTCTGGATCCTCAACCCAATCACAGGAGGCAATGTTTCTGCAAGGGGTGAAAAATCGGAACTTGGTGTTGCCGTCGTTCCAGCCACCGGATTGGAGGAGGGTGCCGTCAAGGAGGAATTTCCCCGAGGAGCACCACGTGTCTGTTTGGATCATGACGGGACGGATTGAGTTGGTTTTGAGGTCGAGGAGAGCGGAATGGGGGGAGCAATCGGTCTTTAAAGCCCGGTCGTTTGGGGTTGCCATCCTGTCCTCCATGTCCTTCTTCTTCGCCATGGTTTTTCTAATCGTCTGCGTTCTTGTTCTTATCCGTTTGGGACCAATAGTAGTTTACACTCTTAAAATTCAACGAGTTAATTTCCACCTCCCCACCCACTGGATTCTATTTCTGGCTGAACTCAACGGGAATGATTGTCGGTTTAATTTTTTTTTCCCGCGTAATTTCCAGTGGATGATTTTCGGGTTTGGGCAGGGATTGGAATAATTCTGTTGTCATGTCATCCGCTTAATTAGTTTACATATGCTCCGTACTTATCAAAATTATAATAGAAAGGACCTCAACGGTGTAGATAGAGGTGTGCGTAAAATAACCCGAACACTTGAGTTATTTATTTTATTTTTTGAATGGAGAAGATAATGTGGGTAAGGGCTGGCTCACCACCTTAGCTTAATTAGTAGCCCAAATCATCTCTTAAACACAATAAATGTGGGTAAGGCTCGCCGCACCGGTCTTTCTATTGTCAGCTCATTGAGGTGACAATAAGCATATAAAAAGACAAAGTAAACACGTATTTTTGTGTATTTTTTACATCTTTTAATACAATTTACACACTGTTTTTGGAATTTCCTACTCCAGGAATCTCTTGTCCATTAATTGACCACCAGAAATATGAGACATACAAAAGACGATAGGCACACATGTAGGTTTTTATTTATTTATATAACCAGGTGTCTATGTCAAGAGCTTACGCGCACCTCGATTAATTCTGAGGGACCAATCTCACCGTTCACTTCAACGAGATTAGCATTTTCCAAATTCAAAAATTTAAGCAGGAGAGGCAATTGGGATTAATTTTTCTAATGAAAAGGAGACCTGTACAATTACATTTGATCCGTACAGCTTAGTTTTAAAAGGAATCAATATTCGTGCCAATTTTTTTTCTCCAAAGGGATCATTCGTACCATCAAGTAGTGTTGCAGCAATTGCTTAGGTATGTTGGTGTGTAGAATTACTCTTCTACCCTTCTCAAAAAAAAAGTAGTGTTGTTGTGTCGGTGATTTTAAATAAATAACGTTTTAAATAAGCAGAATTGAAGTAGTATTATTTGACTTTTATTGTAGAATAGTACAGTACTTATTTCCTCTCTATTTAATTTGGACATTACTATCGACCACTCCCTTATCGATTTTACGCGGATGAGCCCGAGAGGTCCACTATGGGTGATCCAATCTTCTCATTTTTTATTTGGTTTACAGGATTGAGCATCTAAACATATCGGATTGAGCTAATTCTTGTGCAGCCGACTTAGGTTTTTTTTTAAAATTATTGAACGGCTCGGATCATTTGTGCGGGACCCAAAATGGGTTCCACGGGCCCGTCGGTGCATAATCGGTAGGTGAGTGGTCGATGGCTATAGGTTTAGCGATTTGATTTTGGGTAACCAACAAGTTATTAGCTCAGTTGGTATTCTCCCTCAATTGTTCGAGCCCTGCGAGGGGCAGGTTGGGGTTTAGGAATTTAGAAAACCTTTGAACCCCTCATGGAGTAACATACTATAGATAATTGGATAATAGGTTTTGAACTCCTATAGATAATTAGAACTAGCTAAAATTATTTGATTAAGGTTCAAACTATCACTTTTGTCTTTGGTATTTCTTGATTAAAAATTATTTTTCATAATTTTTGTTTAGTTTTTCGTTGTAAATTTTAGAAGGAATTATCCGCCTCAATTATTAAAGGAATAAGAGAATTATGAAAATGTAGACCCAAATTGATAGATAAATTATTATAAGACGATACTATAAACAAAAAATACCGGCATTCTTTAGTGAATTTTATTTTTTGTCCTAATTATTTCTTTTTAGGCTCCTTCCGTCAGCATGACTGATTAATCCGAAAAATAAATCTTGAATTCAATAAAAAATCGGAGAAGACAAACTAGATTACCGACAAAAAACACCAAAAATTTTAGCGTGAACTCGCCCCAAACTCCGTATAAATTCCGGAAAACTTTTTAACAAATTTCCTTCTAGTTTGTTCCTTCTAGAAGACGCTCAAACTAGAATGGAAATTTCCTTCCGCCTCAAAACTAGAAGACACTCAAATTTCTTTCCGAATCACCATATCTTCTGTCGTAAAGAAGACACTCAAATTTCCTTCCGATTCACCATATCTGTCCTAAAAAGGACACTCAAACTTCAATTCCAAGCACAAAAAAGTGAAAAGTCCAATTGAAGAAGTCGCAAATGGGAAAGCACTTTGTGGGTTAGGCCATGAGCAGGGTGCTTCCTGCGGCTTTCTGTGATTTAGTTGGATTCTTGATGCCTCAAATTAAAGCTCAAATGGGGTACCCAACTTAAATGTATGTTGATGAGAGAGAGAGAGAGAGAGAGAGAGAGAGAACAAGGGCACATGACGGGGGGAGTGACAGGAAAGATCAACTCAAACCATGTGGGTGGAACCTTCCCAATGAACACGGTTACAGAACAGAACCCAAAGCCAGGAGAAATTACTCAATGCGCAACAGCAGGGTATTACACACTACTGTCCGTTTGGATGTTAGATTTGTTTTTGAGTTAGTAATATAGAAGAAAGGTGGATTTGAGGATGGATATAGTCTAATAGAAAGATGGTGAATTTGCGAGTGGATTTGAAGGTGTACACATCCTTTCATCTCGTATTTAGGGTTTCTAAACGAACCAAGCTATTCAAGTCTGAGCTCGTGTTTGTTCGTTAAAAATTTGTTCAAACTTGGTTTGTCACTTAAACAAACCAAGCTTACACAAGCTACTACTCGACTCGTTCGGCTTATTACGTACAAAAAATTCAAGCTACTTGAGATCGACTCGTGTTTGGCTTTGATTAAAACTAGTTTAAAATCGGCTCCTCTCATAGACAAATTTAGCTTGAACATATTTTTAAAACTCGTTAAATTTTCAAACCAAACTTGATCAAATACCTACTCGACTCGTTTGTTATCCCTACTCATACTACAGTGAGGACTAATAAGGAGATACACACACCCGGTTTATGTTTGACTGGTAGTCTGGTTCATACCAAAAGACTCGTTGCTTTTATGTGGATAAGGTTTCCCAGCAGTTCACCATTTTCGACTGCATCGTTCAATCGAGGTTATTTGGATCCATTTTGAGTCCACCTCACATGAGTCACATCAACAACATAAGCCATCTAATCTTCAACCATAGAGGTACGGGAGGAAAAAGATTGGAGACCGAGGCTTCGTTTCGGAATCTTAAATAAATTCTTATTTTTTAAGAAGGTAATTTCAAGTTCAAAAATAATGTGTTTACGCAAATAATTTTTCTATCAATATAGATCTAGTTTGATAGATCTCATCAAGATCTTTAATACGGTGCAAGAAAAATTAAAAAATTATTTTTTATTTACATTATTTTTTAGTTTGAAAATGTGAAATAAGCTGCTTATTTTTTAAGAAGGTTTCTGGAACGGAGCCTGACTTAATTTTTGGCAATATTTGCACAGATTGGCTACTTTCAAAATACCACTGTAACAGTGGCCCACATACCTCCAAGAACCAAGGAGCTAAAGAGACGTTTTGCTGTGGAATCATGTCCCCAAATCAAAGTTAAAAGGCATCAGAGAGAACATGCCTGAAAACCCAAATCAATTTCTATTCGTGTTACCATGCTTATTTTTATTTTTTTTTGGAATGCCCATGCTTACTTTTTTGGTTGATTGTGGAGTGTGAAACATATATTCGATAGACAACCTAATCTAATCACATTTTGTCCTAGACTAAAATTAATGAGTTCGTTCATTTTCTTCCAAAGAAATATGATTGTAATTTTTTTTTAAACGACAAAGAAAAGAATTTTATTAATCTTTGAGTCAAAGACTAAAAGAAACATGATTGTATTACGGTCAAGAGATGTCCGATCAAACCTCCATTTTTTTTTCTTTTTTGTTTGCGTAAATATTCTACCCAGTAACCCAACTAGTTCCATGAGTCAAACGTCGATTATACATTTGAGAAGACGAAATGACAAGCGATACACCATGAATGGATCAACGCACAACATGCTTGTAGTTCACTCTTTTGAGATCTTAGCATCGTGATCAGAACCATTTATCTTATAGAAGTTGCTAAGCTCATTATTCGTAAAAAAAAAAAAAAAAATTAAAAGAATGAGAATAATCAAATATTGACAACTACATAATCGAGATAAATTTGCCGTACATTTTATTTTTCTTGAATGTTGCTGTACTAACTAACAATCCTCTATTTTATTTTTATTTTTTGTGTGGAAACAAATGCTGACATATCATACCACTTCTAATTTCGTACTGTACAATATTGCCCGTCCATTAGGTCTATGGACATTGGACCCCAGCTCTTTTAAGTGATTTTCTGGGTCTTCTGGCACCACCGAATTTGGTCAAATTGTTTATTTGGAGCATTTAATTGAACTTTACCTACACAAAACGTTTTCCTCCATTTATTCTGACTGGGATTCATTCAAATCAAGTGGCTAACGAAATTAAAAAGCAATTGCATGCATGCATGCATGCGTTGAAAGATGAAGGTGTATCTAATACTCAGAGAATTTTTTGGGTGCCGGGTGGATACCACATGTGGTGCTTGCTTGGCGCATCTGAACTGTCCATTTCGATTTTAAGTGTCTTGAATTTGGAGAGAGAAAAAGAGGAGAGAGAGTGGTGGGATGAGAGAAGAAAGAAGGTTTTTTTAATTTGAATCGTCTGTTGGACAACCCGGATGGGTTGCTCGGGCACCACGTGGGCACAGCCACCGGTACCCCAAAATCTCTCTACAAACTCCATTCGTTCCTAAATGGTAATCCACTGCAACAAGGCATGCAATTTTAGGACAAAATTAAAGTACTTCCCGTGCATAAGTTTTAAAGTCATTGTTACCAAATTAAAGAAGTAATTGATACGTTAATTTGGTGTCAGCAAATTCAAAAAAATTGCGCACGAAAGTATTTTTTGTTTACGAAAATTATGTACATCTTTTCGCAGTGGACCATCATTCAGGGTAGATTGATTCTTAAAAGAGACGAGAAAACAGAATGAGAATTTCCTATTACAAATTCTCCACTATGATCACACAAGATTACTGTATAATTTTTCCCAAGATGTTCTGCTGATGACTTACCATCTACATAAACAGGAAATAAGAAACCCACAAATCTGGAAATCATTCGTCCAGCGATTAGCTAATACTAGTACACAAAGTCACAAAGAAAGTTCTTGCTGGCTAATAATCTAACCTTTCACAGTCCAAAGAACGCTAATAGAAGATTAGCATCTCAACTGTTAAAACCTGGGAGAATAACTTTTATTAGGAAGATATGCAGATTGATGAGCTACTCAACAGTAAGCATGTCCGGATACGCTCGGTGCCACAAACGCTAGGTGCCACAATCGACTTTGAATCAGTGCCTATTCATGTGGATGAGTTGTCTGAACCCATCGATCGATTGTCAACTCATTCGAGCAACCTCCTCACCATTTCACATGTTACAATATCTCAGACAACACCCAAGTTGGACTTTATTCAATCTAAGAGGTTGCCAAATCTGGTTTCCAAAGAGACGGTATTGAACTTGTTGGAGGTTCAGAGAGAATCCAGGCTCCACATTGTGGGCTCATAGGTTCTGCTGCAACAGAAGTTCGATCCCCTCAAAGGTACAGTCCAAAAAACGTGACAGAGCATCGAATAGATGGTAATTTTAATTGAGTAACCCAACTCTTTACCAAACTCCTCAATAACGGTTTATGTTAGTCCAGTAATGTGTTCTATTACTTGTAATCCGATTTGGTTTGTGTTGGTATATCTTACCCATATATTGTAAGTTGGTTTATCAAAAGACTGTCTACGATGCTGGAGCTATTCGCTTGTCATGGCATAGTGCTGCATTTCTTAGTTTGTAAGTTGGTTTAACTACAAATGTTACTTCCGCCTAAAATGCAAAATATTCACTAGTTAATCTATGAAAAATAGATGTACAATTGGCAATATATATCAGAACCTACAGAATTGTATGTCCTGTTCACAAATCCATAGAGAGAAATTCACACCGCTCAAAAAAAAAAAAAAAAGGGCAAAAATGAAAAGAAAGCGAGAAACGTAAGTGGGTGAAAACCTCACGTGCACTCATTTTTCACTAATATATTACTTAATGGAGACGAATCACATAATCAGGGTAGCAAAGATAGCAATTTGAAACAACAATACATACCCCTGACACAACCTAGGCTGGCTGATCACCGTCTGAGAATGCAAGTGCCTGTAAAATGTCAGCTTCGATCAACAACAGAGAAATGAGTCCCAAAGTATGGGCCTCCCACAGCTGCAAAACCCGTCCAACTTGGGGCCCCTTTGGACCGTAAATAATCCTCCTCTAGCAAATTTGTGAGATACCGCCCCATAAGAGAATTTGTTTCCAAAACTGATTGCTACGGTGGGTTCACGTGGAAAGACCACACTCTTAACTGGCAGTTTCACAAATCTTTGCAATATCGAGAAGGTATGTGTCTGATGTCTACTTCATGTGGTAAAAAATCATCTTTATGCCCATTCATCAACCTCCTTCAAAGAGAGAAAATCATCACGTGGATGAGCTTCTTCCACCTGAACTTTCACTACATCACCAATATGCAGCCCTACAGAAACCTCTGCAGAAGCTTGCATTCCTACCTGCAAATAGTAAATACAGTTCATCTCTTGTACGACAGCAAGAAGTACACACCCACTCTGCTAGTTGTGATCAAATTAGGAAAGCCTCAAAACAATAGCAACAACAATTCCCCCATAAGTTGGTCTATTGTAGAATCGGTCGTCATAACCTTACCTCAACTAACAATATGGCTGCCATCCTATCTTTGATGAATCTGAGGATCAAAGCACGAAATGTTGCTTCTTGTGGTTGCTGCCGTAAATATTCTAATAACCAGTACCGAAGGCTGCTGTTGTATAGCTTCTTTACTAATCTAACATTCATGTTCACTAAGCATGCCATCCCTTCAAGCTGACCAGCTGAATAAGGTGGAGAATCACCTCTAAGAAAGGCCTTTACCTACATATGCATTTTACCCAAAAGAACAGGTCAAACATTCAACCGCAATAGCCAATAAGAGTGCACAAATGCACTAAAGGGGTGTTCATAATTGACATGAGAATATAAATCCAACACATTCCTAGTTAAAGCAAGTCATTAACACAAAAGAAACTGAATTAGCAACTTAACACCATCCTACCAGCATGCTGGAGACAAAAAAAAGTTACAAGCTCGAAGTTGATAGACGCAGTCCTACGGGTACATATATACTCTTAACTTCCTTTGTGGGTGACAATCACTGAACAACCTAACCATTTGCCATGTTGTTTCGTTCTTGTAGTGAAGACCCACCAAAAACACATACACCA
The DNA here is from genome assembly GCA_025413875.1 of Rhododendron molle. Classification (NCBI taxonomy): domain Eukaryota; kingdom Viridiplantae; phylum Streptophyta; class Magnoliopsida; order Ericales; family Ericaceae; genus Rhododendron; species Rhododendron molle. Next base: position 45,275,859 of record CM046392.1, read on the forward strand.
GCATGTAAAATATATCAAGATTAGTCCATGTATAGCTGCAAGTAGCAGATATAGCAAGCTTTTCACAAGGATTTCTGTAATTATATTTGGCAAATCCAACAGTTATGCAGCAAGCAGAAACCAAACTAAGGGAAATTGGTTGGTGCACCAGTAAAAGCTTGGACTGTTATGCATGAGAAAGCAAGCTAGAGTCCGTAAAGAGGTCAACCATTTCGTAGAAATATGCCAAAGATCAGGTCTCCTTCCAGTCTACCCCACCCCAGCACCTTAAATTGGGGACCATTGGTAAAGCATCCATCTCGAAACCAACTGGCAAAGAGTGGAGAGGCCGCCAAGGCTCATATACTAGTTTTGAAGGAGATAATTAACCGATGTGGGACAAACTCCAACACTCCCCCGCACGTGTGACCCCTGACTCGCACGTGGAGAGGTAAACAAACTATCCATAACACATGGATCACAACAAACAACGGTGCACTTATGGCAAAAACAAGGGGGAACAAATTCTCTGAAACCCTAGCTCTAACACCATGTCAAAGCATCCAACTCGAAACCAATTGGCTATGAGGGGAGAGTCCGCCCCAGCTCATATACTAGTTTTCAAGGTGATAATTAACCAATGTAGGACTTTTAGTGATTTTGACATCATTATTACAAGAGATGATACTTAGCAATCTTACTAGCAAATTAACCATCACAAGGGTATACTAGTTTCTTGCACATTTGAGGTGCAAGCTTCCCCTGTACCAAGCAAATTTTGGAGACTGAGGCCTTTAGTCATAGTGGTGGGAATCCAAAAATGTGGGACAAATTCCAACAACCATCACTAACAAATGGCCTTTGTTTGTTAAGAAGTGATTATGAAAGGCCACAACACTTCAGGAAACAATCCTGACTTTAGCACTATTCCACAAATACCTGATATTCTGATAATAAGCAAGAAGATTCATAGTTCCACCTACTTACCTACTTACAATCACTTACTCCCTCCGTACCTTTTAAATGTCCACTGCAATTCTGCGTGCCATTTTCAATTGCCTATCTCTCAATGTATATTGTTAAAAGCATGCAATATGGATCTCTCAATTATTTCTATTAGATAATGATTTTAAAAACATAAAACCTAACAACTACGTCAAGAGATATAAGCCATTGAAAATGACACGCAGAACCATAGAGGACACTTAAAAAGGGACAGAGAGAGTAACATTTAGTACCCTTAAGGAAACAATCTTGACGATAGCACTATTTCACAAATACCTGATAATGAGCAAGAAGATCCATATATCTGCGAATGGGAGATGTGAACTGAACGTAACCAGGAATCCCCAAGATACCATGCCGTATAGGGTTCCTGAAATCCATCTCAGCTGCACGCATTATTTTAACAAGAGCAGCACTCCTAACCGGTCCTTCAGGTAGATGGGAAAATGCAGATATATCAATATTTGATTGGGGTTGTCCTCTGAAGGGTAACGGAATGTTATGAAAAGAACCATAAGTTGCTATAGCTTCTCCGCATAGTATCATCATCTCAGAGACAAGTCGCATTGCAGGGTCAGCCTGGTCTTCAACATATAGAGTGATTGATGGATCTGGATCATCTGGGTTAGCGACCTTAATTCTTGATTCAAACGTCGATGTGTCAATTGCACCCTAAAAATCACTACTGTTAAATCATGATAGGATTAATAGACTCACAGAAATTTTCACATAGTAAAAAAAATCCAATGAACAAGGACTAACTGACAAAACAATAGAGTCTAATAAGTTTGTCAACGTGAAAGTTAAAAGCCAGTAAAAACTTCATAACTACATGAACGGACAAAAGCATTAAATGTAACAGAAACAAAATTAAAGTAGGAAACCATAATGCAGAATTGGCAGTGAAAGATATGAGAATCATACAAACTTTGGGCTAACGCTAAGAAGAATAAGTATGGATGATAGACATGCTTTCTGCCTTTCCAGATGAAATACGGAGTTCCCAAATCATTAATGTGTTGCACATATTTCCCCCGGTAGGAATGTATTTTGAAGTTACTGGGTTACACTTCTATCAGTCAATGTAATATATGGTTGAACTTGTCTTGGTAAAACCAGATTATATTCATGAAGAAAGTTTAAATTCACAATAGTGCACAATAGCAAATGTGCGAAGCAAAACCAGGTGAACAATTCTGCTAATCCTCCATAAGAAGGTGTTGGACAAGGGAGGAGCAGGTGAACTTACACAGCAACACTTTCTTTCATATTTACTACATGGTTTAAAAGAACATACTCCAGGGCAGAAAGAAAGCACTATTTCAAATCCACATTGTGTCTCTATATTCTCAGGAGCAACTTAAAGGGGAAAATATTCTTTCAAAATAGTAACACCTTTTCTTTACACCAAACTTTTTTCTTTTTCTTTTTTTTTTATATTCATAATCAACCCCAAACCTTATCTTCTATAAATAAAACATAAAGAACTACATCAGAACTTCAATAAGTAATAATCTAGCTCGGAAATATGTAAAACCATAAACTCAGAAGACAGAATCAAGTTCAGAGTACAAAAGATTTTATCTGCCGCCAAGAATATAGCCGCAAGAAAATGATGGAGAATATGCTGAGGACCAAGATGAGAAGGAGAAAGGTAATCATGAGTCAATGACAATTAAAATGCTTATAGTGATGATAATTTTTAAGAATTGCCTACACACATTCACACAATAGAAATATAGACCACGGTAGTCCTGCAATTAAGGTACAGTACATACGAAACTGGGAGTCATCGCTGTAATTGGGTTGGAAAACCAAGTTATCCGAATGGCAACCAAATCGCTCATGAAAAAAACAATCATTTGAACGCATGGTGGGTTTTCCTTTTACCTACGCAAAACGAAAACCTAATTTTGAAGAGTAAGGTTAAGATAACCTGTGTCTGACGCCATCGAAACCGGAGAGCCGCAGCCTGAGACAGAATTTTCAGTTCGACCTCCTCTTCTAGGTTCATATAAAGAAGCTCAGATGCACTCTCATAAGTCAGCATATAGGTGGGCTTAATAATAGTATTATCCACCTCATATTCTGCTATACTACAAATGCCAAATGAGCTGTAAGATTGTTGTCATAAAGAGAATATACAATTAAAAGCCTCAGAACAATGTTCATACATTATCACCAATCATTTGGTATCAAATTACAAGATTAGAGAATGATACTCCATTCAATTCCTCTATATGGCAAGTGTAGAGACTTTATATCCAACCCCAAAGCTTAAACTATTAGGTGGAGAGGTCCCAACACTATATTAAGTGATCACCCCTTCCATGCCCACACAATGTGGGATTGTATTCTTTAACATTCTGCTCCTGTGCAGCCCGTTTTGATTTGTCATGTGTAGCCTCTTTTGGAGTTTTTCATCGTGCAACTTTTTTGTTGGATCTATCATCATGGGGTGTAGATTGTAAATTTTTAAAATGTGAGGTAGAATGGGCCCCGCTCCGATACAATGAAGAAACTTTATACCCAACCCAAAAGCTGAAGCTATTAGGTGGAAAGGTCCCAATATTATATTAAGTGATCACCCATTCCATACCAAAGCAATGTGGAATTGTATTCCTTAACAGCAAGTAAGCCAGGGAGCTCTGAAAGAGTTATTAGTTATGACTCCCCTCACAATTATAGCTTTACACTACTTGTACACTTGGAAGATCTGGAGGCAACCCCATAATTACCATCATTAGCAATTCACGTCCTTTGTGATATCATACTCATGTTAGGTTTTCTAAAATGATAATCCATTCAATTCCATTATCTTACTACTCTCAACTCCTTATGAAGTAGTTGAAGTAAGGACTTGAAAATCTACAGATACAAACAGCTTGTCACATATTACAGAGAGGCCATCAACATATTATAGAGGTGCCATCAACTAACTTCAGGTTGCATTCAATAAAGCAGACTTATCATTCATATCAAACCCATCAAAAGTATACCTGCCATCAGTATGCAATACAACAGACACAGTAACAGCTTTGCAAAGCTCTCCTTGCTTCATGCTCATTCCCTCCATGGCAAGTTTCTCAGGAAACATAGGATAAGTAGCAGTTGGCAAGAAAACAGAAGTTCCTCGTTTCATGGCCTCTCTACAAACCAAGAACCATATCAAAAGCGCCCATGACGGCACAGGCACTGCTACTACATTACTTACAGATCTAAGAGTTACCTGTCTACTATGCTCCCAGGTTGAACTAAGCTAGCTGGATCTGCCACATGTATCCACACTTTGATCCGGCCATCCATCAACCTTGTTGCACTTAGCGCGTCATCAAGCTGTTCATGATCAATTAGCAATTTAAGAGTAAAATCTGTAAAATATTAACAAAGCAATGAATAAAAAATATTGGTTCCCATGAGATATCAAGTATCCAATTTATTTGGAAATACGAAGTTTTTTTTTCTCTCTCTTTACCTCGTCAGCCTCATCAACATCAATTGCATAGACCTTCAGGTGAGTTAGATCAATTCTGTCAAGCTGAACACAGAAACATTAGTGAACAATTTCCATTATCTTGGATAAGCATGATAATGTTGTCTACATAAAAAGACACACTATGAACACCTATAAAAGGCATCATCAATACTATTGGGAAATAGATAGAAAAGGTTTTCAATCACATGGAGAACTGATCTGCAACCCTCATCCATCAACTTAGAAGGAGACACCCTAGGTACATGAAAAGACATTTCTATGCACAAATTGGGTAGATTAACCTTGATTTCCATCTCAAGCGTGTGCGTGTGGGTCCTTTACTCCGACAAAAAAGAAGAATAATAAAAGCTACTTGAGACTAAACCTTGTCGGCCATTTAGACTTTCAAGGGCCATGTCATTTGCAATAACATAGGCAGTGAAGTTTTCTTACCCTATACCAGAAATCTTCTTTCTAGGCTTGTCCCAGGAACCTTTACATCAAATTACACATCTCACAGTCAATAAAGTCGTTTGCACAAGACTGAACCTTGTTCAAGGACGATGCAAAAAAATAATAACAATAATCTAATGTGCCGTAGTCTTTTTTTTTTAAAAGCAATAAAAGTTCATAAAAAAGGCTTCAAGGGGATTCATCTAACATGTCAAAGAATTGACTCAAAGTAGGATTGCATTCCCTTGACTCCCAACTAAACAAAGTAGAGCTCAAAAGACTAAGAACAAAGTCCCATTCTCCCCATCAAAATATCTACGATAAGCGCCATAGTATGATAAGCACCCCTGAAAATAAGCGCTGCGAACAAACTCTGACCATATACTATCAAATTAGAACCATGCGGCAGAGAAAAGAGGAAAATTTCTCAAGTTACTCAGTTGCCAGTGGTAACGTGTATAGCAAGTCTACACACCCAAGCTAGTCCAAAAAAAACCCCAAAACATACAAAATGGTGCAAGAAGAATGCTAAAATTTCCAGAAACGAAGAGCAAAATAATTTGCGAATACATAAATCTGAATGCACTCAAGACTCAAGAGAGCCATATTTCTTCTTGCATGCTCGGGGATCTCTATCTTATTCAAAGGGGAAGAAAGAAGGGACTAGACCATTTCAAAAGAGATCATGAAAAGGTCAGCGTTCATAAGCCCCCTGATTTAGTCAGGACTCAGGAGATACATTATCAGTTAACTCTCTCCTGACTTCAGTCCAGATGAGCCAAATAAGTATTATCACATATACGAAACCATATCATCTATCAGCAAGCTTACTTCATCTGGGTCTGATGCTTCTGATAGAACTCTTTCAGCAGCTGCTATAATCTCGTCTGAATGATCAGTACGAATGTTCAACTTTAATAGATCCAGATTGACGTGAACCGGAAAATACCCAATATCTATGAGGAGCTTTAATGCTGAAGCCGATGTCTTTGCCAGCCCCATTGCCTTCAAAATCTGGCAATCAAATGGATATCAAATTAGGTCTGCAGCTGATATGTGTGGTGAGCGGAATCCAAATATATATCGTGGCATTTCAGAAAATGTCATTATACGGCACTCTTTTTCAGCTAAATAAAAGTCTTCCTCAGAAATTATCCATATCGATATTCTTGTTCTAACACATATTATAGTTACACTAGCATCAACTTCATGGTCAAGTACCATCCCTGCGGTTTTCTTTTGGTCATCATTTTGGCAAGCATCAATAGCATAAGCTTCAAGAGATTTGATTTTGTGTTGAATTTTCTCCTCATTCTCCCATGAAGATTTGGGAGGTTTTTCATGCGAAGGCCGTGTCTTGGTAGATTTCAATAACTGCACGAAATCCTGAAATTCCTTCTCAGCTGCCTCCTTAGCAAGCTTTTTATGCAGAAGTTCTTCTACCTAGTTTTCCAAAACGATGGAATCCCAAGTTTAGAATCAGTGAAACGCGACAAAGCTTATGAAGGTATGCAATACGTGTTTTAACTCATCAAAGGACAATCAATAGCAGTATGTCAGCAAAAAATCAACAGCATTGAAACAACAAAGGCTACCGCAAGGTTATTGCTGTTTCAGCTTTGTCAACAATATCAAAATAATTTGTACGTTGGTCAGTAAGAATTACAAGAAAGCAGATATTTGAGGAGAGAATGGAATCAAAAACCTATAACTTCGACCGGTTAGAACATGACAACACGGAAGTGCTTTGTTTAGACTTACAACTAGAATCAAAATCATATCCAGAAAGCAGGCATTATGAGTGAATATTGATACATCAAAGATTTTGCTTCTTCCACTCAAATAGTAGCTAAATTTTATTTCCCCTAGGGGGGTTAACCTAGAATGTGGGTCGTACTGGTACAAGGAATGGGAACGGGAATGTGGTACGCCACATATCTAAGTTGTGGTACACTAGGGGGTAGTCTTGAATAGATAACAAAACTAGAACTTACCCTTTCAAGCAATAAACATCTAGTAAAACTAAGTATTGTTTACTGGTACGAGGAATGGGAAAGGGAACGTGGTACGCCACATGTCTAAGTTGTGGTACGCTAGGGGGTAGTCTTGAATAGATAACAAAACTAGAACTTACCCTTTAAAGCAATAAACATCTAGTAAAACTAAGTATTGTTTTCAAACTTATTCATGCAAAACAGATTTCTAGGAATATAATGACCGATTTTTTCTATATTTTCTCTTACCAAAATTCCATTCCCTCTAGATTTTTAACTTAACAAGTTGGACTTTTGAAAAAAATTGGGGATGTTTTGAAAGGTTTATGCCAAAACGCAACTCCCTAGGGTAGTAGCACATAGGTCAAAAAACTCACACAAATATCAAAACTAGTAAACACAATTATCCAATTGGTTAAACAAATCGGGCTCCTTGTTACACATATCTGCCTATAAAGGACAACAATAGCTAGGCATACAAAAACCAAGTTCCGCAGATGAACCAAATACGACATCATGTGAATCAGTTCTTATTAAAACAAGTTTATATCAACATTTCCTATCTCATACCTGCATAGCAGGCCGAGGCCCATAAACACAAAAGGAACTTTTCCCCTCCAATACTGTGAAGTAAACTTCATCTTTTGAAAGCAAAAGATGGGCACAATAGCTTTCAAGAGGCTCCGCACTACCAAAAATTATCTGTTAGAATGAGCTAATGTCATTAGAAGAACAAGAAGGTATAACTGCTACACTTAAAACGTATACCTCAGCAAACTCCTCCACAGTCACAGTTTTATTCTTTTCATGAAGCTCAATCCAGGCACACTCGAGCAGTGAGGGATCCTACATCAAGGGGAAAAAATCAAGCTTCATCGATTACTGAATACCAAAGAGAATGTCCTTCATAAGCAAGATGAACCAACCAAGTTATTTTGAGCTTTCTGGATAAAATCTGATATATCTGTATGATCAAAATTCTCAGCACCAGGAACAATAAAAGTTACTTGTTGGGGTTTGATTGATGATGTGCCGCCATACTGCATCACAGAATACCCAGCAAAAAAATAAGATCAACAGAAAATCATTTAGTTCTAAAACCACTGGTGAAACAAACAATGAGTTCCAACACCTAGCAACCTATTCAACATGCCGCATTAGTTGTTTCTACAAGAACCTGATCGGAGACCATCCAATTCTTCTTGCCATCGCGTCTCCGAGCAACTGCTAGCAATAACCTTTCAGAATCTTTCTTGAACTCAAGCAGAAGCCCTTCTCTTAGTACTCGCTTTTCAAGTTTATCTTCAAGAAGCTCCCCAGAGCTTGCTAATCCCATTCTGCGAAGCGAGTTAACGGATAAATAGAACACAAGGGCAGTAATCGCAGTGATTCTTGAAAGACACAATCAAGCAGATTGGGGGGGATTTTGCGTAGGAGTCTGTTGCCAAGGGACAAAGTCCCATGCAGTGTCAGTGCGATTTTTGATGTGGTTGTAGTATTCAAATACATACTGGACCAACCACAGCGGTTTACACATCATATGACGCATGTTGCAACAATAGTAGCTAACATTTTAAACCTTCATTTTTTGCTCATAAGTGGTGGCATTCCTTTCTCAAAAGGTATTATGAGCTCCTTCCCCTCCTCTTGTTCTGGAAAGAGGAAAACCAATGGTAGTAAACATTGTTATGGTTGGATCATGTCAAAACCGCTGGTGTCCCTAATTGAGTCCAGTTTCTGTATTTGAGTCTTTTTATTGTGAGCATGCGTATATGTTTTACCCCAAATTGATTCAATGGATTGACTCTGATACGTAAATGACCTATCCCAAGCACCACTAAACTTTGTGGACTGGACCGTCCAGTCTGAGTCCTCTGAGAGCCCACTTCAATGATCGGAATAGCAACCATGTCAGAAAATCATGTTCATCGGATACTAACCAACAAATTTTTGAAACATATTTATGTTAACAAAAAACAGGTCCCGATTCGGTGTTTCAAACTTCATTTGTCTCATTTTATGGCATTTATGCAACCTAAATGCATTCCGAAAACAAATCGATTGTCACCCGATGAACATAGTTTTTGGCATGGTTGATGTACCCGATCATCAAAGTGGGCCCGGTAAACCCACAAAGGCGTCGAACAGGACGGTTCAGTCCCAAAGTAGAGTGAGGATTTCGAGACACATCCCATCACCCCATAGTCCCATACTCATAAAAAACATTCAAAATCCATTTCATTCCAAATCTTCATCTCACACGTACTATGAAGCACGGATACTCTTTTTTAGCCTCCGTATCTCATACTACACGCGTATCGGATACGTTTTTTTAGAGTATCCTGTTTTTAGATTTAATTTTGGTACCCCGATACGTTTCGGATACTCTCGGATATGTTATAGATACGTTTTGGATACGCTCAGATACATTATGGATACGCGCGGGGTAAAAATGTTATTACTTAAAATATATGGGTCAAAACTGCAATTAGGACTTTATATTTATTTCCCCTATCTGGACAAGTCAAAAACAGAGAAGAACGAAAGCCAGAAAAAAGACGACGATATCTCTCACTCGTCTCTCGACAACGATGACAACTGTAAGTGTTTCTCTCTCGTCTCTCTCTTGTCTCTCTCTCATCCTCTTCTTCTCTCCCGTCTCTCATCTCTCTCATTGTGTAACAGTGTATATATATATATACATGTCTCATCTCTCTCTATATATACATATATATACCTATACGGAAATGTATCTCTCTCGTCTCTTATCTGATTTAGGGTTTTTTTTTTATAGTATAATCTGATTTTAGGGGATTTTTTTCTATAACAATATGATTGGATTCTGCTGTTACTGGTAGTTCTGTTTTCCCATCCTCACAACCTAATGAACGGGATACAAATAATATTTGGAAAAATTAATTTTATATTCAACGTATCGTATCCTACTTTTTGGAAAAATCACGTATCTGCGTATCCATATCATATCGTATCCGTATCCCGTATCTATGCTTCTTAGCACACGTATATAAGCACTCATTCAAAAATCCAAGCGTGCAAGTATCTACAAGTTGTGAGCATCCAGAAATACAAAAATGCCTAATGCCCTAAGAAGCACGGATACGGATACGATACGATACGGATACGCGGATACGTGATTTTTTCAAAAAGAATGATACGATACGTTGAATATAAAATTAAATAAATACTAGATTATATATAATTTTTAATTCCTAAAATTTCATTAATAATTAAAGTTTTTCATTATACAAGTTCACCATTTCACATGTTGAGAGAGAGATATTTACATACACACACAAAGAGAGAGAGACTTACAAGGTTGTCGAGAGAGAGGATATCGTCGGGGTGTTTATGTTGTCGATTGGTGGGGGAAAAAGAAAAATATAGTCCTACTTGCAATTTTAACCCATATATTTTGAGTAATAACATATTTACCCTCATGTGTCCAACATGTATCCACGCGTATCCAAAACGTATCGGGATACCAAAAAATAATTCTACAAGCAGGATGCTTTAAAAAAAACATATTGGATACGTATTCGGAGCGTATCCGAGAGTATCCGAGCGTATCCAAAACATATCCGAGAGTATCCGCGCGTATTCGAAACTTATCGGGATACCAAAAATAATACTAAAAGCAGGATACTTTAAAAAACGTATCGTATCTGGAGAGTATCGTATCCGATACGGATACGATACGTGATACGGAGGCCAAAATAGAGTATCCGTGCTTCATAGCTAATGCCTACCAAATTGGCAGATACTAATCCGATTATGAGGGCTTCATATTCCGCCTGATTATTGGACGTGACTTTGTTTTCACCAATTCGAAACAAAAATTGAAACATTTCCCCTTTATATAACCAATTACCAATCTTCTATATAAGCAAATAGATGAACGCATTCACAATTCCAAGCGTGTGTGTGTCTATTAATCTATACACAAGCAATTGCATAATTGACGCACAGAAGCTGTATTTAATTAGTCTATTAATTTGAACGAAAAGATTTGAGTTGTTTGAGTTTTGGAAACTAATTAAATTAAGAAAGCAACTAATTAAAAGATTTGGAAATTGATGGGAAAAGAGTCTAGGGTTTCAATTCCACCCCCACCACGTAACAACGATATGCATAGGCTAAGTTTACCATTCGAATCAAAAGGGATTATCACTAGGGCTTTCAATCCCTTTAGATAATTCCTAGCGTGTGTGTCTAGTAATCTATACAAAAGTACGTAATTGCACAATTGACGCGAAGAAGATGTTTTTAATTAGCCTATACACAAGTAATTAATTGCATGATTTGACGCATAGAAGCTGTTTTTAACTAGTCTATACACAAGTAATTGCATGATTGACGCAAAGAAGCCAAGTTGTTATCTAACATTACTTGCTAGTGGCACGAATCCGATGCCGTTTGCGTAAGGCTTCGAGCTGTTCCGTGACGGTGTCGACGAGACTTTGAACGTGGTAGCTTCGTATAACAGCACGGCCGAAGGGGTTGTGGTTTTGACTGGACTGGAAAACTGAGATTCTAACCCCTAATTGCGGGTGCGTACGACAATGCAAGGCTGGGAATCGGTGGAGGCGGCATCCGAGAGAAGCGAAGGGTGGGGAAGAAGCGGAGCGGAAGATTGAGCAGGTGTTCATCGCTCGGACTGCCATGGTCATGTGCGCGAGGCAGCCTTCATGTATAGACGGAGACTCGTATGTGGGTACCCGTTAGAGAGAGAGAGAGAGCCTAGATAGGGGATGGAGTTAGAGAGAGAGCGCGCCTAGATAGGGGATGGAGTGAGGCTTTGATAATTGGAAGAGAGAGAGAGAGAGTAGGGCTTTGATAATTGGAAGGTCTGAGAGAGAGTTGAGTGAGGGTAAACTTGATATATTTTCTAGATAACAGTAGTACAAGGTTCTTGTTAAATTGACATTTTTGGTATTTTTATTCGTTTTTTTTTATATAATTTTGAGTAAATGTATAATAAACTCTCTGGATGGATTGTGGTAATATCAACAGAAAGTGTCTGAAGTAAAAAATATATATAATAACAGCAAAAAAAAGTTAATTAAAGAAGATTTTTTAAAATAAAAAAATTGATAATGCCGAAATCCTTTTTTGTTCCTGCCAAAACTCGAGGTGTACTTTTCATTGAAGGGCGATTACATCGTACAATGAAAGGTACACCTCGAGTTTTGGCGGGAATAAAAGGGATTTGGGCATTATCAGCACCCTTTAAATAAACATTTGTCTTCTTATCTTTAATGTCGTCTTACTTGAATTTTTTTCAACCTTCATTTATTTTTTTTCCTTTTTTTATTCTCTTGTTGGTACGAATGATTGATGAATAATTAATTCTAAGAATTGGCGTAGAATTAAAACATTTAAAATAGATTAAAAATAGGAATAGGATAATTTAATAAGAGCATGGCCTTAGCCAAAATCACCCTCAGGGCCTCACCTTCTTGATGCAGTTTGTCGAGTCTTCTTTACCTAATGAAAATGCTCAAATCCATTTTTTGTTTTGTTTAAACCTCAACGAAGATTTTGTGAAATCAGTTTGATGAGTTGGAACCTAAGTCACATAATCCGTATGCGAAAGCGCGAGCATGAAAGCATCTTTCAAAAACCTCCAAAATGATTACAATATGTGAGTGCCATGGTTGAGAATTAGAGCGCATAGCAAGGATTGAGAGCTTAGGCGCAAAGCGGAGACCATTTGAAAGGATTATGTGACTAAGGTTGGAACACCATATTGCATTTGGCCAAGAAAAGAAATAGATGCTTAAAGTTTCAATTTGAGAACACTCATAAATTCGATTGTTCATCTGTTGTTGATCAGAAATGGTTTGCTCATGAATAATCTTGCCCGGCGAAAATTACAACCATTTTCGCAGGAGTATGAGCTCATAAAAGCGCAAAACAAAACCGGATTGGATCATTTGAAACTGGACCAGGGCTGGATCCATCGGTCGTGCCATATAGAGGTTATGGCTTTTAGGAGTCATGCAAAAGAATGAGCTATTATTTCCATGAAGAATAGTATCAATTTACAGAAGAACAGTGTAAGAAGTGAAGGAAACCATGGAGAAGATTTCTGAAAACTTGCCACCCTCAGTTTGTACGCGAAAACGACTTGCAAGTTGCAACAGCTTCAATTCAGGCAGTTTGTGGATTCATTACCGGCAAAGCTGAGTGAATACAGAGCCCTTTGATCTGAGGAGCGGTTGCATTGGCCAATGTGTATGTCTTGGTTTCGCTGTTGCTTGAGCAAGTTAAGGTTAGCCGGTCACCAATTTGGTTCGACTGCAAGAATGACATTGAGTTCACGGCTGCACGCACATCAAATCCAAGCAATAGATATCACAAAATGAAGTTTCAATATAGAAACAAATGCTCCTGCCCGGTTACAAGAGTAGGAGGATGAGAAATACTAAGAACATTTGTTTTATTAGCCAAACGAAAGGAAATCCATCAGTTTTCTCAAAGTTTCATTTATTCGATGACCAGAATTAGCCTTTCTTTAGCCGGGTTATTTTCTTGTCCGTTTTTTTCATCAACACGTAGTGAATCTCCATTACAAAATGACAAGGTTCAAAATCAGTAGTCTATCTTTTAAGAGCGGCTTACAATTGAAATATGTCGACAGGAAAATTTGGGAAGGGGAGAAAAAAAGTGTTGCCGTGACTTACCGAGCAGGAAACAGGCTATGTATGGCAGTGCCATTTTGATATAGGAACACAACTCAAGTAATGGCACCAAGAACAGTGGTCATTGCCATCAACCCCCCGGAGAAGCATAACCAAGCCGACAGTAAACCTGTTTGTTTAGCATGGCTTCTGAGTCAATTACGGCAATGGGCATACACATAAAACTCGAACGTAATAAAATCATTTCGACAGATACACCAACCATAGGAAAATAATAAAGCAAGGGCATTAACGTGGATTTAGTTGCTCTCCGGCCTGGCTGCACATGCACGAATGGTGCATCGTGCAAACTGGGGAACAATGCGTAACAACATTCCGTTGCTTACAGCGCATAATCTTACATTAGGGGTCAAGAATAACTTAATGTCCACTTCTGATTGAGCTTGTGCAGGTAGATGTTTGTTATCAGTCCAAAATAGTATTTTTGGGGTACATGTTGGATGGTGAAGAGGTTTCGAAGGAGAGCCTATCCCCTGAACTAGCAGACAATCGCGTTAGATGGCATCAATTGACCGCGCTATCACCACCTAGCGCCGCGGACAGCAAGTCTAAAGAATGCAAGTCACTTGTTTGATCTAGCGAAAAACAGCGACCAAACTGAAAGAGTAGACAAAGATCCAGGCTTACCCAACAATCAGAAGGATTAGAGAAATAATCCACAGTATGCGCTGATAGATCTTGAATTTGGGTTTAGTGGAATATCCAGGACGAGCATATCCTTGGCTGACCCATCCGAATTGGGGGCGAATCAATAACACAAAACCAAGAAGAAAACCGGAAAGAAATCCTCCAATATGAGCAAAGTTGTCCACATGAGGGAGAATCCCCACTGCTAGATTGATCACGACGATGATCACAAGGGTTAACAACGCTGCTACCTGGAGATACAAACAGGAATGGTGAGTCGTTATTACTGCAAAAACTTGTACTTGAGAGAAGACATATAGATTACCTTGTTAACATACGAAGCCCAATTAGTGATGAGTTCAGAAAGCATGGCTCCTAGTAAGCCAAAAAGGGCACCGGAAGCGCCAACAGAGATATTGGACCGAATAAAAAGAGCCGATAACAAACTCCCGCCAAAACCAGCGATCAGATAGAGCAACCCAATCCGTGCTGCAAAAGGCCATGCAAGCAAGAGAGAAGTTCAACTCTTGCGAAACCTTCGCGATTATTTTGTCCCATATATTGCGTGAACTGTAGACAGCGATAGCATGCATAGCGATCCTCGAAAATAAGATGAAACTAGACATACCAAATCCAAACTCTTGCTCAAGAAGAATGCCAATGATTACAAGGCTCAACATATTGGCCAGTAAATGAAAAACTCCAGCATGTAGCCAAATGCAAGAGATAAGGCGCCATCCCTGGTGTCTGTGGACCACTTTACTCACATCTAATGCCCCCATCTTCTCTAGCCTAAAGATTTAAACATGAAAGAGGTAGCGGCAATGTTAGAACTGTCCCCCATAGCGTCTCCAATGTCGTCATTCTTGACATCCAAGTAACCGGACTAAAGGTATTAGAAAGTAATATACAGCTGTGCATTAGTTTCCCTCAGCTGATACGAGAAAAATGTCATATTGAGAATCAGTATGTACGCGGTTCAATTTGATGTCTTCAAAGGATAGGATCCTCTCCGGTCTCCAGTACCTTTGTGGGATTGGGCGTTCCTGTACGTTTAGCCCTTTGGAGGCGCTAAACAGCCTACTTCAAGGATAGGAACCCTTTATTTCTTAAAGCTTGTCGAGAACATTAGTCAATCATATTGATCGGATGTTGTTTAGTTTGATTTTCGAAACACTTATATCTTGGGAAAATATTTATGATAGAAGATTACAAATCATCTTCTCAACACAGATGTGTTCTGAAAATGTTTCAAACGAGAAATCTGATCAATTGGAGTAATTGATTTATACGAAAACATTACAGAATAACAGGATTTATACGATGGTCACGAAGAGCTTACGCGGTCGCCGAAGGGCCGAGAAGAGGGTTTTGTTTAAAGGGCTGAAACGAGAACCTCCCAAGGAATCCAGCAACGCAGGAATCAGAGTTCTTCGGGCAGTCGTCGACGTACATTGTGACAACGAACATCACAATGTTAGCCACGACAAATGAAATAGTTAACCAAGGAAACCACTTCTTGAAGTGCTGCTTGAGTTCTGGGTGCATTAGTACCGGTCTCTTTGCCGGAGGCGGCGGCGCCTCGACGTCCGCCGGGCGGATCGTGTTGTCGCCCCGCCGTGAGTTGACGCTAATTTGAACCTTTGGCGGCAGTTTTCGAGCCATTAGAGCTTGAATTAGTAGACGTGCGCGTAAGCCGGCCAAACACCTCGGATACATAAAAAAGCTCGAATTGGGATTTGCATGAACTGTATGACAAAGTGGAAGAGAGAGAGGTGTTTTGAAGAAATGCCAAGGAGGGGGTGCAAGAATCATACCAAGACCAAAGGAGACTCTTTCGGTGTCCCTCCGCTGCCGGCAAATGAAAGCTTTTCCATTTCTTCACACTTCAGCTTTTAGCCTGAGTTTTGTTTTTGTCTTTGTCAGCATTCAAAAAATTGAAATGAAAAAGCAATCTAGGAATGATAACAATTACGCATGTTTTACCAGAAATTTTTGAGTGGCGGGTGGGTATATCCCACGTGGTACCTGCTCGGAACATTCGGGCCCGTTCAATACGTTTTTGGACAGTTCGGATTGAAATCCTCTCTCTCCTCTCCTCTCACCTCAACATTTTTTCTTTTATTTTTCTCTTTCCAAATCCGAACCGTCCAAAAACTCAATGAGCGGCTCAGATGCACCAAGTGGTGTCCGCTCGGCATTGAATTTTTTTATATATTTTACACACACACTCACATCTTTTGATGGGGCCCACACACATTGGAAGTGTAGTTTGTGTGGTTCCCAATGTGAATGTGAATGAGTTTGTATAAATGCTTGTTGGCTCCGTTTGCTTGGGCGTAAAATATTTTCCGTATTTTCTAGTGTTTGGTTGTGGAAAAATTAGAAAAACATTTTACATGTAAAACATTTTCCATCAATTAGATGAAAATGACTTACTTTTAAATCTTCCGTAAGTTATTTTCTGAAATGAACCCGCTGCCTTCTACTGCAATTCCCACTGCTCAGTTTTCTCGATCGTTAGTCTTGACACACATTCAATTATAATATTCTCAGATCTCTCCACCGTTTAAGCCCTCCTCTCTCTCTACACTATTTTGTTGATTTCTGAAAATATTTTCAAATGCCAACCAAACACCGGAAAATAAAAGTCTGAAAATTGTTATCTGAAAAAATATTTTACATTGTAAAACATTTTATACCGAAACAAACGGAGTTCAAGTGTTTGTGGTCGTAAAATGATTGAAAATTACAATTCTCTCCGATGGGTATCCGTCCTGCCCCGCTTGTTCGGAAGTACAGTAAATATCATCCGAATTGGTACTTAATAAAAGTGAATACGGTGGAACTTAAAAAATAAAAAGTTTATGTCCGAATCGAATTTGAGTGCAATTTTGTTTATCATCATCTTTAAAAGAAGGGGGAATAAAACTCTTTCCCCTACTTGCTAAAGAGGAGAGGGAGAGACTACTCTCCGAATATGGAACGGGTACCTTATGCAATAACATGGTCATACTTCCTCTGTCTCGATTTATTTGTTTAATCTCGGATTTTCAGCTTATTAAAAAAATTAAATCTAATTCATTGATTTGAAAATTTACAAAATCTCATTCATTGATTTTAAAATTGGACAATCAATTTGAAACATTTATAAAATTATAAGTAAAAAAAGGGGAACAAATAAATCGGGACAGATGGAGAGTAGTTAGAATTATCGATCCGTTCTCTTCCATGCATGACGCATGCTGCCGACTCGTGGAATTGGCTCGGCCTCTAGAAGATGAAAAAAACTCAATGGAATAAAAAATTGCTATCCACGGGTGCGTAGGACCATTACTTTAGTCCACGGATACTATGGGATCAGCTCACCTGCGCGCACCTTATCCAACGAACTCCTCCGAACTCAATTTTACGGGGATCTATTACGGGCACACAACAGTTATCCAAACCGTTCATCCCGTAGACCTTACTAAGAAAAAGTTTCGTGTGAAAGATTAGCTTAATCAGTAGTCAGTGAAATGCAAAAATAATTTGTACAAAATGGACAACAGTTCACATAATTCAAAACTTAGATCAGGAGTATATTTTATACAACTTTTTAATGTATATTTGTCTCTGAACGATCAATCTAAATTCCTTTCAAAATCCTGTAACTAGTACACGATGAACGGTTTGGATTAAAGTTGGTAGCCTATAACAAGGCTTGAAAAATAGAATTTGAAGAGGTTTGCTGGATAAGGGGTTCAGTGGGGGTCTGATCTCCTCCATCCCCAAAATTCTTGTGCCTCTTTGTTGAAGATTTTTTCGGCCATTAGATTGTGTGATTTTTTTCTTTAGAGCTGCTACATGTACAACAAAGGCTGTACAACAGCTGCGTACAGATGGCTTTTGCGTTCATATCGAGTTCCGCAAAGATGATCGAAACTGCTCATTTGTTCAACACATTTCATTTAGGGTTCCTGCAAAAAAACCATCTCAATCCAATATCGGAAAGGGCATATACGAATTATCCGACTTTGCTTCAAAATTTAGGCTAAATTTTGAAGCAAAGTTGGATGATTCTTAATTGCCCTTGCCTATATCGTATTGAGATGATTTTCTACAAAGACTTTAAACAAAGTGTTTTGAACAAAATGATCTGCCCTGATCACCTTTTTAGAATTCGAGACGGGTGCAAAAAAAATCTGTACGCAACTGCTGTACAGCATTTGCTGTACTCTTATTTATGTTTTAAATTTAAAGCCCGAAAAATTCCTGGTAGGAGACACAGGAATTTTGGACACAAAAGTATTCTGCCGAGTTCGGGGGTGAGCTGATCCCTGATGTTATGCATACAGCTAAGAGACCTGTCATTGTTTTCCTTTCCGACTTTAAACCAAGAATCCCGTTAACGGGCATTCCTCCCAAATCCCCTCTCTCTCTCTCTCTCTCTCTCTCTAGGCTTCCAAGCAGGAAGGGGGTCAAGTGCATTCGTCTGATTAGGGTTTGAGAGAAATGGCGTTCTTCACATCAATCGCGTCCAGCCTGTCCAATTTCGGCAGCGCAATGCACCAATCCGTCAATGGGTATCTTCTCAAAACTCTATATTTCTTCATTCACTTTCCTTATTTGGAAATTGGATTTCCAATTGCCCTAATTCGAGGCCTCTTTGCCCGTTTGCTGCGGTTTCGCTCACATTTTTATATGCCCGTACGGATAGTGATTAAAAAAATATTTGTCACTTCATAGAATTATTATATATATGAAACTGATTGTTTTGGTTTGCATACGCCGGACCACTTCGGGGGTAAACGTCGAATTTTTTTAAAAAATGTCAGAATTAGAGAATTAGATCCAAATGGTTATTGGTTGGAGCACGCGGCACGGCCCCTTGAAATCCAAAACAAACCAAACCGAGCTCCCATATGAGCTTGCCCCAATGGAGTTGATGACACCTCACTGTCCTCACCTAACAAAGCTAAGTCTCAGGCTTTGACCACTAAGCCAACCCCTTGGGGTTAAGGGGGAAGGATCTTTAGAAACCCTCGGTTCCATCTGGGGAAGAATCTGTTTTCCATTTTTGTTCTTTGAATTACTCATACAATCACTAAATTATATATGAATATCACCGGAAACTAAGATAGGAGAAGTTTGAGTCTGTTCACTTCGTATATTGATCGTGTATGTGATGACTCAATATCGCGTTTTATGTTGTAAGAGACGAAGAAATAAACTAATTCATCATGTCTATTAAAAAGTATTTCATGTTGACTAAATAGTTGTTGATGGAATCCATGAATTAACATAATTTGAGAGTGAACCAGTGTGCTAAAAGGTGACCCGCCGCCACAATTTTCCCCTAGGCGGTTTGTTTAGGCGCTTGGTGAGGCTAGGCGGGTTCCTAGGGTCTGGAATCTAAAAAAAAAAATTAATTGCGAGGCGGTGCCCAGGCGGCCTAGGCGCTAGGCGGTGGGTCGCCGCCCAACTAGCGCCTAGCGCCTTTTAGAATACTAATTGCTAGGCGGCGCCCAGGCAGTGGGTCGCCGCCCGACTAGCGCTTAGCGCCTTTTAGAATACTGGAGTGAACTAAAGCTTCTTGTTAATTAGTTTTCCCAAAAGAGAGATCGTGGTTGATTTAAAGTTTTTCTTTTCAATATCTGATTGAAACTTTGGAGGCTTTTGATATTCACAAAATAGGTTTTCTTTATAGGGATTAGAGAGTGAAATGTACAACTAGTTATGGGTGTAAACTGTAAAGGGATTTTCGTTTGTAATTAGTGGCTAATTGAGAGTCCAAAGTTTTATAAGGGCACATTGCATGGATATTAAATTGGGAGTTTTGACTTGGCTTCTTTTTTTTTCTTTTTTTCCTTCCTTTTTTATAAGATGGATACTCACGAACGGGCCTGGATTTTATGCT
This sequence comes from Rhododendron molle, assembly GCA_025413875.1. Taxonomy (NCBI): domain Eukaryota; kingdom Viridiplantae; phylum Streptophyta; class Magnoliopsida; order Ericales; family Ericaceae; genus Rhododendron; species Rhododendron molle. The sequence goes on from CM046392.1 coordinate 45,296,013, forward strand.
TGGGGGCTAAGAAGCACGAATACGGATACGATACGATACGGATACGCAGATACGTGATTTTTTCAAAAAGAAGGATACGATATGTTGAATATAAAAGTAAATAAAAAATATATTATATATAATTTTTGATTGGGAACTACATGGGTTCTATTTTGTTATTGTTGTGTATATATAATTTTTAATTCCTAAAATTGCATTAATGATTAAAGTTTTCCATCACACAAGTTCACTATTTCACATGTCGAGAGAGATATATTTACATACATACACACAACAAGAGAGAGAGAGAGACTTACAAGGTTGTCGAGGGAGAGGATATCGTCGGTGTGTTTCTGGTGTTGATTGGTGGGGGAAAAAGAAAAATATAGTTCTACTTGCAATTTTAACCCATATATTTTAAGTAATAACATATTTACCCTTGCGCGTATCCAAAACATGTCCGCGCGTATTGAAAAGGCATTGGGATACCAAAAATAATTCTAAAAGCAGGATACTTTAAAAAAAATGTATCGGATACGTATCCGGAGCGTATCCGAGATTATCCGTGCGTATTCGAAATGTATCAGAATACCAAAAAATAATTCTAAAAGTAGGATACTTTTAAAAGTGTATCGGATATGTATCCGGAGAGTATCCGAGAATATCGGTATCCGATACGGATACGATATGTGATACGGATGCCGAAATAGAGTATCCGTGCTTCATAGCTTGGGGGACCATAACGGGGACAAAGACGTATCTGTGCTTCATAGCTTGGGGGACCATAACGGGGACAAAGACGTTTTTAACATTTAATACTGTAGAACATACTAAGATGCTACACTCCTTCAAGACTTGAAAATTGACCCATTTTCCATAAGTTTTAAGGAATGAAAAAGGGTTTGTACAAATGCTAGAAAGAACGGAGGTAAGTGCCTTGTAAGCACAAGTCTCTAGTTCAACTCCCACCAAGGGCATAGTCATGTCAAGTAGGCTGCGTCAGTTAGAGTTGCACTGCCTTGACCGGACTAGAGAGGGGATTAGTTGGCGTGAACTTAAGCTAGCCCATGCACCTTGACTGCTAAACCAAATAAAGAGAGGAAAAAACAGAAGAGAAATGTTGGGTACCATGGATGAGAGGGAGAGGTGGTCGTGGCACCATTTACTTGATTCTTTTTTATTTTAAAAGGAAAGGAGCCCAACCCACTCACAACTGATAAGTGATAAGTAGAGATAAAAAAATTCATTAGGTATAGAACTATAGAAGAACATTTTTACCTAGCCGTGGCTTCCTATAGCAACTAGTGTTTCCATCCTTGAAGTCATACACTCCTTGGTTTCAGTAAATGTCATTTCTAAAGGATAAAACAATCATACTGCGTCTTGTACTCATCAAGAGTTCCCAGAACCCTTTGATCTATGAAATGAAGGTTGCGGTTTTAAGGTAAGTGACTAGATTCAGTGATTCAAGGAAGAGGGCGAGAGAATATAATGGAAAGAGTCTTTGAGATACATCTAGTAAATTGAGACTTCACTTTATTAGGAAACATACAACTTCATGTTATTGTTTCTGATGCTCTGCCCTCGTTTTTGGAATTTGATAATCACTTGTGAGAATGTGTGCACGTGTTTCTAATTTGTTTTTGGTGCTACCGCTTCAATGTTGTTCCTGCAATCATCGTGGTTTTGGATTTCATGTATAGGTGCTTCGCTTGCTTGTTATGCTCATTCTTCTTACTAGTTGGATAAAATAACCTTCCAATGAGCTCATTTCAAGCCAGAGTAATTTGATATTGTCATGATTGTTGGTATATATTCTACATATATATCCTGCAATCCGTTGTGTAATTCCGCATTTAGTGAGCATACTCTTTCTTTCATGAAATATATAACTTGGTCAACGGTAATCAACTTTATCATTTTAGTACTATCTATTATACTATACTATGTTCTGGTTCCCTGAAATTCTGGTATACTGAATCAATAATCCTACATGCATGATGTTATTGTTTTATTATTTTCTCATATTGGTTCCCAAATGTTTCACATATGCACGATGTTGGAGACCAGAGTAGTGTAATTATATTTAGGGTCGTCGGTAAAATGGTCTGATTTTATAATGTTTTTGTCACGTTGTGTTGGTTAGTTTTTGGTCTCAACTTTTAGACTCTATTTGCCTAGTCACCTATCTGAATGACGGTCATTTTTTTGCTTATTGACGCTCAAGTTCTGTTGTCATGGTGGTCAATGATGTACAATTTTCATGATGTAGATGGATTATTATTATTTTTTCTTCATATTATGAAGAATCTATTTCCCATTAATTGGTTGGATTTCTGTCCTCCAGTTTGATGGGTTATGAAGGCCTGGAAGTTATAAATCCAGAAGGGGGGACTGAAGATGCTGAAGAGGAAGCACAAAGAGGAAGGTGGAAGCAGGAGGTTCAATATTTTTTCCCCCTTTCCTTTCATTATGCAGATGCAAGATTTTGCTTTGCTATTTCTGTAATTTTTTGCTTGATTTTTCAGTCATATGATGGATATTGATATTTCAGTTAGTTATTATACTTACTTAGATGTGCATTAAGTATGTGTGTATGGGGTTCTGATCCCAAATGTGGTTCATGACTGAAAAAGTTATTTGTTGACAAGAACTGCTATCTTCTCCTTTTCGCATGACTTGTTGACATGTACATAATCTGTAATATAATGAATACTTGCCCTCTGTCAAAGACTTTAAGCAGATACTCTTAACTTGTGTTGTTTTCATGGTTGGCAACTTTCCTGTTGACTCAACCGTAGGGGGTTGCTTTAACACGTGCTTGTGTAAGACCCTAACTACACAAACTCCAAACTTTCTCCCTGTAATATAATGAATACTCGCCCTCTGTCAAAGACTTTAAGCAGATACTTTTAACTTGCGTTGTTTCATGGTTGGCAACTTTCCTGTTGACTCAACGGTAGGGGTTGCTTTGCACGTGCTTGAGTAAAGACCCTAACTACACAAACTCCAAACTTTCTCCTCTGCATATTCCTTTATTTGTCTGTTTCATATTCGCATTTAAGTTCTTTTCCTCACAGGACAGGGATAGTTATTGGAAGATGATGCAGAAATATATAGGTTCTGATGTCACGTCGCTGGTGTCACTTCCAGTTTATATTTTTGAGCCAATGTCAATGCTTCAGAAAATGGCAGAGGTTCGTGTTATTTGCACCACACTGAATTGTCTGTTTAATGGCACTTGGGTTGTTTAATGGCACTTGGTGTTAAAATTTTGTTGCAGTTGATGGAATATTCCCAGCTCTTAGATTTAGCAGATGAATGTGAGGATCCCTACCTGAGAATGGTTTATGCTTGTAAGATCTCTCTCTCTCTCTCTCTCTGTGTGTGTGTGTGTGTAGTGGATCTCTCTTGTGGAACTCATGATTCTCTGTTGCAGCATGCTTCTTTATATCCATCTATTATGCTTGCCAACGAACTTTGAAGCCATTCAATCCAATACTCGGTGAAACTTATGAAATGGTCAATCATGGTGGCATTACATTTATTGCTGAACAGGTAAGCTTGAGGCTTTGAGCATATTTTCCATTTTTTATTCTTTTGCTTTCCTCGTTTTGTTTGTAGTATGGGTCATCATACTTTTTGACCGTAATCAACAAGGATTATTCTTTCTTGCCTATATTTTAGAACAGTCGAACTTTCTTTAAGTGGTATTCCTAGTCTATATTTCCCCATATTGGACAATTGTGCATAGGAGTTGCAATCTTTTGAATAATTTACTTTCAGGTTAGCCACCACCCTCCAATAAGCGCTGGACATGCTGAAAATGACCATTTTGTTTATGACATAACTTCGAAGGTGAAGACCAAATTCTTAGGAAACTCGCTTGAAATCTATCCCCTTGGAAGGTAATAATTATGTTGGGATTCAATATTATTAGGTATTTTGACTTCTTTTGCTAATGATGCCGACAAAAGAAGGTAGAAATTGTACACATTTTTGTAAGACATGATATTTTTGCAACTGCCATTTTATGAGTACTTGTAGGAGATTATTACCACAAATGTCAAACAACAGCTTGTTCAAAGTTGAAGGGATGTTTGATGTAAAGAGAATTGAGGAATTGGTGATGGATTCTTTTGGTGCATTCTAATATTCTTTCAAATAGTATGATGTATTATTAGGAGTAATTGATAGGGTGATGATGAGGACATTTTGCTACCATCAATGTGGCGCTTTACATGGCACTGCCGGTATCATTTAAGGCCCTACAGAGATGGTACCAAAGTAAGTTAGCAATACTGTATTAGAAGAGTACTATGTGCCGTGGGCATGGAACCTAGCATTTCTGATTGTCCTTTTCACCTTCATGTATTTGTGATTTTTTATTTTATGTTACCCAGTTCTAATCTCTATTACGTTTTACACCTGTACCCCAATACCTCCCTCAAACAGTTTCTCTCCTTACCTTTCTGATTTCTCAAAGTGGGATGTGACTGTTATTATCATTGTGGTGCCTTGTGAAAAGTAGAAGTAGAATAATGATAATGGTGTTGGTTTACTAAGATTAGGTAACCTCATAATGGTTAGGAATTGGAATACGCCCAAAAGGGTGGGCCGCTTTGTATGTATCAAGATTCTGGGAGTGCCTGCTAGTTAAGCTGGTGATGTATGAGGGAAGTCTGTTAGAAGGCATCATGCTTCCACATTGGCCGAAATTATTGATAGCACTTGTTGAATGGGAGTAGCTGTATCAAAGACTTGGCGTTTAATCGTGTTATCCATTACCCCTTTGTCCTTGGCTCATCATCACACTTAGGCTTGAAAACTATAAAAACGAAGGAGCAAGATTGAGAAAGCTTGTTCCAACATCATGTGCTGTGGACTTGAAATAATATATATATATATATATATATATATATATATATATATATATATATATATATATATATATATATATATATATTAGTTGTTGATGTTATGACTCAAAAACTGTTTGGTGAACAATGTATTTGCTGCTCACTTTTGATATAATTTGATATGCAGGTCACGAGTGACCCTGAAAAGAGACGGTGTGGTCCTAGATTTGGTGCCTTGCCCTTCAAAAGTTAATAACTTGATATTTGGACGAACTTGGATTGATGTACCAGGTGAGATGACTTTGACAAACTTGAGCACTGGGGATAAAGTACTGCTGTATTTTCAACCTTGCGGCTGGTTTGGGTATGTGCTTAGCCATCATTCTCTGTTGGTTAATATTCATATTTGATGTGTTTTTTATTTACTCACTGCTTGGTAAGTACATCTTTGCTGCTTTTAGAGAATACAACTTTGGGTCTTGACATCCAATTTTCAACCAACATCAAATTGCTTAGTCATTAAATAAGTCATGTTTTCATAAACTTCCTTTAAGTGTTCTCTAAGCATGTGCAATCACCATTGTACACTGCGGATTTGCACCTGGTTTGGTCGTTTGATGGGTGGTTGTAAGACACCACATGAACTTCTTACCCACATCATCTTGGCAGCACCTAGTTTTCTATCGCTATAAGATCTTTTTTTTTTTTTTTTGGTATAAGATCTATTACACTGTTGTTAATGATGTTTCTGGGGAGAAATTCCCATGGACTTCTGTTTCCTGGCATTCCTGCCTTTATTAGACCATGTCAATCTTGTACAGCTTTAGGTGGGAAAAAAGAAGGAAAGATAGGTACTTTCATCTCAGCTTGTAGTTGTTTTCTTCACCTCCTCTTTCCCTGCAGCTGTTCCTAAATAATGGTTGTTTATATTGCTCTCAGTTTCAAAATAAAAAAATGAAGATCATCGGTAGTTTTCCTTTGAAAGTTCAGAAACCAAAGTTTGATTCAAGTTTGCTAGATTGTAAATATTTCCTGTAAAGTATCACCAGATTTTACAGCTAAATTACATAATGTGAGGACCATGTCCTAGCATGAAACACCAATAAAAAAAAAAAGGGTGTTGGAGTTTGTCCCACATCGGTTAATTATCTCCTCCAAATCTAGTATATGAGCTTGGGCGGCCTCTCCACTCTTTGCCAATTGGTTTGGAGGTGGATGCATTAACTGTTAGACTTGTCTCACATCGCCCATCTAAGCCACCCAAACTTGGTTAATAAATTCTAGAGACTACTCCACCTATAGCCAATTGGTTTTAGGTTGGAACCCTCTAAGAAATCTAACATGGTATCAGAGCTAGGTCTTGGGTGGCCTCACCTCTCGTGAGAAAGTCTCTGTCATCTCTATCGCCCGAGTCAGTCAGCCAGCTCCTGGTCTGTCGCCTCCACGTGCATCCGGGCTGCACGTGAGGGGGAGTGTTAGACTTGTTCCACATCGCCCATCTAAGCCACCCAAGCTTGGTTAATAAATTCTAGAGGCTACTCCACCTATAGCCAATTGGTTTTAGGTTGGAACTCTCTAAGAAATCTAACATTAACATGGTATCGGAGCTAGGGTTTCGGAGAATTTGTTCCCCCTTATTTGTGCCATAACCATTGTTTGTTGTGATCTAAGTGTTATGGATCATTTGTTTACCTCTCCACGTGTGATTCGGGGGTCGCATATGCGGGGGAGTGTTGGAGTTTGTCCCACGTCGGTTAATTATCTCATTCAAATCTAGTATATGAGCCTGGGCAGCCTCTTCACTCTTTGCCAATTGGTTTGGAGTTGGACCCTTTGAGAAAGGGTACCTAGGAAGAAATCTCCATTCAGTTTATTAATTAGCCTTGTCATTGGGAATGTTAATTTCTTGTATATCTTTGGTTTCATGCCTTTGGATACATTTGTCATTGGTTGCAGTGCTGGTCGCTTTGAAGTTGATGGATATGTGTACAATGCCGCTGAAGAACCCAAAATTTTGCTGACTGGGAAATGGAACGAATCAATGAGTTTTCATCCTTGTGATGCAGAAGGAGAACCCCTGCCGGGCACTGAATTGAAAGAGGTTGGCTTCATTGACTTTCCTTTTGTCTTGCCCCTTTTTTTCCGCTCGTAATCATTTTCCTTCTGCTTTCTATACTGTAGACCCTCTCATTTGAGACTTAATCTAACAATCTTATTACATCAATGCTAAGGCCTAAGAAGCATGGACATTCACAAAGGTGTCGTTTTGTGTTAAACAACACTACTCTTCATCATGTGGCTGTCACTTTTCCAACCCAGCCGGTTTATTATTTGTATTTCTTAGAACAGGTCACACTTTACACTTGGGGGACCCCCATGTCCGTCATTTAGACACATGAATCACATTACATGTACAGAAAAATCAAAAAGGAAACATTCGTGGTCAAAACATACCTCTATTCCAAAGAAGATTCTCTCAGGCTCTGTAGGTGGGAGATTGTTTGGTAACTTGGGTGGTTCCTGCTACTTGCTCCCAAATGCTATTGATTGATTTTAGAGACTTTGGTAGTAACAAGGCGGCAAAAGCACTGAGGGTTTGAATTTTTTGCTCACTCTTCGGGTAATTTTGTTGGAAAGAAATGCAAGGATTTTTGGGTCAAGCTTGAGGAGGTTGACTCTTTATGGGATATAATTAGTTTGTTATTGTTTTTTGGGCCTTGGTATCTTCTCCCTTTAAGGCAACTCCTGTACTTTTTAGTTCCACAGATTGTAAACAGGTGAGTAACATGTTACGGATTTTGCTTACTGCTTTATTTCATCTTTGTGTTCCTCTTCTCTGATCCTCTTGTAGCCATTTAATAACTCTGTATTGACCAACTAAAAACCTACTGCCGTTTTTCTGATGCTGCCACTGTGCAGGTCTGGAGAGCTGCTGAAGCCCCTGAAAATGACAGATTTCAGAGCACATATTTTGCACACAAGCTAAATAGCTTGGACACCGCCCCTAAGAAGTTATTGGCATCAGATTCTCGCTTGCGACCCGATAGATATGCACTTGAGAAAGGTGATTTGTCCAAATCTGGTTCAGAAAAGAGCAGGTATCTCTCTCTCTCTCTCTCTCTCTCTCTCTCACTCATGAACCTACTGAAAGTTGGGACAGATTGGATTGAAAGAAATGATAACCTACCAAACAAGGGGTTAAAAAGAGAGATACATTATTCCATTTTTCTCCTATGAATGTTGTTATTTTTAGTGGGGAATTTGATGGGCCACATTAACCTTGATGTCATGACAGTATCATCACTTATCATCAATTGCGTCAATTGTTTTGTTTTATTTTCTATTTCACTTTTTCTGTATTTCAATTATTCAAGTCGGGGTTCAAGTTTCCTCAAGGTTCATTACAGCATTGCGTAATTCAAAGGGACTCCCGACTTGAATTTGTGAGGGGATTGCTATAATGATTGTGTTTCTGTTTCTGCAGTCTGGAGGAGAAACAGAGGGCTGAAAAAAGACTTAGAGAGACCAAGGGCCAGCAATTTACTCCAAGATGGTTTGACCGATCTACTGAAATTGCTCCTACACCTTGGGGCGACTTGGAAATATATCAATTCAATGGCAAATACGACCAACACCGGGCTGCTATGGATAGCTCAGACAGTATTGAAGAGGTAGACATCGCGTCAACAGAGTTCAATCCATGGCAGTATGGAAACTTGGCAACAGAATGAGATGTTACATCATGTACTTTGCCGGCATAATGTTCTTTCTGTATTGTTTTTGGATGCCGCTTGTTTATTATTGTATTCTGTTGAATAGTTCAGCCTGGTTTCAGTATTTATAATTCGCGTGAATAATGTGCTATTTTAGATCTACATTTTGCAATAAGAGCTTCAGCAATACATATTGTGAATTGCCAACCCTTTCCACAAGACGGTGCCTTAAGTCCAAAATACCGACCAATCCGATTATCAGAAATTGTTACTCGGAATGTTGCTAAACAGAAGCATAGCAAATTTTAATATCATCATTAGGTTTGCATTCATGGGATCAGTAGCTGATGATAAGTAAATTAAGCAGTACCAATTGGCAGTTGCATAGCAACAAATATGCTTCTTATGAACCCATTCACTGCTCCTGTTCTTACTTCTATTTATTCTAGGTTAATATCCAAGCCCCAGGCTCACAATACAGAAATGGATAGCAGAATAGTGAATAATAGACTCTGAGATCGGATGAGATATTCCCAAATCTGCAGTTACAGCCATCGTACATCAAAAACGAGTTGTGATCTGGGAAAACAGAGCCTTGAAATCCTTTGTTGGGGTGCCAGCTCCCTCAGGCTTCGAGGCCAGGTCAAATGCCTTAAATTTGGCCTCCTCGAACTGTAGCGCCTGCACAAAATCAGAATGAATTAAGCTAGTTGCACAAAATAACGTATGAATGGAGAGTGCGATTTCAGGTTAAACCATACAAAATGAGGAAAAACACGAATTCTGATCAAACGACAGTACTCAGAAAACGAGACATCTTTCCTCAAGAACGAATACCTGAACACAAACTTCAGCAACATCAGCCCTAGTAATGCTCCTTGTATCTGTCTTAAGTAGCTCATCATCCTTTCCAACAAGTAGTTCTCGAACACCCCCTTCTCTGTCTTGTAAGCCGCCAGCCCTAAATAACCAGAAAGATTCAAGTAACAAAGTCTATCAACTGAACTACTGACTAGCTGAAGTAATAAGGGTAATCTATGCTAGATTGCTAGGGCATAAAAGGCGACCACCATTTCAGCTCTTTTCAGTGGCTATGTAACGTCTTTTTGTTCATGGACAAATCGCCTAGCTGTTTACTTATTTCTATCCTTCAATTAACCAACATGTATGGAGGGACATGTATGGGTGGGGCGGCCCAAGTCACCCCTACCTTGCCAGAATCCCCCAACATGTATTATAAATACTACATTAAAAATTCATAATACTATATTGGCCCCCCAAACTACAATAAATAAAATATAGAGTGGCTATGTAGTGGAAAACAATTACTTCCTTTGATTGCGAAAAGAAAGTGGCTATGTTTTTCTTGAAGAATATTATTCCTTAGATTCATACTTGAATTTCAAACTACATGCAAGGAAACTTAAAAATTCAATAACCATGTGAATATGTGGAATTTGAGTTTCTAAGTTTTGGGCCCCCTCTATGTGAATCCTAGCTCTGTCCCTCCAACAAACTATTTCAAGTTTGATTGTAAAACCATAAGGGGCTTGATTTAGTCGAAACACATATACTAGAATTTGAGTTTTGAGTTGACCATTGATCGTTAGTATTTAAGCCTATTATACAATCACAAGCAACATTCAAGATGAACGAAAACGGAAAAAAGGATGGGCTTACCTAATAATTGTGTATGGAAGTCCTGAGTCAGCCAGATACTGTTCAGCCTTTCTCTTCCAGACCTGCATATGGGAAAATCAGGGTTGAAAAGGCATGCCTAAAGGCCTCAAAATCCCAGGCTCATCAATCTTATGCCAGGACAGCCCGACGCAATATCTACTTCAATATTTCTTTGTCTGTTTATTTCTCAATGGTCAAGAAACATATGCCTTAAATCGTAATCGGGATCCTGTAAGCGGATACAATGTTCAATCATTTGTTAATGTATCGTACTCTAAATTGGCATATGATACTGCTAAATAATTAGAGTAAAAAAAAGGCCTAACATTTCACTTTGTATAACATATGGTGCCTAGAAAGTATAGAACAAATTGTTTTTATATGAAGTCACAAAGGCCCTCTAGCGAATCAGTGATATCTCCTGTCAGACAATGGACTCGTCCTTCCCAAACTTCAAAAGACTCATACTAGGTCATCAAGACAAAAGATTCTGACTCAGATTTAGGTTTTGCATGCATCTGCCATTGTTTTTTTTGAAACAAAAACTCATTATAAAAAACCAGGAATTAGAAAAGCAGTCCAATCATTTGGAACCCAAAGAACAAAGTTTAGAAGCGTATGGGAGTTAAATTGAGACGGAAAATTTACGAACCAAAATATTCCCCTTCCCTAAGTTGTTTAAGGGGTGGTTAGGATTTGTTCCTCCCATCGATCCAACAAGCACAATGTGCTTCACTCCTGCAGCTTTAGCTGTACATATAGACACGAAAGATCAACATAAGACGTGCCAATATGAACAAAACCAAGAAAAATGATGTGTATTCACCGGCATCTATTTGATTCTTCTGCCCAATCCAGTCAACCTAACATGTAAACATATTCGATCAGCACCATGGGAAACCGAATAAGGCTCAATAACTTAAACTAGAACAGCATCCAGAAATAAGAAGTTAAATCACGCAGTAATGAGCTCCACGTAATTCTTTTAGGCTACGTTCAGATCTTGGTTTTATGGAGCAACTTTGTAACGGGAAAAGAAAAGTAAGGAATTTTACTTCATTGTCTTTTCCTCTATAATGAAGAAGAATCAATTACCTTTTCTTTGCCCATCAAAAATCCCTCTACAGATCCATGATCCAAATATGTCCTTAAATTTGGAACAAAAAAAGTAGTTACCTGCTCAGGATATGCTCCATCTTCGAAATAGAACTCAGGCCTTTCACCTTTAATTACATCAGCCCCGGGCTTAATTTTCGGTACAGCACTGGTGAGAATTATTAGAGAATCAATACCTTCAATCGCAGGAACGATGCTGTCTGCATTCCTTATATCGCCAACGAAAACATCTTCTGCTCCACCAATTTTCACCTTGCTCTCCTCGGTTCTGACCAAACCTTTGGCAACATATTGGTCTGTCTTCTCCTTCAACTTCTTATAAACAATTTGTCCTGCCAAAACAAACCAACATAGAACCAAATCAGGAAGAAGAGAAAGAGCATCATTTCTTCCTAATAGAGTTTCAAAAAGCAGGTGATTATCACTGACCAAAATATATAGTAACAAACAGTTACAATTGAAATATCATAACGTTTTAAAGAAATCAATAAACAGAAGCAACGTGGAAAATCGATTCTCTAGAGCTTAACAATGATCGTATCATGGTGCAATGGATCCGTAACATTGCAGCACAATGATCCCGGCCCACATTGGTGCATGTGATAGTTGGGTCACATTCAATATCAGAATAAGCACTCATTAAACTACGCACAGTAACAACCGAATAATGTGATTTAGGGTGCTCTTTGGCCTGCAGCTATTCACTGCTTCATTGGGTTCATCACTCCACGCACATTGTTGTTTATGAACAGCTTGAATGCTATACGGAGCAATCAAATAGCTCTAGCAATTATATCGCCCTTAACCAGAAATTGCAAAAGGTTGAAATTGTAGTGACCTCAAAGTTAATTCCATGAAGTACTCAATCTATTGTGTCCCTCAGCCCTAGTGTCATCGGTATGTTCATTTGATCCATGAAACTTGAGTACTAGAGATTACAAGCATTTGGCCATAAACTCGCAGACACAGTTCCACTACGCACATACACGGTTCAAGTACACACCCATACACCACATGCAATTCATAAATTGGGCTGCATGAAGTCCTGAACGACCAAATTGGGTCTGACAAAGATTTGACTAAATTCCGTCTGACATTGATTTGACTAAATTAATTCATAACTTGGACCACTAACCTTCATAATCAACACCATATTAATTCATAACTTGCACCAATGGTGTTCATAATTTGGCAGATGGTACACCCATTTTAGGGGGTGTTTATTGAAGAATTTCCCCCTACTTAAAGTTAAGAAGTTAGAAGAGGGAGATATGAAGCAATGTTCATCTATCAACAGTTGTAAATCACGAAAGGAGTCATCACTGGCAGAAAGGAGCAACCCAAGGTTTTAAATAAAGGCCTTTACGTATTATATCAGCCGCTAAGTAATGAGATTTTGGACCTCCGATACCGTTATTTACTTGCATATTAGGCGATACGATCTGATATGCTCCAATATCGACAAATCTATAGCTGTATCACCGATGCCATTACATTTCTCGATACCGTGATTTAAAACTATGGAGCTAACCAAAGTAGCCTAGTAATGCCAGAACATGGATATTGAAGGAGATGAAAGATCTGCAACATGGTAGATTCTCTCAGATGAAGAAACTCTCACAACTTGGGTCATTTCACATTGCCTATGTTGTAACCTTAATCAATTGAAGAAGGCTAGTTGTACCTTGATTCAACAACTTTATCCGGTCATCAAACAAAACTTTATCACTTTTCTGCACTCCCTTTTTCCCACCCTCTCTTTCTTACTTAGGTTTATTTTTATTAATCAGGTCCAGATTATGCGCACGTCAATTAATCCCTATGAAACCAATCTCATTGTCCACTTGGAGGCCCATTTAAAGCTGGGCAAAATCCCATGTAGACTGGCCAGTGACCACACAAGTTGATAGCACCTAGAAGGTTTCGAACATGACACCTACGGGGAGAGCAAAACGGCCTTGACCATCATACCAACTCCTCAAGGTTGCATTTCAGTAAATAACACATAACTTTTACCCAGAAAACGTGATTTAACTCCAATAGCATAGAATCACAAACAATACCCAACAAGAACTTATGGAAAAGTTTTTGTTCCAAAAAAGAAAAAAAAAAACTTATGGAAAAGAAAGTGTGGAAGAAAAAAGCCAAACACGTGTTCCAAACAAAGCCTAAAATTAACCAAACCCACATAAAGAAACACATAAAATCCGGAAATATACACACACACATCCAAAGAAACACATACAACTAACTTTAACGTTAAGATAGATTCAGAGGTGGCTGTACATGTATCCTTCCATGGTCACATGAACACCCAAAAGTATTTTGTTTGCTTAAAATACATGTAAAAATTATCAATTAGTCTTGTTTTTGAACTTACATATCAATGAACACCCATTTTTAATTATCTTGAACATCTAACTCAAAAAAATTGAACACCCAACAACCAATTGAACACTCATTCACAATCCAATTACAGCCCATCAATCCAGGCAATTAATACTTGAACACTCAACACATTACCTCAAACAAAATTACAATCCTGATGGAAAAAAGTTATAGTAGTAAAAAAATAAAGAGAAAAAGAAGAATCTAGTGGTTTAAGTATTATGTTCTGCGTTCTCTATCCATCTCCATTGTCAATGGTCTAAATGTGTTAATTTTGCATTTGTGACAAAAGCTACGTACTTTATTATCTATTTGTCTAGTTAACTTGTAGAATTACATACAAAGCTTTAAAAAAATTCAACTACATTGCAAAATCCCATTAACTTGAATGATATTCCGTCAACTTTAAAGCTACGATAGAAAATCTCATCATGTCATCCAAACAAACAACATATTTTCGAAAGGTCGGTCAACAACCTTAAAAAAAAAGTTCAAATTTTTGTTAAATAATATAGTGCGTATGTTTTTAAATTCTCATTTTGCATCGTAGTTAAATATTTTACAATAGCAGTTACGTTTTTTGTCCGCACTATTTATACAGATTTTGCATATATATTTTGGTCAATACACTAGCTAGTAGAGTTAAGGTAATTTATAAATACCCTATTATAAATTTCTGGAACAGTCACTGGATAGATTAATCATTTACCAAAGCTTTGATTTCCCTTTGTGGTGGCACTCTTGTGGTGTCATTTGCCATATCAAGGGTTTAAGCCATGGTACGCATACCCTCACCCAAAAGATAAATTAATCAAATAAAGAAGAGTGGAGTGAGAGAGTAATTACCGGTTCTACCCCCAGCACCGGTAACAAGGACTGTGCTTCGGCTCAAATCCGCCATCGCTGATGAAACAAGACCCACGAAAATTCTCTCGAAAAGAAACCCTTTTTTTTCCCGATCCTCGAAATGGAGAGAGAGAGAGAGAGAGAGAGAGAGAAAGAGGGGAAATATGGAAAATATTACTCCCTTGTAGTAATGGGCACCAACCAGTAATTAAAGGGAAATCACCAAACGAAATTTATGACATTAATTACCCAAAAAAAAAAAATTTATGACATTTACGCAGAGTCGGCTAGCAGAAAAGGTATGCAGTGCTCCTGGGCCCACGGCATTTGCCTCAACAGTCGTTTAGTTTTGTTGGAAACTTCTAGTTGATGACTGGTAGTTGATCTGTGACGCGGCTAAACTCTAATCCCAGAAGAGAGAGAGAGAGAGAGAGAGAGAGAGGAGGAGTTACGTGGTTGTTTATTTGCCGGTGAAAAACACAGCAACGAGTTTACGACCCCAATTTATGTATCCACGCACATAAGTCGATCTGACAAATTTGCCCTTAAAACATCAAAGGCTCTCTCCCCCTCTCTGTTGAGCAAATGAAGTTTGCTTCGATTAGGGTTGAGCTTCGCTGACTATTCAAGGTTTGATCTGTATGATTAGATATCGAGAATCTAGGGGCTGCACCCTAAAAATTAAGAGTGGTAAACGGGTGGGTTTAGATCAAATTGGACAAGTTGTTAATGGGTTGGATCTTTAATGGGTCATTGATCTATTTAGACCCATTAATTATTAGTCTAATTACCCATACCCAAACCCAACCCATATATCTAAAATCCAACTCGACCCGCCCATTAGCCCAATTAAAATGACTAAAATACCAATGTATACTAAAATGACCATATTACCCCTACAATTTTAAATGGCTAAAATATTCATATACACTAAAATTACCAAATTACCCTTCGTACTAATTCAACAGCTCACAGAGTTTCTTCGTCATCTCCCAATGTTTCCCGCTTCGACTCCTCTTTGATAAGGACATGTTCTATAAATCCGACTTCGATACATCCTATTATAATCCTATAAAAAGCGAATATTTTTGAAGTCTCTTTGTGCGGATTTATGAGAAAAAAAATAAATTGTACATAGCATTTGTGTTTTTAATTAGTGTGTCGTAGGACTTATTTCATTTGTGTTCTGCTTAATTAATTTACTCAAATGTACTATTTATAAAATCATAAAATTAAGCAAATTAGACAGCACTATCCAATGGGCCTCGATCGTTTGTTATAACATGGTATCATCGTGAGTCGCATCTCTGATCAATAAAGTGGCACGGAACGGATTAAGTTAATAAATTGTATAAAGTGCTAGGGTTTTCTATATAATAAATTGTTGCGAGATGTATATATCTGTTTTGTTTGTACCCGTAAATTTCCATTTTGATCAGAATCAAAACTAGCCCATTGCGAGATGTATATATCTTCTTTTTTTTTTGTATTTATTCAATTTTTTTTTCGTATTTGATAGTTTTGCGTCAAACTTTTTGTGACTCAGTGATTCGTTTCGTCGAGAAAAATTAGAAAAGTAAAAAATTATGATCGAAACTCATAAATTTGTTCAAAAAGACAAGAAAAAGTAAATTTTTTTGTCTTATTGACTTGTTTTTGTCTTTATTCAAAAAATTATTAGTTTCGATCAAATTTTTTTTACTTTTCCGATTCCTCTCATCGAAACGAATCAATAAGTCACAAAAGTTTGACGCAAAACAAAAAAATGCAAATTTTTTTTGAATAAGGACAAAAAAATAAGTCACTTAACTTTTTAATCTAAACCCTATGCGAGACTACCATGAGAGAAAGTTATTCACGGCGGAGCGCAATTTCACCAGTCCATTCGCGCAATCGATGGATGAGATGTATTTTCAATTTTGACTGGTCAAAATAATTATTACCGATCGTAATTGATTTTTAATTTGGATCGTTCAAAATATTTTTGAACGCGTGTAATTTAGCATAGAAGAATTGAATGAGAGAGAGAGAGAGACAATTTGATTTACATTTTAATTTTTTACCGAGACTTTGCCCTGCTTCATTCCCAGTGCAATCTAGTAAAGAGGTGAGAATTTTGGTGGGTGACCCATTGGGTCATTTAAGTTGACCCAATTGATGCCCAATTAAGACCCAACTAATAATGGGTTAGCTGGGTTTGGACCAATTCTTACCCAACTAATAAATGGGTTGGGTTGGGTTGGGTCTATTTTTTAGTTGATGGGTCTGGATTTATTAATGGGTCTGGGTTCAATTTGCCACCCCTACTAAAAACCTAGACGAGTATGTAATGGTAGTCGATGATGTAAATTTTAGGTTATAAATACATGTTACATGCATGAAACAATCGATGTAACTTCTACTTTGTTCTCCATTTCACATATAATAAACACATTAGTATAAGTCGTGAATGTATTCAACTGCAAAGTTGGGGAAGCACATAAAAAATTTATGTGTCTTGTGTTCTTGTTCAGAAAGCCACGAGCGCCAGCCACCTAAACCACCATCGCGAATGTCACCGCTGCCGAATCACGAAGGCCGTCACCGTTAATTGTTCGAAACTACCAACTCAGCTGATTATAAATAGTTCGGAAAACGATTCCACACCACAGTTTATTGTCCGGAATTGTCAAATTCCAAACAACTTCAATTCGTGGCGGCCTCACGAAATCGAAAAATTTGGATGATCGTTGGTTATTTCAGAATTGTGAATGAGGATGATTTGTTGGTTGTTTGGAATTATATATATATAAATCATTCGACACTGTAAATCCGAACGACTGTTTGACTATTCAATAAATATGTTACGAGACTCTTAGTTGTTTGAATTGGGCCTTCTTTATGGGACTGTGGCCCGTCAAATATTACGTATTGGGCTTACCAAGTATTAGACCCAGCCCAAAAAAAGCTTTTGGGGTCTTCTAGACGCGTAGCTTTGCGGGAAACTTCACCCTCTTTTTCTAGGCATTATTTTTTAGGGTCCGTTTCATTAACGAGATAATGGTAGAAAGTGTAGGAAAGAAAAAAATAAATATGGTGTTCGCTACGCAGGAATCTCCGAGAAAGCGGTACAAAGTAAACTTTCCCATACGATACGACCCTCTAAAATTAGAGAGCTTGCATTACTTTTTCTCACAAAAGTTTATCGTGAGAATTAACAATAACTATTTTGACTTTCTATTTCTTGCAAAACTTTCATCCTAATCAAACAGATGCGAGAATTTTTTTTTTTTTTTTTACTTTACTTTCTTTTGTTTTTACTTTTGATAATATTTTTTTCGCTACTCAAACGGACCTTATAGTCCTTTGGGTTGGTAGAAAGTAGAGGAAAAAAAAGGAATCTCTCACTAAATTTAGTCAACTGTAATATTGAGATTCGCCTCGGTGGAAAACAAAATGAGTGAATAAATTTCTTCTTTTTATTTAAAGGGACTAACTAATAGGTACAGATCATACCATGCGTAACCTAATACGGACAACGCTTGAGGGATCCGAACTCAGGACATTAATAAATCAATTATGAGAGTTTACGAGAACAACCGAACCCAATAACTCAATTAAAAAAAAAAAACAACAACTCAACTACTGATTGGCAAATAAAAAAAACAAACAACTCAACTAATATAAGAAATAAGCCCGATACAAGATAGAAATAAAGAACAAAAGAAAAAGCCCCTCTAAGGGAAGAACACACGCACGTAGGTGGAGAGATTCGAACTCCCGATCTCCTAGCGAGATGCAAGAGTCCTGACCAATTGAGCTAGCCCCAATTTGTTAAAAGTTTGCAGATTGCGCGCAATTGCGGAAAACATGAAAAAAAAAAAAAATTGGATGTGGAAGCGGATGGTTGGTTTTCATTGATTGTCACCCTCTTAGCAATATTGTCTATGATTGCAGGTCACTAATGAAAAGATTTGAACCAGTGACTTTCAAACACATTCACCACGAAGCAAACAAGGGTGTGGATAGTTTCACGAAAGATGCGCTCTTTTTGGCTGCGGATAGTTTCACGAAAGATGCGCCTTTTTTGGCTGGGGACTTATATATTTGTCTTGCTACTCCTAATAAATGTATTGTTAATTTTTTTTTTTTTTTTTTTTGTAGGATTGAAGACTCTGTGGGGTTTAAATTCCCTAAACTTGTTTCGGTTTAATTAATGTTTCTATTGCAATTTCTTTAGCAAAAACATAAAATAAATACTAAAAGGATGAGGTGGATTGCTAGTGAAATGATAATTTCTTCTTCTTCACCCTAAAAACCTAATTTCCCACTAATTTTTCATCACCACATGATTTTCATATGGTGCGGATGGATGCACGTGTCTAAAATTCATTATCCAAAAAAAACACAGGGCCACGAAGCTACTATATCAGTTCAACATTTAGAAAATTTAATTTTATGATAATATAGAATTATGTTATGACCGCCAGTTGTAAATTTGTCATTGGCTAATAGAGAAGGACACTCTTGGTCCAACTTACAACGACGAAGCTATATATCAATTCAACAAATAAAAAATAAAAAAAATTCAACTCCATCTGATTTTCACACTCCCCGAAGTTAACGATTTGGAGAGTGCGAAAGTCAACTCCATAGTGATTACGTGAGTGCAGTTGAGAAGTGCGAAAATCACTCTCCTGTTTTTTTTTTTTGGCCAAATTCAAGAACAAGCCCCTCCACACCAGTGACACTCATCGTGTTGGAACAGCAGCCTACCAACATAAATAAGGAAGTTGGATTGAGAAACGTGCACCCTACCAACATAAATAAGGAAGTTGGATTGAGAAACGTGCACCTTAAGCCATATAATGCCCGTGCGCATGCATGACCGGGAGCGTGAAAGCGTGTTTCAAAAACATTCAAAACTACACTAATATTCGCAAGAGTGGGAATTGCGTACGTAGAGCGATTGAGAGCAGGAGCGGACGGCTTTAAGAAGGGTTGTGTGGCTAAGCGTGCATCATTAGCCAAAGCAACGGCCACCATGTTGCCAACTCGATGGCAAATTCCAGATGATTAACGAAAATAATCTCCAAAATCAGTTGGACCTGTCCATTTGCCTCACAGAAATCTGAAGAACAGCGAGGGGACAGCGTTGCTACTTTTTAGCCGGCCTTGTCTTTGTCCTGCTTAACATCATAAGTCCACATTCGCCATAAGACAAACACAGTTGGTCGTAACATCTTAGCCGTTCAACAAAATTGTCCATTGTTCTTGAGTAAATATAGTTTGTTCAATTAGATACTTATATCTGATCAACAAATTTTTGTTTGGCATGGATGATGATGGTCGTTTGGCCAAGGTGATCTCGTTGTCACGGTGTCAACCCAACTAATTTTATTGCCGTCCGGGATCCAGCAAGCTTGAGGTGCTGATTTCCCCAGACTTTGTGGCCAGCCCAGTTCTGGGGCGGTTGATCCACGTCTCTATGTTCGAACGACAGTGTTTTGGATGCTGGCCCCACTTGCAGTTGCCGTTCTCCCTGCCCCTCCTCCGAGTCTATTAGGTCGAAAGACAGTGTTTGGGTGATGGGTTCACCTGCTGACTGACGATGATTTGGGCTGTAGATTTACTTTGTTGTTGGGTTTCAATTAGGTTTGGGTTTGACCCACTAGGTGTCTTGGGGTTGGCATCTTGCCAATCCCGGATCGGGTCTCGGATTGACACAAAGATTTTTTTGTTCTTAAGTTTGTTTAGGGATATGATCCCGTGAATCCTTGTTCTTTTAGCTTTCGTAACAACTTCAAAGATTAATAATTTTTTTTTTTTTTGTCGTTCAAGAAATGGATGATGATGGACGTGTCAGAGAGTTACAAAATGAACGATCTAAATCGTTAAATGGCACTATAGCGAGGCTTATTTTTCGTGGTACAGGGATCACACGAGAGGGTTTTGATTCGATTACGCAAGTTTTGCAAGGCTGAACTCGCGAGAGGTTATTCTTGATTGATTAATCGATCACAGCAAGGAATCTACATAATTCAATCAATATGAAAGAAACTAGGGATGAAGATCCCATAGAACATGAACGCACCATTTTTTTCAGAAAATAAACATGATTTTTTTGACTGGGGGTTCTTCTAAGCTGTCACTGATGTTTCCACTGTGAGATTTCCTGGGTAACTGACTTCCGTTTTCTTGTCAACTTCCCAGAGTTCCGGTAACGCTTCCGGGATGTTGCGTATGCTTTCTAGTGCGTAATCTGCACCTTTCACTCTGTGTGAAGTGCCAACCTGAATACACAATTCGAAAAGAGAAGCATCAGATTAGTCACTGTATCGCCAGAATTTGTCCATTTCTTGCAACATCATTTTGTAGAAGTCTTTTTGATGACGCGTGGTCCTCTGTCCCCAAGAATTCTCGTCTCCAAGTTTTTCGTTTCATTCATATTTGTGTGTTTCGAGATTCTGGGGGACAGAGGATCTCTGATCGGTCCATTTTCTGGACTTCACTACTTAAGGAACTTAATTTTCTATTTTCACTTCGTACAGTCAGTTTTACGTGCTGAATTGTGTTGCCAAAGAAACTCTAACATACCAGCACGGTGTGCAGGCCTACGCGCTTTCCAGACTGAATGTTGCGGACACTATCTTCAAAGAATAGATGACGAAACAACAAGAATGGAAGGGGCCAAGGTGATCAACAAACTTTTGTTTGGCATGGATGATGATGGTCGTTTGGCCAAGGTGATCTCGTTGTCACTGCCGGTGTGGGACTGATTGAAACCCAACTTATTCTAATGCCGTCCAGGATCCAGCAAGCTTGAAGTGCTGATTTCGCTGGAGTTTGTGGCCGGCCCAGTTTTGGGGCAGTTGATCCACGTCTGTATGTTCGAAGACAGTGTTTTGGGTGCTGGCCCCACTTGGATTTGCGGATCTCCCTGCCCCTGCTCCGAGTCTATTAGGTCGAAAGACGGTGTTTGGGAGATATCCCCACCTATTGACTGATGAGGATTTGGGCTGTAGATTTACTTTGTTGTTGGATTTCAATTAGGTTTGGGCTTGACCCAATAAGTGTTTTGGGGTTGGCATCTTGCCAATCCCACATTGGGACAAGATTTTCTTGTTCCTAAGTTTGTTTAGGGGCTCTCTCTCTCTCTTACCCTAGCCGTCACACCTTGTTGTTTTTCTCTTCTTTGGTGGTGCGGTTTAGATGTGCGGAGCTTTTGTGCACGATTGGGTCGCCGGAGTTGGAGATCTATCTTGGTGGATGATGATGATGAGGGTTTTTTTTCATTTTCTTGTTGGTTTGCGATCCTTTACTTATTCTTCTCCCTTTTGTGGAGATTTTCTCTCTGGTTTCTTGCCATGAGTTTTTCTCCCGACTGGGTTTCTTTCAGTTGGGTTATTTTGGATTGTTTCTTATTTCTGTAGGAAAATATTTTTAGTTGGTTTGAGGTATAGTTTGTAGGATGAATCCCCGCCGTCGTGGTTACTAGATCCTTTGTCTAATACGAGTTTTCATCTTGATGTACCTATCAGTTGGCCAAAAAAAAAAGAGTTTGTTTAGGGATATCCTGTGAATCCTTGTTCCTTTTAATCTTTGTAACAACTTCAAAGATTAATAAGATTACATCCCAGATCAAGAATTAGTAATTGTATCCAATTTTCAAAAAATCCCAATTGGTTCGAACTTTCTATTTTTGTAATGGAATAGTTACGGAATCGCCATGAATAGGATCAAACCTTAGTCCATGGTATTTCCATGAGGTTCCTCTTTCTTATTCTTAAGCAAGTCCCCGAGAGGGCTCAGCTCATCCATAATTTTTTCTTTTTTTGCCGTTCAAAAAATGGATGATGATGCACATATCAAGAGTTACAAAATGAACGATTTGAATCGTTAAATAGCACTATAATAGCGATGCGTATTTTATGTCGTACGAGGATCACACGAGAGGGTTTTGATTCAATTACGTAAGTTATGCAAGGCCGAACTCGCGAGAGGTTATTCTTGATTGATTAATTGATCGCAGCAAGGAATCTACATCATTCAATCAATAGGAAATAAACTAGGGATGAAGATCCCATAGAACATGAATGCCCCATTTTTATCAGAAAAAATAAACATGATTTTTTTTGACATGGGGTTCTTCTAAGCTGTCACTGATGTTTCCACTGTGAGCTTTCCTGGGTAACTGACTTCCGTTTTCTTGTCAACTTCCCAAAGTTCCGGTAACGCTTCCCGGATGAGGAAGGAGAGAGAAAAAATAACATTTTATTAGACACCTCGTCAACAATAGATCGGTATATTTGGAGAGGTTTTTGGGTTGAGGTAAAATTGCTTTTTGTTTACCTAGGCTGCTGTAAGCTGTTTTGATGCCTTTAATTAGGTAAAATAGCTAAAAAGGTGGTTTTTGCTATTCTTATGTACATGCTCTTAGTTGGTTTGAGGTATAGTTTATTGGATGAATTCCCGCCGTCGTGGTTACTAGATCTTTGACGAGTTTTCATCTTGATGCACCTATCGTTTGACCAAAAAAAAAAAAAAAAGAGTTTGTTTAGGGATATCCTGTGAATCTTTGTTCCTTTTAGTATTTGTAACAACTTCAAAGATTAATAAGATTTTCTTTTTTTGCCGTTCAAAAAATGGATGATGATGCACATATAGAGAGTTACAAAATGAACGATTTGAATCGTTAAATAGCACTATAATAGCGAGGCTTATTTTATGTCGTACGAGGATCACATGAGAGGGTTTTGATTCAATTACGTAAGTTATGCAAGGCTGAACTTGCGAGAGGTTATTCTTGATTGATTAATTGATCGCAGCAAGGAATCTACATCATTCAATCGATAGGAAAGAAACTAGGGATGAAGATCGATCCCATAGAACATGAATGCCCTGTTTATCAGAAAATAAACATGATTTTTTTTTGACTTGGGGTTCTTCTAAGCTGTCACTGATGTTTCCACTGTGAGCTTTCCTGGGTAACTGACTTCCGTTTTCTTGTCAACTTCCCAAAGTTCCGGTAACGCTTCCCGGATGTTGTGTATGCTTTCTAGTGCGTAATCTGCACCTTTCACTCTGTGTGAAGTGCCAACCTGAATACACAATTCGAAAACATGCAGAAGCATCAGAATAGTCACTGTATCACCAGAATTTGTCCGGTCTTGCAGCATCATTTTGTCATAAGTCTTTTTAACTCGTGGTCCTCTGTCCCTAGAATTCTCGTTCATTCATATTTGTGAGTTTCGAGATTCTGGGGATGGAGGATCTCTAATCAGTCCATTTTTGGGACTTTCACTACTTAAGGTAATTTTCTACTTTCACTTCGCACAGTCAGTTTTACGCGCTGAATTGTGATGTCGAAGAAACTCTGACATACCAGCACGGTGTGCAGGCCTACGCGCTTTCCAGACTGAATGTTGCGGACACTATCTTCAAAGAATAGCTGAAGAGACAACAAGAATGGAAGGGGCGTTAGCGGAGTTAAGAAACATCTAATTCCAAATTGACAATGTTGAAGTACCAAAGGAGATTAGATATCGTACTGTTCTCTGGGGGCTAATGTCGGCAATCTTAAGAGCTCGTTCGATGGCATCTTCTGATGGTTTGCAAACGATTGGCGTTTTTGGTAATACCGACCTAGGTTCAGGTTGAGAGAAGTGACCGACTATGTCGAATATTTCGTTGCTACTGGCAATCGTCGAAGATACACTTGAGCCGACGAATTTAATGTCATCTTCATCATCAGATATGGTACTCTTGTGAATGGGATTCAGAGTCTCAAAGCAAATAATCCCCTCAAAACAGTCTTCAAGCCCAAGCCTGCTCAGCGCCTTGGCAGCATGGACCTTGTCTGCATTTGTGAATATCTACACAACAGAATGTCCAGAAACAAAGCTGGTTTAGAAAACAAAGTCTTCAGCTTAATCGCTTCGAAAGCGATCCATGTGTTTTCGGCAACGGACTTACGACTTTGCGGATTGGCAAACTGAGCAAAAGATGCCTCAGGACAGGGTCTGGTTTTAGATTCTCGTAAGGCAGTCTCCCATGAACGAAACTGTGGTACTCATCGTAGTTGAAGTCATACCCTATTGCCTGCAAAACGGAATACAAACTCGACTCAAACGGCTGTTAAGAAGGATTTCAAAAAAGATAACAATCGCGGAAGCCTACGCAACCAATCGAAACCACAGGATAGAACACTAAATACAAGAGTGGAAAATCGCAGCCTCACGACCTAGACACGAGCCTCATGCTCTATTAAGTATTAACACATACTGCCTAAAAAACAAAAAGCTTCGAAGAAAACTGAAAACTGAAGAAAGAAGGAAAAGGTACTTGATATTTAGACATACAAAATGAAGGGATCAAAGGACATACCCTAAGGCCTGCCATTGTCGTCCCGTAGTTCTTGTACAGCAAATTGCTCAAAGCTGGGATTTTGCTCCTGTCTATGCCGAGCCTTTCGACCATGAAATCTAGAACATGTTTAACAGCTCAAAATTAACAAACTGAGAAACAGATAACTATACCGAAAAAGCATGAATCGATTAAAATGCCACCTAATAAGTTACCTTGAATATTCTTGCCACATGAAGCTGCCAAACCGGAACTAACCGGATAGAGGGTATCATCCAAATCTGCAAATTGAAGAAAGTTACAGATCAGTTTCCATTGCTGTGCAGATACTGGTGTTTTTGCCATTAACCCAGGTTTCTAAAAAGAAAGCTTACCAAACAGAAGGCAGTCGTATTTCGGCCTCTGAACCTGCCTGTACCGATCCTCGTACTCCATTCTTCCTCTAAAAATACTTCAGAAAAGAATCGAAGGATGTGAGCATTAGGGACCAGGATAGTTTAAACCCACAAAAACTGATGTGAAAATTCAGTTTAGCTCTTAGTCTAAATTTTCTCATAGCTTAGAAAAATATTTTCCTTAAAATCTTTCCAGGGCTATTGTCCCAGATTAAGGCATAAATGCATATAGATTGGGGTTTTCATTTGTGGCCATCCAAATTTACTTGGGTAAGGCTTTGTTTGAATTTGTGAATATGAAAATCCCCAACCACTACAGCAGGTTGAACCAAGAAAGGTGGACTAGCAGCTTGAGGTTCAAAACTTGTAGACCTAATAAATATTAAATATTCACAACCCACAATCACAAGTTTCTATTTGGTTGGGAAAATGTAGTTGCTCACAAGAAGAACCACCAAAGTTGTATTGTTCCACCAAAAATTCACAGAAAAGGGCATTATAGGAAACTCAATCACTTTACAAGGTCAGGAACGCAACTTTAAAACGCAACTTCTGACAAAATTGCATCCAAAACCGTTCGATGCACGTGGTCCACATACATCGGAAGGCTCCGAGCACAGTTGCGTTCCTCGACTTTTTGGAATAACAAAAGGCTCGTGTATATAGGTTACATACATGGGTTTATTGCAGTTTTAAATGACTTATATAGGTCCTCTGCCCCCAAAATAGTTTAATAAATACACCATCCGAAAACCCCCAAAATGAAATTTTAAATTACATGGGCAACACCTGTGATTATAACCTTGCTTTCGTTCATGAACAAATGAGCAAGCAAAATGCAGAGGAAGGAAAGTTCAGATTTTTTTTCCCCCCTTAATCAACCGAAGGCCATAAAGCTTTAACCTTTGACAAATAAAACCATTAAATGGAGCCCAATTGAGCAGGAAATTGAATTTTTTTTTTTTCAAATTTCTGGCGTTATTACGACATCATTTGGTTAATTCATATCGATAGAATGGAGGGGTTCAGTACAAGAACGTACCAAATTCAAGAATGTTGGGGAGAGAGGGAGAGGGAGAGCTCGAAGAGAGAGAAAGTGTTGGGACGGAAGCGAACAGGGCAGGGCAGAGAAATATCTAGAGAGAGAAAGAGAGAGAGGCAGGGGAGAGAGGGGGAAGGAAGACGATGCAGGGCTTGGGGTTTAAATAGGCAAAGCCGTTGCGTCTTTTTCCACAAAAAAATATAAAAAAAATGGGAAAAAAAAAGTTAGTACTACTATACTTTTACTATTTTAATTGTGGTTAATTATTTGAGAGTAAGTTCTTTTTACCTGCGGTGAAAAATCTCACTTTTTCATCACCACTTTTTTTCGGTCCTACCGTATGCTTATTATTGATCTGAACCGTTTATTTTGTAGACCCCACATAGTAGTGTATCCATGCAAAAAATAAACTTGATCGGACATTGATATAAATATCAAAAATTGAATTTTGTTTTGTAAAATAGATAGTTTATCTTTATTATTATTGACAGAAATCAGATCGTCCATTTTATAAACCAAAATTCAAATTTTGATATATCTATCGACTTCCGATCAAACTGATTTTTTTGCATGATAATAGTATATTGCGGGTTTTAAAATATAAACGGTGCAGTTCATAGCAATAGACACTCAGTAGGATCCATAATAGACGATAGTGAAAAGATAAAATTTTACACCGGCGATGGATAAAATTTATTCTCAACTTGTTTTGATTATTTCAATTGTCGACGGTTTTGGAAAACTTAACCAAGGTGGTTCTAGACTTTTATTAGTTGGTTTCTCCATAGAGGAAAACTTATTTGCGGCTGGGCCGGAAAGAAGCTGTTTAACCACCGAGGTGGTAGCCCAGTTGGTGAGAGCCACTACTTCCCATAATGCATACGAAGGTTCGAGTTTCGGTAGATGCTCAAAATCCGTCTGAGGATCAAAGGGGAGACTTTTCACCAGCTGTGCACTAAAGTGGTGTCGTGATAATGGCTCATTCTCCCGGACGATAGCTATGGCTCGAACCGGACATTCCATTGGCGGATAAGGAGCTCCTATGATCACGCTCAAGAGGAGTTGCTACGCTGGTCGCCCCCTCTTACCCTTTTTTGGATTAAAAAAAAAAGGAAAAAGGAAAGAAGCTGTTTGCAACTGTTTAGATGTGGATTGGTAATCCTTTGACACGTCAGGCAAATTGACGGACGCGGGAGCTTGCCTCTACCCAGTCCAAGAACGGCGCCATTTGGAAGGAAAAAAAAGTCCTTAAATCTCTATTTCCGATCCTTTGTAGCAGAAACGTGATTATAAGATTTTTAGAGACAAAATTTAATTATATCCTTTCAGAATAATATGATCAAAATAGCAAAGATCTTCGCACCGATTTAAACGGATTGAAAATTAGAGCAGTTAATTTTTGCGTGGATTTATCTTGAAGTTAAGTCTAGTCTTACCCAACAATTCTACCGCAGGCGTGTGGGGCCCACTTCGGATTCCAAAAAAATATAGAAAAATACCCGTAAGTTTTATAGTAAATTTTTTATAGGGTACTGTAAAAAATCATCTCCGACGGCTATCGGTAAGTATTTTTTCTGAATCAATTTCCCCCAACGAATCCAGGAAAAAATACTTACCGATATCTGTTGGAGTTGATTTTTTTACAAAGCCTCGTAAAAAGAAATATTTTTGTATTTTTTGGGTATACGTAGTGGATCTCACACACGTGCGGTAGAAATGTGCGGTAAGCGTAAACTGACTGCCCAAAAATCCACCTCTAGAGTAGTTTTTTGAATTTTAGCTGTACTTCCATTTCCAAAACCTTTTGTACGTGACATAATCCCTTATGCACATATTATCCGAATATTTTTTTTTTTTCAGATTCTCATTGCCGTCCAAAAATGAATAACACATGATTCACGCCTGGAATTTAAAAAAATACGTAATTTGGCTTCCAAAATTCCCTTACTGCTCAGTTGACCTTTCACCAGAGTGCTGGCCAGAAGTGTTGGGACTTCAATTATTTGGACACGTGGCAGTTCTGATGGTGGGATCACCCTAGAAAATGATCGAAATGTCGTCTTGTTGCTTGTTCTCATGCATATGCGGAGAATAAAATTAATGAGAAATTGATTTTCCCAGCTCACATTTTTGTGATGCCATAAACACAATATATTTTTGTCCTTCAAAATAGTTTGGAAATTGGGTGGTATTTATTTTTTGAAGTACTAAAAAAACTACTTTTGGATATGTATATTTTGTAAATGCAATTTAATTAATGAAGCCCTCCTCGATCGCTTGCTCTAGTAGCAATACGTTAACAAGTTGTGCACTACAAGTGATCACCACGGTTGCGTATAGCTTTGAAATCTAAGGTCGTTAGAAGTTTTCCTGGCCGGTATCTTTAAAGTTCCGTGGGGGGATTAAGGTACTTGTAAGCTAGCTAGTTTCGGACACTCTGTTATTCAAACTCTGACAAAACAAATTGATCACAAAAAGACCATATTGTTTTCATAAAATGTGCCCCATGAGCAGCTTTGGCGTAGCCATGTCTAATCTCTATAACTTCATCCATAATATGTCTTGGCAATGATACTCCTAGAATCAAGATTAGACATTTTGACATGTTAGTTTTACGTAATTGGATTAAGGGGGTCAAATTAATGTATGGGGGTCATGGGCACTTTGGGCATTAAATTTTTGTAATTGTAATTAAGACAACCCGTAATCTTCAAAATTCCAGTGAGAAATTTTTAAGGAAAAAACGGATTTGGATAAACGAATAAAGAGAATACTTGGGGAATATGCAATGACAATCCTTATCCAGTTTATATATAGTGGTCAAAATGTTTCTAATATTAGTTGCAGTCTAGAAAAAGAAAAAGTGACAAACAAGAATCATCATTGGTTTCGTTTTGCATATAATATTACTTTTCTTCTTTTTTTTTTTTAAAAATCTGACGAGCATTTAGAATTACTAGAAGTCCGAGCGCACGCGAATGTGTGCACGCAAACTCTGCGCCGATGAAAAATTCTTCAAGTACCGTTTCGGGGGTTTTTTTTTTGGACGCAGCGGAATTCAAGAGAGACTAGTTAGTGTATTAGTCTAGACGAGATAAACAACTCGTAGCAACTAGCAAACCTTACGCACAAGAAAGAAAGAGAGAAACTCAACAATATTATTGATAAAAAACTGTATAAACTCTAAGTTACAAATCTTTATATAAGCTTTGAAGGGTAATTTCACATACGAACTCACTTAGGCAATTGCTAACCCTTACATAGGCTGAAACTCTAAAAATAAACTTGGAAAATAAAAAGTCTCAGAATTTGGGGCTTTTTCTAAAATTAAAAATGGGAAAGAAAAATAAGACTTTTTCAAAAAGAATCAACTTAAAAGGAATTACGGTGTAAGAGTTAGGAATTAGGCTGAAAAACACTATCAATAATCAACCTTAGGTTGATGTGTATTGACAGGAACGCGAAAATAAGCTAGCCCACCAAGTTTGGGCCTATTCTGAGCTCGTCCGAATTTTGCTAAATTGGGTAATCTGAACTTAAACACCGTTTGGGCTTCCGGGGCTTGGCTCGGTCCAGTTAATTATAGAATTGGATCTCCACGAATTCTACATCATTTTTTTTTTAATATTAGAACAGACGTTTAACTCGGAGTTGTACAGCGTTACAGGATATTAGGGCATTGAGAAAAAAAAGAAGTGTTTCATACACAAAGGATTCTGGGCACGGGGGAGCGGCTAGAATGTTACCTCGGGCTCACTTAGCGACTCAGTGGGCTGAATCAGTGCAGTAACCCAGTGTTTCTAGGCTTCTTTTTTAGCTGTTATTTCTGTTTTGTTTTCTTTTACTGGCTAGAGTCCGGGTAATACCGATCTAGGTTTCCCTTAGACTCGGCTTTGGGCTGGTCTGAGTCTCCCTTAGATCCGGTGGTGTGCGGTGGTGGACAATAAGTTCAAGGTGTATTCGGCTTCAACGACTCGATTTTGCTATGGAGCGTGCAGGTCTCCGGGCGTCATGGGTGAACCAGTTAGTGTTTGCTCCGCCAGGAGAGCTGTACCTTTCTTTAGATGTTTCTTAGTTGTTGTTTTTCCATATTTAAGCTGTGTGTAATATTGATTGCTGGTTTGAGTTGGAGGTCTGTTCTGGGATTCTCTACTATCTGGACCTAGATTGGTTATCATTTGGCAATTTTGCTGGTCTTGCTTCTACAGGGGGTGTCTGTATCGAAATCTATGGTAGTTTTGGTTCATTCTTATATTTTTGATGGAATCTGTACTGCATTCGGGACTTTGATTTAGGATGAATTGAATGTGTTTAAAAAAAAAAAGAAGAGGATTCTGGGCACATTATTCATACACAAAACAAGAGTCCTAATCTTTCTTGTCTTCTGCAAAATCGTATTCTGGTAGAGAAGCCGAACAGCATCTTGGCTTTCAGACTTCTCGTAGAACAAAATTGGGTTCTATATACTCGCAATAATGTATCAAGCGCACCCTGCGTTATTAAAAAAGATTTAAAAACAAAAACATGTGAATTACTCTGACAAAGTACAAATGGTACTTTCAACCTCAATAAAAGGAGGTCAAGTGTGTACGACAAAGCAAATAAGTGCTTGTCTTTCACGAGGTCGCATGTTCAAATCCGATAGAGGCAAAACATTCCATTGGGACAATTGGAGAGTTTACCGGCTCGGTCGTTAACTTCAGGACTCCGGAACTAATTGAGGTGCGAGCTGACTGGCTGGACATCCTGTTATACAAAAAACAAACGGTACTTTCGGATAATCCGTAGCACAAATTTATACCAACCGCTTGTATTATTATTATAAGGAAAAGGTACAGCTCAAGGGTGGGGCAAAGTCGCAAAGAAGTGCTTTTGGACCTTAGAGCCTCCTGCAGCACAGCCGAGTCGGTGATGGATTCTCTGCCCTAGTGGGGATGAAGTGAGATAAGATGCGTTAGTAAATATACAAAGGGGCATAATTATTTGCAGCCCATTATTTTTTAAGCGTAGCATGTATATAATATGATACACACCTGTATATAATATGTTACACAGGCTACGCTTAGAAAATAATGAGTTGCAAATAGCAGTGCCCTATACAAAAAACTCACATTTAGAAGTTGCGACTCCCAAAAAATATTTACAAGGATAGTCACTTTTAAACGTGAATTCTACGAACTTCGTCACATAAGACAATACATCAACGCTTGAGAAGATTTCATTTTTGAAAATTGTTGCGCAATTGTATTATCATTAATACAGTCAAATATTTATATATATCTCTTTCACTACACGCAACCGTGCAATTATTTCTTGAATTTGTATCAAGTGACTATGTATATCGCCGAAACAAAGGACAGAAAAATATCGTTGCCCGTTACCTACTGAAGTGTACATTATTGTCCAGTTTCAGGTGGTGAAGATGTGATTTTATCACGAAACAGTCTTTTGACATTATCCGTGTTCCTTATTGCTTTTCCGAATTTGAAGGGATGTGAACGCCTTCTAGTCTCAAGAGAGCCGCACTGAGTGACAGCTCATATATATATATATCTATAAATAAAATAAATTAAAAATGCATGCGGTCAATATGATAGTAGTACTGTATAAGATACCTTTGTATAATAAATGTTAAAGCCAATAAACAAACGAGAGACCTCAATAAAATAGCATATTCCTCGTTTGAGATGAAAGCTCTTCTCTCTTTAGGGCTGTTAAAAGAAGAATGAGAAAGTCTATATACCTGCATACTTTGCGACCCTAATTGCGTTCGAAGACAAACGGCTTTAGATACAGTTGTGTTCGGAATTATAGTAGAAAGATGTGTATGTAGCATTCGTCAAGAAGAATAGCAAGAATTGGTCCGGACACACCCAAACGTACGTCAATGCTCTTGCTATGGAATTCGCCGCGTTTCAATTTGCTATCCAAGTCATTCGTTTTGTGGACTCGTGCAAAAATTTAGCATGACTGTGGTCTGTGGATTAGTGAAAGCTTGGTTAATTGAATCATATTTGTTCGACGAGCAACAGACGGTGACACGCTCAGAAGCTGACCGTTTTTTTTTTTTTGGCAAGACAAATGGATCTCATTTCTTAATAGTGACTTACGCGTTAAGATTAACAAAGTAATGATCGCATGATAGAATCTTTGATTCATTAACTATGTGAATAAATAGTATTTGTCTAGAAAAACACATACAACCAAAGTTATGATAGACTACCTTCCACTACACTAGCTCATTATGGGTGGCCATCACCATAGCGGACTTTAAAGAGGATCCTTCCGTGAAGTTACAAAACATGAGGAGAGAGAGCCCGAGAAACGTACGGCATTTGGTGTTCACAAAATATACGCCAAATTACGTGGAACTCATTCTGGTTCTTTGAAGTCTCATACTAATGATCGGATCGGAGCCGTTCAATTTGTTTGAAAATTTACCATAAAAATCATTGCAAAACCTCAGCTCATTTGTATATCAGAAAGCGCTTGATCGATTTTTTCCGTCCCTGAATTCGGATGTCTGCGTGCGCTTCATTGATTCGCAGGGATAAAATCTTGACGAACTGGTCAAGTACTTGCCGATATCCGCACGAGTTGATCTTTCGACGGAGACTCTTAAAAAGATGCTTTAAACAAATTGAACAGCTCCGATCATTTGTGTAGAATCCTGAGATGAATTCCCCGCAATCCAGGATACATTTAGCGTACGACAAATGGTGTGCTTATAGTATTTTTGATGAGGATATATACAACAAATTTCACTGGGGTTCTTTTAGGTGTACCCGAACCACCTTTTACTTTTTTTTCCAGCACATATAGGCTGCTGCTTTCCAGCTAAGAATATGGAAGTTTCCTTGCCAAGGGCAATGCGCCAAAGGGCTATGATGATTGCCAAATTTGTTTTGGCAAAAGGGCAATTGAAAAATGCTTATTGACAAGCCCACAGAAATCTTGTACTGATTTCTCGAAAGTTTCCCACTTTCGAAACGAAATGGACGACGGACAATCACTCAGTAGTACTCCTAACCAGGGCAAGCATAAATATCTACGACAGATTCGAGCCGTCGCATGCACGATTCGACGGCTCGGAGGAGCGCATCACGGTGCTGTGCACCTCACTGCACAGCACCAACCCGAAGTTCCACCACCTGAGACTAAGGATGCCTTTTTCTATAACACAGGATGTACGAGTCGACTTATTCGTGCATCGACTAGTCTCTGAAAGACTAATCGTACCGTCTACTAGGCTGCGTTTCATTAACGATATTTTCATTTTTTTTGCCAAGCAAAAGGGTGAAGGAGGGGGCGATCGGGTATAAGAATTCTCCCTGGACATGACCATAGGGAACTCCAGAACTGCGGCGGTTGCCGATAGGGACCAATTACTCCGTTAAACAAATTGGCAAGTCGTAGGTTTTAGCTAGCCTTTCATATTTACAACATGCATGCTTGAATATACTCATGATTAATTCTTTTCTTCAAAATCAAAATTTATTAATAAATCGTGAACGCTAAAATATTTTGCTACATTACGTGATGATATAAAACATGGGAGCCTTGTTGATAAGGACACACTAAATTTTTCGTAGTGGTACCAGTCCACCTAAACTTTTCATAGTGGTTTCAATCCTTATATGGACACGCGTTTCAAAAATACCCCTAGAGCACCCTATGAAAGTGCCTAAACCTCAAGGTACCCTATAAAAGTGCCTAAAACCCTAGGATACCCAATAAAAGTGCCTAAATCGCTAAAACCCTATAATAGGAAAGTGCACCTTAAAACTCCTATGAAAGTGCCTAAACCTAGGGTACCCTAAAACCCTAAAATCCTAGGGTACCCTAAAACCCTAGGATACCCTAACACATTATATAGATAGTAAGGGGCAGTCGGGGCATTTTTGTCCAGTAATGGACCTCCACCACTATAAATGTTACAGTAATGGACCTCCACCACTATTACAATTTGGATTGGACTAAACGTCCAAAAGCACCTTCAAAATGGACCTTAGCCCAATTTACCGAACATATACAAATTGGCGATATATAGCATCCATTATACTCCGTAATAAATATAAACGAGGAGTTTTCTGTCGGTGTCGATTCTCAATTAGTAGTAACGTATTGCTAGTACCTTGCATGGTAAATACCGCTATTCTCACCGTGGGGTCTCATTTTCCATCTCCTAGGCTAAGTTAAGTTAGATTAGGTTTCTTGTTTGTGGAAGAAAACAAAAGCAAAAAGCGGATCGAATAATTCTTGCTGACAATTCTCTGGTAGATATTGTTAGATATGTGTTACCTTCAATTTTTAAGCATCCCAGCGTACTTTCAATTTCGTGTCACGCCAATTTGTTTGGCACTTCTCTTCTACCATTTACCTATGGGCCAAAAAATACATTTAAAAATTAACAAATTGAAATCTTAGGAGCTCCATTTAAATTTTGAAGATTTTTGTTTTTGTTCTTAAGGAAATATGATCAGCACTATGAAAGCACATATATTTAAAAACAAATGTATAGCTGGACGTGCGTGAAACATATATATAATGGCATGTGAGTGACGCATCGGAATTTACAACAGACTAGTTAGCATACTAGTCCAAACGAGATAGATACTCGTAGCCACGAGCAGTTCTTGAATCCGCAAGAAGAATATAAGTAAACTCTGAAGTTCTATTGATAAAAGTTCCATAATAAATTTGGGTTACAACCCTTTTATAGGCCTGAAACCCTAGAAATAATGCAAAAAAATAAATATTCCCGAAAATTGGGGAATTAGGAAAATTGAAAACGGGAAACAAAAACAAGACTTTCCCAATTGAAACGAACTTCTACGGAATTTTACGCTTAAAGTTATTAACGAAACAAATCTTTCTTAAAACGGTAAAAACTTCCAATTGAAGGGCTAACCGAATGAATTAGGCTCATCCGAAAATAAGTCAACCCACCAAGTTTGGGCTTATTCCGAGCTCGTCCGAAATTTGCCAATTAAGGCAATCTACAATTAAAACTGATTTGGGCTGCCGAGACTTCGACCGGTCCAATTGATCGAGTAATTGGCCCACCACTTGTTCTACATCAGTGAGAGAGCTGAACTCGCAAGCAAAACTAAATAGTACTAATAACTTTCTAAAAAGATTACCAAGGAACTAGGAATCTGGCTTATCCGCAGTCCGTAGTTGTTGGACTGCAAAGTGCCATTCGCATAATCCTAGCATTCTAAAAGTGTTTTTAACGGTTCCCTGTAAGAGTTTTGTTAAAATCTGGTCCGTTGAATGCAAAGATGAATGACCACGATGAAATGACAGAGGCCTCTTTGCATTCAACCGCAGAGAAGCCGGGTCCATAATTAGATGAAGGGCTAAACGAATGAATCAAGCTCATCCGAAAATAAGTCAATCCATCAAGTTTGGGCTTATTCCGACCTCGTCCGAGATTTGCCATTTAAGGCAATCTACAATTAAAGCTGATTTGGGCTTTTGAAACTTCGACCGGTCCAATTGATCCAGTAATTGGCCCACCCCTTGTTCTACGTCAGTGAGAGAGCTGAATTCGCAAGGAAAACTAAATAGTACTAATAACTTTCTAAAAAGATTACCAAGTAATTAGAAATTTGGCTTCTCTGCAGTCAATAGTTGTTGGACTGCAAAGTGCCGTTCGCATAATCTTAGCATTCCAAAAGTGTTTTTAACGGTTCCCTGTAAGAGTTTTGTTGAAATTTGGACCGTTGAATGCAAAGATGAATGACAGAAGCCTCTTTGCATCCAACAGCAGAGAAGCCGGGTCCATAATCAAATGTGTTTTTTTTTTTTTTGGATAAGATAAAATTGTACTCCATTAAGATAAACCACATTACACAAGACAGGTAAAATTGTAATCAGATGTGTTTGCGTGTATGATAAGGCACGAAATCAAAGAGTTGGCCCCAAATCCCAATAATTTTAAGAAAGATATAATCTTGCATTATTGATGCTTCATTCTTATCGTCTTCTTTTAAGCTAATAACTATAAAGTGTTATGATACCATTCTTTAATTTCTAATTGTGTACGGTATGCATATTTTATTTTTATTTTGAAAACCATGCATTGCGTCTTGCCTTTTGAGATCGACTAACCAATTTTACGAAAGGATTAATTTCCACAAAAGAGTAGGTAAATGTGAAGGTCTCTCTGCCTGAATGAGACTTTTTTGTCGGAGAATAATTTTGAAAAGTCAGTACTTGCTCTACGAACACATGATACACGCGTGAACACTGGTCTTAATGACCTAGTTCTTGGGCCGTCCATGGTTGCTGCATTGTTTAAGAGGTGCGCACATGATACATGTGTGAACACTGAACGTTGGTCTTAATGACCTAGTGCTTGGACCGTCCATGGTTGTTGCATAATTTAAGAGGTGTGTACGGTAAAATGTATATGAATTATGCATATTGTAGCATTTCTTTTGATATAGTGTTACTAGAAGTCTAGGCATAATACGATCTCGAATTTATCAAGGTACCGAAAAAAGAGAATTAAATTAGTTACAGTTGTTTTGTACGATAACTATTCGTTATTTTTCTACCCAACAAAAGAAAATACTTTATATACTCACTCCATCCCAAATATATATCTTATCCATTTTTTACTATTATGGACATCTCAAAAAATAGTTTATATTTTGAAATTTATAATATATTCTATATGCGATATATAAGGATCTTTAAACAAAGTTCTCAAAATTATAAAAAAAAAATGATGCATTGAAAAATACAAGTAATTTACAAATGACACATATGCCGAAAGTGAATTAGAAAAGTTGGAATGGATCGAGGGAGTACTGTATAGTATATATATTATGTTGATGTTGGACCCAATTATAAAGTAATTGGCAAATCCAGAGAAGGATTCCATTACGTACAAACTGGAAGACGCAGATTACATGCACGAATCATATATAAACTCGACATGAAATGATGGTACAAAAATGCAAACTGAAACCTGTGTCAGATAGTGTACCGGCGTCTGTCTCCTAAGATTTATATTAGGCTAGGACCCCTGCTCATGGAACACCACCATGAGTAGCCTTGACGAACTGACTCAGCATCTTCTGAAACGCCTCTCTCTCACACGAAGAATGAACTCAACAAAAATAGTATGGAACTCAAAATTGGTATGTCAATCCAAAAAACGGGAATACATACTTATACTCATCAAGGCGACTCTTGAATTGTATAGAGGAATCAACACAAGAAACTCACAAAAATGAATTCTTCCATAATTCATGCCATCGTGGGTTCTTCAATAGCTGCAAAGTAATTAATGTAACGTCCAGATTCATTGAATCATAGGAAATCTTTCGGTAGACTCGGAAGACCCTTCGAATTACCTCCAAATTCATTCACCATAATCTAGAAAGTTTCCAACAGTTGATTCATATTTTGTTTCTTTTAAGGTAAAATTTCAAAATAACACATGAACTTTGCACTAAATGTCACAGAGACACCTGAACTTAAGTTTATTTCAATTAAACACCTATACTAACAAAATTCCTAAATTTAGACTCTCGCCGGTATACTCCGTCTAAAAAATTACTGACACAGCATCTCTTACCCGTTTAAATGGCCCCATTGTAAATGTTTCCAACAGGGAACGATGCACCCAAGTCAAACCCCTCACTTTACCTCACATTTTGGAGGGAAAATGACCTTAACCTAATTGATTTCCCTCCATTTCTCTCTAGAAGTTTGGTTATTGTTCCACCATCTCCCTCAAAAGTGATGGGTTTCTCTTGGGTGCATCGTCCTCTATTGGAAACATATGCAATAGGGCAACTTAAACGGTTGAAGATGCCATGTCAGCAATTTTGGGGACGGAATATAATGATAGGGGTCTAAATTTGAGAATTTTGTTAGTACAGATATTTAATTAAAATAAACTTAAATTCAGGTGTCTCTATGACATTTGATACAAAATTCATGTGCCATTATGAAAATTTTCCTTCTTTTTTTAATTCGTCCTCATGTCAAATCAAA
Organism: Rhododendron molle; assembly: GCA_025413875.1. Classification (NCBI taxonomy): domain Eukaryota; kingdom Viridiplantae; phylum Streptophyta; class Magnoliopsida; order Ericales; family Ericaceae; genus Rhododendron; species Rhododendron molle. Next base: position 45,334,390 of record CM046392.1, read on the forward strand.
CCGACGAAACGTATCATGTAATGATGCAAAAAAAAAATTCTCCAACGTGTCAACTGGCCGTAGAGTGAATTATTTGGTGTACACATATCCCAATAATTGGGGAGTTGTCATCTAAAATACTACTAATAACGACCGATTCTTATACGGCCCTATGAAGTGCATTATTTGTCACGTAATTCCAAAGTATATGCATACGATCATTAGGTCTTGGGGCAAAATATATTTTCTTTCTTTGTCAATTTTGAGAGGAATGTTATGCGTAGACATAGTTGAATATATAGATGAACCATTCAAAATGAGAGTAATGCGAGAGCGACATCTCCAGTCTACGAACAACAAACTCACAAGTTTCGGCACTAGAAATTCTAACGACGTGGTCAACAGCAAACCCACAAGTGGCGGCACCAGAAATTCTAACGATGTTCTGCTGTGTTTGGATGAGAATTTTGGAAAATTTGGAAAGAATTTTTGGGGTAATGAGTGGAGAGAGAAATTAGGGTAAAAATTGGAGATATAGGTAAAGAGTGGAGAGAGATAAAAAGAGAAATAAGAATAATGATTTGAGATAGGGGTAATGAGTCGAGAGATAAATGAGAGTAATGATTGAAAGTATGGGTAATGACTAATGAGTGCTTTTTGAGTTGAATTTTTTTTTTTTGCGAGATTTAGTGATATGTCCACTATAGACATTTCATAAGCCCACAAATCCACCTAATAGTTTTTGTAAAGTCACAAGTCCATAAGACCTAAACCCAATGGTACCCTATGAAAGTGCCTACAACCCTAAACCCTATAAAAGTGCTTAAACTACTAAAACTCTATAATAAGAAAGTGTACCCTAAAACTCTATAAAAGTGTATAAACCCTAGGATACCCTATACTAGGGTAATTTACCATACCCTAGGGTACCCTATTTTTTATAATAAAAAAGTGCATCGTAAAATCTTATGAAAGTGCCTAAATCCTAGGGTACCCTATCATACTCTAGGGTACCCTAAAATGGACTTGAGACCTTACAAAATTAATAAATGGACTCATGGGCTTATAAAATTCACACAATGAACCTAAGACTAATTTTCTAATTTTTTTTAAAGTTATGATCCAAATAAGACAGTGGTCATTTAAGAAATAATTTCCCAAGACATATGTATGAAAAAGTACAATTATCAATATCTGTCACTTCTACTGGTTGTGACACTCCCTTTCCTGGTAAAATGATTGGGTTCGAGTCTTATCGCTGCGAATTGCAGTGCTCCTTCTCCTATCCCTCGTTTTGTTAAAATGCGGACTTTTCATTTTCAGGTTATATTGTGATGATCCAAACCATTCAACTTATTTAGAACATGTTTTTAAGGGTAACTGCGAGAAATCAATTCAAAATATAATCGAAAAGTGCTTGATCCAAATATTTTTATTATGGAACAGTTCCTGTCAAGTTTTATGAAAAATTATTTGAATCAAGCACTTTCCAGTTATATTTTGAGCCGATTTCTTCGCAAATACCCTTAAAAATATGTTTTAAACAAGTTGAACGGTTTGAATCATTAAAATATGATCCAGAAGGCTCCAAACTATAAGATATGCATTTAAGGTCCTTTTTTTTAAATCAACAAACGAAATTTTTATAAAAAAACCCAAAATGTGTACATCAAGGGGAAAAGTAGGATAGCAACAAGTGCTAAGATGCAAAAAAGAAAACATCCAACCAACAGTTGGATATAAGACCTCAATACTAGATTACAAGCCTACTTAAAATTCCACCGTTTGTTACAGTTTTTTTGTATGATAACTATCCGTCATTTTTCTAGCCAACAAAAGAAAATACTTTATATCCTCTTTCCATCCCAAATATCTTATCCACTTTTTAATTATTATTCTGGGCATCTCAAAAAATTGTTTATATTTTGAAATTTATAATATATTCTATATGCGATATATAGGGATCTTTAAACAAAGTTCTCAAAATTATTAAAAAAGAATGATGCATTGAAAAATACAAGTAATTTACAAATGACACATATGCCGAAAGTGAATTAGAAAATTTGGAATGGATCGAGGGAGTACTACATAGTATATATATTACTAGTGCTTGCCCGTACCTACGGCACTACACACCCCGGTTAAAATTATCCGTGCCTACGACACTTGCTAGCTAGTTACTCAAACACTAAATCGGTTCATTAGTGTGTAATTAGCAAATAATGCCCTATTCGTACTGGCCTAATATTTTCAAGGCCATCTATGTACTCAACGGGAAAATTAAATCATTACCAAATCTGAAAAATTAAATGCCAAAACTGAAAGAATTAGTACTCAACCATTTATTCCAGAAAATGTAAAGTATTTTCGAAAGTTCAATTAGTTTGTACGTGAAGAGTAGAGAAATCTGGACCGTTGGATTTGTTTGTATGGGTAGATAAAATTTGTGTTAGGGAAAAATCTGAACCGTTGAGAGAGAATATTATTTAGGAATATTTCCAATTAGGAAAGGATGAGAACTACAATTATAGAATTTGACTGATTTTAACATATGTGATTGATAAGTGGTGGGTGCCACCTAGGACAAAGGGTGCCACATGGATGCCACATAAGACAAAGGCGCCACGTAGGACAAGCACCCTTCTGTTTTATAATATAGATGTTGATGTTGGACAAAATTATAAAGTAATTGGCAAATCCAGAGAAGGATTTCATTACGTACAAACTAAGAGATACAAATTACATGAACGAATCATATATAAACTCTACATGAAATGACGATACAAAAGTGATATAGAAATGCAAACCGAAACCTATGTTATATAGTGTATCGGGGCCTGTCTCCTAGCATTTATCATGCTAGGACCACTAATCATAGAACACCGTTGTGAGTAATTTTGGCGAGCTGACTCAGCATCTTCTAAAACACCTTTCTCTCACATGAAGAATGAACTCAAAAAAAATAGTATAGAAGTCGGAATTGGTGTGTTGATAAAAAAAGGGGGAAACACGTATTTATACATATCAAGGTGACTCTTGATTTGTATGGAGCTAGCCAGCTAGGAATCCATATACATGGAAATCTCCAAACATCATGGGTCTTCAGTAGCCGCAAAGCAATTAATGTAATGTCCAGATTCGTTTAATCATAGGAAATTTCGATTACCTCAGAAGATCCTCCGAATTTTTAAAAAATTCATTTACCATAATCTAGAAAGATTCCAACAGTTGATTCATATTTTGTTTCTTTTACTTCGTCCTCGTGTCAAATCAAATCAAACCAATGAAACGTATCATGTAATGATGCTAAAAAAAATTCTCCAACGTGTCAACTGGACGTAGAGTGAATTATTTGGTGTACATATCCCAATAATTTGGGTAGTTGTCATCTAAAATAACGACAGATTCTTATGTAGCCCAATGAAGTGCATTATTTGACACGTAATTAATTCCAAAGTATATGCATATCATTTGTTCTTGGGGCAATTATATTTTTCTTTCTTTTGTCAATTTTGAGAGGAATATGATATGTAGCCCTATGAAGTGCATTACTATCACTGCATCACATTCACTGCTATGTGTGACAGGTCAGATGTGATTGCCGGCTAGCTTACGTGTACTTCAAGTATTAATTAGTTGATCTGAAAGACCAACTCCATGACCCTATTATTAATTAACACACGTTAAACTACTGTTAAACTGCTATCGGCCGGCACACTAAAATCCACTATTGCCTCACCAAATTAAGTACTAATGCTACACCATAGTCCACTAATTCCACGGCAAAGTTAATTTATCCACAGTACCTTTTTTTTTTCCCTTGTGTAAATATGTGCATTTAGTATGTAATTGCAAGTATGATTATGGATATGTAATCTGTTGGGATGAAGTAAGGGATTCGTCCATATATACCATCGACAAAGTTGGAAGACTGATCCCTTTTGGTCCTTGGGATTCTATGCTTGACAAAAAAGTACCGGGGAACATCGTTCAAATTATTGGTCCGATCCTAGCTAGACGGTGCCTTTCAGCAATTATCTAGTTAAAATAATTCATTATAGACCCAACTCTTTAGTGACGGACCCGAACTTAACCCTAATTAACCCACCTGCCTAGACCCGTATGATGGAGCAATTGTATGTACCCGGCTAATTTAGCTAACACCCCTTCAAACCTGATAAAAATCTGTTTGCATTACTGTATCCCATATATTATTACTCATTTTGATCAACTTGGTGTCCAGGCCAGCTTATGTGTAACTGATCCACCAATAGTAGGGGCTTAATCCCACCGTCCATTTGGATGGATCCCAATTAAAAGAATTGATAACACCTGAGATGTTTCGAATATGAGAAGTTAATAAGGAGGGGCAAACCTCCAGAAGTCTCAGGCTTTGACCACCGAGCGAATTAGATTAGGACTAGCCTAGTTAGCTAGCCACTTTTGTGCAATTTTATATAAGATTATTTCCGAAGTTGTTATCTATACAGCTTGATTTAGTTATTGCAAACAGATGTCACATGCTAGATTTAGTTTAGTGTTCATGTAATTATATCATGATATGTGTAAATGTGAATCTCTTACCGCTTAATACTAAATAATTAAAAATTAACACTGCATGACGAAAACAAGAAAGTTCAACTTTTTTGGGGCCTGTTTATGCGGAGCATTTGCTCTGCAGGCTTTAAGTGAGGCTCCCGCTAGTGGACGGTGAGTTTATGGTCTTCTAGGTTTAGTGGAAATGCGCGTAAACTGGCTCAGATACCTGATTATTAAAAAAACAAAAACAACAACAACAAAGTTGTGTTTTTTAATATCGACCAAAAAAAAAGTTGTGTTTTTTTAATAAGAGTGAGTGTGAAAAAGTAGTAATGAAAAATCTACACAAATAGCTGGCGTGACTCAGATTATTGGTATTGATCTTTTCAATGCCTTTAGATATCCGTTGATGTTGCCTTCCTAGTCAATTACCAACCTCACCTACGTACTTCTACAACTACAAAAAGGATAATGTCCAATATACAAATCAGAGTGCAATTTTGTTCGCCCGATAAAAATAATGGGTGAATTTTAATTATTTACTTTACGTAGGATTCACACACGGAGTTACACTTTGATAGTCAGAGTGGTTTATTCCATTCAATCTGATTTTTGAAGCCGATCTCTCAAAAAATTAGCTCAATCTCATATCACTAAGTATTTGATTGAGTAACATTTTTTTGGGCTCAATCTCATATCAATTCTTACTTTTTAAGTAAGAATTGAAGGTTTAGATCAATCACTTACCGATATTCAATTGAGTTGATTTTTTTTTTTGTTTCATATATAGTAATTAAATAGCTGCAAGAACAAGCTCTAGAAAAATGAAAAAATTAATTTGCACGGCAAGACAGGACTTCAGCGCAAGTCCTACGCAAAAGCAGGTAATATTCACTTTCTTTTCCGGGTGGACGGCTCTCCACAAACTATAGAAAAATCCCTCATCCACGATATTATTGACCGGGAAAGAAGATTACAATTGCAAGAGTTAAAAACCAACGATATTCCTGTCGAACTAAACCAGCCCAAGAAACAATTCAAAACATTTAACGTTGTTTTCAAACACGTAGGTTTTAATTTCTTTCTTATATTATATATATAATATAATAAGATTTTGAAAGGGAGATAAGTACTAATCAAAAAACAAGAGGGTCGGTCTCTCCTTCTTCCTTTTCAGACCTGTGCATGATCTTGGGCATCCAATTATTGCCCTCCAATCAATAAAAGAATCCAAGGATTTCTGTGGTGGACTGCACAAGCCTTGTCATTTTCACAGTATTAAGATGTATATCAAGGGAGTCTGTATTTATATCACCGAGGTGATAGACTGAGTTGGCAAAGGTGCTTGGTGAAATTCTCTGTGTCTCTGCGTGGTTAACCCCTCGTGAATCAGATGTTATATATGCATGTGAAGATCAGGGACAGATACGGAAATTTGCACTGACGGCCGCCGGTGGGGACACACAAATTATAAGTAAATTTAACCCCTAAGTTTACAAATCCTTAATTAATAGGAGTACAATTTTTTCTGATAGAATTAACAAATTGGTGACTATTTAAGTAATTTAATATTATAATTAACAGAAAGTGCATGGTGTGTTTGAACAAAAAGATGGTGTGGAATTTAACACATTGAAAAATAGACCAGACAAATATCCTCTTAAAAAAATCCACAGTAATTTATTACAACACTACGTAAATTTATTGCGTATAATTGAAATATATATTGAACCATAATTTGATTTTTAGAGGCCTAAATACGAATAAAAACTTGTCAGTTGGCAAAGCTGTTACTAGTATTATGGATTCTACTTCTAATTTTTTTTTTTTGATCATTAAAAAGGGTGACAGAGGGCAACCAGAGTAGCAACCCCCTTTGGACGTGACCATAGGGGCTCCCTACCCGCTATGGAATGTCCGGTTGAGCCATAGCTACTGCCCGGGAGGACATGCCGTCACCACAGCACCACCAAGGTACTAGCTGGAAGTAGTATGCCATCACCCTTGCAAGACAAGGACGTCCCAGGACTCGAACTTGATACTAGCTGGAAGTAGTATGCCAGATATTTTAATGCATCACTTTGCAGTAAAACAACGTCACACTGTTTTTCATTTTGTTACCAATTAATTTTGTTTTAGACTTTTCAAAGTGTTATATAATATATACCATTAGTACAGGCAATTTATTTAAGTTGAGACTATGATATATTCCAATGCGCTTTTAGGCATGGCCATATCCACTAGTGCCGCAATAACATACGCTATCTTTTATGCCCCGTAGTACCTTATGAATAGTTTCCCTTTATCCATGTTAGGATAAAGCTGTTAGTCTAGTTTTGCATGTCATATGTGGTACATACAAAAAAGCAAGTGATCCAAAGTAATGGTTTCCTTCAACGGCTAGGAATGAAGATGAATAAAAAAGGTTAAGAATGAACAAATATTTGCCAAATATGAATGGAATACAAAACCCAAAAGTAGCATAAAAGACCAATATTTATAGTACCAAAATGACCAGTATTTTCTCTATTCAACGCAACGAATTGGCCGTAGTACTCGACTAGTTCATGGCCCGGGACATAAATCCACCAGGTCGCCACCTAAAATCCCTAATTTATGGCCCCACCCAGTTTTTTTTTTCCCACAGCGATATACATCAGCGGAGGTTAGTGGAGGTGTTAGAGTTAGCAAGGAGAGACCAGAAGCTGTCCATAGCCTTGGCCCCCTAAAAGGCTTGCCCCCTGTGGGACTCGAACCCAAGACTTGCCACAAATGGGAGGCAATAACTGACCAACTGCACTAAGCAGTGGTTGTCGGCCCCACCCCGTTTGGTATATGCAACTAATGACACTTATGTACACCTAACATTTTTTTCAGCCTAGGACCCAACACTAATATTATTCCTTCTTCCATACACTACATTGATGTTAGAGAGGGAAAATTTCGAAACTAGAAAAACTAGACAAGATGTTTGATATCACTCAAATCTGTTTTAGTAGTGGACAAGGGGTTAGGTCTTCGATCTGCACCTAAATTTGGGTGTACTCCTAGCCCGGTGATTACTTTTTAAAGATTTCTACATTTAAAAATTCTTAGATGATCATGCGAGTGAAAGTACATGGGAATAAAAGGACTTGGCTCGTGGGAGGAAAGCCAAAGAGGTGGAATGGCTGACATTCGATCCGAGCCGTCCGTACCGAGATGAACGGCGTCCGGATCGGCCGCTCTGCACCCGGTCGACAGGAAGCTGCCGAGCAGCATCCCCGGGTCCCCGGGTCCAAAAGAGGTGTAGTCTTAACAATTTGCAAATCTTGTACCTTACATGTTGAGACTTGGGGTTTGTGGTTGTCTTTTTGGGCTTTGTATATATAAATTTGTGTATTCACCAATGAAGTGAGGGAATATGCAAATTAATGGTTCAAACTTGGCAATAATTACCCACTTTGAGATATAGCTGTTGACTTAAAGATATTCCCACTTTCCATTGTTGCAGCAGTGGAAGCACAGTTCAGGGGCCAGCGCCGCAACCTACAAAGTGTTCCAATATTGATCTTGCCAATCAAGACCCCCTGCACCCCACACAAGAAAAAAGAGAAGAAAAGGAAAGAAAAAAAAAATACATCATAAGAGACTCCCTTACTAGAAAGAAAGTTTAGTCTTCCAATCAAGGGCGGAGCCAAAAACGTGGATCAATGGGCTTGAAACATGGCTTACGATATCTACAGGAACAAACCGTCGCTAATTATTTGATCATTTAGAAAGTACTAAAATATACGCCGCTATTTGAATGCGTTGGGTTTGCACGTACTCCCTTGAATCACATAGACTTCATAACATTTTGAATAGAAATTCCTCACATTCGCCTAATAAATTCAGAATATTTGCATAGAAGATTACTTCATGACACTTTATGCACAATGTTATGAATCAAATTGATTCAAGGGATGCATGCCGTAAGCATCCCAGCATGGATGTGTATCGTCGCATGCGTTTCTCTTTGATCTTTCGTTTGATTGCGACGACTCACGATCGTTGGTGCAAAATAATGTTTACCTTAATTTACTTGATTATCTGTAGCTATAGGTGGAAATTTTGAAAGTTGACAGGGTTCAATTGTCTCTTCCTCTCCCTCTGACTATGCCCTCAGTTGAAAGCATGCACTTTTTTTCTTTAATCAATACTGAAAGCATGTACTTTATGACTCTAATCCGCACTACAACACTTAAATGGGAGACATTACTTGTCGTGGAGGGCAGAGCAATTATATGGGAAAAGTGGGTAGCTTGATTGATTGACTGACTTGCGAAATCTCTAGAGTATCTATCAATATTATTAGAGTATCTATCAATATTATAAAACATATATCGAAAAATGTTATCCCTTGCAACTCATCAAAATGAAAAACAGGGGAATATTATTCATAATTCCCACACAACCACGTGATCCTAAAACAGAAAAAAAATAAACCGAAATCTTTAAACAAAGAATTTCCTCAAATTATGGACATTCTAGGGCCTTCGCATTCCCGTCCAGATCTGCCAGTCTATAGGCCCTTATGCCCACAATTTCAGTCACTCGATATGGGCTTTCCCAATTTGCCCCAAACTTGCCCTCATTCGCCACTTTGGTATTGCCAAGTACTTTTCGAAGTACAAGGTCTCCAACACCAAATTCTCGGGGGTGAACGTGTTTGTTGTAGCTCTTCATTAGCCGTTCCTGGTAAGAGGCTAGATGCACCAGGGCCCTTTCCCTCCTTTCCTCGGCAAGGTCAGGCTCAATTTCAAGAGCTCTGTCATTGCCCCCACTCTCGTCCAATGTAGTCCTGTTGGTTGGAAGGCCAACTTTTAGGGGTATAACTGCCTCTATACCATAATTCTGAAGCCGTTCAATCATCAAAGATTGTGGCCTTTTATCTCAGCACGGACAGCTCAGATCAAATTTCTAAACGCCTTTGTTCAAATATCTTCAATCCGTCTTTGTTGTCGTCGTGCATGCCATGTCAAGGCCTCGAATCTTCTATATAGTAATGGATTGGTTTGTAGCTCCAAAGAAGGCACAAATGAAAACCTTCAGATTTGCAAGAATTAACGACACCCCACAAATTGTTGATGAATTGTTTATGGTCTTGGATGACACATTTTATCCTCTGCTTTCCAAGGTGGATGCCATTTATAATTCTCCTTTTTCATGGGCAACCACAAAGGCAACATTTAGCTTGCTTATTATAATGTCAAAAATACCCATTACCTTCTTCTTCTTCTTCAAAAACCCAATAGTTTGTTGCAACAAATAGAGTCCTATCCGAAATCCTAACCAACATTTCTGCCACAAGAAATAGATAAGATCACGGTTTTTTGGTGTGATTGTAGACTTTTAATCTCGGTTTCAAAACCGTGATCTACCCAGCCGTAGTCAAAAGTCTGCATCTTACCACCACAATTCATGTTTACTTGAGATATTTTTCATTAATTTGCATCAAAATACAGGCCAATAGTCTTGTTAGAGTCCTTTTAAAAAAAAAAAAAAAAAAAAATTGCATCCACATATTCCATTTTGAAGTTGACAATCCTCCGTGCCCCTTTTTCGCTTTCATTGAACACATCCAAAAACGAAATTGGTTTCCACAGCACATGATACCATTAGCACCAATGGTTTTAGATCTATGGGCCTGGGTTGCAAACAAGGAAAAATAGTCAGCGGTTCTAGATCAATGATTTGATTCTCGAACCGTAGCAATATAGAGCGTGTCACAAAGCACAAAGCGAACTAATTGGGCCCCGGCTGATGGACGATGTGAACGGTCTCCAAGATTGGTCGAGGTGTGTCTGCTGTCCCGAACACCTGAGTTATCAAAAAAACAAAGAATGCGCTAATAAAACAATACAAATGTGTTGCGGTAAAAGACTGAGATGATTGCTCTCCGGAACACCCTCAATATGTTTTCCATTTGACTATTGGACCAGAAATCTGATGTGGAAGCATGAGAGCCAGTTAGTGGACTTGGTGACAGGAGGGTTGAGCCAAATCCATAGCATTCAACTCCTTTCAAATTGTAAGGTTGACGAGGAGAGAGAGAGAGAGAGAGAGAGAGAGAGAGAGAGAGAGAGAGAGAGAGAGAGAGAGAGAGAGAGCGCATCACACATAGGAGTAGATGTATGCAAGGCTAATGACATCCACAAGGAACAAGAGGGGTGAGGGCATACCTTTGGTTTTTTGGTTGCCATAATGCAAATCTGATTAGGCAGGAAAGCAACTCAAGTCCAAACACCATAAATGGACATGCCACAAACAATCAGTCGTACTATTTTCTTTTAATAACTGGATATCCGGGCCAGCATGAATGAGAGCATCTCGAATGAATTCCGTGGCTCTAAAGTTAACGATCAGACAAACCTCCAATGGACTAAAGGTTTGGAATGTTTGACCTTCGTAGGATTCGAACTTGCGACCACTTGTGGGGCAAACTTTTTAGTTCCTTTCTCATACTCACTTAAACCGTTACAAATCACATTCAGGAATAGTTAAAGATGGTTGAAATCAATTCTGCTCCGTTCTTTCATATTTGATTTGGAGCCGCCCAATCAATATCATCCAGCACTCACATTTGGCCTTTTCGATAAATAAATAAATCATATCCATAAAAAACACACACACAGCTCTAGGTTGTGACCGGTGTTGGCTCCAGAATTTTGGTTCAAAAGGCAACAATCGTACATAATTTTTTTAATGCGTAATTCTTATTTGGTTAAAAATTTATTGAGCCAGATTTATTTTGTTTTGTTGACCTATTCTATCCAGTTATTAACACATTTAAGTAGATTTTTATTCGCATTGGCTAGGCATGAATGGGCCTAGTGCATCACAATAACAAAGAAAAATTAAATTATATTCAAAAAATTCCAAATTTTAAGTGCATTTTTTTTTGTACCCAAGGAATTTGCTTGGAGCCCCTCAGGTATATTATTGTGTTAGTATCATAGGTTTTTGTGGGATCTATTTGCACATACTATTTAAAGTTGGGACAAGGTCCCATATGAATTGACCCTATCAGAGCATCTCCAAGGCTGGTGCCAAATTTCTAAATGAAAATTAACTTTGGTGATACATGTGACAAATTGAAGAGTCACTTACGATATGTGCAGTCCGAGGGACTATTCGAATTTTATGTTTTATTTTATTTCTTATTGGACTTTATTTCTTTTGAGTGCATTTTGCTGACAATGATTCTTCGAACATAGTTTAGTTTTAATTTTGCTATCTTCTCTTGAAAATGTTCATAGCAAGAATTGATGGGCTTCAGGAGGTTTCGAACCTGAAAGTTAAGAAGAAAGCAAACTGATTTCAAGTCTTAGGCATTAATTGATCACGAAGAGATCAGTTAAGGTGCGCTGTGCGTGTACACTATCCCGAAAGTTACCGAAACTTATCTCTAAAGAAAAAGAAGGACCAATCTTCTTGTACTATTTTTTCTCCCCTCCCTTTACAAATCCTACTGTTTATCCAAAAACGGCCAAAAGCAAACCGCTTGAAACATAGTTTATTTAGGTGTTTCATGTTTCTCTATTTTTCTCCAAAAGTGCGGCCCAAGAAAAAGTTTGAAACATATACACAAATCGAAATATCTACTCCCACCCATATAAGTAACAAGCGCGGTTCCCGTACAAAGTACGGGAGCGCAGAATTTTTTTTTTTTTGATCGCTCAACGTGAGGAAAAAAAAGTTATTGAGATTTAATGACATTTATTTCCCATCGATCCACGATTTAATATTAAATGTGAAGACAGTATCAAAAGAAAGTTGTTCAACCATTTTTCCTTGTGAGTGGAAACCAGTATATGGAGAGACCGGGAATGTTGTCAAGCATCCCCACCAAGCAGTATCCGGTCATTCATTTTGGTAAGGACGGCTCCGATTAAATCTGAGCTCATACAGATCTGAACCATCTATTGTTCGGTCAAGGTCTGAGCCGTCGATTCCCGAGATGAATAGCCGGATCTGCTGCTCAACGCTGCCAAGCAATCCCGTTTGGCATCATCTCCCAATCTTTAAGGCCTGAGCGACTTTATGTGAAATTTTATTAAAAAAAAAAAAAAAAGAGAAAAGAAAAGAACGTGACTGTATAGATAGATTTCTGAAGGAATTTTTAAATTTTTTTTTTATGATGACTACAGTTGGGCACCATATAAGTACCGGTTTGATGTGGTGAGCACTAACCATATCCACTTTAGCACATCACCCCATACACAGCAGGTTGTACACACCTTTTACCAAAAAAAGATCATGCACAGAGGCGGCTGCACGTTTTTATAGAGGGGAATTGGATCCTCTTCCGTTCTTAATTTTGACTCGACGGGACAGCCGAAACTTATATCGTCCTTTGCTCCAATTAATTAATGGTTCCGAAATATTGATTATATCAATGTATGGTTTAGATTCAGACTGACTTGTCTAGTCGCTGAAGAAAAACCGAAGCCTTATAGAAGCGAAAAAACTAAGGAAACCGACTGGGGAAACTGACGGCCACAAGGGCCCACTCCGGGTCCTGCACGGATGATCCGAGTTGGTCAATAATTTTTTTTAAAAAAAACCAGAGTGGGATTGCAAAAATCAGCTCAATTCGATATATGTAAGTGCTCGATTCAATCTTCTATTTTTTCACGAATCCGAAATTTGAATAAAAAAAAATGAAAAAGATTGGATCGAACACTTATACATATCATCTTAAGCTACCTTTTCATGGGGCCATTCATTTTTTTTAAATTATTAAACGGTTTGGATCATCCGTGGAGGGCTAAAGTAGGCTCCACGTGTCCGTCAGTTTCCACTGTCGGTGGCCCCGTCGGTTTCCGTAGAAGGACTGCTATGGAAGGGTGTTTTAAATTGTCTTGAGTTTGAATCCGTAGCCCAAGGGACGTTGAACCCCAAGCAATCCAAATAAGGCCCATGGATCCATCCAATTTGAACACCCAGCAGCCCAATTCCTATACAACCCCATACCGCGTAATCAATCCAGTTTTGTCCATGGCATATGCATGCTTGATCACTGTTGAGGTTAGCCACGATTTGGATTTGGGGCTGGCGCTATTCGATAGGAGTCCACTTGTATCGTTGCTTTCTGTCGTAGAACGTAAACAAAATCGGGAAATTTCAAGCCGGCCTAGCTTTTAGAATTTTGTTCCATGCAGGTCCTTCATTGTGCTTCCTAATGACATATTCAACCAGAAATCACATTTCCAGACTCGGCTGCCTTTGCCCCATAGTAATACTAATCTTAGATTCCTGACTCTTCAATTATTAAAAAAAAAATGTTGACTTGATAAATTTTCACAGTAATTATTTTTTGTATAATATTATTGAGTTAAATTAAACACCGGAATGAACTTACTTCAATTATGATGTTCCCAAAAAGTAATTCCTAATAATCATATTTCTTTTCTTACTGAAGGTTTCGGTCATCCAACCATATCTCAAGGGTCTAATCGACTTCCACTAGTGTAAAATATGTTTTATTTGAAACAAGGGTGTTACCGGCCACACCCCCCCCCCCCCCCCCCTCCACACAGCTCTGCCTCCAGGCATGGGGTCGGCAAAACCATACCCTTCCTATCTCCAACCGGGTATTGTATTATTATCTCCATATATACCTACTCATATCGAATAAGAAAGTGGCATATCCGCCTCCAACGACAACTTCGATCGGATCGTATATCCATGGTATGAACGAGCTTCATTAAGTTGATTTCAAGCTGATCCCGAGTGGCTTGCTTTGTCGAAATTCAGGCCAGATCGAATTTTCACAGAAGCTCTGCTGCCCCCTTGCTATTCGATAGTGAAAAAAAAAAATGTTGGGAAAATTATATGATTAGGAAAATTCTGTTAGAAATTCAATGCCTGAACAAGAACAATAATCAATCAAGGCAATTCAATATTATAAGAGAAAAGATAAGAATAGCCTGTAGCGTGGTCGAGGCACGTGATGACGCCCTCCTAAGGAATGATACACTCCTTCTGCACGGGGTTGGATGGCGTTCTTTCCCCAAGATACAACGACCTTCAAGTTCTCTTCGGTGCAGCGAATCAAACTCACGAACCAATTGTTTCCCGACACTCGAAATCCAGATATATAGTTCTACCAAATATCTTTACACATGAAAGAAGATGGCTGAAGGTATTTTGTTTGGAACAAAAAACAACGGGTAGGAAATATAAATCTTCTCAGTGTGTAAGTTTGTAAAGCAAGAGAGAGAGTTTTGATAGAGTTGTGCACTGTTATCTATTCCAGCCGAATAACGAAGGAGAGGTTTTTAGGCTTGAATAAAATGTAAGTTTGTTTTGCTAACAGATAGTGGTCTTAAAATTAGGAGGAAAAATAGGAGACTTAGTCAAATAGGTTTTCAACTAAACACTCCCATTTTAACTCTAACTGTACTTCCCTATAATCCCTCCTCAGATCCACGTTCTCAATGTTAACGTAAAAGTAAAATATTAAATTAAAACCAACAATCCCCCACATAATTTAAAATTTTACAAGAGTGCTTTTACCATGCAATGGGCATAGGTGTCTTCCAGACTTGAACCTACACTTAGTGTTAGCAGGTTTCAATTTGAAGAACCGTAGTGAACTAAGTCTTGAACTAGGTCCTTTAAATCAAACTTACGCCTACCACACACACAGTACGGGAAACAATTACGGTTCTGGAACGGTTTGGCGCGATTGACGGTTATGCGCACGTATCTTGTTTCATGAGTGTCTTTAGAGAGTTGCCTAATTTCTCACAGCAGCGACCCCACTGCCACACTCATATAGGTGTATCCTCCAAGGGTAATTTGTGACCAACACCCTGTAGAAATCCTACCTTGGACACATTCAGAGTCAAGCTCTTCCTATCGTCACATAATTAACTTGAGCACTATCACCATAGGAATAGGACCAGGGAATTCCCCTCTTATAATTTTTAGTGCTCCTCCTAGTCACCATTCAGCTTCGTTGTTACCTATTGAACCTAATTCATGGGATCTCCAATCACACAGGTTAGGTGTCCACCGAGGTGACTAACTTATAGGCTTCAGTCCCATTCCCCTCGATGATTCAAAGACTAGCCTTCGCGCTAAGCCTTTAGTAAAGGGGTCTGCTACATTCTTTTCAGACCTCACAAAGTCGATTGCAATCACTCCTTGAGATAACAGACTGCTTTATAGAATTGTGTCTTATCCTTATATGTCTCTTTTTCTCATTGAAGTTTGCATTCTTAGCCTTAGCAATTGCAGCTTGATTATCACAATGTATAGAGACAGCAGGAATAAGACTATCTGTAGACAAAGGCAAATCAATCATTAAGTTCCTTAGCCATTCGGCTTCGGTACAAGTCAAATCCAATGCAATAAATTCAGCTTCCATTGTGGATCTAGATATAATAGTCTGCTTAGAAGATTTCCAAGCTATTGCACCACCACCTAGTGTAAAAACATAACCACTAGTTGCCTTAGTTTCCTCTGAATCACTGATCCAGTTAGCATCACTGAATCCTTCTAAAACACTAGGAAATCTACAATAATGAATGCCATAATTTATTGTTCCCTTAAGGTATCGAAAAATTCTTTCTAATGCACTCCAGTGTTCTAAGCTAGGATTGCAAGTATAACGACTTAACTTACAAACAGCATAAGAAATATCAGGTCTAGTGCAATTAGATAAGTACATCAAAGAACCAATTATTTGGGAATATTTATGTTGAGAAACACTCTCACCCATATTTTTCTTCAAGTGAACATTAGGATCAAAAGGAGTACAAACTTCTTTTAAATCAAAATAATTGAACTTTTTTAGCAAATGATCAATATAATGTTCTTGTGTCAAAGCAATTCCATTAGCACCTTTTAGTACTTTAATCCCCAAAATAACATTAGCAGGTCCTAAATCCTTCATATCAAAATTGCTAGACAAGAAATTTTTGGTTTCTCTAATGACGTCGATATTGGTGCCAAATATGAGAATATCATCAACATACAAGCAAAGAATAACACAAGCACCATCAAGTTGCTTAATATACACACATTTATCAGCATCATTTATTTTAAAGCCATTGGAAAGTATCACTTTATCAAACTTTTCATGCCATTGTTTTGGTGCTTGTTTCAATCCATAAAGAGACTTTACAAGTCTACACATTTTCCTTTCTTGTCGTGGAACCGCAAACCCCTCGGGTTGATCCATATATATTTCTTCTTCTAATTCTCCATTTAGAAATGCCGTTTTCACATCCATTTGATGAATTTCTAATTTATAAATCGATGCTATAGCAATCAAAACTCGAATAGTCGTAATACGAGTTACCGGAGAATATGTATCAAAGAAATCTATTCCTTCTTTTTGTTTGAAGCCTTTAGCTACTAGTCTAGCCTTAAATTTTTCAATGGTTCCATCAGTTCTAAGTTTCTTCCTAAATATCCATTTACACCCTATTGTTTTGCAACCAGGAGGAAGATCAGTAAGAAACCACGTATTGTTAGAACCAATAGAATCCATCTCACTATTTATAGCTTCTTGCCAAAAAGTAGCATCTACTGAAGTCATAGCTTCACTATAGGTTTGAGGATCATTTTCAATCAAGAAAGTTTGAAAGTCACTACCAAACTCCTTTTCTATTCTACCTCTTTTACTCCTCCTTGGTTCAAAATTGTTTTGAGAATCAACACTACTTCTCGGGATGGAACAGTCACCAATAGACCTTGAAGGCTTATCTTTCATTGGAAAAATATGTTCAAAAAATTCAGCTTCTCTTGATTCCATGATAGTGTTATTAGAAATATCAGAAACTTCAGAATTAATAACTAAAAATCGATAACCAACACTATCAATGGCAAATCCCACAAAAACGCAGTCAATAGTTTTTGGACCCAATTTTCTTTTCTTCGGAGGTGGTACTAAAACTTTAGCCAAACACCCCCACACTTTGAAATATTTTAAGCTAGGCTTTTGATGTTTCCAAAGTTCATAAGGAGTTTTATCACAATCTTTATAAGGCACTTTATTCAAAATGTGACAAGCCGAATATAAAGCTTCACCCCATAAGTTATTCGGTAAACCAGAACTAGCTAACATTGCATTAACCATATCTACTAACGTACGATTTTTACGTTCTGCTACTCCATTTGATTGAGGTGAAAAAGAAGGAGTTCGTTGGTGAATTATACCGTGCGTTTCACAAAAAACTTCCATTTCAGTTGGTGCATACTCACCTCCTCTATCAGACCTTAATATTTTTATTTTCCTTTCCAACTGATTTTCTACTCGTGCTTTGAAGACTTTAAATTTTTCAAAAAGCTCACTTTTGTGATGGATTAAATACACATGGCAATATTTTGAAAAATCATCAATAAAGGTTATAAAATATCTTTGACCACCACGGGCAAGCACGTTATTACTGTCACAAGTGTCACTATGTATAAGCTCTAATAAAGTTGTGTCTCTAACAACTGATTTATATGGTTTTTTAGTAAGTTTAGCTTGTACGCACACTTGGCATTTTTCCTTAACATCAACTACAGATTTTGGAATGAGCTCTAAACTCATCATCCTTTTAATAGTTTTCAAATTTACATGCCCAAGTCTGCCATGCCAAGTACCACAACACTCAACATTGGAAACTGAAGAACTTTTAGGCAAAGAACAAGCAATTTTATTTGAATCAAAATTCACAACATTAAGACTGAACAAACCGTCAACTAAATAACCTTTACCAACAAAACTACCATTCTTAGTAATGACAACTTTATTCGACTCCAAAACAACCTTAAAACCATGACGAACTAATAAAGAAGCGCTAACTAGATTTTTCTTAATGTCCGGAACATGCAAGACTCCATTTAAGATGATAACTTTGCCAGAGGTCAACTTTAAACTAGTATTCCCTTCTCCTAGTACCCTGGCCATGCTCCCATTTCCCATGCTTACAGTTCTTGTACCCGATTCCTCATAATATGATGAAAACATATTTTTATCAGCACACACATGAACGTTAGCACCCGAGTCTATAAACCAACCATATGAGTTGAAAACAACATTTAACTCAGGGCTACTAACAAATGCCATTTTTTTTTAATAATCTGCCAACACAAAGGCAAGTATAAGACTAACAGAAAACCCTAACAATTTTATCATTCCTTAGATTGT
Organism: Rhododendron molle; assembly: GCA_025413875.1. NCBI lineage: Eukaryota > Viridiplantae > Streptophyta > Magnoliopsida > Ericales > Ericaceae > Rhododendron > Rhododendron molle. The sequence goes on from CM046392.1 coordinate 45,353,081, forward strand.
TGGGAAAATTATATGATTAGGAAAATTCTGTTAGAAATTCAATGCCTGAACAAGAACAATAATCAATCAAGGCAATTCAATATTATAAGAGAAAGATAAGAATAGCCTGTAGCGTGGTCGAGGCACGTGATGGCGCCCTCCTAAGGAATGATACACCCCCTTCTGCACGGGGTTGGATGGCGTTCTTTCCCCAAGATACAACGACTTTCAAGTTCTCTTCGGTGCAGCGAATCAAACTCACGAACCAATTATTTCCCGACACTCGAAATCCAGATATATAGTTCTACCAAATATCTTTACACATGAAAGAAGATGGCTGAAGGTATTTTGTTTGGAACAAAAAACAACAGGTAGGAAATATAAATCTTCTCAGTGTGTAAGTTTGTAAAGCAAGAGAGAGAGAGTTTTGATAGAGTTGTGCACTGTTATCTATTCCAGCCGAATAACAAAGGAGAGGTTTTTTAGGCATGAATAAAACGTAAGTTTGTTTTGCTAACAGATAGTGGTCTTAAAATTAGGAGGAAAAATAGGAGACTTAGTCAAATAGGTTTTCAACTAAACACTCCCATTTTAACTCTAACTGTACTTCCCTATAATCCCTCCTCAGATCCACGTTCTCAATGTTAACGTAAAAGTAAAATATTAAAATAAAACCAACAAAAAACACCGTGGTTGTGTTGTGACAAGGAAACAACACCAGTAGTTTAACCAAGATTCAAGAACATGCACTCATAATCTACCCAAAGATTTGCTTTCAAGAGCTCATTTTCATGTGGTAGGAAAAGCTTTTTAAGTTTCTTGATTTCGAAGACAACAGTTTGGAAAGTGGCATTTTGGAGGGCCAAGAAACGCAGGATTTAGACAGGGGCGGCATGCAATAGAGAATTTAGTGTAAGATATATATGGTTGTGTGAGTAAAAGAAAATCGTGCAACTGCTCACCTAATGAGCTACATTTCTTTTCTTTTTTCCCAATGGTCAGGCGTGTTCGGACCAGCTTATGCGCTCCTCGACTATTTTCTCTTTCCGGTCTGCTCAAAGGCAAGCCATCTACACATGGACTAGGGTACAAGAGGTTTCTCTCTTGCAACCCTGGCTTCAAAAGATTGCCAGTTGTTTAATTTAAGCTTCTGGGTTTACATCTCATCCCTGTTACCACGTGAGCTACCCTTGAGGTTTAAGCTACATTTTACTGTTATCAATTCCAGGCAACAGTTTTATCCACAATTACCCTTCCCTTTCTAGACCGAGAAATGGAGACATGTATTTTATTTTTAGGTGGTTTTCTATAATTGGGACCGTGCAGTGTAAGGCTGGGGTTAGGGGTAGAATCAAGATTTGAATTCGGGTATAGTTTAGAAGAAATCAACCACTAACAATATATAATCCTTGTATTTTTAACACCCAATTAGTAAAAATGTTCTAACTAAGGTTTCATACCCATAAAAGTAAACATGTTTTGGGTAATCCTCAATTAGCATAGAACAAAAAATAGTTTAGAAACAATCTATCAAAATTGAACGCTCTTTCAAATCGGAAAATCGTCTAAGTTTGATTCTAAACCAGATTTCAAAGCAATTTCCCTTGTAACGTATACAAGCGAAATCTAGGTTATAATCTTCATGTTGTATACAAGAGGAAATCATCTTTCATTTTGTTTCGAAGTCTAGTTTTGATAATCTTGATCATGGCTTAAAATGATCGCTCTAGGTTAGTCAAGATAGGAGACTAATGTATGAGCGTTTAGGAGAGCGTGCATGAGAGTCTCGTCTGTGTGGGAATCCATACTAGAATACAAACCGACGGGCTACGACTCAAGGTCAATGCCACACAAATTGAACACTGACGTAAATTCACCCTCTCAAGGCTCTGGTATCAGTTTGTTGTGCCCAAAAACTCCGAACAAACACGCACACAAATTACCTTGTGAGGGAAAACCGTGGTTTTGATATCATATGGAGTTAAGGGCTATGAGTGTTTGTGATTTTCTCTTCAAATTTCCATTGTCCATGAATGTAGGCCTGGAACAAAAAATACCATGTTGAATCAAATGAACTTCTCAATTGCAAAGTTGGCCATTGTTGTAATTACGTTGCCCCTAATTAATTAAGTATGTGTGACTAATTAATCAAACATGGGCCGGATATGAGCTAGGCCCTTCATGTAATTATATAAATAGAATCAGACAATGGAAGAGAGAGGATTATCTTTACTTAATCATCACTCTAAAATTAAACTTGACCAGAAGCATGGAAGGTGAACATCTCAACTATAAAATAACTCCACAATATTAACTTTCTATTTTGTCAATTTTATCTTTACCTAATCTCCACTCTATATATTTAGCCTCAAATTAACACTTCATATTGATTCCTAGAGAGGAAGAGAGAGATGGGTTCTCAATTGTTTTCATCCACTTCTATGGCCACTCTTCTTGTTCTTTGTGTTCTGTTTCTAATGCCACAATTTGTATTGTGCATAACTAGGCATTACACATTCAATGTACTTTACTACTAATTTGTTTATCTCCTTAACAGTAATTTATTTTATTGAGACATTTCAGGATTCTTCTTTCATATTCATCAGATAATAGCGCGAAACGTGACAAAATTGTGCACCACAAAGAGTATTATAACCGTGAATGGGAAGTATCCAGGGCCGCGGCTAGTAGCAAGGGAAGGTGATCAAGTCCTTGTTAAGGTGGTTAACCATGTCCCGACCAACATAACCATTCACTGGTATGGAAATCAAAAACATCATAAGCTTAAGCTTATTTAGTTTGTCAAACGTTTTCAATAACCATAATACAATTACTTAAGATGAAGTCCTATCTTCATTTTTTAGGCATGGGATTCGGCAACTTAGAAGCGCCTGGGCTGATGGACCTGCTTATATAACACAATGTCCGATCCAAATGGGGCAGGCATACACGTACAACTTCACAATCACCGGACAGAGAGGAACTCTGTTCTGGCACGCCCACATCTCGTGGTTACGATCAACAATTTACGGGCCCATTATCATCCTTCCGAGGCGCAACGAGACCTATCCGTTCGGGAGACCCTACAAGGAAGTCCCCATAATATTTGGTAACTAGATCACTATATTCCCATAGCATTTATTCATTGGTATTTACTATTACAGCATTATTATGTGTTTCTTTACTTGACATTTTGTTCTTTTTTGAGGATTGCAGGAGAATGGTGGAATGTAGACCCTGAGGCTGTGATAAACCAGGCTCTTCAAACAGGAGGTGGACCCAATGTTTCGGATGCTTACACCATCAACGGGCTCCCAGGGCTCTTGTACAATTGTTCTTCAAAAGGTAAATGTATTTAGGGTGTGTCAATCATGACCAAATATATAGCCTACATGATTCAGGTTTGCTCGGAAGCATCGAACTTGGGGTGCATGCTGCCCCTCATGGACAACACGCACCCCCATAGAACTAATACGTAATCATGCATGAGCATATTCATCACTTTAATTAGAGCTCGTTTGTTTGATATGACTAATACGTAATCTTATAGAACTTGAAATCCTATCGGGCTTATTGTGATTTGAATAATGATACTACATCCTTATGGTATCTATGTCGTATATTTATTTAACAAGTCTGTTGTATACGTGCAGATACATTTAAGTTAAAGGTGAAGCCAAGAAGAACGTACCTCCTCCGACTCATCAACGCCGCGATGAACGTCGTGCTCTTCTTTGGCATCGCCAATCACACCCTCACAGTCGTGGAAGTCGATGCCGTCTACATAAAACCATTCGTTGTGGACACGCTTGTCATCTCCCCGGGCCAAACCACAAACGTTCTCCTGAACACCAAACCCTTCTCCCCAAACGCCAACTTCCTCATGTTAGCCAGCCCGTATGTCACCGGCATGGGCACTTTCGACCATTCCACCGTCGCCGCGATACTCCAATACCAAAACTACCCTTCACCCCACATCAAAAGCCTTCCCTTGCACAAACCAACACTACCACTCTTCAACTCAACATTGTTCGTCTCCAACTTCACCAGAAAACTTAGGAGTTTGGCCAGTTCCAAATTCCCAGCAAACGTCCCCCAAACAGTGGACAAACATTTCTTCTTCACTATCGGGCTCGGGTCATCCCCGTGCCCGAACAACATGACGTGCCAAGGACCCAACGGGTCGAAACTCGCGGCTTCTGTCAACAATGTCTCTTTTGCCCTCCCTACAACAACGGCCATGTTACAATCCCATTTCTCCGGCCGATCATACGGCGTTTACTCGACGGATTTCCCCGCCTACCCAGCTTTCCCGTTTAACTACACGGGCACGCCGCCGAATAATACCGCGGTGGGGAACGGGACGAAGGCGGCGGTGCTGCGGTTTAACGCTAGTGTGGAGTTGGTTATGCAGGATACCGATATACTTGGCGCGGAAAGCCACCCTCTCCATTTACATGGCTTTAATTTCTTTGTTGTTGGTGAAGGGTCCGGGAATTTCGACCCGAATTGTGACCCGGGGAAATTCAATCTGGTTGATCCGGTGGAGAGGAATACGGTTGGAATTCCATCTGGTGGGTGGGTTGCCGTTCGGTTTCTTGCAGATAATCCAGGTATGCATTCCTAAAGCTTCTACTCCTATGTTCTTTACAAACATTACAAGTGAAGAAAAAACCAAATGAATGATCTCTTCAACTATATCCGAGAAATTCAATTTATTACGTGAATCATTTTCTGAAATGAATGATTCAGATCATCAAGCCGGGCCTGCAGTACTACACCTACATTGCTACGTGTCATTTTGATTTGAGATCACTAAAGTTCTATTAGCGCTATGTGATTTTTAAATAAGGGTATTTTGGTCATTTTCTTGTACTAGTGGTTTTCCGTGTCAACCAAACGATAGAAAAAGTCATCTGAAAAAGATTTTGAAGTGACAATCAAACACCGAAAAATACATTATTATCCAAACAATATTTTCTATCAAATACGTTTTCTGCCTGAAATAAACCAAGCGTAAAGATTCGTTGGAAACTAACATTTGTTGTTTCCTTTGGCTAAGCAGGGGTCTGGTTGATGCACTGCCATTTTGAGGTACACACAAGCTGGGGTTTGAGGATGGCATGGATCGTACTGGATGGCCCACTACCAAATCAGAAGTTACCCCCACCGCCGTCCGATCTTCCGATGTGCTGACTTTTGACCAATTGGGTGACCGGATTATTAACCTTTGCAACATTTGATTATATTTTATTTCTTCCCTCCCCTTTTTAAGAATCCAGAATTCTATTTTGGGTTGACTCTTAATAAGTGTCTATTTTGTAAAATTTGAGTAAAAGTTTGTACATTTTCTATTTACCTCTATAAATTTTATTTTGAAAAGTTAGTGAGTAAAAATGTAATGATGATATCTGCATAAAAGATAAATAGCGAAAATGGAGATAAAAGTTGATATGAAAGTTTTAATAATGATATCTCTTTAATAAGTTGGAGTTACGAAACTGAAAACTTAACGAGGGACGGAGGGAATATCATGCGCCCCCTCCCCCCCCCCCGTTTTTTTTTTTTTCCCTTTTGAAATAATTGAAACATCCAGTTTTATGATTTTCGGATCTACTTTAATAATTAAAATATTTTTCTTTATATAGCTTCTTGAGAAGTTCAATCATATCGAAAATCAAATAAGGGCAAAACAGTCAACACATTCCACAATTCAAAGAATTATTTTTTCAGTCCACACATCTATGAAAACTAGAACCAGTAAAATCGACCGGCAAAATTGCCATACATAAATTTTGACTCGGTGTGTCAATCTTATTTTTTCAAGAAAAATGTATTTTGAAATCGTATTCATCAATATTTGATAAACGTGAAGTTTAGCAAGACTAATCTTATCAACGGAACCTTTATAAAATGAACAACTCTGATTATGAAAATGGGCCCGGAACGAGACCCAAAAGGCACTAGACACGGCCGGTTATTTTCTCAGGGAGAGCATCCTCCTCTTCTGTATAGGATACTGGTTTAGTGACTTCCACGTCAGTAGTTAGTCCTTTACTGTTTCAGTGACTTCCGCGTCAGTAGTTAATTCAGCTGTTTAGTTAGTAGCTTGATCCAGCTGTTAGTTAGTCAATCGTGACTATAGTTAGTGACTGTGGTTTTCTGTTAACCATGGTTAGTTAGCAGTTGAGTTGTTACATAGGGCTGTCCACGGTCCGGATCGGATCGGATTCGTATGAATCGAATCCTAATTCGTATCTCACGGTTTTTAGAAAATGCAATCCAATCCTAATCCATGAACCGTGAGTCACGGTTCGGTCCCGGTTTTATCCGTGGATTTCCTTCCAAAAAAATAAAAGGATGCTACTACCATGATCATATTCCAAATAAAAATTCAAACACTAATTTCCATAAATATTGTCGAAATTATAAAGGCAGTAAAGGTATTAAACAATAAACATGGTAAAGGCAGCAAGGTAACAACCAAATAAAACTAAGCATTGTTCAAAATATACAAATTCTGGTCAATCATGATCTATTTATTACATTCCAGAAAAACCAAACAAGAAATAGCAAATTAGTTTCTCAAAACAAACAAGCAAATTAGTAAAATTATAATTATTTATATATATTACACACACATATCTATATTTTTATTTTTTTAAATATCTCACGGTCCGGTTCGGTTAATCCACAGTTTTGAAATAAAAATCCAATTCTAATCCGTATCTCACCGTTTTTTAATTTTCAACCGTATCTCACGGTTTTTTAATTTTCAAATCCGTGTCCGGACCATTAATCTACGGATATAATCCAAAAAGCACGGATGAAATCGGTCCGGACCGGTTTCACGGTTCTCGATTTTTCTTGAATAGCCCTAGAGTTGTATATGAGTAAGCTGAGATCTCATTATCTACCCGGTCAAGAAATGTAAAGATTCGAAAAAGAAAAATGTTACCCCAAGTTGAATGTCACTTCGGTTGGTGGCTTAGCAGGGAGGGAAAAGCTCGATCAAAAGATCACAAATTTCGCCTGTTCATGAGTAAAGAGATCATTTTGCTTCGAACCGAAGCAGTGTTTCGCATGCTAAATGTCTCAATCTCTGTCTCTTAATGTGGGGGCAAATGTAAACATCTAAATCCATTTTCGTAGCTCCGCAGTGTGTTTACACCATATATTCACCGTCTGTCGATGATCGATCAAAGGTGGCGATTATTTGCTAGTATTTTAATGAAGTGCATGACACTTGGCATGCTCCTGCACATTTAGAAGTTAAAAGGCCACTTGTCATTGTCCTACATACTTTGAAATTGAAGGGAGGTTATTTACTCTTGGCATGCTCCTACGCATCTGGAAGTTGAAGGGAAGTGGGAAGTTATTTTGACAAGTAGAAGCAATGGAGAAAGAAGAGTAGTGGAGAAGTTAGAAAATTATTGTCTACACATTTTGTTTTCCTATAAATAGTCTTTTTAAACTTCATTGTAATCTCTCTCCAACAAATCAAAGTCTTTATCTTTATTTGTTCTTAAATTTTTGTCTTACTAACCCAATTCTGGGTTATAATTAGGATCTTTGACGTATCGCTCCTAGCAATAGATCGATCGTTGAAGATTGATGGAAGAATCTCTTCCATTCTTCTTCAACTTGTAAATTAGATTCTCTCTCACCTCTTGTGTCGATTTCGTTCTTGAAGAGCGGCATGCCTAGCATCAACGATTTTCTTTTACGTGCCGACACACTTCACTCTTACTATCAATTTCACATTTGACTCAACTACCATTTTTCTTCCAGTAAAGTCCTAAAATACGGCGTGGAACCACGGGTCCTCCTTTGGAGACAAGCCGCATCGCCCTTTCCGTTTGTTGTTGGCTTGTTGCCTTTGTTTTCTTTCTCTGTCGAGTCGCTCTGGAGAAATAAAATATTGGTAAACACAGTGCAAGCAACTGCCATGCACAGCTTCTCAATGAGTCCATTAGATGCAGGGTTGTAAACATCAGCTGTTGCGTATTGTATCAGCCATCACGCAACAGAATTTTGAACCTCCACTGATGTTCTCCTACGTAGCAGGCGATACTGTCCCGTATAGGAGGTTCAAAATTCAGGTTTAACACGGGCTCACATCAGTTAAGATAAATAATGGTACAGTTACATATCCCAGTACCGCGATTTACAACCCTGATAAGAAGTGAGCCCATTTTTCCTGATCTGGGAAAATGCCAAAAACATCGAGACACAAGATAAAATACACGAATAGCATAGGATACAAACTTGCAAGCTTACAAATATGTGTATCTGCAAGCCAGTGTAGCATTGAATACTGATCAAGGCATAAAAGTAAATAAAGTTACCTTCCACGGCAAATAACAATTATTCTCGTGTTTGGCTCAAAGAGTCATGCAACACAAGCCTCTTTACAACATATACATTTTCAGGTTTCAAACTTGAGCAATCTATTCTACATCATAAGCATGGAGAAGTACTGCTCAAATTCTTTATCAATGGTCAGTTTCTCAGCGGTCGGCTGAGTCTCTGCAGTCAAAATAAAGATGTCTGCATGTTAGCAAGTGAGAGAGAGAATGAAGGTTTTCGACTAGACCAGATGCACAGACACACGAGTAACAATGAAAGGTTGAAATACACTCTTATCCTCGAAGAAATTGGTCAGGAAAGACATATTACCTCTGTTAATACTCCATCTTCCAGATGAAAGAACATAATTACTCGAACGTGGTTCCTTATCAGTACATGTCTCACTGTCGTCATTTTCATCTTCTAAGCAACTGTAATCAATCTGGCACCCAAACTCTAGGACATGCTCATCAAAATCCTGACAACTATTTAGTCCAAAATCGTTGTGTGGAAGACTGTTGTCCCCGCTATATGGTGATTGCACTCTGTCAGCACCAGATTTGGAAACTATTCTGCTGTCCAGAGAATAAAGGCTATTCTTGAAACTGCTACTGGCCCAATTAACAGATGAAGTGGAAGGCATATCAGACAGAAGCATCTTTGGATACTCCAATTGCATTTTAGCTTCAGCAGATGACATGGCAGAGCCCGAATCTCCACCGTAACTATTGCTATCTTTTCCTGACACTATTTCTGGCTCATCATCTTTTGCAACAACGATAATTTTACCCTTGATTATGTGTGCGTCAACTTCGTCAACTCTTGGGTTTTCATTAAGCGGAGAAACAATATCTGAACTAAAGCTGCTGGCTGAGCATTTATGCTTAGGAAGAGGCAAACCCAATGTCTCTGCATGAAATTTTCTTTTCTTGGTAAGGTAGAAAATGCCAGAGTAAGACTCCACTACTTTGTCAACATTAACCCTGCAGTGACACATCCATAACATCATTTTGCCAATAGTTTTTCATAAAAGCTCAGGAAAGAAGTCGACATTTCTATAACAGCATTTTGGCAATAGTTTAGAGATTGACAGAGGCAGATCGACAACTTGTGATGCCAGATGGCCAAGACTCGGTGATGAGGTAGTGAGAAAATAAGTCAACAAGTTTCAATCCGTCATTCCATGTTAGGCTTCGTCAATTATGGCAGTGCCAGGATGGTTAAACACGAACGGGAGGTATAACCAACGACTAGTAACTATTTAATTGCATAATTATAAATAAGATAATAGTACCAAACACGACGAGTGCTATTCTACTGCAATCAACTTAAAGCTGGAAAAAGTAAGGTTGGAGAGAAATATCATACATATAGAGAGCTGGTAAACATATGAAAGAACCACCAAATTAATGCATGTTTATCAAGTAACCAGTGCCAGGTCTAAATAATGTGTGTGAAAACCTTCTTCGGGTTGTGACTTGTGTGTCAGGTGCAAACCATATGCATTATGGTGTCAACTAGTAAAGTCTTCAAAACTTAGGACACTGGTCGCTGCGAGTGAATGGTGCCACTAATGCCATACAGCCATTTGTCGCTTTTGTGGGATAGCTAAAGACAACACCAATTGCCACCCTCATGCTATTGACAATTCCTCATCTTGTCTACTGTCTACTATGTTCTGTCTTTAATTCCCGGTCAAGCGGTCACAGACTGCTTCCTTTTTCTTCCTTTCTTTGTAGAGTGACCGCTTCCTTTTTCTTCCTTAACTTTCTTCTCTACAACTGCGATTTCACTTCAAATCACACAGACAGGCCTATACTCTCCACGACTTCCTGTTTATCATCTTTTTATCCTGTGTTCTCTTGCACTTGAAATGGAAAAAATCACCTCCCGATATACAACATAAAAACCAAAGCAAAACCAACTCCGTTGAGCACATATGACACCAGCTCCATGAAGCAACGCATACCAACCCACAAATAAGGTCACATTTTAAACCATAATACAGCACATTCATTCTATGTAGTTAGCAATCCAGAATGAAATTTAAGTTTTCTATACTTGATAACAGAGACTGAAAAATCATACCTCTTGAAATATTCACACTTCGCACTCGTAACAGTTCCGCTACAACAAGTATACCTTTTAGTTGTGTAAGAAACTTCAGTGCGACCGTTCCTAAAACTCTGTTCCAAGATTTTCCCCAAAACTATGCAGAGGACCAGCACGATGCATGTTCACTCAGAGCATCTCCAATAAAGATCTATATCTCTAAATAAGAGAACAAAATTACTCCAATCAAGCTCTGTGAGACCCAAATTTGGTTCTCTATATATAGAGATGTTTCAAACATATAGAGAATGATCTCTAAATTTTTTTCCCTTGGTGAAATCACCACTTTACCCTTGAAAACTGGTGTATTGTCTTCACCAATCCAACCGGCAGTGACCAACCAACCCATTTATGATGCTTTTTGAATAAAAAAGTATATTTTGAGATGAAAATAGAGATTTAGGATTAGAGTTGAATGAATAGTCAAAATCTCTAAACTTGCTTTTTGAATAAAAAAAAGTATATTTTGAGTCTCCATTTAAGAGAATTGGGTTGGAGATGCTCTGAGAGAGGAAGAGAGAGAGAGAGAGAGAGTGTTGTAAAATTGATTTATAGACACTTCCGTCTTTAAAGATTTCCCACATTGAGATGTCATGGACATACGAATAGATTCACAGGCATGATCCCTCTCTCGAGCGAATTATCAAACTGTTCAGAACTTTTCTCATTCAATAACTATAAATCACTTATCAAATATCCAATCTACACCACTAGGTGTATCATCCACCATACAAAAAAAAAAAAAAAAAACCCTTTGAATTCACCAATTCAGGCATTCTGCATCCATATTTCATTTGACATCATCAAATCCTGCCTTCATGCATAGTAACTTCGCGCCTTAGAGTTTAGTATGAGAAAAAGAGAGACTCTCTCTCTCTCTCTCTCTCTCTCTCTTTCTCACACACACACACACACACACACACAGAGCTAAGCATTGACATTTTTCTGATAACTCAGAGCGTCGGGGCCAGATTACGCGCACCTCAACTAAGCCCCATCATCCACTCATGGGGTCCTATTTAAAGCCGGGATAGAGCGGTATGGACTGGTCCCATAGGACGTTTCAGACATAGTAAAGCAACGATTTAAGCATTATTGGCACGAACACAACGATCGATAAAGGCCAAAACTTCACCAATGTTCATCGAACTCAATCAAACCCCTCTCAACCAGTAGTGAATTAAGAAACTGCATCAAGAACATATGAACATGAATTTTAACCTTCAACCACCCTTTTGTTCGTCTTGAACATAGAGGGGTTTTATATCAAACCTAACCAGAGGGCAGTTTTAAAGCGCAAAAAATTAGGTAACCCTATGACCAATTTCCTCTAACAGAAACCCTTATCTCCTACCATAAGGAAATTAAAGACCCCAGCTGAATTCAACAGCGAAATCTATCACTTGATTACCCAAGATCATTGGACATAAAAGGTGAGAACTGACTCAATAACTTGCTATTTTCTGCTAATTTTCACTGCTAAATTCAAGTTCAAACAAGTTAAATGTCAAGAACAAAGCTTCATAAAAGAGGTCAAAAACGCGATTAGTAAAGGTAATTGATGAAAGCCAAGAAAGTATACCTGTTAATGTCAGATGGGTCGAGGTTCTCTTCCTCCATAACCAGTAGCAACCGTGGATCAGACGGACAGTACTGTATAGAGTACTCGTAATTCGCAATGAGGTGCCCTTTCAGGAAGTTACGACTCTACATTTTCTCTCTCCATCCACTCTTTCTCTCTCTTCCTTCCATTCTGCCATCTTTACTCTCGCGCTCTATCACGCGCGTTTCAGGACGTTTCCCACACGATTGTAAAGTAAAATACTCCAAGTACTCGAAAAATAGTCCAAGTACTCCAAAAATAGTTCAAAAAGAGATAATGGATAGCGTTTGCTACATTCACAACAATTCTTGGGGTGATTTCCCCTCTCGTGCAAGCGTGTGAAAAGGTAATGGGAGGACTGCAAGATTAGTCCGAGATCACGAGGTGTGAGCAAGTTGACTAAAGACACTTTGCATACTTTGCATTATAAAATACTACTGTATAAAAATTAAAAGTGTTGCTAATGCCAAAATTGTAGTGCATAAAATCTTTGTACCATATGCAAAGTATAACATTTTTATACAATAGAGTTTTGATATAAAAAAACAATTTTGACATTATCATTTTCCAAATTAAAAAATAGTAGTAATGCTCTTGATTTTAGTATTATTTTGCTCCTTTTCTTTTCATTTACAGATTGAGATGTTTATTCGATTTAGGAATGGCAACGGGGCGAGACGGATTTTTATGTACCCCAACCCGAAAATTAATACCCGACTAGGTATTTTTTGGGTACCCCGTTCCCGCCCCGATTGGGGAACGGGTTTACCTGCCCCGCCCCACTACGTAAAAAATTAAAAAAAATTGCTAATCTAAAAGCAAAATAAAAGAAAATAAGTATAAATAAAGTGTTAGTTTAGTATAATGGTGAAAATATAAAGGTAAGAATATAAGGGTTTTTTAGTATAATGACAATAATATTAGGGTAACAATATAAAATTTGAAGTATTAATGATAATTAGATTAGGATAAAAGTATAATTTTATAAATAAATATATTTCAGAGCGGGTAATATCGAGGCGGATAATATCGGGACGGGTTCCGGATGGGTTTAGAGTCGGGGTACTATCACCTCGAACCTGACCGAATTTTAGAATTTTTACCTGACCCAATATCGGAAAAGATGGTGAAAAACCCGCCCCCGCCCCCGCCCCCGTCCGGGGCAGAGCGGGTCCAGTTGCCATCTCTAATTCGAGAGAAATTATTCAATGCCCCTGGGGCAGGGGTGACGTGGTGCCCCTCGGCGAACCTGACCGAATTTTAGAATTTTTACCTGACCCAATATCGGAAAGATGGTGAAAAACCCGCCCCCGCCCCCGTCCGGGGCAGAGCGGGTCCAGTTGCCATCTCTAATTCGATCACTCCGTAAGTTGGCGCGTCAAATGGGTTTTTTTTTTTTCTTTTCTTAAAGAACTCCAGTCGCTGAGTAGGACAGGAGACCGTCACCCAAATCTGTCTCTTGACGAGTAGGACAGGACCATCTCCAGTCCACGTGAGGGTGCACTCCTTCGCTCCTAAAAACCTGACAGGAGACACGTGCCGGTGGCCGCCGCTCGTCGAGCATCTCCAATCCCAAACCGGGATCTCGGTCTCGGCTCTTGCATATTTGAGTTGTCTATTACCTCCGAAATAAAATATACACTCCTCCATCAAATGTTGAAATGAATGGTTTGAATTGTTCACTACACCCTTATAATACAACTCCGTTCACTACATAACCTCTTGTTGACACATCAAAAACTTTTTTCCAAAATTTTTTGGAGAGCAATGTTGAAAACACTCCACCAAATATAGGCTCTCTCTTCAAATATAGGGCCTTGTTCGTTTGGGGGATTCAAAATTTCTAGATACGGCCTTTAATAAATTTTCTTAAACACTTTGTTTGGTTTGCTTTTGTGGGAAAAAAAAAATTCAACTCAAAAAACATTTATTATCTCTACTTTCAATCATTACTATCATTTCTCTCTCTACTAATTACCCATATTTCCAATCATTATTCTCATTTCTCTCTATCTCTCTCTACTCACCCGTATCTTTAATTATTACTATCATTTCTCTCTTCACTCATTACCCAAAAAACTAGACTCAAAACTTCTCAAAAATTCATCCAAACACAACATTTATCTATCTCTTTACAAATGGTGGTTAGTACCTCCATTTATAAACGACTACTCTAAACAAATTATTTAAATTTGAACATCACTCTTTAAATGGTAAGGTCCTTCATTAATAAAGTTTGAGTGTGATGCAAGGAGTGGTAGCCAAATTAGAAGGCATCATATGCCCCGCGCACAATACCAAGGGTCAAATCCCAATAACGACACCAATAAATAACATTTCTTGCATGTCCTCAAAGAAAAAAACGTTTGAAGTGCGATCACAACTTTAAAAATAAATATGGGTTTTTAAAATACCACACAGGTCAACAAAAGTTTTACTTTAGAAAATTAATAAGTGTGGCTTGGAGATGCTAAGCTCTCTATTTATGTACACCTCAAATTACTAAAGAATTAGGATGAACCAATAAAATAGTACTAACTCATAATTTGAGCACCATATTGCCACTTTAGTATGTGTTGGAGTAGGAGCGACAATGGGCCAATTATTGGGTACTCCCGCCGTACCATGACATTCCCTAGTGATGCTCCCCGCAAATAAAAGATCGGCACCTCACAATGTGACTCAACATTTCAAGATCAAAACAAGCTTACCTTACATTATGGCCACGGAATAAATCACCAGAGTTAACACTCTTGGGAATTAGAATCCTGGAATTAATTGGAAATCACACAAACCAAAAGCTTCTCAATTTGGCAAAGTTACAGTAGTCACAATTGGTATGTATTTGCCAAAGAATTTGCTCATTTCAAGAGACATTTTGGTTTTGGGTTAACAGGGATGGATATTCCCTCATTATACACAACGTAACAACAAAGTATGACACCCCTAAACTCTACATTTTCGGTAAAATCGCCGAGACACTAATCTACATCTCAAAATCCTTCAAAACTCGTTCCCGCTGGCTATTGCAACAGTTGTGATAAAGCAGATTGCACCAAAATTTATATCTTCCTCCTTCTCAACTTCACCCCAGCTAGGACAGACGCACCAATTCTGAAACTTAGAGTGGAAAACCGGACTTCACCCACATGATCATACTATGCACATACATCAGTCTCTTAACATTAAATAGTCCAATATCTTCGTGTCGTCATCATAATCGACATCCAAACAACACTCAAACTCATTTAGAGGCTGATGCACCAGCCTTTTTCTCATATGCTGACGGGAAACGAAGACCAGAACCAATATGCCTCGATCTAGGGCAAACCCAACAAAGTACATTTGGACCTAGCGCCTGAAGTAGTCAAGAATAACCAGTCAACTAAACAAAGCCTTCTAATGGTTGTCTAACAATACAAGTCTTCCCAATAGTCAATCGAAAAGTGAACCATATTTAGAATGTCTACTTGGCCAACCCCATGAATGTTAGGAGCTTCAATGTAAGCAAAACATATTCACTGGTCAATTGAAAAAATGGGGCGACTCCGAGAAAACAAGAGAGAGTGAACCATTTTTAGAATGTCTACTTGGCCAACCCCATGAATGTTAGGAGCTTCAACGTTAGCAAAACATATTCATTGGTCAATTGAAAAAATGGGGTGACTCCGAGAGAGATTTTACGTGTGTGTGGTTTTTTAAGTTCACTTATGGTATAACCAGATAATTAAAAGAGGGTTATATTGGAGGGTACCGAAATCAGGTTTTCATAAGCACCAAGATCATATGGATGTGAATAATCATCCCCTCCCTTCTCTGCTAGCCACATAGCTCTCACTCCTTCGTGGTACTGCAAAATATCAAACAAAAAAAGAACAATATCGGAATCACAAAAGTGGTTTGCCATCAAACAAATGAACAATGACACAAAATGCCATATTTTATGAACCTCTATAGTGGTCTTATTTCGCAAAATGAGGTAGATATGCCAAGCCAAAAGAACGCTCAGAGCCACAGTTAATGGGACGAGCAAAAGCCCCGAAATGACCTGGAAATCGAAACCTGTAAGTAAACTAACTTATATTCCATACATAGGCAAGTAAAGAAGAATAGTCGTTGATATTACATATATAGTTCTGAAAGATCCTTCACTTTCCTCCTCATCTTTTGCAGAATCATTCGTTAGACTACCCACAAGCAAAACCTGAAAATTATACAAAAATTGGGTGGAAATAGTTACTTCCTCGTGCATACTCCACAAATGACATTAAGCAGCTAAAACATCAGGAAAAGAGTTCTTCAAACATACCAGGGAGTAAATGCACGCAATTACAGCATACAGAACAAAAATGAAGAAGACCTTATAATTCGCATGGCCCACACAAGTGTTCATCCATATGCAATGGTGGTCCTACATACAAGAGACAGCATATTAACACATATACAGGATATTTTGGAAAAGACTCGAGGAAACAATGATAACAGCTTACCATTCGCAAAACACATCGTTTACATACACGACAATGATGTGCACGGGGAGGCTTATAGTGGGAACACTTCTGGCAGTATCTCAGATCTCCACCCTGCAAAACCAATTGATGTAAAAGCCTTGTATGGACAGTAAATTACACCTTCAATTTGTGGCATTTACATCTATTTTAATTGTTTCAATTGACCTTATCATCAATACAACTACCAATTCGTTAACAATGTTGAAAACAAGGTTTAAATTCAATTTCAGGCGTATCAAAGCAAAATCAGAAATTCAATATCAGGACTAACATACAAGGCTGCCAACATTCTAAAAAGTAGTGTACCAAATCACAGGACTTTGATTACAAGCCCTAGTGTACAAGTCATGAAATCCAAGAATTTGGAAACTCATTAGCAAGTTTACCCAATTTTGTACATGTATGAAGGTACCGTCACTAGACTCACTAGTATTCGATAACTAGTAGGGGAAACAAATGAATCCCTAATTACAGTAGGGCTACACCAAGGGTCGGCTTTGAGCCCTTACCTTTTTGCCTTAGTTATGGATGAGTTGACTAGATATATTTAGTATGATATTCAGTGGTTTGTTTGCAGATGATATTGTCTTAGTGATGAGACTGAAAGGGAAGTTAATGCTAAATTAGAAATTTGGAGAGAAACACTAGAGTCCAAAGGATAAGTAGGAGAAAAACTGAGTATATGAACCGTAAGTTTAGAGATAATAAAAGTGCTCAGGCAGAAGAAGTGAGGATTCAGGATCAGGAGATACCAAAAAGTGAGCATTATATGTATTTAGGTTCAATTATTAGCAAGGATGGAGAGATTACGAACGATGTAACCCATACGATCCAAGTTGGGTGGCTGAAGTGGAGAGCCGCTTCTGGTGTATTGTGTGATCGAAGGATACCTATAAAATTGAAAGGGAAGTTTTATAGAACTGCTATACGAGCAAAGATGCTATACGGGATGGAATGTTGACCTATCAAAAAACAAGTGAGTAAGATGAGTGTAACTAAAATGAGTATGTTGAGGTAGATGTGTGGTAAAACTATGAGAGATAGAATTATAAACGAAGCTATTCATGAGATGGTAGGAGTTGTACCTATAAAGAAAAAGTTGAGAGAAAATACATTAAAGTGATTTGGACATATTTACCTTAGACCTGCACAAACAGTGGTAAAAAAGAGTGACATAATAGTAGTGGATAGTAGGGTTAGGGGAGGAGGAAGGCCTAAACTGACTTTGGATGCGATGATACCGAAGGAGTTGAGCTTACTAAATCTAAGTAAATAAGTAGCCCTAGACAAAGCTCAATGAAACAAGGCTTAGTTTGGTTTGATTTACCCAATTTTGTGCATAAAACAGTATCCAAGTCACATAAAAGAGAGTGAAGCAGGGTCCGAAACTCAATTATTTTGGTTGATACAATCCCTAGTGGCCAAGGTGAAGTGTAGATATAGGACCATAGAAGATCCAAAACTACCTTATATTTTCATTTTCTTCGCCTATTTGTTACTTCAAGATAAATAAACTAAATGACGAAAAAAATACTCTTTCAAGTCTTGTAGCCTGCAAGGTTCAAAACCCAACAAAAACTATCCCCATACCTTGAATCGATAATATACCCAAAGAAGTCATAACCAATCTCGATGACACAACTTAGAAGAAGTTTTTTGACCTAGTCTCTAGTCTATTTACATGAAAAGGGTGGTACATAACATGACAAAGGAACAAACCAAAGCAACATTTTCTAAAATTTGTATATGGATTTATTAGGTCGTAGGCCAAACCACTTAAAGCTACTAAAAAGAACGACCACTAAAGTCCTCTGTGGATTAGATCCCTACTAGTTCTACAAATCGCAAAAACCTCAGCTTGTTTGATACTGGTGTATAAATTTATAATGATAAACAAAGCAATGAAAAAAATTAAACTTGCTAAGATTGCTTGAATAACATGCTGATAGATTCATCCGATAGCACATTCTCAGAGGGGTCAAGAGACTCATAAGCTATAACCAAGCAAGATCACATACATACCAAGCAAAAGAATATCAAGTAAGAATTTTCACCTAGCGAGCCCCAATTTCGAAAGAAGAAGAAAGGTTTTGGCAAGTGAAAGCCTATGCAGGTACATCCGGTGCCATCTTATGAGCATAACTAGCTGAAGCCAAGCAACTAAAACCAATTTTCTAAGTTGAGCAAAATAGCTTCATTTCTAACTAGCCAAATCTCTCTCTCTCTCTCTCTCTCTCTCTCTCTCTCTCTCTCTCTCTCTCTTCTTTGACCAATTTGCAAGAAAACAGAAAAAGTGAAAATGGGGTTTTGGGAACCAAAAAGTGAATAAACCGACCGCAGATTGTCGCCAAAAAGAAAAAAAAAACTATGAGATATTCTGGAAACTGGATGCAAGTTGTAGAAATGCTATTAGGTAATTGTTGCTCCCAACTTTTTTTTCTGAAAAGTTTTGCTCCACTTTTGTGTCCAATAAACACATCTTGTTTCATAACTTTCAAAACTTTAAAGATGGTGCAATTGTTCTATTTCATTTTTCAGCAAACTTTCTTGCTGCTAAAAGGTTACCATGACCATAATGTCGGTCCTAGAAACCTACAAAATGGTGTGAATGTGTGATTATATTGGCTGCAGGTTTCACACCCCGGGGAAAAAAGCTATCCCCACACCCCTACAGCAAGCATAATTTGGTTGTAGCCTGTAGGCCAAAACATATAAAGATACTAAAATGTACGAACACTAAAGTCCTCCATGGATCAGATCCCTAATAGATCCCTGTCGAGAGGACAATCACAAAAACCTCGGCTCGACTACGGCTCCTTTGGTATAAACTTATAAATGATAAACAAGTCAATGGAAAAGAATTGAGTTTGTTAAGATTGAAACCAAGCTTGAATGACACAGTAATCATTTCATCTGCTATCACATTCTCAAAGGGGGCCAAGAGACTCATAACTAAGCAAGATGAAATACATACCAAGCAGGAGACTATAAAGTGAGAATTTTTACCTAGCTGACAAGTGAAGCCTACATAGGGACACCTAGTGCCATCTTTCGAGCATAACTAGCTGAACCCAAGCAATAAAAACTAACTTTCTGAGTTGAGTTGGATACCTAGGGCAAAATGGCTTCACTTTTAAATCACAATGGGGCAATCACTATTCAAAAATGCTCTTGGATCAGTTCATCAGTAGAATGATGCTTGACTTGAAAGTTACCGTGATAACCGTTATGTCAAAGTTCCTACAACTACCAAGTACAAACAAAGATACCAACAGAACATCAGCAAGCCTTTGCCACAAATCCACATTGTATATAGCAATTTACAGCAAAAAGAAAGGAAAGTTTCTGTCTAATCACCAACCAAGAAGACAATATGAATTTTCTTACTTGCTTGCCCAGGATTAGCTCAGATTGAGACAACCCCCAAAATAAAAACAAATGAGTCCCAATTAACACACAATAATATGTAAATCTATTAAAGCCGAGTTTCCCTACAGGGGGCTAAAGGGGCTTATTTCCCTTTGCCTATGTTACATGGATCCTTCATTTTGGCTCAAGTAGACGTGTCGATGCGCCCGAAACCCGTATCCATTTTGGACACTCAGATCCTCTAATTGTTATGATATTTATAGAAAAGGAATATCAAATTAGTTAAAAAGGCGATATTCAAGTTTTTCACATGGACAGAAAATACCAAAAACTTATTTCTCTTAACCCTTTCTGTTTAAATCAAACCAAACCAAACCAATCCGAGCCTTATGTCCCAATCACTTGGGGTCGGCTACATGAATCCGTTTTCCCCATTGAGCTCTGTCGAGGGCCCCTTGTTCGCACAAACCTATTAGACTCAAATCTTTGCGCACCACAGCATCTAATGTCAATTTAGGTCTACCCCTCCCCGTAGCATTGCTACCCCAAGCTATCCTATCCGCTCTCTTTACTATTGCATCTCCTGGTCTACGGTAGACATGCCCAAACCACCTTAACCTATTCTCCCTCAACTTTTCTTCTATAGGTGCTACACCTACTATCTCACGAACCGTTTCATTTCTAACCCGGTCTGGCCTAGTCTTACACATCCACCTCAACATTCTCATTTTCGCTACACTCATCTTGTTCACTGTTGTTTCTTAATAGGCCAACACTCTGTCCCATAAAGCAACGCGATGGCAATTCTATAGAATTTTCCCTTCAATTTTGTGGGTACCCTCTTGTCACGTACACCAGTGGCGCTCCTCCACTTGAGCCACCCCAACTTGGATCCTATGGGTCATCATCGGCAATCTCTCCATCACTTCACTTTTAATAATTGAGCCTAAGTACCTAAAATGATCACTCTTAGGTATCTCCTGGTCTTGGATCATCACTCTTTCTTCAAGCATACTGCTGGTACCACTAAACTTGCACACCATATACTAAGTTTTGCTCCTACTTATTCGAAAACCTTTTGACTCCAATGCTTCTCTCCAAATTTCTAGTTTCGTGTTAACACTTCTAACGGTATCATCTATGAGGACAATGCATCTGCAAACATCATACACCAAGGGATATCCTGAAATTGTCTAGTCAATTCATCCATAATTAAGGTAAAGAGGTACGGGCTCAAAGCTGACCCTTGATGCAATTCGATAGTAATTGAAAATTCACTCGTTTTCCCTACTGGTGATCGAATGGTAGTGACGGCACCAACATACATGTCTCTAATCACCTCGATATACCCTTTGGTCACTCCATTTCTCTCCAGAACCCACCATATGATGTCTCTAGGCACCCTATCATAAGCCTTTTCTAAGTCTATGAAAACCATATGGAGATCATTCTTCTTTGCTCTATGCTTTTCTACCATTCTCCTTAATAGGTAGATAGCTTCCATGGTTGATCTCCCAGGCATGAACTCAAATTGTTTCTCTGACACCGTGGTCACCACCCTCAAGCGATGCTCAATAACTCTCTCTCACAACTTCATCGTGTGACTCATCAATTAATACCTCTATAGTTGTTGCAGTTTTGAATATCCCTTTATTCTTATAGATAGGTACTAGCGTGCTCCTTCTCCATTCATCGGGCATCTTCCTAATCATAATAATCTTGTTAAACAATTTCGTCAACCAAGTCACCCCCAGGTCACCTAGCCTTTTCCACACTTCAATATGGATACTATCTGGTCCTGAGGCCTTACCCGGCTTCATCCTTTTCAAAACTTTAACCACTTCGAACTTTTGTATTCTCCGATAAAATTCATATTTTATGTTCTCACCTAGTGCATCCACTTCCTCCCCATCAAAGCCTCCTTCATGTTTCTCATTCAACAACTTCTCAAAATACGACTTCCATCTATCCCTGATCGCCTCGTCTTTTACCAACACCACCGAAACACTATCTTTTATACACTTAACTTGAGAAACGTCTCTAGTTCTCCTTTCTCGTGACTTAGCAAGTTTATAAATAATCTTTCCTCCATCTTTACTATCGAGTCTATTGTAGAAATTCTCATAGGCTTTCAACTTAGCCTCCCTAACGGCTTTTTTAGCCTCCTTGCTAGCTTGCTTATAACCCTGAAAATTTTCCTCCTTCCGATCCTTTTGCCACTTTTTAAAGGACTCCTTCTTAGCTTTTACCATGGTTTGAACCTCGTCACACCACCACCATGTCTCCTTAGAAATTGGACCTTTTCCCTTCGACTCCCCAAGAACTTCTTTCGATATTCTTCTAATACCGTCGGCTATGGTATTCCACATGTCACTATCGCCTTCCACTCCCCACCGAACTTCTTGAGACGTTCTTTCCTTGAATACCTTTAATTTCTCCCCTCTTAGGCCCCACCATTTAGTCCGTGGGCAATTGGTTTCCTTTCTCCTTCTAGTATTCCCCTTCTCAACTTAATATCTAACACCAAAAGTCTATGTTGTGCCACTACACACTCTTCAGGAATAACCTTACAATCCTTACATGTCAAGCAGCCTGCGCCCACTCAAATTAATCCAAAGACCCAATTGGCTCCGCTCTTAAAGATAATTAAATGCTCTTCTCGCTTCCTATAGAGAGTATTCCCCACTATAAGGTCAAAAGGTACTGTAAAATCTAAAATCCTCCGACCACCTTCATTAAGGTCACCAAATCCAAAGTCACCATGCACCTTCTCATACCCTTTCTTATGCACTCCCACATGACCATTGAAATCGCCTTCTATAAATAGCTTCTCCCTAAAAGGAATCTCTTGAACCACGTCATCCATTTGCTCCCAGAATTGCTCTTTAGTAAGATCATCTAAGCGTACTTGGGGTGCGTAAGCACTAATAATATTAACTATGCTCCCTCCGATCACAAGTTAACTAAAATAATCCGATCTCCTTTCCTCGTGACTGTAACTACCGAATCTTTCAGGTGTTTATCTACTACGATACCTACTCCATTTCTATGTCTATCCTTACCCGTATAGTAAAGCTTATAACCTGTGTCCTCTATCTCCCTAGCTTTCTCCCCGACCCACTTAGTCTCCTGAAGGCAAGTTTTATATTGCACCCGAAAAGTCGGGGCGTTACACAACTAGCTCCCTAGTCTTGCCTGTTAATGACCCTATATTCCAAGTTGCTAAATGAATCCTATAATCCTGGGCTAGCTTCTTTACCTGCGCTCGTCTAGGCCCGCGCGAGAACCCTTGCTCACTTATCACCACAACACTGGCGCCCCTTGCTCATTTTTCAAAGCACCCGAAGGCTGTCACAACGCGTCGCTTAAAGGGAATGCCCAAGGATATCTCGTTTTCATATTTAGATTCATGTCGTAAAGATCTGATAGGCTTTTTACGTGTTGGCTGTCAGCTACCTAAAGCACAACCCTCCTCCTTTATCCGGGCTTGGGACCGGCTGATAACTAAAGATATGGCTCTAAGCATAAAATTTAAGCTTAGGAAGGTTTGGACTTGCACCCGCACCCGAGTCCATGAAACCCAGCTATTTGTCTTTTGTGAAGGAAATACGACCAAAAAAAAAAAAAACACAACACAACTAACAAATACAAGAGCAATCAAAAACAACAAACATAACAAGTAAAACCCTAAAAAAAAAGAAGTCAAAAAAGCACCTTGCGCTTGATCTCATGTACGGGGTTATCGGCGTCCTCGACGTCGGGCATGAATGTGGCGGGAACCCGACCCGGATCCGTGTAGATGGCGACGGCGTAGTTGAAGACGCACGCGATCGCCACGCCGGTGAAGGCGACGGCGTTCATGATCCCGGGCGACGACCACAGCCCGAACCACTGGTCGACGAACACGAACACCGTCGAGACGTATACGTAGCCGACGGCGGTGATAACGACGGTGACGGGGAGCGAGAAACGGAAGCCCCGCTTCATCTTCGTCACCGGCGGGCGGGGGTCGCGGCGGCGGGTGCGTTGGTTTTTTGTTTTTTGTTTTCAGGGGGGCGAAAGCGATTGTGGGAAAGGTGGGGGGGTTTGAAATGGAAATAAAGGAGAGTTGTGGGGGAGGGAGGCGGACTGGGGGAGGTGGGTGACTGGTTGCGGTGGTGCCGTTGTTGGTCTGTCAATTGTGGGCTTGTCGTTGCTTTCAATTAACGGCAAATCTAATACTGTAGTAATTTGTGTGTGGATTACGAGGAAGGAAAGAGATAATAATAAAAATGTTACTACATCCTTTTTTTTTTTTTTTTTGAAGTTTCTTTATTTTGCTTTGTCCATATCATCTTTGAGCTCAATTTGGATTACCGAAATCTTCAGTAGAAATAATAGGAATAGAAATATATGACTACTAAAAATTGAATTCTTATGAATTTTATTGAGTGGAAATAGAAATATGATTATTAGGAATGAAATTCCTAGAAATACAATTGTTGAAGTAATTTCATTCTAATGTTTGGATTAATTCAATAATTTTATGCAGAAATTTTTTTTTTATGGAAATTTATCAAACTCAATATTTCCTTTTTTTTATTGATTGAGCCAGAAATCTAAGATTCTTGTGAGGTAAGGGAGGGATTAGATTCCTGCTCAATCGATTTGGTAATGTGATTCCTGGTCAGATGTGTCATCAGAAATCACAATTCTATTTATGTTCCTTCTAAATGTCAGAATTATGGAAGTATGTGTCACATTCTCATTCCTCCTTCATGTTCCTACCATCCAAACTGAGTCTTAGGGTGTAAACGAGCTGAACCAAGTCAGAGCCGAGCTTTATAGAGTGCTGAGCCTTTAACGAGGTGAGTTTGGCTAATCTACTTAGCGAGCTGAGCCTACAAAATGAGCCGATTTTTTGCAAGCCAAGCCGAGTTTTTGAGTATTAAGCTCAGCTCGTATAGGAAACGAGCTTAACACTCTAGCTCAATTTCGAAATGAGGAGCCTTAACAAGCCAAATTACGAGCAACTCGGTTCCTTTGCAGCCCTGATTATCATCATTGTTGTCGTATGATAAAAGTGGAGCTGTTTTTTCCCCCTCTCTGGCAAGAATCAGTAATGTTAATGTAGTTAGTGAGGTTTGATGCCAAACATAACAGAGAACATGGTGCCAACCACATAGTTACAATCCACTTGCAATAAAAGTGTGGTGGTTGTAGTTTGTATCGTCGTCTGAAGGCTTAAAAGAATTAAATTTGATAATTCTTAATTAAACTCCGACATAAATTAATACTTCTTCCGCCCCAAATCGATTGTCCCATGCGAAAAGAATTTTATAGCATAATTTCTTTTAGTAATTTCTTTGCACCAAAAGAACTGATCATAAAGTACTTAAATTTGGTGCAAATTAAAGAAATTTATAAAGATTATATACATGAAACTACTTTAGTTAGTAATGAAGCCCACGATGAATGAAACTGGTTGTGCTACTTTAGTTAGTCATAAAGTGTCATTAATTTGTTTGGCAAAGAGCCGGATTCATCATTCGTAACGAAGCATATTGATACCCGCTTTTCATTTTTTTAGACCGATTGGGGATGAAGGGGCAGTCTTATCCAGAAGATTGCGGTCGCAAATATGCTTACTAAGGTGGTTACTGGGGGCTTTGAGGTGAAATTGGAGGTGCTACCGCTTTAGGTTCTGAAATTTAAGCGAAAAAATAGGGGCCCTCTTCCATATATAGGACAAAAGACAAATATATATTATAGGTAAAGTACTACTGCAAATTCTAACACATAGCCAGTGGCATAGCACATGGTTTGTATCTGAATTCTGAGACCGAGGAAAACTAGAGTGAGGCGATGCTGAGAGATTTGTAATCATCCGCAGAGATAAATTCTGTTGCCCTTGTGCATGTACCCGAATTAAAGAACCAAGTAAAAACTCTAGGTCTTTGTGTGACTGTGTGTGGTTATACGTGTAGTTTACAATCACTAACGTGTTAGAATACATAGTGGCTAGCCACAAATAGCCAGTGAAAATTGCTCATGGGGAAATGGCGAGCCATGGCGAGCCAAGTAGCCAGCTTGTTGGACCTCCCAAACTATGGATTAACTAGCTATTTGAACTAACATATTTGTTCTATTCGTGGGTTGAAGACGCTCTAAAATGCCAAATTATATTACTTACTGACCAACAATTAATAACTCGTTGTGAATTTTTTTAAAGATCGATAAATGTCACACTCATCTAGCTAACATTAACAAATTAATTAACACATTTGAGTATTAATGTTTAGATTCTTGTATTATCGTAGAAAATGAATAGTCTGTACTTTTCAATCATTGTGCCTAATTTTCATACTCAAAAGTCCCACTCAAATTTATATCTCTTCTATTGTAGTGGGTACATCAAAAGTGGAATCCCAAACAACCATGTAACCTAATCCTCTAAAATATTCTTTTCCACTATTTTCACTTTAATTTTTTTTTTCGAGAAAAAAGAAGAAGAAGAAGGAAACATGATCCAAAATAAAAGGAAAAAAAAAATACACAAAGAAGTTAATTTCTTGTATCAACACTTTGGAAGATCGGACGGTGGAGGTGGTAGCTTCTGATTGGGGCGCTTTCCATCCATGACGATCCATGCCATCTTCAGTCCCCAACTTGTGTGAATCTCAAGGTGGCAATGCATGAACCATACTCCTGTTAATTAGGTAAACAATCATTTGGAAACCCTAGATTAATTAGTAATTATAAAGAATCAAAATAATCAACATATTTCATTAGTTCTCTTCTTCAATTGCTTGGTTTTTTATGTGAAAATATATAGGTAATATCATGAAATTTTATTATTGTAGCTTGGAGGGTTTACAGTAAAAAGGGTTCAATTTGAAGGGTACAAAAGAAAATTATCAACACTTTGAAGGGATAACATTAAAAAGATAGTGAATAGTTTTGACATTATGGACCCACCTGGATTGTCTGCTAGGAATCGGATTGCAACCCACCCACCAGAGGGCACACCGACCGTATTCCTCTCAGCCGGGTCAATCAAATTAAACTTAGCCGGATCCTTATTCGGGTCAAAATTCCCGAACCCTTGACCCACAACAAAGAAATTGAACCCATGTAGATGCAGAGGGTGAGACTCTGCCCCAATAATGCTGGTATCTTGCATTACTAGTTCCACCCTAGTATTAAACGGCAGCACCGCCACTTTTGTGCCACTTGTCACCTTGATATTGCTCGGCGGAGTGCCTGTATAGTTAAATTTGACCAATGGGTTGGCTGGGAAATCAGTGGTGTAAACCCCCTTTGATTTGTTGAAGAAATGGGCTTGAAGTAGGGCCGTGTTTGGCTGCACAAATGACACGTTGTTTATTGAGGCTGCCAGTTTGGTGTTATTGGGTCCTTGGCAATTTTGGGTTTTGGCGCATGGGGTTAATCCTAGCCCAACTGTGAAGAAAAACCGTCTATCAACTCTTTTGGGGACATTTGTTGGGAATTTCGAATTCGCCAAGCTGTGGATTTTATTGCTGAAAATTGTTGCAAACTTTGTGTTGTTGAAGAAAGGAAATTTGGGTTTTAGCAGGAGAAGTTTCGGGTTTTTAGCGGGTGAGGCAGTGGAGGACAGGTGGTCGCTGTGTTGGTATTGGAGGATGGCCGCGGTGGTGGAGTTGTCAAAGGCGCCAGGGCCGGTGGCATAAGGTCGGGCGGCCATGAGGAAGGTGGTGTTGGGGAAGTGGTGGCGTTTGGTGCGGAGGAGGACGTTGGTGGTTTGGCCTGGGGTGATGAGAACCGTGGTGGTTCTGAATGGCTTGACATAGACCGCGTCGGCTTCCACCACAGTGAGTGTGTGGTTGGCTATGCTGAAGAAGAGCTCGTCGTTGAGCGCGGCGTTGATGAGCCGGAGGAGGTATGTCTTCCCGGGCTCCACTTTCAACTTAAAGGTATCTGCAAGAAGTCGACATATCAGTAGTGTTTGGTGAGCACTTATCATATTGCCTCATATACCATATGCACTGCCCCAATTTTTTGGGTCCATATTATCTTCCGTCGATTAGGGCTGTAAACAAACTGAGAGCTTACAAGCTCGGCTCGGCTCATCTTGTTTAGTAAAAGAGCCAAGTGAAGCTTGGCTCGTTAAGGGGGCTCGACTCGATTAAAGAGACTTGTTTAGCAAATGACTAAGTTCGGCTCGTTAAGGCTCGAGTTTGAACTCAAGTTTTTGGCTTGTTTATTAAATGAGCCGAGCTCGAGCTCGACAAAGCTCGGCTCGTTGCAGCCCTACCGTAAATGTAGCATGCATAGGTTATTTACCTTTAGCTGAGCATTTGTTGTACAAAGGTCCAGGAAGTCCATTAATGGTGAAGGCATCAGATACATTTGGTGGACCTCCTGTTTGCAATGCTTGGCTGATTAGTGTCTCAGTATCTGTTTTCCACCATTCACCTATAATTCAAACCAAAATACCATGTAAAGCAAATTTGTGGTAATATATTGCCAAATTGGTTAGTTTTGGTTGCATTTTATTTTATTCTATTAGTTGATTGAATTACCGAAAATGATGGGAACTTCTTTGTAGGGTTGAGGGAACGGGTATGGAACATGTCTCTTGGGGAGGATGATTATAGGCCCGTAGACAGTCACTCTCAGCCACGAGATGTGGGCGTGCCAAAACAAGGTCCCTCTCTGGCCAGTTATGGTGAACTTATACACGTAGGCCTGCCCGGTTTGAATTGGGCACTGTGTTATGTATGCTGGTCCGTCTGCCCATCCACTCCTTAGTTGCCGCACTCCATGCCTGCACATTCAACCCACAATCTCAAACAAAATTTTGAGAAATTGATTATTTATTGGAACAGATAGACTTACAAAAATTAATATATATAGTTGAAAGAAATTAAAAGAGATAAAACGAATTAAGTGACTGATAAATGAGGATTAATTAATAATTTCTCATACCAATGAAGAGTGACATTGTTCTGAACATGGTTAACAACGTTAACCGACACGGTATCGCCTTCCCTGGCAATGATTCTAGGCCCCGGAAACTGCCCATTCACTGTCACAATGCTCTTTGTTTGGCACAACCTCGTCACAGTTTGAAGCTTTATCTGTAATCATCAATAAGAGAACAGGAAAACATAAGCAAATTAAATCCTGTTAAGTTCGGGGAATTAAATTGTGGTATTAGAATATGTAACGGTATCAGTACTGCTAATATGAAATACTATCAGCCGATACAAACGCAAAATTGGTATTGGATGGATGCTCAGAATCCCATGCATTATGCAACGGGCAATATTTAGAACCCTACTTAAATTGCGAGGATAAATCTTGTACGTACATCAAACGTGTAGTGCCTCGTGATGCCTGCTGCGTGTTTTGCAAACACAAACTCAGCAGATATCAATAAGACACTGATCAAAACAAAAGGCACAGCTCTTGGAAAGGGAGAACCCATATCTCAGTACTCCAAAGGGTTTTGGAGCTGCTTTTTTATGTATCTTTTGGATTAAGAAGGCAATGAGAGAGAAAATGTGGGGTGGCGTTTTGGGTGATATCACTCAGAAGCTTGTAGTCACTGGTGGAGAGAGAGAGTAAGTGAAGAGTGTATATATAGTGAGAGAGAGAAAATAAGAAGTCGTGGGTTTGGTTAATTTGGTGATGTTAATTAGGATATATACTATGAGATTAGAGATTGCCTAGAGATTGGGTCATGTGGATCTGATAGGCTGTTGGCCCAACTTGACTTTTAGAGTGATGTCCAAGATTAGATTAATTATTACACTTGGATTTTGTGTTCTAACGGTTTTCCTCAGAGTTCCAGAAATGCCCCTTTTGGAAAGAGTCTCCCTGCTTTCATTTTTTCCCAAGACTCGAGATATATATATATATATATATATATATATATATATATTTTGTGGGTTGAATTAACATATTTGGTTTCTTTTTGTTGATAATTATCATTGTGTACGTAATGAGCTTTGGACAATGAGAAATCAAAGAATGGTTGATAGATGCAATGACGTAGCCAGAAATAAAGAGCAATGGGCCGGGCAAAATGAAACACAAACTCAAGAAAAATTTCCCTTAACAAGACGATACGACAATATGAATAAACACCAGCAAATGGTAATATATTGATCATCATCCTCCATTAGATCTTTTTGTTGGAAATTATGCGCCATCACGTGCCTTCAGGATGCATGCATGTGTCAGGGTCATTGTAAAACCACTGTGATGCATTCTCATTTATAATTAATTAATAAGCAAAAAAAAAATAAAAAATCCAGGGTCATAATGGTAATTGTTTTCTCAGGACATTTTGGCAGTTCCATTGTCAACCTCCATTTGATTTAGAGTAGAGAATAAAATACGTACCCAGATACAAAATCCAGTCAAGGAAAAAGATAGGACATCAAATTTTTTTTCTTGGATAGATAGAAATATATACTAGATCAATGGTTGTGGAGTAGACGTCAACCTCCTACCGTTAATCCTTTCTTATCAAGCCAAGCCAAACAAGGAATAGGAAGCCTACTAGCTGTTATAAACACCAATCTATAATTTGTTAGCTGTCGGTTGCTTCCTTCCTAGCCTGTACAACAACATAACAGCTTTGATGTTTACTTTTGTTGTTCATCAGTCGATCCGAATATGATTTTTGCATTTTATGCTGTGTTTGGATGAGATTTTAAGAAATTTGTTGGGGTTTATGAGTGGAGTGAGAAATAAAAGTAATGATTGAAAATAAAGGTAATGAGTATTTTTTGAGTTGAAATTTTTTTCTCAAAAAGCCAACCGAGCAAGGCACTTTAACTTTTGTATTTTCGCGTGGAAAAATTATTTTTGCACTCCTCTTTTATCCTCTTGGCTTTGGCAGTACTTCTTCTTTTTTTCTTCTCTGTTCGCCGAAATTAGTAAACTATCTATTAGAATTGTGGCTCATATGTTAAGTATGAAGAGATACTAAGGAATTCTAGAAAGAAGGCCAGATGCCGGAACGGAACGAGTGGAGCGACGGCATCTGGACCATCACTGATGATCCAGTGAAAGTAGATTGGGCTGAAAGCCCAAGCGTTCCATAATTTGGGGGGTGCGGGGGCTATGCCCCCGCGGTTTAGTACGGTATTGCACAAGGGTATTTTTGGGATACAAGTCAAATACTAGGTTATGGTTAGAATATAGTCAGTATAAATACT
This sequence comes from Rhododendron molle, assembly GCA_025413875.1. NCBI lineage: Eukaryota > Viridiplantae > Streptophyta > Magnoliopsida > Ericales > Ericaceae > Rhododendron > Rhododendron molle. Next base: position 45,384,196 of record CM046392.1, read on the forward strand.
CTATTTTTTTTGGGTAAGTATAAATAAATAAATAAATAAATACTCTATGTTGTAAACCCTATTTCGTAACGTGATAATAAAGAACAGCAGCCGCTCTCGCTCCTGTGGATGTATTTGATTTTGGGGAACCACGTATATCTCTATGTTGATTTCTTTGCTGTCGTATACTCGTAAATCGCGTGCATGTGTGTGACGATCCTAACACTATCCTTACTTTTTAATTCAGTTACCAAATACAAAGGCACAATTTAAGGATTTCACATAAACAATGACAAGAAAAGGAGTGTAGATCGAAATATACATAAAAGGAGAGTGCGAAAATCATTTCCTTTAATGTGCTTTGAAAGTTATGTTGTGAAATTTTAACCACTATAGAACAAAATTTGAACACAATTTATTTACAAGATAGCGGAGTGTGGAAAATAATACCTTAGAGAAAAACGTTGCATTAAGAGAGAAATTACTACATTTATTTACAAGATAGTGGGGTGTGCGCTTGGTGATCAGCGGTGAGTTTGGTGGCAGATCTTGGATGCGACGGCACAGTGGCCCTGGCAACTAGGATACCATTCACCGGTTGTGAATCTTGTGATGCGGGGCGTTTGTGGTTCGCTCGAAGCATTTTTGGGATCAGCGATATACGGCAGGTTCACGGTGGTCTGTGCGACAGTAGCGGCGTTCCATATCTTGACCGAGTTGTTTGGGCAGGAGTTTGTTTAGGTGTGGTGACAGTGGAGACAGGCGACATTTCAGGTTTAGGGGTGTTTTTAGGGTTTTGTTGGTTTTTGACTAGCGCTTGGGTCTTGGGTACCGATAGAGATTGAATAATTTTATTTTTCTTGTGCCCTTATCCTTTTAATCTCTGTAATTTTTGAATTCGGTGATTAATAAAAAAAATTTGCTGATAAAAAAAGAAGAGAGAAATTCATATCCAATTTTTTGCTATGCAGTTCTAAGGCAATGGATTCATGTTTCATATCCAACTTTGTTACTAAATAAAAATATTGTTTGATGGGAAAATTTTACAAATGGTCTCTTTATTTTGCCTGAATTCTCATTTTCATCCCTCTAGTACCAATTGCGTTAGTTGTAGCCCTATAGTTTATATTTTGCCTAAATTTCGTCCCTTTTGCTTACGGTGTCAATGAAGCAAACGGAATTGAAGGGAAAAATTGTCATTTCTCCTCACAGAGGGACTAAATTGAGACTTCATACAAACTAGATGGACTATTTCTAAAAATATTATTTTTACTTTTATTTTTGCAAATATAATTAAAAGACACCATACATAATATATTTTTTATCTCAATTTTTTTAATCAAAATATGTTGAAAATATTAATGATGTTCCATACTTAATATTCCATACTTAATGATATAAAATATTAAGTATGGAATATAAAAACGCAAGAGGAAATAATTTGCAAAAATTTTCAACATTTAATAGGAGTACTTAATGTTCCATATCACAAAATTTTTTGGAATATATAAACAATTTTAAAGCTTTTACTTTTATTATATTCCATATCACAAATTTTTTTAATGATGTTGCATATCATTAAGTATGGAAATATAATGTTTTTATTATATTCCATATCACAAAAATTTTTGTTTTTATCATTTCGTATGGAATTGAAAATCATTATATTCCATACTTAATATTCCATATCATTAGTATCATGTTTTTATAATGTTCTTTTTTTTTTCACCCAATAAAAAATAATGTTCAAAATTATTTAGTTCATCTTGTAATCATTGATTAAGAAGTGGATCACTATTGAATAACAAATAAGCGAGTGAACTTTTGACTTGGGGGTGACATTTTTAGCCAACTCACAACTTTGATATTGCTAACTTATATTGATTTGAAGATGTTATTTTGGTATTTCATTATGTAGCTATATGTCGTTAAATTATTTGAAGACTAAAATAAACTGATCATGTAGCTATTAATATTCAATTTGTATTTATTTGTTATATGAGTGGTCCTATGAGTAAGTTCCAAAAAAATACACTATACCCATGTTTTAATGCAATAGTATTTCATTGGTTAATTAAACAAAAATACAAGACACCTAAATACTATTGAACAATTTTTCTTTTTACTCGCGTAACAAAGACTATAACGAGATTGAAAATCCAATTGAAAAAAATACAATACATAGACATTTAACATAGGGGTTATTTTTTGAATTTTCTCATATTTTTGTGATATAGAATATAATAAAAACTTTAAAATTTTCAACATATTTTGATTAAAAAAACTGAGATGAAAAATATATTATGTATGGTGTCTTTTAATTATAGTTACAAAAACAAAAGTAAAAAAGAATATTTTTAGAAATAGTTCCTCTAGTTTGTATGAAGTCTCAATTTAGTCCCTCTGTGAGGAGAAATGACAATTTTGCCCTTCAATTCCGTTTGTTTCATTGACACCGTAAGCAAGAGGGACGAAATTGAGGCAAAATATAAACTATAGGGCTAAAACTAATGCAATTGATACTAAAGGGACGAAAATGAGAATTCATGCAAAGTAAATGGACCATTTGCTCCGGTTTTAAGTGAGACCTCTACTTGTATATGGTGGGTTAATGGTCCTCGAAATTAGTCAACATGTTCATAAGCTAGCCCAGACAGATGATTATAACAAAATTGACTTGTAATAAGCTCTAGAAAATAAATGATTGATCATGTAATGGGTGTCAACGGGCCCAATGAGACTTACTCACCCCTTCAACATGGAAGGTGAGAGTTTGATTCTCACTAGGAGTGCGAGGCCCCGTTCCAGAAACCTTCTTAAAAAATAAGCAGTTTATTTCACATTTTCAAACTCAAAAATAATGTAAATGAAAAATAATTTTTTAATTTTTTTGCAATGTATTAAAGATCTCATTAAAATCTATCAAAGAAAATCCCCATTGATAAAAAAATTATTTACGTAAGCACGTGATTTTTGAGCTTAAAATTGTCTTTTTAAAAAATAAATACTTATTTTCCTTTCCGAAACGGAGCCTAATTTGATGTGGTGGTTAATGCCCTTTGAACTTGTCCCACCCGTATGCTACTTAGCGGTATCTCTTTTCCACATCTACCGGGAGAAAACGAAAATCATGTAATAGGTCTCAATGACCTTTTCTTGCTCATGATCATACACATGTGGTACTCTCAGCTTTTGGCAGGAATTAAAACTACTCATGTACTAAAGATTTTCCCTCTCATTTTTTGAAGTAGCGTGCGCAAATGGGTTAATTTGTACCTCTAATTTTGGGCTGTCGTAAGGTTTAGGTCCGATAATTCAGTAAAATTAGAGGGGCGAAGAATTCTTTTAAGCTTATCGAGAGATTCGATCTTTCATGGATTTCGGGTCGATGCTGTGTAATAAGGTGCACAATATCGTGCTGCACATCTCTGAGCCATCGGATCATACATCCGATGGCACGGATCTCATCTCGGCAACCAACAATCGAGAGCCGTTCATTGCTGAGATGAGATTCAAACCGTCAAATGCACAATCCGATAGCTCAAAGGTGTGTAGCACGGTGCTGCGCACATCACTGCACAACACCATCCCCAATTCATCTTTCATACTCTGTACGCCCATTTAAATTAAAGAATGACAAAGTAGTAGATGAGAAACAATCAACAACATTAAATTTCCGTTATTTTGAGGATAAATATGTTATGTTCAAAAAAAAAAAAGAAGGATAAACATGTTGACTTCCAAAAGTTACAAAAGAAATTTTTTTTTAATAAAACTGCTCCACTCTTGAAAAGGTTGAACCATAGTTGTTAATACCGTTTCGTTTCGTACCGGCCGGTACGGGCCGGTACGTACCGGATTTGCATAAAACGGTAACTTCACCCTCAAATACCGTCCCAGTTCAAATACCGGCGCTTACCGGAGGATACCGGAGAATCCGGCAAATCTCGGCCGAGATGTAGCTTCCGGTAATTTCGTCCGGTATCTTGCTAATCTGGCCATATCGCAACCACTAGGCTTCTCGGTCAAAAAAAGAGAACGAGAGAGAGAGAGAGCTATACTCCTACCTGTGTTTCCCATGATTGAGAGAGAGAGAGAGAGAGAGAGAGAGAGAGCAGAATCAGCACGCAGCAGCAGCAGGCATCAGAAACAAGAAGAAGGGGAAAGAAGGTTTATAAATGTGTGAAGCGCTAAAATAACACAAGTACATTATTACCCCTCACTCTTACTTCTTTCCTTTTATCCACCCCTTAGTCTTACTCTTACTTTTTATTATGGGAGTGCTTTTCCGTTCCATTTTTTTGGATGGGTGACTGGATGAGAGTTACTCCATATAAGACACTTTAATTTTTGTTGTCTAATGAAAGTTTATATTATGATGAATTGGATGTTATGAGAAAAAAAATGAATTTTTAGCTATATATATTGATAATTGCGTTAAATTAGAAACGGTAACCGGTATTTGACCGGTACCGGTACGTACCGTACCAATAGAAAAACCGGTACCCTTGTCGGTATGGCATTTAGAACTTTGGGTTGAACATATCCGAAAGTTAAACTCGTGGGTTAAAGCCAAAACCGTAAAATGTGAAATAACTTAGTTCAAATTCGAAATCAAGAAAAGGAAAATAAATAAAAAAAATCTCGAGGGAAATTCTTGCTCATATTTAGGTGAATCCGGAAGGGGATCCTGTGAGTTTTTATCAGCATTTGGGAAGATCAGACGGCGGAGGGGGCAGCTTTTGATTAGGGAGCTTTCCATCTAAGACAAGCCAAGCCATCTTCAATCCCCAGCTCGTATGCACTTCCAAATGACAATGCATAAGCCATACTCCTGCAAATCACCAAAGAGAATTTCATATTTTAGTATGCACTGATGTAGGGGATTTTGGGTATTTTATTTCATACTAGAACGCTCAATGTTACTGGACTTGGAGTCCCTAGAGTGTACCAAATTACCAATGCACTACGAGGTTGTAGTATAATGAAAACAATTTCGTATTCAGTTTTGTTCATATACTTCACCATACATATACCTGGATTGTCAGCCAGAAATCGGATCGCAACCCACCCGCCAGAGGGCACACCAACCGTATTCCTCTCCACCGGATCAACAAGATTGAAGCTTTTTGGATCCTTATTCGGGTCAAAGTTCCCGAACCCTTGACCCACAATGAAGAAATTGAATCCATGAAGGTGGAGAGGGTGGCTCTCGGCTCCAAGAATGCTAGTATCCTGCATTACTAACTCCACACTAGTATTAAAATTGAGCACCATAACTTTAGTCCCATTTCCCACCATGGTATTGTTCGGCGGGTTGCCTGTATAGTTAAACCAATGGGTCGGGCTGTACGGATAATCCGTGTCGTAAATCCCATTCGATTGCCCAAAGAAGTGGGATTGGAGCAGGGCAGTGTTTGGTAGTATAAATGAGACATTGTTAATAGAAGCTGAAAGCTTGGTTCCATTGGGACCTTGGCAGGTCTGGTTTTGTTGGTCACATGGGCTTGTTCCAAGGCCCACTGTGAAAAAGAACCTTTTGTCTATCTTATTAGGCACATTGGCAGGGTATTGGGCACTTGCTAGGCTGAATAGCTTCTTCGAAAAATTGGTGGCAAAAGAAGTGTCGTTCAGGGGAGGGAGCGATGGCTTGAAAATAGGCAGGTTTTTCGAGGATTTTGTTGTGGATTCATAGTGGAGGATTCCAGCGGTGGTGGAGTTGTCGAAGGTGCCAAGGCCGGTGGTGGCATACGGCCGGGCGGCCATGAGGAAAGTGGCGTTGGGGGAGTGGGGTTTGGTTTTGAGGAGGACATTTGTGGTCTGTCCGGGGGTGATGAGAAGGATATCGGTTTCGAATGGCTTGACGTAAACGGCATCGGCGTCGACTATGGTGAGAGTGTGGTTGGCGATACTGAAAAAGAGCTCGTCGTTGAGTGCAGCGTTGATAAGGCGGAGAAGGTAGGTTTTCTCTGGCTTCACCTTTAGCTTGAATGTATCTGCAACAAGTACAAAAGAACAAACTAATACTTAAATTCACGTAATCATATTCATAATGTCACAGTGACTATACGTTCATATCTAGGTTATGAATCTTGTATTGTACCGGTATTGTCCAAATCTGGTACCCTAAACCTCCAATTCGTGCTGGCTCAAATACCTGCCGGTACCGGAGATACCGGTCAGTACGGCAAATACTGGACGATACTGGATTGCTTTTAAATTTATTTTTTTTCTTCTAGTACTGGACAATACCGGGCTATACCAGTCAATACTGGGCCTACAAATACCGGACGGTACCAACAAACACCGGACTACTTTTTATTTTTAATAAGTGTCTATTATACTATAAATTCTTTTATGTGGAAAAATAGAACTGATAGCGATAAATCCAGAACGGTACCCGGTATCTCACCGGTACCGGTACGTACCAATAGAAAAACCAGTACTCTAACTGGTATGATATTCAGAACCTTGGTTCATATAATTCTTAGAGGTGACGTCCCAATGTCGGCCATTAATGTGATGTATAATGCCACATAGATACCAATAACCATATAGATTATAGTAATTCTAGCAAGGTTGGAGAGGTCGGGGCCTCCCCAACCTTACACTTCCCTCCGTCCTTGTCCATACAAAAAACCCTTTAACATTACCTTTTGTGGAGCAGTTATATAACAGCCCAGGAAGTCCATTGATGGTATAAGCATCTGATACGTTTGGGCCGCCACCTGTTTGCAAAGCCTGACTAATTATCGCCTCAGTATCCGTATTAAACCACTCTCCTGCAAAATAGATCTTATACTTCGTGATCATAAGTTTCGAAAAAATTGTGGGGGGATAATGGAGTGAAGTAGTCCAAATGCACTGAAAATGTGAGTAGTGGGTAAATTACCAAAGATGATGGGGACTTCCTTGTAGGGTTTGGCAAATGGATAAGGGACATTAGGCTTCGGAAGTATGATTATAGGACCGTAGAGAGTCGATCTTAGCCATGAGATATGAGCATGCCAAAAGAGAGTTCCTCTTTGCCCTGTAATGGTGAAGTTGTAGACATAGCTCTGTCCAGTTTGTATCGGGCATTGAGTTACATATGCCGGTCCGTCTGCCCAACCAGATTGAAGCTGTCGAATGCCATGCCTGTTCAGTACAATGATAGCAAGTAAAGGCAGAAAATGTTAATGTCAGTACAATGATAGTACAACTTTCACATTTTTGCATTCATTAAGCATGGAACTCTTGTCTTCTACAATGAATGCAATGCCGCGGCGCCACACTGTATTGTTGATTCTTCCTTGTGATTCTTTTCTGGTTTGCGCGCAGTATATTAGGGGCTATTATGAAAATGATGCATGTGTGGATAGTCAGCTTCGAACTAGCTAACGTGCATGCACAACACGAAGCACTGATCAATCACCACGCGACGTATGATCAGCAAGTTCAAAGCTGATTGTCATCGTAATAGCGTTCTTTGCACGATATGTTTTATTTATGGCAAGCGATTATTATTCAGTCGGGCAATTAATAGTGGCCAACTTGAAAAATATGCATGCATGGGCTATACAGAGCCCCTACCAGTGGATGGAAATGTTGTTCTGGACATGGTTAACCACTTTGATAAGAAGTGTGTCCCCCTCTCTGGCCACGATTCGAGGTCCCGGAAACTGCCCATTTACCGTCACGATGCTCTTTGTGTGGCACAATCGCGTCACATTTTCCAACTTGATCTACAAAACACGTCAAAGCTTCAATAACATAAAAGATTAAAAAAAAAGAAAAAGAAACACAAGCAAATGTAACGCTCGTCATTTCATGAATACTACAGTAATGTTTCAGATATTTTGAGACCACCTACATCAAATGTGTAGTGCTTCGTTACGCCCCCGTCGACTTGGGTCGCAACAAGAACAAGAAAGAGAATTCTAAAACATTTGAGAAGAGAATTAGCACCCATATCTCTGTTTTGGGGGGGACACTCAACTTTGTAGTAGTTCAATTGGTAGTGCTTTTTCATGAAATGCTTCTATATATAGTTGTCTGTAAGGGGTGTTTGGTTGATTAGGTAATGGGAATTGGGATAAATTTGAACAAGAGGACACAACATAACTTCAAAAAGATATCTTGGTCGGACCATCTGTTGTTGGAGAATAACTTTAGAGTGCTGGCAAAGAAAATCATGGTTTATAAATTCTTTTGACCCATGTCTAGTTCCTGGTCAGTGTCAACGACCCTTTTCTTTTTTGAACAAAGCGGGCATGAATCTGATTTACAACTTCCACAAATAACTGGTGGTGCCTTGGACACTCTGGTGGTGTTGCAAGGAATCAGGCTGCAGCGAGCAGTCCATGTTATCGTAGCCGTCCAAAAATATTCTTTGAAGGAGTCTTCGATCTCGGAAAGAATAGATTTTTTTCCCCGAAATTAAAAGAATGTTTTTTAAAATCTCCGGACCATTAATGATTGCCAGGATGGACGATCAAGATTCAACTGCATAGGCTTCTCTCCGGCCCAACTCCGGGAAAGACGGGTCCTTTTGCGAGAAAAAATGTAATATGGGCCGTACGTACGCACAATGGCATGAACAATAAGGATATCAACGGCTCACCATCTCAAATTAACAATAATATATTAATGAGGATATCAACGGCTCACTTTAAAATTGACAATTAACAATAAATGTCACATTAAAATTGACAAGCGCATAGACTTTTCATAGAAGAACACGAAAAAAATGACACGTTAAAATTTATGCGCTTCTCGGTCAAGTTAATTGTGTAATTAAGGATATCAACGGCTCACATAATTTTACTTACTTCGAAAAATCTACAATACACACCTCATAAAGTGTACCATATGCACTTATTATATGATTCATATTGTGCCGCTTCATAATATTTTTGTATATTTCGTAACTTTTATTCTAAAAAACTTGTAACTTTTCAGCAATACGATTCGTAACATTTTCTCCAGAATTTATAGCATTTTGGTGCAACTCGTAACTTTTATAGTAAAAAAAAAATCATAATTTTTGAGCAATAGAAGTCATAACATTTAGGATTCGCGTTTTCACTAGAATCATAACATTTTGTTGCGTCCCGTAACTTTATATTCAAATCATAACTTTTCAGTAATATGATTCATAACATTTCCTCTATTAATTAGTCATAACATTTTTGGGGTGCATATGATACGCACTCTAATATGAGTGTGTATTATAGCCTTTCCCTACTTAATTTGTATCCAAAAAAGACTAGAGTAAAGATTAAACGTACGCTTGCTGCGTATAGAACAAATTTAATTATATCCCGAGGTTTACATCGATCATTGCTAATTACCGTATTATTCCTGTTGACACCCTAGATCCCCCAACATGAACCCTAATTAACATAGTCAGCAGAGTGGTAAACTACGATTGAATTAGGCTTCACAAACCCAACATTGGTATGGTCTTCTCTTCCATCCTTTTAACTAAGCGTAATACCATACTCATGTGAGTAAAATTCTTTTCCATTTCAAAAAAAAAAAAAAACAAAAAGGTGACCCAGTCTGCTAGGTAAAACATTGAAAAATCCATGATAGTACAAGACAGCATTAGTCTTCTTGCAATTTTACCACTCTTTAGAATTAGTAATTAGCTTCAATGCTAATGATCTGGATGTGTGTGACTTACCATCTCAAATTAAATCTGACAAACCACCTTCATTTTTCATCATAATTTGTTGTACCTAATTTGAAAAGATCATGCATATGTTGCTATAGCTAGCCACCTTGTTTAATTTACTATATTTAGCTGTGATCGATGGAACAAGTTGAACTCTCGTTTAAGTAATCGTGATTGCATACTTAATTTGCGATCAAACAAGATGCACATATACATCCTAGAAAATTAAGTATGCAAGCTTAAAACTTGGAGCTAGTAATGTCTTTTTTGTTTCGTACAATCGACACGATACAATTACGGTAAGTAAAAGATGTGATTTGAAGTATATATAACCACATGTCCAGATCAAAAGAAGAAGTATAATCTCATTGTCTATCATGACAGTTTTGATTCTGATTTGAAATACACAAGTAGTGTTTGAAATTCTGATTTAGATTACAAATTATAAATTCTGGAGGAGGTGGGTAAATGTTTTTCAGAGTTTGTCCTAAATCGATATATAGTGTTAGCTGTAAATTAAAAGTTTAAAATTAGCTTTCAATTTGTTCATAATTTAAAACATATATATAGTCCCAAAAGCACCCTTAATCCAACTTCTTCAAAGACATATTTTAGACCATTTTTATTTTTATTTTTTAGCTTTGAAATATCTCTAGAATTTCAATATCTGTAAATAGATAAGAATTACTATGAGAGGAGCATGGAAAATGACACTGTCGCTTATCTGAAGTGTTCCTTTTTAGTAAGTAGTACTGCAAGCTATCGGGGACACACATGATCATTTTCATGAAGTACTTTAGGCCATGAAGGAATAGTTGAAGAAGCAAGGTTGGTGCATGGCTGGTGTACTATTGTCGCTACCATTTTCACAAGCTTCTTAATTTCAAAACCCCTGAATTCAATTTTCTAGGTAGGGCTCCTGAAATGATTGCTTGAAACCTACTGTAACATCCCGTATTTTTTTAAATAATTTTTTTGAGTTGAGTAATTAGACAACCTAGGAAAGAGCGAAAAAAAGAAAAAAGAAAAGAAGGGGCCATTCGGGGCGCCCTTGTAACATGTGGTCCATGTGGTGGTGTGGTGAGCATGCATGTGTGACTTGTGGTCCATGTGGAGATATGATATTAGATGTAAGAAACTCGAAATTGCTCTGTCTAAAGTCACGGCGCAACATAAAGTGGAATTCGTGGATAGCAAAGCCAGGCAATGAGTGGTGATGTGGTGAGCATGCATGTGTGCCTTGTGGTCCATGTGGAGGTATGATATTAGATGTAAGAAACTTGAAATTGCCCGTGCCTGAAGTACGGCGCAACATATAGTGGAATTGGTGGATAGCAAAGTCAAGAAGTGAGTGGTGGTGTGGTGAGCATGCATGTGTGCCTTGTGGTCCATGTGGAGGTACGATATTAGATGTAAGAAACTTGAAATTGTCCGTACCTGAAGTCACTGCACAACATAAAGTGGAACTGGTGGATAGCAAAGTCAGGCAGTGAGTGGTGGTGTGATGAGCATGCATGTGTGCCTTGTGGTCCATGTGGAAGTACGATATTAGATGTAAGAAACTAGAAATTGCTAACATAAAGTGGAATTGGTGGATAGCAAAGTCAGACAGTGAGTTTAAGAATTGGAGAGATAAATTTGGAGGTCTTGGACAGAGTACTAATACTGGACGTGGGAACATAAAGTGGAATTTGGTGGATAGAAAAGTCAGGAAGTGAGTTTAATTTCGGTGGTGATGGGGTTTTGATATGTTGATCTTGGAGGTATAGTCTACATATTCTACGGTCACGATCATGATTTGAGGTACTAGGTAGTGTGCAATACGTACGTTCCTAGTTAAATCTCTTTGCAAAGAGTATTCTTTTGATCCTCTCATATTTGTACTCATATGACCTCTTAAGTTTATTGATTCAGTTATTGTCACTTTTTTGTATTGTGACACGGGAAATATTTGGTTGAAAGTCATGGAACAAATTGGTACTTGTGCAAGCCCACCAGGTCAAAGAATTATGAGAAATGTAGGATCGATTGCCCTACGGGGAGTCCAAATTAAGAACTTATGGGGCCCAAGTGCCCAATACGGAATTTTGACCTGGGTGGTGCTTGGCATGTTACCGAGATGAGTCAGGTGTGAGGTTACAAATGAAAAACGTTCATAATGATCCAGTTTGATTTGTTATCCTCATTTATTGAGCATAATCTTATTGCTAGCCATGTTTATTTTTTTCAAGTGCAGATCAAGTTATTGGGTCTCGAGTTGGAGTATTGAAAGATTTAATTTTGGAAATTGTTTAGAAAATCTGTGTCATTTTGGAGGTTTTAGGCCCACCATGTATATTTATTTTGGAGACTTGTAATTAATGGAGATTATTTATTTCTTAGGCAATGCAAAAATTCGGGTCGTCGCACATACTTGCCAAGTTCTAAGCTTTAACTTTTGTGTTTGAATCGAAATTATATACACTTGAATCATGGTTTTATTTAACATCAACTTTTAGTTAAGTTTTTTCGAGTTATATGTATACACTTATGTAACTTGAATTAATCATGGTTATTTATAAACCCCCCTCCAAATAATAATAATAATAATAATAATAATAATAATAATAATAATAATAAAAAACACTCTTGAAGCATGGTTTTTCTGCTTATAATATTTTTTTCCCTGTCCTTTTGTTTTGTTATGTTATTTCTGACATCTAAATATTACTCTTCTTCTTCTTTCTCCATCTTTATATTATTTTTGCAAAGTTAAATTGAACGCGAAGGGAGAAAATTCATATGGCAAGGTCAATACTAATCACCTTGCCAATCAATGAGGGCTGGGGTTGATTCATGGTTGGAAACTCGGAATCAGTTGAACAATATTCAGGTTTGAGTTTCCTTTGCCCCTAAATTAAACATACTTCTTATAACACCACTCACACGTGGTGGGATCTTAGTTTCGGTCTCGGCATAGGTGCGGCGGAATTCCTTACAAATATTGATATGGTGTGACGGGACAGTATTCCATAATAGAGGTGACGGGATTCCATACATCCATTTCCATTTTATTCAGTGGAAAAGAAAGTAATGACTAGTGAGGCACGATCCAAGCATCATCCCGGCATCCCCCTACTTGTGTTAGTTTTGCTCCTTCAAAAGGACTGGGGTTGGCCAGCCCATTAAAAGGCCCACCGCTATAATGGCACTGTATCCGTCAGTCCATTGCCCCATTAAGGCCCACTTTTGTCAAAAATCTTTGGGTGATCATATAAATCGATCAGTCAGAAATCAGCAAACGGTAAAAATGGTACTAAAAATCTGAATTTTCTACTCCCTCCGTCCCTTTTTTATTGTCCAGTATTTCATTTTGGGCTGTCCCTTAATAAGTGTCCATTTTGTAAAGTTAGTGGGTAAAAGTTGGTGTATTGTCTATTTTGTCCCTAAAAGGAGATTCCTTTTTGAAAAGTAAGTGAGTAAAAGAGTAATGATGATGGGTAAGTAGGGAAAGTGGATGAAAAAGTTGATGTGAAATGTATAATGATGACGTCTTTTTAATAAGTTGGAGTTACGAAGTAGGATACTTAAAAAGGGACGGAGGGAGTATCAATTTTCACACTCTGTTTGTTTGGGGGCAGAACACCTTTTTTGCCGAAATGGACTTTTGTAGATTTTTTTTTTTCCGGGAGATAACTCGTTTTCCGATATCTACTTGTGACACGAAGATGTACCATTTGTTTCACACACACAAAAAAAAAAGAAGTTAGTTTGGAAAGTTTAGGTTGCTGATCTTCGAGTCACAGAAGGACTTTGGTGAGCCAGGGGAACAAGACGACTAGGCGATGGGGTGAACATTCAGGCAAGAAGAGAGTTTTGAATGAAGAGCCAATGAATATTATCTTTACCTAGTGGATAGATTCTATAAGTTAATTTGGGCACTGCCATGTTGGCTCCCAAGGCAATTGGAAGTGGTTGTCGATGACGTTTGGAACCAGTGGGGACTCCAGGAATTATTAACACTAGGGTCATTCATTTGTTCCACGATTAAAAAAATAAAAAAATCATTTATCTTCAACAAAAAATAAAGTTTCAAATAGGTCTATTTAGATATATTTGTACATAAAAAATTTAGACCAGTTTCCAAAATTCGTAACTATATAAGCACCCAAGCTTTTAATGAAAGAGAATCCTAAATACTCCTCTTGCCAAGTTTAGGTGATTTTAATTCCTTTCCAAAATTTCTGGAGTGCAATAGTTTTTTCAGGGAGAGGTAGGGGACAAAAAATCCGTTTTGGACATGGGGGTCATGCAACCCGCTAATGGACAAAACTCATATACAACAAATGAAGAAAGAAAATGAGTTACGTCTGGATTGGATGTTGAAAGAACCGGTTTTTGTTCCATCGTGTTAAGCGACGCCAACTTATTAGCGACCCCATGGCTAATAGGCTGGCGTCGCCTCTGTCTAGAACAGACACATCAAGGAAAGAACGGCCCACTCTAGCACTCTAATTGCATTATAAGTAATCAAAGAGAGAGCGGAGGAAGTTCTACGCTGGGCGGCAAAAACAGTGTAGCAAGTGTAACAGTATACAAGGATTCCATGGATTCGGTCAATGGATTGCGAGAGCTAACCAGATTTGGTTCGTTGTTGCAACTAGTTATTGAAAGCAGTCGTGTTTTGTTATTTACTAGCACATGTCTGTGTCTAAAGACACGTTGAAGTATAACATAGTCTCGGGTCTCAGAGTTTATTATTATAATAAAGTTAAACGTTGTAATGTAAGACCAGCCCATCGATTTGCTTCGGGTGACGTATTGTTCTGCATATGGACCATGAAAAACATTTTTGGTTTTTAGTTGATTATTTATTTTCGTCACACCAAGGACCAGAAAATATTTTGTATAGCAATGTGTTATCAAAAAGGATTTCGCCTGAAAAACAAATGGAGTTTAATTAATAATAGAGATAATATATCATCTTCTTTTCAAAAAATAAGCCCAAGTAATTTTAAACAACAATATCTGAGTGTTTAATTTGATCATGTCAAGGGCTATTTTGGCCCCGTTTCGCTAAGGGAAAAATACTTATTTTTTGAAATGATGGTAACGTATTGTGAGAGAATAGTCTATCTCGTAAAACGAAAACTAAGTACTTAAAAAATACTAAGAATCTTAGCAGAACGAGGCCTTGTTTTTGTCATTCTAAGACCTGTCAATCTTAGAATTTTGTGGAGACCTCGCTCTAACAAAATTAAAACTTCATCCTTTTTTTCGTTGAACCTTTCAATTTTCCTAATTTTGGTCAAGTAAATTAACTTTATTTGTTCTCTAGATTGTGCAAATATTGGGAAGTTGGAACATAAATCAAGAATGGATAAAAACCAAAAGTATTAAAATTACACTAATTTGAATCAATACACAATTTTGAAGGGTACAAAAAATAAGTTGATCCACTCTTCTTCATAATTTCTACCGTTGCATTTGTCTCCAGTAAAGTTTAGTTTATGTGATACTTAGGTAATTTTTTTTGATAGTATTACGTACGTAACACAAGACTTGTACTTGAGCATTTTCATCTGGTTCCGTTTGGCCTGTGTAAAATGCTTGTTCTGTTTCCAATTATTTAAAAACCATGGTACGTTATTTTAGAGTTCCTAATTCCCCTGTTCAAGACGTACCGAAAAGACAAGAAGGGAAAAAAAATCTAAAAACTAATTCAGTGTTTTAGAGACCCCAAACGTAGCCTAAGAAGCATTCTTGGAGATTGATGGTGGATTTATTCTAGGAGGTCTTGAGGCACCGTTACGTATGGGCCGATCAGTATATGAACACCACATGAATGTGTGGTTATGGAGAGTACTAGAGCACTACATGACCAGTAAATAATTAGTCGTGCTATTGGATCCCGAATTAACTTGCGACGGCCCTTTTTAAATAATTGAGGAAATATTTTCACCGGGATTGAAGAATGGGGATGCTGCCGAGTGGGTGCAAAGCGGTTGATCCGGCCGTTCATCTCGAGCCACGGCTCGGATCGAATCTGAGCACAAAAAAATTACATAAAAACTGAACTATACATTGCTCGGTTAAGATCCCCAAATGTACACCTAAATTTCTAGGTGATCAGATGCACTAAATGCGATAGATTTAAGCTTCTTTTCTTTTGAAACAGCAAAAAGTATATTAAGAAATTTGACAAATGGTACATTAAGCTTAAATGCGATACATTTGTGCTTTTACTTTGAGAGGTGCATGGAAAATGACATTTTCTACGAGCAAACATGATAAACTTGTGAATTGGGAACCAAACAATTCAATGCTTATCTGAAGTGTTCTTTTTTAAGTAGGTACCGCAAGCTATCGGGGACGCATATGTCATTTTCATGAAATATAGGCCATTGAAGGAATCGTTGAAGAAGCAAGGTTGGTGCATGGCTGGTGTACTATTGTCGCCACCATTTTCACAAGCTTCTTAATTTCAAAACCCCTGAATTCAATTTGCTAGGTAGGGTTCCTGAAATGGTTGCTAAACCTACTTGCCAATTTTCTGAAATTCTTCCGATATCGATCCATCCTCCTCATTGTCAACTTCTAAGCTTTAATTTCTGTGTTTGAATCAACCGAACGTTTAAGTTCGTCGAACATTCATGGCTGCTTTTGTTATCTATTATAAGTTATTTCAGCACCCGTTTTACATGGTATCTATTGTAAGTTATTTCAGGACCCGTTTTACAAATAGTGGTGTGGTGTGATGAGACAATATTCCATGACGGAGGTGATGGGATATCATACCTCCATTTCCATTTCCATTTCAGTCACACTTCGGGTTAGTGGGTGTTGTGCACACCACTGCACAACACCATCCCCCAATTGATTTTAGTCACTAAACAAGAAAGTACGATCCATGCATCATCCCCTACTTGTGTAGTTTTGCTCGTTTAAAAGGACTGGGTTGGCCAGCCCATTACATGGCGCACGAATTTTGCCACTATCCGCCAGCCCATTGGCCCATTAAGGCCCACTTCCGTCCAAAAAAATCAATCAGTCAGAAATCAGCGAACTGTAAAAATGGTATGAAAAAAATGGTAATAATCTGAAAGGGAAATGATTTTCCCACTCCATTTTTTTTGTTAACGCAACACCTCTGCAAGTGTATTTTTGTGCAAAAAATATACCTGCACGGGAGTAGCGTTAACAAAAATGGGAGTGGCAAAATCAATAGCCTAATATGAATTTTCTATATCAATTTTCAAACTCCACTTCGATTATGAGTCGCGGGATGCAAAGGCACTGGTTCACGCATTTCGGGTTGATTCCTCTTCGCGCCTTCCTCTTTCTTCTGGTCTGTATGGTAAAAATTGGTCTCTTCGAGACGAGACTTCTTCCTCTTCGGTTTGTTTGGGGGCATGAACACCTTTTCTGCCAAAATGGATTTTGGTAGAATTTTCCCCCGAAAGATAACTTGTTTTCCGATGTTTAATTGTGGCACAAAGATGTCCCATTTGTTTCGCACAGAAAGAGTTCTTAATTTGGGAAGTTTAGGTTGCTGCTCTTCGAGTCACAGTAACCTTGTCCGTTTGGGGATTTTAAGAAAGGTTTTTCAAAGTAACGAGTAGAGAGAGATTTTTTTCTTTTCTTTTTTGATCCGGTGGAGAGAGAAAAATAGAGAAAATTTATTGGTGATCGTGCCCAGAATTTTTGAGTCCCCCAAACGAACAAGGTCAGAAGGACTTTGGTGAGCCAGGGGAACCGGGCAAGGGGTGAACATTCAGATAAGAGGAGGGCTTTGAATGAAGGGAATCGTGAATATTCTGTACCTAGCGGATCGATTCTATAAGTTTGGGCACTTGTCATGGATGTTGGCTCCCAAGGCAATTGGAAGTAGTTGTGGATGGCGTCTGAACCGGTGGCGATTCCATGAGTTATTAAGCCCTTGTGCGATTGTGGGTTTTGAGTAGTGTTTTTGAATAAAGAGAGAGAGAGAAATGAGAGTAATGATTGTGGAGAGAGGTAAAAAGTAAAGAGAGATAGAGTGAAAAATGAGAGTAATGATTGAAAAGTTAGAGAGAGAAAAAGTAAAAAAATTACTTTTTTCAAAATTTTGGGTTTGGAATTCCAAACCGAACAAGGCCTAAGGAAAATGATGGTCAAGGACGTGCTTCGATAATTAATACTCGCCAAAGACATTTTCAGCATTAACAAATGTTCTTAGTTTGTCTTTGACGGGTATTAATAATCAAAATACGTCCTGAGCTGTCATTTTCCCAATTATTAACACTGGGGTCATTCTTTTGCTCAAACTAGTGATGAGGCTATGTGCTTCGCACGATATAATAATGCCCATTAGCTTGAGAAATTACTTCATAGTTCATGATAAAAAATTCAAAAAATCATTTATCTCCAACGAAAAATAAAGTTTCAAATAGATTCATTTAGATAAATGATTATTAACACCGGGGTCATTCATTTGTTCAAATTTTGATTATTTCACATACAAATTACTTCATAGTTCATGATATAATAATCATTTATCTCCAACGAAAAAGATAAAGTTTCAAATAGGTCCATTTAGGTATATTTGTACATAAAAAATTTAGATCAGTTTCCAAAATTCGTAACTATATATGCACCCAAACTTTTAATGAAAGAGAATCCTAAATACTCCTCTTGCTATGTTCAGGTGATGTTTCTTTCCAAGTAGGAATTATGGGGCTGTAGGGAAAAATTATTTAGTGGTTGCAGTGTTGAACGTGAAGTCGAACAAACTACTAATGTGACAGAACTTATATACATCAGCTCTAGCCCTAGTTTTTTGTTCCATGGTGTCCGGCAGCCCCACGGCTAATAGGTTTGCGTCGCCTCTATCTAGAACACATACATCAAGAAAAGAACGACCACTCTAGTCTAATTGCATTATCAGTAATCAAAGCAGTCGTGTTTTGTAAGTATTTATTTTCAATCAGTGTTTATTAGACTTAGTAAAGTTAAGGCTCTGTTTGGTAAAGTTGCTAGTTTTACAAGAAATGAGTTTTTGTTTATTTATTAAAAAATAAAAACGGAAAATATGGTTGTGTCCATAATAGTTTGTTTATTTATTTTTTGGAATGCCGAAAGTGCTTTCAAAACAAATGAAAATGCAATTTTTGTGTTTCTAAAATTTCTATAAACCAATGAAATTGATTATGTATTTTGTAAACAAATATAGAAATACAAACATGTTTATGATGCTTGTTTCGAAAAATATCGGAAACAACAAAAAGCTGAAAATAAAAACTTTTCCAAACAGAGCAACGTTGTAATGTAAGATCATCCCATCTATTCGCTATTGCTGCCTAGAGAAACATGGGTGATGTATTGTTCTGTATATATATGGACCACGAAAAACATTTTTGATTTTTTGTTGATTATTTATTCCGTTACACAATGCACCAGAAAATATTTTGTATATATAGTAATGTGTTATCAAAAACAATTTCGCCTGAAAATTAAAGTACGTAGAGTTTAACTAATAATGGAGATAATAAGTATATCATCTTCTTTCAAAAAAATAATTGCACAATTAATTTAAACAACACTATCTGAGTGTTTTGATCATGTCAAGGGCCATTTTGGCCCCATTTCACTAAGGAAAATACGTACTCCGTATTACTTATTTTTTGAATTGAAGGTAATGTATTGTGAGAGAATAGTCTATCTCGTAAAACAAAAAAAATAAGAACCTTAATAGAACAGGGCCTTGTCTTTGTCCTTTTTTTATTTGAACTTCTCAATTTTCCTAATTTTTGGTCTAGTAAATTAACTTTATTTGCTTTCTAGATTGTGCAAATATTGGGAAGTTAGAACAGAAATCAAGAATTGATAAAAACAAAAAGTATTAAAATTACACTAATTTGAATCAATACACAATTTTGAAGGGTACAAAAATAAGTTGATCCACTCTTCTTCAAACTTTTTTCCCGGCATATAATCGCGTATTTAACTTAAACAACACTTCTCAAGAAAACAAAAAAGAAAATCCCAATATGGATGAAACAACACGGGAACGACACGGTTAAATATGGCACGGCACAGGCACGGGTACGGTCCTGCCTTGGCACGGCACGAAAACGGCACGGTCTTAGTGAGCACGTGGTAGGGCACGGGCACGGTCTTGGCCGGGCACGGCACGACACGACACGGTTTTAGTGGGCACGCGAACTAGCATGGGGCACAGAAGTGGGCGGGCACGGGCACAGAAGTTGGCCTGGCACGACACGACACGACACGACACGATTTAGCCAGGCACGGGGACAACACGGTAGTTGAACGGGCGCGGCACGGCACCTTTCTAGCACAGCACGGACACGGCACTACACGGTTCTAGCCGGGCACGACTCGGGTTGACAGGTACAAAAGGGCACGACACAAGATACGGGGAAAAAGTTATTAAATAATTTGAGTTGTGACTCATAAATATAATGTGATTAATTAACAATAATTTTAATTACAAAACAAGGCATTTTTATTTCATTATTTATAAAAAATAAGCTTTTAAATTGGAACAACTAACAATAAATAAGAAAAAAAACAAACGAATTTTAAAGAAAAAAACCTCCATGTGATTCAAACCCAAGTGACCAAGTCTTTTGAAACTTGACACACATCACAAACCACCAAGGCATTGCCTACTCAAACGAACGAAAGTTGTTCATTTGGCGATAGTAACCTGGTGTTTGGCACCCGGATTCATGTGGAGATCCTTAGAAGCAAATGGGTAATTCCCTATTTTTAATACATGACTCCATCACAGTACATCACAGTATTCTTTTACGGTTCTTAAGTGTTTAAAGGAATACCGTCTGTAAGAGACCGAAAACAAAAACAAAGCAATTTTGTTGTGCGTACCATACAAAAAAGGGCACGACACGATTGAAAAAATGCACGATAAGACACGATCAAGTAAACGCGCCAACACGACACGACACAATTAAAAAACGGGCCAACATGGCACGACACAATTTAATTAAATGGGCCCAGCACAACACGATTGAAAAACGGCACGACAAGACACGATTAAAAAATGGGTCAGCACGGCGCAACACAATTTAAGTAAATGGGCCCGGTCCGGCACGATATGATTGAAAAATGGCACGACACGACTTAAGTAAATCGGCACGGCACGACACAACACGATTGGCTACTGCACGACACGGCACGACACAATTTAGTAAACAGGCACGGCACGACACGGTACGAAGCACGGTTGGCACAGAAGTTGAATGGCACGGCATGGCACACACGTTTAACACCTCTATTCATAGGTATATGAAATGTAAGGGCCAAATTCTAGGGTCTTAATTGTATTGGCAATTCCGTTCGACAAAACACATATTTTATATCGAGTTGTAACTTTATTATTTTTAATAAGCTAGTGAGTCTGTAAAGGATTAGAGTGGAAGGAATCATTATTATTATTTGTAATCCAGAGTGAGCGTATTGGATAAAAGGTGATTGACTACAACAAGACGAATTTCAGTGAAGACGGATCGACGGAGGAATCAATCTATTATCAATCGGATTTTTGTAAATAGGAAAGATTTGATTGTGCGTGAGAAAAGAAACTGCTAAAAATGAAAAGATAGAGGTAGGCGGATCATTTGCTGGGTGACTAACAAATTCATAAGATTGACTTTCCGATTGATCGGCACATTTATTGGCAGCCTCAATTTACGTTGTAAAAAGAAAACATGCTTCAATATAAAAGGAAAAGGGGGCAGCATACAACTCTTACTCTTGAAGCCACACATATATGGTATTCTGTGATTAAAATAAAAAGGCAGCGGTAGCAATACGTGGAAATACAGGCGGCTGTGCTAGAGAGCTATTTCAAAGGGAATTTCTGTTAGATTGATTCTGGAGGGCTTGTGGACTCAAGTCCGTTGGCAATCAAGATCACTGGATGCGGTGTACGTGCGACTCGGCAGGTAGTACTTAGAACGTTGTGAGGATTTACTACGTTTGGATAGGTATATCTGTAACTGCATAATGATTATAGTGATTTGATTCCTTCATGTGGTTTTTACCCATTCTGGGGTTTTCCACGTATATCTCTGCGTTTTGTGATTGATTGATTGCGTAGTTTTTGCTGATAATTTTACGGAGTGATTCGCGTTCATACTGTTAGGGTTTTTTATGGAATATTAGGGAACCCTGATTTTTCATGAAAAATTGAAATTTGGTTTGTTTTATAAAACGGAGTGACATTTACAACACCCCCCCCACACACACACACACACACAAAAACTTACCCGGGTTGTCAGCTAGAAATCGGAAAGCAACCCAACCACCAGAGGGCACACCCACTGTGTTCTTCTCCACGGGGTCAACAAGATTGAATTTTTTTGGGTCGTTATTCGAGTCGAAGTTCCCGAACCCTTGGCCCACAATAAAGAAGTTGAACCCGTGGAGATGAAGTGGGTGGCTCTCAGCTCCAAGAATGCTTGTGTCCTGCAATATCACCACCACACTAGTGTTGAAATTTACCACCAAAACCTCGGTTCCATTTCCCACCATAGTGTTGTTTGGTGGGTTGCCCGTGTAGTTAAACCAATGGGTCGGGGGTTGAAAGGAAAATACGGGCTATAAACGCCTGAAGAAGTGGGATTGGAGCAGGGCCGTGGTTGGTTGTATAAAGGATATGTTGTTGACAGAAGCCGCGAATTTCGTTCCATTCGGCCCTTGGCATGTTTGGTTTTGGTCACATAGATTTGTTCCAAGGCCTATTGTGAAGAAGAAACGTTTATTGACTTTCTGGGGCACATTGGCAGGGTATTGAGCATTGGCTAAGCTTTTGAGTTTGTTTGTGAAATTGGTGGCGAAGGAAGTGTCATTTAGAGCCTGTAATGCTGGTTTGAAGAGTGGTAATTTTTTCGTCGGCTCTGGAGAGTGGAGAGAGGGCGATTCGTATTCTAGAATGTCGGCCACGGTGGAATTGTTGAACATGCCCTGGCTAGTGGCGTACGATCTAGCCATCATGAGAAAAGTGGCGCTTGGAAAAAAAGGTTTGGCCTTGAGAAGAACATTTGTGGTCTGTCCGGGGGCGATGAGGAGGATGCTGGTCTTAAACGGTTTGACGTAAATGGCATCGGCTTCAACAATAGTGAGAGTGTGGTTTGCAATACTGAAGAAGAGCTCGTCATTGAGTGCCGCGTTGATCAGGCGAAGAAGGTAGGTCTTCCCCGACTTAACTCTCAGCTTGAATGTATCTGTTATGGAGAAGGTTTGTCTAATTCAACCCCTTGTATATCTAACCAGATGCAATTGATAGGAAAAGATAATTTTTAAAGATGGGAACCGAACAAAGCAATGCTTTTCGTACCTTTGGCAGAGCAATTGTACAATGGGCCTGGAAGCCCATTGAGGGTATATGCCTCAGAGACATTTGGACCACCACCAGTTTGTAGGGCTTAGCTTATTATTGCCTCAGTAGCTGCATTGAACCACTCACCTACAACAAGTATTGTGGTTGGTGTGAGCAATCTAAAATAACATTGGCTGTAAAGACCCGTAATTTCTTAAATTTTATTTAAATGTTTTATAAGGATAAAACAAAGAAATCGATTCGGAATATTGAGATTTGGGGCTAAAGTGTTAAAATTTAAATAGGAGGGGTGAGTGTGTATGATGTATGTATATAGCATGTGTGTGTGTGTAGGGAATAACATTTCCCATTTTTCTCCTCTCACTCTCTCCCGTTCTCCTCCCTCTCGGCTCTCTCACTCACCATCTCACTCCCACTCATTTTCTCACCAAAACACCTCAAACCCACAAAACCCAACCTCTAATCCTTCACTCCCCCGCGTATTTCAGTTTGTATCGCACCGGTGTGAGCTCGGTGGAGGCGTACTCCGTTCGCTTTCAAGTTTGGAGCTAGGGCTTGGAAAACTCCTTTGATTTTGTTCTCGAATCTTGAGGTAGGAGGTTCTAACTCTCAATATATGTAAATGACATGTTTCTTACTGCTTGATGTGTACCATAGATCGTTTGGATCGTTGTAGTCGAAAACCCATGAAAATCTGTCTGAAAACCTGCTCGAAACTCATTGTTATCGATAACATTTTTTAAGGCTATCGATAACATTTCGTTCCAGAACCCAGAAAATCTAACGTTATCGATACCTACAGTCATCGTATCGCTACCCTCGCGTCTGGACTGATTTTGGCCAGAACGTTATCGATACCTTTCTCAATGGTATCGATAACGTTGAGTTTTGACTGGTCCCAAACCCATTGTTATCGATAATTTTCATCTTGGGTATCGATAACATCTCATTTTTTTTGGATTGTTTCACTGATGTTGATTCCCATCCCACTTTCTCGAGTCTCCATCACTTCTCCTCCATTCCACACCTCCCAGAGGATTCATGACTTGAACCATTGTAATTAGTGAATCCATTAGACGACTCCATAAAATTTTAACTCTCGTCTGACTATTATTTTACTAAAGCACCTTAAGTTTTAAATTTTGGTTTAATCGGTATGAACTTGACGGTTAAAGGATTTTGAAACTTTGCGGACGCGACGAGAATATTTCAGGACTCATCTACGGGTGAGTGCCTGGCAAAGGACATCGGGGTCCTCTAATTGGCCCGGCAGGAGCTATATGCTTGTATTTGATATTTCAGGACCTCCCTATGGGTAAGGTGCCTGACAGAGGACATCGGGGTCCTTTAATTGGCCCGACAGGAGCTTCGGCTCATGACACATGTACGAGACACGTTTGAAACATGGTTGGTTTTGAAAATGAAAGGTTGGGTTCCAAAAATTGTTGTCGTCGCTATCTTTATTCGATTATTCGATTATCGAACCTAGCTTGTCTCTTTTGTTATTCATGTGTCCATTCCCACATTTCATAAGCATACCTTGTTAGATTAGAGTTTTCTACTGGGCTAGCGTAGCTCAGACCTTCCTTCATTTTCAGGTGCTAATGTGGGACAGTAGTGCATACTTAGAGTGCTTGGATGTGAGCATCGTTTTAAAAGCTAACTTGAAGGGTTATTTGGCCATCTTTGTCTAGTATTTTTGGAAAGATGTATTTGTAACCCTATTGTAAATCATTTGACCATGAAAGGTTGTAAGTTCTAAACTTTCTTTTGGACACTCGGTAATTATGGTAACTCGGGCCTCGAAGCCAAAGTTGTAATATTTTGGAAACCCTTAGAAGTTTGGAATGAAAATGATGGGAATAAAAATGTTATATTATTTTGGGAATCGTACGGAATATTGTGAGGTTTGATTTATGAAAATCCTTTATATCTATGTTGAAAATCGAGGGTGTGACATTGGCATTTGGTCGATCAGAGAAAAAATCTCGATAAAGTGTGCGCAATCTATGCACGCAGAAGATTTGACATTTTACCGAGTTTTTAGTTGTATATTTTAATCAATCACATAAAAGAATACTTAGTTATATATTTTATTTTTCGGGAGTAGTGATTAGATAGAAGAATGACATTGGCATAACTCGAATAAAGGAATAGAGTATATCATTGGTTAGTTTAATATTAATAGGAATTACTAATTTGGTAGTCGCCAAAGTGGCCTAGGTTAGTGAAACTTATGAATATTAAACCACATTAAAGTTTTGTTAAAAGGGTAACAATTAAGTCAATGATATTCTTGATTGCAGTCATAATTATAAGTATGGGACTAGGCCCAAAGGAGAGTCACATTTAAATAATTATGAACTGGGTAGGGTAAGTAATTTATGCAACTTAGCGGATTAGGATTGGATATCCAAAGATAACATGACTAACTTGATAAGCTGTATAAATTATTTAGACCTACTTAAGTGGTTATGTTGCACCTAATTAATGAGTGAACAATAGGTATGCTTAGGTTTCACCCAAAGGAGGACTTAGGTGATGTCAATAGTTCATCATTATAAATGTTTATAATTCTCAAAACTTTTATTAAGTATTGTCCTATTTTGTTTTCTGTTACAGTTCCTTATTTCACTGCACTAGAATACCTAAAGGCTGGGGAAGATTACTTTAAGTTTGTTGATAAGTCACTTGTAGGTACAATTATGGCTGAATTAACCACCATGAAATATGATGGTAGTCGTGGAGTTCAATAGCATATCTTGAACATGTATGACAAAGCTGCAATGCTTGCAACCTTGGGAATTCAAGTGGATGAAATCTTTCCTTATTCAGGCTATACTCAACTCATTTTCAGCACAGTTTGGCTCATTCAAAATACATTGTAATGCCAACAAGAAAGAGTGAAGTTTGAATGAGCTAACAAACTTGTGTGTTCATGAGGAAGTGAGATTGAGAAAGGAAAGGCATAACACTGCATTGGCAGTGACTCAAGTTGGTATGAAGGAAAGTGGTAAAGTGAAAATATTCACCAACGAAAGTCAGTAAACCGGAGAAAAGTAGTCAGACTCATAATGGTTTCATTGTCAAGTGTCACTTTTGTGGCATTAAGGGACATGTGAAAGAGAACTGCAATAAGCGTAAGGCTTGGTTCGAAAAGAAAGGTAATAATCTTTTTTTTGTATGTTACGAATCAAATTTTGTTGAAGTTTCTTCTAATACTTGGTGGATAAAATTCTGGAGCTATGACTCACATTACAAATTCCTTGTTGGGATACCTTTCAACCCAAAAACCGGAGGAAAGTGGGAGATTTGTCTTTATGGGGAACCGTCTTAAGGCTGAAGTGATAGCTATTGGTACCTATCGCTTGGTTTTAGAGACGAGTCATTAGATAGATCTTGAAAACACTTTTTATGTTCCCTCTATTTCTAGGAATTTGGTTTCTTTATCTAGATTAGATTGTTCTGGATATTCAGTTTCATTTGGATGTCGAAAACTCAAATTGATGTTTAATTCAATAATGGTTGGTTCTGGTGATTTATATGATGGTTTATATAAAATTGCTTTGAATAATGAGTTTGCACAATCATTAGTGACCCTGCATTCGGATGTTGGTTTCAAACGTGGTCGAATTGATGAAAAATCATTTACCCTGTGGCATAGACGATTGAGGCATATCTCAAAGGATAGAATTGATAGATTGGTGAAGAATGAGATTTTGAAAGACCTAAACTTCACTGATTTTGAAATTTGTGTGGATTGCATTAAAGGAAAGCAAACCAACCACACAAAAAAAAGTGCCACTAGAAGCAATGCACTTCTTGAGATAATCCACACTGATATTTGCAAAAGTCCTATTCCATGTTTTATTGGACAAAAATACCGTATCACCTTTATAGATGACTTCTCACGTTATGGTTACGTCTATCTAATTCATGAAAAGTCTCAAGTCGTTGACATCCTTGAGGTGTACATTACTGAGGTTGAGAGACAATTAGATAGAAATGTTAAAATAGTGAGGTCGGATAGATATGGTGAGTTTTATGGGAAATATGATGAGTCAGGCCAAAATCCTGGTCCATTTGCCAAACTATTAGAAAAGAGAGGCATTCGTGCTCAATACACAATGCCTAGTACACCACAGCAGAACGGTGTTGCTGAAAGGCGTAATCATACACTTATGGATATGGTTAGAAGTATGATGAGTTCTTCAAATGTACCTGTTTCCTTGTGGAGTAAAGCATTAAAGACCGCGATGTATCTCTTGAACAGGGTTCCTAGTAAGGTGATTCTAACTACTCCTTTTGAGTTATGGACTAGTAGGAAGCCTAGTTTAAGATATTTACATATTTGGGGTTGTCCAGTTGAAACTAGAATATATAATCCACAAGAGAAAAAGTTAGATTCTCGAACAATTTCTAGATATTTTATTGGTTATCCAGAAAAGTCTAAGGGGTACAAATTTTACTGTCATAATCATAATACGAGAATAATTGAAACCGGAAATGCGCAATTTCTAGAGATTGGCGAGAATAGTGGGAGTGAGAAATCGAGAAAGGTTAATTTCGATGAAGAAAGAGTTGATATCCCAACAATTCTTCCTCATCGAGAAGTTGTTATTCCTTAACCAGTTGAGGAGAATGAACAACATGTAGGTAATGATTCTCCATTTCAAGAGGATACCGCTATTGAAAATATTGTAGAACCACCACAACCGGCAGTTCTGAGAAGATCTCAAAGGGAAAGAAAGTATGCCATTCCAGATGATTATGTGGTGTATCTACAAGAATCGGATTTCAATATTGGGATTAAGAAAGACCCGGTTTCATTTTCACAAGCCATGAATAATGATGATTCTAATAAATAGTTTGACGCTATGAATGATGAGTTGAAATCAATGGACCAGAATAAAGTTTGGGATCTCATTGAATTACTTGCTAATTGTAAGAAAGTTGGCTGTAAGTGGGTCTTTAAGACCAAGCGCGATGCAAAAGGCAATATCGAACGATTTAAGGCCAAACTTGTGGCCAAGGGTTTCACTCAGAAAGAAGGCGTTGACTATAAGGAGATCTTATCTTTTATGTCAAAGAAGGACTCGCTTAGAAAATCGTTTTGGCCCATGTAGCTCATTATGACTTAGTGCTGCATCAGATGGATGTGAAAACTACTTTTCTGAATCGTAATTTGGATGAAGATATTTACATGGAGCAACCCGAAGGAGTCGCAATAAAAGGGAAAGAGCATTTGACATGCAAATTAAAGAGATCCATATATGGTCTTAAACAAGCTTCCAGGCAATGGTATTTAAGGTTTAATGATACCATTATCTCCTTCGATTTCAAAGAAAATGCTGTTGATCAGTGTATATATTTGAAGGTCAGTGGGAGTACGTTTATCATTTTGGTGCTATATGTGGATGATATTTTGTTAGCCAGTAATGACCTTGGTTTATTACATAAAACTAAAGGATATCTCTCGAAGAACTTTAAAATGGGTGATATGGGTGCGGCAGCTTATGTTATTGGCATAGAGATCTTTAGAGATCGATCTCGAGGACTGCTAGGACTGTCTCAGAAGGGGTATATTAACCGAGTTCTAGAGAGATTCAATATACAGCTTTGCTCAGTAAATGATGCGCCCATTGTCAAGAGTGACAAATTTAATGAAAGCTAGTGCCAAAGAATGACTTGGAAAGAAAGCAAATGGATGAAATTCCATATGCATCAGCATTAGGGAGTTTGATGTATGCCCAGACTTGCACTGGACCGGATATTAGTTTTGCAGTAGGGATGCTGGGCAGATATCAAGTAATTCAGGAATGGAATATTAGAAAGCAGTGAATAAGGTTATGAGGAACCAAAGACTATATGCTTACTTATAGAAGATCGGATCATTTGACATGATTGGATACTCGGATTTAGATTTTGTTGGTTGTCTCGATAGCAGAAAGTACAATCTGATGAAATGTGTGAAGCATTCTATAGCTTACTACTTCATACATAATGGAAACCGAGTTTGTGGCATGCTTTGAGGCCACATATGTTTATAGTTGTGGAGCTTCATCTTTGGTCTTGGTGTTGTCGACTCAATTGCCAGACCGAATGAAGATTTGTTGTGACAATTCTGCTGCATTTTTATTCTTTAAGAATATCAATTATTTTAGTGATTCCAAGCACATGGAAGTAAAGTACTTGGTTGTTAGAGAACGAGTCCATAAACAACAAGTGTCAATTGAAAATTGAGTACCACTCTTATGATTGTTGATCTGTTAACGAAGGGATTGCCGCCAAAGACTTATAACAAGTTTTCAGGATGAGTCTTTTAACAACCCTTGATTGAGTGGTCATTGTGCATGACACTATTTTGCTCACATTATAGTTTGTTTCTGATTTTCCTGTTTCCAATTATGCGTGCACATATTATTTTGGATGTTGTACAATAGGAAATGTCTTGACAAGACAAATTACAGGGGCTTTAGGCATACAGCCTAAATAATGATATTTTTCCTATTATGGACTTGGTTAGTGAAGGTTATCAATGGTGTGGTGCATAGAAGGGAATATGGCATGGTGCTATACAACCGCTATGACTCGCATTGGTGGTCTGAATTAATCATAGTATTAAAGTTTGTAATTGGTTTGAACCTATTGGCTGTTTTAAATCCGTGATCACGTGTCAAAGTTTTTTGTTTGGAGCCCACTTGAGTCGTTTTAAACAAAATGCATATTTTGAAAAAATACACTTTGCAACACAATCGGCTTGATAGGCCAAGTGGGAGAATGTTAGTTTTTCTCTATTAGTGTGGCCCACTAGCCTCCACGTTTTGTGCATGTAGGACTCCACTATCAGATAAGCCAATGAAGTGATATGGTTCATTACGATAACTAATTAGAATTATAGATGAAGGAATACTCTTGATAATAAAGGAGACCTTGATGGACTATGTGTCTTTTAATAATGATCTCTAAGGCTCTCTTCTCTCCTCTATAAAAAGTAGAATACCCATCCCTTATTCCTACGATTTTTCCATCAATTAAAGTACTAGGGTATTTTAGAAAAGTAGAGACAGAGAGAAGAATGTGAGCCAAGAATTAAGGTGTTTCTAATTAAGAGGTTTGTTCTCTCTAATCTTGATGGCCGACAAAGA
Source organism: Rhododendron molle (assembly GCA_025413875.1). Taxonomy (NCBI): domain Eukaryota; kingdom Viridiplantae; phylum Streptophyta; class Magnoliopsida; order Ericales; family Ericaceae; genus Rhododendron; species Rhododendron molle. Next base: position 45,414,326 of record CM046392.1, read on the forward strand.
TACGTTATTTATTGTTCTTGAGATGTGTTGAATTCAAGATCCTGCTATATTTGTTTTCCGCATAATGGTTTTAATACAGATTTAGATTTACATCTTATACTCGTAAATCGTGTGCGTGTGTGTGACGATCCTAACACCATCCTTACTTTTTAATTCAGTTACCACATACAAATGCACAATTTAAGGATTTCACATAAATAATGACAAGAAAAGGAGTGTAGATCGAAGGATACGTAAAAGGGGAGTGCAAAAAACATAAATAATGACAAGAAAAGGAGTGTAGATCGAAGGATACGTAAAAGGGGAGTGCAAAAATCGTTTCTAATGTGCTTTGAAAGTTATGATGTGAAATTTTAACCACTATAGAACTAAATTTGAACTAAATTTATTTACAAGATAGCGGAGTGTGGAAAATAATACCCTAGAGAAAAACGTTGCATTAAGAGAGAAATTACTACATTTATTTACAAGATAGTGGGGTGTGCGCTTGGTGATCAGCGATGAGTTTGGTGGCAGATCTTGGATGCGGCACAGTGGCAACTGGGATACCATTCACTTGTTGTGAATCTCGTGATGCGGAGCATTTGCTGCTCGCTCAGAGCATTTTTAGGATCAGCGCTATACGACAGGTTCATGATGGTCTGCCCGACAATAGCGGCATCCCATATCTTGATCGAGTTGTTTGGGCAAGGGTTTGTTCAGGTGTGGTGACAGTGGAGACAAGCGACATTTCGGGTTTAGGGGTGTTTTTAGGGTTTTGTTGGTTTTTGACCAGCGCTTGGGTCTCGGGTACCGATAGAGATTAAGTAATTTTAATTTTCTTGTGCCCTTATCCTTTTAATTTCTGTAATTTTCGAATGCGGTGATTAATAAAAAAAATTTACTGATAAAAAAAGATGAGAGAAATTCATATCCAATTTTTTGCTATGCAGTTCTAAGGCAATGGATTCATGTTTCATATCCAACTTTGTTACTAAATAAAATAATGTTTGATATAAGCAGCTTAATAATTAGGGCAGTTACTGATTAGGTTCATTCACTAGATTGAGTGGAACTGACTTATATATTATAAACCGAAGGCATTTTCCTGGTGTTCAAGACTTAAAATTTATAAGAATTCGATTTTGCTCTCTTAAAGTCTCAATTTGAAATCTCTTAGGTGCTAACAACTTTTTTGAACTCAATCCATGCAGAGCATTTGCTCTGGTTTTAAGTGAGACCTCTACTTGTAGATGGTGGGTTAATGGTCCTCGAAATTAGTCAACATGTTCATTAGCTAGCTCAGACAGATGATTATAAAAAAATTGACTTGTTATAAGCTCTGGAAAATAAATGATTGATCATGTAATGGGTGTCAACGGGCCCAATGAGACTTACTCATCCCTTCAACATGGAAGGTGAGAGTTTGATTCTCACTAGGAGTGCGAGGCCCTGTTACAGAAACCTTCTTAAAAAATAAGCAGCTTATTTCACATTTTCAAACTCAAAAATAATGTAAATGAAAAATAATTTTTCAATTTTTTTGCATCGTATTAAAGATCTCATTAAGATCTATCAAAGAGGATCCCCATTGATAAAAAAATTATTTACGTAAGCACGTGATTTTTGAGCTTGAAATTGTCTTTTTAACAAATAAGTACTTATTTTCCTTTCCGAAATGGAGCCTAATTTGGTGTGGTGGTTGATGCCCTTTGAACTTGTCCCACCCGTATGCTACTTAGCGGTATCTCTTTTCCACATCTATCGGGAGAAAACGAAAATCATGTAATAGGTCTCAATGACCTTTTCTTGCTCATGATCATACACATATGGTACTCTCAGCTTTTGGCAGGAATTAAAACTACTCATGTACTAATGATTTTCCCTCTCATTTTTTGAAGTAGCGCGCGCAAATGGGTTAATTTGTACCTCTAATTTTGGCCTGTCATAAAGTTTAGGTCCGATAATTCAATAAAATTAGTGGGGCGAAGAATTCTTTTAAGCTTATCGAGAGATTCGATCTTTCATGGACTTCGGGTTGATACTGTGCAGTAAGGTGCACAGCACCGTGCTGCACACCTCCGAGCTATCGGATCATGCATCCGACGCTCGGATTTCATCTCGGCATGATGTAGAACAAATCTCTACAGATTTTCTGGAAAGATTTGATAGGATCAAATCAAGGAAGAAGTATTGATCAAGACATTCAAGTTATGGGAACTTTTTATTCTCTAGTTTTATTTTTAATTTATGCCACTTGTTTTGGCAACTTTTGTTAGGGAATAATAATAGTAGGAGATCTTATTTAGTGCTGCCTATTTAGCACGATTCTAGTTTCCTATTTTCTAGTTTTCCTAGAGTTTTTATTTCCTTATTTGGTTTTGCTTGGTCCCTACTCCAAGTTGTATTCTTGGTAGCCAAACATTACCTTATTAGCTAGGCCTACTACTAGTATAAATAAGGGTGCAACCCTCCTTGTTATTCATTCAATCATTCAATAAAATTCGGAGTTCCCTCTATTGTGTGTTTATCTCTCTCTTGTGGAGTCAAGAAGCCCGTCTGTTAGAACGATATCTAACCCCATTCGTCTACTAGAACGATATCTAGTCTCTCTTTTGCTACAACGCTGCGTCACGGCAACAAACAATCGAGAGCCGTTCATACCTGAGATGAGATCCGAGCCGTCGAATGCACAATCCGATAACTCAAAGGTGTGTAGCACGGTGCTGCGCACTCCACTGCACAACACCATCCCCAATTCATCTTTCATACTCTGTACGCCCATTTAAATTAAAGAATGACAAAGTAGTAGAAGAGAAACAATCAACAACATTAAATTTCCATTATTGAGGATAAATATGCTATGTTCAAAAAAAAAAGAAGGATAAACATGTTGACTTCCAAAAGCTACAAAAGAATTTTTTTTTTAATAAAACTGCTCCACTCTTGAAAAGGTTGAACATATCCGAAAGTTAAACTCGTGGGTTAAAGCCAAAACCCTAAAATGTGAAATAATTTAGTTCAAATTCGAATTCAAAAAAAGGCAAATAAATAAAAAAAATCTCGAGGGAAATTCTTGCTCATATATAGGTGAATCTGGAAGGGGATCCTGTGAGTTTTTATCAGCATTTGGGAAGATCAGACGGCGGAGGGGGCAGCTTTTGATTAGGGAGCTTTCCATCTAAGACAAGCCAAGCCATCTTCAATCCCCAGCTCGTATGTACTTCCAAATGACAATGCATAAGCCATACTCCTGCAAATCACCAAAGAGAATTTCATATTTTAGTATGCACTGATGTAGGGGATTTTGCGTATTTTATTTCATACTAGAACGCTCATTGTTACTAGACTTGGAGTCCCCAGAGTGTACCAAATTACCAATGCACTACGAGGTTTTTTTTTTTTTTTGGATAAGCACTACGGGGTTGTAGTATAATGAAAACAATTTCGTATTCAGCTTTGTTCATATACTTCACCATATATACATATACCTGGATTGTCAGCCAGAAATCGAATCGCAACCCACCCGCCAGAGGGCACACCAACCGTATTCCTCTCCACCGGGTCAACAAGATTGAAGCTTTTTGGATCCTTATTCGGGTCAAAGTTCCCGAACCCTTGACCCACAATGAAGAAATTGAATCCATGAAGGTGGAGAGGGTGGCTCTCTGCTCCAAGAATGCTAGTATCCTGCATTACTAACTCCACACTAGTATTAAAATTGAGCACCATAACTTTAGTCCCATTTCCCACCATGGTATTGTTCGGCGGGTTGCCTGTATAGTTAAACCAATGGGTCGGGCTGTACGGATAATCCGTGTCGTAAATCCCATTCGATTGCCCAAAGAAGTGGGATTGGAGCAGGGCAGTGTTTGGTAGTATAAATGAGACATTGTTAATAGAAGCTGAAAGCTTGGTTCCATTGGGACCTTGGCAGGTCTGGTTTTGTTGGTCACATGGGCTTGTTCCAAGGCCCACTGTGAAAAAGAACCTTTTGTCTATCTTATTAGGCACATTGGCAGGGTATTGGGCACTTGCTAGGCTGAATAGCTTCTTTGAAAAATTGGTGGCAAAAGCAGTGTCGTTCAGGGGAGGGAGCGATGGCTTGAAAATAGGCAGGTTTTTCGCGGATTTTGATGTGGATTCGTAGTGGAGGATTCCGGCGGTGGTGGAGTTGTCGAACGTGCCAAGGCCAGTGGCATACGGCCGGGCGGCCATGAGGAAAGTGGCGTCGGGGGAGTGGGGTTTGGTTTTGAGGAGGACGTTTGTGGTCTGTCCGGGGGTGATGAGAAGGATATTGGTTTCGAATGGCTTGACGTAAACGGCGTCGGCGTCGACTATGGTGAGAGTGTGGTTGGCAATACTGAAAAAGAGCTCGTCGTTGAGTGCAGCGTTGATAAGGCGGAGAAGGTAGGTTTTCCTTGGCTTCACCTTTAGCTTGAATGTATCTGCAACAAGTACAAAAGAACAAACTAATACTTAATTCAATTAATCATATTCATAATGTCACAGTGACTATACGTTCATATCAAGGTTATGAATCTCATATTATACCGGTATTGTCCAAATCCGGTACCCTAAAGCTCCAATTCGTGCTGGCTCAAATACTTGCTGGTATCGGAGATACCGGTCAGTATCGACAAATACTGGACGATACTGGATTGCTTTTAAATTTATTTTTTTTCTTCCAGTACCGGACAATATTGGACAATACCGGTCAATACTGGGCCTACAAATACCGTACGGTACCAAACAAAAACCGGACTACTTTATATTTTTATTAAGTGTGTCTATTATACTATAAATTCTTTTATGTGGAAAAATATCACTAATAGCGATAAATCCGTACTTGGTATCTCACCGGTACCGGTACGTACCAGTAGAAAAACTGGTACTCTAACTGGTACGATATTCAGAACCTTGGTTCATATAATTCTAAGAGGTGACGTCCCAATGTCGGCCATTAATGTGATGTGTAATGCCACATAGATACCCTATAGATTATAGTAAGTCTAGCAAGGTTGGAGAGGCCCGGACCTCGCCAACCTTACACTTCCCTCCGTCCTTGTCCATACAAAAAACCCTTTAACATTACCTTTTGTGGAGCAGTTATATAACAGCCCAGGAAGTCCATTGATGGTATAAGCATCTGATACGTTTGGGCCGCCACCTGTTTGCAAAGCCTGACTAATTATCGTCTCAGTATCCGTATTAAACCACTCTCCTGCAAAATAGATCTTATACTTCGTGATCATAAGTTTCGAAAATGCACTGAAAATGTGAGTAGTGGGTAAATTACCAAAGATGATGGGGATTTCCTTATAGGGTTTGGCAAATGGGTAAGGGACATTAGGCTTCGGAAGTATGATTATAGGACCGTAGAGACTCGACCTTAGCCACGAGATATGAGCATGCCAAAAGAGAGTTCCTCTTTGGCCTGTAATGGTGAAGTTGTACACATAGCTCTGTCCAGTTTGTATCGGACATTGAGTTACATATGCCGGTCCGTCTGCCCAACCAGATTGAAGCTGTCGGATGCCATGCCTGTTCAGTACAATGTCAATGATAGCACGTAAAGGTAGAAAATATTAATTTCAGTACAATAATAGTACAACTTTCACTTTTTTGCATTCATTAAAGCATGGAAATCTTGTCTACTGCGATGAATGCAATGCCGCTGCTCCACACTGTATTGTGGATTCTTCCTTGTGATTCTTTTCTGGTTTGCGCGCAGTATATTAGGGGCTATTATGAAAATGATGCATGTGTGGATACTGGATAGTCAGCTTCAAACTAGCTAATGCGCACGACATGAAGCACTGATCAATCACCACGCGACGTATGATCAGCAAGTTCAAAGCTGATTGTCATCGTAATAGCGTTCTTTGCACGATATGTTTTATTTATGGTAAGCGATTATTGTTTACTCGGGCAATTAATAGTGGCCAACTTGAAAAATATGCATGCATGGGCTATACAGGGCCCCTACCAGTGGATGGAAATGTTGTTCTGGACATGGTTAACCACTTTGATAAGAAGTGTGTCCCCCTCTCTGGCCACGATTGGAGGTCCCGGAAACTGCCCATTTACCGTCACGATGCTCTTCGTGTGGCACAATCGCGTCACATTTTCCAACTTGATCTACAAAACACGTCAAAGCTTCAATAACATAAAAGAAAACAGAAAAGAAACACAAGCTAGCAAATGTAATGCTCGTCATTTCATGAATACTACACTAATGTTTCAAATATTTTGAGACCACCTACATCAAATGTGTAGTGCCTCGTTACGCCTCCGTCGACTTTGGTCCCAACAAGAACAAGAAAGAGAATTCTAAAACATTTGAGAAGAGAATTAGCACCCATTTCTCTGTTTTGGGGGAAACACTCAACTTTGTAGTAGTTCAGTTGGTAGTGCTTTTTCATGAAATGCTTCTGTATATAGTTGTCTGTAAAGGGTGTTTGGTTGATTAGGTAATGGGAATTGGGATAGGTTTGAACAAGGGGACACAACATAACTTCAAAAGGATATCTTAGAGTGCTGGCAAAGAAAATCAAGGTTTATAATATTCTTTTGACCCATGTCTAGTTCCTGGTCAGTGTCAACGATCCTTCTCTTTTTTGCAAAAAGTGGGCATGAATCTGATTTTATTGAACTTCCAAAAGTAACTGGAGGTGACTTGGACACTCAGGTGTTGTTGCAAGGAATCAGGCTGCAACGAGCAGTCCGTGTTATCGAAGCCGTCCAAAAAGTATTCTTTGAAGGAGTTTTCACGGAAAGAATATATAGATTTTTTTTCCAAAAAGAATGTTTTTAAAATCCGGACCATTAATAATTGTCAGGATCGACGATTAAGATTCAATTGCATAGGCTTCTCTGCAGCCCAACTCCGGAGGAGGCGGGTACTTTTACGAGAAAAAATATAATATAGGCCGTACGCACAATCGCATGAACAGTAAATCAAAGGAGAACACGAAAAAAATGACACATTGAAATTTACGTGCTTCTCGGCCAAGTTAATTGTGTAATTAAGGATATCAACGGCTCACATTAATTTTTACCTACTTGAAAAAGTTACAATACACACCCCATAAAATGTATCATATGCACTTATTGTATGGTTAATATTGTGCCACTTCATGATATTTCTGTGTATTTTCGTAGCTTTTATTTTAAAAATTCGTAACTTTTCAGAGCAATAGGATTCGTAATATTAATTCACTAGGACTCATAGCATTTCGGTGCAACTTGTAACTTTTATAGGAGTATTAAAAACTCATAATTTTTCAGCAATAGAACTCATTACATTTAGGATTCACATTTTCACTAGAATCATAATATTTGGTGCGCTTGTAACTTTATATTCAAATCGTAACTTTTTAGCAATATGATTCATAACATTTCCTCTATTAATCATAACATTTTTGATGTGCATATAATACACACTCAAATAAGGATGTGTATTGCCTTTCCCTACTTTGTATCCAAATAAAACAAGAGTAAAGATTAAACGTACGCTTGCTGCGTATAGAACAAATTTAATTATATCCGGAGGTTTACGTCGATCATCGCTAATTACCGTATTATTCCTGTTTAGGATTCGGGGCGGGGCACTGCCCCTGATCCACTGTCGTGGGGCTACCCCCTCCCTAGATCCCCCAACATGAACCCTAATTAACATAGTCAGCAAAGTGGCAAACTACGATTGAATTAAGCTTCACAAACCCAACATTGGTATCATCGTCTCTTCCATTCTTTATGGGAAATTTCACCTAAATACTTGATCTTTCACACAAAACACCTATAAACACCTGATCTTTCTTAAATTTCATATAAACACCTGAGTTTTCTAAAAACTTATCAATTCAATACCTGATCTTTCTTAAATTTCATATAAACACCTGAGTTTTCTAAAAATTCATCAATTTAACACCTGCCGTCACCCCTCTGTCTAAAATCAAATGGAATGGCTGAGGTGTTCAAAGCAAAAAAAGTTAAGCACTCCAATTTTTAATTTGTTTGAACCAGTGAGAAGATCTTATTTTTTCTGATTATTTTATCCTAAAGAACCATAATTAATTTTTTACGCTAAAGCTCTCGTTAGTCAGCCCTAAGGAAGTCGTAAAATCAAATATTTCTTAGGGCTAACTAACGATAGCTTTAGAGTCAAAAATTAAGTATGACCCTTTAGAATAAAATTATCAAAGGAATAAGATCTGTGCATCGGTTCAAACGAATTGAAAATTATAGCAATTAATTTTTCAACCATGTATAGACCGTTTATATATTAAAAAATATGGTTAAAAAATTAAATACTCCAATTTTCAATCCGTTTAAACCAAAGTCGTAAAATCAAATATCTCTTAGGACTAACTAACGATAGCCTTAGAGTCAAAAATTAATTATGACCCTTTAGAATAAAATGATCAGAGAAATAAGATCTTCACATCGGTTCAAACGAATTGAAAATTGGAGCAATTAATTTTTCAACCATGACCGTTTATATATTAAAAAGTATGGTTAAAAAAATAAGTGCTTCAATTTTCAATCCTTTTAAACCGGTGTGAATATCTTATTTCTTTGATCATTTTATTCAAAAGGGTCATAATTAATTTTTGACTCTAAGGCTATCGTTAGTTAGCCCTAAGAGATATTTGATTTTACGACTTTCTTAGGGCTGACTAACGAGAACTTTAGAGTAAAAAAATTAATTATGGTACTTTAGGATAAAATGACCAGAAAAATAAGATCTTCGCACCGGTTCAAACAAATTAAAAATTGGAGCACTTAACTTTTTTTGCTTGGAGCACCTCAGCCATTCCATTTGGTTTTAGAAGGAGGGGTGACAGTAGATGTTGAATTGATGAGTTTTTAGAAAGGTCAGGTGTTTATATGAAATTTAAAAAAGGTCAGGTGTTGAATTGATAAGTTTTTAAAAAGCTCAAGTGTTTATATGAAATTTAAGAAAGATCAGGTGTTTATGTGTGATTTGTGTGAAAGGTCAGGTGCCTACGTGAATTTTTTTCATTCTTTTAACTTAGTGTAATACCATATATACTCATGTCAGTAAAATTCTTTTCCATTTCAAAAAAAAGAATAAGAAAAAGAAAAAGGTGACCCAGTCTGCTAGGTAAAACATTGAAAAATCTATGATAGTACATGACAGCATTACTCTTCTTGCAATCGTACCACTCTTAGAATTAATTAGTAATTAGCTTGCTTGCTAATGATCTGGATGTGTGTGACTTACCATCTCAAATTAAATCTGACAAACTACCTTCATTTCATCATGCTATTTGTTGACAAACCACCTTCTTTAATTTGCTATATTTTGCTTCTTTAATTTGCTATATTTAGCTGTGATCGATGGAACAAGTTGAACTCATCTCGTTTCAGTAATCGTGATTGCATACTTAATTTGCGATCAAACAAGATGCATCCTAGAAAATTAAGTATGCAAGCTTAAAACTTGGAGTAATTTCTTCTTTGTTTCGTACAATCGACACGATAGAATTACGGTAAGTAAAGGATGTGATTTGAAGTATAACCACATGTCCAGATCAAAAGAAGAAGTATAAACTCATTGTCTATCATGACAGTTTTGATTCTGTTTTGAAATACACAAGTAGGTGTAATTTGAAATTCTGATTTATATTACGAATTATAAATTCTGGAGGAGGTGGGTAAATGTTTTTCAAAGTTTGGTTGTGAAATTATGATGATTAAGTTACAGTAAAAAACGATAGTGTTAGCTGTTAAAAGTTTAAAATTAGCTTTCAATTTGTTCAAAATTTAAAACATATATATAGTCCCAAAAGCACCCTTAATCCAACTTCTTCAAAGTCATATTTTAGACCATATTTTTATTTTTATTTTTTAGCTTTGAAATATATCTAGAATTTCAATATCTGTAAATAAATAAGAATTACTATGAGAGGAGCATGGAAAATGACATTGTCGCTTATCTGAAGTGTTCCTTTTTAGTAGGTAGTACTGCAAGCTATCGGGGACACACATGTCATTTTCATGAAGTACTTTAGGCCATGAAGGAATAGTTGAAGAAGCAAGGTTGGTGCATGGCTGGTGTACTATTGTCGCTACCGTTTTCACAAGCTTCTTAATTTCAAAACCCATGAATTCAATTTGCTAGGTAGGGCTCCTGAAATGATTGCTTGAAACCTACTGTAACATCCCGTAGTTTTCTAAATAATTTATTTGAGTTGGGTAATTAGACAACCTAGGAAAGAACGAAAAAAAGAAAAAAGAAAAGAAGGGGCCATTTGGGGCGCCCATGTAACATGAGGTCCATGTGGTGGTGTGGTGAGCATGCATATTTGACTTGTGGTCCTTGTGGAGATATGATATTAAATGTAAGAAACTCGAAATTGCTCGTGTCTGGAGTCACGGCGCAACATAAAGTGAAATTGGTGGATAGCATAGTCAGGCAGTGAGTGGTGATGTGGTGAGCATGCATGTGTGCCTTGTGGTCCATGTGGAGGTATGATATTAGATGTAAGAAACTCGAAATTGTCCGTGAGTTCACATAAAGTGGAATTGGCAGATAGCAAAGTTAGGCAGTGAGTGGTGGTGTGGTGAGCATGCATGTGTGCCTTGTGGTCCATGTGGAGATATGATATTAGATGTAAGAAACTCGAAATTGCTAACATAAAGTGGATCATTGGTGGATAGCAAATTCAGGCAGTGAGTTTAAGAATTGGAGAGATAAATTTGGAGGTCTTGGACAGAGTACAAATACTGGACGTGGGGACATAAAGTGGAATTTGGTGGATAGAAAAGTCAGGTAGTTAGTTTAATTTCGGTGGTGATGGGGTTTCGATATGTTGATCTTGGAGGGTATAGTCTACATATTCTATGGTCACGATCAAGATTTGAGGTAACATACGTTACTAGCTAAATTTCTTTGCAAAGAGTATTCTTTTGATTTTCTCATATTTGTATTGATTGGGAAAATTTCAAAAAAACACCTGACCTTTCGACCGTTTATCACATAAACACCTGGATTTGAGAAATCAATCGCGATTTGACGCTTCTCCGATCATCAAATAACCCCCTCGTCCATTTTCCGTCAATACTTAACGGAACGTCCATTTCCGTCAATAACGGAGCAGTAGCAAAACGGCGCCGTTTGGGTTAAAAAAATTCTTACCACCAATCTATGGAGCAGAAACGTGATTATGGAAGCCTTAGAGACAAAATTTAATTATGTAAGCTTTAGAATAATATGATCGAGAATAAAAAAATCTTCACACCCATTCAAGCGGATTAAAAATTGAGCACTTAATTTTTAACCATATTTTTAATATATAAACGGTCTAAAAAACTTAAGTGCTCCCATTTTTAATCCGTTTGAACAGTGCGAAAATCTTATTTTTACGATCATATTATTCTAAAGCGACATAATCAAAAATTTTGTCTCTAGAACTCCCATAATCAGTTTCTGCTCCATATGGTCCTAAATTAAATATTGGACGGAAAATGGACGTTCCGTTAAGTATTGGGCGGAAAATGGACGTTAAGTATTGGACGGAAAATGGATGGAGAGTTATTTATGCCGAAGAATAAAGAGTCCAGTGGTGATTGACATTTCGAAGTCAGTGTTTATGTGATAAACGGTCGAAAGGTCAGGTGTTTTTTTGAAATTTTCCCGTATTGATTTGACCTCTGTCATTTTTTGTAGCGTGACACGGAAAATATTTGGCTGAAAGCCATGGAACAAATTAGTACTTGCGCAAGTCCACTGGGTCAAAGAATTATGAGAAATGTAGGATTGACTGCCCTACGGGGAGTCCAAAGAACTTATGGGCCCCAAGTGCCCAATACAGAGTTTTGACCTGGGTGGTGTTTGGCATGTTACCGAGATTAGCCAAGTGTGAGGCTACAAATGAAAAACGTTCATAATGATCCAGTTTGATTTGTTATCCTCATTTATTAAGCATAATCTTATTGCTAGCCATATTTATTATCCTAGTATTGCATATACTACCCAGCCCTTCTATATTTTTTAGGTGTGGATCAAGTTAGTGGGGACTCAAATTAGAGTATTGAAAGATTTTAGTTTTAGAAATTGTTTAGAAAGTCTGTGTCATTTTGGAGGTTTTAGGCCCATCATGTATATTTATTTTGGAGACTTGTAACTAATAGATATTATTTATTTTTGGGAAAATTTTCGTAGTAGTCCCTGTAGTTTTACAGTTGTCTCACTTTCGTCCCTCTAGTTTAAGAGTGCTCCAATTTCATCTCTGTAGTTTGTTTTTCGTTCCAAATTGATAAAATTGTTAACACCGTTAAGGAAACTAACGGAAAAATATGATTAAAAAATTAAGTGCTCCAATTTTCAATTCGGTTGAACCAGTGCGAAGATCTTATTTTTTTGATTATTTTATCCTAAATGGTCGTGATGAATTTTTTGCTCTAAGGCCTTTTAATGAGCACCCGAAGACTCCTTATTTAGTTTTAGGGCTCTCTTAGGGTGCTCATTGAAAAGGCCTTATAGCCAAAAATTCATTATGACCATTTAAGATAAAATGATCAGAAAAATAAGATATTCGCACTAGTTCAAACGGATTGAAAATCGGAACACTTATTTTTTTTACACCGTTTATATATTAAAAAATATAGTTAAAAAATTAAGAGTTCCAATTTTTAATTTGTTTGAACCGGTGCGAATATTTTATTTTTCTGATCATTTTATCTTAAGTGGTCATAATGGAATTTTGGCTCTAAGGCCTTTCAATGAACACCCTAAGAGAGCCCTGAAACTAAATAAGGAGTTTTCTGGTGCTCGTCGAAAGGCCTTAGAGCCAAAAATTTATTACGACCATTTAGGCTAAAATGATCAAAAAAATAAGATTTTCGCACCGGTTCAACCGAATTGAAAATTGGAGCACTTAATTTTTTAATCATATTTTATCCGTTAGTTTCATTAACGGTGTTAACGATTTTACCAATTTGGAACGAAAAACAAACTACAGGGACGAAATTAGAGTACTTTGAAACTAGAGGGACTAAAGTGAGCAACCGTAAAACTACAGGGACTACTACGAAAATTTGCCCTTTATTTTTTAGGCAATGCAAAAATTCATATCGTCACACCTACTTGCCAATTTCTAAGCTTTAATTTCTATGTTTGAATCGAAATTATATATGTATACACTTGAAGCATGGTTTTATTTAACATCAAACTTTAGTTAAGTATTTTCGAGTTATATGTACACAATTATGGAGTGCAATTTTGTTTACCCTCCTTAAAAAAGAGTGAACATTACCTTCTCTCTTATTGGTTGAAATGGTGTGGACTCCACCACAAAGTGTTGTCATGCTTACCATGCAATACACTCTTTGGTAAGCATGATATTACTTTGTGGTGGCGTCCACATCATTTCAACCAATAGAAAAGAGGGTAATGTTCACCCTCTTAAGTGGAGGGTGAACAAAACTCAACTCACTCACAATTATGTAACTTGAAGCATGGTTTTTATATACAACCCCCCAAAAAAAAAAAAAATAATAATAATAATAATAATAAAAAAATAAAATAAAATAAAAAACACTCTTGAAGCAAGGTTTTTCTGCTTATAATATTTTTTTCCCTGTCCTTTTGTTTTGTTATGTTGTTTCTGACATCTACATATTACTCTTCTTATTCTTCTTTCTCCATCTTTATATTATTTTTGCAAAGTTAAATTGAACGCGAAGGGAGAAAATTAATATGGCAAGGTCAATACTAATCACCTTGCCAATCAATGGGGGCCGGGGTTGGTTCACGGTTGAAAACTTGGAATCAGTTGAATAATACTTAGGTTTGAGTGCCCGTAGCCCTTAAACATACTTCTTATAACACCACTCACACGTTGTGGGATTTTAGTTTCGGTCTCGGCATAAGTTCAGCAGAATCCCTTACAAATGTTGATGTGGTATGACGGGGCAGTATTTCATAACAGATGTGACGGAATTCAATACATGCATTTCCATTTTATTCACTGAAAAAGAAAGTAATGACCAGTGAGGCACGATCCAAGCAGCATCCCGGCATCCCCTGCTTGTGTTAGTTTTGCTCCTTCAAAAGAACTGGGTTGGGCAGCCCATTGAAAGGCCCACCGCTATTTTGGTACTGTATCCGCCAGCCCATTAAAAGGCCCACTTCCGTCAAAAATCTTTGGGTGATCATATAAATCAATCAGTCAGAAATCAGCAAACGGTAAAAATGGTACTAATAATCTGAATTTTCTATCAATTTTCACACTCTGTTTGTTTGGGGGCCGAACACCTTTTCTGCCGAAACGGATTTTTGTAGATTTTTTTTTTTTTCTGGAAGATAACTCGTTTTCCGATATCTACTTGTGATACGAAGATATACCATTTGTCACACAAAAAAAATTGTTAGTTTGGGAAGTTTGGGTTGCTGATCTTCGAGTCACAGAAGGACTTTGGTGAGCCAGGGGAACAAGACGACTAGGCGAGGGGGTGAACATTCAGGCAAGAAGAGAGTTTTGAATGAAGAGCCAATGAATATTATCTTTACCTAGTGGATAGATTCTATAAGTTAATTTGGGCACTGCCATGTTGGCTCCCAAGGCAATTGGAAGTGGTTGTGGATGGCGTTTGGAACCAATGGCGACGAATTATTAACACTGGGGTCATTCATTTGTTCCATGATTAAAAAAATAAAAAAATCATTTATCTTCAACGAAAAATAAAGTTTCAAATAGGTCTATTTAGATATATTTGTACATAAAAAATTTAGACCAGTTTCCAAAATTCGTAACTATATAAGCACCCAAGCTTTTAATGAAAGAGAATCCTAAATACTCCTCTTGCCAAGTTTAGGTGATGTTAATTCCTTTCCAAAATTTCTGGAGTGAAATAGTTTTTTCAGGGAGAGGTAGGGGACAAAAAATCCGTTTGTAGGGAGAGGGAGAGGGAGAGGGAGAGAGAGAGGGGGACACCAAACTGACAAAAGTACGCAGGAGTTATAGGGGCGTAGTAGAAAATTATCTAGTGGGTTGCAGTGTTGGACATGGGGTCATGCAACCCGCTAATGGACAAAACTCATATACAACAGCTCTGTCTCTAGCAATAATCACCAAATGAAGAAAGAAAATGAGTTACGTCAGGATTGGATATTGTTGAAAGAACCGGTTTTTGTTCCACCATGTTAATTAGGCGACGCCAGCCTATTGGCGACCCCATAGCTAATAGGCTGACGTCGCCTCTATCTAGAACAGACACATCAAGGAAAGAACGGCCCACTCTAGCACTCAATTTGCATTATCAGTAATCGAAGAGGGAGCGGAGGCCGGTTTAGAAGCTCTACGCTGGGCGGCACAAACAGTGTAGCAAGTGTAATAGTATACAAGGATTCCATGGATTCGGTCAATGGATTGCGAGAGCTAACAAGATTTGGTTCGTTGTTGCAACCAGTTATTGAAAGCAGTCGTGTTTTGTTATTTACTAGTAGATGCCTGTGTCGTCTAAAGACACGTTGAAGTGTAACATAGTCTTGAGTCTCAGAGTTTATTAGTACTTAATAAAGTTAAACGTTGTAATGTAATACCAGCCCATCGATTCGCTTCGGGTGATGTATTGTTCTGCATATGGACCATGAAAAACATTTTTGGTTTTTAGTTGATTATTTATTTTCGTCACACCAAGGACCAGAACATATTTTGTATAGCAATGTGTTATCAAAAAGGATTTCGCCTGAAAAACAAATGGAGTTTAAATAATAATAATAGAGATAATATATCATCTTCTTTTCAAAAAATAAGTCCAAGAAATTTAAAACAACAATATCTGAGTGTTTAATTTGATCATGTCAAGGGCTATTTTGGCCCCGTTTCGCTAAGGGAAAAATACTTATTTTTTGAAATGATGGTAATGTATTGTGAGAGAATAGTCTATCTCGTAAAACGAGAAATAAGTATTTAAAAAATATTAAGAATCTTAGCAGAACGAGGCCTTGTTTTTGTCATTCTAAGACCTGTCAATCTTAGAATTTTGTGGAGACCTCGTTCTAACAAAATGAAAATTTCGTCCTTTTTTTCGTTGAACCTTTCAATTTTCCTAATTTTTGGTCCAGTAAATTAACTTTATTTGTTCTCTAGATTGTGCAAATATTGGGAAGTTGGAACATAAATCAAGAATTGATAAAAACCAAAAGTATTAAAATTACACTAATTTGAATCAATACACAATTTTGAAGGGTACAAAAAATAAGTTGATCCACTCTTCTTCATACTTTTTTTCCCGGCATATAATCGCATATTTAACTTAAACAACACTTCTCAAGAAAACAAAAAAGAAAATCCCAATATGGGTGAAACAATTAAACAAGGAAAAAAAAAATTTCAAGTGTCGAATATCACTGCAAACAGAGGGTAATAAAAAGTCATCAACATTTGGGAAGATCTGACGGTGGAGGAAGCAGCTTTTGGTTTGGAATCTTTCCATCTAAAACAAGCCAAGCCATTTTCAATCCCCAGCTCGTGTGGACTTCTAGGTGACAGTGCATGAACCATATTCCTGATCACAAAATATTTAACACCATCAATACCAACATTAGAAAAATTTTATTCGAAAATTTACTACATATTGATTTTATTTTATTTGTTCGGAATTTTCACACTCTACCATACGATAAACAAGCAGGAATTATATTTGTAAAAAGTTAAATAATGATATATTAATTTGCTATAACTAGGGACGGAGATTTTCATTGAACAAGTATTTATATTGTGGATTTCTACCCTTTGTTTTTCCAGTTGATTGGCTATAAAATATTAAAATGTGACATTTACCACACAAAAAAAAAAAAAACTTACCCGGGTTATCAGCTAGAAATCGGAGAGCGACCCAACCACCAGAGGGCACACCCACTGTGTTCCTCTCCACAGGGTCAACAAGATTGAATTTTTTCGGATCGTTATTCGGGTCGAAGTTCCCGAACCCTTGGCCCACTATAAAAAAGTTGAACCCGTGGAGATGAAGTGGGTGGCTCTCAGCTCCAAGAATGCTTGTGTCCTGCAATATCACCTCCACACTAGTGTTGAAATTCAGCACCAAAACCTCGGTTCCATTTCCCACCATAGTGTTGTTTGGCGGGTTGCCCGTGTAGTTAAACCAATGGGTCGGGTTGAACGGAAAATACGGGCTATAAACACCGTTTGATCGCCCGAAGAAGTGGGATTGGAGTAGGGCCGTGGTTGGTTGTATAAAGGATATGTTGTTGACAGAAGCCGCGAATTTCGTTCCATTTGGCCCTTGGCATGTTTGGTTTTGGTCACATGGATTTGTTCCAAGGCCTATTGTCAAGAAGAAACGTTTATCGACTTTCTGGGGCACATTGGCTGGGTATTGAGCACTGGCTAAGCTTTTGAGTTTGTTTGTGAAATTGGTGGCGAAGGAAGTGTCATTTAGAGCCGGTAATGTTGGTTTGAAGAGTGGTAATTTTTTCGTCGGCTCTGGAGAGTGGAGAGAGGGCGATTCGTATTCTAGAATGCCGGCCACGGTGGAATTGTCGAACGTGCCCTGGCCAGTGGCGTACGGTCTCGCCATCATGAGAAAAGTGGCGCTTGGAAAAAACGGTTTGGCCTTGAGAAGAACATTTGTGGTCTGTCCGGGAGTGATAAGGAGGATGTTGGTCTCAAACGGTTTGACGTAAATGGCATCGGCTTCAACAATAGTGAGAGTGTGATTTGCAATACTGAAGAAGAGCTCGTCATTGAGTGCCGCGTTGATCAGGCGAAGAAGGTAGGTCTTCCCTGGCTTAACTCTCAAATTGAATGTATCTGTTATGGAGAAGGTTTGTCTAATTCAGCCCCTTGTATATCTAACCAGATGCAAATGATAGGAAATGATAATTTTCAAAGATGGGAACCAAACAAAGCAATGCTTTACGTACCTTTGGCAGAGCAATTGTACAATGGGCCTGGAAGCCCATTGAGGGTATATGCTTCAGAGACATTTGGGCCACCACCAGTTTTTAGGGCTTGGCTTATTATTGCCTCAGTATCTGCATTGAACCACTCACCTACAACAAGTATTGTGGTTTTGTGAGCAATCTAAAATAACATTGGGATTTGGTCAAGAGAAAAAATCTTGATAAGTGTACGTAATCTATGCACGCAGAATGTTTGACATTTTACCGACTTTGTAGTTTTACGTTGAATGAAATTATGATGTGAAAAGTTGATTACCGAAGATGATGGGAACTTCCTTGTACGGTTTGACAAATGGGTAGGAAACGTTAGGCTGGGGAAGAATGATCAGAGGACCATAGACAGTCGATCTTAACCACGAAATATGGGCATGCCAGAAGAGAGTTCCTCTTTGGCCAATGATAGTGTAGTTGTACACATAGCTCTGCCCAGTTTGTATTGGGCATTGAGTGATGTATGCAGGCCCATCAGCCCATCCGGACTGGAGTTGCCTAATGCCATGCCTGTCTCAAATAAAAGTGTAATACCATTTAGATGTCATTGCGAATGAACTAAAAAAAACGAAAATTCTCTTTGTGTATCATTTCATACCAGTGAATCGATATATTGTTTGGGACATGGTTAACCACTTTTATGAGAAGACGGTCACCCTCCCTAGCTTCTACACGAGGCCCTGGAAATAGCCCGTTCACAGTAACCATGCTCTTTGTATGGCACAACCGCGTCACATTTTGCAACTTGATCTACAAAACAATTGTCATCTTTGTTAAAAAAAAAAAAAAAAAACTGTAACCAAACTTTAGTCTCGGGGCCAAATGACGCGTACATCAAATGTGTAGTGCCTCGTTACACCTGCACCCTCCGCGACTGCAAACCAAAGGAGAGGCAATGCTGCGAATACTAGAAATGAAAAATGAGAAGTGGCCATTTTTTTTCCCCTATTGCCTTCTGTTTTCATCAAGAAGCATCTGATGGGGTTCGTATAAATAGGTAGAGGAGCATAGAGAAGAAAGGGTGTTTGCTTGACTAGGTGATGCATATTGTCTGTTTCTAAGAGAAGCTAGGGCAGAAATATTAGTAAGAGCTTGAATAACACTTCGATTGGACCAACACAGTTGTTAGAAAACAACCTTAGAGTGATGTCAAAGACAATCTACAATTTCATTTTTGGCATGTAATCCTTTCTCTTACATCCCTCTCAACACTTTCCTTCATGCAGATGCATTGTGGGACTATCATACTTGATTTTGAGATCGTATCGATCTCACTCGTGTGCCAAAGCCGGCTCTGACTTTCGGAGCCTAAGGCGAACCCCACCCCGTTTTACTGTCCCCTCGCATCCGCCTCAAGCTTTGGCTTGGGGCCGGCTTGGTTTGCTACAAATTACTGTGAAGTTTAATTTCTACCGTAGCATTTGTCTCCAGTAAAGTTTAGTTTATGTGATACTTAAGTAATTTTTTTTGATAGTATTACGTACGTAACACAAGACTTGTACTTGAGCATTTTCATCTGGTTCCGTTTGGCCTGTGTAAAATGCTTGTTATGTTTCCAATTATTTAAAAACCATGGTACGTTATTTTAGAGTTCCTAATTCCCCTGTTCAAGACGTACCGAAAAGACAAGAAGGGAAAAAAAATCTAAAAACTAATTCAGTGTTTTAGAGACCCCAAACGTAGCCTAAGAAGCATTCTTGGAGATTGATGGTGGATTTATTCTAGGAGGTCTTGGGTCACCGTTACGTGGTGCTCCAACTCTTGTTCCTAATCATACATTTCATATGGGTTGATCAGTATATGAACACCACATGAATGTGTGGTTATGGAGAGTATTAGAACACTCCATGACCAGTATACTCTATGACCAGTAAATAATTAGTCGTGCTATTGGATCCCGAATTAACTTGCAACAACCCTTTTTAAATAATTGAAAAAATATTTTCACCGTGATTGAAGCATGGGGATGCTGCCGAGTGGGTGCAAAGTGGTCGATTTGGCCGTTCATCTCGAGTCACGGCTCGGATCGAATCTGAGCACAAAAAAATTACATAAAAATCTGAACTATGCATTGCTCGGTTAAGATCCCCAAATGTACTCCTAAATTTCTAGGTGATCAGATGCACTGAATGTGGTAGATTTAAGCTTCTTTTCTTTTGAAACAGCAAAAAGTTTGTTAAGAAACTTGATAAAGGTACATCAAGCTTAAATGCGATACATTTATGCTCTTACTTTGAGAGGAGCATGGAAAATGACATTTTCTACGAGCAAACATGATAAACTTGTGAATTGGGAACCAAACAAATCAATGCTTATCTGAAGTGTTCTTTTTTAAGTAGGTACTGCAAGCTATCAGGGACGCATATGTCATTTTCATGAAATATAAGCCATTGAAGGAATCGTTGAAGAAGCAAGGTTGGTGCATGGCTGGTGTAGTATTGTCGCTACTATTTTCACAAGCTTCTTAATTTCAAAACCCCTGAATTCAATTTGCTAGGTAGGGTTCCTGAAATGGTTGCTAAACCTACTTGCCAATTTTCTGAAATTCTTCCGATATCGATCCATCTTCCTCATTGTCAACTTCTAAGCTTTAATTTTTGTGTTTGAATCAACCGAACGTTTAAGTTCGTCGAACATTCATGCTTGCTTTTGTTATCTATAATAAGTTATTTCAGCTCCCGTTTTACATGGTATCTATTATAAGTTATTTCAGCACCCGTTTTACATGGTAAGAACGGTTTTATTTATTATCAACTTTTAGTTCAATATTTTAGAGTTATATGTATACACTTATGTAACTTGAAGCATGGTTTTTCTGCTTTTTTCCTTTCTTTTTGTTTTGTTATGTTTTTCTGACATCGGAGTATTATTATTATTTTTCTTTCTTGATCTTTATATTATTTTGTGAAGTTAAATTGAACGCGAAGGGAGAAAATTCATATGGTAAGGTCAATACTAATGACCTTGCCAACCAATGAGGGGTTGGTTCATGGTTGGAAACTCGAAATTAGTTGGACAATGACCATGTTGGAGTTCCTGTAGCTACTAAACATACTTCTAACACCACTGATACGTTGGGGGATTTTAGTTTCGGTCCCGAAATAGGTGCAGTGGAGTCACTACTGATAGTGGTGGTGTGATGGGACAATATTCCATGACGGAGGTGATGAGATATCATACCTCCATTTCCATTTCAGTCGCACTTTGGGTTGGTGGGTTTTGTGCACACCACTGCACAAAACCATCCCCCAATTGATTTCAGTCACTAAACAAGAAAGTACGATCCATGTATCATCCCCTACTTGTATAGTTTTGCTCCTTCAAAAGGACTGGGTTGGCCAGCCCATTACAAGGCCCAAGAATTTTGCCACTATCCGCCAGCCCATTGGCCCATTAAGGCCCACTTCCGTCCAAAAAAATCTATCAGTCAGAAATCAGCGAACGGTAAAAATGGTATTAGAAAAATGGTAATAATGGAAATGATTTTGGCACTCCATTTTTTGTTAACGTCACTCCTCTGCAAGTGTATTTTTTCACCAAAAATATATTTGCAGAAAAAATACACTTGCAGGGGAGTAGCGTTAAAAAAAATGGGAGTGACAAAATCAACAGTCTAATATGAATTTTCTATATAAATTTTCAAACTCCACTTCGATTATGAGTCGCGGGATGCGAAGGCTCTGGTTCACGCATTTCGGGTTGATTCCTATTCGCGCCTTCCTCTTTCTTCTGGTCGGTATGGTATGGTAACAATTGGTCTCTTCGAGACGATACTTCTTCCTCTTCTGTTTGTTTGGGGGCAGAACACCTTTTCTGCCAAAATGGATTTTGGTAGAATTTTCCCCCGAAAGATAACTTGTTTTCCGATGTTTAATTGTGACACAAAGATGTCCCATTTGTTTCGCACAGAAAAAGTTCTTAATTTGGGGAAGGTTTTTTTAGAGTAATGAGTGGAAAGATATAAATAGAGAAAATTTATTAGAAATCGTGTCCAGAATATTTGAGGTCCCCAAACGAACAAAGCCAGAAAGACTTTGGTGAGCCAGGGAACCAGGCAAGAGGGTGAACATTCAGGCAAGAGGAGGGCTTTGAATGAAGGGAATCGTGAATATTCTGTACCTAGCGGATCGATTCTATAAGTTTGGGCACTGTCATGCATGTTGGCTCCCAAGGCAATTGGAAGTGGTTGTGGATGGCGTTTGGAACCAGTGGCGACTCTAGGAATTATTAATACTGGGGGTCATTCATTTGTTCAAAGTCATGACGAGGCTATGTGCTTTGCACGATATAATCGTGCCCGTTAGCTTGAGAAATTACTTCATAGTTCATGATAAAAAATTTAAAAAATCATTTATCTCCAACGAAAAATAAAGTTTCAAATAGATTTATTTAGCTAAATGATTATTAACACCGGGGTCATTCATTTGTTCAAATTTTGATTATTTCACATAGAAAAGTTCATGATAAAATAAGGGCAAAGTAGCGGATCAAAAAAAAAAGGACAAAGCACGGAATACCTCCCGGAAGTTTTTTCATTTGGCAGATGACCCCCTTGGACTTTTCTAATGACCACATTGCCCCTCTGTGGTTTTAGAGTAAAGTGCAAACGTAACTCTGTTAACGGCAGAGAGCAAAAAGACATCGTTACCTCTTTAGTTAAATAAAGCACTTTCTCACTTTGTACCCTTAAATCCTTTTTTTGAAAATACACTTATTTGGCTAACAATTTTTGAAATTGACTTCAAAATTTTATTTCGCCGATAATTTTTTTTAATACAATTGAGTTCTCAAAAAATGTCAGGAACATGTTTTTTTTTTGAACTCTGGAGAAAGGAGATTAAAGAAGGCGATTGAGGAGAGAGAAGGAAGAGAGAGGGGATTTCTGGAGCGGAGTGGCGGAGGAGATCATAGGTTACATCTACTCTCATTTCGAAAGCAATAACAGAGCTAGCTAGATTTGGTTCGCTTTCATATACTACTGATCCACCGTGAAGGTTCATTCCCGTTGCTTTTGAGAACTGAATCTGATTTTTAATAAGGTTTTTGGGTGCTGTTTGAAAAGCTATTAGTGGGTGATGTTTTATTTCCTTAATTTGCGAGAACAAACTGTCTTCATTGCAGTACTTTTGGGTTACTAGCAATAACAAGCAATTTCTTTGTGTTTTTGCTTCATTTTCATCTGGGTTTTGGTTGGAATTTGCTTCTCTTTTTTTTTCTCTTCAGAATTTGGATTTGTTTCAATTCCTCTGTCTAAAACATAATTTGGACCATTTGGGTTTCTGTATTTTGTTTTGTATTCATCTGGGTTTTGCTAGCAATTTGCTTTCGAAAAATGGAAGATTAGCATCGACCCAATTTGTTTTTTTTGGTTGAATTGCTCATTTTTCCACCCGGGTTGTTTCCAAAAAAAAAAAAAAAACAGAATTTGGACCATTTGGGTTTCCTTATTTGTGTTCTTTGCATTTGGGTTTTTGCTGCAATTTGCTTTTGGAAACAGAGAGGATTATCCTCTTTTGACGAGACAGATCGAGTGGCCGGCATTTTGGAATGCATCGGACTGGTAATAAGGCATGGGAAAATCAAACACCCCCTCCCTTTTAATTGTTTTTTTCTTTTACACAGTTGAAAACCCTCGCTAAAAGATAGTAAGAGATTAATCAAAAATAAAATAAATGAATTTAGAAGTTGGAAAGAAAGTTGGACTGTTGGCTAGTAATGATATTTGAAATGTCTTTTATAGAGATGGGAAAAAGGGCATTAAGGGAAGAAAAAATCTCATTTTCTGAGGGAATCATGTTTTTTACATCTACACATGCAACACAGGCGCGTATCATACACACACCGTCAAAAGAGATGGAAAACATAACAGTTGCATTTTACTTCAAAACCACAGGGGGCGATGTGGTCATTAAAAAACCCCAGGAGGGTCATCTACCAAATGGAGAAACCTCAGGGAGGTATTCCGTACTTTGCCCATAAAATAATCATTTATCTCCAACAAAAAAATAAAGTTTCAAATAGCTCCATTTAGATATATTTGTACATAAAAAATTTAGATCATTTTCCAAAATTCGTAACTATATATACACGGAGGAAGCTATGGTACACAGGGTATACCGTATGTTTAAATTATGACAATTTGTGATTTTCATTATGCCAATTTTTGGTTTTGTAATGCATATTTATGACTTCAGTTACGACTTGTACTTTAAAATTTACCTGTTGAACAGGTCACTAGCAGGTTACCCATAATTAAAAAATATTGTTATGATATAACCATAATTATTCGTACCCGAATCCATAATACTTGTACCCTAACCAGATATAGGCGTACAATATCAAAAATTAAATAATGCTACCCACAAATGTTATAACAACACCATAAATTGGAATTATCTTACCACAATGAGTCGTACCACAAATTCTTTGACTCATATGATATTCCGTAACGAAATCAAAATATGTCGTATCAGAATCATTAATAGTTATACCCAAGACAAAAATATTTGTAGAATGCCACAAATTTTATAAAATAACCACAATTGTTATGACAACACCTAAAATTGTCGTTTTCTTAACACAATGTGTCGTATCAAAAGAAAACATATTTAAATACCACAAATTATATAACAAACCACAATTGTTATGACAATATCATAAATTGACGTTTTCTTACCACAATGTGTCGTACCAAAGGAAATTAATTAAAATATTTCGTAATAACACATGTCTAAAATACCACAAATTCAATAATATAACCAAATTTGTTATGACAATACCATAAATTGACGTTTTCATACCCACAACGTGTCGTATAAAAAAATTCAATCAGAAAGTTCAATTAGCGATAGTTATAATCAGCAAAATATCATACCACAAATTAAGTAATATAACCAAATTTGTTATGACAATACCATAAATTGACGTTTTCATACCCACATCGTGTCGTATAAAAAAAATTCAATCGGAATGTTCAGACGATAGTTATAATCAGCAAAATACCATTTCACAAATTCAGTAATATAACCAAATTTGTTATAACAACACCATAAATTAACATTTTTATACCAACAACGTGTCGTATAAAAAAAATTCAATTCAAATGTTCAGTTAACGATAGTTATAATCAACAAAATACCATACCACAAATTTAGTATATAACCAAATTTGTTATGACACACCATAAATTGACGTTTTCATACCCACAATGTGCCGTATAAAAAAAATTCAATCGGAATGTTCAGTAAACGATAGTTATAATCAGCAAAATACCATACCACTAATTATTTTCAATTCCCGCCACATTTTTTTTTCAAATTTTAAAATTTTCACCATATTATCTTAATTTTCAATTCCCTCCACACTATTTTTTCAAATTCTTATTTGTCCCTACACAATACCTCAATAATTTAAACTAAAAATGAAGTTCTCGCTCAAAATTTTCATCCAAGAAATTCACCAAAAAGTAAGTACTATACCCAAAGTTTTGAATACAACTACAATTTCCTCTCAAAATATTAGTCTAAATTAAGTTCTTTCTCTACAAAATTTAATTCAAAAAATCAAAATTCCTTCAAATTTTCGTGGAAAAATGAGAGGTTACTAAAACAAATAATTATCCAACTGTCTCAAGATACAGATATTCAGGGAGGTGCATTTAACAATGGGCACTATATATTTGACAGGCGGATTGGCGCCAAACCATCACCCTATGCATACAAATCCAAATTTAATTGTGGTCCTTGGAATTAGGTCATGGAAGTACAATCTAAATAATTTTGTAAATTTATTATCATTGTACTTTCTTTTAAAAAAATTATTATAGTCAACATACTGATTTACACCAATGACATGGGCCATAATATGATCTACAAGTGAATTTGAGGCCACTGCCTTCTCAAATTTTCAGCTGAAAATAAGGCCCCTACTTTCAAGAAAGTACTATATAATTAATAGTCTTCAAATTTCAAATTCTCAATTGTGTACCACAATAATAGGGTGTTGGAGTTTGGAAATTTATCTAAAAGATCAGGGGTTCAAGTCTTGCACCCTTGATTCCTTTTCTTTTTTTTTCTTTTTAAGAATGTTGTTTTTTAAGGTTGAATTACATAGTTAGTCCTTGTAGTTTCATACTTCGACAAATCTAGTCGTTTAATTTCAATATAACAATAAAATCTAATAATGCACCATCTGAGCCCCACGTATGGTGTTTTTTTTTATAATTATTTTATCATAATCGTCTATCTTTTACATAATATCAATTAGGTCATTCGTACCAAGAATGAAGTTGATGGCTTATAGGTAGACACTTAATTGAAAGAAAAATATCATTATATTATTAAATTTGCGTGTCAATGATGGAGCTTCCTAAATTAGATCGAGGCAAAAATTTACGTAGGTGACTTAATCAACAAACATACAAAATTCAACGGAATTGATCGTCATTATTGTGTCACGATCGCATGGCTACCTTACATTCAACTACAACAGAGGACTAGGTTTCATATCAAACATAAATTGAATGTACAATCTAAATGTCGTTAGTGAGTGTATTTTTAGAATGATCGATCAGGACTGTATGAATGCCAAGTTATATGATATTCAACATTGTCACCAAAATTAGAGATTATTGGATATCAACAACTACGTAATCGAAAGACTTTTAATGTATTCATATGCATATTAATATCTAATAATGCAACAACTGAGCCCCATGTAAGTAATTTTTTTCGATCGGACCCGTCTATCTTTTACAGAATATGAATTAGATTAAATGTACTAAGAATGAAGGTCATCGCTTAGCGTTAGACCTTTAATCGGATGAAAATATTCTTTTTTTATCGAATTAGGGAGCCGATGAAGAGGCTTTCTAAACCTGATAATAGAAAAAAAATTCGTGGATGACGTAATAAACAAAGATAATGCAATCAACGGTTTCGATCGTCATTATTGTGTCTCATTTAATGTATCCCGAAGTTATTTAGAACATCAGGTGTGCTCTCTCTCGCAGTCTCTCGGTATGTATCTTTTTTTTTCCCGCTCTCTGTATGTATCTAGCAGCTAGGTATAATAAAATAAGGCGGTATCTCTAGGAGAATATGCCGATCTAAGGACTCCTATTGCCAACTTATATTTGAGTCATTGGATTCAACGGTTTATTTCTTCTCATAATTGAAGTAAAGTGCTAGGGGTGGCAAATGGGCGGGTTTGGACCAAATTGGGCAAATTATAAGTAGGTTAGGTTTCATACAAAGTATAAATTGACTGTACAATCTAAATGTCATTAGTGAGTGTATTTTTTAAATGATCGATCAGGACTATTAGAATGTTAAGCTATACAATATTTAATTTGTGATATTTTAGACATGTATCTTGCTTGGACATAGTAATTATTGATTGTGCTACGATATATTTTGGTCTTGTATCTAGTATCTTTTGATCGATTTCTTTTGGTACGACACATTGTGGTAAGAAAGTGTTAATTTTTTGTGTTGTCATAACAATTGTGGTTATGTTATATAATTTGTAGTATTTTACACATGAGGGAGAGGGAGAGAAAGTCAAGGAGGAGAGAACAACCTGTTACCTGCTAAGCCCTTTTTTTTATTTTATTAATTGATTTAATAAATGGGTGATCCGGATTATTTACTTTGAAATCCAAGGGTTTAAAATCATGATGCGTACGGTACACTCCCTAATAAGGGGTGTGTACCATAGGACTACCCTATATACACCCAAGCTTTTAATGAAAGCGAATCCTAAATACTCCTCTTGCTATGTTCAGGTGATGTTTCTTTCCAAGTAGGAGTTATGGGGCTGTAGGGAAAAATTATTTAGTGGATTGCAGTTGTGAACGTGAAGTCATACAAACTACTAATGTGACAGAACTTATGTACATCAGCTCTAGTCCTAGTTTTTTTGTTCCATGGTGTCCGGCAGCCCCACGGCTAATAGGTTGGCGTCGCCTCTATCTAGAACACACACATCAAGGAAAGAACGGCCACTCTAGTCTAATTGCATTATCAGTAATCAAAGCAGTCGTGTTTTGTTAGTATTTATTTTCAAGCAGTGTTTATTAGACTTAGGAAAGTTAAGGCTCTGTTTGATAAAGTTGCTAGTTTTACAAGAAATGAGTTTTTATTTATTTATTAAAAAATAAAAACGGAAAACATGGTTGTGTCCATGATAGTTTCTGTTCATTTATTTTTTGGACTGTCGAAAGTGTTCTCAAAACAACTGAAAATGCAATTTTTGTGTTTCTAGAATTTCTATAAACCAATGAAATTGATTATGTATTTTGTAAACAAATATACAAATACAAACATGTTTATGGTGCTTGTTTCGAAAAATATCGAAAACAACAAAAGACTGAAAATAAAAAGTTTTCCAAACAGAACAACGTTGTAATGTAAGATCATCCCATCTATTCGCTATGGCTGCCTAGAGAAACATGGGTGATGTATTGTTCTGTATATATATGGACCATGAAAAACATTTTTGATTTTTAGTTCATTATTTATTCCGTTACACCAAGCACCAGAAAATATTTTGTATACATAGTAATGTGTTATCAAAAACAACTTCGCCTGAAAATTAAAGTAAGTGGAGTTTAACTAATAATAGAGATAATAAGTATATCATCTTCTTTCAAAAAAATAATTGCACAATTAATTTAAACAACACTATCTTAGTGTTTTGTGTCTTGTTCTCTTTACAACTCAAAAAGAATTTTTAAAAAAATTCCCCCTAGATTCTCCCTACTTTCAATATTTCTCTCTCTATCTTTCAAGGGCCATTTTGGCCCCGTTTCACTAAGGAAAATACGTACTCCATAGGAATTTGTTTTTGAATTGAAGGTAATGTATTGTGAGAGAATAGTCTATCTCGTAAAACAAAAAAATAAGAACCTTAATGGAACAGGGCCTTGTCTTTGTCCTTTTTTTTATTCGAACTTCTCAATTTTCCTAATTTTTGGTCTAGTAAATTAACTTTATTTGGTCTCTAGATTGTGCAAATATTGGGAAGTTAGAACAGAAATCAAGAATTGATAAAAACAAAAAGTATTAAAATTACATTAATTTGAATCAATACACAATTTTGAAGGGTACAAAAATAAGTTGATCCACTCTTCTTCAAACTTTTTTCCCGGCATATAATCGCGTATTTAGCTTAAACAACACTTCTCAAGAAAACAAAAAAGAAAATCCCAATATGGATGAAACAATTAAACAAGAAAAGAAAATATTTTCAAGTCGAATATCACTACAAATGGAGGGTAATAAAAAGTCATCAACATTTGGGAAGATCTGACGGTGGGGGAAGCAGCTTTTGGTCTGGCAGCTTTCCATCTAAAACAAGCCAAGCCATTTTCAATCCCCAGCTGGTGTGAATTTCCAAGTGGCAGTGCATGAACCAAACCCCTAGTCAAAAAATATTTAACACCATCAATACCGATATTAGAAAAACTTTGTTTGAAAATTTTCACACTCTCCCATATGATAGACAAGAAAGAATTATATTTGCGAAAAGTTATATAATGATATATTAATTTGAGAATAAATTATTTCCGGATGAGGTGGAAACCATGGGGTTTCTTCCTCCTATTATGGGCTCCACCGTGCGTTCATTACAGTAATTTGAACCATTCAACTTGTAGAGTTCGCAAAATAGTGTACAAAAAAAAAATCAGTTTTACGAACATTCATAGGTATATGAAAAATTGAATTTTGGTTTATAAAACGGAGTGACATTTACCCCACACACACACACACACACACACACAAAACTTACCTGGGTTGTCAGCTAGAAATCGGAGAGCAACCCAACCACCAGAGGGCACACCCACTGTGTTCCTCTCCACGGGGTCAACAAGATTGAATTTTTTCGGGTCGTTATTTGGGTCGAAGTTCCCAAACCCTTGGCCCACAATAAAGAAGTTGAACCCGTGGAGATGAAGTGGGTGGCTCTCAGCTCCAAGAATGCTTGTGTCCTGCAATATCACCTCCACACTAGTGTTGAAATTCAGCACCAAAACTTCGGTTCCATTTCCCACCATAGTGTTGTTTGGCGGGTTGCCCGTGTAGTTAAACCAATGGGTCGGGTTGAACGGAAAATACGGGCTATAAACACCGTTTGATCGCCCGAAGAAGTGGGATTGGAGCAGGGCCGTGGTTGGTTGTATAAAGGATATGTTGTTGACAGAAGCCGCGAATTTCGCTCCATTCGGCCCTTGGCATGTTTGGTTTTGGTCACATGGATTTGTTCCAAGGCCTATTGTGAAGAAGAAACGTTTATCGACTTTCTGGGGCACATTGGCAGGGTATTGAGCACTGGCTAAGCTTTTGAGTTTGTTTGTGAAATTGGTGGCGAAGGAAGTGTCATTTAGAGCCGGTAATGTTGGTTTGAAGAGTGGTAATTTTTTCGTCGGCTCTGGAGAGTGGAGAGAGGGCGATTCGTATTCTAGAATGCCGGCCACGGTGGAATTGTCGAACGTGCCCTGGCCAGTGGCGTACGGTCTCGCCATCATGAGAAAAGTGGCGCTTGGAAAAAACGGTTTGGCCTTGAGAAGAACATTTGTGGTCTGTCCGGGAGTGATAAGGAGGATGTTGGTCTCAAACGGTTTGACGTAAATGGCATCGGCTTCAACAATAGTGAGAGTGTGATTTGCAATACTGAAGAAGAGCTCGTCATTGAGTGCCGCGTTGATCAGGCGAAGAAGGTAGGTCTTCCCTGGCTTAACTCTCAAATTGAATGTATCTGTTATGGAGAAGGTTTGTCTAATTCAGCCCCTTGTATATCTAACCAGATGCAAATGATAGGAAATGATAATTTTCAAAGATGGGAACCAAACAAAGCAATGCTTTACGTACCTTTGGCAGAGCAATTGTACAATGGGCCTGGAAGCCCATTGAGGGTATATGCTTCAGAGACATTTGGGCCACCACCAGTTTTTAGGGCTTGGCTTATTATTGCCTCAGTATCTGCATTGAACCACTCACCTACAACAAGTATTGTGGTTTTGTGAGCAATCTAAAATAACATTGGGATTTGGTCAAGAGAAAAAATCTTGATAAAGTGTACGTAATCTATGCACGCAGAATGTTTGACATTTTACCGACTTTGTAGTTTTACGTTGAATGAAATTATGATGTGAAAAGTTGATTACCGAAGATGATGGGAACTTCCTTGTACGGTTTGACAAATGGGTAGGAAACGTTAGGCTGGGGAAGAATGATCAGAGGACCATAGACAGTCGATCTTAACCACGAAATATGGGCATGCCAGAAGAGAGTTCCTCTTTGGCCAATGATAGTGTAGTTGTACACATAGCTCTGCCCAGTTTGTATTGGGCATTGAGTGATGTATGCAGGCCCATCAGCCCATCCGGACTGGAGTTGCCTAATGCCATGCCTGTCTCAAATAAAAGTGTAATACCATTTAGATGTCATTGCGAATGAACTAAAAAAAACGAAAATTCTCTTTGTGTATCATTTCATACCAGTGAATCGATATATTGTTTGGGACATGGTTAACCACTTTTATGAGAAGACGGTCACCCTCCCTAGCTTCTACGCGAGGCCCTGGAAATAGCCCGTTCACAGTAACCATGCTCTTCGTATGGCACAACCGCGTCACATTTTGCAACTTGATCTACAAAACAATTGTCATCATTGTTAAAAGTGGAAACAAAAACAAAAAAAACTGTAACCAAACTTTAGTCTCGGGGCCAAATGACGCGTACATCAAATGTGTAGTGCCTCGTTACACCTGCACCCTCCGCGACTGCAAACCAAAGGAGAGGCAATGCTGCGAATACTAGAGATGAAAAATGAGAAGAAGTGGCCATTTTTTTTCCCCTATTGCCTTCTGTTTGGCTTCTGTTTTCATCAAAAAGCATCTGATGGGGTTCGTATAAATAGGTAGAGGAGCATAGAGAGGAAAGGGTGTTTGCTTGACTAGGTGATGCATATTGTCTGTTTCTAAGAGAAGCTAGGGCAGAAATATTAGTAAGAGCTTGAATAACACTTCGATTGGACCAACACAGTTGTTAGAAAACAACCTTAGAGTGATGTCGAAGACAATCTACAATTTCATTTTTGGCATGTAATCCTTTCTCTTACATCCCTCTCAACACTTTCCTTCATGCAGATGCATTGTGGGACTATCATACTTGATTTTGAGATCGTATCGATCTCACTCGTTTGCCAGGGCCGGCTCTAACTTTCGGAGCCTAAGGCGAAGATTAAAGACGCCCCCTTTTTATTTTTGTTGGAGGGGCCCGTAAGACTTACAAATTTTCGAAGGCCTAATGCGGCAACACCTCATTCTTTAGCTTGAGGCCAGCTTGGTTTGCTACAAGTAACTGTGAAGTTTAATTTCTACCGTTGCATTTGTCTCCAGTAAAGTTTAGTTTATGTGATACTTAAGTAATTTTATTTATTGATTCATAGTACTATTACGTACGTAACACAAGCCATGTTATAAGCAACAAATAGTATCAGCATTTGAGTTGTACTTGAGCATTTTCATCAGGTTCCGTTTGGCCTGTGTAAAATGCTTGTTATGTTTCCAATTATTTAAAAACCATGGTACATTATTTTAGAGTTTCCTAATTCCCCTGCTCAAGACGTACCGAAAAGACAAGAAGGAAAAAAAAAATTCAGTGTTTTAGAGACCGCAAACGTAGCCTAAGAAGCATTCTTGGAGATTAACGGTGAATTTATTTTAGGTGGTCTTGAGGCACCGTTAGGTGGTGGTCCGACTCTTTTCATAATCATACATTTCAGATGGGCATCAATATACGAACACCACATGAATGTGTGGTTATTGAAAGTATTAGAGCACCACATGACCACTGTACTCCATGGCCCGTAAATAATTAGTCGTGCTATTGGATCCCGAATAAACTTGCGACAACCCTTTTTAAATAGTTGAGAAAATATTTTCATCGTGATTGAAGCATAAGGATGCAGCCGAGCGGGTGCAGAGCGGCCGATCTGTTCATCTCGGCTCGGACGACTTGAATCGAATTGGAGCGCATAAAAATTTCAACTATCCATTGCTCGATTTAGATCCAAGCCGTCGATTACCAAGATGAGCAGCAGCCGGATCGGCCACTCTGCACTGCTATACAGGGAGATCAGCATCTCCCATTCCGAAGCATGCACTTCCACTGTCTAGCTACCAAAATGGAACGTGTTTAAACTTAAGCCACTAATTACTCTAGGTGATCAACGCATAATAAAACAAAGGTGTACCTATCATAAGTAGTTTTAAGGTCAAATTTATTTATCACTTTCATGAAAGGACGTGTACTTGTTTGGAAGACCTAAGCTAGGTAGGGTTGTTGGTTCAGGTGTTTTCATGGCCCTTGTTCTTTCGGGTAATGCAGATGCAGGGGGAAAGTGACAAAATAATTAATTTGGACAAAAGAATTTAAGGGAAAAATTCAAAAAAACTCCCAACCTTTAGGCCCAAGTTCAATTAGACTCCCAATCTTTTAAAAATTTCAATTTTACTCCCAACGTTATCTTCCGTTAATCAAAATGAGTCCTTCCGTCAGAATGACTAACGGATTCTGTTAAAGGCTCCGTTAAATATCGTCTCAATCGAATTTTGATGATCCGAGCCGTTCAATGTGTTCAAAACGTGATTTTAAGGGTACCCGCGAAAAATCAACAAAAAAAATGACCGGGAAGGGCTTCATCTGAACAGTTTTTTATTGAATAGTTCAATAAAAAACTGTTCAGATGAAGCCCTTCCCGGTCATTTTTTTTGTTGATTTTTCGCGGGTACCCTTAAAATCACGTTTTGAACACATTGAGCGGCTCCGATCATAAAAATTCTATCGGAAAAAGGGAGGTGCAGACCAAAGCAAAATCCGGACGTCCGGACTTGAACAAAATCTGGATCAATCCGCACCTCCCCTTTCCCAATCGAATTTTGATGATCCGAGCCACTTAATGTGTTCAAAATGTGGTTTTAAGGGTATCCGCGAGAAATCGGCAAAAAAAATGACCGGGAAGGGCTTCATCTGAACAGTTTTTTATTGAACTATTCAATAAAAAACTATTCAGATGAAGCCCTTCCCGGTCATTTTTTTGTTGATTTTTCGCGGGTATCCTTAAAATCACGTTTTGAACACATTGAGCGGCTCAGATCATCAAAATTCAATTGAGACGATATTTAACGGAGCCTTTAACAGAATCCGTTAGTCATTCTGACGGAAGGACTCATTTTGATTAACGGAAGATAACGTTGGGAGTAAAATTGAAGTTTTTAAAAGGTTGGGAGTCTAATTGAACTTGGACCTAAAGGTTGGGAGTTTTTTTGAATTTTTCCCAAAATTTAAAGTCCTTCTGTCTAAAGCAAAGAAGAGAGAGTAGTGATGTGCTTGCTTGCTTCACAGGATCTTTGCTGTGAGTCTACAAAACCTATCAACAGTTACCTACCAAGTAAAAGGACAACGAAATATACGTTTTCTTGATTCGAGTATACGGTACAAGCCTCGTACGTGTCTCTCCAAACATTCGCGAGGCTCACAAGAATTATTGTACTAAGTATGTTCCTCGTAAGTCGTACACTTCTCTCCCTCGATCTCAGGGCCGGCCCGGAGGTATTTGGATGTCCTAGGCTAGGCTAAATGGTGGAATAGGGCCCTACATAAATTTCCTAATTTAAAGCAATAAAAATAAATACTTATCTATATACTACATCATTTCTGTTCATACTATTCAACATGGTAAATATTTTGGCCTTAATGGCTTGTGCAGTTGCTATAATATTCAGTGAACTCAAGTTCGAATTATAGCAGCCAACTTTTTGTGACTAGAGAATTTTTTTTTGGCAAACACACACTTCAAAAGGCAAACAGACACTCCAAAAAGCATCTTATGTAGAAGAGCAAACACTCTACTACTGAACCACCAAAGGAGAGCGAACGTGAAAGGTGGGACTCCCATGTAACTCTATAGAAAATTCTTTTAAGAGTCCATATATGGTACACAAATTGTAATTTTTCAGTATGGTACCCAAAAAGCACTTTAGTGGTAAGTATTCTACATTGAGTAATAAGTATTTCATAAAAAGTGGTAAGTATATAATTCTTACCGCTCACTGTGGAAGTATTTTATATGAAGTGGTGAGTATCTCACATTGAGTGATACGTATTATACATATAAAATACTTATTACTGAACGTGGAATATTTACCGCTCCTTATGAAATACTTACCATACAACATGGAATACTTACGATTAAAGTGATCTTTTAGGTGCCATACACAAAAAAATATTTTGAGTACCATAGAAAAATTCTTTCTTTAAAGATGACTTTAGTTAAAGGATCAGGATTGTTAAAAGCTCGAAACTAAACATGACAAATAAGAAACATACAAGATATCTGTGAAAGCCATTTCTCTCATGGTAGTGGGGTAAGCGTTTAAGGCTGTAGTCTCGGTTCGAGTTTCACTGGCCCTTTCCTCCTATAACGCCTATGATGATTTTCTTAAAAGGAAAAAGGAAATTTTGACAAGAATTGCGCTATGCTATGGTGTGTCGTGCGGTCACGCTTTCTTATTCAAGATAAACACATTAATCGGTTTGATCTTGGACTTTTGGCTCGAAAACGACTGTTCAATTGGCAAGAATTGGTGATGGAAAGGCCTTGCCCGATCGAGCTTGACTGGTTCTAGAAATAAGTTTCAATAAATGGGCATGAACCCCTATGGCGTGCTAATGTTTATCTAGTTTTTGAGTCTACAAGCAATATCCCCTTTTATAGTACAGTAATAAGATGGTAGAATGTCCCTAAATGTAGGACATACCTACTTTTTCAAAGCAAATTTGAGAAATTTGGCTCTCATCTATCTAACTAAGAAAAGGGCTTTCATCAATCTTGATTTTTTTTTTTCAAAAATAAGCAATCTCCTTGCATTAAAATATCGTATACATTGCTTTAG
The DNA here is from genome assembly GCA_025413875.1 of Rhododendron molle. NCBI lineage: Eukaryota > Viridiplantae > Streptophyta > Magnoliopsida > Ericales > Ericaceae > Rhododendron > Rhododendron molle. Next base: position 45,450,213 of record CM046392.1, read on the forward strand.
CAAGAGTGTTTGTTTGTTTGTATTTTCTTTTCTTTTTTTTGGCAACAGCGATGGTTATAGGTTGTATTCTTTTCAGCCCTGCATTGTAATGACAGATGGGCTTTTGGAAAGGGTAGTTAACAATTGTTCTTTTTTTTTTTTTTTTATTGGATAAACGTAAGATGTTCCGACTAGATTGCACGTCTTTCGATTAATCCCAAGGTGACCGATCCTACATCCGCTAGTGGGGAGCCCGATTAAGGTTTGGACCAATCTCCGTATAGATGGGCGTCACAAGACGTGATAGCACTTTGGAGACCTAAGCAACCATAATAAATCTCGAAGTCTTGACAACTTGGCCACTGGGGTTGAAAAGGGTAGTTAAATTTAAGCTAGGAAGCTACAAACTCTAAGTTTGCTGCAGAACACAAAAAGATGAACATTATCAGATAAATATCCAGAAGGACGCTTCTGTTAATTGAATGAAAGAACAGACAATCCTGTTTTCAGCTCCGGAGCCAATGTAAGACTTGAGGAGACTTGGATCCTGAAATACGATCTGCATAAATGCATACTGTGCGACCATAATCTTATTTCGAAAGAAAAATGTAAAACCTATTGTTCTATCACTATGTCAAAGTCGGACTCATTCGACGCACTTTCATGTTGTAAAATGACGTAAAATGCATTTATAATGAAACTTGGATAGACGGGTTTTAGGATTTAAAGGAAAACATTCCATGGGCGTCCTATATGGTTTTACAAATTGTACGGAAAAACTACTACAATTACAAAGAAAGTTGAAAATTGGGTAAGGGCGATCGTCCAGGCTCATCTGCCCTTCGGTCCCTTGATAACAAAAATAGCTCAATCTCATTTTAATGAACAAGCTAAAAATGTCAGCCAAAACAAGGGCTGAAACTTACTGTATGTTTTCCATTCAGTCTCCCTTTCTGATGTTTTGATGGTATATGGGTCTCTTGAGTCTTGACTTGCTTGTATTCTTTTGGTATGGCTTGTAGTTTGATGATACAACAAAAATATGTGCAGCAGAGCTAGGCTGCTCTCTCTCTCTCTGATCATACTTTCTCATCACCTATGGTTGTCATTGCTGAATACGTGCCGATGATAGCACATATCAACCCCACATTCATTACGAGAATGCAAACCCAAATCTGCAAAAGGAAAATTATTGGAATATCTCAATATTGGTCGTTCATACTAACACTGCTTGTTTCGGCATGTTACATTTTAAAGGTGGAAAATGTTTTCAATTTCAAGGATTGCAACCCGACCACAAGATACCGTTTTTCTGCTGAAAACATATTGCACATTAACTGACAATTTTTCTACCAAGAAACCGGAGCGTAAAACCACATACAAGCTGTCATCGAAAATGCCAGCAAGGAAAGAATATGATTACCTGCAACTTTGTTAACCTGTCACGACAAATGCTGAGATAACACGCGCATGGGAAAATTAGAGCCTGTAATTGACAACCGAACAGAAGATAATCCTTAACATACTGTCCATAAATTGATGAAAAGAATAATAAGAGGGAAAGGTGGAAGGAAAGCAAGCGACAGTTTGATAGGATCGAGTCATCGAGGTCAAGTAGTAGCATTGGTTCACGCCCACTGCCAATCGTCAACCTTAGCATGGATTCGGCCTGAGAGATGGGCATAAAGACTGAACATTGAACTGAAGTGTAAAGAAATTGAGAAACTTACAATGAGCATAACAAGCGAAGATCCAATAAAGGCCATCACTGAATCTGCAATGATATTTACACAAATGAGTTTGGAACTGTCAATGCGATATATGTTCATGGCCCTCCTTGGCCTTAATAGGCAGTTGAACTGAATAAGCAAAAGCAAAAAAGGAAGAAATGATTTGACTCGATAAGAATGCGCGTGGAAGTTCTTACCGAAGTATGGAACTGTCAATGCCACAACTAAAGTTGAGAACACTAAAATCGTTCTGATGAGTATTGATATGCTGTAAGATCTATCCATAGCTGAAGGCAAGAGTTCCTCTAAACTGAATGCTACAGGGGTAATTGTCAAGGCATACTTGGTGACAGGCGCAACAATCTACAGCAGAGACAGATAAATTTCATTTCATTGCACTTACAGCAATTCGGAAAACTACCTCGGATTCCAGCAAGGACATTAACCCAAGGAAACGTGGTGATATTGGAGAATGATACGCAAGAAAATTTGACTGAAAAGTGTCCAGAACAATGTGTGGCAACACCGCTTTCATTATCATGGAATGAGGACTTCATTCTCCAAAAAGTTTATGGACGAAGTAGATAGAATTATATACAATCTTACCGTGGTCCATGCTGCGACTTTGGAAGCCACAAATCCCGAGGGCATGTTTAAGGTAAACTGTGATTTCGTTGAGTGACCAAACATCAAAAAGCCACATATTGCAACGGCAGCATACAGTAAACAAGATGCACTGAAGCTGCAGTGAAGTGAACCAATGATAGAATTATGACAAAGCTTGTCAAACGATTTCGACCATTGTCTTATGCAAGTTCAGAAATCAGATCAATGAACTGGACTAGACGGAGCGCTGATTTACCTGATTATTAGAACAGAGGGAAACTTTGACGGTTCCTTCATCGAAGAATAAATATTTGGGAAAACTGAATGGCTCCCATAGCAGAAACCGAAAAGCCCAAGTGTGACAGGAAGCTTTGCAAGGTCCATAGCTGGTCCACTTGGGTGAAAACCAACTTGGTCAACCACTCCAACCCACAACAGGCATAGTGACACAGCAGCAGCTGTGAATACTCCTCCAACTGAAAACCAAATGCTGCATATATTTAGTAGCTGAACCTCAATCAGCGAAAAGAAAATAGGTAAAACAAGCGTAATTTCAGTTACAAACCTGAAATAACCGACAGGAAGCTAAGGTTTCGAAGCCAAACAGTTGGAAGTATGACGAGTGTTGATGTGATCATGCAGAGTTGATAAGAGTCAAGGTGAATTCCGGAGAAATTCATATTGGCATTTGGGAACAGTGCAGAAAGATTGTCACTCATCATAATCAAGTATTCCACGCAAGATGACTGCAAAGGCTCCTCACTTGTCAGTAAGGATACTAGCAGGAGACCAAAAGAAAGCAATATATAACGGGGTGTTTGCTTGCAAGATCAGCCCCTTTTTTTGCTTCTGCTTTGGGCTTATGGACCGAAAACAACTTTAAAGAGCAGAAAAGAGCTACTGATTTTTAAGAAACTCACTTCTGATTTCTTTTCAATAATTCAACTTTTGATTCGGCTCCTCTCCATCCATAACCCTCCAAGCCCCTCTTTTGAGAGTTGATCCCAAGCCCACTACTATGATCTGAATTATTCATCTTGTAGTACCCACAAAGAATCAATCGAATATCGATGGGCACGTGAACAAGTTGCATTTTGATGTGTTAAATGGATGGTTTAAGCTTAAGATATTTTTAACAGTCCATTTTATAGAGCAAAATGTAACTTCCCGTTTGAACTTTGGGCAGACATATTTTTCTTTCTGGGTTTACGACAGATCACATGTTATGAGTGCGTAGAAGGATATGGAGGGATTGGGTATGGAGTGGAGCTGACTTGAACTGGTGAAAAATACCCACTAAGACCTTTAATGAAACAGGTGGGGAGAATAAGTTCACACTTACATATAACTCTATGTACAAGAATATCTGCAACAACCAAAAACCCAAGTGTCAGCATCTCCAAACAAACCAACCACTCTTCTTCCTAACAATATCAAAATCACTGATATAGAAAACTGATATCCAGTTTGAGACTTACAGATAAAAATATACGACCGGGGATTCCAAATGCCGCTTGTCCAATATCTGGGTACGTTTGGAGACGAGAAGAGGTTTCTAAACAACGTTTCAAAAGAATTCCAGTGAAGCAAGTAATGATACCGAAGATGAAGAGAATGGCGAGGCTCCACCACCCTCCTTGTTTGAGTGCATATGGTGTTGAAAGGAGTCCTATTCCACATAGTACATTGATTGCTGCATTTTTATGCAAGAAAAAAGTATTTCAAATTGTTAGAGGTATTGGGAAAGAGAGCATTTGAAGCAGCTCCAAAAGCAATTCTTATGAAGATCTGTCACTGAATTTGAAATTGCAAGAAAGACTGGTGGTCCAGTTTTAAATGATGAAAACTTGGCATATCCTTGGAGCATGTGCATGGAACTCATGTTTAAGGATGTGTGTCTTATACGAAAAAAATGATAAGATTGACTAAATTTTGTGTGTAGAACGGTTTGTTCTAGTACGAAGTGAATAGTGTTCTTAAAATACATCTTAGAGTGCCCTCCAACCGTAACATGTTACGCCTTCTCAAGACAAATGTTACCATTGAGTGGTTAATGTTATGACGGGAGACACCATAAGAAAAGTGATTTTCAAAAGGCATACCATGTTATGATGATATGGCGAAAAATGTTAAGTCTCCTTTTGGTAAACGTTATGCCTTCTTTAGGTAATGTTATGCCATTTTTTGATTTGAAGATGTTACGCCATTTTGTGGTTTTAGCTGCGCCATGCATAGTTTTTTGTTACGATTTCTTATGTTTAATGTTATGTCATTGAGTGTTTAACGGTATAGGTGGATATCCTAGATGCTCCCCCTAAACACAAATTCATTTGTTTATTTTCTGTGATAGGTTTCTTGGTTGATTGTTCCTGTGGCAGTAGACATATTGTTCACCACCAGCTTGACTAGACCTTGAGTCAAATACACTTCCATTTTTTAAGTTTTTCTCCCAAATTAGCATTTCAATAGTACAATAGATAAGGAAACTAGGAGTGAAAGATCTACATACGGACGTCGCCAACTTACCATTAAGAAGGGATTGTGCATATGAACACTGCTGCATTGTCTGAACTGATTGACAACTAGAGAACCTTGACAGCTGAGAACTAGTTGCAGATAATTTTTCACCCGGTAAGTATGAAGTAGGGACTTCATCATTGTCCAAGCTTGTTGCTATAGAAATGAGGGGTTCAGTACTACTCTGGAAAGGGTCTGCATGCAGAGAAGAATGAGCAGCAGCCTGAGATCTCTTGTGGGCTGATACTATCAAGAAAGAGCCTGTTAGGAAGCTAATGTTGGTGGGTGTCGCGCTTGTGTACATGTCCATGGACTGCCTGCTTGAAAACATGGGGCAAATGTCATTGTCAAACCGAATTTTACCTTGTCTCTTAAATTCAATTGGTGTTAGGTAGTGTGTTATTTTTTGTGTTCTACTCGTACCCACGAGTCTGCTTATTAAAAATGGTGCAAAGAGTGGCACAATGTACATGCACTGTGACAATCCAGCAACAATCTCTCTAATGATGACACTCCAGCAACTCGAAGATCACATCCTGTCTTCGGGACTGTTAAATCAAGTTCTACTATCTCTTCTACAATCAATTGGATTTCGGAAGGATTTCACCTTCTTCTTTTTTATGACGTTCTACATTGTACCCATCTTTTTTTTTTTATTTATGAATTTGTCATCGTACAAACATGTACTTCTTTTGTTGTCTTTCCCACCTCTGACGCACACATACCCTAATCCGTGAGAATGGATCAAATTCAGACAAACAATGCCAGAATTGAAAATCAAATCAGTCACAAATTGGCCTTGTTTTTCAATCAATGCGTCCTTGCAGCGCAAGATTTCCATGAGCTACCACATAGTTTAACTTCCTTTTGAAACCACAAATTAAGTCTTCTTTCAACGACGGCAAGGGTGAGCGAGCTTACTCTAAAGATAACGAAACAAATCACGAAAAAACTCGTATCTCGAGCCAAAAAAATTCATAAATTTAAGCCACAAAATTTGTAAAGGGTGAGCCAGCCGTACACCCCAAAAATCAAACGAGCAACAAAAACTCATAAAGTAAGCCACAGAAGTTCGTAAAGAGGGTGTGTGCGCTCAATACCTTGCCGTCAATTAGGTGGGTCGCTAGAAAATTTGGATTCATTAATAAAAATCGGAAGGGTAGACGAATAAATTATTTTAATTCTGTTTTAATATGAATGTTGCAATTTGATTTCTAGGGTTTTGCCAATAGGGGCCCACGTGCATGAAAAAATTCCAATGCATGCACAAAAACTAGAAACCAAAATTGAAACTTTCAGAAAAAAAAAAAAAAAAAAAAAAAACCACAAGCTACATATATACATGTACCTGTAACTTTGAGGCCATGTTGGGTTGTCAATGTTTTGATGCATGGAGGCACTTCGCGACGGGGCCGTGACATCGGACTCCGATTCGTAGTCGTCGTCGTCGCTGTCTTCGCAAACCCTTTCAGCCTGGTTTTCCTCGTCGTCGGTCTCGAAATCCATCCCGCGATCTGGCCCGAGATCCTCATCCCCCTTCATCTTACTCTCCAATATAATTCTTCGAGATATAAATGAACGACTATATTTACTTGTGCAATGAACCTGGACAAAATCATGCTGCCATTGCAACCTGACATACGTGAGAAATGAGTTCCGGATTGTGGGAATGAGAGAATATGAGAGGACGTGTTATTATACAGTGCCTTGGACACCGTCACGTGATGTGTATATTCTTCTGTTACTGCACGTTGTGATGGGACCCATATGATTGCCCCACCACATATTGTGATAGAAAAGGAGCCTCCAGGTGTCCCTTGGCGGTGTCCCCGGTACACTGAATAATTTGTCTAAGGATTGGGCGGAAAAGGTAAGAAATAGAATTGGGTTAGGTTTTGTCTTCTTTTTAGGGTCCGATCTTGTTGGAGTTGATAAGGTGTATTATCTGGAGTCTTTATTAGGTGTTGAAGTGACGCGGGGATGTCGTGTTCATCTCAAAACAGCGAGCAGTTGTGCATATTTCACCATTCGTCTCAGTAATTAACGGTCTAGTTCGAAAAGAGTTATTTTATGACTGATAATAGAATACTATTAGCGGTAATAAATAGTAGGACCATCCAAACTGTTCAAAACACTTTTGGCAACTCCACTAACGATTGGACAGCCGAGCAAAATTATCTAATGCATGGCCATAACACCGTTTCGGCATGTTACACTGGTGTATTATCTAATGCATGGCCATAACACCGTTTCGGCATGTTACACTGGTGTTCATAAGGATCCCAGGTCCAAAATCGTAATCTGAATCATTCATCTTATTCAACTCAACTAGTATGTGATTTCTGTAGAATATAAGTCATGATCAGGGTAAGTATGATTTCAAGAATAGATTATAAGACAAATGTGTTGTGCTCATGTTGATAGTGATGTTTGGAAAACTTTTTTTTTTTTTTTTTCATAAGCATTACCTACTAAATGAGGCGAACAAAAGAACCTTTCAGATCAATTAGATACCTAGTCGTTTTGATACTGGAAACTTAGTTTTTTTCCCCTATATAGTGATTGATATTAGAGAGAGAGTGATTTCCGCGCTCTCCAAATTGTTAACGGCACCCCAAGGAGAGTGCGAAAATCAATATGGAGTTGATTTTCGTACTCCCTAAACTGTTAAACACATGCACTCCGGTGAAGAATTTCGAGAGTACAAAAATCACCACCTTGATATTTACTAGTGGTTAATATTTTCGATGAATGTTTTCAAACCTTTAATTGTTCTTTCGACTGACTTGAGGACGAGCGTGGATCTTCTTATCTGATGATCCTCTCATGATTTTCATGTGACATAAAAATGAGACTTGTCCGGAGCTCACTTGGCAATCAAGCCATTTTGTAGGCTTCATTTGTTTGTCATTGAAATAAAAAATCAAATTGATAGGGAAATTAGTATCCACATGAATGGACCATAATTAGTGCAAGGGAACTAGGCATTCAGACACAAACTGTAAATTTCTCTTATGACCAATATAATCCGATCAAATTCTTATTGATATCCAAGCAACTTGATTTTGCCTCGATGATAAACACATTTGACCTGGATCGTCAAGCGAATTCTATTTCAATTCACATCACATAATCAGGATCACATCAAGATATCAGATGGGAGGATCTTGATTCCTTCGATATTGATCATCAAATAGTACTCCCTCCGTCCCTTTTTAAGTATCCTGCTTCGTAACTCCAACTTATTAAAATAAAAGGACATCATCATTATACCTTTCACATCAACTTTTTCCTCCACTTTCCGTACTTACCCATCATCATTACTCTTTTACTCACTTACTTTTCAAAAAGGAATCTACTTTTAGGGACAAAATAGACAATACACCAACTTTTACCCACTAACTTTACAAAATGGACACTTATTAAGGGACAGCCCAAAATGGAATACTGGACAATAATAAAGGGACGGAGGGAGTAGCAATTAAAAACGCAATGAGAAAGGATCATCTCTCATGTGATTAGTCCTCATGTGAGGCACAATGAGTCCTGTCATGGTCCTACTTAAGAATCGAAACCGTTCATTGATAAACGCTTAATTGATCACATTCAATATTAAAGGATGGCAAGACTTTGACTGTTCATTGCCTTTAAATTAAATATTACTAATAGCTCAAACGAATATCGATGCCGAACACTTTTTGTTCCAAAACAACGTCGTTTTGGCTCGGCACATCTCAGCCGTTGATTTGCGAGATCAACGGCTCCGAGGAGTGGGACAAACCCCTGTCCGGATTGGGTTCGGACAGGAGATCCTCGGTGAAACAGTTTCTAACAACTACCAAAAATGCTCATGACAGAGGGAATGAATCAAACATATATTATCATTGAAATTGATATATCAAGAAAGAGGTTCACAGGGTTGACATTTCATTTATCAAGAAATACAGTAGTACTTAGTCTATTTGTCAATTTGGTTGAGCTTGCCAAGGCCACTGCAACGAGCACACACAATCTGCGTCTGGTCTTTCCGAGCCGCATTCGCTCTTAGGAGTCTCCCAGATTGCCTAACGAAACCCGCACCATCGCATTCAGGGCACCTACCACAAACACACCCCACAATTAAAATAGGACTGCAAACAATCCGAGTCAATGAGTTCATTTTGAAGCGTTTGATTGGCTCGACTCTTTTGGGCTTGCTAGCCTATTCGAGTCGAGATTTGGTTGGCTCCAATTGGATTTGTTAACTAAATGAGCCTAAAATTTTGAAATTGAGCTTGTTTATTTAACTTTACGAGCCAACTCAAACAAGCCTCAAGCTACTCGCGAATGCCTTGATTTGTTGGCAATGAAATCCGATGTACAAAATTTGGACTCGAGCTCGTTTACTAACTTTATGAGGCGAGCTCAAGCGATGGCTTAGCGAGCCGAACTTCAAGCTGCTCACGAAACTTCGATTTGTTTTTGCAGCTTTCCAAAAATAAAAATAAAAAACAGAGGAGAGGGAGAGAGAAGAGAAGAGAAGAGGAATTACACGTCCTTGCGGGCGAAGAAGATCGGGAAGGCGGTTCCGACGAGCGCCACCACGATCGCACCGGCAATCAGATAAGTGGTTCCCTCAGATGATACGTCTCCAACGGCAGAGACTACCGTCAAAGGTCTGTTCTTGGTCTTTCTCTCGCTCGTTTTCCAAGACGAAACCTTTGCAGCACCCGTCAACGTCGATGCAGAACAGAATCTGGACAGAGATGGGTTCCTGGTTGATTGTGTTGCTGGATTCCTGGTAGACGTGAGAGCCTGAAGAGGAGCAATTGAAGCCATTTTTTGAAATCTGGGTTTGTGGGATGAAGAGAGTGGTATAGTTTCGGATTTTTGTGTAGTTGGATTGGCCCTCTCTCTATCACTCACAATGCTGGATAAGGGGGCGCCACATTGGAAATCAATCTTGTGCTTTTGTGGATAAGGAGGGTCCCACTTTCTCGTCCAGTTAAAAAAGGGCAAATTATAGATACCCCCTCTAACTATGCCTCGCGTACACTTACCCCCCTCTAACTTTTTTTTTTTGCACTTAACCCTCTCAAAGTAATGGAAATGCAAAACCGTCTGTCTGCCGTAACTGAGAGGAGCGAAGTTACACTTTTGCCCTCTTTTGCAACACACTTACGAAAAGAACGAAACCCATCCCTTTCACGAATTCGGATGGAAAAAAAAAAAAAAAAACCCTTCCACGAACGAAACCCAACCTTTTCACAAAAAATCCGTCGATCTGGATTGGGACCAAATGGAACCCTAAATGCTTTGATTTGGTGGGAAAATTCCCTCTCATTTCCCTCCACTTCACCAGCTGCAGTATAAAATGTCCCTTCTCCAGAAGCGTTATCCATATTTCATCCACTTTACCCTAATCCGAAAATGGTTCTGCAACTTTGGACAAAAAATTGAGTGATCTTGAAATAAATAGGAGTAGTTCTCAATCGCAGGTATGATTTGGAACCCCCTGTTTTTCGGAGTAGAAAAGTAGTGGGTATTATATATTTAGGCTCTGTTTTTTGGAAATGAATGCTTTCAATGCTTTAGAACTGTTAACTATTGCAGTGGTTGTGGCTTTTAATGCAAAGTCCCCTCTTTTTATCTTACTTTATTGTGGTTTTCTGTTGAATGTGGTCCCATACACACACACACACACACACACACACACACACCAGCTGCAGTATAAAATGTCCCTTCTCCAGAAGCGTAATCCATATTTCATCCGTAAATGCATGATTTTTTTTGTTTTGTTCAAAAAAGTGCAAACATGTGGTCCCAAATGGTCTCATACATGTATATAAACTGCAGATTTTCATCTCTTTTTTTTTTGAGAGCTTCGGCCAGGAGTCCATAGTATAGGGATTTATAATGCAATAAGGACATCAATAATTTCTAACCCGATGCCAGGACTTTGTTCCCCCTCCTTCCAAAAATATCCCTATCAAACAAAACACACCCCGGTCAAAAAGAAAAAAAAAACACGCCCAGTTTAAAAACAACTCTCAGCCATGGGATCCGCTGCAAGAAAGGTGCCGGAGGCGAGGCAAATAATCCGGCACCGGGTAGAGGGGCACCAACAACAACGACGCCGTTCACATATAGTCGGCGAAGAACACGCAAGCTCATTCATCTGCGACGAGCCCGTGGCTGAGTTTGTACCCTTATGGTAGCGCGAGCCCGCTACTGGGTGGTGTATTGCCGTTGCCTGGAAGGTCAACGCCAGAGTGGAAGTTATTTAAGCAGCTGTTCCAGCTTCCGTCACCGGCGAAGCACATCAAGGCTGCGCTGCCTTCTTTCTTTTTTGTTTGTTTGCTTGTTTTAGAGAAATAGAGAATAGACCAGAGGGAGGAGTTCGCCGGGGATTAGTCACCGGAGGGAGACTCACCGGAGACAGTGCTTTGCTCGGGAAGAAAATGTGGCAATGGTGGGACTCAATTGCTATCGTATTTGGTAGAGGTGAGTTTGAGTGTAGAGATGGGAAAGAAGATAAGTCAAATGACTATTTGTTCTCTAACTCTCTCTCCTCATTTGAATTTCCTTTCCAAGTCTACTTTGGGAGGGAAAAAAAGGAAAGACAAAATAAACAGATAGCCTTAAATGTGTTGTTTTGTCATCCTAATAACTAATAAATCAATTATATGTACCTTTCTAATAAGAAAAATAAAAAATAAAAAAGATAAGACAAAATTAAGAAAATAACCTTAAATGTGTTACTTTGTCATCCTAATAACACAAAGACACGCACATGGCGTTATATGTGCGATACACAAAGCGCACAAAAAAAAGTTATTTGTCTAAATCCATATTCGTATTAATCCTAGTTTCATCATCTTATATCCAGTTTCTAATTAACCCTGAAAAAAATAGTTAACAATAAATATCAATTACTTCCCTTTTAATGATTAAATATTACAATTTTCCTCCAACAAAAATGGTTATCTGTCTGAACTCATGCTCTGTATTATATCAAAAACAAAATAGATAATGTTTCTTTGCAAAATCTACTCTCTTTATAATCACTATAAAATTAATAGATGTGATTATCTATTTAAATTGTATTGTGTATTATATCAAAAAAATAACAGAAGATGTTATCTTTGCGAATTAAGTACTCTGTATAATCGCAATGAAACCAACAAGTATGGTTATCTCTCAAAATCTATATTATGTATAGTACCCAAAAGACTTACAGATAAGGTTATTTCTTGTGTCTCAAAATCTATCCAAACCAACATATGTTTTTCATTTTTTTTACTTTAGCCAATTTTTTTTTGTTAAAAAATGAGAGGTGATTTTCAAAACACGCTCAACGTCAATTCGAGCAATCTGATCAGATCCCAATGCGCACTCATTCTCGTTCAAGTCGATCGTCTCCACAAATACGCTTGACATCCACTCCCAATGCCACGTCGGATTTGAAATCGGTGACGGGAAGTTTTTCGACGGCGTGGGGCCATACACGTACATAATTCTCTGCGGCGGAGCTGGTGGTTCAAGTGTCGGCGAAGTGGTCGATGATCTTGAAAAGGAGGTGTCGACGTTCAGGGACGGTGAATTTGACTTGACGGTGGATCTCGGAAAGTAGAGCCGGCGTTCAACTGTCGGCTATTTTTTTTTATCTCTCCAAAATAAAGTTACAAATAATCTTATTTGTAAGAATCCATTCTTCGTATCCTCCAAAATAAATAACATATAATGTTGTCTTTGTCAATTTTTTCTTATTATCTCACCAAATAAAATAATAAATAATCTTAATGCTAATTTATTCTTTGTATTTTTTAAAATCAAGAACCAAATAAGATTATCTTTATTAGTTGACGGCTAGAAAAGTAGGAAAAATTCACTATCTATTAAGGTTTCTGATAAGCACCCGATAATGCAATGTAGGGTGCGCTAGTATCTAGATTTGGTTAATTTTATAGCTTAAATTAGTTGTTTTAATGGCTTTCTTGCTCGAGTGGTATTTTGGTTTTATTTTGTAGGAAATCGCCTAATAACGGAGTCTTGAGGCCCGTTGGTGTGCAATGCCCGAGCAACGCCTAGGCAGGCCACTAGCAAAGCAAAGCAACGCCTAGGCGTGGCAAGCAAGCAAAGCAAGCCAAAGCACCCGAAGGCAAAAGCAAGGCGTGGCCTAGACAAGCAGTGGGCAAGCAGGTGCCAAGGCGCAGCCAAGCGTGGCCACAGCGGCCAAGGCGTGGCCTAGGCAGGACCCGACGGCTCGCCAAGGCGTGGGCAAGGCAAAGACCAAAAGTCAAAGTTTTGGAGATAACCACATCGGCATCGATGCACTATGATACATTGCATCGATGCCTAAGAGGTTAGCATGAAAAGCAGCTAAGGGGTTCGGCATCGATGGAGGAAAATACATTGCATCGATGCCTAAGCACTTAGACGGCCGGTCTTAAGCAGTTCGGCATCGATGCACTCTAATTTATTGCATCGATGCCGAAGGCCATAGTCGAGATTTTTTTGGATCTTTATGGAATATTCCGTGCGCGTGCTTAAGGACTATAAATAGGAATATTCTCACATTGTACAAAGAAGTAATTTTTAGATTTGCTCACGTTTTTAGGATCTAGATCTAGTTTTTGAATTGTTCTTGATGTTCTTCATTGCTCTTTATTTTTAGCACTTTAAATTTCATTTTCTGCTTTATTTAGTTAGTTTTTGATAATTTCGTCTTCATTAAAGTTGTAGCTCGTACCCCGATCTATCTTTTAATCCAATTTCCTTCTAGCGTTGTTATGTCAAATTTGCTAAGTAGATTTTTGCTTGCTCTTAACTTCATAGTTATGTGTGAGTAGTCTTTCAAGGTTAGGTCATGGGGTGATTAGCACCCCATGGCTCGAGTAAAAATTGCATTTTTTCACCAATAAAGTTTGAATCTTTGGTTCGAAAATTGATGTGGGGCTTGGATTTATTTGTCAAATTGCCGAGGTGTTAACCTCCTTGATCATGTGTAGGTAAGAGCATCGCCTACTTACCACACATGATGCTTGGAGCTCTGTCGCTCGAGGTGTTTGCTAAATGAATTCTATAGCTAGCTTGATTTTCGAACCATCTTATCTTCCGGATTAGGAGCCTTAGTTGAGCATCTTAAATCGCGTAGTTGGTTGGAAAATGTAATTTAGCTCGAGTCGTGGGTGTTAGACATTCCTAGACCTAACCTGCTTTTTAATCTAGTTTATTCTCGTTTAATTTAGCCTTTCTACTTTCCACCGCAAACGAAAAACAAAGTTGGCTGTCTATAGAGAATATTCCCCACTATAAGGTCTAAAGCCGTATTAATTATTCCCTTGGGTACGATCCCGGTTTTTCGGATTATTATGCTTCAATTGGACGCTTATACCCTACGCTTAGGGTGATCTTATTTGATATATCGACGAACGAAGCAGAGAGAGCGCCGTTGCCGGGGATTTCTTTATATGGCTTTTCTTGGAGGTTCGACAAACCATTGTGAGTATTCCGCCTCTTTCTTTTAGTAGTTTAGTAGTTTAAGTAGCTTAGGTAGTTTAGTAGTTTAATTTGCTTATAGGTCGTACTTAGCTTGGTGGATACCTCTAACATGGTCTTATGCCAAGAGGTGTAACGAAGCCCGGTTAAGTATTGAGCAATCTAGTTAGTTAGTTAGTTAGTATTTCTTGCTTTATTTGATTGCATTCTTGAGTAGGCGGTGGCATAACCCTCGCATATTCTGTTTGTTGAGTTGAGGTGGCGGTCTAGCCCTTCCGAATTTCTTTGGTAGTTAATTAATTAGTTAGTTGGTAGATTTTGCTTGTGTATATCGTTGTGTATCGAAGCCCAATTTCCAATCGGCTTCATCGTTCTTCGTCTCCATAGAGAATCCGTAGCATTGTCGGGCGTATCACGCCCACTCTCGCCTCATGATTTAATCGCAATCGCGTTCTGAGGCCCGATGGCCGACGAAGCTCCAGTTCGTACTCTTCGTGATTATTTGAATCCAGAAAGGGCTCCACAAGTATCTCTTATCGTTATTCCTGTTCCAACTGCTGGCAACACATTTGAATTCAAGGCCGAGTATCTTCGGGTTATTCCAGAGTTTCGGGGGCGAGAATTGGAGGATCTTTATTTGCATATTCGGGAGTTCGAAAACATCTTGCATTCCTTTGTTACAATTCCGGGGCAACTTGAGCAAGCTCGCTTGAAGTTATTCCCATTTACTCTCAAGGACAAAGCGAAGCAGTGGTTCAATTCTCTCAAACCTCAATCATTGCGCAACTGGGGAGCAGTTCAGGATGCTTTTACTACTAAGTTCTTTCCAGCCAGTAGGACCAAGTTACTTATTGATCAGATTCAAAGTTTCAAGCAAAGGGATGGGGAGACTTATCACAAGTATTGGGAGCGCTACAAGGATTTGCTTATGTCGGTTCCCCACCAAAACTTCCCGTTGTATCTTCGAGTTAACTACTTCTACACAGGGTGTTCTCAAGAAAGCAAGCAGCTTTTAGATACTATGGGAGGAGGTGACTTTTTGGGAAAGACTCCGGAGGATGCTTGGGATTTCTATGAGACACTAGCTGAGAAGACTCAGACTTGGCAGTTTGCAGACCCAGGGGATAGGGCGATGTTCAATCAGGGGCCTTCTGGTTCAGGAAAATTCTCTATAGCGGAGCATACAGCTTTTGAAACCCGTTTGGAGGAGATTGCCCGTAAGTTGGATAAGTTGGAACTTAAGAGTGCTCAGTCTCAAGAAGTGAAAGTGGTTCGCCAAGTTGAGGAAGTTTGTGTTATTTGCGAGATGGTGGGGCACACTACCGATGCTTGTCCTAATATTCCAGCTTTGAAGAACGTAATCAATGGGATTGCTCCAGAAGAGGTTCAGGCAGTTCAACGTTTTGATCCATATTCTCACTCTTATAATCAAGGGACACGTCAACATCCAGCCTTCCGTTGGAATCAGTCAAATGAAGGGAGTTCTTCTCAAGTTCAACATCCCACTCCTCAATTGCCTTGGAAGCAACCTCAGAATGCTTTCCGTTTCCCTCAAGCTCAAGGTCCGCCAGGGTTTGCTCCTCTTGCTCCATTCCCTCATGCAAACCAATTTCAGCAACAACCTGGACAATTTCAACAACCACCCCCTAAGCGTTCTTGGGAAGATCAATTCAGTGCTCTCTTGCAAGGCCAAACTACTATCAATGAGCAGCAGACTCAGATGATGAATGATATCAGGAATCAGTTGGGTAAATTGACAACAACTGTGGGGATGTTACAACAAGAGAGGGGGAAGTTTCCAACACAGTCTCAACCTAATCCCCAAACGACTTCCACTCCGACTTCTCAAGGTGTTCACTTTGCTAGCTCTTCGGTGACTTTCCCCGAGCAAGCAAAGGCTATTATTTCTCTTCGAAGTGGGAAGATCGTGGATAATCAAGTGAAGATGCCTCCAGAGCCTACTTTGTCGCCTCCTTCTATCGATCATTCAATTCCTGTGCCAATTCTTGGGGAATCTCCCAAGGAGGATGCAAGCAAGGAGGATTCAGAAGATAAGGAGAAGGAAAAGGGTAAGAAGAAGGAAAGTGTACCGGATCCTCAAGTTGTTCCAATACCGGCACCTTATCCTCATCGCTTAAAGGCTTTGACGAAACCGAATCTTAATGCGGAGTTGCATGCGCTATTTAATCAAGTGAAGATCAACATTCCTCTTATGGATGCCATCAAGCAGATTCCGTCTTATGCCAAGTTTCTTAAGGATCTATGCACTCGGAAGCAGAAATTGAATGTCCAAAAGAAGATCTTTCTAACCGAACAAGTGAGCTCCATTATTCAGACAAACATTGCACCGAAGTACAAAGATCCGGGGAGTCCTACTATTTCGATTACCATCGGAGGAAAGCGTATCGAGCAAGCTTTGCTAGATCTTGGTGCAAGTGTCAATCTACTTCCGTTTTCTGTCTATCAAGAACTTGGGTTGGGGGAGATGAAGCCTACTCGAGTCACTCTTCAGTTAGCTGACCGGAGCATTCGCACTCCAAGAGGGGTAGTAGAAGATGTTTTGGTACAAGTGGGTCAATTTATCTATCCAGTGGACTTTGTGATTCTTGATACAAATCCGACTGATTCTTGTGTTGCTTCTACTCCGGTGATCCTTGGGAGACCTTTCTTAGCCACAGCAGATGCAGTTATCAATTGCCGGAATGGAATGCTCAACATGACCTTCGGTAACATGAAGATGGAGGTCAATGTATTCAATGTGAGCAGTCAGATAGGAGATGACGAGAATGTGAATGAAGTGAGCTTTATTGACTCTTTGGCGGAGGAACATGTGGATGAGTTGCTTTATAGTGATCCTTTGGAAGTTGCTCTTACAACTGAAGAAACTGAATTTCTCGAATCTTCTGAAGTCAGTTATTTACATGCGTTGCTTGATGGGGATGAAGCTTGTGCTATGAACGCTTGGACCCTAAAGTTTGAGGAGCTACCACCGATCGAGAAGAAGGTTCTTCCCTCTCTTGTGGATCCCCCTCTATATGATGATTCGGGGGGAAAATGCCTCACCGCTAAAGTTGTTTTTTCCGATCTCCCGTATCTTGATTCTTCCCCGGCGGAAGTACTCCTTGCTCACGAGATGAACATACTTGAAATGTCGGGCATCTACTATGAAGATCCGTTGGCAAAACCTCTCACCGCTAAGGAAATGGATGCCGAAGTGGATTATTTGTATTCGTTGTTGGCTAAACAAGATGCTTATGGACCAATCTTTGAAGAGTTGAAGCCCATGGTAGCTAAAATAGTCCCTTCGAGTTCTCCGTGCCTCGATCTTCTCACTACTAAGAAAATGGATGGTGAGGTAAATTCTTTATACTCTTTGTTAGAAAAACAAAATGCATGTGGGCCTATTTTTGAGAAGTTTCCAATCATAGAACGAATTGATTTTCTTGGTGTTGATAATTTTCTTGTGGTTTATCATCCTTATATTGTAGATTTTGTCAACAACTTGAAAATTAATTTTGTTTGGGCTATGCACTTAGTGGAACTTAAGTTTTTAAAACGAACTCAGCAATTGCTTTACTCAAAATATCTTATCTTGTGGCATGGTAGAATTCAATTTTTGGCAAAGACTGTAGTTTGGAGTGCTCTGTTTCTTTTAATAATTCTCAATTGCGTGCTAATTATTCGAAACCATCATGGTGTTGTTGATGTTATGAATCCAAGTAATGGTAAATCTTTTAAAGTGAATGGACAGAGGCTTAAACCATTTCTCGGCAGTTTCGAGGTTGGAGAGCCGGATGAGGAGCTAGTCGATCCAGTTTACACAGTTGATTAGCTTGTTTCTTTATGTTTGCACGGGGAGCGAAAGCGTAACCGCTGAACTTAACTGTTTGTCGGCCCCGGCCCCCAGGTAGGGGGTACCCACCATTGACTTGGGTATATGTAGCTTCGCACGCCGCTACTAAAAGAAGGATCGTGTGCCCAGCTCCGGTTCGAAGGGCAAAACTTGTAAATATTGTACATACTTGTTTTCTTTCTTGCTTTATCATGTTTTAGTTAGCTATGCATGTTTAGTTTTGTTTTAGCTTGTTTGTTTGCATGTTTGTGTGTTTGTTTTTGTTTTTCATGTTTTGAATAAAGTCTTGGAGATGTTTCACATGAAAAGATTTCACCTGTGTTAGTGTAAAAAGGGCTTTCATTAGCTTTTCTTGGTAATAGTTTATTGGTAACGATCCATGCTCTCCGAATATGCCCCTATCGGTGGCAACTTAGGTCTGTGGGTGAGGTGTGATATTGCCTGGAGTGCACGCTAGGTTGTATTCTATCTTGCTTTGTTTTGATCGTAGGGGACGCTGGACTTAATTGTTTGGCGAGGTCGAGCGATAAATTTTATTACGGGTGCTAGCATAACACATTTTCAACGGTCTAGTATAGCCACCCATTTCGTACCTCACCGGTAAGGAATGGGAAGAAAAGTATGACTCGTTTGATCGCGTGATGATCGGGTGGTGCATTGCATTGTATGAGAAAATGGAAAATTAAATCCATCAACTGTGTGTTTTACATGTTTTGCATGTTTTGCATGTTTTACTTGTTCTTTGTTTTTGCTTTTTGTCTTATGTCTTTTACTTTTGTTTTGTTTTGAAACCGGATAACACGGGCCGGTGTTTCTAATGTCATTTGTCTTGTGGAAAGTCGTTCTCTTAAGTCTTCTGCAGGGTTTATGTGCTACCACACCAGCCTTGGTAGTTTGGACCTAAAGCCGGAGTGAGTGAGGCATTCAGGAGCCCTAAGCATGGGTGCGGCTATGTGCCGCGGTTATTAGTCCAATAAAGCTTTGGATATGGTCCCGTGTGACTAGCTGTGGTTCCGAGTTGGCAGAACCGAAGGAGTAAACCCTGGAAGCATCTAATCTGGCTGGAACGAGACATTGACATGAAATCCTCCAACTTGGTCGAGGTATTTAGGGGTTGACATTCCCCTTGGACGGTACATTCGCGCCCTCTTTTCTCTCTTTGCTCTTGTTCTTTATGCTATGAGGGCATAGCATCGCTTTAAGATTGGGGGGATGGGTTAGCTTATGTGCTATTTGCTTGCTTTTGTGTCATTTTGTGAGAAATTTGAAAATTCAAAAACAATAGAAATTGAAAAATCCAAAAAAATGAGAAAGTAAAAAAATTTAAAAAAATAAATAAAGCTTTTTACTTGCAATTCTTTCCTTTTGTCATATTTTTAGTTTTTGTTCATAACTTGTTGCATGCTCAATAATTGTTAGTTGGCAAGAGTTCGTAGCAATCCTAAGAAATTTTGTGCTTCTCAATTTGCATGCTTAGTTGAAAATTGAATGGTCTAGGTTTTGAGTAAGTTTTTGAGCAAGTTTTGGCCCATATCCCCATCTTTCCAATAAAATGCTTGTAGTTAGGTGAATAATCGCATGTCCATCTCTAATTGTGTTTAAATGTCGATTTTCAATCATTTTGGAATCCAAAGCGCACTTAGGGGAAGATACAAGGCATTCTTTGCATGATGATACCACAAATGAGTCCACTTGTCCTATTTTGCATCTTGTTATTCTCCCGTACGTTCTTTGCTTAACCTAGGGAACCGATTGTTTGGAGGGATGTTCGGATGAGTTTTCATTGTTCAAGAAGATTTGGGGGTGGTGTGAATGTGATAGAAGTGGTTGGAATGCGAAAAAGCGAAAAATTGTTGCATGATTCTATATCTTTCCTCTCCCACTACAAAAGCAAAAGTCCCAAATTTTCAGCTCCCTCTCCAAAAATTCCAAAATTTGGCTCCAATATCTCTCTCATTACAAATCTCACCTCAAATGACCCTATTGTATTGCAAAAAGAAGAAAAGAAAAGAAAAGAAAAGAGATCAAAGAAATACTATGAAAAAGAAAAAGTGAATTCGAAAGAGGGTTGAATACTTTGATATGAGAGGATTGTTTTGACATATGGACTAGCATACATTCTGGATGAGAAAGAGTTCAATGAAAAAAAGAGAGCTCGAGACACAATACCATGAGAAGCCGGATGAGGATGATGACTTGGTATGATTGAGTTGGTGGTAGTAGCTTTAGTAGGACTTATCTAGTAGTTCTCTTTATTTTTCCTTCATACTTTTGTTTGGCTAGGTTGGCCCTTGACTTGGATGATCTTTGGGAGTTGGCGGCGGTCATTTGGGTAGATGACCAAGCTAGTTATAGACCGTCGCCCATTTTTGTGCTAACCTTTTCTTTGTAACCAAGGTTGTTAAAAGCTTATAAAGTCCTTAGTTGATCCTTTGCGCGCTCGGATTCCATCTTGATTGACTGTCTGATAGTTGCATAATTAGTTGAATGGCATGCTTTCCTTTCGTTATCCAATAATCATCTGCTAGTTGTTAACTCTGTTGAATAAGTGCTGTAGTTGTTGAGGCATAGCTTTCCTTGTTCGCTATTGCCTGTTTGTTAAGCACTTTGTTGGTGGATATGGTTTAGATTGAATTCGCAAGGTCTTGTGTCCCATATCCTCCCCTTGTTCGAGGACACAAACCTTTTTAGCTTGCTCTTAGACTTGCTTGTTACTTAGCCTGTTTAATTGGATGCTGAAATTGTGAATTGTAGAAATGAAATAAAAAGCAGGATTGATTAAAACTCTTGCTAGTTTACAATGTTGAGCATGTTTTAAGTTGTGATAGCGGAATGAATTGCAAGTTGCTTGTTTCTAGTTTTTCATGTTTTATTTGCTAGGGACTAGCAAACCTCAAGTTGGGGGGTGTGATAAGCACCCGATAATGCAATGTAGGGTGCGCTAGTATCTAGATTTGGTTAATTTTATAGCTTAAATTAGTTGTTTTAATGGCTTTCTTGCTCGAGTGGTATTTTGGTTTTATTTTGTAGGAAATCGCCTAATAACGGAGTCTTGAGGCCCGTTGGTGTGCAATGCCCGAGCAACGCCTAGGCAGGCCACTAGCAAAGCAAGCCGACGCCAAGGCAACGCCTAGGCGTGGCAAGCAAGCAAAGCAAGCCAAAGCACCCGAAGGCAAAAGCAAGGCGTGGCCTAGACAAGCAGTGGGCAAGCAGGTGCCAAGGCGCAGCCAAGCAGCGCCAAGGCGTGGCCTAGGCAGGACCCGACGGCTCGCCAAGGCGTGGGCAAGGCAAAGACCAAAAGTCAAAGTTTTGGAGATAACCACATCGGCATCGATGCACTATGATACATTGCATCGATGCCTAAGAGGTTAGCATGAAAAGCAGCTAAGGGGTTCGGCATCGATGGAGGAAAATACATTGCATCGATGCCTAAGCACTTAGACGGCCGGTCTTAAGCAGCTCGGCATCGATGCACTCTAATTTATTGCATCGATGCCGAAGGCCATAGTCGAGATTTTTTTTGGATCTTTATGGAATATTCCGTGCGCGTGCTTAAGGACTATAAATAGGAATATTCTCACATTGTACAAAGAAGTAATTTTTAGATTTGCTCACGTTTTTAGGATCTAGATCTAGTTTTTGAATTGTTCTTGATGTTCTTCATTGCTCTTTATTTTTAGCACTTTAAATTTCATTTTCTGCTTTATTTAGTTAGTTTTTGATAATTTCGTCTTCATTAAAGTTGTAGCTCGTACCCCGATCTATCTTTTAATCCAATTTCCTTCTAGCGTTGTTATGTCAAATTTGCTAAGTAGATTTTTGCTTGCTCTTAACTTCATAGTTATGTGTGAGTAGTCTTTCAAGGTTAGGTCATGGGGTGATTAGCACCCCATGGCTCGAGTAAAAATTGCATTTTTCACCAATAAAGTTTGAATCTTTGGTTCGAAAATTGATGTGGGGCTTGGATTTATTTGTCAAATTGCCGAGGTGTTAACCTCCTTGATCATGTGTAGGTAAGAGCATCGCCTACTTACCACAGCTCTGTCGCTCGAGGTGTTTGCTAAATGAATTCTATAGCTAGCTCGATTTTCGAACCATCTTATCTTCCGGATTAGGAGCCATAGTTGAGCATCTTAAACAGAGGATTTGGGTGAAAAAATGTAAATTAGCTCGAGTCGTGGGTGTTAGTGATTCATATACCAAACATGCTTTTAAATCTAGTTTATTCTCGTTTAATTTAGCCTTTTTACTTTCCACCGCAAACGAAAAACTAAGTTGGCTGTCTAAAGGCCGAAAACCAGTACTTGCATCTACAAATCCAGCAAAGCCATATTAATTATTCCCTTGGGTACGATCCCGGTCTTCCGGATTATTATGCTTCAATTGGACGCTTATACCCTACGCTTGGGGTGATCTTATTTGATATATCGACGAACGAAGCAGTTTCATTCTGGTAAACTTGTACACTGTATAACGGCAATAAACCAACAGATATGGTTATTTGTCCAAATTTATAATGTTTATTGTTCTAAAAATAACAAGCCAATCAAAATTCAATTTTTTTTGTTGAACAATTGTAATATGCAAAACAAACATATAACCTTACATGTGTTACTTTGTCACAAAAATAAACACATACAGACAACGTTATATATGTAATACAAAAAAAAAAAAAAAGAGATAACATTACATGTTTTAATTTTTTGTTTTGTTTTGTACTTATTATAATTGTAATAAAATCAATAAATATGATTATTTGTCTAAATCTATTCTCTTCAGATCATAAAAATATCAACAGATAAGGTTATCTTTTCAAAATTTGTATTCTGTATAATTGTAATAAAACCAACAGATGTGGTTATCTGCCCAAATCTGTACTATTTATAATTCAAAAAATATCATAGATAAGGTTATATTTGCAAAATTTGTACTCTGTACTAACCGTAATAAACCAACAGATATGGTTATTTGTCCAAATCTATAATGTTTATTGTTCTAAAAATACCAACAGATAAAGTAATCTCTCTTAAACTAACAAATATGGTTATTTGTCTAATTTTATACTTTTTGTTATCTCAAAAAAAATTATCTGTCCAAATTGATACTGTTAATTATTCTAGATATAATATTTGTCGTTTATTAGAGTATCAAATTAGAAAGCAAATATTTTGAAGAAAAAGAAAAAGGTAAGCAGCCACCAGATGAAAAATCAAATTAGAAAGCAAATATTTGAAGAAAAAAAGTATTAAATCTTGTCGGCCAACACTATTGATTTGTTGGGATGGGATCATTTATTGGAGTATTAAATTTTGTCTCATCTCTTGTTAGTTGTTAGTGACCTTTCTCTACATTTTTTTTTTTAACCTGAAAATGCCCAACTTCTCTTCTTCCCCAGTGAACACTCCCCGAGTCCCCCACCGGCAACCTATCACTCTTCCGGCAAGCCACAAGATCGGCGAGCTCCCTCTCTCTCTTCCCATCTGTAACACCTCTCGCCCTCTTGGTCTCTCTCTTTCTCGACTAACAAAAAAAAAAAAAAGGAAAATGGAAATTAAAGCACGTATGGAAGCCATGGCTACCGCTGCCATGGGCCCCGGGCTCCATCGATCACGCCACCACCTCCTCTCATCTCACCTCACCCCTACTCCCTTCCCTTTTCTTCCTTTCTTCTCTCTCCTTCCCTGTTTCCTTCTCCTCTCCCCTTCCCCTTCTTCCCCGACCGAATCCGTCATTGCCGCCGTTGCGACACAACTGTGCGCAGCGGTTGCTGCTGCCGTATTTCCGTGTTCTGCTTCCATTGCTCTCTCTCTCTCCTCGATCAATAAGATTGACAACAATGATCCAGGCGTATCCCCAAGGGTTATTTTTGTCCATTAAAGGACTTTAAGCAGGAATATTCTTTAACCAGTGGACTTTGAGCCTTATGATAACCTAACCTGGGCTTAATCGCCCAATAGTTCCTACTTAAGGAGTTTAGAACAATTTTCTGTTTTTTTTTTCCATTTGTCATCATGTAGGATGTCTGATTCACTGGTTGTGTTACAAATCCATCATGGGGGCTACTTTGTGGGATCACCGAAGTTATATTTGGGTGGAAAGTTTGACTGCATGAGTAATATAGACTCAGATCTTATGTCCTACTTTGAGGTTTTAGACTTAGTGAAGGGGTTAGGTATTGCACCAGAAAATGCAAACATCTATCATAAGCTGCCTGATTGTGATTTAGATGGTGGATTGAGGGAGATAAAGAGTGACAGGGATGTGTTGGACATGTTTGCCATTCATAGTGGGAGGGGTAGCATAACTGTTTATGTGGAAAATGTAGGAGTCCCTTTGGATGTAGATGAAGTGGTGATTGTGAGTCCTGAAGAGAAAGAGGATAGTGATGGCAGTGAGAGTGAAAAAGATGGGTCTGAATGTAGTGAAAGAAGTATCAATGCCAGTGACATTGAGTATTTTGCAGATGGTGATGAAATTTTTGATTCAACAGAAGCTGTTGTTGCTTCAAACGTGCTGGCATGCTAAAGATGTTATGTATTTTCTATGCTTGCTTTACAGATATGCTAAAGATGTTATGTATTTTCTATGCTTGCATTACAGATGTCTAAAAAATAGCTTGATTAATGTTTGGTTACTTTCTATTTTACATAGATGCAAAAGAAGTCAACCACCTATGGAGATGTCTACTTCTCAACTGGAAGTGGAGTAGGAAATACCACAAGGCCTAAACACAGTTGCAATACTTGATAAGTTTGGCCCCTCCCAAGGCTCATCCAACATGCCTCCAACACAGGCTTCTCAGGTCAACAACTCCAACTCCCTTGAGGGATATGCAGCCGTTTAGTAGTAGTATGTTATGCTGGCTAAGGTGGTCTTTTGATGTAATATGTAATGAACCACTATGAGGTCTTTTGAAGTAGTAGGTTATGCACCTCTTTGATGTCTTTTTGAAGTAGTAGGTTATGCACCTCTTGGATGTCTTTTGAAGTAGTATGCCATGCACCTCTTGGATGTCTTTTGAAGTAGTATGTTATGCACTTAGAGGTCTTTTCAAGTACTCTGTTATGCACCTAGAGGTCTTTTGAAGTACTCTGTTATGCACATGTTGGTGCTCTTTTGAAATACTATGTTCTGCACTTGTTGGTGGTCTTTTGAAGCACTTAGAGTGACTAGTGAAACTATATGGAACTTATTTTATCTATTTTATGATGGTGCCACTGTTTTGGATCTTAATTTTGCAAAGACATCATACGTAGTTCGTTCTGGAAATTGGCTCATTTGCATTCATAACTTGAGTTACATAAACCTAGCAACATTTGCATTACATAGAGCAGAACCAACTAATTGCCTAAGCTACATACATGTTCAGGTACATTACAGTCCACATTGCAAATGCCACCACTAGCATTAATTTCCAACTGCAGTTTCCTAATTTCCTCTGGTCTGTTATCATCTCTTGCAACATCTGCATTTTCTTTTCCATCTCTTCAATCTTCTTTTCCATCTCATTGATCTTCATCTTCGTTTCTTGTCTGTCATCATCTCTTTGGAATCCAATTGCCTCTTGATTGGTAACGAGTTCATCAAGCCATAGAAAAAAGCCGCAACCTCTCTGTTTGTTTTTCTGTTCAGCCCCAATTCCAAATGTTTAGGGTTTCTGATTTTAGATAAGAAATTGAAACAGTAAAACTGAACAAATAACACAAATTCAAGGGGCAATCAGTACCTTATACTTAGAACACCCAAAAAAAATTCTGCCTGGGTTCGTTTTGGTGTTGGAGGTCATCAATGGTGATATTACTCCACAATGGCTCAACAATGTTGATTCCTCACCACATACCTGTGTCGAATTGCATGAGGAAGACATTGAACCCAGACGGAGAGAGAGAGAGAGAGAGACGCAGATTGAGAGAGAGGGAGAGTGAGAGAGATGCAGATTGAGAGAGAGATAGAGACGCAGACAGAGAGAGAGAGCTACAGATATATACAGAGAGAAAGGGAGATGACCGTTGTGGGCATAAAGGGCAATAATGTCATAATTTTTTAAAAAAGATGCCAGGTGGCCTTTTCCATCCATTTCCAAACGGAATCCAAACGAATTCAGCATTTCCATTACTTTGAGAGGGTTAAGTGCAAAAAAAAAAAGTTAGAGGGGGGTAAGTGTACGCGAGGCATAGTTAGAGGGGGTATCTATAATTTGCCCTTAAAAAAATAAACAACTTGCTACTGTTCTTGGTTGGCTTTTGAATTCACGTTGACGCTCCCGCTTACGCACGCGCATTCATGATTTCAGTATCGAACAACAAGGATGGAAGTTTCGACCGAAAAACTGAACCGACTGACAGAACCGTGCATTTTTTAGTCCAGTCGGTCCTATTTTTTTTGTTTTGTTTTTATTCAATTGGTTCGTCTTGACGAGAGGAATCGAAAAGGTAAATAATTATGATGGAAACTCATACTTTCTAGAATAAAGACCAAGCAAAACTAAAAAATATGGAAAAATTGAATCAAAACAAAAAAATAAGCCAAAATAGGTCGGCTATAATGGTTCACTTCGTTTCGATTATAATTTTCCAAAAAAATTGAGCTTTGGTTTGATTTTGTGAATACTCAACCCGAGATGAATCAAACCGGAATTTTTAAAGGGCTATATACTTTTAATCCCTACCGTTCATCTAACCTACCTTATTATTTATAGTAGTAAATATCTTTTTACTCCAATTTACACTTTACCACCAAAAAAAGCAATGGTGTTGTGCAGGTGCTGCGCACCTCCGAGTCGTTGAATCACAGATCTAACGGCTCGGATCTCATCTCGGCAATGAACAGCTCTCAATCGTTAGTTGTCGAGATGAGATTCAAGCCGTCGGATGTATGATCCGACAGCTCGGAGTTGCGCAGCACGAGCACAAACCCGAAGTCCCCTAATACCCACCCCATCGAAGACTTCAGTACTATTATGCATTTTTTGAATTTCTTTTGGAACAAATCCTTAATAATTTTCTGGCATTCATGTCTTCAAAAGTTAAGTCCGACTCAACTGAACTAAAAAACGGACCAAAACAAACCGAATCAACGGTTTTCTTAAAAAATACTATTCGGTTGCAGTTATTGAGAATTGGAAAACCGAATGTGTCTATTCGGTTTGAAAAGTCGCATAAAATCAACCGAACCAATCCGATTTTATCCCCAACTACTCAGAGATTGATTGGATCGGTGGGACCAAATAAAGCCCAACTCCGTGGCCCAATAAACCGGCTCGTTGTCCATAGTCAGACCGGCAAAGCTCTATTTGCCAACTCGTTCCCAGAACCGCTGGGCTCTGAGTTCTTTCCAAAGAATCGATTGATTTTGTGGTGTATATGTCAAACCAATTCGAGCTTCTAGCCTTCTACTTTCCTTCTTGTTTTCAGAAGGGTTAGTTCACTTTGGCTTCTCTAGATAAGTTAGCTTACTGACTTATCGAGGTTCAATAAATTGGTAGATTTGGTACGGAAAGTTGAACTTTTTGGCTTAAAATAACTTTAAAGCCAATAAGTCAACAAATCAATAAGACAGCTTATCTAAGGGAAGTCAAATCCACCCTTTGTGTGTATACTGTATATACAACCTGCCAAAGGAGAATAAGCGAGAAACTCTCCCCTCTCTCTAAAAACAGCGGCGAAAACAGCGGTTTTCTTCCGGGGAGGTGGGGCTGCCCCATCTCCTCCTCCACCTCCCCCCTCCACCTCTCTCCCTCCCCTCTTCTCCTCCTCCCCTCCACTCTCCAGATCTGACAGTCGCCCTTCTTCCTCCGTTTCTCTCCCCATGTTCGTCCTTCGCTTCCTCTTTGGATTCGGTAGTCCGACCCTTGTGACGGGTCTCCTGTCCTTGGTGTTTGGTGATGCGGGTTCTGGTTGGAGCAGGTGGTGAGTGGTGGTTTTGGAGAGCGGCGGTCGACGGCGAGTTTTCAGTTCCGACGTGCGGCGGCGGTGGTCTGGTTAATAATAGAGGTAGGTGGGTAGAGTTGTTTTCCGTTCTCATTTTCTGTTTTTTTTTTGTACCGGCTTGTCCGGTTGTGTTACCGGTCTGGGTTTCCCCCAGATCCGGTGGGTTTCCGGTCTGAGTCTCCCCCAGATCCGGTGGGTGGTGGGCGAATAATCCGGCGCCTTTTGAGGAATGGTCCGTTGGTGGTGGTTTGTTGTTGTTTGTTTGGGGCTGTTGGAGTTCGGTGGTGAATAAGGGGTTGGTGGTGGTCCGGTGGTGTTGTTTGGCTGCGCAACAGTTGGCTGGAAGTTTTGACTGGCGACCCTTTTGGATTAGTCCATGAGAGCAGTTAGCTTGTAGTTGATTTTGTTGTTGCTTGCCTTCAGTTTTTAGCGGTGCTTAATTTTTAGGGTTTGAGCTGTGGATCATCCTCTGTTATCTAGACCTAGATTGATTCTTAAGTGCCGGCGATATCGCTGGGCCTGCTTCGGCAGTAGGTGCCTGAGATCGAAGTTTAGGTGGCTTCGGTTCTTTCCTGTATCTTTTCTGAAATCTGTATTGCCCGTTGGGCTGTTGATGAATGAATGATATTTCAAAAAAAATATATATATATATACAACCTGCCATAGTTGGAGCTTCCAACTTTATCTTACATTAGGGCTTTTTCCATTTTTCGAATCTAGCAATGTCCAACCTGCCATGGTAAGCTTGTTGTTTCTTTTATGAGTACTAGTGTAATGCACGTGCTTGGCCCGTTTCCGCGTGCTCGTTGGTTGAATTGGTATCGGGAAGTGTTTTTCGTTTTTGTAGTGATGATATTAGAGAAATAACAAGAGATTATTGAAGCAAAAAGCAGTTTCAATCCAAGGGATTCACTATTTTGGCACACCTTTTGTGTTGTGCTACTATAGTGCTCTCTTTTTTTATCGGCAAAATAGATTTTATTAAAACTCGACATAGGGTTCATCAGAGGCAGCTAACTCTAGATACAATGAAACCTTGAATCAAAGGGAGGGCTGGTAAAGAAAAGAAAAAACAAGAAAAATACATCCAACAAGAGATTGAAAGAAGCATTATCCCGATAAATATTTTCCATCCATTAGCTATAGGGATCATATCAGGTAGTTCACCACAAGTCCAAAAAGTCAAACAGATCCCATCTATTATCCTTACCACAAGTCCAAAAAGTCAGACAGATCTCATCTATTATCCCCTCATTGCAATGAACATAACACTAAATTAGCATTACCACAGCACTAAATTAGCACTAAATTAGAGCCATATTGATCTCCAAAACCCATAGAATTGCAGAATCCAGTGGGACCACTTCCGGAACACAGCTTCAGAACCAAATGTTTGAGTAGTAGCAGGGGAGTATAGCAACACTTGTAGATCACCAATAATCATCAAAGATCAAAAAGCAGAACCAGCATTCCAGCAACAGACAGGTACTACACATATAGCACTCAATAATGAAGCATGTATTGATAGCATCATCACAACATAATGCCTTGATAGAACAGAGAAGCAGCAACAGAAGAACCAGTAGCCACAGGCACTCGTGGTGAGAAAAGTTTTCACCACCACAGAGTACCAAGATACATCAGCCTTAATATACCAGTAGACATCAGCAGCATGACCAACTTCATCAAGAGAAGAGCTCCAAGGATGAAGCCATAAAGGTAGTCTCATCCAAGGAGCCAGCAATGATCCAGCAGCAGTGAACAACAATGACCAACAAGGACACAAAATAGGACACAGACACAATAGACTCAAACAATCTAACAAAATAGACCAAGATTCACCCATAAGACCAAATCCACCAAGTTGAGACTAAAAGGACTGATCTTAACCCACCAAATGTAGTCCCTGTACTGAATGTTAAGAGAAATATCAAGATGTTAGAAATCAGTTTTGGATGTTCCAATACAAGGGATTCATTATTTTGGCACACTTTGTGTAGTACAACTATGGTATTTTTATGTAGTTGCACTGAGTGTTACAGGTGTATTCTACTTCAGTGGCAATGCTGGTGGATGAAGGCCAACAACCAACCATACCATGTATTAATCAACAGTCAAGAAACATTAAGAAGACACTCCACTCAAAACCCCAATAAACCTTTTAACATTAGCCACCACTACACCCCCTCACAATTTGCATTATTTTGCCCTTACATATCCATAGACACTTATAGACACATAAATTATATTACAAAAGTCATACAGTAATACAACTGTCCAAAATGCCCCAAGTCAAGAAAGTCTACATTTTTAAACACAACACGCAAACAACACTCTTAAAAAATAAAAGAATCAGTTTCACCTCTGCCTTGGACGTGCTATGATCGATTGTGAGCTGAGCAGAAGCTAAATTGGCTTGATCATCTAACGCTCGAACATGATTTCAAGTTTCCTCATTCAATCTCCTCCAAAATCATGATGTAGACTCAAGGTACATTAGTATTTCCCAAGGATTGATCACAATCATTAACTAAACTCGTTTGGTTGCTCAACCTATTGTTATTATCATAAATCTGCATAGATAACAGAGGATTTAGTTTTCTCGAATTGCTGGTTGTATGCCAATCCAGACATGTATATGGTTTGTGTGTGTGTGTGTGTGAGAGAGAGAGAGAGAGAGTGTGTGTGTGTGTGTGTCTACCTGTATCAGTGAGTTTCCTCCCACAAATCAAGTATCTTTTCCTTCCTGAGCTCATCGATCATGTTTTCTCCCTGAAAACCCTTTATTTATCCAATTCATTATCTACTAAATGAGTTCTCTTATTTCCCCATTGAACTAACAGATCAAAAATAAAGTAAACAACAAGAGCATGCATGCAATTAATATCCAGAACATATACATGAATGCTTAGAAATCCATCATGGAGTATCCTTGGTCTGAAAGTTTCGGAGCATGTAGACAGCTTTCATGGCCTAAAAGTTGTACATAAATTCAACTTGTTGGGTTTCCACTCGGGATGCTACAGCTACAGCTACTGCTGCCACTGTCATTGGAAATATTCTACGAACCAAACTTATCTCCATTTCCCAGCAAAAGTGAGAAAGATAAACACATTCCACATGACGCAAAGAGAGGCATAGAATCCCAAAAAGCAAAAAACTTTGCAAAAGCTCCAATATAAAATCAATTCATGGCACAAAGGAAAAAAAAATGAGTGACAAAACACAATCAAAAAGCCTGGATGTGAAACTATGAATTCAAATTAGGAACACAAAGAACAAAGAGGGCTGCTTCAGTTCCCTTCATGAGTGAACAAACAGACTAATTTCATCCTATACCATTAAAATCAAATATGATAGAAGAAATTGCAGAAGAAGAAAAAATTACCTAAATTAAATTACAATCATAAAGGCTCGACGGTGCTTTCGTCGCCAGCACTCTAGAAGATACCACTGGATGGTGTCCACCTAGATAAAATTCCCCACTAAAATGATTATTTTAGTCAACGACGACATCACAACTAAAACCTAGATAGCCTAAACCCTAGATTAAAGAATGAAAATCTGACGTCAATCACCAAAAGAAATTCGTATGACACCAAGGTTTGACGAAATCCCATAGAACCATATAGTTTTAGGTTGCCACAACAAACCAAACAACAAAAAAGAAAAGAGGAATAGAACACATAGAAAAATAGCCTTGGGTCTCTTACCAGAGATATAACAAGAGAATCACAATGAAACGTCTTTGACAAGACTCTCATTGTCTTAAAAAATGTCTGAACCACCTACAAAAAGACAACCCAAGAAACATAGATTACGATATTAGTTCGCTCCTGATAGTAAGAACATGGGTCTCAAGTTTCCGATCACAGACCCTCTTTTCTTCGGTAGAAATCTATTTATTACTGGAAAAAATATGTTGGACAGTCAGTTCCATTGTCAAGAAACTCATTTATATCAAAACTTAAAAATCTCAACGATGTTGTTTTCCTGCATTCAAAAACCCCAATTCCATCAAAGCAAGAAGAACAAATCTTACACACCATAATCGAGAAAAACACATACAAGCATCAGATATTTAGATCCGTTACCAAATCAAAGCCAAGAGATCAGAGAGAGAGAGAGAGATTGGAAAAACATATATCTATATATACACAAAAGAGGTACACAGAGAGCAAAACAAAGACGCTTTCTATATGTAATTGAGACATTCATATGGACAAGAAAATCACTACTTTGAGGAAATTATTACCTAAAACTCGAACCAGCCGTAAGACGATAGCGCTGCCTTCCTCCAAGTAGACTTAAAGACTCAAAGAAAATGACAATATTTCTTCTCCAAAAGAAGTCGGGACACGTTCAATAGAAACATATTTTGTTTGTATTCAAACCAGGATACTTCTAACCTTTTCAAGCTTTGGTAAAATAAAATAGGGTACCCTCAATAAAGATATAGTGTGAATACTGATTTACCATAACCGCACTCGGGAATAATAGCTGCAAAGATAGGTAATCCTGTGAAAGACAAGAATGAAAGACATATTTAGATGTAGGGGAGATAACTAAAATTAGCTGAAAAATAGAAGATGAAGAATATCACAAGCCAACGTCATCTAACAGCTATCTCAGTAGAACAAGACCGACTTTCTCTTGGTATACTTTTTTAACCTGCTATTGAGCTTCATTGATCAACTTACATCACCACAGGAAAAGTAAATGGAAAAATGCCACCAAAAAAATACAAATTCATATGGTGGGCCAGCTGGCACATGTGAAATCCACAAAACCAGACAACAGTACATTGAACATTTCCACTTTCATCTCCATCAGTCCATCAAACGGCTGATAAGTTGCAATCCTCGGGATGCTCAAATTCCTGTCTGTAATCGGATCCTTTGCATTCTCCACTAATCACTCTTGAACGAAATCCATAGACAACTCAATCACCAAACCCCATTAAAGAAACATCAATTGGTGTGTGTGCGTGTGTGTGTGTGTGTGGGGGGGGGGGGGGTAAGTTTGAAGACTTATGAAGAAGGTCGTGGTATGTGGATACTGAGAAAAGAGGGGGACGCGAATAGAATTTCCCATTCCGATCCAAAAAACAAAACAAAGAACATAATTTCCCGTTGAAATGGGGCTACAAAAAAATTTCCCCACCCAAATAGAATCACACTTTAACTAAAGTCTTAAACTAAAATGAACATGGGCGCAAATTGTAACCTCAAACAAATGAAAAATTTAGCTAAACTTCAAAATAAAATAAATTGAAGAAAGATGAGAAAAATAGGTTTGAACTTTACCCGCACATATCACAGAGAATCAGAGATAGGCAAATTCACCGGATCGCAAAGGCCATCCTTTTTGCCAATCACTCGATGATGAAGCCCCGGAAAGACCGTTCATACATACCCTCAAACCTATCGAATTGACAAAAACTCAAATTCACAAAAAAGTCCTAACCAGTCCCCTTTCAATAAAAGACATCAAAACCACTGATAATACACTAAATTAGTCAACGTAACGACATGTATTGCAAACGTAAACTGAAGAAACACAGCTGACCTTGAAACTATATGTAAGTAACAGCTTTGAATTCAAATGCTAATCGAAGAAAGTGAAGGCATGTCATTAAGCCTTATGATACAGTGACGTAAGGCTTAGAAGGCTTACAACAACATGTCACTAATGAACTAAGCAAAGAAGCAAGGAGTGTAGTGGGCCGAAATATCCAAAGGGTTCACAAGATTCAAAGGGGTTACACCTGGGATCCATCGTTCAGTTGTCTCAGTCCGTTGAGGGCTGAACTGGACCGGTAACACGTCATCTACCCTTCACCGAACGTAAGGAGGCGCACCTGTAGCTCGCCGAACAACGGCATTTAACTGGTTTGTTCGGCGAAATGGTCTTTTGTTCGGCAGAACACTTTCCTATTTTTACCTCCGTTTGTTCGGCCTGTAATATCTCCTTCGGGACCAGTTTGCTTGGAAACCGTTGGTACAGAATGTTCTAGAACCTTCCACATGATACGTGAGTTGCCTTCTCTTCTCACTGCCGTGACGCCCCTTCGTGATGTGACATCTCTGACACGAGCCCATGTGCGTCTGCAAACCTTGGAAGACGGCCTTCATTAAATGCCTCTGACGGGTGACGTCATCCGAGCGTAGGAACGCGCGTGCATCCTACGCTCGGTTGGCTTAGCATGCAAGATTCCCTTGCCTATAAATACAGTGGTACTTCTTACTCAAAAAGAGCGGATACACACTCCTTCTCTCATAAGCAATTCTTCTTTTCCTAACATACACCACTGCACTTCTTCCTCCCCATACTGACTTAATCGTCGGAGCTTCTACCCGGAGGAACACCACCCTCCGGTTTGCAGGTACCCGGCGAGCCACGTCATCTTCCCACAGTACAATAGCGGAGGAGCAAAGGATTCAAGAGATCCAGGTTGAAAACAGCCCCCCACAAGGAGTAGGTGAGATATTTCTTTCCTAAGCTTCTAATTGTATATGAGCAAACAACTAATGTGCAAATGAGAATGAACAATGAACAAAAACATGTATACCTTATTGCCAGGAAACTAATTGGATTGTACTTTTCATTTCCTAATGTCTATTGCCTTTTGCACCTCGTTCATGGAAATTATTAGAAGCAATTTAGCCATTCTACGGCAGTGCAATTGATACGACAAAATCCAATTGCTAGTTGTAAACCAAATTTCACATCTCCCTATCTTGAATACGAAAATCTTATTCCTCATACTAACTCGCTTCTATAATTTCCATGAACAAGGTGCAAAAGGCAATAGACATAAGGAAAATAAAATATTTGCTTTTAGTAAGAACTAATAAACTTGTAGAATGCTTCGTCACAAATGGGGACAAATATGGTCATCATCATAAGCACGTACAATACCAAAGCCAAAAGATTCACAACCTCAGTTTTCCTTTTGCACCAACTGTTTTCATTCCAGCTTTAGTCCCATGGTCCCAGGACCAGAATGTGATGTGGTAGCCCCTTACGTGAACTCCTTCCCAAAATTAAGATGATCATTTGACAAATAGGTGGCACATGGCCAACCAAATTCAATCAGATGAATATGCTGAGTGAAAAACTTGTGCAGTTAAAAGTCAAGTATCCTTGTCTTGAATGACCCAAAACAGCTACCAGAAGTGACATAAGAAGTCCCACTTGAACCGCCAATGGGGGCCTGATTTACATTCTAGAGCCAATGACCTCTGCTTTTTCAGCTTTATTTAGTATTGACGTGGCTTCTATTACTACTATTACTGATGCTTAAAGACTCTTTTACTAAAAAAAAATAGAGTTTTTCTGAACCTATGTAGCTCATTAAACCAGAAGATCTTCATTTAAGGTTTCTAGCCTTCTAAGCCTCATGATTCAGTGACATGTTGTAAAATCCAGTGACTTGTGTGATTTAACGATCATAGCGACACCATAAATGGAATAAATGCATCATTTAAAGCTATTCGCGTGGCTTCTATTACTGATGCTTACAAACTCTTTTACTAAAAAGAAATACAATTTCTCTGAACCTATGAAGCTCATTAAACCATGAAGATCTTCGTGTAGGGTTTCTAGCCTTCTAATCCTAATGATTAAATGACATGTTGTAAAATCCAGTGATTTGTGTGATTTAACAATCATAGCAACACCATAGATGGATACATGCATCATTTGAAGCGACAATACTAAGGCAAATTTACAACTATATAACTACACCACACATCATAGAAACTGAAAAGCAAAGCATATTTACCTCTTCAAAATAGAAACCGTAGAACAGACCAAATCTCACGTCTTCTTTGTTGTAGCCCTAACCAACACAGAAATGAAGCAATAAGAAATCGTGCGTCTACTTTTGAAGAAGGCAACAACCGCTACAAAGTGCTTTGAGGCTGAGAGTACAATTTCTTGAGTAAAATCAAGACAACCAAGCATTCCTCTCTCTCACTCTCAATCGATCGGTTGAGGAAGCACACAATTTGAGTAAAAGGAGAACAGAGTACAATTTGGTTGAGTAAAATAAGGGGAACCCAGCATTACTCTCTCAACCCCGACGGCGCCGTAGCTTTTACCCAGTAAGAATAGTTCATATGATTCAGATACTCGTCCGTAAAAAAATTGGGACTGAATAAATAAAGAAACCTAATCAATCGATTGGAGCTTTGAGAAAGAGATGAAAACAAACCTGATTCAACCACAACTGAAGCTCAATGGAAGCCCGTTTCAGTGATTTACCGGCGGAATTGAAGGTTCGAAATCCAGAGGATGAAGCTTCAGCGAACAGTGTTCAGCCGATCTTTGCTTCAACCATCTTTGCTTTGCGTCTGCGAGGTCTATTCCAATTCCCTCCCTTTCTCTCGATACCTATCTTCGAAAGACGTATAAAGGAGATGGAGATCGAGAGATGACGTATAGAAGAAAAAAGAGACTGTTGCTTTGATGAGGTAAGATCGCCGCTACAACAGTAATCGCGTGTACTTTTTCTTGCCGACAAAGAAACGGGAAAATTGGATGAACGGCAAAAGAGAAGGTAGCGTTAACAAGTAGTACAACAATTCGGTGGAATCGCCAAATACAGTACCGAATCTATGCGTGAAAACAGGAGGACCGCAGATATCGCTATCGCTTTTCACGACTGACCGATTGCAAGCATAATGTAAAATACGTAACCTAACCATACACAAACACCAGAACAACGAAACGGAAAGGAAAAGCTCAGAGGACATTAAGGTAAATTCACACAATGTCATGGCTTACCCACCTAGGATCTTTTATTACAAGTGTATTGATAAACCAGGAGCCAGCATGTTGTATTTGATGTGAACTGGAAGGACACATGAGCTGTAGCTTTAGTGAGAAGGCAGAAAGTTGTCGGGAAAAATACAGCAATAACTGAATTTCAAACAACAATTTCATTAATAGTTGCGCAATTGTAGAATATACGAACTAAAACAAATTATGAACAAGATACAAAGACTCTGTAGTATTTTCTAAACCACGAGCCGAGTCTACGTGATACCACAGTCTCCTTAAGAAAGATTCACCGCCTATCGAGGGAGTTGTAGGATTCATTGGCGTCTTCCTCCTAGGGTTGGCTCGGCTAAACCACAAGCCTCCAAAACACCACCATTGACTGCCTTGGCGAACTGAACGTTACGTCTGCCTGTGTCTCACAAAAGAACAATATCAGTATATATGGTCTTCTGGTATTTCGTTAACTACACAATGAAGAACATGATGCCCGTATATATACACCTCTGATAGCTCTTGTAATTCTCACAAAAATGAAATCGGGGCCTTGAATATACAGCTATGAATAGGTGATAGGTGAAAACTGCTTAAATGAATAGGAGCTTAAAATCTGCCTTACACCTCATCATGATGAGTAATAAGCCAGGTGTAACTCCTGGCCCTTGAGCCGCGTGTCCAGAATCGTTGAACCAATCGGAGGCCTTTCATTTGGCTCGGGAAACCCTTCGTAGGCCTCCATTTTATTCATCTGAATTTTCTCTAAAAAATTCCAACAGAAATGACACGTTTTGCTCTCGTATTGAGTGATGTGGTGACAAGCAACCTAGTGTTATCTGAAGGTAAAGCGTCGGTCCCTCAAGCAACGCAAGGGTTGCTTGACTGTGACTATTGGGTGAAAGAGAAAGGAGGATCGTTCATTCTAGCTTCTTCTTTTTTATCAGCATTGTTCATTCTAGCTTTTGATTACATATATTTGAGGGAATTATATATATATGGGACCTATACATATATATATATATACGGAGCGGTTCAAGAAACACCCAAAAAAACACTTAAAAAAATACCCCATAGTTCCTGATCAAATTTTGATGATCCAAGCCGTTCATTGTGATCAGAATGTGATTTTAAGGGTATCTGTGAGAAATTAGCAAAAAAATGACCGGGAAGGGCTTGATCTATACAGTTTTAAGCTTAGATTTAATGAACGGTTCAATTAAAAACTGCTCAAAACAAGCACTTCCTGGTAAATTTTTTTGCCGATTTCACACGGGTACCCTTAAAATCACGTCCTGCACACATTGAATGGTTCGGATCATAAAACTTTGATCGGAAACTATGAGATTAAGATTTGGGGTGTTTTTTTAGGTGTTTTTTTTTGGTGTCCTACATATATATAGGAGCCGGATCCACTAACACCTCATTTGACACCTTTTTTGACACCCAATCTCAACCATTCCTTTTAACAGCTAAGATTAAAACATTACCACCCCTCACTTTCCCATCCTCACCATATCCCTCCCTCCCCCTTCGACCTTCCCCATGGCAACCCCACCTTTGCCACAACCCACCCTGGCCGGCGACCCATTTTCGGTGACCATTACTACAGCGAGTCTCATTTTTTCTGCGGCCAATTTTACTCTGAATGATGTGTGTGTCTTTATGCTTTTATTTCTCGAATAAATAATTAGAGGAAAACCCCAGAAACTTCATGCAACCCGATTGTTTAATAAAAACCAATAAACTAGTACTACATATGGCAATAAACTACATCTAATTCAATAAATTACACAATATTCCAATAAACTACACCATATAGGCAAGTTCAAGGAACAATTGAAAAAAAAAAAGCCCTAATTTATCTAAGAGAGGCAATAAGGTAAAACTTGTTTTAAGGAAGGAAGAAACCCAGTTTAGAGCACAAGATTCGATGTCCAACAATGCAACAAACGATGAATTTTTACTAGTGCTTCAATGGGTTTGTGCGAGGAAGAGAGAGAGGGATGGAGGAGCGGAGATGGAGAGAGCGAGAGAGAGATTCGCCGGAGAAGAGGAACCTCGCCGAAGATGGGTGCGTCGAAGAGGAGACTTGCTGGAGATGAAGGGGCCAGGGGAGGGGTGGTTGTCGGTGTTTACAGTTACAGAGAGGGAGGATAACGTGAGGAATATCGGATTACTGGGAGAGAGGGAGCTAGGGATAAGGTGAGGATGGGAAAGTGAGGAGTGATAGTGATTTAATCTTAGTCGTTAAAAGGAATGGCTGAGATTAGGTGTCCAATAAGGTGTTAGCGGATCCAACCCCATATATATATTTATGGCTATGAAACAATAAACGGCTTCTGTAGCGTTCCTCCAGGCGATTAGGAGCAAATTTTATTTATCATATGTATTTTCCTTTCCCATATGTTTAATCTAGAGGTTGTGGCACATGCGATGTGTATACATATTTATCATGCGTAGATCTTTGAAAACAGAAGTAAAAGAATTGAATTTGGAGAGCGAGAAAAATTCTTTGTATGCTACTGATGTGGGTAGCAGACCAGGAATTGTAGGATGAGAATTGATTTTTTTAGAACTGCTTGATTTATTTTTGTTTTGAAAGGCAGCCTCAAAAATTTGTAGAACTGCTTAATTAATTCACATATCTTACACCATAAGAGTTGCTCCCTTTATATAGTAGTTGATCCTAGCTAGGGCAAAGATAAAGTTTTTACTAAAACATTCCTTAAACTACCTCAGATATTTGTTCTTCCGACAACATTCAAGAATTATCTTCTCTATTCTTGTACTTCGGATCATTCCGGATACCTCATAGACTTTCCATATGTGAGAGGAGTGTGGCTGAGGTGTGCCACACTGATGTGCCTGTAGCACCTCTCTATTCAAGGTCCTCTTACCTTTGAGACCTTCCAAGAGACTAAAAAACCTTCCGCAAGCCTTCATCGATCACCCGTGTTAGTCTTCTTCTCCAAATTATTTGTGTTACGCTAGCTAGTAGTCTGTGACATTTGTCTTGAGATTGAATTAGTTCTTACTCTTTCATTATTTATTTCAAATCCAAAAGAATACCTTATAGAAGACATGATCATACCAGTCTAATTAATATCCCTTATAATATGCAATTCATTCATGATTATGTCAAAATCAGAAGTAATAGATACTTTGAAAAACACAACGCATAATCTATATTATAAAACAGAGCGGTTTTTGTCTACACATACCAACAAGGGCACCTCTCCAGCTGTCAGATCAAATCTACATAATAAAATAGAGCTATGTTTGAATCCAAAAGACAACCAACGCTCCAGATTTATCCCCTGTCTCGCATAAATCTCTATCCTCCATTCTACAATGGCATTTTCGTTAATACTTAAACTTTTCTTGACCATTTTCTTTTTTCGAAGAGCGAAGAAGAAATTTATTTAGAAGAAGAGAAGAGTACAAGCCCGTGTTGGCAAGAAGCCAACAAAGAGTACACCCAATGGGCCTAGCCCAAATCACCGAAAGGGTTTATACAGGTAAAAGATATAACATGAAAGGCCCATAAATAACATGTAACCCAAATACAACTATGAAGTCCAAATCGAAACCCAACCCAATCCTAAAAGCAAGGCACATAGACAACATAGGCCAAACAGAAAGCCCAGAGAACCAGCCTATAGACAACATAGGCCAGCCCGAACAAAACAAAGACCAACCCAAAAGCAACGTAGGCTAGCTCATACCTCAACCAAACCCTAATCAACCCACAGGCCACCCTCGCTGCCGCTGCCCAACCCTGAACACCAACAAACGCTACCGCCACAGCTCGCCAGCCACCACCCACTGGAAACACGCAAGAACCACACCAAGAGCCTGGGTAATTTGTCCCTGTTGCTGCCCTGGAGAAGCCCAGACAAAGCTCCAAAGATGGCCCCAGAAAGCCCTGGCCGCCGCACCACCTCTTAGATACCAAACCCGCCACCCACACCCTCACCCTCACCCTCACCCCCAACTACAAGCCGCCCAAACCAGATCCAAACCACGCAGCCCTCCGACTGAACCCATGAAGCCATCGACCACGACCCAAAAACACACCAAGCCAGCAGTCAACGCCATACAACCCAACCAACAACCACCACTACTGTAACGACCCTGATTTTTGGTCAATAAAAATTTCGCTAAAAATTTGAATTTTATTTTAATACTTGGATTTCATTTTAACATCCAAAAATCGGTCGTTACCGACTTATAAAATTTTGTTAATAGATTTGAAAATTCTTTATTTATTTTATAAATCCCTTTTTGCGATTAATAATCCGTCATAATTAGGTTTTTGACTTAGGAGATTGGAATTCATCGCCCGGGCATTAAGGTCATTTTCTAAAGACGAGTATGCCTATTAAGACCTTGGTATAGTTACTTGGTAATTATAGTAAAATCCTAGAATTTATTTTCTCGGCTGGAAATCCTACATGGCAACCGATTAGCTAGCAACCCCAATTACCGTTTGGCTTAGTTACATTTTCCTAACCTAGAGTGTTGCATCGATGCCGTAGTAGTTAGTAGAAATTTTGGTGGGGTTTCACCCAAGTCTGCCTTGCTTTAGCTTGGCTGGTGCCTCGGCGTCGGCTCATTGTCGCGCCTGCCTCGCCTCGTCGGCGTCGGCTCGCTGCCTTGCCTCGGCGTCGGCTCGCTGTCGCGCCTGTCTTGCCTCGGCGTCGGCTCGCTGTCGCGCCTGCCTTGCCTCGGCGTCGGCTCGCTGTCCCGCCTGCCTTGCCTTGGCGTCGGCTCGCTGTCGCGCCTGCCTTGCCTTGGTGTCGGCTCGCTGTCGGGTCTGCCTCGCCTAGGCGTCGGGTCGCGCCTTGCTTTTGCCTTGGCGTTGCTGGGCTGCTTCGCTCACGCCTTGCCTTGGCTACGCTTTGGCCACCGCTGGCCATCGCTATTACCAGTCGCCTTTGGCCACTTCTTGGTGCGCTTTGGCCACCACTTAGCCATCGCCATCGCCGCTTTGGCATCGTTGGCTACCAGTCGCTTGGCCACCTACATCTTGCCACCGGCCGCTTGTTTGGCCATTACCAGTCGCTGGGCCATCGCTAGCATCGGTCGCTTTGCCACCGCCACTGTGTCGCTGGCCACCGCTGGCCACCGTTGGCATGCTGCTGGCCGCTGCAACGCTTTACATCGCCGCTTGTTACCGCTGCCACGGTCGCTTTGCCACCGCTATAAATCGTTGGCTACCAGTGCTTGCCACCGCTTTGGCTACCGCTGGCCACCGCTTTGCTAGCGGGCTGCCTTGGCCACACTCACGCCTTGCCTTGGCGTTTGGCACCGTCGGGCTTTAATATTCCGTTATTAGGCGATTCCCTACTAAATAAAACCAAAATACCACTCAAGCAATGAAAGCCTAGATTGAGTATCGTTAGTCTTTAACCAATTAGTTAGATTCCTAATAGACTGTTAACCTAATCACTTGGATCCCAAATCTAATTAGGTTACCCTAACCCTAGATGGACCATTTTACCCTTTTTGTCTTTATCCATTGGACGATAAAAGCTAGGGTAATATTTTTCCGTTGGACAATAGCGTTAGGATTTCCTTTACCCATTGGTCAATAGGTAAACCTTGGTTAATCTTCCTATGTACGAGATTAGATTAGCTTAGTGCTTAATTACAAATATTAGACTTTCTAGCATTAACCGTTGGATAATAACCGCTAGGAGAATTATTACCCATTGGACGATAGACTAGAATCCTAGCCATCATTACCCATTGGTTATTGACCGCTAGGGAAACCATTATCCAATGGATAATAGTTAGTCTTGACAATCATGTACTAGATAGATTAAAATATTAGATTTGGCATGTGTTAAAATCTATTATAGTATAATTAGTACATTAGGTTATTCATTTAGGACTTTGTACTTTGAAAGTAGTATAATTGTTTATTAGATAGTGTACTAGATTGTGTGTACTTACTTGTATATATATTATATGTGTACTTGTATGTATATATATATGCATATATATATAATATTGAATTGTGCATGTGTGCATTAGAATATTTTAATTAGAAAATCTTGCATAGTACTTTATTTCTTTTACCCATTGGACAACAAATGTTAGGAGATTTATTAACCAATGGACAATAGCTTAGTCTTGCCAAAAGTATAAGGTTTATTATTTAATTTTTCCATGGGATTCTCTTATTATTATATATAAAGACTAGATTGCCCATATGTTAAAAAAATATTAAAATAGAATTAGTATATTAGGTTATTAATT
Organism: Rhododendron molle; assembly: GCA_025413875.1. Taxonomy (NCBI): domain Eukaryota; kingdom Viridiplantae; phylum Streptophyta; class Magnoliopsida; order Ericales; family Ericaceae; genus Rhododendron; species Rhododendron molle. The sequence goes on from CM046392.1 coordinate 45,493,352, forward strand.
TAGTACTTAGTACCTTGAAAGCATTAGGTTTGTTTATTAGATTATGGAATCCTAGCCTAGATTGTGTAAGTACTTGCTTGTATATTATATACATGTACTTGTATATATATATATAGATATATATATATATAATAATGGAATAGTACCATGTGTGTAATTGTATATTTTAATTAGAAAATCAATTTACTAGAAAAACCCTAGGTCTTGTAGTACCCAAAGTACCCATATCTATATTATTATATATGTATTCATCCTAGTGTGTGTGTGTGTATATATATATATATATATATATATAGTACAAGAGAGAGAGAGAGAGAGATTCAGATGGAGAGGGAGGGAGAGAGTGTGATGTGTTTGCAAGTTGATTGACTTAGCTTAGCTCATCTTGTCCTTCTTTGATATGCTTTCAAGGTGAAAGCATGGCCAAGGACAATCAAATCTAGTCCTTCTTGTACAAACCCTAATTTTATACTTGAATCAAATCCCATTTGCTTGCCTAGTCTTCCATAATTCAATCCAAAGGACACATCCTAGCCTTGCATGCCTAGGTTTTTAGGTTGTTTCTTGCAAGGAAGCAAGATTGCTTGAAATAAAAAAATGAGAGATAGGAGAGAGAGAGAGAGAATTCGGCCATGAGGGAGAGAGCTTCATTTGCCTATAAATAGCACCCCATACTTTCATTCAACTCACACCTCCAAGCATAGCTCTCACTTCTCTCTAAAATCTCTAAGAAACCAGTTTCTGGACAGCCTACTGTCCTCCGAAAAACTTCATTTTTTCTCCGGGCGAAAGTCATTTCTAGAAACAACGTCCTCCACGAAAGTCGTAGAACACTTCGAGAGCTTCAGTTTAGACCCAAGAACCACCCCAAACGGTGAAGAAATGACCAAGATATTGCCATCCGAAGTTCAGTGAAATTCTCGGATTTCCAGTCCAGACAGCTTACTGTCACCCCCTTTACCACCATTTTTCTCCGGGCGAAAGTCGTTTTTAGGAACAACGTCCTTCACGAAAGTCGTAGAGAACTTCGAGATCTTCGTTTTAGACTCAAGAACCATCCTATTCGGCCAAGTATTGACCGAGTTACTGCCATCCAAAGTTTGGTCCAGATTGTGAGCATTCGACGCCCGTAGCACTTTCCAACTAGCTTATTCGGCCCCAACTAGTTTCGGATTAAGGTAAACTACTCCAACCCCGCTATCTCTAAGTATATGTAGCATACTTTCTTCGTAAGACTAGTTGATTGCATGATCTTGTAGAATTCTTCGAACCTACTATTCTAAGTATAATAGAAGTTATAAGCATGATTTCCTAAGTATCGAAGGCTATGTATTAGTAGGATTGCTTTACGTAGTTTACTTTGATCTTGTGAATATTTGATAGCATGACCTTGAGAATGAAAGATCACATGACTTTATGAACTCGTCAATAAACATATGTTGTTTTGAACTTCCAAAAAGAAGGTTATACGTTTTCATTTTTAAAGATAAAGTATTGTTTTAAAACGAAGTATTCGTATTTTGACCTTTTCAAAGATTGTAAGCTTGATAGCATATTGCTTGCCTTACTTGTGGTAATATAGAATTGGATGATCTTGCTAGTTGGTTTCAAGATTTCTTTAAAGTGATTTGTCCCGCCGCGGAGTCTATGCATGATTACGGGACACGACAACCGAGAAGTAGAAACATGACACTTTGGGAGTGGTTGATATGGATAAAAGGATTTTTGAAGCTACATTGTGGCCGGACTTGGTAGCCCAATGGTAGTATGAAAACCCGCAAGGTGGCCGGACTTGGTAGCCCTTTGTGTGGACTTGCGAAAACCGCAATGAGGCCGGACTTGGTAGCCCATTGTGTAGATTGCTAACGGAGTCGGACGTGGTAGCTTCATTGGTAATTGGGCTTGGTTATCCGTGGAGAGGAGCCAATGCAAGATTTGATAACGTGGCCGGACTTGGTAGCCCGTTGGTAACAAAGAATGAGAAATGATTTTGAAAGATGAGACACAAAACGATGAGTTGCGAAGGAGAAACACACGGAAACATGACACCAGCGATAGATAGCGAATGCGGATGTGTCATTGTTGTTGTTATTGTTATATTAATGCATGTCTTGTTATGACTCTTTATGATATATGCATGACTTGCTATTTGTAAGTTAAGGGTTAGTGGATTTTTGGATTATTCTATTGAGCTTTCAAGCTCATGGTGTTGCTTTATGTGACCCTGACATATTATACTGGTGGCGACGCTTGTATAATGTGTCAGACTTGTTAGATGAACAAGGGGAGCTGTACACCTTGGAGGCTTTTGGAGCTGAGGAACTTGCTAGGATGGAAGAAGAGAAGGAGCTGTAGATAACCTTAGATATCCATCCCTTTTGTGTAATAAAAGAACCCTTTGGGAGTTTATGATGTAATAAGGAGCCAGACTCTCTTTTGTTGTTCAATAAAATGTTTATTTAACGTACCCAAAATTCGGGGCGTTACAACTGCTGTCGCCGAGAATGACACCACCACATGCACATCGCCATGCCGCCGCTCATCATCTCCAAGCTGCCATCACTACCCAGATCCACTACAACCCTCAAGCCCAAAAGCCCCAAACTGCTGCACCTTGCTGTCGAACCACCACCGACCATCGCTGCATCCACCATGACCACCGCTGCATCACATCCTTAACCAAAACCTGCAACTAAAACCAGAAAAACAAATCCGATCCGCACCACCCCACCACCAGAAACGAAACCCAACACCAGACCACAACCACTGATACCATCGGCGAATCAATCGCAGCAGTGAAACGAGCCTGGAGCCCTAACGCCATCTGCCGTGACCCTACTTCGTCGTTAGACAGAACCGAAGCCATCCAACAATGAGCAACCGGTGAGAGCCCGACCGGATAGAAACGGATCGAAGCCGTTAAGCACAAACCGTCGCACCCAATAGTGAAAACGAACGATCCAACGCCAAAGGAAGAGGGAACGGAGGGGATCACTCATTCCCCGTCTATTTTGGAATTCCAATTCCTCTTCTAATTTGGAATTTCGAGAGAGATTTCCAAACCCCCTCTCTCTCTCTCTCTCTCTCTCTCTCTCTCTCTCTCTCTCTCTCTCTGCGAATACGGCTACTCCCAATCAGCCAGCTTTCTCCTCTGTCGCCTCCCCTCATGCAGCTCAGCCACCGCTGCTGCTCTCCCCGCGCCGGGCTAATCGCCGATCTCCGCATACATGCGCTTCCTCCAAACAACGACCCATCAATAATCACTGCTTCCTCCCGCTCTAATCAACATCTTTTTTAAGTAAGCTCTCAATTCCAGAAGTCGTATTTTCATAGTTTCACTGTATTTCAATATTTCGGTTAGGGTTTTGTGAGGATGAAGCTGTATGTATTTCAATATTTCGGTTAGGGTTTTGTGAGGATGAAGATGGCTGATTTCTTGCGTTATGTTGTTTGCTCTAACCTAAACAACATTTGGTTTATGTGGTGTTGATGGCTTCCAGCCAAACAACTGATTAGATAGAACAAAGTTCTCTCTCTTTTTCTCCCTCTTCTCTCGAAATTTCCCAATTTAAGTTTCTGAGAGAAACAAGTTTTTGAGTTTTTCTTTTATTTTGCAGGGTATGCAACCCTGGCCTCAAATGTTGTCTTGGGTCTTCCTATCCGATGAATGTTAGCAAAAGGGAACTCATGTTCTCTTTGTTGCTCTCTTCTTTTCCTTTTGGTCGTTGCAACTTAGATTGTGGAGTTGTGTAAATGCGTTGAATGAATGGAGCTTCTAACATGCCTTTTTGTCATTTGTGATTGCTCTTTTTTCCAAAATACCACAGTAGCTGCAATGAAGCAATCTGTGTTGGTTGATGGTGATAATATTTCAAGTGGGTTAGCCAATCATGGTTGTGGTTGTTTGTTAATCAACAAATTGGTAAATAAGCACAAGTACAATGTGATTGGTTTAGATTGAGATTCGTTACGAATGTGAAGTGTTTTCAGGCACAAGCACATACACTATCAAAATATACTACACCGTGCCTTCAGGGACATGCATTCGCTAGTTTTCAATAAGTTATAGCCATCCAATCAACTTCTTTAATAAATATATCCTCTCCCTTCCTGTTTCCTTACTTCTTTGGCAATGTTGCCATTTCTAGGGACAAACATATTTTTTTCATTTATTTAACAACGAGCCTTTTATTATCAAAACGTTTTCTTCTCCCTATCGTCAATCTTTGACTCTATCATTGGTAGGGGTATACCGGTCCGGTTTCGACCGGTTTTGGTGTATTTTTCGGTCGAAACCGGTTATCCGGTTTGGAATAAATGGAAACCGGAACCGGTCGAAATAATCCGGTCCGGTTCAGGCTCCGGTTTATCCGGTTTCGGTCCTTTTTCCGGTTTATCCGGTTTCAAGACAAACAGAGAAATAATACGCACCATCCCGTCGGCATCAACCGCCGGCGCCGTCACCGAGCTCCATCTCAGACTAGATCTGAGTTTGGGGTTTCAAACAAAACTAAAAATCAACAGACGTGGAGGGAAAAGGAGAGAGAGAGAGAGAGAGAGAGAGAGAGAGACTCATCTTTAACAGTCGCCGGCCGCCGCAAACCATCGCCACCGAGGAAGAAGAAGAAGGAGAGAGAGAGTCTCGGTCGTGCAAATCGAAAATCGCCATCGCCATCGCCTGAACTCCAGTCGGCGGGGTGTGTGAGGAAAGAGGATGAAATCTGGATTAGTAATTGGGGTTTGTATTTATATATCTAGCGTATTTATTTAATAAATATATTTTTTACACATAAAATTCACATCAGCTTGTGTAGCACAGCGGTAAGCTCTGGTCGGTTGAACCTTGTGGTCTCAAGTTCGAGGCACACCTTTTGCAAAATTTTTGTATACATGTGTAATCCGGTCCGGTCCGGTTTCGACCGGTTCGTAAGTCTCCCAAACCGGAACCGGAACCGAAAATGGAATTTTGAAATATTTCAAACCGGACCGGACCGGTTTGGAATGAAAACCGGAAAATTGATCCGGTTCGGTCCGGTTTTTCCGGTTCGATCAGTTTTTTCGGTTTTTATAATCACCCCTAATCATTGGGGTGTTGTGCATTGTCCACTCATCCATCAGAAAACTCTATTCAAGTGCTTTCTTCTATCAACTGAGGTAACAATAGAAAAACATTATAGAAACTTTCGTCATGCAAAAGAATAAACTTAGTTTTTTTTTTTTGTAACAAGTTGTTTCACCTATTTCTTGGACGCATGATTCAAAGTAGTAGTGCTTGATAATTTGTCTCAGTAGTAGGCCCGTAGTAGTCTTTTGATTTGAAGGGGGGAAAAACTCAAGTTGTAGCGTTCCGTTGCAAGAATCATTTTCAATGTTGAAGAAAAACAACATTCATTAACTTACGGGAAGTGGAGTTTTAAAACCATTCTTTTTTTCTTTTTCTTTTTTTTTTTTGATTAGTTGTTGGTCAAACTATATTGGATATGAGTGTGATATAAGTATTGGTTTATTATGACAGCTGTTAACGAATGGTTGTGCATAAGTTAATTACAAATTTCATTTGGGTATGTGCTTATACTTTTTCAATGGGTGTGGTATTATTTGTTGTGAAACTATTCTTAGAAGAAATTCGTTCAGTTTATCCTATTTGAAGAGAATTTTAAAAAATAAATTATAAAATTTTTCATTTGGGTTTGTTAAGATCATTAGAAGGGAAGGATAATTTTTTTTAAGTTTTAATAAAGAAAGTATTGTGTCGTGCCTTTTTTTTATCGGCGTGTTAAAGGTACGGACAATCACTAGTTTATTAAAGAACAAAGTGCACAATATAGATTTTACTTTGTTGTTGTCTGGTCCACACTTGTAGTAAATCCGATTTGACCACTCCTGTAGTAAATCTGATTCTTCTTGAATCAGGTGTTATACTAGAAGTTCTAGGCTCCCCAACTTTTTTTTAGGTATATTCGTATTCTTATTTTCAGTATTTAAAAATTTTATATCTTATTTTCAGTATTTAAAAATTTTATGAAAATATAGATCAAGTGACAGAATATGATAAACATTCCAAATATATTACGAAAATGGGACAGGGGCCATGTACTTCGTCCAATTAATTTTTTCATTATTTTCCGGATACATATACCTAAAACACAAAAGTCAAGCAACTTATTTTTGTCAAAATAGAACTCGGTGGCTCTATATAATGGTTTCAGTTTGTTTCGATTTTGATTTTTCAAATAATTGAGCTACGGTTCGGTTTCGTGAAAACTCAACCCAATATGAATCGAACCAAAATTATTAAAGGGCTAGACTTTTAATCCCTACCGTTCATCTAACCTTGTTATCTGCTCCAATTTATACTTTACGACCAAAAAAGCCCTAAACCAACGCCTACCCAAGACCCACCCCGTCGAAGACTTCGACACTTCGATGATCAGATCACGAGCTCGAAGTTCAAACATCAAAATCTCCATAAGGTTTATCTGAATATTTCCATTTAATGCATTTTTTGAATTTTTTGGGAACAAATCCTCAATATTTTTCTGAGATTTTTTTTTCTTGAAAAGTTAAGTCCAAACTGCCCGAATAAAAAACGGACCAAAAACAAACTGAACGGTTTTCTTAAAAAATAATCGGTTGCGGTTCTTGAGAATTGGAAAACCGATCGTATTGATTCGGTTTGAAAAGCCAAAAACCGACTGAACCAAGGCCCGTCTCACTAACAAAATAAGTATTTATTTTTTTTACCCAATAAGAACTCATGTTCCATTTTTACTTTCCTATTTTGCCTAGGATAGAGTAGAGTAGGATTAATGAATGACCAAAAAAAAAACTCCCATTCTACTTTTACCTTCCTATTTTGCTTTCTTATTTCTACATTTCAAAATCTTTGTCATTTTTTGATCGCTTATCTTTCAATTTATAATGAATTTCGTGATTTTGCGAACTGTGTATAAGAGAACTAATTGAAATTTATCAAAAAAAGTGCATATTATTAGTATATTTTTTGAGATTTATATTGAAAAATTAAGGATTCTTATTTTCTGTTTCAAAAACCAATTATTTTTTAAGAGACATTAGCAGAACGTGGCCTAAGCCGATTTTATCCCCAACTACCCCAGGGATTGGTTGGGTCGGTTGGACCAAATACAGCCCAACTCCGTGGCCCAATAAACCGGCCCGTTGTCCATAGTCCATTGTCCAGACCGACAAAGCCCTATATTTGCGAACTCTTCTGGACTCTTCACGTCTTGTTCCAGAACCTTTGAGTTCTTTCCAAAGGGTCGGTTGATCTTGTGGTGTTCTTTCTCCATATCTAAACCAACTCGAGCTCTTCTACTCCCCTTCTCGTTTGTAGACCTAAATTGCAAATCGATCAGGGTTGGAACCAACCGAACAAACTTCAGCAGTTCCGGCAACGTTAGGAACAGGTACCCCCCCTCTCTATCTCTCTCTAGTAGATGCTTTTTTACTTTTGTTTACCATATGCGATCCGTGTGCACGACTACCTTGCATGGACCTCGCAGAAGTAAGAACTGGGTTTAGAGGATGAGAAATTTTATTTTGTATTGAACTAATATGGGTAGAAGACGATGAGTTGTAGGATGAGAATTGGGTTTTGTATAACTTCTATTAATGTGTTACTATTTGATTAATTTACATATTTGCCGATGTTAGCCAGCCTAAAAAAAATGTTCCTTTATATGATAGTATAGTTATACAACTCGCCACAATTAGAGCTTTTCTTGCTTCTTGTTTTCGGAAGAAAGAAACGAACTTTATCTTACATTAGGGTTTTTTTTTTATTTTTTTGCTGTTTGTCTCCTTGATCGAATCTAGTAATGGCGAAAGAAGGACCCAATTGGGAAGGACTGCTCAAGTGGAGCCTCGCTAACTCTGATGGTACTCGTCCTCCTCGTAACTTGAGGTACCCTTCTATCTCTATAACAGTTTGTCTATATTTGTATGAATGGATAAGTTATTAGTTTTACTTTGAATATTGTGATTTTTGGTTGTCCTCACTGTTGCTTTTGGTGGTGGTGCTAATTGATCTCTTCTTATTCAAGTGACATTTGGGCTCATGGTTGAGTTTTGCTTTGTGTAATTTTGCAATCTTGACATGTTTTCGGGGATTATTGCGGTGAGATATTGTAGAATTAATCATTTGGGGCCCGTTTGTTTGATTGGATATGAGTGTCTGTGTGTATGGATAAAATAAAATTGTTATGTGCACACTTCTGTTGATGTGCTTCACCAATGAGTGGAATCTTTTTGACATTGATTAGTCGGTCCAAGACCAATGCTACTCATTCTGATCATGGGTTTTTTATATCTCAATGTTTGAGATACAATACCATGGGGATGGTGAATTTGTGATATCATTAATCGAATCACTATCAGTCCAATGAGATTACGTATCCTGTGAGATCCCATCACTATCATTCATGTCAAACAAATTAGCACTAAGTGAATAATAGTATAGCTAAACTTTGGAATTTGGAAACTGATATTACTGATTATGAAGCTTGGGGTTGCTTTGGTGGATGGGCTCTTAATGAGCAGGATATGGTATGAAGCCCACTAATCCTAGACAGCTACAGATGTCAAAAGTGACCTAGTTTATGTTGTAAGCATTCGAGTAGCTATTGTACTGCAGGGAATTCCTTTGATTCTGAATATTTTGCAGTGACTACGAAAATGACGGTGAAGTATAGCTGATTGGCAGTGTTCTAAATGGCGGCCGCCAAGGCCGCCTAGGCTCCGCCTAGGCGCTTGGAGGTACTCCGCCGCCACGCCAATACCCCTTGGCGTTTGATTTGGCGCCCAGGGAGGTATGGCGGTGTTTGGCGGCCCTTGGTGGGCTCGGCGGCGTCTTTGGAGGCTTAAAATGTATACTATTAACCTAGAAAGGCTAGGATCAAAAGTACAAAAACTAAAAGGCCTTATTATGTAATTTTACAAAATCATATCTATATATATTACAATTACATTTACATCCCCCATTCAACACTCCGCACTCCAGTCGATCAGAGCTCTAGTCGACACCATCGTCTCTCTCTCTCTCTCTCCCGCCGGTATGTCTCTCTCTCGCTCTCTCTCTCGGCTCTCTGAGTCTCTCTTTCTCACTCTCTCTCTCTCTCACAGTGATCTGGTCACACACAAAATGATCGTTCTGGTGTTGGGTATTTCACAGTCCCCACAAATTGTGCCTGAATTTCTTAAATCGCCAAAATGTCAATTCAAAATCTTATCTATATATATTACTACTTAATTTCATTTGGGTTTGTACTTTGAAGTTTGAACTTGTATTATGGATACATGGAATATAGTTTGATTGGATAATGGTTTGTTTAAAAAAAAAAAAAAAAACCGCCGAATTGCTTGGCGCCGCCTAGGCAGCTTGGCGCTTGGAGGTGGGTCTCCGCCCTACTAGCGCCAAGCGCCATTTAGAACCTTGCTGATTGGCGAGTCAGTCAGGATTAGTTAATGAGTTTATCAGGAGTTTGTTATAGTGGCGAAGGCTGTTGAGATTTTTAAAGCTCAACTGGTCACTTTTTCTCCTATAGTTCTGCATATAAAGAACCATATGCATATTATGAGGATGGAATGGAAAGATTGATTTATTTTAATTCAAATAAGCTTGTCGCTTTTGGCATGGACATTAGAGTAGTACGTTTTGGAAATTGTGGGATCCTACTAATACTATCAATGTGGTCCTACCAAAACAAGTTTTTGTCATCCCAAATTAACTCTAAATTTCTCTTCTTTTCTGTACTTTTTAAGTGAGGAGGACAGAAAATGGTTCATGGAAGCTATGCAATCTCAAACTTTGGATGTGGTCAAGCGAATGAAAGAGATAACTCTCGTTATGAAAACTCCTGAGCAAGTCCTTGAGGAGCAGGGAGTTACTGCTTCAGACATTGAAGGTATTAAAAACGCAGTCTCAAATTGGGATTGTGTGAAATGTTTAAAGAGATTGAATTCAATTGTTTTTCACTGATCTTGCTTTCTTTCAGATATGCTAGATGAGCTACAGGAGCATGTCGAGTCCATTGACATGGCTAATGGTAAGGGCATTCTTGATTTGGAGTCTGGCTCTTCCTCTTCCTCATTTAAGTGATGTCTTATTTAGTGCCATATGGACATTTTGTTTTGGAATCTTTCATTTCATGGTTGCTAGAATTTGTAGTTCTAGAATGTCACTTACTCTCTCAAGTCCAGTTGAACCCTAGGAAATGATTTCTGCTCATTTAACGATGCTTTTAACTTGCGTTATTTGAAAAAGCTAGAATCTTTATTTCATGTTCTCTTTCTTTCTTTCATTATGGTTGTGCCTTGTGTGCCGATCATATAAAAAAAGAGGTTGTGCCTTATGCATGTTATCATTCAAGGTATTAGCCTCAGGAAGAACAATTGAATAGTTTATTACCCAAATTATCCCCATTTCTGACCTTTTGCAGCATCATTAGCATGCCATTGTGCTTTATGCCTTATATACTTCGGTAAATTGGGCTAAGGTCCATTTTGAAGGTGTTTTTGGACGTTTAGTCCAACCCAAATTATAATAGTGGTGGAGGTCCATTACTGTAACATTTATAGTGGTGGAGGTCCATTACTGTAACATTTATAGTGGTGGAAGTCCATTACTAGACAAAAATGCCCCGACTGCCCCTTACTATCTATATAATGTGTTAGGGTACCCTAGGATTTTAGGGTTTTAGGGTACCCTAGAGTTTTAGGGTACCCTAGGATTTTAGGGTACCCTAGATTTAGGCACTTTCATAGGAGTTTTAGAGTGCACTTTCCTATTATAGGGTTTTAGCAATTTAGGCACTTTTGTTGGGTATTTTAGGGTTTTAGGCACTTTTATAGGGTACCTTAGGGTTTTAGGCACTTTTATTGGGTACCCTAGGGTTTAGGCACTTTCATAGGGTGCCCTAGGGGTATTTTTGGAACGCGTGTCCATATAAGAACGGGAACCACTACGAAAAGTTTAGGTGGACTGGAACCACTACGAAAAGTTTAGTGTGTCCTTATCAACAAGGCTCCCTATATACTTCTGTTGATTAATTTTAGTCGCTTCTACTCATCTGGATATTTTCCTTTGGAGTTGCATTTTCAAGAAAGCATTCCTGGGATGCAAAGTTTGGAAATTCCTGAACTGCTGGTGTTATTAATATCTGTGTTCATCTGCATATTGTTGAGGCCTTGAATTCAACAAGTTCCTACTGAGGTTCTGCATTGGGTTCAATGCATTGTGTAGATGCTAGTGTTTTCAAAATTACCTGAGTAGACGAAAGTGTTAAAATGCCCATTGAAAAGTTTTGAAAAGTGTAGATTCATGGGTAAAATGTGTTGGTCAGTCAACATCATGGATTACCGATTCAGAAGGTTAAAATGGCAGCTTGTTTAGGTTTACCATGTAAACAATGAAAGTTTCTGTAGGTTGTAATGAATGAAGTGGTATTCGCATCTGTACAAAGCAGTTACTTGGTGCTTTGGCTGACTGTTCATATCTGACAGATCTTAACTCAATTGGTGGATTGGTTCCTCTCCTTGGTTACCTGAAGAACTCCCATGCTAATATTCGAGCTAAGGCTGCAGATGTTGTCACCACAGTTGTTCAGAACAACCCAAAGAGTCAACAACTGGTGATGGAAGCAAATGGCTTGGAACCTCTGCTTTCGAATTTTACTTCAGACGAGGACATTACTGCTCGTACCAAAGCACTTGGAGCAATATCCTGTGAGTATTTTTTTCCCTGCTGTTGAATTTTTATTTATGTTAACGCTACACTTAGAAATGCTTCTGTACTATTTGGGACTCCGCTGCATTTTTTTCCTTGTGACTTATGGTGGATGGATTTAAGGAATTTTCTAATCATGGTGTGGGTGTGTTTCAGCTTTAATCATGCACAACAAGCCGGGAATTGCTGCATTTCGTCTTGCAAATGGTTATGGTGCTCTGAGAGATGCTTTGAGTTCAGAAAATGCGAGATTTCAAAGGTAACCTGTGTTAATGACTCAATTGACTTAATATATCAATTGTGGTGCCATTTTGATTTTCATCACTTTTCCGTGACTATGTTTCTATTTTGAGTCAAAAAATATCACACAAATCTAACAAAAATGAAGAAAAGACAAATAACACGCAAAATGAAGAAATAAGTTAAGTTAAAAAGAAAGCAGCCTAAGTTATTATTTGGCCCTCTCTTTTTTTATTTTTTTTACGTCCTTTTGAACCTGGATTATTTTATGGTCAAAGGTCTGTCACGGTCCTTTTCATCTGAAGAGTGGAGTCGGAAAAGTGAAGAAAATTAGACGAGGATCAATTTCTAAACAAGGGGCCCCTATAGGCAAAACAAGACACCATTGCGGAGAAGTTAGTCCAAGCTTCTGAATTTCTTATGAAGTTTGTTACGTTGCAGGAAAGCACTCAACTTAATCCACTACCTACTACGGGAGAACCAGTCTGACTGTAATGTAATCACTGAGCTTGGGTTTCCTCGGATTATGATGCACCTTGCCTCCAATGAAGATTCAGAAGTGAGAGAAGCTGCACTTCGCGGCCTCCTTGAGCTTGCCAAAGACAGGACTGATGGTACCCAGGGTGGTTTTGGGGAGGAGGATGAGAAACTGAAGCAAATGCTTCAAGATCGGATTAATGGTATTAGTGCGATGCCTATTGAGGATCTTGGGGCTGTCAAGGACGAGAGGCAGCTTGTGGATTCCCTCTGGAATGCCTGTTTTGACGAGCCGTCTTCTCTTAGGGAGAAGGGGCTTCTTGTTCTTCCAGGGGATGATGCACTTCCACCTGATGTTGCCAGCGGGCATTTTGAACCTCCACTGAGAGCCTGGGCTGCGAATCCCGAAGTTGGTAGGAATGCTAGTACTGAAAAGAAGGAAACCCCTTTTTTGCTTGGTCCAGGTCCTTCAACAGAGGATAGAACCGGTCTCCAAGTTAGCTCAAATGGAGATGCTGATGCGCGTGACCACCACCGTAGTGACTAGTGACCGAAGACAGTAATGTAGCTTGGTGTGTTCATATGTTTAGTTGGTCGCGTTTTTGTGGAATTTCTTTTTTTCTTTATTTATTTTTACCCTGTGTAACAATGCGCTCTCTCTCTCTCTCTCAGATGTTTGTGTGTTAGTATTGTGATATGGCCACTGGTTTTGTATAAACGTTTTTGGAACACAAGCGGCTCTGCATGATATTACATTTCAAGGGAAATGACAAGGAAGGTGGTACTATTTTTGATGTTGAATTGTTTGTAATGTGATGGTTCTGGGCATTACCATTAATAGTTCATGCGGTGATTATCGAGAGATTTGGAATTTTACTGTATGATAGTCATGTCCATAGGAAAGTGACCACCTGCACGCCTGGATGAGGCCTGAGCTACTTGTAAATGTAGAATTTTGTCTTGTCTTTTTTGAAAAGAGGAAGAATTTTGTCTATCTACGTCACAAAATTTGCTCCTGTTTCAACTCCAACTAATAGGTTACCTCAAAATTTACTTGCTGTCCGGGGAAGCTGCTTGCCTGCTTCAAGACCTGTTCCGTTCCAACAATGAAATCTGTTATTCAAAAACTATGATATGGAACAATGAAATCTGGTATTCAAAAGTTATGATTTTAGCTTGCAGCATCCAGTTCCTAAGAATTGGTTTTCGTCACTGATCTGTGTTGATTGCTCCAATAGGTTGCAGACTTGCAGTCAGAGGCATGGAGCACCATAAGCAGAACACAAAGGTAAGAAGTCTCTTGAGAACTTGTTTGATGGGAAATTTGGTTCCATGGATGGTGGAAAGTTTCTTTGATTGAGGAACAGTAAGGTATTTTCTTTCTTGTTTTGATACTTGGAAGTTTGATCTCTGTTAATTTTAGTCGCTTATCTGGCTTGGCACTTGATTCTGAATGAGCATCTCACATTCCCCCACTGAGTTGTGGAATGAAATTAAAGCAAAAGTATGTTCAAGTTTCATCCTCTCTCATTTGAGTGTTTTCTTGATTTGAGGCCAAAGGTAATTGATGAATTGGAAACATCTCTTATCCATTTGTATTTACCTAGTTGGTATCTTTGTTTCTTGTGTTCTCGGGAGGAATCCGATCTCTTCAATCTTGGTAACAAAGAGTCTGAGGTCGGGTTGTACGACATACATCTCCGTTGAATAATTACAAGGTTACCTTAGGATGAAGTTCCATGGACCTTCTAATAAGCTAACATTGCCTTTTACTAACCAAATATATGGGAACACAAATTGCTGGAAAGGAAAATGAAAGGGATCTCCAACACTAACACACTTCATTTCCTAGTGTTGATCTCATTTGGGTGGGCAGAAAGTGATGACATAGCGTGAAGCCCTGCACTTGTTAAGGCTAGAAGAGTCATCGAAAGCGAAACTATAGGCTTTAGGACATATTGCCTTAAACAGGTGAGAAAACAGTGTTGGTTTGCAAGTTTGGGGGTTCCCATAACTCCCAGTGCAACAATACTTGGCCGATTGCATAGCCAAACAAGCACTCTTGCACCCCACCACTTTCCCTCCTATCCTCTCCTCCAACATCGACGGGCAACAAATGTTCAAATCCACCACGCATGCCGCCACTCCACACCCGATACCGCCTCCCACAGGAGCCATTGATACCGGCAAGTTGAATCCATCCACCAAGCTCACGTCGTAGAAATGCAAGGGCGAAACTGATGTCCCGAGTGTCATTTCCACCACCGTGGCCGGTGGTACTCCGCCCATGCCCCGACAGTGGAGTTGGTTAGCGCAATCTCCGGTTTCACAAGTGCCTTTTCCACTGGAGTCGAAGCTGCAACCTTGCCTGTAGTGGCAGAGGCAGAAATTTTACGTCAGTATTCGCAACTATTAGACAAACTCTCAACAAACTTTTCCGTCACAAGTAAAAAAACATTGATACTAATTAAACATAAGAACAAACTGGTACATTTGTCTTCTACGTTAGATCTGGACTAGTTTTCATGTACTGGAAATTTTGCATGATACTAAGATAGTTTCATTAATTGTCTCCGCCACTACTTGCCTGGCCCAAATTCTCCCTGACCACTTCTCTGGCACGTCAATGACTGATTCCTCACCGCTGCTCAGTTGAAAGCCCCCATCTTTTGGCGTAGGCTGACCTGCGCCACCTAGCATTCCCGGCCATATGCTTTCATTGCAGTTGTTTACAAGTATAAGTTGAGCCCCATCTGCAATAACGAAAAGGAAAAAAATTAAAAAAATTATTGTGTTGCTTAGTGAGTAAATAACCAAAGACCATTCCTGTTTTTCAAGACTGTAACGTTATACACAATTTCGTCGGCCACAAACCCACATAAAACACAACCATCTTGCTACCGACTCATTGTCTGCAGTGAAACAGACTTCGAGTATGATTTCACACATAAACGAGTAGGAAACGGGTCTAACAAAACAATGCATATGAAGCTATTGAATGAGACCAAACCACGTAAAAGAATGTAGGAGGAAAACAATGTACTTGTGACAGAGAGAGAGGACAATAAGAACAGAAAGCAGAAGACATGTGAGGAAGGTGGCATTGCTCAAGTAATTGATGTTGTTTTTGGAGAGACAGAGAGAGGGAGGGGTCTCTGCAGTTGTGCCAAAAATGTGGGGTTTGGACAACTGCTTCCGATGTGAAGTGCAAGTGTAAAACAACCTCGTTAACTGCTGTGCCTCCCTTTGGCATCGGTTTTATAGCTTATCTTAGCTCCTTTTTCACTTTTTCACTTTTTAGACATAAGGGGGCATATGTGCATTGCTTCCACTGTGAAGTACAAGTGTAAAACAACCTCGTTTACTGCTGTACCTCCCTTTGGCATTGGTTTTATAGCTTATCTTAGCTCCTTTTTCACTTTTTACACATAAGGGGGCATATATGCATTGCTTCCAAGGGAGGGTTTGCTCTTGTGCAAGTGGTACATTTACTAGTTTATCATGAAAGATACCTCATTCAATAGGAAAACAATAGTGCCGGACGCTTTCTTTTGTACATGGGTGACATCCCCTTGATGTCTTTTCAATAAAATTTATACAATGGTGCGGGAAGAACATGTTCATAGGGCCGGAGGAACATGTTCCCGTTATGTATTGAGTTGGATTGTAAGTTGGATCATTTGTGTATGCCGTAGCCTAGAGAACCGCTTAATCGATGTTACTTGTTTGCAAGGGATCAAAGCATGTTTCTTCATTTCTCCAATGATTCCGTGTCCTTAAAATTGTTGCGGTCGATGGATATCCGACAGCACTATATGGAGCGAATCTCAAATTACAAAACATTTTGTTAGCACTGTCGAGGCTTTGGAAGAGATTGGGATTGAGAGGATTTGGGACGTCCAGTTTTTTTTTTTTTTTGGAAATGGCCTTAGTGGCCCTCCCACGAAAAAATTAGACTGGACGCCCAATGGGTGGGGGAGAAGCCGTTTCTTTTGCTTAATTGTATTTGCTTTGGGCCTCTAAAACCAATCCCTCTCTCTCTACGGTCCCTAATACGAGTAAGTTTTTGGGCAATTTACCTCTAGGTCCAGAAAATAGAAAGTAATTCCCACCAAGTCTCCTCTAATTAACGAAACACTAAAACCCTATGAAAGTGCCTAAAACCCCAAATATTGAAAGTGCCTAACCCCTAGGGCACCCTATGAAAGTGCCTAAACCTCAGAGTACCCTATAAAAGTGCCTAAAACTTTAGGGTACCCAATAAAAGTGCCTAAATCGCTAAAACCCTATAATAGGAAAGTGCACTCTAAAACTTCTATGAAAGTGCCTAAACCTAAGTCCTAGGGCTCTATGAAAGCACCTAAACCTAAACTTTAGGGTACCTTAAACCCTAGGGTATCCTAAAATCTAAAATCTTAAAGTACCCTAAAACCCTAGGGTACCCTAAAACCCTAAAATCCTAGGGTACCCTAAGATTTTAGGGTACCCAAAGGTACTAGGGTACCCATTAGGGTACCCTAAAACCCTAGCATACCCTAAAACCCTAGGGTGACACTTCTATTAATGATAAATGTATTTTTGTAAAAGTGGACTTAGTGGTAATTAAGTACTTCATCTCTCCTTAATGGGAATTAGGTGTCACTTTTCTGTACTTAGAGGTAATTAACTCTAAGTTTTTTGTCCAATTATTATCCCGAAAACCTCCTCCAAACACCAAATTAGTGATGGATAAAAACTTTTTAATTAGAGGAGTTGCAAAGGAATCCAAATAGTGGTTTTGTTTAGTGATGAAAGTAAGGGTACTTACTTGGAAAACACTAGAAGGGTTTGGGGTTGTAAAGAGACATGATATTATGGATCTTACTTTCTCATCCTTGTCCCATAAGCTAGATAGCCTTTCTGAACCCACATTTCAACTGGTTGAGCATGTATGCTAGGGCGGCTTTACAAAGAAGTGGAAAGGGTCCAAAGAATATACTTTTTTTTTTTTTTAATGTACTTCGGCCTCGTACAATTGTCAATATTGGAACAATCGTACGAAGCCGAAGTGAGTGAAGACCCACTTGAAGTCAGTAAGTAAAGATGATAGCCCAACAACAATAATATAAACTCTGTTCAATAAATTGTCAACCAAACCACTACCTTTTTTTTTTTTCAGATAAGAGTTATTTATCATAAATATTTTCTTCCACGTTCTTGTCAATGCTAATCTTAAATCCTAGAGCAGCCCCTTCATGGCTCAGTTTGAGCCTGTATAGTTGCTTGACTTGTATGGTTGTGATTTGTGAACTCCTTTGATTTCAATTTTTTGTCTTTCTAAAAACTGGATGTTCGGGCCAGGTTGTCCATACCTCAACTAATTCCGGGCCTCTGAAATTAACGTCCGGGCAAACCCTCCAGTGACTCTGAGGTTTGGAATATTTGGCCTCCATGAGATTTGAGCATTCCGCACTCCTGCTGAGTCGTCAAACTTATCCACCAAGGGATTCGTGGAATTTCTGTGGATTGCATCGGGAAAAATCTGCCAAAGCTAGGCAGATAGATAGACTCCATTGACCGACCTCATGGAGGCAAGCACTTATTACTTTCTCAATTCTCATGTCCATTTGGTGAACTTTGTTACACAACTATTAATTTAACGACTATAATGTGTATTGAGGATAAGCTTTTATAACTTTATAGGAAGAATGCTTGAAGTCTGGATCTGGAATGAATTGCACAGTCCGCTTCCAAGAATTAAGTATTGATGGTTTATTTTATTTAAGATCTTCTAAGTTTGGAAGCAAAGAGCTCATTTGTTTGCTAAAATAACCAAAAGATTGCACATTCCTTTCCGGTTCATTGTTTCAATAAATCGGAGGGCCAATACCACCATCCACTAGCAGGAATCTAATCAAAACCGGAGCAAAATCCCAAACAGGTTATCATGACACACAGGTTGATAGTACGCGAGTTGGAGTTGATAGACCTTCTGGCTAATTCAACCAAACGTAAGCTCCCTCTGTAGTGACTGCTATATATCACTAGAATGTTCCACCGGATTTATGCATCTATATTGATCGGTATTTTTTTTTGATAACTCAGGTGTTTGGGCCAGCTTTCGTGCAGCTCGATCAACAAATCATTTGGCTCTCTATCCTTGTACTTCTGTAGTTCTGTTTTCGGTGATTAATCAAATTGCCTCGTTCCGTGAGGTTCTCAAATTCTTTTGACTGTAAAACTCATATCATGTTCATAAAATGGCAAACAAATAAGAGTCAATTTATGCATCTGGGATGTGCTCTGACAGCTTGAGAAGGAAAACCTTGAATAAGTTACAGGTTTTAAAACTTCAAGCGCTGTTGACATACTGCTCGCTAATGCTCCCTCTTCTGATTGAATGCTCACAGAGGGAGATCAAGACCTTTCCCAATTTCCACCCCAATCACTTCAAGGATTCCCTTGTTTATGATCTGAAAAACAATAGACGTCGGCCCAACGAATTAAAAAAAAAAAAAATCATATTTATAGGTATGCGTAAAGAACTCGTAGGATTTGAAACTCTCTAACAATCAATCTAGCGAGCGCTCTCAACAGGATCAACGTAAAGAGTTCTTTCCCGTGAAAGAGGTTTTATCTGTTTCACGCCCCTTTGAGACTCCGAAAAAATTGAAAAACCCCATAAATCTGGAGGGAGTCGACTAAAAACATCTCGAAAAAGATCAAACACTGGTTCTTTTATTTCTTGTGTGAACTTGCACCTTTATGAATGGAAGCGGACGAATGGCTATAGCCGTATCTGAAAACATATCTTGGGGAAATGAAATCTCGCTTCGTTTTTCATTGGAAACTAGAGTAAGGAGTAGATTTTTTTTGGGTTTTCTATATCTGATTTGACCTGTCGATAAGTACGCAATCTCAAGTGTACGATTCATGATTTTTTTTTTTTTTTTTTGGTAACTATGTACGATTCATGATTTGTTTGAGCAACAGCAATGAACTAATAACCAAGTACAGTTCTAAAGAAAGAAGAGAAGTGAAAGTAGCTCACCAATTCCACAATGAAAGTCCCAATGAGGCCAATCATACAAGCTCTAGAGTTCCATATTTCCGCAGTCCTTGTGAACCCAGCAAATGGTGCTTTGAACTTTGGCTCCGCTTTCGGCAATTCTACCTAAGAATTACAAAAATCCATTTGGATTCAGTCAATCTTTATGCAGAAACAAGTTGTAAGCAATATTTCTACTGAGAAGAGTAAAAATCCCAGCAAAAAGAACATACCCCTGCAGGAAGCTTAGCAGCCTGGATCTTGAAAGCGACGCGGTCTCGGGAGGTTTTGATGCTTGGTTTTGGAACATGGAAGAGGGAGAATTGAGGATTTTGATGGTTGATTGTTGGGAGGAAAGAGGACGAAATTGATGGCAAAGCAGTAGCCATTTTGCTTTGGTTCCTGCTACTGTAGCCACTGCTTTCTTTATCTCTTATGGCTTATCAACTGCCCTTCAACTTGGGCTTTGAGCATTAATCCTCTGGAACCCATCCTATCCTAGTGGAGAAACAGAGAGTGTGGTCCATCTTGAGAGCTTTCAAGCTTTGGACCTACTTGGTGACATATAGTAGTTCTTTTCAGCATTCTTGTTTTCACTCAGATGCTAAAACGTGTTTTAGTTTTAGTTTTAGTGGCTTCGACTATCTTAAAATTGGTTAACTTTCGAATAACTTTTCGTAAAATAAAATATATTATTTTTATGATCCGATCCCATCATCTTTTAGTAATTTGAATACCCTCTTTATCTATAAAAAATAGGTTTCGATCCGATTTAAGTTAGTTTGATTCAAGGATTTTTCCGAAACAATTTGTTATTTGACTTGTTGAGGGTAAAGTCGTACTATATTTTGATGTATAAATAACTTTGCAGCCAAACTAAATTGGTTAGAAGTAGGTTAGACAAGCTTTTCAATTGTTCAAACCACATGCAAATCAGAGTTCACGAGTGTCGTGGCAAGGATGCAAAGTTTGGTCGATTTTGAAATTTCAAGAATGTGCCCAGGGCACAATGGAAAGCGCTTGGGGCGCACGGACTGGCGTCTGATGCGTCAATTAGTCGAACTTTGCGGGTTTTCATTGTGCACTCCTGAGCTCTGATTTTCACAAGGTCTAAACCGTTAAAAAGCTTGTTGAGTGTACTTGCTAACCCAAATGGTTTGGGTTTAGAAAGATATGACCAATTTACTCTTAGCGAGTTGAAATATAAATCATTCTGGTAAAATGCTCGTATCTCCTTCATTTTAAATCGGATAAAGACTTATAATATATCGATAAAGAGGATTTTTAAAGTTCTAAAAGTCGGTTGATTCCAACCATAAAAATAATAATGTATAGTTTATGAAAAGAGAGTAGCAATTAGACCGCTACAAAAAATTTTTGAGCACTACCTCCTCTCCACTATCAACACTATCACCATAACACTATCTCTACACCACCATCAATTCACCATCTAGTCCAACATCACTTCTCCACCACTACCACCACACTTTTCCTTTGCTACCATCGTTGGCACCACACCACAACCCTAGCACCTCAGCCTTCATTCAACAACTACGTACAACCAACACCACCACTACAACACCACGACTATCACACCTCAACATGCAACTCCACCACCACTACCATCACTTTAACACCACATAACCACAAAAGTATGAGAGTGCGGCACAGCAAGAGTGAATGTTTTAGACATTGAGTGTAAAGTTTGGGAGATATTTTGAATTTTTTTCTCTTTTTAAAGTGATAATATTTGCAATGTTTGTTTTGGTGGTGGTCGTGGTTTTGAAGTGTTGGGGATGAATGTTTCTGAAATATTCTCAAATCCAAAACAATTTAGAAAATCGTTATGTTTTAAATTCCAAAAAACACTCTTCGATATTGGAGATTGTGCTTGCGAAGTGATTGGCAATAGATTTCAATATTATGAACTTTTGAAACTATTTTGTGGTGTCGGTGGTGGTGAAATAACATTGGTGGTGGAGTGCTGGTGAGGTGGTTGTCGTGATAGTGCGTGAAATGATGGGAGGAGGTGGTGATGGTGCAACGATGAAGTGATTATTGTTGAGGTTATAAAATGGTGGTGGTGATGATGGTTTGGTAGTCGTAGTGGTCAAGTGATATTTTTGGTGATATGGACATTAGAATTTGGCTTCATAAACGTATAAGTCTTGTCTTGAGCGTATGTCCTAGGCAAATTCTAATGTTTAAACAGATTTTGTGTGCTTTGATGAAGTCTGGAAAGCCTTATGAATTCTCTCAAACTCGATCTATAAGAAATGAACAAATACCATAGAACCGGGAATGCGAGTACTGAATGAAATATATATAGAATGAAGGGAAGGGCTCGAAAACGTGTTTTAGCCTTAGTGGCTCTAACAATCTTAGAATTGGTATTACTTTTGAATAACTTTTCTTAAAACAAAATTTTTAATTTTTATGATTCGATCCCACCATCTTTTAGTACTTTGAATACCCTCTTTATCGATAAAAAATAGGTTTCGATCCGGTTTAACATTACTTTGATTCAAGGATTTTTCCGAAACAATTTGTTATTCAACTTGTTGAGGGCAAAGTCATCCTATATTTTGATGTATAAATAATTTTGTAGCCAAACTAAATTTGTTAGAAAGTAGGCCAATCAAACTTTCCAACGGTTCAAATCACATGCAAATCGGAGTTCGGAAGTGTCCGTGGCAAGACCGCAAAGTTTGGTGGGTTTTGAAATTTGAAGAATGTGCCCAGGGCGCAATGCAATGCGCCTGGGGCGCACTAACACTCAGTTTTTGGTCAAACTTTGCAGGGTCGCTTCGGATGATCCCGAGCTCCAATTTTTGCACAGTTGGAACTGTTGGAAAGCTTCTCGAGTGTACTTTCTAACCCAAGTAGTTTGGATTTAAAATTATTTGTACATAAAAAGATATGACCAATTTACTATCAGTGAGTTGAAATATAAATCATTCCAGTAAAACACTTGCATCTCTTTCATATTATATCGGATAAAGACCTATAATATATCGATAAAGAGGATTTCTAAAGTTATAAAAGATAGTTGATTCCAACCATAAAAATAATAAAGTTTAGTTTATGCAAAGGGAGTTGCAATTAGACCGCTACAAAAATTATTTGAGCACTAATACCCTCTCCACAACAAACACTGTCACCGTAACATAACCTCTACACCACCATCTTGTCCACCATCACTTTTCTACCACTGCCACCTCACTTTCCAGTTCTGCTATCACCGTTGGCACCACACCTCAACCCTAGATATTTCAATCTATCAGCACTACATTTCAAGTTCAACTTCTAGTGCCACCACAACGAATCAAGAGTATTCTCTATTCAAGATTTTTTCACCCCATTGTTAACCATAGTTGGAGCTTTGATTCTCCCCCAATAGTGACACATCTTTCTCCACATCTGCTACACTCTGTCAGCGATTCAAAATCCTTTGTTATGCTCTCCACATATCCAACTTCTTGTCGATCAAAGTCGGTTTTAGCAACACATCCTTTGGAAATACAAGATCGCATCCGTTCTACGCACCTATCTCTTCTTTGTTATGTAACGGAAATGAATGTGTCGGAAATGAGTACGATGAGAAGCATAGGATGTGATAGGCCGAAGGTCAAGTTGAGCAACGAGCAGGGCATGGTTCTGCATCCAGTGGATACCAAATAAAAGCCAAAATTTTACAACTTTCATACAAGTTGCCCAAATTTTCATCTATTAAGAGAGAGAGAGAGAGACCTAGAATTTATGGAACTCTACCGTTATGTTTAAACAATGGGAATAAGTATTACAATTCAAACAATGGAGAAGCACATCACATCTACTGGTCTTTGTTCATCCAACCACCACCACCTAAACTTTCACGAACTTCGTTACACAACCACCCGTAAATACCACTGCACAGGGGGCGAAATCTCGATGGAATGCCCATAATCTATCCGGTGCCAGAGAAACAGTCTCCCACTCTCGTTTACTGCAACTCATATGAAGAGAAACTGAAACCCGACCTTCCTTCATGGTTGGATTTCAGCTCCAGTTTCTGAAATGGACTGCACACAAAGTTTGACATGTCTTCATCAGTATGTGCTTTTTCCGTTAATGTTGAGGGGGAAATAGGAAAGACAACTTTTTTCTTAACAATTATGCTCTATGACAAGTGAGTCTGGAGTTATACTGAACTGTGGAATCCTATGATCAGGATTGCAAACAAGGACGATGCCTACCTGCTATTGGGATCATAATAGAAGCCATTGATGGAGCCGTCACTACAAGAGAAGCAAACATAGTAAAAACCGGCTATAGTTAACCCACAGTCAGTTCCAACATTCACGAAGTACTGCTCTTTCCATCTCTGCAGAGCCAACAAAGCAAAGAGAAAGGCATGCCGTTAGTAAAAGAGAGAAAAATCATTAACGCACGAATGGAATTGAAAAATACGTTACCATGAATATGTGGGGATAGCTACTCAGGTCGAGAGATCTTCCGCCATCAACTTCCACTTGGCTCTGTAAAACGCTTCGTCAACAAAGAGCACAAGATTGTGATAGATACCAGTATACCACATAGTTTGAATAGAAATATAGGGTACTTACCAAAAGGGGAGAGAAAGATGGAAACTTGGTCCAGTGCCTTATGTCTACTTCTGACCTGTTAGCAGTTTGAAGAATGACTATGAGGGAAAGGGCTCACTCCATCTATAGAGGTAGAGAAATTACATTAACAATAGATTATTTTTCGGTAATCTAGAAAGATAAACTAATGTTTTCCATGGCATAGACACAAAAAGAAAACAAAAAATGAACAAAAGAAACAATGAGACAAAGAACACACGTCGCTTCCCATTTTCCAGTGAAGAATGTATGATTCTTTGCATCAACAATTTCCCCTTCCCAGAAGGTTACGACCTGAGATATCACATAAAGAAGAATGAAAATATCAACGAAGTTAAATAATGAATAGTGGAAATAAATGATCACATGAGTTGTACTACAATAGCAGGTAAAAGGCTCAGCAGTAACTGCAGAATCTTGTAAGACACTTAATGCTACTTCTGTCGCAAGTAGTGCAACTAAACCAAAGGAAAGAGCAAAAATTTAACAGTAGGTGGTAAAAGTAAAGGAAGAACTGTGAAAAGATGAGTATAGAAGTTGAAGACAAGAAAAATGATCATTAGTTTGAATGTTTGTTAAATAGTTATAGAACCATCTTGAAGCAAAAAAGTATTTGCTCATGATCACAAAACTTGAGACATGCCAAATTAACTTCATGGTTAAGTTATTTGTGGCTTGTAAGGATTAAGGAGAACTTTATGAAATTGGGAAAAAACCAGAAATAGAAGGGGGCATACCCAGGCCCATGCATCAAGGATGAAGACTAAATAACACGAGTATATAGGAGCCACCTAAACAAAATCATACAAGCAATACTATATCCCATTCATGAAACAAATCAACTGAAAAGACCCATTTAGTGAAAGCTAAGTCATCACACGGGGACAATAACAGCATTTGGAGGGTGAAATCTGAAATAGGTGCAGCAGAATAACACAAACCAAATTGCCAAGTGGGCTTACTGGTGTGTCTGCCATTGGAACGTTAAGAGCTTCCATTGTGCCACAAAGGTAACCATGATCAAGGTCACAACCTTGGATTCTCACGTTAACTCTCCATGCTTCGTCCTTTTGTAGGCTAGAAACATTCTGTGTTCCAGAAAATGCCTGTAAAAAAGACACCACTACTTGTAGAGTAGGATCAATCATTTTAAACACAAGCAACAAGAGAAAGCACCTCCAGTGAACCATCGAAAATATAGAGGCAGATGGAGAAACTTATATCTAAGCACTTAAACAGATATAAAACATTGAAGCATCTAAAAAAATTCAAGAGGTACAAACAAACACAAATACATAAAGGAAAGTGGAAATTCACCTGTCCAACACTTAAAAGTGTACAAGCAGGGGGTGATGTGTGGCCAGGATTTGCACCTACACAGTGATGAATAACGGTGATATCAAAGTCTCACACAAATATTTAGTTTGAAGAAGTTTTTCAAAACCAAGCTAAACCCCAAAATGCTGATAAGTTCCTCTAAAATGACAAAGCTTAATAAGAACAAATATATCACATACAATGGCTACAAACCTAAAATATAGGAAACCAATAGTTCATATTAGAAGACATGAGCTGTGATGATAAGCAATTAAGCATATTTAAGCTTTCTGCAGGCATGTAAGATTACTTTGCAAATGAATGCATCTAGTTTTTGGTGAAAATGCTCTGGATTATCTTGTCTTTCCTTTAGTACTTTTGGGCAAAATTTCATAAGCTCACCTCCCTATGATGGAGAAGAATTACCACAAATACGATGAAGCACTAAGGAGCTCTATTAGTTTATTGAATAAACTAAGATGATGAAAACTCTGCTATGGAAGAAAAAATAAAAGGAGAAAAGAAAAGCAAGGAAGAAGGAGACAAGAGTACTGAAAGAGAAGAACAACTGGTAGCATGAACCTGACAAGAATGTGGTTTATACAACTGGTAAAACACCTTAAACGGGTTACGGGTCTCAAACCCTCAGAATTAAAATACTAGAACTTCTGAGCAGATGATGCTGCAAGAGACATATATAGAGGAAATAGGTTCATTTGGCGGGCTGTAACGGAAGTTCCAGTAAGCAGATGATGCTGATAAACCTCTACTGAGAAAGAAAAGTTCATGGTTACCATAACCGTATCTAGGAGGCTGTGACTGGATACCCAACTGCTGTTGCCAGAGAAGATTGCCACACCATGAACGAAAATGTAATGTAGCCCTTATTCTACGAGGGAGTTAAGGGGAACAAAGCTGTGTTCAAATCTGGCTAAATGATGAATCGACGGTGAATGTCTTGCCAATGTTGAATTACTAGATAGAGGTTTTGAGAAAAAAAAAAAAAAGGACTTCACAGAGAGTATATGATCAAAATGTGGTAGGTGTCAACTGTTAAGCCAGGGCCGGGATTTTCTGTTCGATATTACCTAAATATTCTTCTTGATTAGGGACTTGAGCAGCAAAATTTTTGTGCACAGAAAAATTTAGCAAGACAAAATAAAAAGCATCCCTTTGATTAAGAATCGCCTCAATTACTACTCAAATTTCTTCCAACCAATTCTAGCTTATTGGGATACACAAAATTCTGAATACATGAGTGGTAACTCTTTCTGTTTTTTGAAACATAACCGCAAACAGTTATACATAATTTTAAAGGTCTTCTATTCGCGCTTGTCTATTCCCCGATAAGGCATCATCTTCTGAGCAAATAATTCAGGGCAAACTCTTATTTCTCCAGACAATAAACAGATTTGCTACCATCTTAGCTTATTGGGTCAAATAACAAAAATAAAAATAAAAATGGGTCACTTCTTTTCGACTAGGGCCACACAATAGCAGAAAAATAATGGTTTTCCAATGGCCATCCATTTTTTTCTCTCTCAGATTTCTAAGCAACCAAACAAAACTCAAAGCAAATGAAACAAAATATTTGAGATAATCGAAGAGACCCAGAAAGTTAATCTAACAATGGAAATAACCCAGAATACAGAACCCATCTGGGTTATGCCTAGGATGATTGAAAACCAATGATTCAGCTCAGATCAAGCAAAATACAAGAAACAAGATCAAATTCATTTCGATAAAATGCTTATATAGAGAATATTTATCCAATACCTGAAACCTGAGAAGGCGCTGAATTCTCCACCACTCTCACAGGCATTTTTCGAGTCCCAGCAAAAAAGAACAGCAATCACTTCGTAGGAGTATCGAACGCAGGATCCCTCCCATTGTGAGAGGTCGGCATAAGTCTACTGACAAAGATTTTCTGTGCACAATCACAGATCACAGTGTGGGGCCCACTAAGGGTCCCACAAAACGATCTGAACCGTTCATTAAATTTAAAACACTTTTTCAAGGGCCTTGCACTACATCAACTTAATTCGATACCTATTGATACTCAATTCATACATCTAAACTTTCATTCAGAATTTAGGATTTAAAGTCTGAATGAAAGTTTAGATTTATGGATCGAGTATCAATAGGTATTAGATTGAGCTAATTTTTCGCGTGTATTCTCGAAAAAGTGTTTTAAATTTAATGAACGGTTTGAATTATTTATGTGGAACCCTCAGTGGGCCCCACACAGTGATCTGTGCACAATCTGTGCCAGTAGTCGGTCTCGAGAGGTCGTCAGGTCGAACAAGAAAACCCGGTTCAGATAAACCGGATAATTAGAGGTCGAACGAGGAAAATCGGTTGCATATTGCAAAATAACCCCAGAGTTTGATTCCAACAACAAATTAGTCCTCAGTCTTGCGAAATTCGAAACTTTCAATTTGAGTCTCAACCTCCATAGACTTGTTCTTAACTGAACCGGCTTAATAACTTCATCTTTTAGTAGACCAAAAGAGGATTATTGAACTTCAAAAATATGAATTTTAATCACATTTTGAGTCGTTGTTCGCTCTCTCATCTCTTGCCCAATTCTTCCTCTACTCGATAACCTCCTTATTTTCTTCTGCTCACCCTAAACACAACCAAAGTACCATCATCACGTACGAAACACTCTCTCACAAGCCCCAATGTCAGTGCCAACTAAAATAAATCTCAAATTATCCATGAGTAATAAAGTGGTATTTGTATGGTAGATTCCATAAGACTCACAGAAGTTATCGATCTGTGAAAGTTATGCAAATAAGAAATTTAAGAGTTGAAATTTGGTTTTTTTTCAAAGAGAAAATAGTTGAAGCTGAGAAAGAAAATTTAAGAGCCAAAGTAAGAAAGATCTATCTAAACTTAAAAGGGGCAAACCGCAAGAAATAATTTGATATAAAAAACAAGTAAAGTAAGGAGAAAGTATAAAGGAGGAAAACGTAATTAGAACCACCACAGCATACCAAAAGTCTCTCTTTTGAGAAATTTTTCGGTGCCGGGTCGGCATATGATCCGACGTGGTATCCGCTCGACACCACGTGGTACACACCCGACACTTGAAAATTTTTCCCTTTCTTTTATAATGGTAGGACATGTTAGAATACATGTGAAGACTTTAGTGGGTTGGATATCTTCCGTTTGACAAAAAAGAAAAAAGAAGACTAGTAGGTTGGCAGTGGCCGGCCATTGCTTTTATAACCATTAGAAGTTGAAGTTTTTGATACTCGTGGTAGTATTTCTTTTCGCAGATTATGCTACAAATTTACTGGGAGGGAAGAGACTTTTTCTGAGAAGCTGTGAGCCTATTCCATCCTTACAAATTATGGCAGAGGAGAACAACGAAACCAAGATTCCCCAAGGGCAAAACGGTCATGAATCAGCAGTCATCCCCCCAAGTAAGTTGCTCCTTCTCTTCTTTAATCTGGTCCAATTAAGTCCATTCCAAGTGGCCTGACCAGATCATGTAATTCTTAAGATCCACATGATACCCAAGGAAAGCTAGTTGAGAAAAGAAGAAACCAAAAGGGTATTGAAATTTTGATTTCAATTTAATTCCATCTTATGATGATCCATATCAAATGATCGATCTAGATCAAAAGGAACTGAGAAGAGAATAATCGAGTTTTTTATTACAGACTATGGGATATCCTCTGTCACAAAAATAGGCTTGAACTTGGTTGGGGAAGGACATGACAAGGGGAAAGAAAATATATTTAGTTTTTACTTTTTTTAGTTTAAAAGTGGGCTTGATGTTTCTAAAATTCGCCATTCGAACCTTTTCGTTGTTTTTGCTTTAGAGCAAATGCGTTTAAACATTTGCTACAAATTACGGGGACGATTCAGGATCACTCAAAGAGTACATTTGGATCAGGAACGAGCCCGAAAATGAGATGGCCGGAAGTTGTAGGGCTGACAATAGAAGAAGCAGAGAGAATAATAAAGAAAGAGAAGCCTGGAGTTCAAATACAAGTTGTTCCACCAGAACATTTTGTTACCTGCGATTACATTGTGCAACGGGTCCGACTACACGTTGATTCCTCGGGAAAAGTTGCTACGCCTCCTATAATTGGCTGACGATTTCGAGTCCATTCGACGAAAACATGTAAGATTTCGATTGCTGTTTGAGGCTTCGCAACACCTTGTTTCGTTACATCAACTGGATTTCAATGAATTCGAATGAAGCATGAAATGGTTTTTGTATTTCTGTACCTCTGGGAGAGTTTTCGATCTGTTTGAGGGGGAAACCAAGAGGGTTAAAGGAAATTTCAACATTCTCATCATGTGTGAAGATAAAGTGGTATACCCATTGGTCATGAAAGGCTATAAATTGTGATTAAAATCACCTTTTCACTGGCCAAGAAGGTACGAAATATGCTATGCTCTTCGGATCTTTGGATTTTAAAAAAAAAAGGGCAAAGGAAAAATTGAAACTCAAACGGTAAAATATTACGGGGCTGTTTGTTTGACGGGACTGATAGCGAAGGGGTTTATAATCTTGTGAGATATGTTACGCCATTGCCCATCGAGTTATAGAGTGATTGGATTAATAATACCACACCACTCATCGTGTTGTATACGGCACGCTTTGTGGGATTAAAATTACTAGACGGTGGGGGCACACGCATGGGTGAACATATGGGGTTTGAGAGTGCGAGCGTGGATAGTTGAACTGAAGTGATTCTGCTACGTAGCTTGCCCTAGTAGTTGATTCAAATAGCAAAAAGTAATTGTAAAATTCCGTTTTCGATTAGCATAATATTGAAAATTACTTTTGTGACAAAACTTCACAATTTTGTTCACACCAAAAACCGTTCTCTTTTTCAATATTAGAATGCATATCCGCGATATATGTTTAATCTGCACTGCATAATTTCAACATATGGTCCACAAAGGGGCCTCATGAGTCTTGTGATTGCTATTGAAAAAAACAACAAAGAAAACAGTTTTCCTGAGTAATTGCTTCAACACTGGGGGGCGTTTTGGTAATCTTTTTGTTTTTCAATTTTTGGTTTTACTTTCTTGAAAACTAATGAATAAAACTTGTTCGTTCTTTTTCTCCTTAACAATTTCCCTGCAAAAAGAAAAGCTTGTACAATAGGTACTTTTGCTTCAATTTTCACGAGGGTAAAGTCCACTTTGACCCCATGTGGTTATCGCCATGTGCGGATACCTCCTCATGGTTCAAAACTGAGCACATAACCTACCTATGATTTTGAAAATGTGCGGATAGACCCCCTGCCATTATATTTTCCATCCATATTAACGGACACAACATTAAAAAACCGATATACCCTCATCATGTCCATTGATTCTTCTTCTTTTTTAAATCTAACCACATCATTCCATATGTCAAAAATTGAATCCAAACCGTTGATATTGTAAATTTGGACGAGTAATGCCAAAATTCAAGTCAATCAAAAAAAGAAAAGATCATGGTCGAATCGATTTTGTTATGAAATTAAAATTTCAAATTTGAATTTACTAAAAAGTAGATCACTGGGTTATTGATGCCTGATCGAGATGATTTTTTTTACAGAAATACTCTATTCTTTATTTAACACATGAATAACGACTCATATTACATTCCAGAGGCGAGCGAGATACACCTCCGTTAATATGGATGGAAAAAACATGACGACAAATGGTCTATCCGCACATTTTTAAAACCACAAGTAGGTTATGTGCTCAGTTTTGAACCATGAGGGATGTATCCGCATATGACGATAACCACAGGAGGAGGGCAAAGTAGAGACTTTGATCCTTTTCACTATCTGGCATCTCCAGTATCGAGAAGAGAAGTAGGTGAAGTGGAAATAGGACCAAATCTTGCATCAACATCTCCTCTCCTGAATGAACTATACGACCCCTTCTCGAAAGACGACGAAAACAAAAACGAATTCTCATAACCGTCAAACCCTTCGCCACCCCCGCCACGACCCCCGCCCCCGCCGCCATTCCCTTCCAACAGCGGTCTCAAGAAGTCATCCGGTAACGGGACCTCGCCTTCCAAATACCTCACCACTTGCCTCATACTAGGCCTTACCATAGGCACATCATTTGAACACATTAACCCCAACTTCAAAACCATCGCTACCTCAAAATCATCAAACTCACCTTCCAATTTCGGGTCTACTACCCCAACCACACTCCCTTCTTTCCACATGTCCCGAACCCAATCCACCAAAACCAACTCATCTGGGGCTGCCTTGGGCTCAACGGGCCTTCGTCCGCAAACAACCTCGAGCAAAAGGGCACCAAAAGCAAACACATCGGATTTGGTGGAGGCCTTTCCTGTCTTGGGCAACTCTGGTGCAAGGTACCCGAAAGTGCCAACGAGACGTGTCGTACCCGGATTAGCCCCGTGGTCGTACAATCTTGCCAGCCCAAAATCGCCTAGTCTCCCATTTAGTTCACTGTCAAGCAACACATTACTGGCCTTCACATCTCTGTGTATGACAACTTGCTCATACCCTTCATGTAAATATAAAAGGCCTGAAGCAACACCTTTGATGATGTGGAATCTCTGTTGCCAATTTAGTAATTTTTCTGGTTTGTCGAACAATAATTTTTCTAAGCTCCCATTTGGCATAAAATCATAGACAAGAAGTAGATCACCTCGACGTCGACACCAACCAAGTAATTGAACAAGGTTCCTATGCCTCAGCCTGCCAATGCTAGCGATTTCGGAAAGAAATTCGCGCAACCCCTGCCTTGAATCATGTGAAATTTGCTTCACGGCAACTTGAGCATTTGAATTTGGGAGTGTTCCTTTGTATACTCGCCCAAACCCACCAGCCCCAAGTAGCTCACTGTCCTTGAAACCTCTGGTGGCTTGCTTAAGCTCTTGGTATGAATACCTGTAGAGCCAATTGCAAACAATGGGATGAATATTCAATACATTAGGAAGGAAAAAAACATGGCTTTAGCATTATTAGAGACATTCATGAGCTAAAGCTTAACGTGTGGCCGCTTTAGGCTCATGAAAATTGACAAAATTTCAGGAGCCCCTCCTAATTTAGTACCCTTTGTAATAGTTGAACAAAAAATGGCCCATATTTAATCTTCATTTTAAGCCCTAAAAAAATCAGGACTGGCCCTAAGCATTAAGCAAAAGAAAAAAAAAAAAATTGCACACATGAATGGTTCTTACATCACGAAAACTCAAGCTCTGGTTGTTCCTCTTCTTATCCTATTTTTAGGTTTTCCATGGAGAAGACTACCCTCCAATTCATGTACCCACATCACATTTACGCGACTTGGGGGCCTGTTGTGCCTTTCCTGCTGCAAGCACCATACGGGATTCATCCCGGGTACGTTAATTTGCCCTGAATGCGCCTTTTGTTCCACTCATTGAGATTTTTCTTTCATGTAAAATATTACTAGAATAGATGGAACATCGGCACCTACCAACTCATATTCCTTGGAAAATATTTAGACAGATATGATTTCTAGAATAAACTTAGAGATACACATATCTTAATCATGTCACTATCGATATTCGATTAGTGTGATTTTTCTTAGGAATCACCTACTCGACAAGAGGAACAAAACAAATGGCTAAAAGGTCCGGAATGAGCCCCATGTTTTGCAGTAGCCCAAGGCACAGCAAGCCCCTATGTGAAACATTACTGGAAAACAATACAAGCACCCGGATGCAATCATCAATCATGCATCGCCTAAGTCTTTACCAATCAAAGAATTTTATTTGGGTCCAGATTATCGTAAATAGCTAAAATATAGCCTATGACAGAGACCAAACAGAAACTAAAATGTTACCTGTGGGGACCGAGTTCGAGCTCCCAGTCTTCAATTACGTCCCTGTTCTTGATTTTCCAAAAGAGATATACACTACCCAAGATTGCAGCAATTAGAAAAAGAGAAGATGACACCAAAACACCGATAATCAGAGTTGTTCGTCTCTTTTCTGGTCCAGGTAGTGATGGCAGAGAGTTGAAGCTGAGGGATTCTGCAATCCCATTCATTTTAAAGCTCCAACCCAAGATGTAATGTGATGAGCTAGCGAGCGCACCAGTGGAAGCAGAAAACCCAACGTACATACTTTCATGGAGTAATGTGGAGAGATCATATTTGTAGGAAATGATTGGCAATCTGGGTTTCAAATTCGATGGCGAAATAGTGACATTGATTTGAGTAGAAACTGAATCGTAATCAATCCAAACTAGTATGGGTTTTCCACCTTTGAGATTCAGGTCTTGCCTTTTCATATCTGTGGTGTAATATGCCGCAGCTGAGGATTCATTCGATTCCAAGCTGTTGATGTCGATTCCTATATGGTTATCTGCAAAAAAATCCGACCCAACGATCCACAAAAGAAATTGAGAAAAACAAAATGCACCCACAAAAAGAGCGAGAACAATTCACCATATGCAGTAAGAATTGAGCAGTTGCAACGGACATCAATAGTCTGGAACCATGAAATGCAAGCAGCCAACACAATGCACGTAGAACCCCACCCATCGGACAACTGTGGATACACCTGTGATCGGATTTGTGTCCGGAAATCTATGACCAAAATATTTTTCGCGAAAATTACAACACTCACGTCTCATAAGTTAGTTTCGTGAATAATGATTTGGTTTTGGCTTGCTACTTCACGAGGGCAATGCCCACAGCAGGATTGCAGGAGAGCCCCAAAACTTAGAGTGGTACTCCCTCCCTCTCATATTATTTGTCCATTTTTTGAATTTGTCCCAAACTCTTGTCGCAAGAGAAAATCTTCTTTACGGAGCACCCAATCGTGACCATTCAAAAGTGTTTTAGACGGTTAAGATGTTAATGAAACTTTTTCAGGAAAGAGTTAATTGTGACCGGTCATAATTGAAAACGAATCTCAGCTATTAATTGTGCGAATAGACGGGTGAGATTGGTTGGTGTTGTAAACAGGCTGTTTACAGCACCTTCGTGAATAAGTCAGTCTCTTGTCCCAATTGTTTGTCCATTTTGCAAATCCAAAGAATAAAGGCCAATGAAAATACCTTTTTACCCTTATCTCTTGGTTTGAATTGACAAATGTAATTTGAATTGAAGAGCGTTTTCAAAGGGTAATGATTATGTCCTTAATACATTGGAGTTCTTAAATTGGACAAACAAATTGAGATGAAAAAAGTATTACCATATTACAGTCGTTAATGATGCAAGTCCAGGACATAAATTCACATTGTAAGCACCAGCAGAAACAAATGTACTTTGTACTATTTCAGTATTTCTTCATTCGATATATAACGAGAATTAACAATGAAAACTAATTGAGTTGCGGATGCACCCTCTTATACAATTTTAAAATTGCGAAAAGCAACTGCGACGTCTCTTTGGGGAGCAATGCTCAAGACGTATCAAAGTTCACATCCATTCTTACAGATTCTCACACTAATGAAGATGAGGCCCTCACACTAATGAAAATGAGACCCGCAACACTACATAGAGGGACCTACCAACATTTGTGGGAGATCCTATAAAATTCGATGTAAACTTGGATTTATGCCGACGAGAGATTAATATTCCATGCCCCTGGGCACCGCCCAAGGGCATTGAATAAGTTTTCCTCCTCTACTGCTATCTCTTTCAACAATAATTACGCAGTAAAATAAGACAACTCAAAACGTTACCATTAATATCTCCGAACTGGTCATCCCGAACCGTATCAAACTCCACAGCAAACAAATGGTTAGAGGAATTCCCCACATCCGAATCGTTAAACAGTCCCAGATAGTGACCGGGGAGAGCCGAGCTGAGATCTCTAGACGGCGAGAGAGCGAAAGCGAGCCCGTGCCCGCCGAGCGTCTGGTACTCAGGGACTATAACAAAGGCGAAACAAGTGGAGAAGGAGAAAACAGAGCCGTTCGGGGAGTTCTTGAACCGAAGTGGAGAGGTGTAAAATGCATGACCCATTAGTTTGCTTGAGTCGTTGGTTAGTTTGAGTACGCCGTTTTTCAGAATTTGGGATGATCCGGAGAGGGTGACGTTGGGTCCGATTTGCCGGAATCCGGCGTAGGAGAACTCGGTTGGCTGGGAAGAAGATGGGATTGAGAGGAGAGAAGAAAAACAGAGGAGAATGAGGAGGTTGGTCATTTGTTATGGATTTTGGTGAGGTTTTGGGGCCTGTGAGTATTATCTTTCAGCTCGGTTTCAGCTTTCGCAATGAAATTCGCGTTTCTTTAAAAGATTTTGGGATGAGAGATGTTGCAAGAATAGGGAAATTG
Source organism: Rhododendron molle (assembly GCA_025413875.1). NCBI lineage: Eukaryota > Viridiplantae > Streptophyta > Magnoliopsida > Ericales > Ericaceae > Rhododendron > Rhododendron molle. Next base: position 45,529,034 of record CM046392.1, read on the forward strand.
TTGTTACAGAATTTTCTTGATTGAGTCAATACATACAGACGAACCGGGGCCCTGACGTGAACAACATAGGTGGTGTGCACTTTGTTGTTTTGTTAAAGAACAGAAAATAATACGACCGACTCCTCGCAGTATATTTTAGGGATAATAAAAGACCTGGGTCAAAAAAGAAAAGAAAAAGAGTAAATTAAAGACTAAAGAATCTAGAAAGTGTTTGATTTTTTGGTTGGGAGCTTCCACCCGTCCCAACTAGGGACTGCGCTGTTAGTGAAATATCTGACAGAGTTGAGTTTTGTTCATCTTCCAGGATGAACATGACCTTTATTTTTATTTGTTGAAATGATGTGGATTTCACCACAAAATGATATTATGTTTATCAAAAAATGTATTGTATGATAAGCATGACATCATTTCGTAGTGGGGTCCATACCATTTCAACCAATAAAAGAGAGGGTAATGTTCACCTTTTTTTAAGAAGGGTGAACAAAATTGCACTCATTGTTTCCTATCAAATTTTGATAATCTGAATCGTTCAATATGTTTAAAACGTGTTTTTAAGGGTATATGCAAGAAATCGGCAAAAAATATGACTAGGAAGGGCTTAATCAGCAATTTTTATAAAATGCATTTTCATGAAAAACTGCTCGGATTAAGACCTTTCCGGTCATATTTTTTGCCAATTTCGAGCATGGCCCCTTAGAAAACACATTTTAAACACATTGAATGGTTCAGATCATCAAAATTTGATTGAAAAAGTGGATTTCTGCACTAGGTCCAAACTGTAAACAAAATCAGGAATTCCTGACTTGTACCGAACTGTAACATTGAATATGTATAAACTTTTACATATACATAATAAAAAAAATTATAACTTGCATATGTAAAACTTTTACAAGTACTGCAAATTTAAATATCTACGTAATATTTTTGACTCGTTAAGACTCGTGAACAAATTCGAGTTCCACTCAAATCTCGACAATCTCGACTCGAGCTTGGGTCATCAAATTTTCATTGAGAGCTCGAGTTCTCTTAAACCAAAATTTAACGAACAAACTTTGACATTCTAAAGCCCAACTCAATTCAGCTCGTTTACTGTCCTAATTCCAACCCCATCCTCTTGAATGGCAACCCATCACCTATAAATGGCCCTTCGATGTTTTTGAGACAAGTAATTGAATGTGGAGATGCTCTTAGAGCAGTGAGACTAAAATGAAAACAAACTTTGTTGTTGGTAGTTGTAGACTTGCACTTGCCCACCTTCCTTTTGTCAACAGTACGAGAAATTTTTCAGTGCCGGATGGGTAATATGTGGTGTTCGCTCGGCACATCCAGGTCATCCATTTCGGATTTGGACGGTTCGGATTTAGAGAGAGAGAGTGGTGGGATGAGAGGAGAGAGAAAGTTTTATTCTATGCCGTCCAATACACTTTTGGAGGACCCGGATGGGCTCTTCGGGCACCACATGAGCACGGCCACATGGTATCCACCCGGCATTGAAAAATTTCTCAGTTCAGTAGGCAAATTGTTGCTTGTCTGCTCTCTGCAGCCCAATTTCCCTGTAACTGTGTTTTGTGAAATTTACCAGTATAGAATATGCTAATTTGATTACAAGAATTTCCAACCCATCCGTTATCAAGTAGGCCAAGCTCAAGATAAGGACTCTTGAACTTTGTTGTTAGGAATGGTGCTTTGAATCTTGCTTTTTGAAAAGAGCAAATTAATGGACAATGGGAGCAGGTGAAATTAATTATAAACTACTTTGATTAATGGTCCCATGTTTTGTAATCACCATAGTCGTGGCAATAACTCAGAGAAATGCCAAAACACTGGAAAAGAGAAATTATGAGATGACTTGCACGCCATTCAGACCAAACAATCTTTTATTAGTGGGTGGTCATGTCCTGGCTGTTACTTAGGTTGTGTATGAGACACTTGCAGAGTTGCACCCTATTTCATGTGAATCAATCAACTACTATAAGTGTTTCAGATATAAACTTGCACCAAAATGCAGTCAAATAACCACTTAGATAATGTAAAACTTGCACCTAATCCATTTAAAATTTTGTGGATGATTGGTTTATCTTGACGAGAGAAATATACAAAGTAAAAAAAACAGTTGTGACCAAAATGCTCACTAAGGACTAATCCAAAATAATTGCTTTTGTCTTTTCTGGACTCTTTTTCAATCGTGCGTTTTTTTTTTTTAAACTTTTTTTATTTTTTCATCGACACCAACAGGGGCGAAGCTTGGATTTTCGATAAGTGGGGTCCAAAATTTGAACCATGTATGATTCACTTTTTTAGTTGCTAATTGAAAGAAAACAATTAGATTAACAAGTTAATCAAAAAGTAGATATATATTAATAACAAATTAATGTAGTTTCGATTCACAATTAACCTCGACGACTTTTCATACTTTGGAAACGATGGATGATAGTCTCGTTTGGAATGGTTTCAAAAATATCTTTATCTATATACACAACCAAACTATTATGCATTTATTGATCACACATACAATTTCAAAGCCTATTCTTTACAATCTTCATATCGGAAAATGTTCTCTCTACAATGAAGAATCTCCAGAAAGGCAAAAACATAGGAAACCTAGTTTTTTTCCGAAAGGCAAAAACCAACGTTTGGGGATTTTGTAGGTGGTGATTCTATTTTTGACCCCTCTTTTCCATAAGTACAAAATCGTAATATGGGTTGGGACAAAAATAAATTTTAAAATGGGGTCAAATGAGTAAAAATTATACATATCTCTAAGAAAATTTGGGAGGCAATAGGGTCAGCTACCTCACCTTGTCTCTTACTGCCTCCGCCTCTGGACACCAACCAATAATCTACAAAAACTAACACAAAATTTACGATTGCAAAAAATAATTCAAATAAAATAAAATACCGACAAAAAAAGAGAGAGGTGATCTTACGTTATTAGTTTTGGGATTTGCTCCTTACATATAATTTACTTTCTCCTCAAATATTTCTCCTGCTCCTCGTATTGGAGGTGTAATGACGCCTCTCCATTGAGGGCATAATGGTCCAGCCAATGTATTACCATGTTTTGGGGATTTAACACAAGACCATGACGGTGGTAGTTATTTTCTGTCCCTACCACATGTTGAGAAAAACTCCTTCGTTGAGCAACCGTAAACTTTGTTTACGGCGCTCAATCGCACTTGTCCAAAAATATTTTGGATGGTTTGGATTTAAAAAAAACTATTCTAGCGAATAATTTTAAAATTCGGACCATTAATTATCGAAACAGACAACTGAGATCGTTCAACTCCGTAAAAAGCCGTTTCGTAGCAGCTCTGTAAATTAGTCTCTCCCACGTGTTATTAGTCTAATCCAAGTTTAACGAACTTTCGAAAGGAAGTTGATTTTAGTGTTATTTAAGTTTGAAAATTGTGTCCATACTTCGGTATTTGAAGTCCAGTTATTGGGTGATTGTCACAATGGAAAGGGTGCAGCTCACATTTCCCATCATATACAGTAAAGGGTTTTGAAGTTAAGCCCCAAATTTCAATTCTTGTTGACAAATTACACCAGGCAAAAAAAAGGAAGAAAGCATAAAAAAACAAGTTAATCCCTAAATTTCAATTCTTGTGACAAGCTCGTTTAAAGCAGTGGCAGAAGCGCTGACCTGCGGAGTGGTAAGAGCGCAAAGCGAAGAGTGACACGAGCGTGGAGTTGCAGAGGCAAGAGCGCGGAACCACAGAGTGGCAAGAGGGTGGAGCTCGAGAGCGCAGATCTACGAGGTTGTAATGATTGGGTTAACTATATCAAGGGGTTGTATACCTCACACTTTGTGGGATTAGAATTATATCACCGAGACATGTTCATTGTTCAGTCTGGATTGAAAATTTTGGAAAAAGCTAAAAGAAAGAAAGGAAAAAAAAAAAAAAAAAACACAGCTTTCATGAGTAAAATTTCTAGAAAATAATCTCTGTTCTTTTTCTCATAGAAAAATTCACTGGCAAAAAGAAAAGCTGGTACAACATGTTCTCTTACAATTTTCACTACCTGGCATCTCTGGTATGGAGAAGAGAAAGAGGTGAAGCAGAAACAGGACCAAAACTTGCATCAGCATCTCCTCTCCTGAATGAACTATATGACCCCTTCTCGAAAGACGACGACGACAAAAACGAAATCTCATAACCATCAAACCCTTCTCCACCACCGCCGCCACCCCCACCACCATTCCCTTCCCAGGGAGGTCTCAAGTCATCCGGTAACGGGACCTCGCCTTCCAAATACCTTACCACTTGCCTCATACTAGGCCTTACCATAGGCACATCATTTGAACACATTAACCCCAATTTCAAAACCATCACTACCTCAAACTCATCAAACTGACCTTGCAATTTTGGGTCTACTACCCCAACCACACTCCCTTCTTTCCACATGTCCCAAACCCAATCCACCAAAACCAACTGCTCTGGGGCTGCCTTGGGCTCAATGGGCATTCGCCCACAAACAACCTCAAGCGAAAGAGCACCAAAAGCAAACACATCAGATTTGGTGGAGGCCTTTCCAGTCCTAGAGAACTCTGGGGCAAGGTACCCTAGAGTGCCCACGATACGTGTCGTACCAGGATTGGCCCCGTGGTCGTACAATCTTGCTAGCCCAAAATCGCCTAGTCTTCCATTTAGTTCACTGTCCAGCAACACATTACTGGCCTTTACATCTCTGTGTACGACAATTTGTTCATACCCTTCATGTAAATACAATAGGGCTGATGCAACACCTTTGATGATGTTGAATCTCTGTTGCCAATTCAGTACCATTTCTGGTTTGTTGAACAAGAATCTGTCTAAGCTTCCATTTGGCATGAAATCATAGACAAGGAGTAGATCACCTCGACGTCGACACCAACCAAGTAACTGAACCAGGTTCCTGTGCCTTAGCCTGCCAATGCTAGCGATTTCGGAAACAAATTCGCGTAACCCTTGTCTTGAATTGTGCGAAATTCGCTTCACAGCAACTGGAGCCTTTGAATTTGGTAGTGTTCCTTTGTATACTCGCCCAAACCCACCAGCCCCAAGTAGCTCATTGTCTTTGAAACCTTTGGTGGCTAACTTGAGCTCGTGGTATGAGTACCTGTGGAGCCAATTCCAAAATTTAACATCAATACACTAGGAAGTTAAAAAGCGAACAAACATGACTTGAAAATTATATACACTAATCAATATGTTGTAACACTTTCGGATCATCCAGTACGGTATTTGATACTTTAGCACCTAGCAATAATAGTTTTCACATCATGGAAAACTCAACCTCTGTTGTTCCTCTCCTTATCCTATTTTCCAGATTTTCCTTCCAACGGAGAAGACAACTCTCCGATGCATATACTCGCTGACTCGAGTTTGGAAACTGAAATTTGGAGCATCTACAGGGGTTTGACCGTCATCCTGGGGAAAGGAAAAAACAAAGTCCAATTGGAATCCGATTCCTCAGTCGCTGTTAACTTGATAAATGAGGGAGATCCTGGGAACCACCCTCAAAGTACCAGCATCAATGATGCAAAAATCCTGTTGAACCGAATGGGAACCACTCTATCCCACATCTATCGTGATGCCAATGAGTGAGCTGACCACCTTGCACGATTGGGAGCCGAACAAGACAAGAACCTAGTTGTTTCTATTGACATTCCCATATCCATTAGGGAATTTATGATTAGGGACAGCCTGGCAATTCTTGGACTAAGTTTATTTTATGTTTGGTTGTAATATGTACTTGAACTTGCTCACACTTCTGATGCGGTATCTCTTTGCGCTTTAGTTATATATGAATTTCCGACTTACCAAAAAAAAAACTCTCCAATGCATATACTACATTTTAATATTTACGCCTGTATAAGAATATACAAGCACAAGGACGATCATGGCCCAAGTCTTCTTTTTTAATAAATCAGTATCTGGCCCAATGACCAATTACTCTGGGAACCAATCCTACTGTCCCTGTTAAAGTCGGGATAAGTTCTGTATAAATTGGCTCTACAAGGAATCGTTAGCACAAGAATCCCAGACCAATAGCTTTCTTTCTGATTGGCATGTGACTATCATTGTGCCAACCTCAGCGATCATGGACCACGTCTATATGAATCATAGATGTTATTTCAGCGCGTACTTGCCAATCTATCTGGATGTTTTCACATCGATTTCCATGAAAAGGTAAGTATAGAACCAATGACAGCAGAAAACATTACCTGTGAGGACCAATTTCGAGCTCCCAGTCTTCAATAACATCCCTGTTCTTAATTTTCCACACCAGGTATATACCACTCAAGATAGAAGCAACTAGAAAAACAAATGACGATACCGAAATGCCAATAATCATAGCAGTTTGTTTCTTTTTGGGTCCAGGGAGTGATGGCAGAGAGTTGAAGCTAAGAGATTTCGCAACTCCATTCATTTTGAAGCTCCATCCCAGTAGATAATGCGAGCTTGCGAGCAAACCAGTGGAAGCGGAAAACCCAACGTACATCCTTTCGTGGAGTAATGGGGAGAGATCATATTGGTAAGAAATGATTGGCAATCTGGGTTTTGTACTGGAAGGCGAAATCGTAACGTTTATTTGAGTAGAAGCGGAGTCGTAATCAATCCAAACTAGTATGGGTTTTCCACTTTTGAGATTGAGATCTTGTTTTTTCATGTCTGTGGTGTAATAAGCTGCTGCAGCAGATTCATTCGATTCCAAGCTGTTGATGTCGATTCCTACATGGTTATCTGCCAAAAAAAATTCAGGCGAACCGCCACAAAAGCAAGTGAGAAAACAATTCACCATATGCAATAAGAATTGAACAATAACACACATGTCTGGACATAGATGGGTCTCAGACCGTTCAATCGATGCTCGTGGATCCTGCACTCATCGAGAGATACATCTATGTTCGGATATGCGCATAAAAAACGCTTTTTCTTAATGAAGGTTACAGTTTACAAAACTCAGCTCCCACATGTTAGGTTGCGTGAATGAATTTGGTTTGCCACTTCCCCACAGCAGCGCTCGCTGGGCCACTAAATCCCAGGTATTACGGTAATAGGTGATGTAAATCTAGGACATAAATGCTTTTTATTTTGTAACCAAAATCTATGTGATTTGTATTCTTTATTCATTTTTTTGAAATTTTATTCTTTATTCATTTGACGCATAGTGAAAACCAATGTGAGTGGTGGGTTGCCTAATTAAACAATTAAAGTACCACGTGTAAAAATCTGTGTCATTTCTTTGTCTTGTTCCCCGAGTTCTTATCTTTAAGGAAAATTCTAAAATCCGACAATAATAAATGAGTGAATATGTATTAAATGATGTAATAGGTTGACAAAAATACGTGTTTTGCTTGTCTTCTAGTGTACTTATCGTTAACCCATTAGATTGATAATAGCAAGACCGATCTTTCAAATAAATACTTACTCTTTGAATTTTTGAATTAAATGTAATGTATTGTGACAAATTAACGTGCCTCATAAAACAAAAAATAAATACTTCAAAAATAAAATAAGAATTTTGGCGAAACATGCCTTATTTTAAGTGCAGTTTTGTGTTAGGTCGAATCAACAACATCACATATCTTCTTCTACTGCTGTCTCTTTCAACCAACAATCACATCGTAAATTAAGAAAACTCACAATATTTACCGGGAAAAAAAAAAAAAAAAAGACAACTCACAATATTACCATTGATATCTCTGAACTCGAAATCCTGAACCGTATCAAACTCCACAGCAAACAAATGGTCGGAGAAATTCCCCACATCCGAATTGTTGAGCAGTCCCAAATACTGACTGGGGAGAGCCGATCGGAGGTCTCTGGTCGACGAGACAGCGAAAGCGAGCCCGTGCCCGCCGAGTTTCTCGTACTCCGGGACTATCGCGATGGCGAAGCAAGTGGAGAAAGAGAGAACAGAGCCGTCTGGGGAGTTCTTGAACTTAAGGGGAGAGGTGTAGAAGGCATGACCCATTAGTCTACGGGTGTCGTTGGTTAACCTAAGAATGCCGTTTTTCAAAATTTGGGATGATCCAGAGAGAGTGATGTTGGTTCCTATTTGGTTGAATGCGGTGTAGGTGAACTCGGTTGGCTGGGAGGAAGATGGGTTTGAGAGGAGAGAGAGAACACAGAGGAGAGAAAGGAGGAGGTTTGTCATTTGTGATTGAGATTCTGGGATGAGAGATGTTTCAAGAATTCATTTGGGTTTTGGTAAGGTGGGGTTTGGAGAATGGTGGGAAGTGGTGTAGCAGAATTTTCTTGATTGCCTTTCGAAATCTTGAGGAAATATATGGGAAATGCGAAGAGTAGCAGCCGAGGAATATTTATTGGGATATTTATGTGGGAAGTACGAAAGTGTTGACTTTTGGGGCTAAGGGTGATAGCATTGAGGCTCCGTTTGACAAGAGTGAGCCATTTGTGTTACCGAACAAAAAATTAATAGTCCAAAGGGACTATTAGTCCAGTTCCGTGGCCAAATTAAGTTATCAAATGTGGCATAAGTGTTGGATTGTCATTGGTTCAAATTTTTGGACCGGATGGGATAGTTTAAATAGGAATTATACATTGGTATATTTTTGGACTGGGCTAGACGAGATGGTTTAAATTTGAACCATACATTAGTACGAACAAATCCCAATCAATGATTGTGACAATGGACTATGAATGTTTGAATTGTCTTGTCTGGTCCAAATTTGGCGACCATCCAATTCCTAAAATTAAAGTTTTAAATGAGTCAGTACAAAAAAAAGACTGATGTCGTCGTGTTAAGAAAAAAACAGAAAAGAAAAAGAAAGAGTAGACCATAGTGGACTCCCGGTATATTTTATTTTCAGGCAATTGAAAACCCAAGAATGTAGAAGGTGTTGACTTTTTGGTTGCGAGCAGCCATCTCCCCAACGCCCAACTCCCATCTTCTGATGGTTTTGTAAAAAAGGCCGTTTGATGGTTTTGGAAAATGAAAAATGTTAATCTCTAGGGTAAGATATTGGATAAAAAGTGTATTGATGTTCGAAAAATATATATTAATATTCTTGGAATATATATTAATATCCGAACTTGTTTATTATCAATATATGTTTATTATTCTCTGCTCGTGGACGGAGATTAACAAGACCGTCGTAAAAAATTATCAAAGTGTAAGTGAGTAACAAGCAATTCAGAGTGGGCTTGAGTTAAATATGGGAAAATTTGCAAAAACGATAATTCAAAATGTGGATGCAGTGCGAGGACCGGGAACGGAAGCACTAGACATTTTAAAGAATGATGTAAATGAAGTCAGAGGTTGCCCACCTTCCTTTTGTCCACACTAGGCAACTTGTTGGTTGTCTGCGCATTTTGTGAAGAACACTGGTGTTACAGGAATTTACAACCCACCCCATTTATCAAGTAGGCTAAGCTCATGATTAGGAATCGCTAACTTTGTCATTCGTAGAAGTGCTTTTAACAGGAATCTTGCTTTCGAAAAAAATCAAAGAAAGCAGAAGAGAGTAAGATATATATATATATATATATATATATATTATCAATCGATACGTAATATAAATCTGGAAACATTACATCAATTATGAGAGTTTACGAGACAATTAAATTCAACAACTCAACCAATTTAAGAAATAAGCCCGTTATAAAATTGAAACAAAGAAAGAAAGAAAAACCATTTAAGATTTTAAGGGAGGAACACTCATGCAGGTGGAGAGACTCGACTCATGATCTCCTAGTGAGATATAAAAGTCCTGGTCAACTGAGCTAACTAGAGTAAGATATACATCATACTTTATTCCTTTTTCTGGTCTACCTTTTCGACAAGTAATGGAATTTTGGCCCTGTTTGGATGGTGGATTTGGACTCCCGTGCCAAGTAAATCAGGTCTTTGGGATGAGAAAAACAGTGGGTGGATTTGGGATTTGGGGCGGATTTTGGTGTCCTCTGGATTAGAGGATTTGTAGTCCAGGTGTGGCCGGATTTACCACACCCCCCACCCGCCGCCCCGAATTTTGGTGTCCTCTGGATTAGAGAGTCCAGGTGTGGCCGGATTAACCACACACCCCAAACCCCGCCCCCCCACACACACACACACACACACCGCCCTGAATTGCATTTATCGTCAGATAATTATGCCACACCACCACTCCATCCCACTTGCTTTTTTCCTTTACAAACTTAATATTCCCTCCGTTCCCTTTTAAAGTGTCACGTATTTCATTTTGAGTTGTTCCTAAATAAGCGTTCTTTTTATAAAATTAGTGGATAAAAATTGATACATTTTCTATTTTGTCCCTAAAAATACATTCCCTTTTAAAAAATTGATGAATAAAAGTATGATTTTGCGAGTAGTAGCAATAGAAGAGTTTTTGTACTATTCGAAGCTCTCTTAAGGCATTCCTTTTTCTTTTGTATTGATTACATTTTTTGATCTTTTATTATTCATGAAATATTCCTTGCTGTTAAAAAAAAAAGACTTCGAATACAGAAGTAGACTTCTTGCATCCGACGGCTCGGATCTCATCTCGGCAACAAACAATCGAGAGCCATTTATTGCCTAGATGAGATCCGAGCTGTCGGATGCATGATCCGACAGTTCAGAGATGCGCAATACGGTGCTGCGCATACCACTGCACAGCACCATCCCCATTTCGAAGTATAGACACTATGTTCAAACCTAATTTACACTAAAATCAACTTTTCTTTTGAAAAGTTTGTTGAGCTTAGATTAAACTAATAGCCTGTGGATAATCATTTCCAACCACGATAGATGGTGCTAATTGTGTTCTTGCTTAGCATATGTCACTCTTACCCCATCATGATTCCTTGTCTGAAGTCTTTTATACTCAACAAGTTCACATTGCCTCAATAGGACTGAAGTATAGTTTCATTTTTCTATATTTTGTTTCTTCTAAGCTAGTCCCATTACTGCTAACATAGTGCAGCAGTAGCTGGATTTCTCCTAAAAAATTTGTCTATAGCTTAAAATTTTTAGACAAATTGTTTACACTGAATGGACTTTTAATTGATGTATGTGAGGAGAATGACATGTCTCAAAATTTGTGTTTTCGTGGCTTTAGCTTGTTTAGTCCGTTTATTTTCTCTCGAGGTTCAATTTTCTCTTAACTTTGGGGAGAAATTGTAAGGAGAACAATCTCCTCATTGCAGTCATTGGTAGTCACTAAACAATATAGGGCCTTCAAAATTGACAATGCTTAAGAAACAGGAAAACCAATACACTGCATAAACACACCAATCTATGACACTAAGTCGATGTCGTTGATTCGCTTAAATTTTGAGGGTTAATCCCTTTTCTCAACTTCACACATCCCTGATATACACCTAGTTAAATGTATACAAGCAGCTTCCATCATCACTCCTAGCCGTTGGATCGAAGTTTTCTGCAGAACGATCGGTACAGCCTTCGGGGACAGGCAGGCCGACCTGTTGAGCTGCTTTGCCTGCATTCAAACCACGAATGGAAAAGAAAGCTTAAGAAAAATCTTTCTCAGGCTATGTATCAGCCAAAAGGCAGAAGCAAACCTCCTGCTAAGGCCTCTAGGATGAAGGTGTCTGACCATAGAAAGTTCCTCTTTTAATGGCATCATCGTTTGCATCTCCAAGGGCTGCTTCACTCAGGTACTTGTCAGCCAACTGGACTCTCTTCACATTCTCCTGCTCTTGAACCAGCATGTTTCCGTACTCCAGGAGCTTGTCGAGAGTCATCTTCGGCTGTTCAAAAGTCGGGGGTGCCTCCTTTGAGTTCACAAGCTTTTTTCCAACATTTTCTACCCCAACACTTGAAATCCACTTTCTCACTTCGTCATCGTATACTCTTGCCCTCAGGGCGCCGAAGAAGTCTGCACAACAACACAACGTCGTTGATTCATTTTGTACATTCTTGTTTCATGTTTGATTTACTAGTAACAGTAGGAAATGCTATTCTTCCACCAGAATGATGGGCAGTGAAAATTTTAGTATTTGAAAGGTTTCTTCATGGGGTTTTTGTAGTTTAGATTGACCAATAAAAGTCTACCATTTCTCCCCTCCTATTTATCCACCAAAGCAGTCAGATCTTAGCATCTTTCATCATCCAAAGTGGCTCTAAATGTCATTGACAGAATTTTAGCACTAAAGGGACTTCATGGAATCACTACCATAGAAGATGTCTCAAAGCTGGAGCTTACCAATTGATTGCCCGGGAAACGTATCAACAAGCTTGACAATATCTGCCTCAGGAACATGGTCGGTCCTGAAAATACCCGTGCAAACACCAATCCGATCTTCCCTAGTAGGAGCCCAGTAGAACTTTTCCATACGACCATCACGGATAAGAGGTGCATACAACGTGGAGAAGTCATTACCAGTGACCACAATAGGAACGCGTGGATTCTCCTCCTTGTTGTACATACCGGGTAGCTGGACATTGGTTGGGTTATCAGCAATGTTCATAAGGGTGGCATTCACCATTTGATTGTTGACCGTGTATTGGGTGGTCCCACCGAGCCTACCGGCTCCTGCATCGAGATCGTTGATGAACAGGACGCACATCTTTCCTTTCCTGATTATGTCCGCTGCCTCCCTGTACCGTTGCCTAATCAGTTTTGCTGGCTCTCCAGCGTTTCCACTTTCTAGTTCTCCGGCACTCATCATAATGGGGCTGGAAATTAATCAAGGAAAAGAAGTCAGCCTTAGCATCAAAGACACAAGTGAGTCTTAAATTGGAGAAGTTTTCAGCTAGTTTATGCAGTGAATTCTACAGTTGTGGCCCCTTTTTTCTGGATAGAATCAACCCATCTTTAGCCCATCACAATTGAACCAAAAAATGAAGTTGGAATAGAAAAACTCTAAGTTTCGGTATATCCATTTAAACATGCTCCGCACATAAAACTTCTTAAATTCGAGATATCCAACAGAGTGACGATAAAAGAATAACATAATTTGCACACCTACCAGGATCAGGACAAACCCCCGCAATAGGGACCGGACATTGTGGGATCCACCCTTGGTAGAGGGGTTTGTTCTGATGCGTCTGGTAGGTGTGCGAGTAGAAGTGCTACTACAACAAGAGGAGGACGAGAAAGGATGGACTCACTTGATTCCCATTTTGGCAAACACAAGCTCACACTGGAATGATTTCCCCTGACCTTTGCCTCCCCAAATACCCAGGATAAGAGGAACCTGTCAACAAATTTCCGGAAAGCGTAAATTCTATCGAGTTTCATTCGAGACATAAAGTCAGAGAAGTTTCATGTGAGAAAAACCATAGAAAAAAAACCTTGATATTGGGCAGGGTAAGGAAGTTCTTGGTGATGTGTACAACCAACTTGTCCATGAAAGCAGGAGCAATGTAGAAGCCATCCATGTTGTTGTCCAAGTTATATCTGCAGAAGCGTTACAACCAAACATCCAAAGATCAAAATCAATTCCCAAATACCCAATTCTGCCTAAATATTCCACACGATCGTGTTCAGAAAAAAATTTGGCGATCGAAAAAAACGTAGTCTTGTTCGATAACATACTGGCGAAGCCCGGTGCTGATGTAGTCGTAGGAGCTCATGACCGCATAGTGGGTTCCCGAATCCATGGGAGCTTGGAAGAGAGAGTCCACCATTCCCTTTCCCCTGGTGATGTCTTGTTGGTCATCGGACTCGTCGAACACTAGGCCTTTCCATCTGTCCTTGTCTGTTTGCTTCTTCTCATCCACTTCTGCTAAGACTTTGAATCTCCCATAAGAAGTCCTCCGGCTTGCGGATTTACTAGTGTATACTTTCTTCAACCCTTTGCCAAAGAAGGATGTGGTTGGAACAGAAGTTCCAGCACTGGAGCCATTCAAATTTAACTGCAGCAAAAATGGTCCCTTGTTTATACTCATTGAGCAAATCAAATATATAGAGTTCCCATGCCTAGAATTTTGATTTCTAAAATGACCCAGAAATTGGGTATGAAAAAAATTGTTTTCTTGGTTATGACTAAATCACAAGTAGATCATCACGTGAAGCCCTTTAAATAGTTTCTATATCAGTCTTTGCCAACTTGATCTCTACCAAGGACCCAACATAAATCAACTCAAAAGTATGGCATGCAGTAGTATAACAACAAATCCAGTTAAGTTTTTATCCTTTTCTTTTCTTTTTTTTTTTTTTTTTTCTTTTGAGTCTGGACCAGTTGCGGCTTATCGTAAGGCCAATCTTACCGTCCACTAGCAGGTTGCAATTAATAAAGCCAGGCAAGGCCCAACAGGGGCAGACCCAAATCAAACGTGATATAACTGTGCTCAAATGACAATATCCACTTTCAATTGGGTAATAGAGTTGATTTATCTACTGATCAGATGAAGTTAAATAAAAAAAACCATTAAGATCATGGGATGATAACAAAGCAATACTGCATCAGTAGTTATGTAAAGGGTAGCGACGGCAATACCACCCAACCTGGTAGTAAACTGAACCGAATCGATCGGGACGGTTTTAAACCAATGTATTGGTTTTTAATTTGAAAAAACCGGCCGGTTTGGTTCGGTTTTGGTTTTACCAATATCCGAACCAAACCGAACCTAGTAATAAAGGTGAAAAAGGGGAGGGAAAAATCAAAGTACCAGTCCTCTGTTGGCAGCTCCAAAGGTGGAAACCGCAGTTGCCATCTGGGTAATGAAGAAATCAAGGGTCTGTAGTTGTGATCTTATATCTGAAAGAAAAGCTGACGAAGTGGAAAATTGAAACTGAATCAAAAAGTTTAGTTGGGGAAATAGTATGGGGAGTGGGGTCTATATATAGGTGAAGATCAGTGTCATTGAGCGTGGGTTGTTGGAGTGTGGAAAATTGAATAGGGGGGCAAACCTGTGGATTGGGTTACGAAATTCCCAACGGCCACACAAATTGGGGATCTTGGATTCATTATGTGGCCAAGTTGAGGTGGACGTTGGTTTCTTGATTGGAGTTTGAGCTAAGTCATGTAATTTGCGTGCGGGTGCGTAAACGGGAGCGCGAACGCTTGCGTTAATGAGAATGCGAAAGCGTGGCTGAAAGCGTCTTTGAAACACATCATAGACTACTAAACATTCGATAGAATAGATTGAGAGCGTGAGCGCATGGCGATAATTAAGAGCGAGTGCGTCTGAAATTTTGAAAGATTGTGTGATTACCTGAGATCACCACTAACATAACAAAATGGGTGCCAACAGTGTGGAAGGGGGATTGATTGTACAAAATGAGAACAGAATGGAGGCTTCTGGGAACTGGGTGGGTCTGAGGTTAGGGTTGAACCTTTTCTTTCCTCCATACAAAATTAGGTAATTTGATTTTCACAAAATTTTGAAAGGAAACATCTACAGTCTTCTCTGTGTGTTTCGTTTTTTAAATTTTATTTTCGAAAAGAGAAACTTTCAAGGCTTACTCATACAATAAACTCATTAATTATTTGTTAATTATGAAATTAGGAACCCTCAACTTTGAGCGAAAGAATAAAAGCAAAAGGGGGTTTACTCCTCCAAACTCGTAGGTTCAAATGAACACCCTAAACTATTTTTCTTACACTCCGATAAAAAAAAAAAAAAAAAACTATTTTTCTTACACGTGATATTTCATGTATCTCAAAAGGTTTGTATCACTGTACAACCTATCAATGAAACTATGAACACCAAACTCATTTCAATTTGAACACCTGATAGTTTAGTACCCAATCTGAAGCCGATTTCTTTAAAAGAAATGATGAATTCTCTGTTTAGAGAAGCAATTAAAGGATGAAAAATTAAGCGATAGTATATGTCAAAAAGGAAAAAATAAATATTTTTTCGTTGAAAAGTACTAATATACCAATTTATTAAGTTAAATTCCTGATCACTTAAGTGGAACCCTGAAGTCGTTGAGCCAAAAGTCTCTTAATTTTAAGAATAAAACATTAATGTCCCAATTATAGACAAGTAATTTGTCACAAGCCTCATGAGATCTCTTGAGAACCAGTGAAACAAATTTCCTCTGCCCCACTCTTAAGGCCACGTGTCACAACCTCATGAGATCTCATCTTCATTATCTTGTGCATAGTTGGTGTATGCTTGTGGTCACTATCCCGCAAGATCGAGAAGTGGTCCTCCCAAACCCCTCCTAGCTACTACTAGAAGTTTTCCGTTCTTGTTGGCTTCCTATTTCCAGATTGTTCTTCTCGAAACTCCATTCAACCCTGAATCACCCGGTCGGATTGGAAGATACTGTCAAGCAGAGGTGCTTGGTAGCAGCTGTGCCGAGCGGCCAATCCGATTGTTCATCTCGGGATGGACGACTCGAGTCTAATGCGAGCGCATAAAAATTTGAATCGTCCGTATGAACGGCTGGATCGGCCGTTCGGCATCGCTGCCAACCACCCCTCTATCCCCAAGTCCCGGAGTATCATGTGGGTCCAAACTTAAACCTTCAATTGTTTTTGTTAATATTCGTATCTACACATTGTTATATATGCTCTTTAAAAAGTAGAAGAAAAAAAGGTTTCTAATTTACACAAAAATCAACCAGTGTAAATAACGTAGTTTTAAATTTAGAAAATGATGGGTAATAGTGAAAAAATAAAATCAATGCTCTTTAAAAAGTAGAAGAAAAAAAGGTTTCTAATTTACACAAAAATCAACCAGTGTAAATAACGTAGTTTTAAAATTAGAAAATGATGGGTAATAGTGAAAAAATAAAATCAAACTTTCTCAGGAGGCATGCACAAGGAGTAGAAGTAGTCGGTCCCGTTGAATTCCATTTACTCAGACAATTAATATGAGACAGGAGGAGTAACAAATATAAAACACATGCATCAATGCTGCAAAAGCACTTTTGCTTGAATCCAAGTAGATTAAAAAATCCTAAAGGGTTAAGTAAAAGAATAATAGCGCACCAACACAGGTAGCAGCTCTCGGTGCCTCTCTTTCCAATTCTCAAAATTCCAGTCATGGTGCAATGTTTCTAATCTCTCCTTGCAGTGATCCCTAGCTAGTTAAAATATTTCATTTTCCTTTTGGGAGCAGATCAACGGTCTATTTGATGATCGAGAAGGTTGATGATACATAGGTACCACGGTTTCATCGATCTATGGCGGTGTCACAGATTCCCAGCGATGGCAGCTTCTAATCCTCACTTGTACAATGTCGTCGTTTGCAGCATCACTACTACTAGCACCATTGACGATCTCACAGCACTGTCTTTGTGGCGCCTGCTCATTGAACCATTCTCGAGACGTGTTAGTCACAACATGATAAGGCTCCAAGATAAAGGCAGAAACTTAAGAAGAAATAGTGTCGTTTTGTGCATAAACATATTGATGCAGGGAAGCGTGTCGAAAAAGAAACAAATTTCGTACCTTCACCCACGTGTGAGGCTCCAGTTCAGCCGCCGTGACATTGACGTACCTAACAGGCAAGCCAGAACCACATTCATCCCCTGTCCCAGCCCAAAACCGCTCGTAGGTAGTCACAGTTTGGCTCGACCCGATACCATGAACTCGGTCCAAGAAATAAATAGCAGGCCTCTTACATGGGTCGTCGCTCATCAACCGGGTATTGAACGCAAATGGCCCTTCACTCCAACTTCTCCAAGTAAAAAACGTCTGAAACGCGGTTGCTAAGTCCTTTGCGGTGATCAGCGAGGGGTACAGCTGCGCGGTGTAACCCCAAGAGACCGAAAGGGACCACTTACTGGACGGGTTATAGCAGAAGGTGTGTTGGAGGGTCCGCCCCGGATCCATTTTGTATGCTTGGATCAGTTTCTTGAGAGAGTCGGTTCGAGTCAGACCGGGAAATACGGGTTGTACGTAGTCTAGGTGGTGGAGTGAGACGAGAGGGGCTACTGGGTGTGCTGCAAGTAGACCGTACGGGTCTCCTCGAATATCAACCTGTAAAAGTGCACATAATGTGATTAAAATCCATGATTAATTTCTTATGGTTATGATAAGTATAAATTTCTTATGGTATGACATGTGGCTTGGTTCTTGGCAAGACTTATGCCGGCTGGCAGGCTTGCGTGGTAAGAAAACCCATGAAACAGTTGGGTCATCCCACAAACTATGCCACAACTTTCACTACTCCATGATCCATGCCCACCACTCCACTATCCATGCCCACTACTCCATGATCCCACAATCGGCGCACATCTTGCACCAGGTCTATATAAACCACTCATACTTACAATGAGAAGGTAGACAGTCTGTTTCCCTCTTTTACAATACATTCTCTCTGTCATTCCCCAACTAATTAACTTGATCGTCGGAGGGTCCCCGATCGGAAACACCACTGGTCGTTGGACTTATTTTATAGGAAACCCATCCTAAAGGCTCTCAACACGATCATCCGGACTTGGCAGGAGTCCCAACAAAAAACTCAGATCAACCGTCTAGACTTTGGCATCAACAGGCTATAATTTATAAATGTAGAAAATCCTTATGGTTCTAAATATAGATAATCGATCAAGTGTAATAAATCCCAACAACTACTATAGAGAAACTTACAAATATGCATATCTATACATTCAACCGAACTTGAAGAAGCCTTGTTAATCCTAAATGGTTTACATTAGTGGAGTGTTGAGCTGGTCTTCGACATTAGTTGGTTGAAGTACACATGAGCTAGTTTGAATCTCGTGAGTTATAAAAGAAACTAGTACGACAATCTCCTTAGGAAAAAGGAATCAAGGAAAATAATTCGGGCATCCAAAGTAGAATTTATCGAGAAAATCAATCATTATCAGAACGAAATATATGAGCAAGGGAGACAGAAAGAAATACTACCTGATGGAAACCAAGCTCTTTAGTGACGGGCACTCCAATCTCACTCATGCAACCCCCAATCTTCTGATCAGACCCATAAAACGAGGCATACCTATCAATACAACCATCCAAAACCCTAACAAGCTCCGCCGCCAACGAATAACTAATCGCAAACCCACCGCCACCATACGCCATCGTATACGAGTGTATCACATCTTGCTCCACACTCTCGGAGTTTCCCCCGATGTAATACATCTCGTTGTGATCATATTTCCCCAACACCATGACCAAATTCTCCACGAAAAAGACCGTATCGTCGTCTCCCATAACGAACCACCGCACATTTTCTAATCCGAGTTGAAAACTCTCCTTCACTATCCGGGCAATGCGTATGGCTGACCGTGAACCGTATGCGCTCGTGTACTTGAATCTCGACGTGTCCTCCGACACCTGTTGAAAATACGATAACTTGATTAATTATGGTATCAGAATATGCAAACGACATTACTTCATCTGTCATTAGTCCGATAATGCTCGCTCACTATTTCATTTGAGATATTTCAAAATATGAGTCTTACTGAATTTTCAAAATTTAATCCAATTTAATATATTTTACAGTGCCTTTAATGAGCTGTAACGATCGATTATCAGCATTAGCACTGTCTGTGAATGAATTTTAAAAGTCATTTTTTACCCCCAAAAAAACTTTTAGAGTGCCTTTGATGAGCTGTAACGATCGATTATCAGCATTAGCACTGTCTGTGAATTGGAAACGAACCATTACGGAATACGGAGCGAGAATCAGCAGATATGCAAGCAAGTTTGTAATTGCACAAGAAGACATGAAAAATTATACGTATCGGCTAATACGTTACGCAACAGCTAATATTAAACTGAAGGGTTCCCAGCAACAATACCTTGTACGGCGGCGACATGTCAGGCCACGTCACATTCGCGGCGGGTTTTTCATCCAGCCATACGAACCCACGGGTGATACCATTTTTCCACCACAACTCAGAGTAATGCCGGCGCTTACTCCATGTCTTCGCCGAGCCGCCAATTCCAAACAATACGTGCGATACGTTTGTTTCTTCATGGATTAATTCTGTTGCCATATGATTGAGATTGACAATGCTTCAGTCTGGGGATTCTGGGAATCCGGAGTGGTGGCTCCAGAAGGTGGAGTAAGAGAGGAGAGAGACTGAAGCCACGATGCAAATGGCGATGAAGCCTTTCATGGTATATGAGAACAAATCTATGGTTAGGAGTATGATTTTGAAGGGTATGGGTTTCTGTTGTTTGAGCCATGATAGGTTTAGGGTTCTGATATAAAGGAAATCGAACAGAGTCCCTGAGAAAATGGGAAGCAGAGCTTGTTCAATGGGAAACAAATGGATAAAAGGATAATCATGGAGTTTGGAGTTTTGGAAGTTTCTAATTTGATGGTCCTCACCATAATACTCTCTGTCATTGAAGTCATTCGATTCGTAGACCATATTTTTTTTCTTTTGGTTCAACGATCAGGGATTGTCCGGCTTACTTAAGCGCATCCCGATTAATCCCCTTCCTAGTCTAGACCGTCCGGTCAGAGTCAGGTTATCCACGCTGAGACTAGGTAATTCATGAAGAAATTCGTTTCTTCCAGTGTTTTCAAATCAGAATACGTATCTTGTATCGTATTTTCAATCGTATAGATCATATTGGAATACGTATCGCGTATCTTAAGATACATTTGTTTGGAAGAATAGGAGTTTCTATTGTTTTATTGGACAAGATTTTTGGGAGGGCGAGAATACTATAGATAAGAGTGGGGAATGAGAGAGTATTCTTACACTTGAACTCAAACTTTTTTTTGGCTTGGTTAAAAATGGTTAAAACTATTTATATAACTCCATGAAAGGCTCTGGTACAAAGATATTTTCATACAATATAAATTTTGAGATAATTCTAGAATCACACATGTGACTAATTCTAAATAAAAAAATTAAAAAAAATCTCTAGATATTTTACAAAAATATTCTAGAGTTTCTAGAGTTAGATATAGTTTCTAAAAACTTATGTAGATATTTATATATTCTTTAATAATATCTCTCATATTTGGGTTTTGTCAATTGGACTTATTTGGACATAACTTTCTTATGCCAAATACTAAATTTAGTTTATGTTTGAACAACGTTAATCATAATTAATATAGGACAGTGCTTTCGCGCTCCACTTTTTACCGCAGGCGCTCCACTTTTTAGTTTACACTGGGGTATTG